>JALMGJ010000007.1:46482500-47890833 GCA_023362775.1 Charina bottae | reverse complement strand
TAAAATATTTTTTTTTCCTGCCATTCAATTGTGTCTGATTCTCGGTGACTGCCTGGACTAGTCCCTGCAGTTTTCTTGGCAAGATTTCAGAAGTGGTTTGCCATTGCCTGCTTCCTAGGGCTGAGAGAGAGGGACTTGCCCAAAGTCACCCAGCTGGCTTTATACCCAAGGCGGGACTAGAACTCAGCCTCCCAGTTTCTAGCCTGGTGCCTTAACCACTATTTTGTCATTTAATTAGGAATATATATCCAAGATGAGATATTTGACCCTTGCTGTGAAGCTCAGTTTCTGTATGTTCAGTGAAACCTGACTTCGCACCTCTATTTCCTTACTTTGCTAAAAGTTACAAAGTAAAACACAAATGTCCAAAGAATTTTCCACAAAAGATTCCTTTAGTGCTGCCTGGACTCCTTCAAAATTTTATTTGGAGGATTTATTGCTGTCTACCTATACCTTCTTGGATAGGCAATCAAAGAATAAAAATGAGTCCCATCTTCCCTCAGATCCCAGCAAAAGGTCAGATTTAAAAGCAGCCTCTGGCTTTTAGAACAAAATAAAAAAGAAAATGGCAGACAGGAAAAACTAGGGAAGAAACTAGTTCCTTTATATTTCAAACCAGAGTTGGCGCCTAAATCAAATAAATAAATAAAATGTACAAACCATGCAGTAAATCGTTTGGGGGGGGGCTAGATAACCCCAACAATAATTTGTAGATGAATAAAGTCTTCATTACTAGATGAAACTAAAATCAATTAGAAATATTAAACTAATAAAATCACCAGACCTACACCTGCTGATACGGAATATGGAGTGCTACTATGTTCTACAGTAATCTGGAAATAGAGAACTTGAATAATTCTGTTATTTATATTAGAAACCTGACTGTCTGTATTTCTTGCTACAGTTACATTAACCTACAATTAATACAGTTATATCTGATTAAAGCTCAGTGAACTCAAGACTAGTTTTTTTTTTTTAAGAAAAGCACCTGATATATTTCAAGATAAATTCAATCAGATGAAGCAGACTGGCACTCAATCTAATACCACCAGCCTAGTCCTTCCAGATACATTAAAATTACCATGCCTATGGCTATGTTGATTGGGAATTCTGGGAGTTGGAATACTAATGTATCTAGATGGTATCAAGTTAGGAAAAGCTGACCTTATACTTCTTGCTCCCAGGTCTAGGTAACAAAATCTCTAACTAAAGTGTGTGTTTTCAGGGGATAGCAACCCAAGGAGCTTTCATGGGAAATCCATTAAAATAACTTTACAAGTGAAACCGGAGTGAGGGATAACAGACAACCAACTTCGATGGAAAATGCAGCTGACCAGTAGAGGGAGCGCAGGTGCATGGCACAGTGGCCAGGCACACAGACAGCTAACTTTTTAACTCAGATTCTATACACAGCCCATTCACAGCCCATTCATTTCTACATTCCTGGAAGCAGGGCTCTGAGGGCAGGAGAAAAGTCTGAGCCTTGGATTTTGGCAAATAAAGCTAAACTATGTGACAATGTGGTGGTGTATCTACAAATACTTTGGCCACCTAATGCGAAGAGAGGACTCACTGGAAAAGACCCTGATGCTGGGAAAGACTGAAGGCAAAAGGAGAAGGGGACGGCAGAGGATGAGATGGTTAGATAGCATCACCGTTGTAATGAACATGAATTTGAGTAAACTCCGGGAGACAGTGGAGGACAGGAAGGCCTGGCGTCCTATGGTCCATGGAGTCACGAAGAGTCGGACACGACTAAACGACTGAACAACAACAACAACAAGGAATAGCAGTCTCCTTGAACATATTCCAAAAGGTTGCTATTGCTGCTTTGGAAAGCTATGCTGTATATATTTGTAAGTATAGAGGAAGAAACACAAATGAATTAAAATAATTTAGAAAATTATTCTTTGGATAAGACATTTCCTGCTTCTTACTGAAGAACTACTTCTAAATATCCCCCGAGACAGAAGTGAAATCTGCCCACAGAAATCAACGTATCCCTTCTTATGTAGATTCCAGAGTAAATACAGTTCATATTCCCAGAACCATTGAATACTTGTACAATGTTAACTGCAATTGTTGTGGTGATATCTAATAAAATGCCATTATTGTTAAAAAGTTAGCTAAAGAACTTAAACTATAATTCTTTAAAGAAAGCATACATGAAATTCCTGCATTATTTTCCAGCCTCACCTGACTATTTCTTCTGGATAACAATTATTAATTGTGTTGATATACTCTTGAAGTAGTGAGCCAGGCTCTGCTTTTATCTCCTGAACTTTTTTAAGACCACCACTTGTTACAAACAGGCGCCGGGCTTTGGAATCATGTGGCAGAACCTATTTAAAGGAAACATAAAATCAGAAATTCAATCTTCCTACTCAAAAGTTCTTATTTCCTTTGAAGTTTAATATTAAAATGAAGCTGAGACGCAAAAGAGTGAGCATAATTCAACAAATGTTCTTCACTCAAGCCTCAGTTAAGATGAAATGAAGGGCAAGAGCATGTGGTCAAAAAAGAGTATATGAAGGAGAAGAATAAGCCGCTGACCTGTTAATTGTGGTTTTTTTGAACGATCATCTGTGCATTTGCACAAAGAGGTTCCGTTCCTGTACATGGCATATATGAAGAGGTACTGCTCATTAGCTCCTCAGTGCCTTGAGCTGACACAGCTGTCACCCACAAACACCAAGAATACTAATCAGATCCTGGCTTGTGTGGGGACAAAGGGTAGGTTATATAAATGCACAGATGACCATTCACAGAACCAGAGTTACAGGAAAGCAACTGGTCCATCTCCATGGTTTCTGTGCTCCACACAGATGGGGGAGAAGCCAGCTAAGCACATCAAAAGTGGGTCAGACCACCATGAAAGGCAGCAGGCAAGGTTGTAATGGCTGAGGGGCACATCCATTCATGCATGAAGATCAAGTTGAAAGTGACAAACAAAGTGGAGGGAGGAAGCTGAGACTATATTGCCAACTGGCCTAGCTCTACAAGAGAAATATCCTAAGAGGAGCTTAGGATGCAACCACAGCTCATGCTGAATGGAAGTATCCATCCCATCAGGTCCGGCAGGAAGGGCATGTTACGGGTCCTGTCCATGAAGGAATGTCATCTGATGGGACCCAGGAGGAGAGCCTTTTCTGCTGGGGCACCTGCCCTTTGGAACATCATTCCCCCAGAGGCCAGATTGGTCCTGACCATGCTGGCCTTCCAGAAGGACCTGAACACATGGCTTCGCCATCTGGCCTGGGGATCCCATAATGTGGGTATTGCTAGGGAAACTGAGCGTGCTCTCCCGCAGATATTTTTTAATGGTTTTGAATAATTTTTGTTGTTTGTTATGTTTTTGGTTATTTTCTTGTATTGTTTTGGTGCTTTTAGCTTTGTATGCTGCTCAGAGTCACATATGTGAGATGGGCAGCTATATAAATTTACCAGATAAATAAATAAAGTAAATGCCAGACAGAGCAGGCAGACTTGCTGGTTGATATATAAAAACACCAACATACCTGACAATGCACTGAGCTGAAACGGACTATCTTTCACTTGGTAGTTCATCACAGAGTAGAGGCTGTTCCGCACAGCAGCACTACAGTGCTTCCTCCAAGCAGAAGCCAGTTCAAAGTGTGCTGGCTTAACAGAGGGCTGACTACTCTTTCAACTCCTGTTCCATCTTGGCAATTCAGGAGGATAGGGCAGTGTTTCTCAACCCTTGGGCAACTGTATTTGGGCTCCTGGGAGGCGTTGGCCATTTTTCACACTGTCCAAGTGGCAGGTCACCTTTACATTTTTTTTAAATTACAACAGGAGTCATGGGTCCTGGATTTTGGATGTTTTCTGTAAATTAGCCCATTTGAGGTACCTTGGTTCAAAAATTGTTGCCCTACGATACACCATTTCGCCCAGTTGAAGGTTACACAGTATCAAACAGACAGAAATATTTCTCCCCTTTAAAAGCATTGACAATTCTTTATGATAAACAGCAAAAAAAATGCAGCTTGGTTTCATGCTTTCTCTATTTCTTGATTCTCTATCAAACAATCTGGGACCATACAGGTAGGATGGATTACAATGCACACCACCACCCAGCCATCAGAGTGACCTTGAGTGATGGGAATTGTAATCTGGCAGGTTGGAAAAGGCTGGTCTATTGGCTTTTTATTCCTTCTCGGGCATAAAAGTGCAGTGTCCAATTTACAAACGTGTTGATAAAGCAGAGAGATTTGTTGGCAGGGATTCTGGCCTGTTACCCATAACAACCTGAATCCAAAACCTGGTCCTTGACAAGCTATGTCCATTCAAGCCAAATAGTTATTTTGGGGGCCTTGCACTGTTGCTTTTGGGTTGGTTAGGCCAATATAAATGGCAAGATTTTCCCTTGCTTGATCAACAAAGCAGGATGCTTTACCTCTGCACTCTTGGATCTAGGGCAGACAGAGGCACTGAATTTAGGAACAGCTAGTTAAACAGTTGCTGAAAAAACACCCACCCACCCCCACCCCACAAAAGCAATCTCTGAAGAATCCCAACCAAAAAAGGAAAAATGGCAAAAAGTGATCCATACAAACCAAACAATGCGTGGAAGTTTTCTTCTGACAGCTGCCATCATCCTTAACAAGGAATATTGTTCTTGGCATGTTACCAGCACTGATCCTTACCTTGCTGAACTGGCCAACTATGTGCTTCAGGATGTTGGGGGGAGCATCATGTAGCAAGGGCTCAAGAGCTGGCAGATGAGTACACTTCTGTAAAATATTCTTCAAGGCTTTCTTAGCCTATCAAAATATAAAATGTTTTCAGTAAGGAAGGCATGAACAGACAATCACTATTAAGCCCACTTATAAACCTAGACTTGAATTATTTCTGTAATGCAAAAAGGTCATAACTACTTTCCAAGTACAATTCTTGGAACATTCCTCTTACAAATGTTTAAAAATTATATTGGAAGCTAGCAGTATCATAAACACATGGGTGTGTATTAATGGGATTTTAAAAACTGCTAATCGTAATAAGCTGCGCGATGGCTCAGTGGTTAAGACGCCAGGCTTGTCGATCGGAAGGTCGGCGGTTCGAGACCCGAGCGCCGCGTGACGGAGTGAGCTCCCGCACTCGCCCCAGCTCTTGCCAACCTAGCAATTCGAAAGCATGCAATGCAAGTAGATAAATAGGTACCACTTCGGTGGGATGGTAACAGCGTTCCACGTGCGTCATGCCGGCCACATGACCACGGAAGCGTCTTCGGACAGCGCTGGCTCTTTGGCTTAGAAACGGAGATGAGCACCGCCCCCTAGAGTCAGACACGACTGTGCAGGGGAAACCCTTTACCTTTACCTTAATCATAATAACCTTACTTTTATATTGGATTATGAGGGTTTCATTTTGCAGCTTCAGTGAACTTAGAAGTTCAAGCACCCATTCTATTGGTGAGCCAGGAACCAGTATTTTAATCTGCAGGCGGCTATGCCAGGTTGCATCCTGGGCTGTGGTCTCAAGACATCTAGACGGGAATGACTGGTTTGTTCAGATTTCTAATCTTGAGGAATAGTATCAGGCAGGAACATCACAACCTCTCCTCCCTCCCTCCCTGCTAATGCTATGAAAATTGACCCATGTAAATATGACAACTTGGACTACTTAGACTTCCGTAGGTCTCTATATGCCATCTGCAACACAGAATCTTAGCTCTGGCAGAGGCCTGATAGTTCAAAGCTACATTTCCCCCTCACAACTGTTACTCCTCACCCTAGACTGTTCTGAAAAGATACCGGCAGTTTCTGCAAAGTATGTCTTTTGTCCAAAATGAAGCACCTGTATCCTGCAAAAGACCTACTGCTCCCTTGTAACCAATTTTTAATTTCAAATGTAATTAATGTCATGATATTCTACCCTTCTGCACTAATGCTGCAAGTGAGTTAAACCATTATTATTATTATTATTATTATTATTATTATTATTATTATTATTATTTAAATTTGTATTACCGCCCATCTCCCCCAACCAAGGGACTCGGTTATTAAGAGTTTATATCCAGCTTCCCATTCAAGGAGCCTAAAGAGAGACACAACTGACCTACTCATGGGGAGATGTTTTAGCCCTTTCTATGGTTCCCTGACGTTTAAGAAGGTAAAGGTTCCCCCCGCACATTTGTGCAGTCGTGTCCGACTCTAGGGGCCGGTGCTCATCTCCGTTTGTTAGCTGAAGAGCCAGTGTGGTCCAAAGACGCTTCCACGGTCATGTGGCCACATGACGCACGCGGAACGCTGTTACCTACCCACCGAAGTGGTACCTATTCATCTACTTGCATTTGCATGCTTTCGAATTGCTAGGTTGGCAAGAGCTGGAGCTAGTGCGGGAGCTCACTCCGCACGCAGGGCTAGGGATTCGAACCTCCGAACTTGCGATCTTCTGATCGACAAGCCTGGCATCTTACCCGCTGAGCCACCACGCCCCTGACATTTACCACTTGATTAAACTAGGAGGCTATACTTACTGAACTATTGGATCATATGGACATAAAGGAAACAGACTGTCCATGGGTTGAGATGGCTTGACAAGTGCTTTATTTATGGGTACAGCATCCACTTATACCAAAGGGATCCCAGTTCAGTCTTTAGGTAGCTGCTGCCAGAGTACTTATGTGCTCACAGTCATGTCTCAGACCAAAGATCTGATTCAGCATTACACAGCTTCATAGATTCCTATAGCATTTGGTCCAAGACAACTTCTGGGCCACCATAATTTAAGCAGCACTCTGTGTGGTATTATGTAAGTGGGGCACGGCCACATCGCTCTATTCCATATGCCTGCAACAAAAATTTAGCATGCCATGATCGATCTCCCTCTCTCCCCCAGTGCTACTCTTTCTCTGTTTTGCAGCAGCTGCTTCCAGTTCCAATTTCACAGGAAGAGTTCCCATCTTCTATCCCATCCCTGGAAAATTAGTTGTGACCTGTAAGTTGGGGGGCCTTTAAAAGAGAATTCTGGGGATTGTCATCTAATTCCCTCCCCAGAATTCAAATGTCTAAGGGAGAGAGAGGGAGGGAGGGAGGGAGGGAGGGAGAGAATGAATCTGTTCTACACAGAATTTTCCTAGTACAGGGCCCCAGGAAACCAGTATTTTTGCCATCAGAAGTTGGAAACCCTAATCAAGGTGACTTTTACACTAGCATGAATGCTAAAAGGGGCAAACTAGATAGATGGAATGTGAACACTACTCTCAGGATAGGCTGACCATATTTCCTTGAGACAAAAACGGGACATTGGAATGGCAAAACGGGACGGGGTCTTATGTAATATTCTGTATTCATGAAAAAGACAGGGGTCCCCGCCCCCAGCCCATTGGCTCCCGCCTGAAAACCCCGCCCCCGCTCCGCGCAATTGGGTCCCGCCTGCAAACCCCGCCCCCCGGTCCCTCCTTTGCCGCACGCTGATAGGCAAGAGGGCTTCCTCTTCCGGGCTGCCTCCAATCGGCAGCTCTGGCTCGGATCCTCCTTCTGCGCCATTCCCGCCGGGTTTAAAAAATGGGACAAAATTGAGATTTTTATCAAAACGATGGGACGGTTGAAAAATGCTTAAAAAACGGGACTGTCCCATTCAAAATTGGATGTATGGTCAGCCTATCTCAGGAGGAATATTGAATGCTGCATACACAGAATGTCTTGTGGACCATCACTACAGTCTCCACTTACAAAGACTGTTGCGCCTTGGAGATCAGAAACGCTTTCTCACATTTCACTTGTTGGCTAAATTTACACATCTGTTTGTGTTCATCGAATAAGCCACATTAGGCTAGTTTAACTAAGCCACAAAACATGAATTACAAAACATAATAGCTGGGTTCACATAGGACACTAAGCCAAACCCCACCAAACTATATTATGGCTTAGTGTGATGTACAAAGCAGCAATTGTTTATTGGGCCCAAAGGCTCTAGGTAGTGTATTTCAAGCCATTTCCATCTTCTGCAAATATTTTGAATTACTGACATATTGCAGGACATTTGCATTTTTTTCTTTATCAAGTACATACTTTCCTTATGTATAATGTAGGCTACAAAAAATAATAAATGAACCCAGCATGCAATAGGCAAGGAAGCAGCTTCACGGAGATAATAGTGATGAGCAAGACATGGTAACAGGATTTGGATGGAGTATTACAAACATCTTCCTATTTTCAGCTATGACATTTTGGCAGGTATATATTCTCCCAGTGTTGATCCATTAGTGCTAGGGGCTGGCACTAATCTACCAAAGCAGAGGGGGTTCAATCCAGCATTGAAAAGTCACATAATTTCCCTTTGCATTGTCTACTCCATTTGCTGCATTGCAGAGAAGCAAGGCAACACTTTGTAAAGCAAACTACCCCACGGGCACCGAGTTACGGTTTAGAATGGGTCTGAGCAACACTTCTATGAGATTTCCATATGGCCCTGCAAGGCAAGCATTTAATTTTGAACTGATCTGGCCCCAAAGGCTCTAGACCTCTCTGCCTTGAAATATATGCATTGTTCTGAAGAGCATCTGGAGAAAAGAGGAATGTCTGAACTGTACAATTGTAGCAATTTGTATGGTTGTATGGCCCTATCCCATCTGTCCCATGAGGACTGGGTGGTCTTCCTCCACACTTAGGCTAACAGAGTCTGCTCTCGGTCTACACCAATGTTATCAGCTTGATCCCACTCTGCACAGATACATCCCAAGGCACACCTCTCAGTGCGTCACAGGCTATGAGAATAGGACATTGAAATAAGGAAATCACATGGGAAATAAATCTTTTATGATTGGCTTCAGTTATGACTTCATGATCGCAAGCTCCTTAGATGGATAACTACGAGGAAAGGTATGTTCCCTAGCCTAGAAAATTTATAAAATGTACAACCCAGAGACAGAAACACATGCATGCATGCATATAGACACGTGGGGAGAGGGAAACTAAATGTATGGACTCTTAAGTTTACATAGCTTTGAATGTTTCTAAGGTGAGGGGTGCAATTTACGCTTTGTATTATTTTCCATGGGTCACTCCCTAGCTTGCATACTTCTATATACATTGATTTGCACGTTATATTCCAGCTGCTCTTCTCAAAAGGAAGCAAAAGTCTAGAGAGGCCTCAAAACTTTCCATGACTCACTCAATATGATGTCATATCCCTTGCAACAGAAATGGTAAATACCAACACTCTGATCTTAACTGTGTTTTTCTTGGAAGGGAGGCCCAGTTGATATGTCACTGAGCACTGGGGGGAGCCATTTCCATATAGCTTCTTCCCAGGCTGGTCTGGTAATGGCCTGTTTCACACATGAAGCAGAATGTGGTGGTAGAATCCTGACTGTACCATTTCAAATGAAGATGGGGGTAATTATATTTGTTGAATTTTTTAACGTATTAAAAAAACATACTTGCAAGCAGAAAACTACCACACCTCAACTTTCCTTCTGTTAACTCTAGTTTTCATTGCAAGGAATTTGTTTTTACAAATAGTAGCATTTGGTTTCAACTAGAAGTCATCTCTACTAATTCAAGATTCTTATTATCTCATTCTAAATTATGTATTGACTGCACCAAAGTTTAGAATAAACCACATAAACCAGGGGCAGATAGTTCATGCCTAAGAGCCATGTGTGGTTTCCAACCCACATTTTGTGCTCCACCAGTATATGTCCTCAACCTAAATCTGATGAAGGGGGAAGGGAAAGTAACTTTCATAGTGCTGTAGAACAAAGAAATTGGCCCTGAATCACAGATTTTCAGTAGGAGATGCTATTGCTTAGTATCCCATAAGGCCGTAAATTATACAAGACCCTGGGAAGAAGCTGCCAGTCAGAAAGGATGATGCTAGGTTGGATGAATAGACCCTAAGCTAGACAAACCCATATAAAACAACTTCCAATTTTGCAATGGCTCTTGCTTCCATGTAACTCTAAAATAGAGCCTGAATTTAAAATTGAGCACTGTGTGAAACGTATTTATAAACTGCAGTTTGGAATCTGCTGTATCTGTGAAATTGGCATATAGATTGTACTAATTATCTAACCTATGCAACTTAACACTACCATTCACTGTATGTTTCTGACATCTCTTCTCCCACACCTTGTTATTAATTATCTTAATACCAGTATTAAATGGGTTATTTGCAGGAAAATACAGGGTGTGTGTGGGGGCGTCTGAGGAGTCAGGGACTGCAACTCAGTCTCCCAACCTTCGGGAAGGTCATAGGACACCATCTGGCAATGCAATGAGACCACCAGAAGAGTCATGATTGAAATGTTACAGCCCCTTGTTGGCAGTTTTGAGAAGTCTAAGGGGAGAACAGGGACAGGAGAACCCTTTGCGGTGAACCCCTACCATTCCCAGAGTTAACCCTTCCCACATGGACATGAAAAAATGGCCTGAAACGGTGAAATTTGGCCATCTCACTGTCAAATTTTGGCAGTGTGATTTCAGGAAGGCTGGTGCTACAAAAGAGTTGTTGGGGGAGCTGCATGTAACCATGGGTTATTCACTTCTATTATTATTTAGCCTACCTTTCCTCAAAGCCTAAAAAGAAGTAACGGCATTTCAGGGTTATAAAAGTCCATTGATTTTTGAAAGTGTAAAATGTCCTGTCATATATGATCAGGCTAGCATAACTGGAACATAAATTCTCCTCTAACTGTCCCCCTCCCCCAAATCTATATGAAGTATGCATGCATGGTTTATCATTAATTCCATGGTCACTAATGTCCTCATTCCACAAGAAAACATACAGTACACACACATTTACACCTCGCTAAATGAAGCCCAGCTCAGTTCACCAGTTCGGTTTTCATATGTATGGCCCCAATGTATTGTTTCAGACAAGTATAGTGATAAAGCTAGATTTTTTTTTATAGGCAGGGCCGCAACTAGGGGGGCAAGTGGAGCATGTGCCCCAGGCGCCGCACTGGGGGGGGTGCCAAAATGATGCCCAGGGGGCGCCAAAATGACAAAATAACCCATGGGGGGCACGGAATCCATGTTTGCCCCGGGTGACACAGAACCTAGTTCCATCCCTGTTTATAGGGATAAAGCTAGATTCTTAAGTCACTCTCTTCCTGCCAATTAAGAAGCATTATTCTCCAAATAATAAGCCAGGTTTCTCAAAAGCTGATTTCTCCAATGCTCCCTAAAAACTAAACCCAAACACTTCCATCCTCAAAAAGGCCTTGCTCCACATTTCACTCCATGGTAACATCCAGGAAAATCTAGTTAGCCCACTCCTTCCAACCGGTTATCATCATACTCTAAAAATAGTATCTCAGCAAATACTTCTGTAACACAACCTGACATTAATATACTTTAAAAAGTATTTATGCTGATTTTATATTGTTTTTTTTAAGTGATGTTAGTTTTAATCCTTGCAGTTAGGGTTGTTTTTCTTTAATTTCATCTCATCGTTAACTATCTGAGGTGATATCCCATTTGGAGGAACTGAAAGGCAAGTTATAATGTATGGAAATCAGTGCACCCATAAATTACTCTGCATCTCTAAATGAACCAATATATACCTGCACCTTGGCGGCCACACATTAATTGAATGGATCAGAGCCTAACTGCTTGATTAAATTTAGTCACAGTGATGATGATGGAGCTAGTGATAATGAAGAAAAGCTAATTCCTTTACTTTGACTTGAAGGTCTTCTGAACTTTCATTTGCCATATACAGGGAAAGCAACACAGGTAAGACATTGGCTACAGCAACAGCACGGGCATGTTCTGGAGTGTGTCTCCCAATCTGTCCCAATGACCAAGCAGCTGCAGCTTTAATATGATCTTCTGGCTCTTCCGACAAGCACACAGCAAGCTGTGGAACTCCCTGTGGTATTAAACAAAAGCATAAAGCACTATGAAACTAACCCAGATTTGGAGCACTGTTTACAAATTGCAGGGTGCCAGGACAAGGCAAGGGTGGCAGTGGTAGGGCAAAATACATCTCCCATTCTCTCTATATATACATTTCTCAACCCAAAGAATTTATGAGTACTCTATCATGCACATACTCTATACAGATACAAGTTTAATAAATAATAATTATTTTTGAACACTACAAATTTAAGCTTCACTAAAATATTACATCTGCCCATTTTAATGAGACAAGGACACTAAGAGCTGACACATTTATTGCTTTCAAAATGTTTCAGAGAGCAGGTGCCACAACTGAGGCCACAAAGGAAAAACAATGGCAGCCTTTTTATCAGGGACTGAAATTCCAGAGTTTCAGGTTTCCTTCCCAGGTTTTCTAGAAGGCAATGAAGCTCTGTCTTCCATTCATTTCTGTAAGACTTGCATGGCGCTGCCTTTAGCCTCACTGAAAGGCATGTAAGGGTGCAAACAAAATATTTGGGGTAACTGCAGCTTCCTCCTACTTATTCTCCCCTCCCCCCGTGTGGGAATATATTATATATTTGGTTCTCTCTTTTTTCCCTTTGTTCACTGCACACAATACATTTAAACATGACTAACCAGTTATTATTCATGTGCGCACTGACCCTTATAGAATGGATTGGAACTTTCATCAAGTCAGATTGCCTTTTAGTCCTGACAATTTTATAATTATGATACTTTCTGCCAACACACATATGTGCACTCATAAATCAATGCATTTATATCTACTAGTAATCATTTTATGCATTAGAGAGAGAGAGAAAAGTACTATCTATATCTATAATGCACACAAAATATTAGTGCTTCCTATCAGGACTATCTAGAACCTCTTGCAAGCTGAAAAACCTCAAACAGAGCAGCTCATTTAACTGCCTGCCCAGCTCAAATAAACCAGTGTAGGAAAACCAAACTATATTTTAATTTTTTAGAGATTATTCTATGGATTACATGTTCAAGAAGGCTTCAAAAGAGCATGTGCTTGCTCTTTTTTCAGGTGGACTAGAGTATAAACGTTGTGCTTGTTTTCTGCAGCAGATCATCTTTATATCTGAAGAATACTACAACAGAAGCAAAACTCACACTCTGGTGTAACAAAAGATTGATATAAGTTTATATATTCTCATTTTAAAGGCAATTAAAGCTAGACGTCAAATATTTATTTTAAGAAGCCATTGCCAGTCTTCTTTCTGCTATTTGGAAAAACACAACTCAATTAGCATCTCATGAAAATGCAAAACGCTGTCTGCTAGCAAACTAATCCATAATTGTGTTTAAAAATGAACCTTCCCCAAGATTCTGCTATTTCCCTGCATTTCAAGAACAAGAAATAGGACATGTAACTCAGGTGATTGTACAATTTTATACAATAACGGGTATTTTTGTTTTAGAAATAAAAAAAAGCTACCCTCAATAACACACACACACACACATACAATTCACATTTTTAACATACCGCTTCCTTCATAATCTCTGTCCACCAAAGAGCTCTGGGCAGTAGAGCATTATTATGTATGTGGAATATTTTAAATAAAAATAACAGAGACTACTGAATAAACAAACTAAATATATATCATTGCTTTAATATCCCATTGATTTCAGAGACAGTGTGAGAAATAAACATGTGATTCATAGTGCTCTTAAAATCAATGGGATATAGACACATATGTTTAAATCTACCTGGGTTGTACTATTATATCCATACTGTGGTGACACAAATAATGAGATAAAAAGTGTGTGTGTGTGCTCTCCCTCCCTCTCTATAATATACACATACATATAATATAATATAATATAATATAATATAATATAATATAATATAATATAATAATATAATATAATATAATTAATATAATATATTACATATACATATACATATACATATATTATATACATATATATAATATACACATACATACTATATGTATGTATGTTTTATAGAGAGGTAACTTTTTTTTCATAGAGAAATATTTTAAAGAGAATTAAGACAGTTTACAAGCAGATTATACATGGAAGCTCCAACCCATTCTTTTGGAAGCAAGATTCACTAAAATCAGCAGGGCTAATAGAAAATTATATACAAATCTCACAATGAAGAGACAGCTCTACTACATGGACAAAATGTTACATACATACCATACAAGAAATCTGAAGTGTTTATTTTTGTCTTTATGTCAGTATTTGTATAGCAAGCTAATGTGTATTGCCATGCCTATTAGTTTACAAAAGCAAGTGAGTATATGAAAGCAATGTTTAATGTTTACACTATTTATGGCCTGCCTTCCCTTCAAGGGAAGGTAGCTTTCTCTGCCTTTCCTATTTATTCTCAAAGCAACCCTGTAAGACAGGATAGACTGAGAGCTAGCAATTGGCCCAAGGATGGCTATCAGCTTTATGCCAGAGTTGAATCTGGGTCTTTTCAGTTTTATTGATGTCACAAAGAAACCTTCCTACAAACACACTTACTAGTTTTATTATTAACACACTTATTAGTTTTATTAGTTATATTATTAGCCTTTTGCTAATGTTCTGGCACTTGACCTACAAAAACAACCATATGCACTAGGGTCAACTTCTCAAAACAGCATTCAGATTGTAACATTGGGAGACTCAGGAACTAACCTTGGAGATAATCACTGCCATGGCCAGGTTTTCCGAGTGAGCAGCTACATAGCCCAACATCATGATACCTGGGAGTCTAACATTTCCTTTGCAGCTACCAATGCAGTCAATAACGGCAGCCACTCCACCAGCATTCACGATAAGTTGTGAAAGCTGAAAACAAATACAAGGTCAGTGATGCTATCATTTCAAGTGACTATCAAACTATATCATTACATGTTTTTTTTTCTAAACCATTACATGTTGAATAAATGCTCAATGATACACACAGACTTAATATGTTTTCAAGAGTTTAATATTTAAGTTAAGTATTTTAATTATGTCCCTTTTATTTTTGTATCATTTGGAATGTTGTTAACCATCTTGTTTGTTTTGGCTGGATGGAATGAGGGGTATAATTTAAATAAATGAAATCAAAGAAGCACTACTAAGAAGTGGAACTTATCAATTCTGAGCAAACAAACAATTGGCTTCAGCAACAACTAAGAGTCTTGTGGCAGCTTCAAGTCTAGCAAATTTATTATGGCCTGCACTTTCATAAACTCCAGAGAAAGTGCAGCACTGCAGACACAGAAGGAAAGCTGCCTTATGCCATCAAGGAAGTTACAATGGATCAGACCAACAATCTACTAAATCCAGCTTTCTGGTCCACAGAGACTAAACAGATGAGTGTAATTGAATGGAAAAGTTTTCTAAGTTTCTGAAACTGTTTGGGCCAAGAATTGATAGATCAGGACTTAATTGAGGTATATCTGAAAAAAAACTGGAAACCATAAAAGGTTTTAGATAATTAATGTGCTTCCAACAACCACTCCCTAAAGGATTTAACAAATAAATTTCATTGCCAAGAAATGAAACTCATTAAAACATAGTCCTCATGCTGCAGTTTTGTACAAATGTGCTCAATACAATACAATACAATACAATACACAAGTCCTACTGTATGCATATATCATAGCATGGAGGAATGCATCTTTGTTGTATTTTTGAAAATTTGTATAGAATTTAACATTGCATAGTAATGCTGTGAAAATATATTTATACAGACATGATCTTCCTGTGCTATTATGCATCTCCAGACATGCCAATCTGTACACGAAAGTCCCCATCAGAGGCGTGCCTCTGGGTTACCTCTATTCAAGATGTGGTAGGAAAAGGCCTTCTTGAAGGTATTGCTGTCATTTGGAATCCTCTCTCTACGGATGCCTCCTCTCTTGTCCCCTAACCCTGGGGCAATTTCACTAGTGCAGAATATGCAGCACCACACAAAACAAGCAGCAGAAACGGGCAATGATGCATAGCCCAATACTCCTAAGTGGAATACCAGGAACAAGGCATTCGGTGAAAATAAAAAGGGCAGCTGCAACTCAGCTATCAAGCAATTCTCTTCAGAGAGCTTGGCAGTTTGTTTAAGCAACATGCATGCGTACACACAGGAGCAGCATCAGCAATGGGGAATGTCCTAGAATACACCCGACTGTGCCACATGTTGGTCTCAAAGGCCCACTGCCTGAGGTCTATCACCGTGACGTTTTGGCATCAAGCTTTGTTTTTTAAAAAATCCTCAAGATGTTTAATACAATCTGATCAGTTTCACCTTGGCTGGTCTCCTTTTTTACAGCTACTCCTAGGGAATGTTTTATTGGGTGTTTAAACATAATAGCTATTCCCTAGGCTAAACATCCACCAAATAAACAAATAAATAACCCGGCTACATTTTGAGGGCTACATTATGGCCTGAATATTTCATAATCCCAACCAACTGGCTGGCCCTGTGGCGAGGTCTCTCCGCCTTCCAGAAACATCAGGCAAGTCAGTCACTGCAGAATTGGGCAACTAACGCTCCGCGCGACGCCAGTTTCGCCGGCTAAATGGCTTTAGGAAGCCTGCCGAGTGCATACGGCGACCCTTTGACGAGCAAGTATCAACAGGATTCCCTCAAGACCAAAACCGCGCCTCCCAGCAGAGGGCTGGAGAGAGCGAGAAAGCTTCGCACCGGAGCCCACGGCCAGATCCGGCGAGGGAGGCGGCTGCGGCAGCCTGCAACTCGGCCGGCCCCTTCCCCCACCGCCGCTTCAAATGCAAGAGCTTGTAGACGCAGAGCGAGGACTCCTGCAGAGACCGGGCTCTGCGGCACAAAGGAAGTTTAGACCGCAGCGGCGGTTCCCCAAATCCTTCTACCTCCCCCGCCTTTCACTCCCATTCGACTCGCGACATCTCCTCCAGGGCGGCGGGGGGGGGGGGGCGTTCCCTCAAGCCCCGAAGCACCTGAGATAATGAGGATATTGAATTTCGGTGCGGGGTTCTGTGGCTTAAATTAATAAAAAGCTCCCTATAATGAGACCCTGGTGGGCTCTAAGTGTTCCCGAACCACGAGAAAGGGGAGGGGAGAATCAACCCCCCTTCATTTTTTAACCCAATATAAGCCCTCGGGGCTGAGTTGATTATTTCTGAGCACAGGCTGCGGTGCCTAACTCGAGGAAGCCTTGCCTGGTAAGCTACGACGGCTTTGTGGGGCGAAGGGTCTTCTCCGGAGTTACTGATACCAGCAGCCCAGTTATTTCAGAGTCGGCAAGAAATCGTGGTGGGATGGGTAATTTATTCTAGTTTGTGTTGTGGAAATGGATGAACCCCGCTTGATCAGCTTCTTTCTACTTTGCTAATCTGTGAAGATTCTGTCCACAGGTTGGCCATTATTTAAAGATTTTCAGTTCAGTTCACAAGAGGCATTTTCAAGGCAACCCAACGATCGATCGTCATCTTACTAAGGCAGCTCCTTTAAAAAATCCATTGTTTTTGCCCTGCCCAATAGGAGAAATCCAGCTAGCAGAACAACCCAACCCAACGTTAAATACACAGGAACCTCTTCATTTAGTTCCCTGTTCCCTGAACTGCAGCCTAGGAATGCTTTGTACTTCATTATTGCTTTGTAGAGACCATCCCATACGGCTGAACAATTAAGCATACCCGACATATTAACATCCATCAGTAAAAAAGCTGATTTTGCCAATTTTGCTTTCCCTTACAGTATTTGTATTCCATGCACACCCAATAACAGCAACAAACATTTTTTTATTTATACTAACAGTAACAGAGGATTTGCCTAATGATAGAATAATACTAAAGATCTTGTGCGTATACATATCTGTCATTTGTAGATGTGTGTGCATATACTCATGTGCACACGCACACGCACATACACATCTAAGTACATTTACATACAAACAACATGACCTTGTTGTTTATATTCTCATGGTTTTACCTCAGGCGTGTGTCTTGCTATCTCTCTAATTAGAGTTGCAGCGTTTTTCTTGACATATTCATCAGAGTCCTTCAGGCATGTGAGTACAACAGGAAAAATCTCTGCTTCAACCACCATTTCTGCCAGATCCACAGAGTGCTTTGCTATCTGGCTAAGAGCTGAGAGCACCTGACGCTGGGAAACAGGAGTGAGTGTTTTATAAACGGCTTATTGGGCACACAAACAGAGCAATCAAAAGAAGGCAGAAAACTCCCTTTCAAACTGGGAAGGCACAAAACATCTAATTTCAAAACAATGATAAAAACTAAAGCACAATTTCCAATATGGAACATCTATATTTACTTGGAGGAAAACTCCATTCAATTAAGTGAAGCTATTTTTAACTAGTTTTATGTTTTTTTTATGTTTTTATAGAGCCGCCCAGGGTACCCATATAAGTCTTTTAAAGAAATAAAGTAAATATTATAATCAGGAAATGGAATTCCTAGCAGTTCAAAACAGAAGCCAATGCATGCTATTTACTGTTTCCTTTTAAAAGCAGTACACATTTTAAAAATTGTTTCTTTTTAGTTAGAAGGATAGACCACACGAATCTTCATCAGCTGTTGCCAGTTAACTTACAATATTTGAAATAAATATTTTATAAACATGTTGCTCTTTTAATTAAACATGCATGTGAAAAAGTCACTGGATGTTAACAGCCCCATCACCACAAAAAAACTATTATTAACAGGGCAAAGGGAGCTGATGTACTTTTACATACTATCTACTGTGCGTGATTTTCTATAAGCCAAAGATCCAACTATAGCACGTTATTAAAAATTTACAAGCTTGTACCTTGACCCTCATCTGACTTATTCGAAGGTACATGACCCTGAAATAAACACATATTGAACCCATTACAACAAATGAGTTTTCTAACAATTCAGAAAAACTCTTGAAGATACCTGCTGCAGACCTGTGTACCATTGCTGAGAATCCAAATAATCCCAGTGTTAAAGATGAATTGCCTTGTTTCTTTTCCACCAGCTATTCCCACCCCATATAAGCTATAACAGACACATCAAACAGCCAGATCTCCCCTTTGTTACCACTCGTCCAAGTTAGCAATGCATATTTTGGCATAAAAGCTCTCTGAGGATTAATATACCTTCCCCAATATAGGAATCGCAGTTGAAACCCAGTTCCAGTTCAATTGGGGGAGAGGGAAATTAGTTTGGAAAGTACCTTTAGTTTGGCGTCAGGGTTGAGGATCATCTGAGCCAAGTGAGCAATGGCCCCAGCATCGACGACCGTCTGCGCTAATTCTGGAGAATGCTTTGAAACATCACTGAGTGCTGAAGCAGCAATCCTTCTCAAAGCAATCTCTGGCTCTTGGATACAGAGGACTAAGAGAGGAATAGCTCCAGCATCCACCACGGCCTGTGACAGTTCTGTTGGTCCAATGAAAGTAATTAAGCGAATATGGGTGACTGACCCTTGTATGAGCCATTTTTCACCCTGACAGATACAGCAGGAGAGAGAGAATGGGGAGGGTGGACTCTAGTCTCTGGACATCTGCATTTCAAATCAGCCCTCCAAGTTTCATAAACCATGTGGACCAGTCCTCAGCTGAAAAGAATACAGGTCAATAGATGGACCCCCATTTACATGTACACATTTGAGGTAGATTAGACTGAAATGGCTTGCTACCCTGTGTGTGTGTGCGCGCATGTGTGCACGTGTGTGCCTTTAAAAAGAGTAAGCAGATGTCAGCTGTTTAAGCTCCGACTGTTGTGCACTGATCAATAGGCAAGCAGCTTTTGCACTGCTAACAATAAAGAAAAGCCAAAATGCCAAAACGTGTCCCCTTCTCCCACAAATCTAATTTAGACTGCACATCCTTTACCCTATTCATACAAGAAGCGGAAAATAACAGGCCTAAATTACACTGATTCTTAATTTTATTAAAAGTGACATCATCATCACTCACTCAAAAATCTACCTTGCTAATTCTGAACATCAACATACATTTTAATAGTACCTTTTTTATCAGTAAACTACTGGTCTTTCCCTACATTAAATCACTGCAACAGACAGATACATTAAGCCACCATGACCAGTTGCTGGTATCTTAACATAAAAATCCACAATTAATTGATACAGCTTCTATTATAGCATAAATTCATTACCCTTCCTCCAACATATTTATCATTAAACTTCAGTAGTGAAGTAAAAAATTACTGGATAGCAAATGCAAGGATTAGGACAAGGGCTATTTTTGCAGATGATAATGAAAAATGAGCACCAATCCCATTAATTTCAAATGGGCTATTATAGGTTCTTAAATAAGGTTTTGTTAGGTCTTCTCCTTGTTATGCACATAGTCTCTTATCTTTAACATTTAACCTGCCTTGTGTTGCCATGGCAACAAATAGCTGTCGTAATTCAAGGGCCCAACTTTGATTTTGCATTTACAGTTCATCAATCAAAGCTTTCTGCAGAACTTTCTTAATGGGGGGTAATAACCACTAATTCTGATTCTCTACTTATCTACTTGCTCATGTACTACTTTACATATATATATATATTAATTTTCATACAGTGTGGTAAGAACACTTTTTACCTATGATGGCATACACATCACATTTTAAAATTTGCTCTTAAACTTATACAATTGAAATGCCAATGTCGATTTTATTGTAATGCCAATGTCGATTTTATTGTATTTAGAAATATTCTTACATCATAATACATTTTTGTCATGATCCAAGCCTCTGTTTCATTTAGAACTTCACCCTACTTTATTCCCAGTATGGAACACTAACACTGTAACATATCTAAGTACTGTGCTATTTGTCATAAATACTGTATGTGTACTGTATGTGTGTGTTTGTGAACTATTTCCCCTTACCAAAATACACCTGATATTGTAGTAGATACATAATTTATTTATTGTATAAGCCTCGTGAAAAGGGAGATATCCCAAATTCCTTTTATAATCTGTCTTGAGACTTAATACTGAAATACCATCCAAATGGACTGAAAGAAATTTCAGCAAAGAAATAAAACCATTTTAATGAAAGATTCCTCTCTCCCCAAGTTCTTAGCAACTAATCTCACATTTTAAATAGCAAAAGAGAAGATTGTAATTTTAAAGTAGTTACTACTACAAAAATGGTTGAATAATCAAATTTTAAAAATCTGAAAAAAGATAATAAACTAATTGGCGATAGTGTTTGGATTAACAGCTTCAGAGAGATTAATTGCTCTTCTGTTAAAAAAACTATGGGTTACATTTTAAGAGTTCTTTAGATCTCCTCTTTCCATGTTATCAAGTTGGATTTTGAATAAAAATATGATTAACATGATCTCTAACTATAATGAAGAACCAAAGGTTTAAAAAGCATGGTGGGTCTAAACATTCCCTTTCATTTTCTCAAATCTATAGAGCATTCTCATAAATTTGCCAAAATAACCAAATATAAATGTTCATTTCTCATTTTTAAAAAGGCCATATAGTTTATTTGTACACTGTTTATCACACTGCAGGAAGAGCTCTTTCTCTTCTTTCCCTGCCCCCAACATTCCCAACCTGGATGGCGAACAAAAGGTTATTTTAAAAAAACCTTTAAAAGAGAGAGAAGAGAATCTAGCAGTGGGAATTAATTCTTGATTGGAGGAAAGGCACAGAAGGCTTCTGCACAAAGGACAACTTTAGATAAAGGAAGCAGATGGAAAACCTGTGCGAGGTAATGTGATAGAAACATATATGTTAAAAATTAGCTTCCAGCATTTCCTCTAACAATGAATTGGGGTAGCCAAGTGCCTACGGATTTTGAAATGAAGCAGGGTCACTCAAAATGATGGCTGTGATTTTTACATACTCAAAAAACTCATTTGATACGGAGAATTATATTTATCAATACAGTAAGGAAACAAAAAAAACATTAAGACAACAATCAAATAGCTATCAAGAACAGTAAACATTAGCGATATACAAAATGTGGTGTGTGCTGAGAAAAAAGAAAAGAAAATAAAGAGAAGTCACTGAAGTTTTAAGGAGGGGAGAAGAAGGAAAATTGGCCTACCAAAGTGTTAACATTTTATAGTTAAGAATCCTAGAAAGGTTATTACAGTTGAGATATATTTGCCATGAGGGTTTAAATTAATCTCCCTGTACAGTTATGTTTCATATGAAAGAAAAATAAGAAAGGAACTTTTCCTTTTTCATTCTCTAGAATTCCACTTTTTGCTTTGCAATGCTTAGATCAAGGGATGACACCCCTCGCCCCCCCAAATTAAGTCTTCTAGTATTAGAGTGAGTGGGGCGCGATGGCTCAGTGGTTAAGACGCCAGGCTTGTCAATCGGAAGGTCAGCAGTTCGAGACCTGAGCGCTGTGTGACGGAGTGAGCTCCCGCACTCGCCCGAGCTCTTGCTAACCCAGCAATTCGAAAGCATGCAAATGCGAGTAGATAAATGGGTACCACTTCGGTGGGATGGTAACAGCGTTCCGTGCTTGTCATGCCAGCCACATGACCGTGGAAGCATCTTCGGACAGTGCTGGCTCTTCGGCTAAGAAACGGAGATGAGCACCGCCCCCTAGAGTCGGACACGACTGTGCGGGGGAACCTTTATCTTTACCTTTAGTATTAGAGTGCATGACTGGACAAGACTACATAGTAAAGACTATATCTGGTCTCTTAAAAAGTGCCTAGGAAGATTAAGACCATTTCAGAAGCTCAACAGCAGCATGGTGATTTTAACGACCCTCCTTTAGATGATAAAAGGACTTAAAAATTACATCTCAATATAACCATGACCTAGCCCCAGGTGTAAGGTCACACAGCTACCTAGGAACATATTTAGGATTCCCTTACCAACTTTGCTCAGACTGAAGAAGCTCCTTGGATAAGGAGCGAAACGTTTCTACTAAGAAAATAGAAATCCAGTTGACATGATTCAAGCTACAGACTGGTCTCTTAAACTGACTTTGTTTTTTAGCCTCTAGATCCTAGACACAAATTGCTAATTTCCAGAATAAGAGCAAACAGAAAAGATGAGCAAATGTTAGATTTATTCTAACATTAACACACCTTAAAAATATTTTACAACTCCCACTGCTCAAACATCTCAGCTTCACCCATTCGTTATCATTTTAATATATCATAGTCCTTCCCATTGAGGTCATTAGCCATTGAAAAAACCTTGCAACCAAAAAGCTGACTACGCTTCATATATAACAATATTAAAAGCTTCAAAGTGGTGGGAATAAGAAATTTGCACTGCCTTCCTTTCCCAACTTGAATTTGCCCATCTTTAACCTCTGAACCACCTATTGTGCCTTTTGTTCCAGGATGGTTTATAGCCTTGACTACAGGCTGGGAATACACTGCAACCGTCTGTTAATGTACCCTGCTTGTTTTATTATGTGGCCATCTTGAATGCAGTTTCCATATTGCCTGTAAATCAAGATCAGGTCAAGGAGTTAAGAATCACTTACTCAGTTGGTCTAGAATCCAGATGTATATGGAAACTACTTAATCCCCATTGTGACTATCTTCCTTTGAACTTCAAGCTGTGCCTACACCCCAAGAAGTTTCCAGTACTGGTAGCTGTGCTGATCAGATTTGAGTTAGCCCTTCTGATTAGTTACCTGTGTCATCTGCATACTAACTGTCCATTGTTAATTGGGACACTTCAAGCAAGTGTTTAGTGATTTGCTATGCCCCTTCTGATATAATTTAAAATCAAGGACTATTGTGATGAGGAGGAGAAAGATTCCCCTGATCTGCTGTGTGGTCAATTTTGTGCACTTTGTATTACTGTTTCCATGGTCACAGGTTCTCTGCGTGTCTGAATCTACAATTGCTTCATGATGGGAGAAGAAACATTGCTCTCTAGAAGCATGTTCTGTTAATTTACAAATTCATTGTAACAAGTATTTTACTCTATCTTCCAGTCTTTGCCATTTATAAACTAGAATGATGTATAAGACAGAAATCTACTCCATATCTCTTTTAGGTTTTTTGTAACCCTGAATTTATATCTTCTTTTTCCTACATAATTTCCTTTAAAAAAAAGAAACCCATTGTTTTGCCACTAGTTTATTTAAACATTTTTATAGCTTGTCATTGATCATATAGAAGAGCTGAAAGATATTGTCTAAACTGTAACCCTTTTTCCTAAATTACATTGTCCTTTCTAGTTTCTAAATATACTTAACAAGAAAATAGACAGATATTAAACAGGCTAATCCAAGACTGCTGGCAATGCTTTACTTAGGAATGTTTGACAACTGTTAGCATTTATGCTGTAGAGCATAGCTTTCCAAACTGTGTGTCGCAACACAATACTGTGTCGCCTGCAGGGCCCAAGTGTGTCGCATCAAAACCAGGAAGCGCTGATGGTGCGCTGCCGCAGCCGCACATACATCAGCGGCGGCAGGCCATCAGCGCTTCCGGGTTTTTGCACGGCACACCAGGACACCGCTGCTGCCACTGCTGCGGCACGCAAAAATCCAAAAGTGCTGCTGCGGCGGAGCTTCTGTGTTTTTGCGTGCTGCCACTACGGCAGCGCTTCTGGGTTTTCTTGCGCGCCGCCATTGGTGTGTCGCCACGAGAAAAGTTTGGAAAGCCCTGCTGTAGAGACAAGCATAGGAATGTTACTCCTCCCTTAAAAGTCAAGCAATATGAGCATTTTCTTTTAATGTCTACATTACAGCAGCAGTACTGGCCAAGAAATTATAATCCTAATTATCATTTATATTGATGCTAGAATTTCAAAGAGGTAAGGCAGTTCCATTCTCATCCTTATGTCTTTTTTTACAGAAACTAAAATGTATGAACTTTACAGACAAGACATCTCCGTTTGTTAGCTGAAGAGCCAGCGTTGTCCGAAGACGCTTCCATGGTCATGTCCATGTTCCATGGTCAGAAGATAGGGCGGACTTTGGGAACTTCAACTGTGCCTACTCTTTTACTTTTTGCTAGTAATCCAACATTATTTTGCACTACTTTTTCAATATCCATGTACATTATCCTGACAGTTCTTACAACAATATTGTAAAGTGGGGAGTATTACTCTCATTTTTAGAGAGAGGCTACATTTGAACCAAGAACGTCCTCATTCACAGCCATTATGTTCCATTTGCTTCTCTTAAATCTGATACATGCTACTCATGTTTATTTGCTTACACAGGAGGCAAGACCCATGATCTATTCTCTGTGTTGGGTTTCATAATATAAACACTTGGTACATCCTAAAATATTAAGAACTCTCTTACCTGAAGCTTGAATCATGTCAACTGGATTTCTCAATATAACCATGACCTAGCCCCAGGTGTAAGGTCACACAGCTACCTAGAAACATATTTAGGATTCCCTTACCAACTTTGCTCAGACTGAAGAAGCTCCTTGGATAAGGAGCGAAACGTTTCCACTGAGAAAATAGAAATCCAGTTGACATGATTCAAGCTACAGACAATTCCACCTGGATGACTGAGAACCTTCATAGACATATATCTTACCTGAATTGTGTCTTGCTATATAGCCAAGGGCCCAGGATGCAGCTTCCTTCACCCCAGGATCAAAATCTTCTAAGCAAATTACCAGTGTATCCAGTGCTCCACAATCCACTATTGCCTGGGCAAGCTGAGGAGAATGCTTCCCAACTGCTCGTAATACAAATGCAGCCGCTTTCTTATAAAAACGCTACAGAAATACAGAGGAAGTTAGAATAAATTGCAATTATTTGACCAAGGAGTCTTATGACTGAAAAGAAATGAATCAACTAACTGATTTTACAGATATTTGTTTATTTAACATACTTATATGCCACCTGTTGCTCCACAATAGATAATTGTTTCACCTTACATCATCTTATTTCAAAACAATTGGCAAATGGCAAAAAAGTGTTCGCTGCTTTTATAGATCTTACCACAGCTTTTGATTCCATAGATAGAAACATTTTATGGAAGAAATTGATTAATTTAAATATGGAGCCCAGACTTTTGTTCCTGGTAAAGGCCCTCTATTCAAATACTTATTTAAAAGTAAGAACTGGTGTAAATGGCTCTTTAACCAAAAGTATTCCTACTCATAAAGTACTATAATACTTTATACTCATAAATAAATACTCATAAATAAATAAATAAATGCATACATACATACATACATACTCAAATACTCATAAAGGGGGCGTGGTGGCTCAGCGGGTAAGACGCCAGGCTTGTTGATCAGAAAATCGCAAGTTCGGAGGTTCGAATCCCTAGCCCTGCGTGACGGAGTGAGCTCCCGCACTAGCCCCAGC
Source organism: Charina bottae (assembly GCA_023362775.1). NCBI lineage: Eukaryota > Metazoa > Chordata > Lepidosauria > Squamata > Charinaidae > Charina > Charina bottae. The sequence continues at coordinate 47,864,753 of JALMGJ010000007.1, read as the reverse complement.
TCTTGCCAACCTAGCAATTCAAAAGCATGCAAATGCAAGTAGATGAATAGGTACCACTTCGGTGGGTAGGTAACAGCGTTCCGTGCGCGTCATGCGGCCACTTGACCATGGAAGCGTCTTCGGACAACGCTGGCTCTTCAGCTAACAAACGGAGATGAGCACCGGCCCCTAGAGTTGGACACCACTGCACAAATCTGCGGGGGGAACCTTTACCTTTTTTTTTATTCCTACTCATAGAGGTGTCAGGCAGGGTTGTATCTTAGCTCCAATGCTTTTCAATCTTTATATTAATGATATTCCAGGGTTTATGCGTACCATAGATACCCACATGTTAAAAATTCATGGCATATTTGTAAATGTCCTATTATATGCAGATGATATGATTTTGATAGCACATTCACAAGTCGGCCTGAGAAGACTCCTGAAAAAGTTGAATGTCTATTTTGTTCATAACTCTTTAACTATAAATAAGTCTAAATCTAAAGTGATGTTTTTTAGTAAAAGAAAAAGGATGAAATATAAATGGCAAATAAATGGGGAGCCTATAGAACAAGTGAATTTTTTCACTTACTTAGGAGTGGTTTTTACTGATACTGGAGCCTGGGACAATCATTTCAGAAGGACCGCAGGGAGGGCTGAGGTCTGTGCCAAAAGTCTATCTAAATTGTATAACTATAAATATCCCGGCACTTTGACCCCTATTCTGAAAGTATTTAGAGCAAAAATTGTCCCAATGTTGACTTATGGTGCAGAAGTGTGGGGTCTAACAAATTCTGCCGCACTTGAATATGTTCAAACCTGCTTTTTAAGAAGTATACTGGGAGTTGATAAAAACACGTCAGCACCCACGATTAGAGCAGAAACAGGTATCCACTCTATACATAGCCAGACAGTAACAAAGGTCTTTTCTTACTGGCAGAAGGTCCATTCAATGGACCATGATAGGCTTCCCAAATTATGCCTACTTGAACAAATAAGTATGGATTTTACCACATCCTGGCTAAAACATCTCACCAAAGTTATTACACAATACGGACTTCCCATTCAATAGGTACTCATAACTGCACCACAGGCAAAGGATATTTTTAAACAGCGAGCCCTGGATATCAGTGCTCAATTAGACATGGAGACATTGGCAAGAAACGGTTCATTAAAATGGTTAGCTAAGAATAAAACTATTTTTAAATTCGAAAAATACCTGTTGATGAGTCTAACACAAAATCTGAGAAGGGCCTATTCCAGAGCTAGGTTTGAATTGTTGGACTCTATGGTTAAATATGTAAGGGGTGTGGTGGCTCAGCGGGTAAGACGCCAGGCTTGTTGATCAGAAGATTGCAAGTTCGGAGGTTCGAATCCCTAGCCCTGCGTGCGGAGTGAGCTCCCACACTAGCTCCAGCTCTTGCCAACCTAGCAATTCGAAAGCATGCAAATGCAAGTAGATTAATAGGTACCACTTCGGTGGGTAGGTAACAGCGTTCCGCGCGTGTCATGCGGCCACATGACCGTGGAAGCGTCTTTGGACAACGCTGGCTCTTTGGCTAACAAACGGAGATGAGCACCGGCCCCTAGAGTCGGACACGACTGCACAAATGTGCAGGGGGTACCTTTACCTTTACCTTTTTTATGGTTAAATATGGTCGTTTCCATCATTTGCCATATGATGAGAGGACTTGTTTATGTGGGGTCCCAGCCATAGAAGATATTGCCCATGTTTTGTTCGACTGTAAACTATATGACTCACTTAGGATTAAATTCCTGTCTCCTTTGTTGGAAAGAACAGCTCACTGGGATTCTAATCACAGATTATCTTATTTTCTTTCAGGTTCAAATACTTTTATTGTGAATAGGACTGCCAAGTTTGTAGACAAGGCAGTTCAGCTGAGAGCCCGTTATATTGAACAGATTGGAGTGTCATGTAGGGGTGATGAACTCATTTGAATTTTGACTAGATATACACGTATTGTATTTATCATTATTTCAGGTTATTTAATTATCACATTTCCTTTATCAAAATGGAATATTTTGGAGTATTGTTATCAATTTTATCAGTTAAATTGTACTCTTGTTATTTCGTTTTATATTTTGTTTTATCTTTGATATGGTTGTAAGACTAATCAATAAAGTTGTTGTTGTTGTTATATGCCACCTGTTGTGCAATTCATCTCCACAGCATACAACATTAAAAGTAAATTTGATTACAATAAAAAACAATAGGTAGGCCCAAAATATAAAAATCCAATTGCTTTGGTACCATCCCTTGATCTTCCAATGCCAAACTAAATAAAAATGTTTTTATAGTGTGCCTAAACGGCAGCAAAGTCAGCAGAGGGTTTATGTTGAAGGGGAGGGCATTCCAGGAATGGATACCACAACAACAACAACAAAGGCCTTCTACCTGGTTGATGTCAAAGAAAGATCTATAGAACAGGATGCAATCAGGAAGGCCTCTGATACTTGCAATGGTCAAGCAGATGTACATGGAAAAATGTCACTCTCAGGAATCCTGATCCCAAGTTGTTTAAAGCTTTACAGAATAATAACAAAGCCTTAAACCTGGTCTTGCAGCAAATTGCCAGTGCAAATCTTTCAAAACTGATATTATGCACAAGTAAAATAATTTTAATAATAGAATAATTTTGCCACTGCACTTTGCATAAACTGTAGCTTCTATACAAAAGGACAGGCTCACATTGAATAATATAACCCAACAATACAATATTCAAGACATGAGGTTACTAACGCATGAATCAATGGCTAAGCTATCTTTGTCTGCCATGCACACACAAAATAGTAATAGTGAAATCTTTTCTCTCCTTTGCATTAGGTATCAAGTTTAATTTATAGGATCTATTACACATCGTTCATTATAGTGTGTTTCTAAGATGAGCAGGTATACTTTGTAATAATATAGGAGGAAGTCATCAAGACTAGGAGTGAAATCTTACTCCTGCAGCATTTTTATATGAAGAGTTCAAAGAATGGCAACAACTACAATCAGGATACAGGAGATGGTCCTCCAAGGAAAGATTGTGGGAATTGGTCTTGTGAAAAAAAAACTGAAGGGGTATCAGCTGAAAGACCAATCCCTGTTCTCTATCATCCAAGAATACATGATTTCGAATAATGCACCTTGGTCAGAGGAAACAAAGAGTCCTGTTAACCATTAGGAAAAACTTCCTAATAGTAAGAAGAGTTCAAAGGTAGAATCAATCACCCAGAGAGGGCTCTCCTTCACTGGATCAATCCAAACATAGGCTAGAAAGTAATTTGTTGTGCCTACTTTAATTTGGATTTCTGCATAGGGCAGGGGCTGGTTCAATGGTCTTATTCTTAGCTGTCTTTGCATTAGATTGGAAATGTAAGTGTTAGATGTAAAGATGTTCTGTCACTTAGATGCACACATACCAAAAAGGTAAGGATAATTATGAATTCACTTGAGCAGCCTTTCCTGATCTAGTTGCTCCCAAATGTATTGGACCTCAAGTCCTGTAATTTCCAGTCAGTAAAGCCAAAAATTATGCTGGCTGAGAATTATGAAGGTGAAATTCAATACAACTGAAGGGTACAAGTCTTGGAAAAGTTGTATTCGAGTGACTGTGAAGATGTAAGCAGGAAATGGCATTTTTTGCAGATTTCAGTAAAGCATGCGTGTTTCACACACGCATACAGCTACAGTATATACTGTGCATATACATATATAACTATTCCTTAGTAGAACAAAAGAATCCCAGAGGATCATGCAAAGTTCATGGCATAAATTTGATCTAAACAAGCATCTAATTTTTAAAAAACAATGGAAAAAATATTCAAAGAGCAGTTTATGAGCTGGGGCTTAAAAACAGAAAAAGGCAACCATTATTTCCTAAGCATCAATAATATCATAAAAATTGACTGTATATATTGATCTCTGCTCAAAGAAAAAACAATTTAAAAGCAATAATAGCATATGCTTATATGTGCGAGCAAAGCATGCATATTATTACTTTCAGATAATTATGTTTTAAGCAGGAGGTCAAAGTTTGAAGGATTTTTTAATATCAATGGGTGAAATCCTCTGGAATGCTAGCCTATGTAATCTCCATTCATTTCATCAGTGGGTGCATGAGGAGCTAAATTCCTAATAGATCATATCTGTTATTATTCAAAATCATTTAATTCTGAAATAAAATACACCAATATTAACCAACCTAATGGCTTATACTGTTGAATCAACAAGCTTCAGAGCCAATGGTGTGGATGCAAACCAGTCCTGATTCTTTCATAATTGCCACTCCTTTGTCAGATGTTATGATCTTTCTAATACAAATACTGTTTCCACCAGAACAGGAACAGCTGGCCTAACATGAATTCTTAAATTTATGTTTTCAGTCTTAGTTATTACCCTTTTACAGAATCACTAATCTAAATAGCAAGCTGAAGACAGCAATTCACCATTGGTCAGAATTTTTGAATAACCCAGGGCAAGGATGAGGATTCTTAAACAAAGGAAAATGCAGAGATGGAGAACTCAAAATCAGAAACATAAAGAAATTATTACAAAAACAGGACTAAAATGTACTAAAAAATACTAGCAGGAACAGGAAACATAGCATTCAAATGAGGGATAGTTCTTTGTATTCTTAGTTCCAAAGAAAGTTAGTACTCCATTGGGAATGCTTCTCTACACAAAGCATTTGCAATTATCAGGTTTGGAACTGTCCCCCCGCCCCCGTGGTCTCACCATGGAACTTTCTAGCAGTTCTGCTATGTTGAACCACTAATTTTGCAGGGTTAATCCTGAAGCTGGAAGGCAGGCAGTTTCTCATTGTTAGGTACTCTTACCTCATTCCATCTGCTTAGTTCTTCCTGCTGAAGTCAAGGTACCACCATTTCATTTTATTTTTTAAATGACCATTTTCTTTCCTCACCGTAAAAATAAGACCAACAAAGTAACAACAAAGACCAAAAGGTGGGAGATTAGCTGGATGCCAATTTTTGCATTTCTCCATTGGTCAGCTGGAAGAAACATTGCCTGGATAGCTGAGGGGAAATACTGAGAGTGTTGCAAGGGTGGTACAAAAATGTTTCTGAAGATTTCAGGAATGAAACTGATGGCTAAGTGGAAGCAATCTTAGTAAAAAAAAAAACAACAACAACAACAACACAACTTTTGTCCCACAACTTTTGACTCCAAAGAGGTATCCCCTGTGCAATAAAAAAGAAAGGAATTTCCATTTAAAGCAGAAGAGAGCTAGAATAAGCAGCTTTCCACCTTTGTTGCATGCTAAGCAAGAGAAGATGGCTGATATGGGAAGAAAATAGATGAAAGGAAAATGAAATGAACCAGAGGTAGAAGAATCCATGGCTGTTTCACATCCTTCTCTTGGGTGAAGCCCATGATGGAACAATTGTTCACAACAGACCCTTAATGCCTTCTTCCTGCCAACTGACTCTTTTACGAAGAAGTGGCCAGAGGTCTTCCCAAATACGGTAATACGGGGCAAGACTAGCCCTAGCGAGTCAATGCAATGTCACATCCTATGAACGCCATTCAGTGTTTCATGGTATAGAGGAGCAGAGACTACTAATCAATTAGATTATATAATAAGAACACATTACATGTATATAACACACACACACATTATATTTGCTATTTCAGTGCCTTATATAGACTCTCGCGCCTTGTAGACTCTTATAATATAGAAGGTCTTATGATATTTATGTTACAATACAAGCTTTATGCATGGTTTACAACTCATTGTAGTCAATTAGTCGCATAATATTTCTAATCATTTCATTTATACAGCAAACTTTTTCACACCATTATATCATTTAATAGTTCAGGAAATAAAACTACAAATAACATGCTTTTAGTAATTAAGTGGTCTTCTAAAATTTAATTTAATTGTTTAATTAAATCACAATAATAAATACTTTTTATCAAGAAACATTCTATCTATGGTGCAGCAACGACAACACATGCATCTAAAGAATGATTAAAAAGCTAATCAAGACAGAAGATTTAACTCTGACAGAGAAGAAGCACTTAAGACTGTTATTATGCCTTACATTTTGTTCAGCCAGTGAATACACAAGCTGGGGAAGAATGTCACCTTTAACTACAGCTTCTGCCAGGTCATCGTTGTAATTGGCAAGTCTCCCAAGGGCCAAAGCAGCTGTCTGTTGAATATTTGGCACCACATCCAATAGGAGTGGCCTCAACAGAGCCATTACACCTGAGTAATAAGAGAAAGCCCACATGGTAATTAGAGGAACAAGAAAAATGTTGTTTTTGAAAGACAAAAGATAACAATCTTAAAATTAAGGAATTCTGAAAGTATATCTAGGTTGTATATTACCAATCAGAGACACTTTATGGCTACTGGATTTTACATTTCCAAGGTAGTACTGGGACACAAAAATATCCTTATGTCTGTATACTGCCAAATGTAAATATAAAAACAGCAATCAAGTAAAAAGAACAAAATGGTCCAGGGGGACACAGCAGGTTTTAATGCAAAGCTTTAGAAAAAATAGAAGTCTCCACATGCTTTCTAAAGCTGCCCTGTTCCAAATCCCAGAAGATACTTCCCTGGAATAGGGACTCTCAGTTCTGGATAAGCATGGGTTTCTAGCCCTCATGGTTCTGCAAGGCCTTTGGGGCATCAGGGCCATTTCTCAGAAGCCAAAGAGAGGAGTGAGGCACAACTTCCTGGGGTTACAGATTCATTGCACTGTAAAATTCTTTTTTCCTTCTCAGGGTTATTAAAGATGTGGGAAGGAAAACAATAGCAGACATAATTTTTATATGTTTAAAAACATCACTTACACACATTTGCAATGGCATTATATTAATCTGACTACCTAATCTTACAATAAAACTGCTGGCAAGCATAGCAGAACCTTTGGCTTTTTTGTTTTTAACTCCTGTGGCATCTTCAAATTACCCTGTAAACAAAACTCCACATTTTTATTCATACAAGGAGCATAGAAGGAATTGCTGCTTCTGTAGAGTTTTACTCCAATAGAAATAGTCAATCCTACTCCAATATAGCTTTTCTTAATGGTTTTCACTCTAAATAGGTTTGCTACTGTAAGTTATAAATATCATTTTCTTTCATTTGGGGACAGTGACTTATTAGTCCCAGAGAGTTTATACCTATTATTACTGTTTCTTTCCATTAAACCTGGTTTACACATTCTAAGAAATATGGGGAAAACATACAAAAATATATGTGCATGTTTCATCTGCATAAAGATAATATGTTTCTGGTTCCCTTGCATAAACCTGGAGTACCTTGGCATATTATTTATTTTTCTTTTTAGCACTGAATACACACAGCCCTGAACAAGTGATTAAAAATAAACTTAGCCTATGCCAAGTTCTTCAAAGTTGATAAAACTTTAGCCCAGAGCTTTCCAAACTATGTGTGGCGACACAAAAGTGTGTCGCCACACACAGTCTGGTGTGTCGCCACACAACCTGGAAGCGCTGATCATCATCAGCGCTTCCGGGTTTTCCCGCGACACACCAACGGTGGCGCGCAAAAACCCGAAAGCGGCAGCAGCGCTTCTGGGTTTTTGCGCGCTGTCGCAACGGTGGCACTTCCAGGTTTTCCTGCGGCGACACACCAACGGCGGTTGGTGTGTCGCCGCGGGAAAACTTTGGACAGCCCTGCTTTAGCCATTTTTTAACCAATAAAAATACATTTTCAACACAAACATACAGGGCATTCTGCTTGCGGTCCTTCAGTGGCCAGTGATTCATTTCTAAAAAGAGATGAGCCAAATCTAATTGTCTCGCTTTAATTGGTTTTGTGACTAAAGCATCCAGCACACCACTGTCAGAAGCAGAATGTTTACTTCATTGGTTCTTTCTTTAATTTATTATATATTCATTTATATCCTTTCCCCAAATCCAGCTTCTCCCACATTTTCTTTTCACATTACCCAATTTTAAATACAGACCTTGGTTTTCAGTTTTAAAAATTTATCTATCCCTGCCATAGAACCAAAAAGCCAACGAGCATCAAACAAAAACATACAGGTCAAATATATCCCATACAATGCATAGATAATAAAACAATGGGAAAATACAAGCATAAAATTCATTAAAAGCCAAGAAATGGTTAAAGCTTAGAGTCACTTCACTTTAGTATTTTGAAAACAAAAGTAATTCAAATTGCAAAAACAGAAAAACGTTTTTTAAAAAGTAACTGATGATTTAATGAATATTTTTAAAACATTATCACTACCTTTATTATTCCAAAAACATTTATGATAGACGTCCATCAAGTGTAATTACGTTAATTGGTTTAATGAGAGATTAATCATTAAAAAGTACTTAATTGGGCAGTCTTAGTTAATATAGGAAGCATAAAAAGAGAATAGCACTCACTACATATCATTGTGATATCAATAACATTCTAAAAACAGAAGTTCTTTAAAAGCAAAGGAGATTTAATCGTATAGAAATATATGCAAATATGTTAACAAGGAAATGCAAAAGAAATTTCCCTTGGATTTCAAATCTAACATACAGTGTATGTTATATCTCAGCTATCAGGAAATGGCTTTTGCAATCTATTACCTTTTGGGTAGCAACTTCAAGGAAACCTTTGTTTATGTTTAATGAATTGAATTGAATAGTCCTTATTTCAGTCACTGTATTTGTTTAAGGATAGCACCTTTCACTCCATTTGTGCTGAGTCAAAACTAGACAAGGATGCAGACTCTCTGCAAAAGAGTCAGCAAGAAAATCTTTAGGCAGGGGGTTCTGGAGCTAAGTGAACCTCTCCAGAGAGACTACTCAAATTACTCAGTACCAGCTTTCAGCTACTTTCGGTTACGTTGATTAAAAAGAATCCCTGTCAAACAGAGAAAATGACTTATGGGTAGGGAAAGAACAAATGTACATACAGGCCTGAATGCGAGGTGCGTGATGAAGCACTGCAGCATTCATGAATAATAAAGGATTGGCTATGAAAGTCCTTTTTCCGCAGCAAAGCCAGGGCATTCTGCAGGACGGATCTTCCCCCTCCCACTCACTCCAGAAGGAGGGCTAGACACAGCTTCCTGTAGGAGAGAGCTCCGTTCCCAGTTCTGGCCTTGCCTTGTTCCAGACTGCATGCGAAACCCCTGGCACTGCCAACTGCTCTCACAACCAGGATTCCCTTAAATGCTATCTTTATTTTTATTTATTTTATATACTTTCTTCTTTCCCCTTTTTTTTTACTTAGCTTTTAGTTAAGTATATTCCTCTGCCATAATATGGAAACTTGGGGATGCACAATGTAATATTATTCTACTGTGTATCATATACACATAACTTGGCATTATTTATTTATTTATTTTCTATCCCTTTATTAATTTTATAAATAACTCAAGGCGGCTAACATACCTAATATTCCTTCCTCCTCCTATTTTCCCCACAACAACAACCCTGTGAGGTGAGTTGGGCTGAGAGAGTGTGTCATGATGTCATTCATGCCACCCTGCCATGGCGCCAAGCTGTGAAAGCTCTCGGTTGGGGGGTGCCTGGCAGTAAAACCGCCAGACAGGTAAAGCGGAAGCCTAGTGTATTCAGGGAACTGCAAACATGTAAATCAAAGTAAGGAGACTAACGATTCAGCACCCAGGACAGATCAAAGGGCGAATCACTGCATCAGTGGATTCAAACAGGAATGGCAGGAACTGACAAGGAATGCACTCAAATGGCAAATCCCCCCCCAAAAAAAGGGGGGGGCTTGGATACTATTAATTTGTTGGGTACGGGGACTTATTTCACTCGAATATTTAATGTGTCATGGATCACTAGCATAATAAAGATTCCTTCATATTCCTATGTGACTTGTGTAAGGAGTGCTGTTTTATTAGCTAAAGGATCGAGTTTGCCACAGAGAGTGACTGGTCCAAGGTCACCCAGCCAGCTTTCATGCCTAAGGCGGGACTAGAACTCACAGTCTCCTGGTTTCTAGCCCGTTGCCTTAACCACTAGACCAAACTGGCTCTAACCACTAGATCAGGCATGTCCAACCTGCGGCCCATGGGCCGCATGTGACCCTGAACAGCTAGTAATGCGACCCAAAAAAATCGTAAACTTTTAACATCAGTGCTCGAGCACAGACTGCGTAGGTAGAAACAACGGAATGCTGTGTAGGGAAGGGGGCAGTGCAGTGCTAACGCCGCCGCCACCCGCTACACACATCAGCTTGTGGCGACTTGGCATTATATATATTTCAACCTACCAAACGTGTTCTGTGACGACAAGCGTTTATTGTTATTAATAAGTAGACATGTAAGTTTTCTTATTTAATTATTAAACTTTGCTTTGTTTATTTGCCTACCTAACAATTTACGACGGGCTTGTTGTGTTATTTCTTTAAAAAAATATTTATTCGTAAATAAATTTATTCCAGCATGGCTTCAATGTTGTTTCAACAGAAAACAGAACCCAAAAAAGAAAATTAAAAAAAGAAAAATTGCGGATGAAAGAAGAGTATTCAACGAAAAATGGACAGATTAGTACTTTTTTGTCAAGACAAATACTAAGGCACTATGCTTAATTTGTAGGGAAAATGTGTCAGTTTTCAAAGACTACAATTTGAAAAAGCATTATACGGAAAAACATGCTGCCAAATTCGAAGCGTATCAAGCAATTTGTCGTAAAGACAAATTAGCGGAACTGAAAAAAAGTCTGTCATCTCAACATTTTGTTTTTTTAAAAGTCACAACTCAAAAGGACTCTATTATAAAAGCTAGTTATTTGGTAGCAAATCTGATTGCAAAAAAATCAAAACCATTTACCGATGGTGAGTTTATTAAGCAATGTATGGAAAGCGTGGCAGGTATAATTTGTCCTGATAAAAAAAGCAATTTTTCTAAAATCAGTTTGTCTCACCAGACTATAGCCAGGCGAATTGAAGGAATAGGAAAATCTATCAAAAGAGTTTTGAAGAGTAAAGCTGCTAATTTCAAATTTTATGCTTTGGCAATGGATGAAAGTACTGATGCTACAGATACGGCTCAACTTGCCATTTTTATTAGAGGTATTGATAACGAATATAATGTCACTGATGAAATGGCTTCTTTGGTGCCATTAAAAGACACAACTAAATCTCTTGATACGAAGCAGTAAAAATGACATTAAAGCAATTTTCTTTAACCATTGTCAACATATCTGGTATATCTACTGATGGCGCCCTGGCGATGGTTGGTAAAAGTGAGGGGCTTACAAAATTGATAGAAGACGATGCAAGTGCCGCTGGCAACTCACGTTTGATGAAGTATCACTGCATTCTACATCAAGAAAATTTATGTGCAAAAGCTTTAAAAATGGATAATATCATGCAAATTGTCATCAAAGCAGTGAATTTCATAAGGGCCAAGGGATTGAATCATCACCAATTCCAGGAGTTCCTTAAAAGTATGGATGCTGATTATGGGGACATCATTTACTTTTCTGAAGTAAGGTGGCTAAGTCGGGGTAAAATGCTGAAAAGATTTTATGATTTGCGAAATGAAATCAAGTTGTTTATGGAATCAAAAAGAAAATTTGTGCCAGAACTTGGAAGATGAAAAATGGCTCACAGATTTAGCATTTTTGGTGGATTTGACCGCTCATTTAAATGAGTTAAACATATGTCTTCAAGGTGAAAACCAACTTATCACTGCAATGTTTCAAACCAAAACAGCGTTTGAAATGAAACTTCAAGTATGGCAAGCTCAAGTCATGGAAAATAATTTTATACATTTTAATATGTTGGCTAAACACAGTCCTGTGAACAGCAAGAAATATGCAGCCTTGCTTTTCCGTTTGATACAGGAATTTGAGAACAGGTTTCAAGATTTCCAGAAAAATCATCAATATTTTGGTATATTTTCGACTCCATTTTCAGTTGACATAACTACATTACCTCCGAATTTTCAAATGGAATGCATAGAGTTGCAATCAGACATTCAACTCAAAGAAAAATTTGATCATGTCTCTCTACTGGACTTTTATAAGACCTATCTCCCCAGAGAAAAATATCCCTCGCTTCACAATCACGCCTTATTCATGACATCGCTTTTTGGCAGCACGTACATTTGTGAGCAACTATTTTCAAGGATGAAGCACATGAAGAGTAAAATTAGAATTAAAATTTCTGACGAGTACCTTGAGAACTCCCTGAGAATTGCAACCACTTTCATCGAAACAGACATTGATGCATTAGTTTCACAAAAACAAGGTCAAATATCCCACTAGATTTATGTTGCCCTCTTTTTTAAATTTTATAATAAAAAATATTAAAAAATAAATGAAGTTTTATTACTTATACACATTAACTATATTATATATTTTATGTGTGGCCCAAGACAATTCCTCTTCACTCAATGTGGCCCAGGGAAGCCAAAAGGTTGGACACCCATGCACTAGATCAAACTATATAATACAAACAATAAAAATAGATGCATCCATGTAACCTATTCAATACTCATAATTAAAACTGCATCATAAATCACCAAATGTCAAGAAAAGTAAAAAAGTTTCCAATATGCAGCTCTGTTGTAAGAAGTCAGGCACATGTTTTAATTGGGAAGGAGAGTGTCTTTCAGAAAGTAGGCACTACAACAGAAAATACCATCTTTTTGATTAATGTCAGAGGAAAACAATTATGTTGATCTGCAGGAGATTCAGGAACAAGAAAAAAGAAAATACTTCCACAAAATATGTGGAATTCACTACTTTGCTATTTCTTGAAATATTAAATGCTTGGGGGTGAGATCTATCAAATTCAATAGACATAAAAGCTAAATAGGACTGTTTTATTTACCAAGGCAGATTCTTTTTTAATGCTAGATGCTGAGAACCATCAACACTCCTTCATCCCCCGTTTGTAAATATCTGGCTTCTTACTACCAGAAACAAAACACTGATCTGATCCAGCAAGGTAATTCTTAGTGCTTCAATTCTGCATCCTACACACCAAGTAACATGGAATTTTTGCATTGCAACTACAGCTCTACATCAGTTGAAATCCCCATTGTCTAATTAACTGCACATATTTTGTGGGCATGAATGCAATTTAAAACCATGGCTGTAATCCTCTGATGAGCTGTTTCACATCCCTCCCACTGATGACTTCTGAAAACCCTCTTATAATCTTCCACACCCACTAGTGTGTCCCAGCTGCATTGTCAAAGCTGTCAGATTTCCACAGGAAGGACATATGTGCCATTTGGGCTTATCCATCTCCACATCCCTTGAAATGATTGCTCATATATTAGACATCCCATTTGATCGTGGTTTTATTATAAATTGCAGCCACAAATTTGACACATGCCATTTCATGGCCTACACACAGAGGGCAACATGACATACAAGCATCAGAGATGGGATATGCATAGACAATTCTAATATTTTTAGTGCCTTTTATTAAGAATATGTAGCCTTCTTCAGTTCTTTCATCTTAATGGAACTTAAATGAGAAATAGAAAATAATCCTAGGATACATCCCAGTTCATTTTTGGTACTTAACTAGATTAATTTAACTAAATATGAAGTATTTTTAACATTAGACAGCTAAACAAAGGCTACACGACACATTCACCCTTAACCTGAGTGATGGTTTATGCAATTAATCCAATTTTCTGTCATGGCTAGCTTAGCATGTTGTGCAAACACGGCCTTAGAATTCTGGTTGTAGAAATTCCATAAGAATTAAAACTTCAAATCATAAAACTTCAGTATAACCTAGAGTTACTTTAGTAACTGAAGCAGTATAAATAAATAGTTTCATATTTATATTTATTCTTTTCAAAGGATAGAGTGCAAAGTGCAGACGTTTGCACACAGAGGCCATATTGTTTATGATCACTGAAATCCCTACCACGTAATACACAACCTCACAATCCTGAGCCATTTGAAAAATTGTCACTGTAATAAGCAAATACTTAATGAAAATGTAGAAGACCAATTTTCTCTACTGTCTGCATATGCTTAATAACTCTTTAAAACATTCCTTAAGTGTATGTATCAAAGAAATTTAAGAGATAAAACTCCCTTGTTATTGAGATGGTAAAACCCTATTTTATTTCTGAAGATTAGAGCTGCTATCTATAGTGTTTTAGTAATCCTGTTTTTATTGCAATGATAGAAACTCTGATGTTAGTGATCTTGACCCTTATGGTTTTCTCTGAATCTTATGGAACAAAGAAAATGGATGAAAAATTGCTTCTCCCTTCAGATCCTGAACTTCTCTATCCCAATGATGGACTAATTTTATTTTCTACCAAATAAGTAAAAGTCTGCCATTTGTTCCTTTGGCAGATAATAAAATACTGCATTTGAGGACAATGTTACAGCAAGGGCAAAACTCATCTAATTACTTTGCTATTTGATAGCCCAAAATCTAGGTTTAGGGTCATCTATGAGGAAAAGAAACTCCAACCTTGATCATACATTACACTAAGCATAGCTTGCTTAACCATAGTATAAGAATATGCTATAACTGCCTGGGCTCATACTCAGGATAAGCCATGAATTATGGTTTACAAGCCACAATGGCTGAGGGTCACACAGTACTCTAAGTCAAAAACAAGCAAAATGACTTATAGCTCAGCTTGGAGTGAAAACCCAATATTTGTCTTTTTTTGTCACAGCCCTGCTTCCAGGTTTGAGAGGGAACTCATTACTACCATCTTGGGCCGAGTTTTAAGTTTTAGTTGAAATGAAGAAGCAGGAAAGAGGGGGCCAAGAGAATAAATATCAGGGGGGGCGTTAAAGAGAAATTGAATCTCTCCATCCCATATACTGTACATCCATCAGACTCAGCCTTCGGTACTCTTATGCCATCAGGGCTCTAATGTACAATCCCTGTGATCCTGTGGCTTCTACAGCTGGAGGCTTCTGAAATCTCTCAGCAACTGAAAGGCGATAACAAAGACTGTGTTAACTGTATTGGGTCCTAAGACAAATTAAATGCAAGCAAGGATATACCACCTGAATCATACCAGCAAAACGATGGGGACTAGTTCACAAGGAATACCTAACTTGCCCTCAAAAGCATTTTATCCAAAGTCTGGCCACCAGCTGTCCATAATCCTACATGCTGAGAGCAAACCACCAGGGCTGAAACTGTCACATAAAATACAGACATTCTTATACGTCAAAGTTTAAAAAACAGTAAATGCAACAACAGACTTGGTACATAAACCACAGCCAGGCAGAAATAAAATTGTGATGGACAAATTCCTTGCTAAAATCTCAGCAACGCTTTCATCTGTGAAAAAGCTGCAACCTTTTGGCCGGTGCTGGAGTATCACTCCTAGAGTTGGGAGGAAAGCACATTAACAGGGCTGTGAGGAAGAGCCTTCTGCCTACCCTTCAGATGGCAGGAAAGTACGTCGACTGAAAAAGCAATCCCCCCCCAGGCCTAAATTCACCGCAGCGAGAGACTGGCAGTGCCACTACCCTCACAGAATGTAACCTGGGGAAATTTCAGGGTGGCAATTGGTGACATCCCTTCCCCATGGAAAATCAAACACTAGTCCCTGTCAGGAACATGTGGTGAGTGGGGCTGGGGGATTCCACGCACTTTCTGCCTCTGCATCCACAAGCTCGCATATGCTCTAGCTACTCAGCTGGAACATTTTCTGAGTTTGCTTTTTGACAGTTCGGGAGCAATATTTATTTATTTACTGCCACAAAGTTATCAATCGATCAGTCTCCTGGAAGACTGGTAAGTTAATAGTCCCTTGACAAAAATAGCCTGTATTTTTCAAAGCCGCTACACTGAAAGCCCACACAAAGCTGTCCCAGGGCATCACTCCTTTCTTGTCTCTGCTTTGGTGCTGAACTGTTTGTCTTAGCAGCCTCATGGCTGGCTTGCCCTGGCCCACCCCTATACAGATAGTCCTCATTTTAGTGGCTGCCTCGTTTAGCGACCATTTGCAGTTACAAAGGTGATGAAAAAGTAACTTTACAACCAATCCTCACATTTATGACCTTTGCAGGTCTGTAAAGCAAAGGGAAACTGAAGTAAGGACAGTTGCAGTTTCACTTAGCAACCGCTTCGCTTAACAACTGAGTTGCCAGTCCCAATTGTGGTTGCTAAACTAGGGCTGCCTGTACTTTAGCCATCCACTCAATCATCACCCAATTCCTGCACCATCATCCTGATGGTCTCCTAGCAGAGACCCTCCATAAGCTGATGCCAATTCACCCAGCCTTTTTGCACCATCTCGCCTGGCCTCAATGACACCACAAGAGGGGGCCCACTCATGATCAATTTTTATTTCCACCACTACCCCAAATCTCTGTTCCAGCCAGCCTTGGTGCTTTGCTAGAAGAACTGCTTGGAGCCAATCTAGAAACCCTTTGTAACAAGTCATATGTTGTGTGGTGCTGGACACTCAGCATCCAAAACTGTGATTCTTCAATCCTGAACCAGGGACTGAAAATCATGTACTGTAATGGTTTTTAAACTTTCTAGCCATAGGGATGAAAAGTTTAAAAAACAATTCTGTGATTTCCAGCCCCCAGAAGAAGAAGATAGCCGCCACAAAGGAAGTAACCACTTATTCATAATGGAGGACCACCATCCAAATGCTATGGAGCCTTTATTTTTGAGTACCAATGGGAATATAAGCCTCCTGGAAGACTTCCATTCCACAAAGTCAATAGCCCAGTGTCCAAACCACAAAAAATAAGAAATAGACTGTGCCACTGAGGTGCCTAGTCTCTCTGGGAGCCACTGCACAAATGGCCATAGAGACACAGAGCCTAGCAGCCAGATGGAAAGGGGAGGTCTATAACACATCTGTTATACCAAGTGTACCCAGCAGATCACTGACTTCCAAAGGCTGCTCCTCCTCCTAGAACATATGGGAGGTTGTGCGCTGAAATACCACAGGAAACACTAATTTCATGCTGAAGTACTTTAGACTGACTTCAGACAGCCTCAGCAGAGGAGGCTATGTTGTAAGTACATGTTCTCAGCAACCAGCGGGGTATCTTCATGCTGCAAAGCAGAACATGTGGATGAACCCAGAGAAAGAATACTGTACATGCGAGGACATCCTGGTGAGTTTTCAAACTAAAGCAATTCTCTGCTGTTGGATGTAGTGCTTCTTCCATAACAAGACCCATTGCTTTGAAGACTGCCTGTCCACCTTTATCAGTTGCATGCGTTAAGGAGTTTGGCAAGCCTGACTTCCTTTACTCCAGCATTATGACAGTTGAAACCGTACTGCTTAATTTTTTTCAGTGCTACAAATGAAAGAAACTGGAACACACTTTTCTTCATGTTCCCAAATGGCTCGCTTTGATAGGTTGATACAGCAAAGCAACAAAGGCCTTGCAATATCTTAAAGCCTAACCAATGTATTATAGCTTCACCTTCCATAAGGTAAAGGTAAAGGTTCCCCCCGCACATTTGTGCAGTCGTGTCCGACTCTAGGGGCCGGTGCTCATCTCCGTTTGTTAGCCGAAGAGCCAGCGTTGTCCAAAGACGCTTCCACGGTCATGTGGCCGCATGACATGCGCGGAACGCTGTTACCTACCCACCGAAGTGGTACCTATTAATCTACTTGCATTTGCATGCTTTCGAATTGCTAGGTTGGCAAGAGCTGGGGCGAGTGCGGGAACTCACTCCGCACGCAGGGCTAGGGATTCGAACCTCCGAACTTGCAATCTTCCAATCAACAAGCCTGGCATCTTACCCACTGAGCCACCACGCCCTTCCATAGACTGCCTCAAATACATGAAGCATTAGCATGAGAGAGGGGAATTATATACTCTACTGTATACACCTAGAGCAGGGCTTTCCAAAGTTTTCCCGCGGCGTTCCAAAGTTTCCAAAGTTTTCACCACTGCCGTTGGTGTGTCGCCGCGGGAAAACCCAGAAGTGCCGCCATTGCGGCAGCGCGCAAAAACCCAGAAGCGCTGCTGCCGCTTTCAGTTTTTGCGCGCCGCCGTTGGTGTGTCGCCGCAGGAAAATCCATCAGTGCTTCCGGGTTGTGTGGCGACACACCAGACTGTGTGTGGTGACACACTTTTGTGTCGCGACACACAGTTTGGAAAGCTCTGACCTAGAGAATTTGTGTGAGAATGCAGGGAAGATAATAGAAAAAGGACAAATCACAAGGAAGTGAAATTTAGGAGGGGAAACAAAGGTTCCTACAGATGGCTATTCACAAAGTAAACTTGCCAAAATCATAATTTTGAAGGGTGGTGGTGGCAGCTTTTAGTTGCCACAATATACTTTGAGTTTAGTGTTGTTACTTATCTATATCTCTCAAGATATTGCAAGAAGCCTAGACTGAAAAAGGGGGGGAAAGATGATAATCTGGAACATGGAAGCTTAATCCCAGAAGAGAGACCTCTGCATGAGTTTTCATCTACTGCAAAAGTGCAGTGTTCTTCCTATGTGCAATGACAATGGGCAACTTACGTGATTCTATTTTTATCTTCAAAAATGCTTTTAGTACCATAATGTAGTGGCTCTGAATAATATAAACACAGTGATACATTCAGAAGTGGGAACGGAATGATATGCTAGCCTCAACACAAAACATAAACTGTGCTCTTGTACTGGTTTCTGATCCTCAGCGCACTATTTTATTTATTTATATCCTGCTTTTATTATTTTTTATAAATATCTCAAGGCAGCAAACATACCTAATGCTCCTTCCTCTTCCTATTTACCCCACAACAACAACCCTGTGAGGTGGGTTGGGCCGAGAGAGAGTGACTGGCCCAAAGTCACCCAGACGGCTTTCATGCCTAAGGAGGGACTAGAACTCTCAGACTCCTGGTTTCTAGTCTGGTGCCTTAACCACTAGACCAGCCTTTCTCAACTTTTTGACCCTGGAGGAACCCTTGAAATATTTTTCAGGCCTCGGGGAAGCAATGCACATTCAGGCTCACATATAGAAGTTAAAAAATTATTATACTGTTTTATGTGTAGGGCTGTATATATGCATTAACAGTGTTCTTAAACTGAAAATAAAGAATGAAACTTACCTCTTTAATGTGAAGTTGACTGAATTTGAAATAATTTTTTAAATAAATCGTGATCTCCCAGGGAACCCCTAGTGACCTCTCGCGGAACCCTAGGGTTCCACGGAACCCTGGTTGAGAAACCCTGCACTAGACCAAACTGAGTATGAATCTTTACACAAGCTAAATGGCCACAACAACCTGTAAAGACAACAGCAAGCATAACGGGAATCTCTCCATTTGTAAAAATACAAATATATACACAAGAGGAAGTAACATCCAAACCTCAAATGCAGTGAGGACTATGGAAATATCCACAAATACCTACAGTTGAAGATTGGATTGTTAAACTAATGGATTTGGCACAGATGGCTAAATTAACAGCTTTAATAAGAGAGCATTCTATTTCTACATTTATATCAAATTGGCAACCACTTTTGGAATATTTGCTTGTAATTGAAAAAAAATGATGTTTTGATTTTGGGTTTTAGAGATTGAATGATTTATTGTAATAGAAATAATGTTATGATAGGTTAATTAATTGTAAGATATTAGATTTGTATTTAACCTTATATCTGTATTGGAAATAGTCGGAAGTCGCCTTTTCTTTTTTCTCTTTCTATTCACATCTTTATAGTTTGTTCTTTTTTCTTTAGTTCTGTTTTCTATCTATCCTATAGTTTTTTTCTTTTTTGTATTTTAATTATATCTTGAAAATAAAAAAAAATCTGAAAATAATGCAGTGAAGACTATGTATATTCAGTGGATATGGAAATCTAATGGACTGCTAGGAAGGGACACCAGAAAGTCAGATGGAAAGGTAATAAAGAGGCCGTGAATGGCAGACTGGAACCCAAAATAAGAACATTTCATATTGCAATATTTTGTTTGAGTCCTAAAACATGTCCTGAAAAATATTTAGTTTATATTAACAATAGGAATTATGTTGCCATGCAAACATACTCATGATTCATAGAGGTATGCCCATCTAAAAGCACTATGAAATCTTTTCTGCTTGTATGTCTGGCTCCCGATTTTTAAAATATATCTATAGTATATGAAGTGTAAACATAGGCATCTGCAGCTCACCATGCGTTGTGACATTGCATTTAAATCTGAAAGGGGTAGAGTTTGCATTCCAATACATTTCATCACTTTCCCTGTCATGGACATCCTTGAATGTAAATGCTTGTAGCTAGCATTTTATAAGAAAGATACTAAGATCAAGGGGCGTGGTGGCTCAGCAGGTAAGATGCCAGGCTTGTCAATCGGAAGATTGCAAGTTTGGAGGTTCGAATCCCTAGCCCTGCCTGCGGAGTGAGCTCCCGCACTAGCTCCAGCTCTTGCCAACCTAGCAAGATGCAAGTAGATTAATAGGTACCACTTCGGTGGGTAGGTAACAGCGTTCGGCGCGCATCATGCCGGCCACATGACCGTGGAAGCGTCTTCGGACAACGCTGGCTCTTCGGCTAACAAACGGAGATGAGCACCGGCCCCTAGAGTTGGACACGACTGCACAAATGTGCGGGGGGAACCTTTAACCTTTTTAAGATCAACAATGACAACTTTTGCAAGTATTATTTTGGTAGCATCATCCTAACACTTTTTTTAATCTGGCATCCTCTGGATATATTTCACTGCAACTCCCGGAAGTCCCACCCAGCATACCTTTTTGGCATCTGGGATCAAATTGCAATCTGAAGTGTATAAAATTGATTACCTAGTTTGTTCAACTGCAGCAGTTTCTGTACTGTCCTTACCCAAAAGGAGTATTACTTCTACATTTTTGTCTAATTTATTATTTGTTCAGTTTACCAGCAATCTATTGAAGCCTGATAACTGTTTTGACAACAAAACCCTACCTGTAGCAATGAAAGGATTTATTGAACCCTTAACAGATTATCATACAGGGCCTATGTGACGTCATCCAGTACAATGAAGAATGTGTATATACAATGGACCATAGGCATTCTTTATTCCAGCTCAGCATAAATTTCTACAAAACTTGCAAGAAGAGATACCATCACTCCATCTCTCCCAACCTGACCACTTACAAAATTCCTGATCAGTGATTATGGTTTGTGGGGCTGATAGTTGTCTAGATAGCAGATTTGTGTTGATGCGACTATGAGATATATGATAAGGAAATGAAAAATGATACTTTTTAATAGGAGCAGTAAAAGGATTAATATCACCAAGCAAATACTGTACGTATATCAATACCACTGTCAGAATTAGCATAAGAACATATAGTACTGTATTTTATAGTGCTCTGGGTTGTGTCCAGAATGATTGGAATCCTTCACCACTTACCTGGGAGTTCACCTCATTGAAGTCAGAGAGATTTGCATTTGAGTAGACATGAACAGGATTGTAACTAGATCCAACTGAAATCAACATGAAAGTTTACCTATAAAGGTCCAATTGCTTTTAATGCAACTCATATGCAATTTAGCATGGATCCAACCTTGTAATTTTAAGGCAAATTCTGTTGATATGAACAAGTATTTTCTCCCATTCCAGAGCACTTTCTGATAAAAGAGAAATGTCACTGCTTTAGGACATTTCACATTATTCTTATATTGTTAAAAAAATAAAGGATAAAGTCATCCATGCTTTGTTTCTATAACTGTAGGATTTTAGTTGTTACATCTTGCTGTTAGGCCTATACTTCTGACTAAAACTTTTAAATACATAAGAGCTGCTTCAGGACAAGCTTAAAATTAAACTCCATATTAAAAGAAGCTTTGTAATTATAAATTTCATTGTGCTTTAAAATCATATTAGGATAGCTGGTTTCCTCATGGAAAGAAAAAAAAAGAAAGAAAGAAAGAAAGAAAGAAAGAAAGAAAGAAAGAAAGAAAGAAAGAAAGAAAGAAAGAAAGAAAGAAAGAAAGAACCAAATCTTGGAGCACAAATCACTAGGCCAATCTTGTATGCAATCTTGTTAAAATTAACTCAGATTTTACAAAGATCCAGTTACACTACTCTCCTTCTCATTAACATTTCCATATTCAGGCACTTTTTAAGTTTATTCTCTTCTTAAGGAAGAGGGTTTGATCAAATGAAATTATTCTTCAATAGTTCTTCAGCAGAGTTGATATATGGTACAAGACAACTTCAGTTGCTGTGTCTGATCACTAAATCTGACCTGCTTGAAGGGATACAAAAATAAACATTAAGAAAAAGAAATCAAAGCCCTTGTTAGTTTTCCCAATATCACAAAATGTACTCTTGAAAACACAACATATGTATCTATTTGTTAACTATTAGAAAACATATTGTAGATCTCCTGAATTGGAAAAGAGATTTTTGTACATTAATAAATTAGTATAGTAGAGAGTATCCAAGTATAGATGTTTATTCAAAAATAATCCACTTTATTCAATGAGACTTATTTTTTCCAACATCCACAGGATTACCACCTAAGAAAGTAATCCTGCATATCCTCACTAGTGTACTCTTTAATATCTTCATGATTGAAACCTAGAACTAGTAATATTAAAATAAATCATCCGTAGACTTTCCATAACCTCTAATAACCAAGTATAGGACTTACATATAACATGTATAATTAAAATTAATGTCTTTTCATCATCTTTTTATTTAATCTTCACTGCTTTGGAGACAGTCCAATTTTTAATAATTATACTGTGTATTTGAAAGAATCTCCAAACAAATATGGTTTCTTAGTTGTTTCAGATTGATGCATCATTTCTCAGATTAAGTTTCACTACAGCTTGAATTATTTTTTTACATTAAAATATTTCACTGGTAAAGTATAACAACTAGGAGATATGATAAAGTACAACCAAAAATATAATATTGCTAATATAATCAAAAAATAATATACAAAATAGTAATTAATTAACATTTAAAGAAATTAGATGTATACCCATAAAGTATTAATATAGAAATAGCTCAATTCTTTAACATGTTATTAACTCTAGCCAGATTATATATCTTCCCCTTCCAACAGCAGTTTCTGTCAGAAAATCTGAGCAGTGGACAGTGAATTGCTGCTCACTTCTATTGTCTTTCATTGTCTAAAATGGATCCATACTATCTTTAAATACAGTAACAGTTTATTTGAGTAGTTCTAGAAAGCAAATATACAAGAGGACTTTATTATTTATTTATTTATTTTCTATCCCACCTTTATTATTTTTATAAATAACTCAAGGCGGCGAAGATACCTAATACTCCTTCCTCCTCCTATTTTCCCAACAACAACCCTGTGAGGTGAGTTGGGCTGAGAGAGAGTAACTGGCCCAAGGTCACTTATCTTTACCCTTTTTTTTTTTTTTTGCTATTTTATACCTATATAAAAAGTTACAGAATTCAAAAATACTAAACAGCTTGTAATGGAGTTAAAGAAAAACAAAAAATAAAACATTTTGGTAGTGTTGTTTCTATTTGTTTACCTGCATTCTGGAGGGTCTCTATATTTTGGGGCCTAGTAGCAAGTTCTGCAACAGTCTGGACAAATTGTGTTCGGGCTCTTTGATATTGCTCAAAGACTGCAAAGTGGAAGGAAAGCAGAATAAGTGCATTTCAGTGACACTGTTCCATAAAAGTAACTTTACAAACACACCCACAAAAAAAATACTATATGTGTCTCCTTTTATTACAATCTATGCATGAAAAACAGTGACAAATTTCAGAGGGTTAAATGTTGCTGGAAAAGAGGAGAGTATTATGACACCTTAAAACCGAAAAATAAATGATAGCATAGACTGTGGTGGGCAAAAGGAAACAAGATATAGTATTTCCTTTATATAATCAGATACCTATACTGTACCTTACAATAATAAGCTCTAGTAATGGAAGTCAAGGAGCACAGTAAAAAAAATTGACTGAGATTAAATATAATGAAGATCAAACTAGTGACAACAAGTACAGCAACCAGACTTAGAACTGACAATGAAGTACTGGATAGCTTCTGCCTTTTAGGACCATCTGGCAATCATAAAGCAACCAAGAAATAACACTGCAGACTTAATAAGGTTGCATTACTATACAGCCCTTGGAAAAGATATTCAGATGCCAGGGTATGTCAAAACCTACAAAGATCAAAACTGCAGACAGTGGTTTTCCCTGGGACAGTCTATAGAAGCAAAAGTTAGACTTCAAAGAAGCAGGGCAGAATATTAATGCTTTTGAACTTTGTGTTGGAGAAGACTCCTGAGAATACCACAGACAGCCAAGAAACCAAACAAATGGATCACAGAACAAATTGAGCCAGAGTTTTCACTAAGGTACACATGACCAAGCTCCAATTATCATATCTTGGAAACATTATGCAAAGACCTAGCTCTCCTGAGAAGTCCATAATGCTAAGAAAGGTGGAAGGAAAGAGGACAACCAACAGCAAGGTGGATGGACTCAATTACAGCAGCAATGGGTGCACATTGGAAGATCTGAAGGACCAGGTTTGGACACAGATCATCCTGGAGAAGGCCTATCTATGTGGTTGCTAAGAGTCAACAGTGATGGGAAAATAATAGATATATGTATACATATATTCACACATATATACATGAACTATTAATATAATAATATAATATAATTAATATAATATAATATAATATAATATAATATAATATAATATAATAATTTGACATATAGTCTTTAAAACCTTTGGGTGAGGCCCATAAAAATCTAGAAAATGCCTTTTAGAGGGCTCTATAATTTGCTTCCAAATTATAATTTTTAATGTGCTAAAAGTGGAAGAGTGAAGGGGAAGAATCAACACCAACTAGACTGCACATAATCAATCCATCAGAAGTGAAAGATGATTGGAGAGTTATATATATTAAGTATAATTTAATAAAACCAAATTTAGCTTTTGTCTTCCTGACCTTTTTGAGGACAGCCACCCAGGATTCCACCTGGTCTGCAAACAAATGGCGCCCCCCTGAAGTACCTTGCCCACGGACACACACACTTTTCAGGGTATTGTAACTCACTCGTTTTACAAGCACCTGTGAAATCAGGGAGTCCAGCCCACAAACGCTCCGCTTATAAATACCTTGCAGGACCTGCCTCTGACTCATCCTTCCTGCCGGGAGTCCCCGCAAATGTCGTCTCTCGCGGTGGGTTTCAGAGGCCCTTCGCCGCGGTCCCTCCCCGCGCCTCTTTCCTCCCGAGATGTGGGCAGCGCCCCAGGCCCAAACTTCGACGCGGCTCCCGCAGCCAACCGCCCTCTCCTTGTCCTCGGGGCCTTTTCAGTTTGGGCTGCGGTGTGTATCCTTCTCCTTGGTAACCAAACGGAAGCAGGCGCCATCAAGGGGGCGGGAGAGAGGCTGCGGCCTGCGCCTCATTGTGACATCGCGCCAAATCGAACCGGTTCTGCCCGTCGACTGCGCCTGGGGCCGGGCCCCGTCCGAGAGACGCACGCGGAGCGATCGGGGCTCGATGCAACGGCAGCGGCAACTCCGAATCCTCGGTCCTTCGCCGCGCGCTTCCCCGCTGGTTGGAGGCGCCGCGCTCCCGGCTTGCCTGCCGCGCTCCCTTCTTAAGCCGGAGCCCTAGATGCGGTGAGGGCAGCAACTCTGCTCCTTGAAAGTTAACCCAGCTACTTTCGGGGTAAGTCCCGGAGGAAGCAAGCGCTCTGCTGCTGAAGTAACCAGCCCGAGAGGCTCCATTCCGCTCGTAGCATCCTCCTGGCTCTGGATTCGACAATTAAGTCCCTTGAGCTCCGTGTGACTCCGCTTCCCGCAAAGCCGACGTTGAAAGGGAGCAATGCCTTGCGGAGTGTTTGGGCAAGTCATTCTTCCACGCGAGGGTTTAATGAAAAGCAGCGCTTTACACCATCAGGTCGATACCCTCCATCTTCGCTTAGATTGATTAAGTGTTCACTAAGACGGCTGCGGTCCCCAGATCCAAGGGCAACTGCGTTCGACCTGCCTTCGAATAGACCGGCATCGGCTTGCACTGTGCAGTCGCTTTCTGCCCAGCTGAGATCTGACCACCCTTAAATTCTTAATTCTCAAGTTTCACTGAGGTGTGTTTTTGTTCAATTAGTTTATATCTTCTCTTTCCTCCTGGAGCTGAAGGGGCTGACATGCTACTCTCTTGCTCCAGTGTTCACAACAACAGCCCTAAAAGGTCGTTTGGGCTGAGAGTGACTGGTCCCAAATCACCCACTCCTGCTCAACAACTTTGCCACTGCACCACGCTAGCTTAGCATGACCCACCCTCCTCCCTGCACTGAGCTTTGATAAGCTGCTATTCTACAAAGTGGCAGGAAAATCAAAAGTAAATAAGCGACTCTCTCCCCCACCACCTCCCTCCCCACCAGAAATCCTTAATTCTCAGCAACCCTTCTAGTGCTTAGTGAATGAAAATCAGGAGTTGAGTAGCACCTTTTGTTCAGATTTTGGCTACCACAGACTAACACATCTCTCTTCCTACAATCTTAGTGAAGGAAGCTCAGATAATAGTTCTTCCCTTATTTGCAGTGTATGCAGAGATAATTACAAATGCATTTTGAAGAGAGATCGATTGGCACTTGGACTTTTTTCCCAGTGTCATACTCTGGACGGGAAGATTCCTTGCAACTCCTTCTCGCCTCACTGCCTTTGAAGCCAATAAACCTTAATAATAAATGAAAAATAAATGAAGAAATGTGCCTTTTGGTTTTAGCCAAGGACTGAAATCTCACGCATTAGTTTTTCTTCTGAGTTGATCTAAACAAAAACTTCCTTTTGCATTGTGTATTAACAAGAGCGTGTTTACCTACAACATGCCTTGCAAATTCCCTTGTGCCCTTACCACACACATCAGGAGTCAGCCAAGAACCACATCACACATTTCAAAATTCCTGGGGTCAACAGAAAGCACGCAAGTCTGTGTCAAGTCTGACTAACCTTCCCACCACAGTGTGAACTTATTTCCTTTGTTCAGATCAAAATTTCCGAGAGTCAAGTGAGCTGTTCTCTAACTGGACTGGATCTGTGGGGTTCTAACTCAGACTCGCAGGGCTGGGGAAACTGGGTTGAGTAGGTTAGGATCCGACTCTACAGGAAAGAAAGGAAATCCCCCCCCCCTGTAGGTTCCCCAGCTGCAGCTCCTGGAATCCCGAATCCCAAATCCATTCCTAGCATATGCCAGTTATGCTGGGGTAGGCAAGCAAGACACCAGGCTCAGAATACCCAAACAAATTAACATCCTGGTCCCACTTTAAGACATCTGATCAATAACTGTGATTTGAGTGGCATTCCATTCTTTTCCCCATCCCTCTACAGTCTTCCGTTAGTAGCAGTACTAGTAGTGGTATTTTTTCTTGTGCTTATGGCAAGATTTAAAGTTGTGACTGACTTTAGTTGGCCAACAGCAACCCACCAAAAAAAAGTGTCTCGTGTGTGGGTGATTTGCCATCTTTGGGACTTAATTTCCGTAACACAAGGTTCCCATGTCATGCCATGCATCAGGAGCAGAGGCCCACATCATGCACACCACGCCACTTCCAAAAGGACCTTCACAAGTTCCTAGTGGCAACAACTGGATTTGACCAAGCAGCTGAAAGAAAAGGTCTCACGGGAAGGTTAAACAGGCAGGGCAGGGCAGGGACTCATGGCTAGAACAAGCCTGTCGAAACTAAGGATCAACCATGAGACTTTTTTGGATGCTTGTAATCTGTTTCATTCATTCCGGTCAAACTAATCATTGTCGTCATCATTGGCGATCACTCCTAGCCGAGTAAGATTGTCTTCCAAAGGTAAAATTTTAACAGTGGATCCGTAAGTGGCTATAAAGGCCAATTCTGATATGCTCCCCCACCGCTCAGGATGTTCAGATGATGCTCCAGCTGAAGATGGACTAACCATGGAGACAGTAGCACCTCCTCCACTTCATCATTCACTTATTTGAGTTGTTATTTATTATTATGCTTTACCTTGCATCTTGGAATGTAACGCACATGAGGAACCCCCCTCTCCTTTTAAAATCCCAAATACCACTCTATGAACAGGCTGCGGAGAACCATTGGGAGAATGGGGACTTGATCCTCTGTGTCTCTGGAAAAAGTCCAAAATGTTAACTATTTCATTACATCAGTTCCTCCTCCTAATAACAACAACACAGGGATGGGTTGACTGAGATTCCCATCAGCCAGCTCTTCTGGGATTGTGGATTCGTAATCCAGCGCATCTGAAAGGCTTTAAGGTTTTCTACTCTGACGACAGCAGCTTTCTAGGACTTCAGAGCTGGGGGTCTATCAATCCCAGCTAGAGGAAAAAGAGCTCTCTCTTGCCAAGTAAATTACCACCACGTTGAGGCCTCATACTTCACTCTTAAGTAGTCCGTGGGCTAGTAGGCTTTCACCAAGCTAAAATCCAACAGTGGGAGGTCCTGTGGTTGGAAGGAAGTCCCATTTTGCCCATCAGAGGAGGAAAAAAACGGGTTCCCCTCTTTCTTTATGAACAGGCACACAAAAATCTAGTTAGCATTTCACACGTATACTAAGAGTTCTTAGATGTATCAAATGAAAAGTATGGATCAACCTTTATTTCCAACTCCATATAAAAAGATCACTAAATGTACAAAAATGAAAGGGACACTGACCGGGCTCACATGGCCCACAGCACCTTGGTTTCCCCCAACCATGGTTTATTACATAATAATAATAATAATAATAATAATAATAATAATACACATTGGCTGAATTTGCAAGCGAAGTCAAAATCAGCTACCTTATGGCTCAGTGCGATGTGCAAACCCAGCCCAGAGGGACTAGATCCCCTCTTTCCCATTCTTTTTTACGCAGCACCAAGCAGCCCCTTTTGTCCTCGGTCTCCCGGCACCCGTTACCGACTTGTTTTCTTCCGTAAAAACAAAAGCTGCGTTGCGTTTCTGCTGCCGGAGATGTGTAAAACGCCAGGACTCAGACTAAGGGGGAAATACTCCCAGGAGGAGGAGGAGAAAGTGGAAGTTCCTTTCCCATTGAGGATGCTGCTTTAAAGTGCCAGTCCTATGCAGATTTACCTAGATATAAAGCCGCCGCTCCACCCCCGGGACACAGAGGGGTCAGGAAGGACTTTGCTTGCGAGTAAAACGCAGCTTGCGTCGCAGCGCAAACGGAGCTCCAAACCAACGCACTCGCCAGCCGTAGGATTTTCCCCGGCTTTGAACCTGCGGCTCAGAAGCCGCCTATCCCAAGCCCTCGAATGACTCGCCCTCGGCCGCCAGACCGGCTTTCCAAGTCACGGCCTCAGAGCAACCCGTAATTTTCTGCCAAGCGGGCCGAGAGAAGTCAAAAGCAAATCCCGCCCACTTAACATCGGAGCGGCCTTTAGCACGGCGAGCGAAGTTTCCCAGGCGGCTGGGACTTTCGCCACGGGGAAAGCCCCACGATTCTGGGAAAGCGGCGAAAACTGCGGGGGGTGGCGTGCCCAGAGCTTCTAGTGTCGCGTCCAGGATCGGCCTCCGGGAGACGCCGCGGCCCACTCTTGGGTCCCGGGGTGGAGAAAGAAGGAAAGGGCCCCAAAGAGCAAAGCACCGCCCGGCCCCCGTGCAGCCTGCTGGCGTGCACGTCTACTCGGCAGAAAGTCCAGTTCGGGGTCCCCTGGGGAAGTTTGCCTAGGATTTCGGCGCTAGCAATAAAAGTGCGCGGCTTGGGCGCGGTGCAGACCTCCAGCAACGACCCGCGGACGCTCGCTCGCACTTAGGGGCCAGAGAAAAGCGCCGTTCCCCGCTGCCCTGGACTCGAAGCAGCCTCGGAGGGGACGACTTGCAACCAAACGGGAGAGAACCACCTTCGCCGCTGTCTCCTCCAAGCCTTTTCCTTTCTGCGGCTAAGCGAACCGGAATTGACGCAGCGTAATAACAAATTAAAAGGCCCTGCAGGGCGACCGCTCTCCCGCAGCCGCAAGACTGGTGTATAACGCCACGCCGCATTCTCCGCGACGGGGAGTGCGCATGTGCAGCTTCGTAGTTGCCTTCGCTTCCCTTAGAACGTGACGATCTACGGCTAGTCCCGGGCGCCTGCGAGCTCCGAGTGATTTTTTTTTCTTTTTAAGCTGCGCCAAATGGCGAGGCGCCTCTGATTCTCTTTATATGCGTGCAGTATTGCTTTTCTTCTTTCGGCTGCAGTTAAAAAGGAGTGTCCACTTGCGCGCGCGCACCCGCACAGACTGGGTTTAGGTATTGAACTATACCAGAGTTTGGTTAATAAACCACCACTGGCTGATTTCACTTTTCGCATGCGCGCACCCACATCCCCACCACGCTTCTGTATTCCCTTTCTGGGAGAGCAACGTTATGCAGAACACTGAAGCAGAGACATCGTAAGCTGAAGAAATTAAAGGTGTGAGATAAGAAAATTAAATATCTCACTGTTGCAATAAATTGTAAAATAGAGTTTGCGAATCAAATGTTCATACCATAAAGGTAAAGGATCCCGCACATTTGTGCACTCTAGGGGCCGGTGCTCATCTCCGTTTGTTAGCCAAAGAGCCAGCGGCTTCCACGGTCATGTGGCGCACGCGGAACTTTGTTACCTACCCACCGAAGTGGTACCTATTCATCTACTTGCATTTGCGGGAGTCCGCACGCAGGGCTAGGGATTCGAACCTCCGAACTTGCGATCTTCCCATCGACAAGCCTGGCGTCTTACCCGCTGAGCCACCACACCCTGTTCATACCATAGGCTTAGCCAAAACAGAACAAGCCGTAAGATGGCTCAGGAGAATGTTTGGGCTTCACCACCTAGTCAAGTGCTATAGGAAAACTGATTTTCTGCACAGAAAGGCATTTCACCGCATAACAGGCTACCACAATATTAGTAGCAAACTGCTTTTCAATCAGTCTAGTTGGAAATACTGTGACTTCTGAGTAATACCTCCAGCCGAGGACAACCTATGCCCAATTTAGCATCAATTATAAGCACAAAGTTGCCATGAAGACCTACCAATGTATATTCAAATCTACAGCAGGATCCACAATGGTCAATTGTCCCAATAAGATCACAGGGTGTTGTTTGAGGACTGCCACACAATTTAAATGGAAGTGTCTTGTCTGCATGGCCCCAACGGATCCAGCGAAGTCTGCCAGTCATCTCCAAGTTAATGTGTTCTGAGCTGAGAAGTCCATCAACCTTAATCCAAGTACTTTCCAACTGCACTGGCAAGATGCAATCTTGGTCATGTTCAAGACCAGTTAAAACTATGCACACTCTGGTGCCAAGATGGCTCACTGGGGATAACTATGTGCAAGAACCCAGTCTCTGCAAGCTCCTGGTAATCAGCACCGCGAGGCCCCTTCCTCATTTTCACTTTGCATCACCACCTAGGCCCCCTCACAATTCCGGTGTTGTTGTTTATTCCTCCAGACGCTTCGTGACTTCATGGACCAGCCCACGCCAGAGCTTCCTGTCGGCCGTTGCCACCCCCAGCTCCCCCAAGGTCGAGTCCGTCACCTCCAGAATATCATCCATCCATCCTGCCCTTGGTCGGCCCCTCTTCCTTTTGCCTTCCACTTTCCCTAGCATCAGCTTCTTCTCCAGGGTATCCTATCTTCTCATTATGTGGCCAAAGTACTTCAGTTTTGCCTTTAATATCATTCCCTCAGGTGAGCAGTCTGGCTTGATTTCCTGGAGTATGGACTGGTTTGATCTTCTTGCAGTCCAAGGCACTCTCAGAATTTTCCTCCAACACCACAGTTCAAAAGCATCTATCTTCCTTCGCTCAGCCTTCCTTATGGTCCAGCTCTCGCAGCCATAGGTTACTACAGGGAATACCGTTGCTTTAACTATGCGGACCTTTGTTGTCAGTGTGATGTCTCTGCTCTTAACTATTTTACCGAGGTTTGCCATTGCTCTCCTCCCAAGAAGTAGACGTCTTCTCATTTCCTGGCTGCAGTCAGCGTCAATTCCGGTGCTCCCCTGCAACCACACAGTTTGGTCTTATCTTGTCCTGAAGCCAGAATTCAAATAGTCTAATGTTGATCCTATCTGTTTTGGAAGACAGCTCCTTTTTCCTGCTTAAACCACTTGTTTCCAGGTCTGTACCTAGATGTGCAGAGGGGGAGGGAAGCATGGCAAGCCCCTTTCCCTTAGATCACCAGCCTACGAGCCATCCTTGCCCTCCTGAGTGGGGTGGTGGTGGAATATTTTCAGGCCTTGAGGTGGCACTCTTGAGGAGAAGCTGTTCGGGTAGCAAAGCACTGTGGGTGTTGGAAGCAAACAATTCAGTTATCTCCATAAATTGAGGATAATCCCTTTTACGTATGCAGAAAAAGCTGGGTATTGCATTAAACCACTGGCAAGGAAAGGGTGTTCATTCCGATGTACTTGGAAATAAATGCTACTGATATAGTGAAACATTTTCCTAGGGTACATCTGCTGAAAGCAAGGTGTCTATGCAACTGTCTTGAGAGACCTTGAAAATACTCTCCCTAACTAAAATAAGCTGCAGTGCTCTTTTTCAGATCATGTCCACCCTGAAAATAACTAAACCGCCCAGAGTCACTTGCCGAGGTGGGCGGGTGAAGAAATGTGAGAAATAAATAAACAAATAAATTCACAAGTGCAGACTCACAGATAATTATCCTTATGCACATGACAATTATCCTTGTCACAACTGAAAGAAAAATCGTTTAAATCAGTCGGAGAGCCACCAAAGCGGTGAA
This sequence comes from Charina bottae, assembly GCA_023362775.1. Classification (NCBI taxonomy): domain Eukaryota; kingdom Metazoa; phylum Chordata; class Lepidosauria; order Squamata; family Charinaidae; genus Charina; species Charina bottae. The sequence goes on along the minus strand of JALMGJ010000007.1, from coordinate 47,832,163 downwards.
AATCGCTTGGACAGTGCAATCAAATGGAAATTTGTAAATCCCATTGAATTCAATTAATTTACCTCCCAGTTTTGTCTGGAAGAGATACAACTTTGTCCTCATTTGTTCTGGAACAGATCTACCACTAGAACTCTCCGTGATTCACCATAGATTAGATTCTGACTATGATTATTTTGAAAAGCAACAAAATAATTCTTCCCCCACCTCCCCAAATAAATGCTGAAATTAAGATAATTTGGGAGCAGAAGATTCTCTGTGGAGATCTGATAGCAATGTCTGTTCTGATTCTCAGGATTCATTTCTGGGTCCAGACTTCTTCCATTTACAGTGCATGTTTTTCATCTATCTGGCTCCTGGTGAGAGATCTTGAGGTTCTAATAAAATCCAAAATCTCTCCAGGCTGAAGTCTACTCAAAAGTAAGTCATTAAATTCAATGGAACTTACATATAAGTAAGTATGCAGAGAATTGGATCAGTAAACCTGTACTGGAATAAAAGGATTTACAAAGTTGCGACCCTAAACTCACTTTGCCCCTTTGAAGAGAATGGCATTGTTCACACATGGTTAATGGCACTCATTATTTACTAAATTAAAAGTTTTTGGCTGGGTTCCCACAATATACTGAGCCATAGGCTAATCAACCACATTTTAGCCTAGCATGATTTTTGACACCACTTTGTATGGTTATATTTACATTTGTTGTGTTGGTGAGGCTTAATGCTAGATAGACCTGACTATCCCCTGGGCATACCCAAAACCAAATTAAAAGGCATATGCACGTACACACATCCCCTAACATCAAAACTACAAGCTCTGATATTTTTTAAAAAATGTTTATACTTACTTGAGTATAAATTTCAGGGAGAAATCTGATTATTTTTACTTTTTAAACATTTCTAGCAGCAGTATAAAAGAGAGAGGTGATTTCTGCATCCAGGCCACAATCTGTTTGTTGCAAATAATATTTTCTAGATTTTCAATTATACCTGTAAAGTGTGCTTAGGAAGAGAGTGGTGCAATAGGATGCTCGGTCACTCCCATGAGATTCTCGTGCAGCCAAAGAGGAGCAGTGATCCCTCGCAAGTGTATCACTTTCAGAAGCTGAGGCTCTCCCCCCCACCCAAAGAGAGGAGGTGATCAAAATGAGTCTCACAAGGGAAAAGGTGACCACTGCTGCAGAAAAGATTTGGAGGGGGCCAAAGTGTACTGTGCTTCCCATTTGTCAACTAAATGCCCTGGAAATGAATGGGATTTGACTTGAGTGTACAGGACAGCAGTGACAGCGAGTTCACCTGCTATTCCTTCTCTGAACTCTGAAATGATGTAACATTGATGTAACAGTGAGAAAGTGTTATTACATTCAGAAATTACTTGCGTAGTCAAGTCTAGGCTGTCAGAGATAAGGCTGAATCCTAACTTCCTTCCAGACATGCTATGTTTCCATTTGCAGGGGAAATTCCACACACAGAGACCCTTCACACAGGTACAGAATGCCAGGACACATTCAAACCTCATCCTCACACAGGTGAATTGATCCACTCCAGGAAAAGAAAAGCTATGCCACTTGCTAACCTAGTTGCATTCTTTTTTATAGCTACCTCCTGTTGGGCAAATAAAATGAAGAGTGTTTGGAACAGGCTGTTTGTAGTTCCTAGATATGAAGAAAGAGAATTTATCAGTATTCACTCTATATTTTCTTATCTCAATAGTGATGGTGGTTTCTTATCTCCTTTTTCTATTCATTTACTCGATGTTTGGTGTGGTGGCTAAGGCATCAGGCTAGAAACCAGGAGACCGGGAGTTCTAGTCCTGCCTGAGGCAAGAAGCCAGCTGGGTGACCTTGGGCCAGTCACTCTTTCTCAGCCCTAGGAAGGAAGCAATGGCAAACCACTTCTGAAAAACCTTGCCAAGAAAACTGCAGGAATTTGTCCAGGCAGTCACCAGGGGTCAACAGCGACTTGAAGGCACCAAAAAAAAAGTCCTTTTAATATCAGTGAGATTTAGATCCAAGGAGGCAAGACATGGAACTCCCTATTAAGCAGGGGTTCTTTTTGGTGAATGAAAACTTAATCTACTGAAGAGTACTCAGTAACTATGATGGGAACATAATATGCTCTGATTTGACCTAGTTCTCCTTTCGATCCTGAAGCCTGTCTCCTTAATTTTGATAGAATAACTTTAGATGTGTAGGATCTGACACTATCCAATTTGAAACTGAACAGATGGTTGGACTGTTCCCTAATGACCAAGATAAGAACAAAACTGAAGAAAATTAACTCCAAATATTCTCTTTAAAAGATCACTTCAGGATTAAAAAGTGTTACCACCATAACCATGACCACAGTGCTGTCTGGAATCTATAGCTTCAAATTTCAGAAGGAAATCTGGAGTTTAAGTGAGATTATTTTGCATGAAGCTTTCAAATGGTCAAATAAAATCCAAGAGGAGCCATGTGATTGGGGGGTTCCAGAATCTATATTAAGGCAACACTTTTATTAGGCCTACCTACCTCAGTGCAAACTTTCCAGTTCCTAAGAATTCTTCATGAGGCAAGAATGTAAAATCTCGGAGTTGGAAGGGGGGAACAGCAAGAAAAATACGGCTCTTGCTGAAGACACCTAGACGTTGGATTTCAGACTAGCGCCAAGTCATTAAACCCAGCATTCCCAGGATTAGCCCTTCCAGAATAAAGGCATAAAGAGACGGGAAAGCTCGATCAATAACTTGGGTCTTAGGCTTTGACCTTCTTCAGTCCCTCTGAACTCCGGACGGACTGGGGTCAACTGGTTTCCTTCCAAATCCGTCTTCATAATTGGGCTTTCTCTTCGCCGTTTAAGAACTGCGCCGACTGGCAATTCGTTCTCGGACCTGGGGTGAGCCAGCACCTCCAGCGCTCTTCAACTTTCCACTTGCGGCCGGCCGGTGGAGGAGGAGCAGGGCAATGGGCAGGGGCTCCCCGTAGGGGCTCCGTTGAGGTCAGTGGCTGAATCCGGCTTCCATCTGGGAGACCCTTCGGTTCGGCGGCTCTTGGGACGCGGAGGAGGCGCGAAGCACCATAACCTTGGCCCGCGGGCAGCCAGCCGCGCTGCTGCTTTCGGTTTCTGGCGCGATCAGCCGCTCCTCCTCGGTTTTGACGAAAGCAGCGCGACCGTTCCCTGGTTCCGAACTCAGATACGCGAATTCCATCGCTACCTGTAATTGAAGATCGAAACACTGGATCAAAATCACATTTAAATGTCAGGGTCTGTTTCCTGGCGCAGACGATGGGCGGAGAGAAGCCTGTTTAGGGCGAGTGTTTCTGTGGGTTTCCTTCTCTCCCTCTCCGTTCACAGAGCCTGCCTAGCAACAGCATGTTTTGTGGCTTACCTTGTTGTGTGAACCCAGCCATTTGGGTTTGTAATCCGTGGTTTGTGGCGGACCCAGCCAGTGACGGTTAATTCAGTAAAAGGAGGTCAGGTAAACCAAGGCTTAACCTATTGTATGCTCACAGCCTCTTCCTTACACTCAACTTATCTGTGTGTATCAGACTCCCTGTATCATGTACACATTATATATAATATATATATATATATATATATATATATATATATATACATACACACACACACACACACACACACATACATACATACATACACACACACACACACATACATACATACATACATACATACATACACATTATATATAATGTTTACATATATAAAAGGGGCGTGGTGGCTCAGTGGGTAAGACGCCAGGCTTGTCGATCGGAAGATTGCAAGTTTGGAGGTTCGAATCCCTAGCCCTGCGTGCGGAGTGAGCTCCCGCACTCGCCCCAGCTCTTGCCAACCTAGCAATTCGAAAGCATGCAAATGCAAGTAGATGAATAGGTACCACTTCCGTGGGAAGGTATCGGACAGCGCTGGCTCTTCGGCTAACAAACGGAGATGAGCACTGGCCCCTAGAGTCGGACACAACTGCACAAATGTGCAGGGGGTACCTTTACCTTTACCTTTTATATATATATTTATATTTATATATATATATAATGTACACATTAACTTTATAGACCAGAGAGACTCCCGTACATGCTCCGTCTTGGTATATTGTCTGAATTCTGGCCAAGGCTCCACACAAGCCTTCGGTAAGCACAAGAATCCTTCGCGTGGACCAAGGCACTTCAGAGCCCGCCAGGGTTAGACAGCTCTCTTTGCCGCACGCCTGTGAGATGCGGCTGAGCCACGGCGCCCCTGCACCGAACCGAAAGGCGGCGGGTGGAATCGGATCCGGACGAGTTAGACTCCGCGCTTGCGCTCTGCTGGACCAGCCTTAAGCCTGCTTTTCTCCGAAAGAAGTCCCCCTGACTTCAGGGCGTTTTGCGTGGCGGGGCTGGCCCGAGACCTCTCCGGAAGATCTCGAAGATCTTTCCTGGACGGGAAGGGCCCCTTTCTTCCTTGCTTCAGCTGCATTTTGTAAACAGAAGCTTCGCCAAAGAACCCCCAAGTTTGGAAGTTCGCACGAATTCTTCCGCAAGCAAACTCAGTCGGGAGCAGCAGCCCGGCGAGATGACGCAGAAATACGTTTTCTTCCTTCCTTCTCCCCCCCCCTCCTCCGGTTGGGCTGGAACTTGGACTCGTTTCTCTGCTGCCAGTCCTTACGTCAACCGCTGAAGAGCTGCGCTCCCAGAGGGAGAGCGGAGCGGTCCCCTGTCCTAAGATGAGGTGGAGCGAGGAGGGGAACTGAATTAGCTAGACCGTTTGAAGCAGATCCGTCTGGCCTGGATCCGCCTCACCGGGAATGGTGGAAAAACCCACTCCGAGAAAACAGCCCAGATCTCTCAGCTGGTCGAACCGGCATTTTTGCGTTTCAGTGCCCTGGCATCCAAATCCCACTCAAACGCTAGGAACAACGCGTGCCTCTCTGTCTCCCCCCCCACTCTGTCTGTCTATCTCGTAGCAAGTCCCATTCAAACCAAATAGCCGCTTACCAAATAAAGTTTAAATGGGTGTGTGTGCGCGTGCATTTAGGGACATAGCCATAACCCCATCCCTGGCAATAGAAGTCAAGGAGACAAAACCACTTAGTTGGAGGAAATGAATACTGGCTTAAAGCCTGTTTTATTTTATTTTATTTTATTTTATTATCACATCACTTAAAAGAATGAGCTCCCGCCTTACCCCCAGCACTAACCCCTTTCCACAAGAGCTTACAAGCCTTGGAAGGGTGTGGGTGTGCATGAGCACACAACGCCGTCTCTAACTAGATCCAGGAGCTCCTGGCTGCCAGCCCCACTCAGGAGACCCGACCAGGAAATCAACTCCACCAGAAGGCTAAAACTAACTTTATTGAGACTGGCTATAATATCAGAATCTTGCAAGAGTGATTGGGCTATACCTCCTCTCTCTTTTTATATAGCTTTTTTAATTAACTAAAAGAAAAAATACACAAAATTGTAAAAGGAGGTGGGAAAGCTGAAAAAAGAAGCAAAAACATACAAGACAAATATTTACAGATATATGTCAATAAACTGAAGCCATTGTTTATTACAATCCTTCCCCCCCCCCCCCATCTTATGCTTCAGTGAATCAGGGTGGCATCCGCTTGAGTTGCTTCCAAGGACTTAAAAAACATTTCAGTTCCTCTTGTCTAGGTAAAGTCCTTGCAAATTTCCACCAAGCTCATTTTCCTGACTCTGAACACTGTCCGAAGTGTTTCCACTTCCCTGCATCTGAGATCCGGAAAAGCACTGAGGGGGCCTGGAAATGGTGGAGTTGACCTTAGCTGGACATGCAGTTTCTGCATCATCACTTATTTGATATACCACTCATTTCTCAAGCAGGTCACCCCTGAAGAGGGTTTTGACTGCAGAATATATTCTTCCATTACTTATTTGTTTAACGGATTGATTGATTGATTGATTGATCTTATTTATATCCCGCCCATCTCCCTCTCAAGGAGGGACCCTGGGCGGTTTATATATTTATATTTATAGCCCCCTTTTCCTCCAGGAACACAAGGCAGCATACATTGCACTCTTCCATATTTTTTCCCACCACCACAATTCTGTGGGGTAGGTAGGGCTGAGGAAGAGTAACTGTCTCAAAGTCACCAAGGCAGCTTCCATGGGTAAGAATGAACTAGAACCTGGATGTCCTGGGATAGTGCAACACCTTCACCATTACTCCACACTGGTTTCAGTTAGTTTTGGGGAGTGAGCCCCCCCCCCAATGTTTTTCCCATTTGCATCTACAGCACTTAATGATTGCACAAACATCTCCTGGCATCCTCTTGTTTTATTTCTAGCCATTCTAGTATGAAAGCAGCTTTTTCCTCCTTATTCCAATACTACCCAAGGACAGTCTCAAAGAATATAAAATCGGTTAGGTTTGGCTTCCATTGGAGGGAAGTCAGGAGACTGGCAAACGCAATGGCTAGGAAGAGGGGCAGGAAAGGGGTCCTCAGGGGAGACCATTAATTTCATGCCCAGGTAGTTTGGAGCTGACTCTGAGGCTTTTGCTTGCTGGGCGGCAAACAGACTAACTGGGAACTGGAAAAGGCCCATCGACTTTTTAAAAATGAGAACAGGGGTGTCCTCAGGGTATGGGGCCTTTTTTAAGACAGCCAAGATGGCTGTTGCAATGGTGAGGTCAAAGCTCTATCCAGTTTTTTTAAACACACACGCTTGTAAGACATGTATTTACACACATACACAAAGAGTGTGTTAAGTATGTGCTTGAATGCATATACACATGTGTGTATCCCAGTCATGTATGTATTCTTACACAAACAAACTTTAACTGTCTTTGTGTATTTTGTTAACATGGTTTATTGGTTTTGGCTTAGTACAACTTGCAAACACAAACACTGTGTGGCTAAACCATGGCTTGTGCTTAGTGCAACCTGTAAAACCATCAACTGCAGCTTGTCAGGCAAACCAGGGTTTAGCAGGCAGTCTCAACCCAGTTATATTCATGCACTCCCAGACACAGATGACAAAACTAGTGAGCCCAGGTGTGACTCCCAAAAATACTTAATGTTTTCTTCAGATGGACTTCGACTTCAGGAGTCCCAGCCTCCTGGATGCAAATCTGGCTGTACTAAGATGCGGAGACTCTTAGACTTAAGACTCTTTAGGGGTGTGACAGCATTGGAGTCAAGAGCCCATTCAAGCGAAACAAGGGGCTCCATTTCCCCTGAACTGAAATTTCCTTCCAGGCATATAGTTTACCTGGTCAGAGGAGTGGGGTCTGAGAAGAATGGCTGGATGCTAAACCATTGGTTAGAATCCAGCCCAGATTAATCCCCCAATCAGCTCTGCCAAATAAATCGCCTGGGGAGCCGGCGCCCCCGTTGGCCTGCTGGGGAGCTCCAGGAAAGGAACGTGCCTGAGGAGAAAGGCTGGCTTGGCCCGCGTCCACACTGCCTAGACTCCTCGGCGGGTACAGCGCACCCCGACCTCCAAGCCTGCCTTTCAGCCAAGCGGCCGGCGCTTTCCCGGATCTTCCAGAGTTTAATCAGCACAAGGAGGCAGAGAATCCAGGACTCTCGCCGTAAAATTCCGCGGGGACCAATTAATGCAGCTGCGGTAAAACTTTGGGGCCCAAAGGGGCCCTCGGGATCCATCCTGAGAGTGATAAGCGACGGGCTGCAGCAGCAGTCACGGCCTGCATCAATTCCTGGTCTGTATGGGCGTAATAGGGTTAGTGGGACCCCATTAGCGCTCGAGCCAGTCTCCTTTCCATTTATTTCTCGAAAGAAAAAAAACATTGTGGGAGGCAGCTGGGCTGAATAGGTTCTCAGTTATAGATTGCGTTGGATTATTTTCACTTTAACACTACCTTTTTTTAAAAAAAAACGAGTAAATACATGGCTCTCCTTCTGCAACCGTTAAATCTAGTCCAGGGTACCAATTCCCTGGCTGCACCCCTATTCACGTCTCCTCCAAAGTAGACCTGGAGTCTCCTCCGCGTTTAGTGGGGTCCCGTGCTAGAGAGGTGTCAACCCCACTGAAATCGAGGTGGCTTACTTGCAAATCTGTACCTCATATAGCTGGCGGCTATGTGTCTTAAAGTAACGCATCTTATTGATGCCTTCATAAGGCAAAGGAACGCGACCCTCTGATAAAGGCTAGCAGTGCAAATCTCAGCATGCTTATTCAAAAGTAAATACCCCCGTGGTCAGTTTTTTTCTCTGCGAGTCCCTTCTTAGGACAGAATTTCAAGCTAACGTTTCAGAGAATGGTGCAGTAGGCTCCAGGTTATCAATCGTAAGAGAAACATGCATATTAAATAATGCGAAGGTTGGGGTTTTTTAGCCTGGAGTTTGTAGCCAAATATAGCTTTACACACACACACACACACACGCAGAGAGAGAGAGGGGGGGGCGCCTTTATAAATGTTACATAGATACCATCTTTAATTTCCTTTTCACTGAGGCCATTGATTGATTGATTGTGTGCCATCAAGTCGGTGTGGACTCTTACAGACCACATAGATGGACCTTCTCCCTAGAATTTATTCCTGAGCGGAAATTGATGTCAGAAAGCTGCGAGGTTTGAACACTAGAAAAACCCGAACAGGCGGAGCGCCGCGGTCCCCTTTCGAAGCCCGCCTCCGGGCTGCGCTCTCCCTGACCAACGCTCTGGCCCGGGGCTTAGGGCTGCCGCCTTCCTCCTAAGGCGGGCTTCAGTTTGCATTTTCAGCGCAGCCGGAAGGCATCCCCCGAAATGGGATTTTCTGCAAGTCCTTCGCCTGCAGCAGAGGCTCCACGTGGCGGGGAAGCAGGAAAGCCCCCCCCTCCCCGACACACACATGAATTTTGCGCCCCAGACTTCCTGCTCTCCTTGAAGTGGGTGTGAAATGCCTTCTTGTTCCTTTCCTTAAAAAAAAGCCTAGCAAGAGATTTAGAGTTGGCATCCAGTCTCGGGACCCACTCCCACGGGGGCTGAGGGAGAAGCTGCCAATAGAAGCTGAAATCCCCGGGGGCGGTCATCCGCTTGCTTCCCTTCTGACCGGGAAGCTGTCAAACCCTCGGGAACCCTCGAGAAGGCGAAGTGGCTTGCTAACCCCGCGAAGGGGAACGCGGGCACCTTCTTGAAGTGGAGAGAGAGATTCAACTGCTCTGGGGAACAGCCCGGATCCAGGACCCTCGGCATCTGCTGCATCCTGAGCGGGCGTTGCTGCGGATAGAAATCCACACCCGCAGAGGGCACCGGCTGGGGGTTTAAGGCGATGCCCAGGCCTTCCCTGGCAGCAAGGTGCGCTGGGGGCCTCCTGCTCCTGATAATTGGAGGGCGGGCGGTGGACACCGATCCACAAACCCAGCCAGGAGGGGGCCCGCGCCTGGTCAAAGCGCTCCTCCTCCCCGCTCGCTTGGCCATGCACACAAACCTGACCCACGGTCCCTCTCTCCTGCCCCCGATTCTCACCCCAAGCCAAATCTCAGGCTCAGGAAGAACCGAGCTGGCTTCGCCCAACAACCCATTGTGGCTTGTCGATTAACCTGGGTCAAGCTCGCTCGCCCTGCCTTAGCGCGGGATGGGGGAGGAGGCGTGTGTCCTTCATCCCGCTCGCTCGCTCGCTCGCTCGCTCGCTCGCACACACCCAGGGCCGCACCTGCTCCCCCCGCCCGCCGCCCGCCCAAGAAATCGCTCTCTGGCTTGCGGGTTGGAGGGAGAGAGAAGCCTTGGCGGCGGAGGGAAGGAGCCCGGGACCCGCCGCCGTTGCTCCTGGCAACCGAGCGGCCAACAGCACCCACGCCGGGCGAGAGCCGGGGAGGGCAGAGCTCCCGGCGTGGGCTGGGCTGGGCTGGGCTGGGCTGGGCTCCCTCCCGGGCCTGGCGGGGCGCCGAGCGGCCGCTCTCCTTCCCCAGAGCCGCTCGGCGGAGAGACAATGGCAGCCAAGATGGCAGCGAGCCGAGGGAGGAGGGAGCGCCGGGCGCCTGGCGGGGAAGGCGGGCGGGCGGGCGGGCGCTTGGTCCTCAGCAGCGGCCGGGGAGAAGGGCTCGCCTGCTGCCGTTGCTTCTGCAGCCCCGCCGCGGCGCTCTGGGGGCAAATCCAGCCGCCGCTAAAGAGCTCGTACGTACGGGCTGGCGGCGATGGGAAATTCGGATTCGACATTGGGAGTGAACGCGAGAATCCCGGGGGGGGGGGGCGGGGGCGGGGAGCGCATCGGGGATCGGGACTCCCTTCGGTTTTCTGTTTTCCATCAGCGTCAGGCAGAAGCTGCCGAGAAGGTGATCTTGAACAGGCGATCCATCCTTAGGGCGCTTGCAGTCTGATTTTCTTTGTTGCTATTGATGTTTAAATCTCAATTTCAATGTCTTTTCAGACATCCAGATCTCCAACCATATTTCTGTCTTGCACACATCAGCAGATGTGCGATCCGACTGTATTAACGCTTTGTGATAATTTGGCCGGTATTTGTAATGATTTCTGGATCATAAGCAATTGGTCCTTTTAAGAATTACGCTTTTAACAGTCGATGTTTGCACTTGGCTTTTTCCTCTTCCCTCCCCATCCTCCTTTTCCTTGTGCATCAGGAGTTCTGGAACGTAAAGTGGAGGGTTTACAGCTCCCTAAGGCCCCTGGTGGATCTAATTGGGCTTTAAATAGATATAAGAATCAACAGAATAACACTGTAGACAATATTCAGAATCCGGAAATACAACCCGAAACGCTCAGTTTCATTTACATTTTAGTCTACACATGCCTTGAAGAAAGCCCCCCAGACTTAGCCCTTACCCACCACCCAGCAGTACGAATGTATTAATCATAAGTGGCCTATAAATGTGGTGAGGGAGTTGCTTCAAATGTTGTACACCGCTTTTCTTTCAGGTGTACTCAAGTGTGTGGGTTTATACCACCAAACTTGGTTTCATTTTGACGAAGTTTCTTGAAAGAGTTGTTCGAGTGGTAGAGGATCACTGCTAAAAGTACAACAAAGGGGTCGATAAATAAGATGGATTTATTCTAGATGTTAAGAATAATCAATGGATGAAGATAACTTGATAGAGATCCCGGGAAAAGGAAGGGGAAGAGATGCTGGTTCTGACCTTGTTTAAACTCAGAAGTAAGGCAGGCTGAGTCCAAGGGGATTTGTTGTTGTTGTTCAGTCGTTGAGTCGTGTCCGACTCTTCGTGACCCCATGGACCACAGCACGCCAGGCCTTCCTGTCCTCCACTGCCTCCCGGAGTTTACTCAAATTCATGTTCGTTACATCGGTGATGCTATCTAACCATCTCATCCTCTGCCGTCCCCTTCTCCTTTTGCCTTCAATAAATTTGCACAGGATTGCATGCCCCGATCCTCATCTCGGCTTGACCAAGACGTTTGTCCCGGGGAACCCTCCCGCGTCCGGGCACTGGCTGCAGCCCCGGCGCAGAACCGTCAGAGCAGAATTAAAAGGGTCTTCTCTTGGCAAAGGTCTGGAACTTAACAGGAAAAGGGGGGAAATCCTCCGCTCCGGGATTAAGAACCGTGTCTAAGGCTGGTCAGAGTTCTTCTTATCCCAACCTGCCTTTTCCCCAGGAGATGTGCATGCTTTTCTCTCCCATCCACCTCATTTTATCCCCAAAGTGGTTCTGTGAGGTAATGGAGGATAGACTGTGCTAAGGCATGGCTAGTTGAACCCCAATTTATTAATAAACCATAATTGAGTTCCTGCAACAGATAAATAACTGTCCACAAATCACAGTAGTTTAGTTCACAACACACGGAACATACTAAGCCATAAACTCTGGTTTGTAGACAGCAATTGCCCGAGTTCACCAGACTGGCTAAGGCAAACTCAACAAGCCCAGGTTATATTTTAACCATGTGTGAGCCAAAGCCCAGTGAACAGACCTTCCCATCACGATCTATCTGTGAATAACATTTGTTTATCCACCGTTCCTCTCCGGATCATCCTCACAACAGGGTTAAGCCTCTCCGTCTGCGAGGCTCCACCCCAATCCCTTAAGCGGAACTTGAGTCAAGATCTCTGTCTTCTGTCCACTAGACAGCCCTGGATCCATGTACCGGAAAGGTATATCCAGCTGCATATCCATGAGACTTAGGAACACTATGGACACTCTCCCCAACTTAAAAAAAAAAATCCCTTGCAGGCTCCTTCAAGGCTTGCTACGGAACTCTTCTTGCTATTGCCTCGGATCCCCGTGCCCTCAACTACTGCCGATCGGACAGAAATGCAACAGCTGTTTCCCCTCCGCCGGAAAGAGTTATCCGCTTAAATCTCTGCCCGCCATTCTACCCAAGCTTAGAGGGGGATCTCCCCGTGTTTTGAATCCCAAGTCCCACAATCGCCAGCCAGCACATCACGTCGAAGGGGCTGGAGATAACGAGGCTTGGAGTGAAGGAAATAAGGATGGCTTAGATCCCGGTACGTAGCGAAGAGATTTTTCGAGCATTTGCCCGGATTGTAAATGTCTAAGTAAGAGTCTGTCCATAAAGCCACAGAAATGTTCATTCAAATTCCTCTCCTTTCCTCCCAAGAAGGAAGCAATATTGCAAGTTTCCTGTCCTCGGGTTCTAAACATCAATAGTTGGGGGGGGGGGGGGAGAGAACATGCTTCACATAATAACCAGGATTCCAGAATTCCATCTCCCCCCACCCCCATGCCACACGTCCCCCAAATAAATCATACTGTTTGCATGATGCGCCCAAAGGACCAACTGAAGAAATATTCTGAAAGCAAGTCTCTAAGAAGTTTAGAATATGGCCAGTTGTTGGGGGGGGGGGTATCCTTTCTCTCCCCTTCCCCTGGCGAATATAGAAGCCTCGCGTTTAGCTTCGGGGCTGCGGAATTGCGTCGTTGAGCTTTACACTGTAGGCGAGACTGCAAATGAAAAGCGCCTCGCTTCTGAAGGATCTGTCCTACTGGGTGGTAGAAATTATTATTTTAATTCCACTGCGCCCGAACGTCACTAACTCGAGAGGCAATGGGTGGGAATTATAGTTGAAAGTAGTGACCCATCGAACACACGCACAAAAGCCTCTAATTTTCCTTTATGGTCATTGCAATCCAAGTGTAATTGAAGGATTGGGTATCCAAATTAAAATTTAGCTACGCAAGGCAAGGATTCTTATTTTCAAATTATCCCAGAGTCAATGGGGGATAAAAAAAAAACACAAAGTTAGGTGGCCCAACAATCATCGTCCTTTGGAAAGGGTCACGGGGAAACAATTGTCAAGACGTCGCGGTGCAAACGGTCTCTTCTGATTGCTGGACCAAAGGCATAAAGGACTAGAGTCAACTTCCAGGGTGAGAAATGCGACATTTCTCTTAGCTTCGAAGGGCGCTTCCTTTGGTCCCCGAGCATAAGCGGCCTTCCCCAACCTGAGGCCCTTCAGCGAGGGTGGGGACCCAGCTCCCCGAAGGCTCAGCCAGCAGGCTCACCAGGGCCCGCAGCCTTGAATGCAGGCAGGCGGGATCTGCCCCGCTGCGCTGCGAAACTGGCTGGGTTTACGGCTGGAAGGGCGAGCAGCACTGCCCACCGAAGCAGTTCCCAGGGAAATTTAGGGCACCGTCTTGTTCCCGCCTCTTTAGATGCGACGCCGTTCAGGTCGAAGGGACTAATTCCGACGACCGTGAACTTTTTTTGCGGTTCCTTCCTGGTGAGTAGAGTCAGCCTATAACTAGAGGAGCTTTTGTTTCTCTTTGTGGATCTTGATAGCTTTTGCGGTGCTTTTTGTCGGAGCCGTAGAGTCCGGGTTCGCTTTATGGTTTTAAATCCCCTTCCCCGATCTGGATTAATGAGAAAGGGGGGAGCAGAATTTGGAGGAGGCGGCACTCCGAAGAAACGCCTTTGGCCAAACAGCGACCAAGAAAGTGGAAATAACACGACAGCTACTGCTACCCCGGCCGCACCCCCCTCCCCCAGCATCAGCATCGGCCACCTCTCTGTTCCGCCGACCCCAGCCCTTCCCCACGTCGGCGGCCACTCGCTCCGGCCATTTTCCCGTTCGACGGCGGGAGGGCTCCGACAGGGGCCGACCAGTCAGGCGGCGGTGATGCATTGCGCAGGCGCAAGATGGCTCCTCGGGCGTTCTGTGGCGGACCAGGCAAAGCGAGTCGAGGGGGCGGCTGCCGGGGGGTCCCGCCGGAGCGGGAGCCCTGCCTTTTCTGCGGAAAGAAAGAGAGGCCGGCCGGGTGCCCGCAGTCAGCCGCAGCCTCGGTGCTCCCGATCCACCCGAAGGCAAGGCTTGGGAGCTCCTCCGCAGCCCCCGGAGTTGCTTCTGCAGCCCACCCCCTCGGCGCTTCATTTGCTCCTGCCTTCCCCGACTCCCAGCCCGCCCGTCCCCCGGAAGAGGCCGAGGGTCGCAGGACATGCTTCCCCAGGACGAACGGAGCCAGGGCTTAATTAACCCAGGTTTCCAGGACATGCTGCCTGGCGGGCGAGCTGGGTTCACCCAGTACCTACCCCGGCTAACTGAGGCACGATTCCTGCTTTCGCGTAAGGAACTACGAGCAAACGAGTCAAGGACGCGGTGGCTGAAGGCGGTGGCCTGGCGGCCTGGTTCAACGACCCCGCTGAGCCAGTTCCCAATGGAACATGCTGACCCAATGAGCTCCCACCCGCACTTTAGCCCAGCTTAGCTAATTCTGCAAACTCGAAAAACGAACCATACATTAACCATCTGGGCTGAGTTCAGACAAACATAAACGTTTGGGGTTCAGCGTGTCCCGAGGACACGGGCTAAGAGGACGGCGTGGCTTGCTGCGAAACTAAAGGACGTGCGCTCCGTTCCGGAGGGTTTTTGTGCCCGCGGTGGTTTCAGGTTGCAAAAAAGAGGGAGGAGGGAGGACCCCAGACTGGGGCAGAGGTGGTCTTCTCTGCGCGGCCCCAGGATGGAGGGAGTTTGCCATATATTCACCGGAGAACAATTCCCACCCAATTCAGAGGCTGCCTTCTCACCGAAACACGGTTTAGCCAATTAACTCAGTTTCTGGCTCGGCAGGGCGCTCAGAGCATAAACTAACCACAGGGCCGGGTTCTCACATTCAGTCTGAGGTTTAGTGTGTTTTCATGAGGGATGCATATGAGTCCCGCAGTCAAATTCTTCCTTCCCTCCACTCCTACTGTTCCCCCTTGTCCTTCCTTCGGTTTTCCCTTTCATGTCCCCTTGCTTTATTGTTCCGCCGCTTTCCTTACGCCAGGCGCCTCTCCTCTTCTCCATTCTTCTCTCCACTCCCTTTTCCCTCCACACGTTGTTCTCTCTCTCGGGCACTTTTGTCAGCCGAATGTGGTCGCGCTGATCTTGGTTGAGTGGCGCTGGGGAGCGGAGGTCAGAGACAAGGGTCTCCCCAGGTGCCGGAGAGTACCTGGGACAATCAGGTTTTAACTCTGACCAAAAAATAACCCCCGAGCCAACTGAAAAGCCAGATAAAACAAAATCAAGCGACAAAACGGGGCGGGAGGAATGAAGCCGTGGAATAAAGGCCGACTTCCAGGGGGAAGTTATTTCGACTGATCAGCCAAAAGCCTTCGCGGGAGGAAAGCGGCTCCAACCGCTAAGATTACAGCATAACCTTCCCAGAGAAATGGACGGCTGGGCAGGCTCAGGGGGAGGCTGGGGGGAGCCGGGTTCACGCGCCCCTCCGAACGGGTGGTCGCTTTCGACTGGGGAGAAGAGAGTCAAGTCCCCCTGGAACGGAGAGTTTGTTTAAACAAACGGGGGTCCAGGTCTATGAGAAGGGCTGCTTGTTTAGGGTGCTAAACCGTCGGGAGCGGGGGACGTCCAAGGGGCTTATTCCCAGTGGCCTGTCTGAAAAAGGCCGGAAGGACAAAGGGGGACCCCACCACCACCACCACCTCTGCCAGTAGTCTGAACGTCTTCTCTCCCCGCTCCTCCAGTCCGTTTGCTCTTAGGGATGCAAGAAAAGAAGATTCCAATCCACGCTGTTGAGATCTTACAGATAGGACTTAATTAACAAAGCGGTGGATTCCCTAGCCAAGGAATCCTAGTCCTAAAGATTTCAATATACCCTTCATTTACCACCTAAATTTGAAATATCAAATTCTCTTTTCTTTCCTTCTTTCCTTCTTTCCTTCTTTCCTTCCTTCCTTCTTTCTTTTCTTTTCTTTTCTTTCTTTTTCTTTTCTTTTCTTTTCTTTTCTTTTCTTTTCTTTTCTTTTCTTTTCTTTTCTTTTCTTTTCTTTTCTTTTCCTTCCTTCCTTCCTTCCTTCCTTCCTTCCTTCCTTCCTTCCTTTCTTTCTTTCTTTCTTTCTTTCTTTCTTTCTTTCTCTTTTCTCATAGTTATAGCAGTTGCAGTGTAATTTGCCCCCTTCACAGCTCTCTGAACAATCTGCACTGTTTCCATTTTACAGACTGAGAACTAAGATGAAGGAAAACTCGGGAGTCTGACAAAGCTAACCTCCTGTTGACAAGAGTTGCAGGGTTTTAGGCCTGTAACTTTCTGCTAAAGAATATCTTTTTTTTTAATCTCAAAGGTTTGTCAGTGGTTCTGGCTGTGAGAAGGGGAAAGCACTTTGCATGTGTACAGAAGCACCCATTTTCTTCTTTGGAACTCTGATTGATGCCCTTTCCCTGAAAACCTATGCTTGATTCTGACAACCAAGTATTGTGAGAACTTGTTGACTTTAAGTGACACAGAACTGGTGCAAAGATTTCTACAGCATAAGAACTTAACTCTATATAGCTTGAGCTATACTGATGAGCAAGCCAGGTTCCAATGGGAGAGGAGAGAGAATGTAACTGCCTTTATTTCCCAGGTATCCAGTCTGTGATTTTTCATAACAGTTCAACATACTGAAGTTTATGAGATCTTCCTTTAGCAACTGACTGGGACTAAACACCACAGAAGTTACTTTCTGCTAAATATACATAGGATTAGGGTTGTTTTCTATGGTTGGTTGATAAATCTGCATTGCAGGTTTCACTGGAAATACCTTTGTGTGTGAATGTGTGTGTGTGTGTGAGTGTGCATGTTAACATTCTTGAAAAACCTTGGTAAAACTGAGGAGGTTGGAATGAATATTGTGATTCTGTTTCTTTGCAGAAAAAAAGCACTTCAGCATTAGTAACAATTATATTCTTGAGATCAAGGTAACTTATATCTACCTGAATGGATAAGGAGCATTAATCATTGCAATGATCAACCAGTTTTGCGGGTAGGAATTTGCAAGACTGAAAGCCTTAAATGGCTTGTGGCATGTGACAGAAACACATTTAACTGAAATGGATGGGATTCACTGTCAAAAACATTTGTTATCTGGATGCAGTTTGTTGCATTTATATTTTACAAAGAAATTTTAAATATTACTATCACCACAGGGTTTTTCTTTAATGACAAGGTTTGATATTGAGCTGGATCCAATTTTTTTTTAATAGCTTGATTTATATGCACTTCAGAGTTTGGGATTCAATATTTGGTTCTGTGTGCATCATTTCATTTTAACAGTGAGGAGGAGACTGCAAAGACCCATAGTTCAGTTTCACTTATATGTAATCTTTTTATAATTTCCCCCCTAAAAATAATTGAGAATTTTCCAGAACGAATACGTAGTTGGGGAAAGAGACTTATTTGCTATGACAAACCAAAATTCTTTTTACTACTAATGGGACAGAAAGGAATATGGCCAGAAACTACAGAGATACATATTCAGATGGATCATTTGGGAGAGTGTTTCAGTAATTTACTATACATAACTGTATGTAGAAATCATTTGGATATATGGGAAAAACTTATGCATTTCTATTTGGGTTCCCCCCCCCCCCATATATACATATATTTCAACCACCTAGGATGGTTTCTTTGCATGGAAGTGAATACAGTACGTGTATGTGTATTGCCTTCTGCCTACTTATTTTGGGCTAGGCCACATTAAACTTTTTTGACCTGGCTATCTTCAGAATAGACTTTGAACCTTAAGGAACTACATCCAGTTAACTTAAGCAGTACAATGATGATGATCCACAATCAACTGCTTTGCTTTCACTTGTTCTTCTCTTAAAATAAATATGATCTTTATTTAAGAATAAACTGAGTTTAATTAAGCAGAGCCTTCCTCTGAAATTCGAAGTCATATGCACTATCTCTACATAAATTCTTGATTTCTTTTAGCAATAAAGGGGGGGGAGGAATCTAAATATTTACATCACAAGAAGTCAGCAGGTATATGTAAAAGTAATGATTTAATGACTGTAAGCAAGACAAAGCATAGAATTGTGCTTTTTTTCTTTTTTTGCAGACTGGAGACAACGAAATACTTAGCTACAATATCCCTGTACAAACATGAAACAATAGGCATATAGGATAAACACCCTCACAAATGTGTAACTGATGAGTGAAGAACAGGCACACGCACGCACACACCACACACACATTTTGACCAAAGCAAAGCACAAACTGAAAGGTATTGGAGATTCTTCAAGAGACTTACATTTTCAAGCCTTCCCTTCCCACCCACCCTCAAAAAACCTGATCCCTTCAGAAAACTATTTTGCAGAAAGGCTTCAACAGCTTGTTGGAGAATATCAGCGTACCTGTTAATCTTTAACCAAGTTAGTACTGTACCATATACATACATATATATTAAAACAAATTTAGATAAAAAGCCTTCATCTCCTTGATTTACCGATCTCTTTAGAAAGAATGAATGAAAAAGATTCCTGCATACTTTATGGCTTCTTATATGCATTCCTGTGCTTTTTCTTTCTGGGGGGAAAAATGACCACAAATCCCTACCCTTTCCCAAATAAAACGAATGAAGTCAGGTTGCTCCCACATTCCTCCATTTTCTCCCACGCCTGCCCTCGCCCTCGCCCTCCCCTCCCCAGCATTAAAACAATTAATTACATTGAGTAAAAGTAAAAATCCTGGGAACCAGACAAGGCTCATGAAATCCTTTTGATATTGCCAATTGCTTCCGGTTAACGGAGATGGAAACTCGCTCTCCCGCTCTCATGGCAAAGAGCTCGTGAAAGCTTTCCATGGAAAGAGGCCCCACTCCCACCCCACGAAGCATCTGCGAGGGTCAAGCCAGCGGGGGATTTAACCGCATTGCGTGAAACACAATATTTTCATTATAAATATATCATACAATACTGCTTCCTTTTTCGTCATAGACCAATATGGCATTCTTCCACAAGCTCACAATGCCATCAAAACCTTACAGAAAGAGCTTATCTTGATTTCTTGCGTGATATCTCTTTTCTTTAAACCAGCCAGTAAAAGAAATGGCAATACCCGCTTTTAGGCATACAAGTGTAAAACTGAACACGGACTGCCCCTCTTCCTTCCTTCCTTCCTTCCTTCCTTCCTTCCTTCCTTCCTTCCTTCCTTCCTTCCATACCACTTCCCCTTCCCCTTCCTTTCTTTCAATGGCTTCGGCGTTGCACAGAAAAGTCGTGGATGCAAACTACAAATCAAAATGGCTAATAAAGCAAAAACATTGTTATTCACAGTGGTGTGGCTACATGTATGCATTGTTTTATGCATATTCAGTCCGGTGTTTACGCATCCCAAGGTAGAGAAGGAAAAGAAAATCACTTGCTTTCAACGAGATCCCCCAAAACAGTGGAACAACGTTCATAATCCGAGAGATATGTAGGAAATTAATCTGGATTTAAAAAACCTGGGCCTCATTTGTGATAGCCATCCATTTTCGGACACTCTTGAGTCCAAATGAGGAAACAGATTGACGATGGGAAGTCAAAAAAAAAATAGTACTCCGGAAATATCTGTATTGGTATCTTTTGTTTGTTTTTCCTTGTTGCTAGTCCTTAAGAAACACTTTGCTGCGGTGGTTGTTTAATCTAAAAAAAGTCCATCCCTAGTCCACCCATTTAATATCCAGTCACGATTCCTCTTTTATTAATCCTCAGGCATAGACACGTGTGGAATTAGCAACTATAAAGCTTTATGGTGTGGCGCCATAGAGGCCGAAGGGCAGAAAAAGTGCCCTAACCTCGGCCTCCAGCCTCCAGAGTCAGAGAGGAGAGTTGATGCGGGTCAGCCAGAAGAAGTTGCGGAGCAACCGTTGATGGACGCTTTCCGGGTTCTGTTGGCAAAGGAGGCGTGGTGGTTACCGCCGGGGCTGCCGCTGGTTCCGTTCATAGTGCTAGAGATGTGGGGGAACTGGGGGTGAGGAGACTGCACCGGAGTGCCGGGGCTGAGCACGCAGGACGAAGTGGAAGCCGCGCCTCCCGCGGGGCTGCCGGCTTTTTCGCTGCCAGAGTCAGTTTCCAGCTCCCCGCTGTTGTGCGAGCCGTCTCGCTGCTGCGGCCCACCGATCTTCATCCTCTTGCAAGTCGGCCGCACGCGGTACTTTAAAGGGAGGGGGCCGTTCTGCCAAAGAAAGCCAGAAGGGAACCCCTGTCAGAGGGTTTATTTTGGTTTCCCACCCCTCTGGCCCAACTTGCCCAAGACTTGGAGGGCCTCCCAGTGTATTTACCCTTCTCCAAGTGTAAATGTAAGCTATGTCCATTAGCGTGTAGTAGTCCTTCAAAGGCTCTTCTTCATACATGACATCAATCTAATAAAAGAGACAACATTAAAGCTCATTTAACATGGCGTGAAAGTGGGAAAGACTACACAACTGCAGTGTGGTAGCTACAATACTACCCTAATCCAAACACCACAGTTTTAGCTGAAATTCAGAAATATATTGACTCAGTTGAGAAGGCTTCTGCTTTTACACCCAAAGGTTTAGAATATAATGATTCGTAGAGACCCTTTGAAATCCAGTCCTATAGGTCTTTTATCTAAAGATGATGATGCTTAATTCCAGAAACAAAAGCAATTAACAAAGGCAATTCAATTGAGCAATCTTTAACATGAAAAAGACTTCAAACATTTTGCCCCCAAACTGTCTAAAACAAGCATTTATTACAGTCTTCAGGGAGAGGGCAGCAGGAAACCTGACAGCACAGGAAAAACAGATCTTTGATTCTCCCCCTTTCTTAAGATATATTTTTTTCCTTAATAATTAATTAGTATCCACATTTTTTTCCACTTAGAAACTGGATTTTACTATTAAGTTGCCAAAAACACGATGACTAATTCTTTTCAACAGAATTAAAGTTTAAATAATGCCTTTAGCGAAAACTCTTTTATGAGCGTTCTTCCCTATCCATGCCCCTAGGTCAGAAGTACCTGAAAAGCATTGGGTATGTCCATTTTGCTCCGGAGAAACTTTCTCAAGTGCATTACAGTCATTGCTGCAGGACAGCGTAAATATCTTTTGTCGTTGGCCTGGGAGGGGCATTTGGTTGAGACAATAATAGACACCATTCAAAATCTGATACTAAGGTTCATTCCAATACAGGAACAGATGGAAACATGGTTAAAACTACATGTATGAAATCTAAATGCTCACTGGTGATCCAAAATAACTGAGGTAAGATGCAAAATACATGCTTATTTTTTTTTTTAGGATTTAACTAACACACGGCAAACTACATATACTAAGTAAGGAGAAAAAATAGGAAGTCCTCTAATACAAAAACAACAACTTATTTTTATCAGGCTTTTAAATGCCCTTTAATTTTAATTACTAAGAAGATATATTCATTGTCTGCAGAATAGCTACCTCTGGTACTACAAATACTGATATATTTTATTTTCTCAATAAGAAATGAAAGTGTCAAGGAACCAACTATCTACTTACCTCCTCTTTGGCTTTCTCCTTCTCTTTGCTTCCTTTCCGGTCAGCTCTAGAGAAAGGACATATACTATTACAACAAAGAAAAAGTCTATGAATGTACTGACAAAGGTAAGATACTGCTTTTATAACTTACCTATTTTGGTCAAAGAACTCAATGGACAAGCTTATTATCTCATCATCTGTTATAATCCTTTTGTCTTCATCTGCAACTTCTCCCCTGTCTTCATTAGAGCCATTGGCAGCTGCAGATAAATTTTCACAGCAAGTAACATTTTAAAATTCAAATCAGAAAGAGGAAAAAAAAACTTCAGTCAAGAGATGAATATGTTACCACTAAGATTATTTCTGTAAATATATTAAAATATTTGCATGTATAAAACATTTATGTTTATTTGCTTTTCATGATTACTGAAATGGTATTAAATGGTTGTAGAATATTTTTGCAACCTCAGCTTCTGCATAAAAAGGCAATTCTTTATAAAATCATAAACTTAGAGGCTTTTTTACCATCAGCAGATGGATGAGCAGCATAAAAATCTCTTCTTCTTTTCATTTCATCTGAGAGAAAACATATTTTTGTTACTCATCTCTTCCAGTTCAACACATTTTATTACTGCATTGGCTGTTTAATCTAATTGCTTACTTACTTTTGAAAAGACCTGGTACTAACTTGTATACAATGTCCTGGAGAGTTTTATCAGATCTGAAATATAAAATCCAAGACACTCAATTTAAAACTATGTTAATATTCACAACTTTCCAGAACTAAAAACAGCTTGGTTGAGAATTTTAACCAAAACTCTAATCAGATTTAAATTGTTTTATATAAGTTTTAGATCCATTGCTATTAAGCTACCTGTATTTTTTGCTTTGGAATAAAGATATTAATTAGACTGACACCATTGTAAAAATGTAGGTACTTAATAAAGAGATGTAATCAGAAAAGAGCCAATGAAAGATGCAACTAAATAAGGAAGATTTCTGAAAATAATTTAACTTTTGCATTTATCAATATTTACATTTATAAAGGTCAATATTGAAAAAATACAGGAAATTAATATGCACACTGAGAATGAGGAGAACAAAACAGATTTTAATTGCAATCTGGACAGGGCAAGAAAGAAAAGAAGAAAGATAAAAGGAACAAAGATGGGCTTCTGATGTAGAAAAAGAAGAAAAGTGACTGAAATGTAAGACAGATACTTATGAAAACAGTACAGTTATGTGTTCTGAAATAACATCTTTTTTTCAGATTTGTGTTGGTAATGAGGTTGCATCCAAAGAAACGTAAAACTTGGAAAGTCACACTATAACATAAAGCATTTAGTTGTCTTTTCCCTACCTTATGTTCAAAAGAGGCCTAGTTTTGTGAACTTGGACATCGCAAATAGGGCAATACTTGCTGGTCTCCAAGTAGTGCACAATACAAGTCTTACAGACTACAAGGGGAAAGAAAAATAAATATACATAGAATTGTGCAGAAATAAGATTGCAAAGCAAAATCAAGGCAAGGTCTACAGCTGTTATTTCCAAACCCGGAGACCCTGAACAAAGCTAGCTGTTTCTGGCCAAGAAAGGACCATATGGCCAAATTCTTGAAGGAGTTGTAAAATGAAGGGCAACCAGGAAATCTATCGGATAAGTATCCAAGTCCTGCAGAGCCACAGAAACAACCCTGCTCCGCCAGGCCAGGACCGAGGCACAAGGAGGGCTGGCTGCCAGCAGGCCCCTTTCCCAGATGAGGAGCAGCCAAGCAGGACTTACAGGAGTGCAGGCATTCGATGATCGTGGTGGCATCAATGAAATATCCTCCGCAGATCACGCACATGAGATGGGGGTTGAGCTCGGTAATCTTGATGCGGGTGGTGCGATGCATCTTGGCTCAATCCGAGGAAACTCTAAAAGACACACAAACAAAGAGGAGCGTTTTCAACACGCAGGGGAAACTGCGGAGGTGCGGCCCAATGCGATTCTTTCACTTCCCTGCGGCTAAAAGTGGCCTCCCCCTCGGAGAAAACAAACAATCCGGTTCAGGCGAGGAAGAAGGTGGTGCAGAGCTGCCGAGCCAAGAGCCTTAGCGCAGGCGGTAGAAGAGCGCCTTCGAGAGGGACTCCTTCCAGGATGTCTGCCCAGTGCCCACCTGCCCGTAGCCCAGCGCCGCGGTGTCCGGAAGAGGGGTTGCCTGGGGCGGGCGGAGGAGGCTCCTCGGGGCCACTCTCCCGGGGCAGGCCGCCCTTCCCCCATAGCGCTGCCGGAAAACCGCAGATCGGGGCTGCGGAGGGGAGAACGAGGCAAGCGGGAGCGGGGAAGCGATCCCAGTACAGATGCGGACGTTGCCCTGGGCATTTCCGGCGAGGAGGAGGAGGGGGGCGGCGGCCGTGGTTGAAGCGGCGGCGGAGAGGAAGGAAGAAGCAAGCAAGGGAGGGGTGCCTGACTGGCTGGCGAGGTTGGGGCCCGCACCTCGGAACAAGGGCTGGCAGGCATTGGCGAGGCGGGTCGAAGCAGGCGAGAGAAGATCAGGCCGGGCCCCCGGAACTGGGCTCTGCTGCTAGCGCGCCGCCGCCGCCGCCAGCCCAAGAGGCTCGGGACCGAGCCGCCTTCAGAACCGTTCTAGCGAGGGGGTTGCTATAGCAACTTACACTTATACTTGGCATCCTGCCACCGCCCGGAGCGCACCGGGGGGAGGGGCCAGGCGGGGAGGGGGTGGCTTCGGGAGGAACCGGGGGGGGGCGCAGGGAATAGGCGCGCTGGTTTGGAGGCTCGGCGCGGAAGAGAGCCGAGTCCCTGCCGGGGCAGAAGTTGGTGCCTCCGGGGTAGGGAGCAAGCCGGGAAAAGGAGAAGGCCGGGCTGGGGGTGCTGCTGGGGAAAGGAACCGGGGGCGTGGCCAGGGGTGGGACCCGGGAGAAGGACCCCGGTCGGGTGCTGCTGGTGGGGCCAAAATTTCCCCTCCGAGCAGTCCAGTTGGGAGGGGGGCGCGTCGCAGGGAGAGAAAACAAGCGAGGACGCCCAAAGCGGGGCTGGCGGTAGGAGGCCTCGAGGGCGGCCCGAGCCAGCACTGGGGTCGACGCCAGGCCGAAAGCAAGAGGCTCCTCTCGGGCCTTTCGGTTTCTCTCGGGGCCTCCATCTACGTCGGCCAACGGCAAGAAAGCGGCCGCTGCTGCTTCTCCCTTCTTTCCTTCCCGGCTCCTGTCCGCCCGCGCGGCTCAGCCGTGCAGGGTCTGAACTTGCTCTTCTCTCGGATCTCCAAGGCACAGAGTTAAGAGTTGGACCCCCTCGGGCTGGTGAGACTTGACAGGGGCGCCAGGCCAGCCTTTGCTACAGGCCGGGCCCAGGTCCAACAGAGTCCTAGCACACCCACCTCTGGGCACACGTGGGCATCCCGCTGGAGCAGCCCAAGCTTGCCCGGTCGCAGGTCCCGGGATGGCTGCAAATCTACCCGCGGCTCTCGGGCCGCAGCCGGGAAGGGAAGGGAACAGAGCAAGTTTCCAAGCAAATCCTCACTCGGGGCACGTCGCTCCCGCCCCGGCTCGGACCGCAAGGAAAAAATTACGGTGGGAGGGAAGGAGGTGGGGAGATTACGCTCAGCCGAAAGAGCAGGTTATTATCCCGCAGCCGCGAAGCTACCCTTTTTATTCTGAACACACGCAATCGAGGCAAAATGCTCTGCCGCTTCCGAAAGAACCCCGAATTCCTGCCCAATGTTCCCAAAGGTGGGGGTGGGTGGGAGCCGGGGGGGAGTATAACTGGGATCCTTCACAACAAAGCCAACAACCAACCTTCACTTCTTCTACGTGCCTCTTCCCCGGGGGGAAAAAGAGAGGGAAAGAAAACCAGAGAAGGAAAGATGCCACTGCTGCACGGAAGAAACTGCTATTTTTATCCTCCTTTGGGGGGGAAAGCAAAAGATACACGAGTCTGGAGCAGAAGGGGAAGGAGAGATACCATAACCTTGGCCTTAGAGTTGGGTGTTGGCAGGGAAAACAGAAGCCCCCCCCCCCCGCCTCGCCCGCCGGTTCCAGAGCACTTCTTCAGGATACGAACAAAGGATATTCTCTCCTTCCCAGCCATGCCTTGAGCAGAAGAAGAATTTCTTCAATTGCTCTGCGGAGGATAAGGGAGTCCCTCTCACCACCACCACCAAACACGCCTATTTTGTACAAACTGAGATGCAGTAGATCCAGGACGCCTTAGCCAAAAAGTAGAAGAGGTCGTAAACTTCAGTGGGCTTAAATTCTTCCCCAAGCAGTGAGGCACAGACGAGGCAACTCAGTCCTTCAGAAGATACTAACACCTGTTTTATTTCACGGAAACAGAGCCTCTGCCTAAGTGGAAGAAAACTCAAATCAAGCGTGAAGCTTGGCTGGTCGAAGTGCTTATTATTTATTGCCCAAGATAGCCCCCTCCTCCAGGACCTCGTCGGAGGTATCGCTGAAACCTCGCATCTTAAACCAACAATCCTGAATCAAAGCTACCAGCCAGGGAAGGGTGCCAGCAGCTCCCATGCACACATTTATATGCACACATAAACAAAAAAGGCATCTCGTTACCAAACGTGCTAACTCGACCCAGGATGGAGTTGGGGCTGCTGTTCCCTCCACTTCCTTCCCGAAGTCCCCCATCTACTTACAATGATGTACCTTCCTGTAGCCAAAACACACTGACCTTTAACACCAGATAGTTGTATTTTATTTTCAGCCTCCCTCCCTCCCAGGCATGTATTCCACCGGGAAAACAAGGAATGATAAAACGTGTTATGACAGCCAGCTGAAGCTTGGAGGCCTAACATGGGTTACCTCAACTTGGAGAAAATTATGGGTAGTTGGGTGGGTGGACGCTTTAGAAATGAACAGGCACTAGATGTCCTTTGAGGTGTCAGTTCAGCAAGGCTACCTAAAATAACTAAGTTTGCAGGGGCAGATATGCAATCTGGTCATCTATGCCTTGAATTGTCATTAGATGCCCCAGTTTTAAATTTCTCCCCTGAAGCCTGAGGGACCCCCTCAAAAAGCGTGGATCCATCGCGTCCTGGCAAAGGAAGAAATGGACACGTGTAGCATCATCAACCCATATTCTCTCCAGCTAAACTGCTGCACCCTGTGAATGGGCCTCTCCAGCTGGCCTCGTGCTAAGACAGGAGCTGGCGACCAGGGCAGAGAAATGCACAGCTACACAAACCAGGCACTCCCTACACTTCCAGGTTATATTTCTGGAATGCCAAGGAGGACCAGCTGAAACAGAGAAGTACTAAAGTAGTGGGAAACTAACAAAAACGCAAGTGGGGAGCGGCAGGGGAGGCTGTGACCACATGGCTAACTTTCCATTTGGGGAGAGGGGTTACTTGCAGGGAGAGAAGGTTGGATTAGCTGACTGGTTTCCCACCAGGCATTAAGACAACAAAACAAGCTGAGCTGTAGCGGGGTCTATACTGTCAAGGGCAGGAGATTTTACACGAACCAAGTTTCCTACCCAGGCCCCCCGAGAGTCAGGAGCAAAGCCACCACATC
This sequence comes from Charina bottae, assembly GCA_023362775.1. Taxonomy (NCBI): domain Eukaryota; kingdom Metazoa; phylum Chordata; class Lepidosauria; order Squamata; family Charinaidae; genus Charina; species Charina bottae. Next base: position 47,805,048 of record JALMGJ010000007.1, on the reverse strand, counting down.
TCGGCTAGTAACACGATGTTTCAGTTAACCTTCCCTCGTCCAGCTTGGAAGGATGCGTGTTGGGGGAGGCGAAATCCCGGCTAAATAACAGAAAGCGGCAGTCGGAGAGCTTGCAAGTCCTATTAACTCAGCTCCCCCAATTCTCCGAAATCTGGACATGTTCACTTCTTTGAGAATCACACACGCGGTAACTTCTCTCCTCAAAGTACATTTCCAGCGTCAACCTCCGCTCTCCTCTCCTCCAAAGCCCGGGAGAAACTTCAGCATTTTAAGCAGAAATGCGAAAGGACACGCTGAAAGAGAACCGCCATCTTACCAAGCCATCTCACGCCACACAAGTGTTGGCCGAACTTAAGTTAATAACATTTCTCCGGGGGTCCCCCACGGCTCAGCGAACCCTCCAGCAGGATCGCAACCCCCCGCGGAACTCATCCCTATAAAATGGGAGCGCTAGGTGGCTTTTGAACCCCCCGCCGACCCGTTTGTTTCGTAGGCGATCGCCATCCCGTGACCCAGGCAGCTCAAGATTGCACGAAGTGTCCCTCTTCAATCGAAATCTGCCTATAAACAAAGAGGGCTGGACTCGAAGGGCTAGTCGGAGCCGAAAATACAAATATCCTCCTCCGGGGCCGTGCATCCTGGGGGGCTCTACGACCGAGCTCAGGGGGAAAGGGAACGAAAACCTGCAAGCGTTGGTTGCGGAACGAAACCAAGTGCCCGGGCTGCTACTGCCGCCGCCGCCGCCGCCGCCGCCGCCGGTCGCGCGCGCGAGGAGCGAACTGTGTGCGTGTGCGTGTGGCTGGAGCCGAGACTGTCAGCGCTTTTCCCACACGGAGAGCTCGGGGACACCGAAGCTTCCCCTCGCAGCCTTCCAACCCCCCGAAACGCGCCGCGAAGTCCCCACCGCCCTCCGGCCTCGGCTAGAAAGCGCGCCCCTGCATACCTACCCGCGGAAAGGCGCTACCGGGGGACGACCGAAGCTGCCGGGAGGAGACAATGAAAGTTAAAAGTCGTTCAGCAGAAAATGAATGTGAGCCAAGCGGCCATCTTGAAACGAACTGCAGGCGCTGTCAGTTGCAATCAGCGTATTGCTGCCGCCGTCGCTGTTGCCGCCGCCAACGCCGCCGCGCCGAGCTCCTTTTAGTTCCCCAAACAGCCGGGCGGCTCTCCTTCGGGCTCCCTCCGAGCCTCCTTGCCTTTCCCCTCCTCTTCCTTTCCGCGTCTCCTTTTCTCTCTCTTCTTTCTCTCTCCCCAGCTCGCTCGCTCGCTCGCTCGCTCCCCCTCCCTCCCCCTCGCTCGCTCGCTCTTTAAAATGCGTAGCTCCAGTGCCGGGCTCTTAAAATCTTTCCAGCCCGTCTGGACGGCCGCTCTTCCTCCTCCACCACCAGCCCATTGTCTCTCCGTCTCCCGAGCCCTCCTCCCGGCTCCGTCTATCAGTTCCCCCGCCCCGGTCTTGCTTTTTCCCTCTCCTGCCTCCGAGAGGGCTCTTTCTCTTCCCACTTTCCTCTCTGTAAAAATAAGATTAATAATAATCTGCAAATTTAAATTAGATCAGAGTTGTTGTGGAAGGAGCAGGCGGGGAGGTAGAGTAGTGGAGAAGCGGGTGGTGGTGGAGGTGGAGGGAACGCAGCGCTGAAGGCGCACAGTGGAAACTGACACCGTCCCCAAAATGGCTCAGAGTTCGCCCGCCCCGCCAGCGTCACGTGGGACTCCTCATTCCTTAAGGGTGGCCTGGGAATTAGTGTCGGTATAGTCGGAGCCCGTCAGCCTCCCTGTGACCCAATCCCGCGACTCCGACGCCTCCTCCCCCGTCGTGCGCCGCCCTCCCCTCCCCCTCCCCCTGCCCTCCGCCTGCTCTTCCGCCTCCCCCCTCCAGACACGCGCGCGCGCACACACTTCGCTAGTCCTCCTTTTCTCCACGGCACTCACGCGGCTGCCTGTTCCACCTCCTCCCGCTCTTCCTCCCCCCTCGCGCCCTCACTCACTCACGCGCGTACAATGCCTTATTCCTTTCCTTCCCCCTTCCAGCTTGCACACCTACCCCGCGCTACGCACACGGCGCCCGTTCCTCTCCCCCGATTTTACATGCCCTGTCACCTCACGCGAGCAATCCCTTTCTTTCTCGCTTAACAAGGACGCGCCGAGATCTGCCTCTGCCCCCTTTCCTCGCCTTTTCTTACCTTTGACCAAAATCCACCCTTTCGCACAAAAACGCTACCTTCCCCCCCTTCTTTTCAAGGCGCAATAAAGTGACGGCAACCACAGACAGACCTTTGGCTTCAGTCTCTCCACCCCGAGCCTCGGGTACTGAGGCTGCTCTGCTCCTTTCTCCTACCGCCTGCCTCCCCTTCGCGGCGCGCACACACACACACACACACACACAGGCTCGCGCGCCACTCACACACGCACACACTCACTCAGAAAGGTTGCCCACCATTTTAACAGTCAGTGTTGTGTGGCACCCCGGTTTCCACCTCAGCGCCTCTCCCCAGAGCTTCTCCCTTGCGCCCAGACCTACGGTTCGCCCTCGCCCTCGCCCAGACTCTGGGATTCTTCTCCCGCAACGCCGACCCAGGTCCAACATCCTTTCTCCACCTCCCACGTCCTCCTAGGCGCCTCGCCGTTAGGACACCTCAGAAATGTTAGAAAGGCGCTCCAGATGGTATTATGAAAGTTCGGGCTGGAACCCGGCAGCTGAAGCCTCCAGCCCCGAGCGTCATCTCGGCACTTCCACCTTCACTCCTTTCCGTTAGAGCGGGTTTTCCCGCCCTGGCATCCGACCCGCGGCTTCCCAGGTGCGCGCGACTCCTTCAGCCCCGGCGAGGATCCCACTCCCTTCTGGCCCGGCTCAGCACGACGCCCGCCCCCCGTCCCGAGTCCTTTACCTAGGCCGAGGTCTCGGAGTCCTTTTCCCCCCACTGAATCACAGTCGTCTTCCGTGAAGGGAATTCACGCGGCTCCGGCAGAACCAAACTCTCCCTTCCCCACACAGTTCTCTTCTTCTGGCGGCGCTACCCCAAAAGGTCCGAGCCCAGTCTCCTTTCCCCTCAGGTATCTATTTTCTTTTCCCCTCCCTCGCGTGCTGCACATCGCCTACTTCAGCCCACTCCCGTTTTTTTCCCCTTCTCAAAATGCCCCAGGCGACTATTCCAGATTTTTCACCCCAATAAGGTCCTGCGTTTTATTTCATCGTCTCAAAAAAGCTCAAGCCCTTTTTATTTTTTCCCCTTTAATTTGTTTGTTATTTTGAAATCCCTCGCACAATTCGCCTCACCCCCCATATCTACCCCCCAAACCCCCTCCACCCCCCCCCCCAAGGTGCCCTGCCACGCATTTTCTCGGTCAATTTCTTCCTGCCTTTGGACACGCCTTCTCACTTCCCGCCTTCCTTCGGTGTGTAAATTCAGTTCACCACACCATCTCTGCCACCTCTTGTCTCTTCACAGCTGATGCTTGTAGGCTTAGGTGAGGATGGTCTTCCAGGTTCCTCACCTGTCTCCACACACCTTCACCAACTTCATCTCACATAATTCTCCCACTTCACAGAGCCCCAGGTCCCTCGCTGTCTGACACGCATTCTTTGTCACCCAGTTTTTCCCGTGCTCTTACACTTCCTTTTCTCTTTTTGTACAATGGCAGAATCCCAAGTAGAGGCGCCTGTTTTCAGGGTGATTAGTGGCAGCATAGTCTACCTGGTCTTTTTTTCCTTTTGTGTCCAGAATAACCAACTTGAAGCTAGCGTGTCTTTCCGCTTCTTCTGCCCAGGATTGAAGGACTATGTTGTTAACACTACCGACCACTTACTGAGAAGCAAGCAACCCTATGCTAGGCACTCCCTTTCCTAAGAAGACAACCTTTCCTTCATTTTGGGCAACCCTTTACCTTGACAATTCTAGGGTGCCACCATACCCAGGTGCCTAGGGTGCCACCATACCATACACCAGACCCAGACTGACTTAGCATTTTCTTCCATCTTGGCAAGTCTACTTGGGATGCATATTGTAGGTCCCCAGGAGGATAAACAGTGGAGTGTTGTTGTAGAAAGGGAGCTGGCATCAGAAAATGACCCCTTACAAAGAAACAGGCATTGGAGAGACCCTGGGCTTAATACACTTTTCTGTGAGATTTGCTATCAAAGTCACTTCGAAGTTAATAACCTGCATTGTTAATCCATGCCTAGCAAACATTATCATCCTGCTCTCAACCGTTTATTGATATTAAAAGTCTCCTCTCCAACTCGCCCACCCAAAAGGGACTCAAATGAAGGAGGGCTGTTTACACCCTCCCCTGACAGTTTGATCCATATGTATGTGTTAGTTTTGATACAATATTGTCACTCTCAGATCCCGCAGAGATCGGGAAACTGAAGACCATGGTTAAAAAATATCCTTACAGATCTCTCCAGGAAAATGATGGAAGGGGAAAGGAAATATTCCTGGAAAGCATTAATTTCACAATGGCTTCAAACCTCCACCAGGGAAGGAAATCCAGATCAGGATCCTGCTGTAGATTTCACCATACAATTCTGATCAATCCAAGACGGGACCAACTTTCAACTTCAGAGCAACACATTAGTGTCAAACGCTGCAGTTAGGGAAGCAGGTCCCACCACATTTGTAGAACTGCCCTATCTTGTGTTTAGGTTTGGGGGAAAATGTCTCGAGAGGGAATGGCTTAGCACTGCCATTGGGATCTAGGTGCGACCACGACCACTGTAGGCTCCCTCTGACCACAGCCGTCGGCAGGAAAAGTCCTTCCCTAACAGTCTTTCCTGACTTGTCATTCTTCCCCAAATGTGTTGGAATTTCAACCTCCATCATTCCCAGCAAGCTTACAGAAGACTGGTTATAAAACACAGCTGGAAGGCAACAAGTTATGGAAAGCTGCCTAGCAAAATATGAACCAGAAAATGGAGTGGTGGTAGTGAGCAAGATATTTAGTGAAACAAAATCCATTATCTTCAAACTATCTTACTGCTCCCAAATGACCCAAGTTTTTTAAAAAAACATTTCCTACTCTGTGCCTCCCATTAATTAAAAAAAAAACCTTATGTGAGTACAAGTATGAAGACCTTTCTCCTACTCTACTGCAGGTGTGGACAACCTGGTCCCCTCCAGATGTTCTGGACTTTAAACTTTCCAGGGTGGCTAATGCCCTGAGTTGGGAAAGTTTAGGCTAAGATATTTAGAAGGCATCAGTCTCACTGTTTGCACACCCTCCAGGCTGTGAGGATGAGGATGGTCATAATTTCCTCTATGTATGAAGTAGTGGAACAACCCTGCAGGGGATGCCACAGATAATTCAAGATCCTAAGCAGGCATTCATCGTGCTCATTAAGGAGGTTGTGAATGAGAGTCAGGCACTGGCTATTTAAACCTTAATATGTCAGAACTTTTTTTAAGTAACAGAATCAGAGCTAGGATGCTGAGTTTCCCTCTTCCTCTTTGCAAGCCATATTTTATGTAGGTAAGGTGCCTCAAAGCATATTTCACACTACAGTACAAAGTTAGGACCAATGCACGAAGCAAGATTTTTGTGGTTTGACGGCACCACAGGACAAGGATAAATTCCTTTGCCTCTGCATTCTCACAACCCTCTGTCTCCTCAGCTAGATTTCCCACCCTCTCCACATAGCAAAAAGCACTTAGAAGATGAAAGGAAGATGAGAACTCAAGTCTTCGTGCACCCACCCTCCAAATACACCAGACTGACAATGCTGCCCCTCTACCAGGCTAGGTGTGTAATTACCAAGTTCAACCCACATTGCAACCTGAGGATGAGGATAGTTTTTTGTTTTGTTTTTTGAGCCATGGAGACAAGACTGGTCATATTCTATTTATAGTCATTCCACTGCTGCAATTCAGGACACTCAACTATTTTCTATTTACAGAAATGATTAAATATTTAATGAGTAAGCCCAGGTTGAAGCAGATGAATGAATGGAAACGTCTCAACTTTTTATGTAAATCACTTCAACATTAAAAAAAAAGGGGGGGGAATAGCAGGAACATGCCTTCACCAAAATGAGATGCAAGCAAGGGGATGACTTAATTACAATAGAAGAGAGGTAGGTTTAGGTCCAGAGCTCTACAGCTCTTTAACATGATTGTTGGGTAAGATCATCTTGGAATGTTGGAGTGAAGAACTTCTGAGAATCAGTTCTGTTCCCCTCCCCACCCATTCTTATAGTCAGATAAGACACACAAACTAGATTCATGTTCTCTTATTTATTAGATGTTAAAGTAGAAAATAGGAAATCAAAAATTTATTTTAAAAAGGGCAAAACTGAAACACAAACAGATATTTCAAAAGGGTATAGCTATCTAAACAGATATCATATCTTGATTGTTTAACAAGCTCAACAGTTTTTATTGCACACAAATCTTGTAATGTTATCTAGAAAGTAAAAATTCCATTTCTGTTTGACCAAACATATATCAAAGTTCCATTAAATGAGAACCAGGAGAAAGATCATCATATAGTCAACAAAGAAGCAAGCATTTTCTTTTCTTCTTCAATCCAGTTGATTGCCAAGTCTGTAATTATAGTTGAGTTGTCCTTTCTAGACTTTTAGCTGCATCTTTTAACTTTCCAACTAAATCCTAAAATATAAAATAAGAGCTTAAGAAAAGAAATATTTTGCTATAAATAACCAATTGTATGCATTATTAGAAGTTTCCTTGTCTTCAAGCAAGATCAACATTTTATACAAAAAATCCCAGTGACTTAAGAATTTATTTTTCTCCCATTTTATATTTTTAGTAAATATACAAACTTCTTCATTGTTTTAATTAGAGGACATCATGAATGTTCTTAAAAGGAATATTGTGCTGATAACATTATCACATATAAAATTAATGAGTTTGGGCTGGGACAGATAGATTGAGAAATAACTAATATAAAATTTAAGTTTTTCTTATTTGCCAAATAATACACAGAACAATATAATTTCTTACAGTTTAATTGAATACAAAGAAGTAAACTAACCCAACAATTTTCTGAGCCTGCAATCCTAAAGTCATTTAATACATCCCATTGAAACAAGGAATTTTCAAATAAATGTGATTTGTACATATACAATTTTGAAACAATATGAAATTGTAGACAATTGCTTATTCCTTAGTTTCTCTAATCAAAACTAAGTTTTGGTTAGTTTACTCCATTTTTTTCTCATTAGTAAGCTTATTAGGTTTAATGAAGCTTATTCTTAATGCATAGGATTGCAAATTTAATATTCTCAAATTAGTTGTTTTGATTTTGGTGTAAATTAGCTGTGGATAATGGGGACTCAGCTGTCAATACATAGTAGTTTAAGTAAAGCCAACTAAGCCAAATTCCATGTTCAGTACATATTATACAGTCAAGTATATAATACAGAAAGTGAGTTTCATCTAATATAACACATTTGAAAGAGCTTCTACCCATTCTGCCAAAAATAATATTTTTGCAGTAGTGCAGACACTTATGTGAATCAACTTGAAATCTCATTTTGGAAAAGTAGAAAAGCTAGTAATTCTGTAGCATTTTATGTTTTAAAGATGAGACACAGTCAAGCATTTTCTATTTTTATGGACTTTTTGTAAAGTCTGGTGCTACTCAATATCAGTACACAAAAGGGTAAGAAAAAATACCTGCAACTGCTCCATAGAACAACTAAAATTAATGTCCTGATGAGATCTTGAATCATTGTTCTAAAATAACAAAATCCCAAACATTAGTTATTAATAAGTAACAAAAATTAAAGCAATCATAATATACTAATACTAGAATTTTCTGGATGGGTGTAATACCTCTACTCTTAGGGTCATCAAATAGGCAGGGCGATAATTTTTATGAAGTTGATTAGTCTAAAGTGGTAAGACAGAAGGAAAAAAAATAAGTTTTGCAGACCAAAGTGAAAAAGAAAAAAGAACACAATACCCATTTGATTTAAATTACCTTGATTTGATATTCCAGACGCCAACAAACATCAGTTATATGTAGTGGACATCTGCCTATACTGAAAACATAATGAATATCCATTAAGCTAAGATAAGCTAGACAGCATAACTGTTGCAAGATCTTATAGGTGAAAAAGAAAAATAACAGCAATGTATTAATTGTGGTTTTATGGAGCAAGTTACCTCCATAAACCTTGTGAAGAAGTTTATTATTTTCAAGATGCATTTGAAGGTTGGAATATTAATATAACTTCCCTTGACATACCTTCCCAATATGATTTCCAAGGTATCCTTATGTTTCTACAAAAAGGAAAAGGGCAAAAGTAGTGTGTCAGTTTCCACAGATTACACAAAAATTAATGCAAGGAATTAAAAAAGATAAAATGTGTTTGAAAACCTGATATTCAGTGCAAAATTGTTCAATTCTTTCTCTGTCAAGTTTACAGTCTTCTAGATAGGAGCTAAAGGGAAAAGCAAGATGTGTTACCAATAAATCTAATACAAGTCAAAAACAGTTTCTTAAAAAGTTTAAGAGTTTTAGGATACCTTATAATAGATTTGTCAGCTTTTTGCTTTCCAGCTTCTATTATACAAGTGGTAGCTGCTGCGTGGCAGTATTTTAATATTGCTGGATCAATATGTTCCAAATCTGGGTAATCTAAAAATAAATGAATGGTTGATGATGACATATTTCAGGAGGATATATACATGCATTGGTTTTCCCATGCAGGAAGACTAAGCTCCATGCAATTATAGCAGCTGGGCAAACAGAAGGCTATCATATTGACAAGATTTACAGTTACAGTTCTAAACACAATGTTGAGGGAAGGACTTGTTTTCATAGACCTTCCTTTATAAGGAACTAACATAACAGTGGGGAAATTTCAGTTTCCTTTCACCTCAAACGTGAATAATTTCCCCAAGATCTGAAACATGCTGTCGGTTATTTCCAGCACCAAATTGATCTAGATTTATCCCCAACAGCCAGAAAGCACCGAAGAAAGGAAAGGAGCTCAGCCATTACCCAGCAAAGTCTCCTGTATTTTCCCTTTCCCACTCGCTGTTAGGTGCCAACCATTCCTTGAACTACTGGCAAACCAAGAGTGTGGGAAGAAATCAGGTTGGTGAATAATTGTCAATAGACATTTATTTTTTCAGAAAATTGCGCTCTTCTAGTTCGGGAGGGGAAGGAGAAGAGTTAAAATCCTTTTTGCCAATTAAGGGGCAGGCATTCTCGGAGTCCATATAACCGCGTGAAATGATTTTTTCTAGAGGGAGTGGGGTCTGTAATTTCGCTTTTCTAACAATAATGCTCGGAATACCGTGTCACCTCTCTACCCCCCTTCCCAACTCAACTCTTCTGATTTTTCCTCTCCTTTCGCCGCGTCCCATTTAAGAAATCCGAACTGCTTTTCCAGAGTTGCAGTTCAGGCTAGCACCTATCGGAGGCCGCGCGTATTCAGCCCAAGCTCCCGCAGAGCCCTTCAGGCAAACGGCAAACGCGAGAACCCTTGTTCTCCAGCGAGAGGCGGCCGGCCTACCCTCAATAAACAGTGCAGTTTGGCAAACAGCTGACGAAGCCCAAGCGTCGGAGAATTGCAATTTGAAGCAGGAAAAAAAGGAGCCCACAAACAAAAGCATCAACACAAACGAGCGGCGTTTTTCAGCTATAAAATTAAGAACTATCTCTTTATTACAGCCACTGAGCAATTCGAAAGAATATTATCGCAGCATCACATGATCACAACAAAGCCTGAGGGATCCAGGTCCCAAACCCAACTCGGTGCCTTCCTCAAGCACGTTCATCCGCTTGCAGCTCTGACTTTTGCAAAAATCACTTCCGACTGTCAGAGGGCTGAGAATGCCCCGCCGGGGCAGGAAGGTTAAAAACAAAACGGTGGAAATCAACCGACAACGACTGTCAGGGAAGCGGAAGAAACCACCTCCAAACGGCACCTTCTCTCTTTCTCGCTCTGCTTTCGGGAGAGAGTGAGAGGCTTTACCTTCGCTTTTAGGCCACAAATAAGCGAGAGGCGCCCTTGAATTTCTGCAAGGAAATGACAACCGCAGGGAAATGGAGGAGAGCAGCAGCAGCGAGAGCAAAACCCCGAAAGAGACAAAGGGAGGGAGAGGGCGCACCCTCCGAGCGCGGCTCAGCGCGGGGGAGACTTCCTGAGCTTGACGGGAAACGGCCGTGGGCGCTGCCGCGAAGCCTCCAAGCAGCCGGGCGTCAGGACTGGCCAAAGAGGAGCGCCGAAGCAGGAGCGACCCACCGCGCCGCCGCCGCCGCCACGCTTCCTCGCCCGGCGCCCAGCTCCCCGGGCAGCGCGCAGCTCTCCTTCCTGCCGGCGGGCGGAGGCTCGCGTTCGGGACCCAGCACTCACCGAAGGCGGCCTGCTCGGCCTGGCCGCCGAGCAAGCTCTGGAAGGCAGCCTGGAGCAGCGCCCCGAAGGCTCGGAGCGAGAAGCAGTCCGGATCGGCCAGGATCTGTAAGCCGCTTTGCACGGGCTCCGAGAGCTCCATTGTGAGCCGCACTGTGACCTTCGACACGCCGCCCACGTGATAGCCGCGCTCAGCTGATCCTGCAGCCGAAGGAGCGCCGCGGCGGCGGCTGTTGGCTGCGGGTCAGGGCGGGCGGCTGTGGCTCCGCTTCCTCGCGCCGGGATCCATAAACTAAACCCTAAGCCCTTTCCCTGCGATGAAACCTTCCAGCTTCCATTAAGCTTTCCGGTAGTGTTGCATTTCCTATCTCAAAGGCAAGGTCAGCCATCTTCCTTTTCTTCTCGGTGCAAAAGACTTCCCTGGCTACATATCTTACATTTGAACCTTTTAAAGGATCGTGGTGGCGATGCTATAGATGAGGAGGATGGAAACCCCAGTTTCGGTTCTTTTATGGAGTCGGCCCGGGAAATGATTCAAACGGCGAGGCTCAGAGTGGTTAGCTCTGGACGCTCAGTGAGTTCCTCCAGGCACGTAGCAAGCCTTTTCTTTTTCGTTCTGCAACTTCGGAGCTCAGTTTATTTATGCTTTAGTTTCCCTAAAACTACAGGCAAATGACTTTAAATATTCGGAACGGTAAAAAAATATCCTAAACCTCTGAAGAATTGCAACATTAAAATTGGTAACAGTGTCATTAAATACCTCTCTTCATTTCCCCTGCGTCTAGCTATAATTATTTACATATTATTTCTTTCTCTCTTGTTATGCTGGCAGTGTCATAACCTACAAATCTCTTATAAATGACTATCTTTCCTTGTTTTATTTTTTCTGAATAATACAAATATTTTTGCTATCATTTCATAATCAATTGCAGCTTTTGAAAATTAGTTTATACAGAGCAGTTCTTAAAGGTGAAGGGAAGGCACTCTTGCATACAGTTCTTGTTGAATTCACTCATAGTCTGTTATGAATATGAAACTTTAGTTTACTGAACTGATTTCTTAAAATAAAGGTATTATTCTATGATTATGTCCTGCTTCATATTTTGCATTTAGGTTTATAGATATGGTTAATGTAATTCATATAATCTTGCTTCAAATATATTGGTGGACTTATCTGTATAAGAAGCATGCTTGGGAGCCAGGATATTAAGATTTATGTTCAAATCAAATAAAAAATATCTACAATTTATGAAACTGTACTCCTAACTAAACTCTTATGGCCAATTTAGTTGAGTTAGCTTCAGCATATAATTCTGAAAACATTCAGGTCGGTTGACAGTTATATGTTTTATTATTTTTTATGAACCATCCTGAGCACTTGCAAAGATGGTTAATAAAATACTGTAATTATAAAAATAAAGATGTTACAAGATATTAAAAATCAAATTATGAGGCACATTCAAGAGGGAATATTACCTGTTTCTTGCTTGAGTTCGAGTGATTGGATGGTGGACTGCTAATACTCACAATTCTACTTAAGTTGTTTCTGTAAATTTCAAACTGGATTTTATAAGTGATTTATAATTTTTCTTATTTATAGGACTACTCAGTTTAGGATCTGTTGGCTTTTCAGCACTTAGCCAACCCTGAAAAGCTAAAGCAGGGTTGGCCCTGGTTAATATCTGGATGGGTGGCCACCAGGAAATTCCTCTACTGTAGGCTTTACTAGCAAGTGAAAGGAAGATGGCGGTGGAAAACCACCTCCAAGAAAACTACACCGACATGTCCATGAAGGAACTTGAGTTGAAGGAGACATTTGTTGTTGTTCTAAATAACTAAATTAATTTGGTAGCAGCCTACTGATGAAAAATTAATGGAGTTATAAAGAGCAATATCTGCTATTTCTTGTAGACATGTGTGACTTCAGCATTGTTTGTTTTTTCTCTTATACAAGGTCAGATATCATTTGATATTTGTTTGTTTCTACATATTTATAGTACTGTGTATAAACAGATGGCGTCAGCACTGAATAAATGTTGCTACACAAAATAATTAAGGCTGTTTTGGGGAGTCAATCCTGCTGAACTTAGTGGAACTTCTGCGTACGTAATTCAGTGATAAGTGTTTCCATTAGTTTTGAAGGGATCATGGATTCCACCATTATTAGGGTGTTCCCATGGCAACAGGTAAACTCATTTTGTGTTTGTGTTCCACTTCCTAATGTAACTGTGGTTAATGTGCCATTCGAATTGACAGTGATGTACAAACAACATATACACTCTTAGGTATACCTGCTAATTCCCGTCATAAATGAATCACAAATCACCAGGCTTTTCAGCATATTGCTGAAGCAAAGTTTCCTTTAGATCTGTTTAAGTTCCTTGGGTTTGAAGACATTTCATTCTATTTGCATTAACCTATTTTAGCAATATTGTGACTAGTCTCTAGAATGCACACTGTCTCTTCGGTTTCACAACACTGCTGTGCCTACAAAAGGAAAACCACAAGCTCGTCTTGAAAAAGCTTACATTATGACTGCCACATGGAAATCCCCGTAACAAAATATTTAATGCTACTTTGAAAACTTAATAAGACTGTTACACATCCTAACATTCTCTCAGACTTTGGGGGAAAATAGTTAATGGCGCATTTACTTACTATCCGCTTGCAGCCTGTTTTCCTCTAGGTAATTATAAAAGAGAGTCCATGAGTTTCTATTGAAAATATTGCATGCATGAGCTGGTTAAACAGTATGGCTGATACTTAAGAGCACATATCTAGAGTTTTTAAAATGACTGTTTTGATTCTTGTGTAATGAATAGGGAATTAATAAACACAGTAAATGAGTAAATATGGTCTGGCTTTCCAAGCATAAATAGTGGTGATTTTTTGTATCCAATTTTAGATTATTTCAGTTTTTTTCATCTTGAAGGGAAGGTGGAAGTTTTGGTAATTGCTTAAATGGGATTAATTGATTAAAAGAGAACTTAACAGTCAGCAACAATTCTTGATATCCTTGTTTGTTAGATACTTTACTGAACTGGGTTTCTGGTTCTTTTTGCACTTAGAGAAAAAGAGGATCTATATAGCTTAATTCTCAAATACATTTATGAATCATTGGAAGTTGATTCCATTAAACTTTTAGCCCACTGACTTAGTAATTTCAGTTATACGTACATGGCATTGCCTTAATATTTATAAATATGTATTTAGAAACAAGGAACTTCTTAAGTGTTCTCTTTCCCTATACTTGAGTGTTGTGGTTGTAAGGAAAATAAAATCCTCTATGAGATAACACACCTTATAAACCACTTTTATAGCCCTTTTATTATTGGGGAAGAGACTACAATTTTTAAACTACACACACAGGTTTATGATTATAACTGTATGATTTGTAATTATAGTTCATTGATAGTATGCAAACAGTGTGAACCCTTTCACTATAATGGTTATTCACAATGGTATTTTCACCAAAAATAACATTACAATATTCAAGTATTAAAAATTATCCTTAACTTTGGAGATGAATTTTGCCTTTTAAACTGTAAGACAATTTAAATTCTGAAGCACTTAAATTAAATTGATATAATTGCAACACAAGCTACTACTTATTTATTTGCCCAGAATTTTAATTTTTAATCTGAACTCATGCTTTCTAATTTAATCCTCAATTTTATGCTTTTGTTAGTTTTAAGTTTGTTTGTTTTTTGCAAATTGCCTAGAAATACAGAGAGCATAATAAAAATATTTGTAAAGTTTGAACTTCATTTTTTAATTTTTGAAAGGGTAGCTTTAACTCTTTAGTTAAAGACTAAATTAAAGTTTAGTCTAAATTAAACTAAATTTAATTAAAAAGTATTTTTAATTAAGCAGAAGTGACCAGATGAGAAAAAGGAATTTCAAGAGCATGAAAAATGAATAGTATGGTACATAGGTTCAGATCTCAGGTATGGATTCAGTAGAGGAAGATCAGTCTAATCTTGACCTTTTTGAGATCATGGACCATAGACACACTTGTCTCATTCTCTATCTCTACATATATAGAATGAAGAATACCTATGAATATTTCAAGAAACAAAGGGGAAATCTGAAAGAAATATTGATTGAAATACAACATATTTTAATATTGCTTTTTACTTTCTCCTACATTTAATGCATAACAATAGAATGTACAGTATGAGGTTACTCAATGTTTGGAATGGAATTTGTTAAAGAAAATCCTAGAGCTGGTGCAACATTCAGCCTCTTTATATGTTTGACCTTAGTTGTAGTGAATGCCAAAAATCCATTTTGCAAAGATCTTGTGAAGGGAATGGTGGCATGAACAGGACCAATTCACAGAACCTTCTCAGGTTGTTCTAGTGGCAAAGGTTCCATAAAACACTGTTTAAGAAACGCTGCAGTAGATAATCTCTAGCTGGACATCTTAAAGTAGTTTTGAGGCTCAGAGCTCAGAACTGCTTGGAAGGAAGACAATAACAAAACAAACATAATTCTATGGATTTTTTCACATTCTCAGCGATGGTGATTGTTCAACAATCCTGTTTATACTGAGACTTTTTGATATAAAGTTATAAGTTCCTTGTCATTCTACATGCAAATCAATAAGGCCTTAGTATATGTGTATTTCATATGATTAGATTGCTATTTTATGCACATTTACTTTGAAATCAAGCTTCTAAAACATGTGTAAGAGTGCTTCGCAATTATTTGGAAGACAATGCAAAGTATTTTTAAAAGATGAACAGTTTGACTAAAAGGCATAATTATCATAAATTCGTCTTTTAAAATTAATATTTTAAAAGAATTTTTATCTCACCAAGAAGTGTTGGCAAGCAGGTAAGCAAGGTAACATATCTGATCTATTATGTTAGCAAAATACCATTTTTATTATATTATCTTAGATTTAATATGATTAAAGCTATTGGGGGGGGGGAAAAGGACATTTATACCATTATTCGCTGTTTGTTTAATCAAACCCTAATCCCCATCTGTCCTGTCCCAGATGTTTGTTTCTAGGTACACTGTATTCATGTGGTCTAAGCAATAGATCCATTTTTGTGTGTGTGTTTACTTTTTATTTTTTTCCTCCCTAGGACAAACTATGAAGGACTCTAATTTTGCACCCTTATTTTTATAATTACAGTAGGAATATACTCCTGGAAGTAAAATGCAACCACCTAGGCACAATTGGAAGTTCAAAGGTGAAACAGACAGATTGCCAGAAAAATTACAAAGACAAGGAATGTTCACAACTGAAAAATACATGAAAGTTTCTTATTCCACTTAAGGCATAATTATTAAAATCAATAATTAGCAAATCAGTGGCAGCTGCTATTTTGCTAGTAAGTTGACCTGTTTCTATAGTATTTGCTGCCATCATTCTTTCACTTGCCAATGACTGTTGACAGGTTATTAGGGTTTTCTTTCAACAGATTAGTCTCCTTGCTGTGCAGCCCCTGAAAATTTATCATTTTCACATAGATCCTTAAAGGAACTAGTCATAAATATCAGGGAGATCAGAATTGTTCAATTAAATGGAAATTACGTTTTTAGATGTTTAATGGGTTTGTGTGAGGGAGCTGCGTCATAGAGAAGTCTAAGAATTAGTATACAGTATATCTTATCTTTTGAGTTAAACCATGCCAATATTATTGTGGCCTATCCAAATACAAAATTAATTGTAATGTTGGAAAATATCAATTTGTTTAGCACAGGTACAACTGTGAAGGAGCTTAGGATAAATACTAAACATTAATGTTTTAATTTGGAAAAATAAGACCACACAGCAGCCACATATTTTCTAGCAAAGACCAAACCTATTTGCACTAGGCAGATAATTTAACAGATATACATCAGCATGGAATGTCACACACACAAAAAAATTGTTTTCCAGTCACCCATGAAGAATTGGCAGGTTTCAAGGGTCATAATTTTTTGGAAAAACCGATGGACCCTCTACAGAGCATGAATTTACTTTCTCTGCATCTTTTAATGGCTAACAAGAAAGCTTAGATTCCCATCTGTTTTTGCTAATGATCCCTGCACCAAAGAGAAGGTGATAACCATGGAGAAAATCCTACCCATAATAGTTTATCCAAAGGGGAACAGCTCTCAACTCCATGATCAGGTTCTTTATCTCCTGTGGATTAAAGTTGGTGCATACAACATAGTGCTTTGTTATTTATAATCTCAAGAAGCAAAAAATATCAGTTACGCATCTTGAGATAGTATTTTTATTTTGATACATTGTCATCAAAGTGAAAGTTGGAAAGGTAATGACCCCTGGAGCCCCAAATCTAGTCGTCATGCAGAGTTTTATTTTTCATGCCATCAGAAGGAAATAGAAGAACAATCCAAATATTGCAAACTGTGTTTCTGTACAAATGTATCCATGTAGGAAAAAAAAGGTAAGAAACTTGCAACTTATAAATCAGTGAGTATACAATGAAACAGACACCATACAAAATTAATATTATAGTTATCGTGCATCATTCTCTATAAGACATCTTCAAATTCTGTGAGGCCTAACATGTAATTTTTTTTAAATAGAACACATTCACCGCGCATGCATATATATAAAGTAAGAAAATCTAAGTAACACAGGAAAGCACGTATTGGGCTAGAAACCAGGAGGCTGTGAGTTCTAGTGCCGCCTTAGGCATGAAAGCCAGCTGGGTGACTTTGGGCCAGTCACACTCTCTCAGCCCAACTCACCTCACAGGGTTGTTGTTGTGGGGAAAATAGGAGGAGGAAGGAGTATTAGGTATGTTCGCTGCCTTGAGTTATTTATAAAAATAATAAAGGGATAGAAAATAAAATAAGTATGTGTCTGTGTGTCTGTATGTGTATGAATGCTTTCCTGTGTTACTTAGATTTTCTTAGGAAAAAAAGTAAAACCAGTTGGGCAGGCCTGTTGCAGGATAAAAACAAATGAAATATTGTACGATTTGTGTGCAAATCAACCATTCAAGCAGAGCAATTTTCACACTCTGAGGAAACAGTGTAGCTTAATAACTGAATATAGATAGTAATGGAACATTATATGTAAATGTTGAAATAACAAAATTATCCCAAAGTAATAGCAACAAAGCTTATAAATTAAAATAAGTATCTCTGAAAAGCTTACTCAAGTGTAATTCTATTGGAAAAGAACTACAGGAGCTTAATCTGGAGATACTGTATTTCAGGCAAAATTCTTGTGATCCTATAACACTTGAGAGAAAGATCCATTTTTAACTATGATTTCCTTCTGAGGAGACATGTGAAGGGTTCCACTGTTAGTGATGTTTAAAAAAGGTTGATTTGATCAATGGAATGCTCTGAAGTCTGTTCTTTTGGCTAGAAAATTCTTTCTCTCACTCTGTATTGTAAAAAGGAAAGGATGTCACTCTCCTAATCACTTGAAGTACAGCTAAACAAAGGCAGAAACACAATCCATAGCCTATGAACAAATAAAATGAGCCAGGGAGCACTCTTTTTTTCTTTAGAACATGTGCATAAGATAAGAAACTACTTTTTTTTTTACCAAAGCCAAAATAATTTGGCAGGAAATAAATGGCACATTTTCCCATGAAATATAAAATGTAAGACATGAGCCAAAAATCTCTGTTCTGCTTTTTTGACTTTGTATAAATGCAGAATGAATCACTACAACTAGACAATATTTGGAAACATCATGAATGGAATTATTTTTATTGTGTTTAATTCCTTGTGTCCTTTTACTGAGTTAGACTACTCACTCAAACATTTCATAATATTCTCAAAATAATTCACTCCTCTATTCTACATCATCTAATTTCTTACAGTATAATAATTACTTTATGGCATATTAGTGGAGAAAACGCACGCAAGAGGTTTTACTTATTTACAAGTGATGATTCCACACTTTATTTTCTCTTATTTAAGGAAATTACATGTAGATCTGTTTACTCTCTTGAGTAAAAATATGTTGGAAGAGGTAGTATATACTCTTGAACTAAAAACTTCTCTTTAGCTATTTTAGATGTATTCTTTTCAACAAATTCTAGAAACAAAACCCCTTGGAATATGGCAAGTTTCAGAAATGTCAAAGATATTTTCAAAGCATAACAATGTAATTAAATGTTGCAAACAAGGAACCTTTTCTTTGCTTAAACAATTAATGCAAAACAGAAGAATGATTAAAGCAAAAGTAACAAAAAAAACAAAAAAGCTGAGTTATTTTACTCAATTATAATTAAAATTCAACACAACTAAATTGTTATTAAAATGTAGTATCTCTGTAAATGTTTAGGCCTCCTTCTCCAGTAGAGGTATCAAAATAATTTTCACAATAGAAAGCTGAAATGAATACAGATTTCAAGACTGAAAGAACAGTTGAATGGTCAAGAACAAAGATTTTCCACACAGGAGCAACAAAACAGCTGAAACCATATTTGAGAAAATTATTCCCTTTTTTGCCTTTTACTCACGGTAATAAGCTGAAAATCGTCAGCACTCAGGAACATATAGGTATGCAGAATCATATTTACTGATAATACTATAAAATTCATGGGACAACTAATTTTGGTGAACTTAAATAAAATGTTTGCTTATGTGGTCACCAGGAGTCAAAAATGACTTGATGGGACATAATCAATCAATATTAACAAAATCATAGTTTATTAAGTTGCATACCTGGTTGTTCCTTTTCTGTCCCCTTAGCTTTGTAATTCATAGGTAGCATTTCTTAAAAGCAAAAATTGAGAGAATATCTGAATTTACAGAAAAGTAACAGTGAGGCCTGTAAGACACTAAACTTTAATCAACAGGAGAAAGACATAAAGATATGAGGACTAGTGTTTTATATAAATTTTAAATTGAATGCAAACACACAGATAAGCTAGTTTAATATTTGCTTGTAAATTTTTTTCTCTTACATATTTAGCAGTATATTCTGAGCACATTTCTGTTCTTCGAATGGACACTATGCACACTATGCAGTACATTTAGAATAGCCAGCATAACGGGTTGTCTATTTGACCATTTTTATTTGCAAGCAGAATGCAACTCTGAATTAGCCTTATGTAATCACAGTCCTTAAATCTTGCTGTAATTAAGCATTCCCTCCATGTGCAATTTTCTGTACATGTTGAGTTTTATAGAGGGAAGTGAACATTCCTAAAGTTTCAAGACAGTGTCATGAATTTATACATTCTTGTAGTTTAGATTGATAAGTAGAAAGTTATTCTGCCTTCTGCTGGTTAGGGTAAAAAGCTTCCAGATCTCTAAATTACTTGGAGATAAAAGGACAACTAAAAAGAAGGGGGGAAACCATAGAAACCACAAAGGGGGGGAAGCACCACACTTTATTATTATATAATAAACAGAAACATTGTTTTCTTAACTCTGCTTCTAGTTAACTTTTGATCAAGTCACAGAATGAATGATCTGCAATGCCATGTTTTCTCTTGTGGCCGGTAAGCAAGAGAATGGTAAAGATCCTTGTGAAAGATTTTTACTGAACTCCCTAATAATTTTATTTTACTGAACTTAATAATTTTATTTATTTTGCCCCCTGCCTTTCTGTTGATGACAATATTTGATATTATCGTATATTAAAATATATCTAATATTTTGATATATATTTAATAAAATATATTAAAATATAAAAATGATCGTATTTGAGTGTGCATAATGTCAAATTGTTTACACCAGCAGCAAAACAACAATTCTAATCAAGTGTTTATGTCTGGGCAGTGGCCTGTAATATAAATTATAGGCGTAAAGATTGGGAGTTCTCAGAGTTCTAATCCCAAGACATCTGGAGGGCATTGGCTTGGCTAAGGCTGTATCATAGGATTTTAATCTCAAACCGCATACAGCATAACAAAACAAATTGATAAATCCTGGTTTTAGGTACGTTTCATCTATCAGTGAACTACTTGAATTCTGATGGCAGTGGTTTAAGTTGAATCCCCTGGAAATAATACACACATCTCTGCAAAATAAGTATGTGGATGTGTTTTTTAAAATGTCCCTCTGTCTCATTTTTGTTTGACACAACAGAGAAATGAAACAATGCAAATCTGTGCACTAATTCCTATATATTACAGTTCTGGAGACCATTCCTTTGTCTTGCACAGTCACAGTGGTTTTTGAGAATAGTCTTCACATACACCTAAACTGCTTGTTTGGAATCTAGTTTCCTCATTTTTGAAATCATTCACTTTGATAAATTAATACTAATCATGAAACATAATGTGGTATGAATCGGTTATTAGTAAACAAAACAATCCGCGTGGAATATGAAGTAAGCACATTAGCTCCCCTTTTACATATTGTTGTATATATTTCATTTTATACAGCTTGCTTTACAGTGCATAGACACATCCAGTAGATGTCTGCTAGGCAAGGTCCCTAAACAATGAACTATTAATAGTGGTGGTAGCATTAAGGCCTGACATTTATTTGAAAATATTATTTGCACACATGCTTACATTTTCTCTAAGAAAGATGGACATTTACACCAAGTGAAAACAACAAGCGCTCCCTGATTGGTTACTTGTCAAAATGTGTGCTAATTAATACATTGCAATTGTCATAATACATTGCAATTTTCAAGTGCTCATTAACATAACAGTATAAAATAGTAACATAGCAAGTTTAGATTTGCAAGATTTAAAATTTTTACCTTTTGGAACTGAGTTAGGCACTTTTTCAAAAATACTACATATGATAGGAGGGAAAGTACTGTGGAAATTTCCCCTTAATTTTTTTTTTAATTTAAATTTGCTTTTAGTTGGTGTAGAGCAGTATTTTCCAGAGTCTGCTTATTTTCAGAAAAGCTATCCTGAGTTAACTGAATAGTTCTCTATGCTGTGAAACCAGTAGTTTCTTAAAGTAAAATCTCCTTCAGGATTTTTTAAATACATCTCTTTCTCTATTTCTGTGTGGAACAATGAAAAACTGACGAATTAGCAGCTTCCCCGATGTGCCTGTCCAAAATGAATATACTTGAATAATTTTTTGAATAATTCAAAGAATTATTTGAATATACTTTGACAAATTCTTTGCTGGATTTTGACCAGCTGAATCACTGAATTCATGAAATCAATGTTAATAACACAATCCACTCAAGAGGAAATTCCCCTTTGTTCAATGGGCCATGCTTCTGGGTAAATGGAAGTAGGATTGCGCCTGAGAAAATTATTTTTCTGCAGATTTTTTTTAAATTTAAGGATTTTTGTCTTCAGATTTATGTTGTATTATAATGACACTGCCAATAATTAATTATATTTGACTTAATAAGAAGTAACTAACTAACTAACTAAGAATTTACTGGTAGCAATGACTTCATTTAAATTTTATTTGTGGGAGATTTAAACTATATGAATTAATGGGTGGATTTTCTGTTCCCCCTTTGGATCAAAAAAGGAATTTGTTTTGCCTTAAAGCATTATTAATTTATGTATATGGCTGATACATGTACAATTGCTTTTAGAAACAGATCTAAGTATCGCTTGTTGCAAATATGATTAGAATGGACACAGATTAAATTAAGATAGCTATATAAATTTATTTATCACATTTACATTTTTAATGTTTATACTACATGTACTAGATTACAACTTGTTAAAAATTGTGGCTATTGGTCAGGGTTGTTTATTTGCTTCTGAAGAAGAAAATGAAGAAGAAAATGATGACATTTTAAACAGATTTCTTTATAATAACCTTTCCAAAGCTGAATTGAAAACTATAAAAATGTATGAAGTATACGAGTCGTGTATGAATATGCACATACATCACCTGTGTTCTTTTACCACAGAGAACTGCAACATTTATTCTAAAAACCATTAAATGTAACCAGTGTTCAACTATGGCTAGGATTCATGGCCCGGCACCATCAACTCCAAGTGCTTAGTAGACTTTATTTTTTTAATATTTCCATCTTCAAAATAACTTTTTGAAATAAAGTGACTTTTAAGACGTCGTTTCTGCTACAGCATGCATTGGCACTTGTTCAAATTCAAACTCAATGTCAGAGAATCAGGCAAATCTATATTATTACAATGTAAACTCTCATGTAGAGCATAGAATTGTCTTTCCTAATTTGGGTTAGTTGGCTTTTTTTACTATCTTGGCTTCATTAGTGGGACGTTCTCTCCAGGAGAGTTCTTTCTGTAAGGTTTTCCAACTCTTTGGTCCCTCTGGAAATCTGCTCTGGAAGGTTGGAAAGACCTGAAAAAGAGGCTGGACAGGGGGAGGGGCTTATTTAAGCAGAGAAAGTCGCAAAAGTGGCCTTTTCTGTCTTTCTGTTGGTGGGCTCCTGTGCTGGATTGCAAGTTCTCTGAGAATACAAGAAACTGTTTTATTTGCAAAGGTGAAGTCGAATTCAAGCTACTGAATTCAAATTGTGAGCTACTTTGGGTTTGAATTCAGGTTAAGGAAGGTGACATATAAATTAGTACATATATAAAACATTTGATAAATAATAATAATTGCTAAAAGTAGTCCTAGACAAAATATTAGCAATACACCTAGTCATAAGTAGGTCCAATGAAAAGTAGCATGACTAAAAATTCATGACAACTCATTCCATTAACTTCAGTTAGGCTGTGGACTCTAATTTCAATATCTGATGGGTCCTACTTAAAAGCCTTAATCAGGACCAGCTGTAGCTTGATTAGGGCCAAACTTTATAAACAGAACAACTGTGCATAAAAAATCAATCCCCAACATATACACATACACATACACATACACATACACATACACATACACATACACATACACATACACATACACATACAAGTCCTTAAAAATTAAAGTCACTTATGTTCAGAGATTGAAAACTCCAAATGGAGGAATTATTCTGGAGGCAATGTTCATATGCACACACACAGAGATAGAATAGAGGAAGTCCTAAAGATGACTCTTATGCACTGTTAGGCCTGCTCAAAAGCCTTCATGTGCCCAGGGAAAATTTTAAACTTCTTTGAACATCAAACCATCCCTCCCCGTCTTGTCAGATTAGAAATTGTTGTTAAACCTCTTTATGTAGATGTAGATGCATGGTTCTCTGCATCTCTAACAAGGCTGCAGTCCTGTGGACAATAATTTGAGAGCCTATCTTTTGTTCAATTGATGTTACTGAAGGGTATGTTATAAATTGCATTTCAAAATCAAGAAGTGACACACGGTTCTGTTTCATCCTTTAGGAATCTAATTCCTTTTAGACCGATTGACTGCTTCTTTTCTTCAAATTGGCCTCAAGCTTTAATTATTGTTCTCATGTTCTGTTCTCGGACTGCTCTTATGGGCCACCGCTGGAAACAGCATGTTGATCTGATGAAAAAGGGCCCTTCTTAGGCTACATTCCATATGGTCTGAAATTCCTTTTGTAGTCATTTTAAATATAGTTGAGCAGATATGGTGACGTTGTGCCTTCCTTTTCTTGTCATATTAATACAGCTTGGCAAATAATTTGGTAAAATGAACACTCACGGTGGGAAAAAAGGACGAGTGAAAATCTCTACAAGCTCAGATGGCATGAAGAAAGATTAGATGTGGAAGAAAGTAAGAAGGGGAGGACTAAGTAGTGTGTGGCATGTGACCTGCACTTTATTTCCTGAGCCCTGGGTCTCCAATGTGATACTCGGAAGTTCCCATGATCACCACACTTTCAATCTCAGCTATTTTTATTTTTAATGTTATTGTTTTTAAAAGGAGGTTAGCATGCCGCAGAGCAACATATCAGCCTCAGACATAACTTGTATTTCCAAAAATACGAAAAGACCTCCCCCGCCCATCCCAGAGGCATCCCTAGGAAACAAAGCTAGGTAGTTACAGTCCAGGAAAGGGATAAAGATAAGCCCAGATGACAGTATTCTGGGAAGCTTGAAGAAGGGGTGGGGTGCAACCCCGGCAGTTTGCTTTCTGGCAGGGGCATGCACAGCAAAGGTCACTGGCATCAAGAAGGTGGTATGACTGGTGCATTGAAACCCTGCCCCTCCTCAGGTGCATGCAATGCGAGTGATGGGTGTTAAAAAGGGACATCATCCAGTCACACCACACGTACCATTTTGAAGCCAGTAACCTTTGCTGTATGGGGCGTGGTGGCTCAGCGGGTAAGACGGCAGGCTTGTCGATCGGAAGATCGCAAGTTCGGAGGTTCGAATCCCTAGCCTTGCATGACGGAGTGAGCTCCCGCACTCGCCCCAGCTCTTGCCAACCTAGCAATTCGAAAGCATGCAAATGCAAGTAGATTAATAGGTACCACTTTGGTGGGATGTTAACAGCGTTCCACGCGTGTCATGCGGCCACATGACCACGGAAGCGTCTTCGGACAGCACTGGCTCTTCGGCTAACAAACGGAGATGAGCACCAGCCCCTAGAGTCGGACACGACTGCACAAATGTGCGGGGGAAACCTTTACCTTTTACTTAACCTTTGCTGTGGATGTCCACTTCCAGTGTTTTGTATGTGGCAGCTATTTTGTGGAAGTGCCCACAACTTTCCAATGTGACAACCAGCAGAACATTTTGGGGTCTTGCTCTTTTCAGTTGCAGTGGCAGAGATTGTTTTCTCACCGCTGGTGAGAGAAGGTTCCACTGCTGGTTGGCGGCTTCTATGTGGATTTGTGAGGATTGGAAAAGCCTTTGATGAGTATCTGCTGGGGATCCAATGCTGAGGCCCAGCATGACAGCTCTATTGATTTCCTGATAGTTGTACCATTAGGAAATTTGGGGTTTTGGATTTATGGAGGGGATGCTCTCGGATGCAAAGGGGTGTTTCTTTGATTTTTTCTAGCCCAAAACAGATCAGGGAAAAATGAGTTTTGGAATCTCCTTGCTTAATGGCTGCTCCCCATGCTTCCAGTCTTGCTCTAAAGCAGTGTTTTCCAAACTTGGCAACTTTAAGATGTGTGGACTTCAACTCCCATAATTCCCAGCCAGCATGGGAGCTGAAGTCCACACATCTTAAAGTTGCCAATTTGAAAAACACTGCTCTGAAGGCACCCTATTTAGGCCGTTTTTTCGCTAACCGCATTTGGAAAGAGATTTCAGGGTTTAATTATTCCAGGAGGGCAGTTCTTTCTTCAAATTTCTGCACATTTTGTAATTTCTATAGATGGTCCAATTGGTGCTGCCCCCAAATGTTTTATTTCCTCTTCTATAATATGAGATGCACTGAGAATTTTAGCAAGTACCCCTTACTGATAAAGGATAGCTTGTTTGTTTAGTCAAATTAACCTTGTATGGAGCAGGAGGAATTCCAATGGTGCCACTTGAGAAGTATGGATCCTTCAGAGCATATGGGACCCAGATTGTTAATTGGAACAAACAACTACACATAATGGACTCATGGGGGTGAAATCCAGTTATGTAGGCTATGACTTTGAACCAAAGAACATATTCGGCATGTGGAGCTATTATTTTATTGCACAAATATCTTGTATGCAAAATATTTTTATCTATAGAGTTTTAAAAATTTTTTTAGTATCTCTGCTATTTGCAATCATGAAGCTAAAGTGGAAAACATAATTTTATTGTGGAACATGAACCATAAATTCTGCAACTTATATGCATTACACAAATTTGATTATGTTTAGATAGGGTTTACTTTATCACCTGACTGACATTTTCAGTCACACCATATTGGCCACTCAGGAATGAACTCAGTTATCTGAAACCTCGGGCAGAAAATACAAATGGTTCTTATTTGGTGCTAAACAAAACAAATATTATCTGCAATTAGGCTGCCTCTTACTGATTTTCTCAAACCGGCCTCTTGCCTAAAGCAGCCAGCCAATGCTCATTGTCATAAAGGACAGGAACTGGGGTTGTATGGATGCTGAATTTTGCTTTTTCCCTTCTTCTAAAAATCCACCTGTGTTCATTATTGCTTGCAGGAACTAACTTGCCATAATGGCTAGCTTCGCAGCTTCCAAAATCCTTTACTGTATTTGGCTACCGTGGAGGTCGGCGTTGAACGGCCCTCGATCTAATCCGAGAGGGCGCCTTTTACGTGCTCGGGCTCGGCCATCTGCGCGCAGAACTGCCGGAGGATTTCTTCTCGTTCTGTGTGTGTCGGAAACCCCTGCATCCAAGGAGCAGACTCCTCGGAGCTGCAACTGAGATGGCTCCAAAGGAGCAGCGTCTGCAAAGACAACGCCGCACTAGACAGCAGAGGTGCGCCGGCGAAGGCCATTTCTGAGGGCTGCTATGCAGACCCTGGACGTGTCCAGAGCGCTAATATCGGAAGCGAGGGAGCGCGCAGCACTCAGAGCGCTGCGCTCAGAGCGGGGCTGTCTAATTCTGCTGCGCCTCGGCGGAGAGAGGCCTCAAGCCGAGCAAACCCTTGAAAGGCGTCGAGCTCCCGAAGGTGGGGAAGGAAGGATCCTTGGGAGCAAGGGGGGGAAGGCTCGGGCTTCCTTTAACTGCACTCAAGGGCAGGAGGAGGGAAAGCAAGCCGCCCTGGAAAAGGACTAGGCAGGCAGGCAGGCAAGGAAGAGTGAGCAAATTGGGAAGGCGAGAGAGACAAAGGCGATCCGGGAAATGCATCAGCTGGGGGTGCAGGAGACGGAGGCTGACCCGGGGCGAGAGGGAAGGTGAGACACGCCAGGGCGCACTCAATACGAACGGGAGGCGGGCGGAATACAGTAAAGCTGCCTCTGCCCAATTTGCAGCAGAAAAGAAAGGTAATATTAAGGCGCCTAGATTTATTCACTCGTAAGGCTCGAGCTCGTTAATGTGACCTCGGTCTAGCAAGATTGGAAAGCCACGGCTTGCGATAGAGGCGGATGCAGCCCGCTTTCCCCCCTGTGTTTCTGCAGCGAGCGGTGGGTTCTGCTCCTCCGGCGGACTCTCGGTGCTCTCTGAGCTTGGTGGTTTGCGCGCAGACGTTTCATTTCTGTTTACCCTGCCGGGCCCCGCCCGCGCACCGGTCTGACTCTGCCGCGCTGGCTAATTGATTTTCTCCCCAGAGCAGCCCGCGTGAGCGAAGAAGCCCTCGCTCTTTCGTTTTGGGTCTACTTCTGACCAGGCCCGGCTGAGAAAGCCCGGGGGGGCGTGAAAGGCAAGAGAAGGAAGTGAAACTTTTGCGCGGCGCTTCCGAGCCACGTGGTGGTCAATCCTTTGTTTCCAGCAGCTTCGGAAGGAAGCCTGCAGACGAAAGTCGCTGCAAATGGGATTGGAAATGCATTCCCGCCGTTAGCAAAAACCAGGCGTTGGAACCTGAACTACGAGCCCCTGGCATTCTCCCAGAATGTGCGTACCGAAAAAAGGTGGAATCATTTTCAGTTTTGGTTTTTCAGACTTTTTTTATTTAAATACGCACCCGCCACTTTCAATTAAAATATCCAAAGCGCCTGTGTGTGATGGATCCCTTTTCATCTGCCAAGAAAAGCGGGGAGGGCGGAGTTAGGGATCTGTTCGGCCTGAGGCCACGTGGCAGGAGGGGCGACGCCAGAGCCGAGAGAGGGCAAAGCCAGCGCTTCCCTCGCCTTTTCGCTTGCCCTCTTTCTCTCCGCTCGCTGCTTCTTGCAACTTTGCTTTCTATCTCTCCTCTCGCCGGTGCCAGGCAGAGACGAACTTAGCCTGGGTCGGTCTGAAAGTGGATTCAGCCAGAGCAGGAAAGGGCTGAGATGCCGGTGTCTCCATTCTCCCCGCCCCGTTTTGCACCGGTCGGCAACAGCTCTCCAGGCTTCCAGACAGCTCCACCTGTGGACATCAAGCCGAGCACAAGACTTCGGAGGGCAGAGCATCAGTGACCAGTGAGCTATCTTGTTATGACTTAAGGGTAAACCTTTGAAGTGAAATAATGCACCATTTAGTTCAGCTTTAAGAGCCACACATGTCCCGGGGAACCAATTTCTTGCTACTGTTTTGTTCACCCTCTAAATCTGAAAATAAACAATGGGCTTTGACACCCTACCACAGTGTTTCTCAACCTTGGCAAGTTTAAGACGCCTGGACTTCAATTCCCAGAATTCCCCAGCCAGCAAGGTTGAGAAACACTGCCCTTCTATAAGGCAGGATTTGCATGATAGCCCACCTCTCCTGCAGGAGCTCAAGACGCTGCCCCTATGCTTCCCTGATAATTAAACCTGAAAGATGCTGGGTGGAGACTGCCTGGCCAAAGGTCTTGGCTGAGACTGAAATTGAGCCTGGGTCTCCCCAGTCTTACTCCAGCGCATGAATTTCCTAAGCCCAACCCAATCCTAACAGATTTAGTAGAACAAAAGGATCATGTCAAAGCAACTTCAGGGGCATTCATCTGTCCCCAATCCCAGCCCTAGATTAAGTGCCATCAAATTTGTATTGCCTATTCGTGACTGTCTCCAGAATGATCTGTCCCCAATCTTGGCCTTCAGGTTTTCCAACAACGTACCCATCGCCACTGTAATAAAGTCCATCCATCTTGCTGTTGGTTGTCCTTTCTTTTCTTTCCTTCCATTACCCAGCATTATAGACTTCTCAAGAAAGCCAAAATATGATAATTTCAGTCTGATCATTTGTGCATCGAGTGGGAATTCTGAATTGATTTGTTCTATGATTTCTTTGTGTTCTTGGCTATATGTGGTATTCTCAGGAGTCTTCTCTAACACCAAAGCATCATCTTAATGCTTTTGAAGGGCTCACGGGGGATATTATCTCATCTGTACGGTTCCCAGAACATTTAGGATCCTATAGATGAAAAAACACAGCATCTGTGCTAGAGGAAGTTCCTGAGGGAGCATCAAAGAAAGAACACAATGCAGTAGTTCATTCTAAAATGCCTTAAGTAAGAAAACAAATGATTGCTAAATTTCTAGTAAAAATGATGCATTTTAAACATAAAAATTTGGAAAAAGCATTAAAGTGGTGATGAGAATAAAAAAGAATAAAATCTTAACTTATCTGGACTTCTTATTTCTTTAAGAGAGCCCTGTTGGATTGGAGGGGAATCTCTAACAAATAAACAACTATCTAATACAGCATTCTATTATCTGTGATGTTTTATCAACTGTATCTTTCTCTCTTGAGTTTCTGGGACTTCTACTATCATCCATCTTTCCTGGATTTTAATTTCATTAAACACTGGTTTATGACCAAACTATATTGATCTATAGAACAAAATACTAGCACATTATCAGCATAACATGAATACCAATAACAACTTCAGATGACCTCCATAGGATCTTTTTGCAGATGGAAAGCAATTGGGTTGGAGTAGACCTTTGTGAAGCACCAGAGGTAGTTCTCAGGACCTATGTTGTAGGAAATGGTCCACAGGAAAGGTTGTTTGTCTTCGTCTTTAAGGCATAATTCTATGCACATAATATGGAAGAAAGGCCTGGTGAAGACCCTAAATCAGGGCTTTCCAAAGTTTTCCCGCGGCAACACACCAACCGCCGTTGGTGTGTCGCCGCGGGAAAACCCGGAAGTGCCGCTGTTGCGGCAGCGCACAAAAACCCAGAAGTGCTGCTGCCGCTTTTGTTTTTTGTGCGCCGCCGTGGCTGTGGCGCTTTCGGATTTTCGTGTGTCACCGCGGGAAAACCCGGAAGCGCTGCCGTGACTGCAGCGCTTTCAGATTTTTGCGCACCGCCGTTGGTGTATCGCCGCGGGAAAACCCGGAAGCGCTGATGGTCCGGTGGCACGCCATCAGCGCTTCCGGGTTTTGACGTGACACATCTGGGCCCCGCAGGCAACACACTTTTGTGTCGCGACACACAGTTTGGAAAGCTCTGCCCTAAATACATGCATGATTACAGTGTAACTTTAGGCAAAATGGAGAAATAAGTCTCAATGTGTATTTCATGGTGTGGTTAACATGTTGCTTTGGGGAAAATGCTCTTACAGTTACTGTAATTGTTGCAGTGATAAAAATAACTACACTTTTATCCTAATTACAATTATGTTTCCCCCCCTTTTTTGTTCCTTTTTATATTTTAATGTTTATGGTCCACTTTGGATTCTTTTAAAGGAAGTTGGCTCTGGTACTGATGTTAATAGAAATCCTCATTCTCTCAGGTCCCCAAAAGTCAGCTTTCTAAAACATTCTGAATGGATAGGAATGGAATTATTTTAAAATTATTTGTATACATTCTGCCAAAGATAAGCCAATAGAATACCAGATTAATTTATATCAAAACTATTTCTGAAAGATCTTGTAAAATGATCAGAATTTTCTTAGCACTACCAATCCATAGACATAAATAACTAAAGTAACCAAAATAACTCATTTTCCATATCTAGAATGGACAGCTGAAAAAATTAGTCATTTATAGTCCTGAATGAACTGGTGGCAGTGGCCAAATGTGTGGACTTCAACTACCAGAATTCCCTGGCTAGCTCCAAGTTGCCAAGGTTGAGAAACACTGGTTTACATTGTTCAAACACAGAATCATTATTATATATGATAAAAGAAAGATATAGTCACAAAAAGGGTAATAAACATAGGAAAAATGGATGCAGTGCCTTAGAATCATGCACCTGTCAGGGGTCTCTTACAGTTCAGATTCTGAGGATTCATGTTTCAAGAGTATACAAAAATATTGCCATCAGATCTGTAGAACCAGAGATAAGGCTTTCTAAATTGTAAGCCAGCCTTTCCCAAATGGATATGCTTCCAATTTGTTGGGTACAAATTCCCGAAGTTGTGGTCCTAATGCAACTGGATTGCTCCTGTCTGGGGAAGGCTGTAGCAATCAATCCTCAGAATTACCCCAAACAATTAACTTATAGGATAGAAGCCAGCTTCCAAGGACAGCAGGGTAGTGAAATTGGAATGAAGAATGTATTGATTCCTGCACCGTCCTTACCACAAATTCTCCAGGTTGAAAATGAAAATTTGATGTTGAGGTTTTATAAGGCTGGATGAGACCAGATTGAATCTTAAGGTCAATTGACTGACTGACTGATTGATTGATTGATTGATTGATTGATCAGATTGCCTTGTCAATTCCTTGATGAATACAGCTTGAATAATCAAGACTTCTGGCTGAGCATCATCCAAAGTGGTGAAGAAGTTAAGCATGGCCCCTTTCCTACCACGCTGTATGTGATTACTGATACTAGACAAAAACCCAGAAATTATTTCTTGTTCATATTTTTCAGGAACAAGTCCAGTGTAAGAGCTTTGTAGGTTTTTTAAAAATTTATTTAGACTTTGAACATGGTTTAAAACTTTAGATGTGATATTAAATATATATGTAGAGAGAGGGAGAGATAGAGTTATTTTTTAGTTAAAGTAGCATCAACTTTTGCACTGACTTGACTTTGGATAAATTATACAATGTACAGTATTCCTTTCCTGGAATTCGCTTTTATCACAAATATGCTTTGTTTTTGCCATGGTTTTAAGAAAGCTTCAAGATACTAATTATACCACTAAAAAGGTAAAGGTTCCCCCCGCACATTTGTGCAGTCGTGTCCGACTCTAGGGGCTGGTGCTCATCTCCGTTTGTTAGCTGAAGAGCCAGCGTTGTCTGAAGACGCTTCCACGGTCATGTGGCCGCACGCGCGTGGAACGCTGTTACCTACCCACCAAAGTGGTACCTATTAATCTACTTGCATTTTCATGCTTTCGAATTGCTAGGTTGGCAAGAGCTGGGGCGAGTGTGGGAGCTCACTCCGTCACACGGGGCTAGGGATTCGAACCTCCGAACTTGCGATCTTCCGATCGACAAGCCTGGCATCTTACCCGCTGAGCCACCATGCCCCTTTTAATTATACCACTAGTTATTAGTTAATTAGTAACATTTGTAAGGTTTGCAACTAAAATATAAACAGATTTCATAGCTGTGGCGTTGTTAGAAAATACTGTACCAGCGATTAGGATAAGCTGTAAAAACTATTCCAGTAGCCATATCTTTACATTCTAGACCAGACTTTGGTAACCTGGTGCCCTCTATATATGTTGGGACTGAAGCTTTCAGAATGTACAACTAGCATGACTTCTTGTGCTCTGGGAATAATGGGAGTTGTAATTCTCATAACTCCCAATTGTGGGAATTGCAAATCAAGAGAACAGACTATAAAATAGTTTTTAAACTGTTTTTAACTGGTTTTAATGGTTGAATTTCGTTGATTGTTTAGTTTGTGTTTTAATTGTGTATGCTGCCCAGAGTCAAATGTAAGTGAGATGGGCGGCCATATAAATTCAATCAATCAAATGTTTTACGCAAATGTGGCTTTATGTGCACTTCCTTGAAAGGTGGTGTCGAGCTCTGAACATGGTGCTATTAAGGTTAAGGGAACCTGGACTGGACAAACTGCTTTTGGGATGTCCAAGTTCCATCTGATCTGCAGATCACCCTGCCTACTTGGTCTCTCATCAGTATTTTGTTTAACTTCTTTACTGGAGGTGCTGGAGAGCAAATCTCTTCCTGCTTGCAGCCACCAACTACCAATTATGACAAACTGGCCGTCAACCATATCTGCTTAGGGTTCTCCAGACCATGGGGGCTTCAGTGTACAGCCTGTGGGACATTACTTGGTTGAAAAACAATAAGAGCGTAGGTGTAGGGACCATCCCACTTTTAGTTCAATAGCATTACATTAAATGGTGGTGTTCAGTACTGACAATAGCAAAAGTCCATAAGTAGCAACCAGTGGATGGAGAAGCCAAAGGCAGATGACCAATTTCTACATGGCCAAGCCAAGTCTTTTGTTTCCCAAGTTTTCTAAGTTCATTTGAAATGGAGCAGGGCTTCAGTGGGGCCATTTTGACTATTACAGTTACCACAGTGCTCCAGGCACCACTCTGCTGAGAGTCTGTAATGCTTGTGGAGAACTAATAATCACTTCCTCCCCAATAAATTTCTTAGCCAACTCTTGGCAAGTAACTGAGTGTCTCAACCCTATCTCCTCGGTTCTGCCCTAAAATAAAAATAAAAATCCCCCTGCAAAAAGAAAAAGAAAAAAAAAAGTAAACCTGTGAATCTCTCATCTGCTCATTGTGATGGCAAGTCTAGTGTGTTATTTCTGTGTTTTGTTCTGTTGCCCTATTCTGCCAACCCATCACTTCACTAAAAGTGCAGAAGCTGGGAATTGGAAAGGGCAGCTATGCCCTCCTGTGGCTGTGAAGACAGGCCAGTTAAACAGGACACTGTGGACTGCTGCAGCAGCAACAATTCCTGTTTACAAGTAAACATTCCCAATTGGGACCACACGGTGGAACTGCAGGGGGAAGGAGCTGGGTTCGAGTGCAGTGGCAAGTGACCCAAGTTAACTGGTGTGCAGAGCTCAGTCTGCTCAAAGAATGGATTGGCAGCAACTCTTGAACTGACAAAATATGCTATTTGCCTTTGGCTGAGACCACACTGCTCTCCTCGGCTGCTGTGTGATCCCAGGAAAAGAGGTTTTGATGCTCTTGTACACCCCAAATCATCTTTTGGCCTTTGAAGCTGAAGTGGTGCACAGGTCTGTGGGTGTTTAAATATGCCAACATAGGTGCCTCCTGAACAGGAAGGGGGAGAACGTTCCAGAGGGCGAAAGCCACCTTGACGATATCCTTCCTGCAAGTTAACATTGAAGGCAACATTATGGGGAAAAGGAGAGAGGGTACTTTACCATAGAAACTGGTTGTTTAGCCTCTGAAACACCCACCATGGGGGAACGGCTGGTGAAGATGACAGAATTAGCAGAGATGGCAAAATTGACTTGTTTGAGTAGAGAAAGGACAATAACTACATTTATTAGTGACTGGAAACCCCTTACGGCAGAGCTTTCCAAACTGTGTCGCGACACAAAAGTGTGTCGCCACACACAGCGTGGTGTGTCGCCACACCACCCGGAAGCGGCGGCGCGCGTGTGCACGGCGGCCGCCATGCATGCGCGCGCCGCCACACGCCCCCCGTGCTGCCACCGTGCGCGTGCGCGCCGCCACACGCCCCCCGCGCCGTCACCGTGCGCGCCGCTGCTGCTGCTGGTGTGTCGCCAGTGGCAGCACTTTGGAAAGCCCTGCCTTACGGAGTTTTTGCTGAAAGAAGAAAAAAATGAACTTGTGATTTATGGGTTTGATGATTAGAAAGGGTAGATTATGGAAAGAAGGAAATTATGTTGTAACCTTAGAGAAAGAGGGTAAAATATAAATGTATTTGTAAGTGCTGTTAAGAAGATCAGAAGCTGCTTGTTTACAATATAACTTTTTCCTCCTTTCCTTTCCTTTCCTTTCCTTTCCTTTCCTTTCCTTTCCTTTCCTTTCCTTTCCTTTCCTTTCCTTTCCTTTCCTTTCCTTTCCTTTCCTTTCCTTTCCTTTCCCTATTTCTTTCTTTGCACTTTTTTCACTTTCTTATTACTTTTCTTTCCTCACTTTTTTCTTTCAAAATTTGTATGGTGTTTATTCTTTAAAAAATATTTAATAAAAATTATACACACACACACATTGTTTACAGGAGACAGATTGTCTTTGGAGTCAGCTGACTAATCTTTAAATCAATCTGTATTGCAGCCCAGTTAGAACCTTCAAGACTAGCACCATTTCCTACATGTTACTGTTCCTACATCCTGTGTCAGCTTCTTGGCCTCTGCCTAAAACTGAAAGTAATTCCTTTTTCAGACCAATTCTCATAGCCTCTTTAGCAAGAACGTCTTAAGAAGAAAGGGATGAAGTTACAAGAATTCCAGCAACTAAAATATTTCCTAAGATACAGCCAATGTATCACCAACATACGTTGCTCATTTTCTTTTTCACTGCCTTTCTGTGAATCTGCAGATCAATCAGATAATGAAGATGCTTCCAGGTGGTTGTTTATGTCTCCTGAATCCTTGTTAGTCTGGGAACAGACCTTTACATACTGCTAGCATTGCTCTAAATCAGTGTTTTTCAAACTTGGCATGCTGGCTGGGGAATTCTGGGAGTTGAAGTCCATACATCTTAAAAGTTGCCAAGTTTGAAAAACTGCTCTAAATTGTCAGCATCTGATTATTTGACCAGTTTATTTCACAGCTGCAATAAGGTGGACGTGCCTGTTATCTAAAATTCAGCCCACCTTTCTAATGTAACCCTAACCTAACTCTTCAACTTGTTCTGGCAAATCATTTTTAGGATTCTGATTTCTGATTTAAAAAAGTGAGTAAATTCTACAATTCTTTTCATTTAACTTTTTAAAAAATAACTGACTTTTTTTTAAAAGTAATTTTTGTTTGGTTCTTCAAGAAGCATATTTAATTGGAAAATGGAAGTGATTTAACTCTTTTGCTCAGCTGAGATTGATTTTACTAGACTGCTTGGCATGCATATTACATGGAAATTTTCATGGAGATGAAATAAAACTTTGGAAAAGTTTTATCAAAATCATCTTTTTTAAAAAAATACAGAACAGGACAGAGAGACCTCCAACATTACGCTTCCATGCTAGTCTGATTTTTCATGCATCATCTGCATTTTACTTGCCAAATTTATCTTTTCTCATTCTGCAGGCATGTTAGTATAACTTATTATGATACTTTACTTTTGAAGCCTATATTAACTTCCTGACTCTATAAAGTAATACTGTACAGCTGTTTCAAATAACACTGTTATGCAATTTTTATGTTTAATAGTAAAAAAGGCAATGTCAAAGATGTTTTGTTTTTATTTAGTGCCTACTGTCATTGCATTTGACATCAGATGCAGAAGGAAAAGCTGTTAAATGCTGATTATATTTTAAGCATTAATTCCCCCTCACTCCCTTGGTTATATGTGATTTTTTTTTAAAATCAAGAACACAAAAGAGGGAGAAAGAGCGCAAGGGAAAAGGGTTCATGATATTAATTTTCATGAGTTATTGCACAGTTCAGTTTCATTAAAACTGCATTGTTATTTTTTCCATATTTCAGATAAAATGTCCCATGTTTTTTTAGTAGTTGGATCTGTTTATGGAACTCTGGTTGCCTCTGATATTATCTTAATAATAGAGAGTTGATGAGGCTAACTAAATAAACAATTCCTTTTGTGCATTCATGGAAACATTTTGCTCTAGGTAGCATCAGCATTTTGACTGACAGCTAATGTGCTTTTTAATATTCCATCTTGTGAAAGAAACAGTCCTGTTGAAAATGTCCTCTAAAGACAAACATATTAGAAAGTGTAAGAATACTGGACTGCTGTCAGAAAACACTTTGTGTCATTATTCTTTTTCATTAAACAATCACATAGACCTCAAGACATTCTGTTGAATGTTCAGGGATTATTAGACATTATTGACATAGAGCTGTCAAGAATTGATCTGCAAAGACAGATTTCATAGACAGTTGGAAATATGAGTAATTTCTTGCACGGAGAGTCCATTTCTCATGATTTAGCCATGTCAAGGCAGCTTTTCTCAATCTGGTGTCCTTTAGTCGATTTGGAAGTATAGCTCTCAGAATTCCTAGCCAGGATGACCAACATTTTTTCTAGGAAGATTAGCTAACAGTGGCTCAGGGTAGGCAACTATGTGACTTTCAGATGTTCCAGATTACAGGTGTCATAACACTTGATCTTTGACTGGCTGGTCTTTGAAAGCTTTAGCAACTTGGCTACTTTTGGCCCTCTGGCTTTGATATTCCTTTCCTGCATTCTCACACTGCAGCAGACTTATTTTGTCTAAGCCTGTAGTGAACAAAAGCTTCCCTTAACTCTTTTTTTAGATTTACTCTGACGTAAAGGAGCACTCTCTGTGTTTGGACAGAACACAAAAAAGAATATATACAGTATCTCCCACTCTTCTTTGGCATTTTCCTCACCTCCAGGTTAAAATCACACAAGTATGCCCTGCAGTTCAGTGTTTTGCCTTGATCACAATACACTAGACTTATCCAGTTCCCAGCCCAGAATTTAGCCAGTTTTCTATTACTGTACAGTATGTTGTTTCTGGATTAAAAGTACTTTTAGCTGTTGAGAGGGTTCAGCCTTAATAACATGCTTTGTAAAATCTATCCGCTACGTGCTTCTTTTGCGGGCAACTAAGTCAGGTGACCTGCTTCTGAGCGTTGGCGTAGCTGTGGGGATATACAGAAGTGTGGTCACCACCACTTTCCTCTGATAATTGGTGAGCATCTATTAACATTTAGTTGGCGTTATATATCTGTTACGCTTTTATATTTGAACACATCAAGTGAATGGGAGCCCACTACTTTTCCGGTTAATCGGTTCCACTGTCAAACTTCTTACTGTTAAGAAATGTTCTAACAATCCTTGAGTTCTGGTTTGGAACTCCCATTTCCTTTCAGATCCCCTCAGTCCCTCCTTCAGTAGCTGAAAAGGTCCATATATGCTGCTGGGTGGTAGTGCTTATAATCTACACACATTTTCACATCAGGCCTAATCTTTGCTCCAAGTGATCTCGATGCAGCTGAGACTTTAGGGATGTTTCAAGTCCAACTGAGTGTCTCCTCCTGATTTTCCAATGTTGCAATTATTACTGATTTTCTGGAAGGCCCCATTCTGCAAGGTTCAACATTCCTTTCATCTTCCTTCTCTAGCTCTTCTTCCTTTCCCACTCTTCCCCACAATTGAACATCATCATACTACAGATTTCTTACCTGGCCAGCCTCTACCAGGCCACCTGGTTGGCTAGTGAGCCCCGGGCATCCATGTCTGACACTAAAGTAGGCAGGAGGAGGGTCACATTCACTCTGGTCCTCTGATAAAGCATCTAGAAAGGAAAGCCAAATCTTGAAGGCTCTTTGAAGTGTGTGCATGATCTCTCTCTCTTTTATACACAGAATTATAAAGTACAGAAACATGATCTTACATTCTTATGCTAATCCAAAATTGGTTGTAACACCAATGGAAACAAAAATTGAAACATACCAACATTAATGTTCCCTGCATCTTTACACAAGACAGGGATTAGGTTGCCAGTGAAAGATGTCTTTAAATCAAACACAGTTTTTTTTTATTATATATATATATATATATATATATATATATATATATATATATATATCTCGTAACATTTTATATATGATATTTTACTTTTTATAAACACATATCTGATAGAATATTAGTCATGATAATTAATAAGAGCATATTTAAATTTGATTAAGCGGCTCACCCACATTGTGATCTGAATGTATTTTATTTTTTAATTGGAACATGTAATTTAACTTACAATTTTAAAACTATTTTAAATCAGATGGTGCATATTGTAAGGTTCAATGAGTATACCTTTGTAGAATTGTATCTTGTACTGGTCAGTGACCGTAATAAACTAGAATAAAATCAAACACTGTTTTACTGAGACTTTTTTTTCTTTCCTGTTTACTTCCTTTGTTTAATATATGTTTATTCAAGTTACACTCCAAGTGAAAGAATTACCACTCATTAATTCACTGTAAATATTTAAGTCTGGATAAAGGCAACTTGGTTCCTATCTTGTGTCACCTCAAATTAAAATGTTACAGGGGCTACAGATCTCTTCTTCACTGATGCAAATGAGATTTTCCCATTTCTTTGTTTCCCCTGAGGTGTTTGGCACAACAGCATCTCCTACACAGAAAACTGGATATCAGGTTAATTTTATCTAATGTTACAATTTCATAAAACATTTTTGTTATTTAGTAGATTTCAGCACTACTGTACACATTGTTTTCTAATATATTTCTGAATGTTCTTATATCTGCCAATTATTTCTCATTAAAAATAAATCATTTTTAGAACAATCACTCTATGGATTGCAGCACAAACATCTGTTATGTTTTGACATTTCAAAATATTTATTTTACAAACACACAAACACAAAAATGGTAAAAGTAGCTCTTATGCCTAGATATAAAGATGAGGAATATCCCATAACTGAACTGAGGTAAGAATGCCTGTCTCTAAATTAGAAGCATTTTTACCCCACTCCTTAGTCCCCAAGACTCTCAGGCTGGCTTCCATCTTGCTAGTAAAAACAAGACAGCTTGCGGACTCAGGTTTACTATTTAAAATAACACAAAAGAGGCACAAGGGGGGGGGGGGGGAGAGGGAGAGAGAGAAAAAAGCAAAAAGCAAACCCAGATCCCAATTCTTATAATGATTGGCTCCATAGGCCCTAAAAATGGGTTCTATCTTCACCCTTTCCATTCTGTCCCTGCTTAGGACTTGAAACGAGAGAGAACCGCACAGCTCTTTGTAGAACGAGCTCCTGCCTTGTGCCCTGCTGCCTCCAAACCTGCTGTGATTCCGCGCAGGTCCTAGTGCCTGCCTTGTGCCCTGCTGTAAGAGTGTGTCGCGAAATGATGCATGTCTAAAAAGTGTGTCACCAACATGAAAAGTTTGGAAAGCTCTGCTCTAGGGCAATGTTTCTCAACCTGGGCAACTTTAAGATGTGTGGACTTCAACTCCCAGATTTGGGAATTCTGGGAGTTAAAGTCCACACATCTTAAAGTTGCCCAGGTTGAGAAACACTGCTCTAGCGGCTTCCTCCAATTTAATCTGAACTTCAGTTTCTACATCTTTGCTTTAAGAAAAGGAGGAACCATATGAAGTTAGCAATTAGGCTGATGAAATGGTCTTGGTCCCCACCTCTCTCTGCTGGAACTTGACAGAATGGCTGCTGCTTGATGTCAATTGAGGGAGGGTTTCCTCAGCGGAGCTGGCCTTTCAACAGGGCAATAATTAAGGTTTGAGCATTGGTCTAGTTCTTTCTACAGAGATTAGAGCTAATTTTGCCATTTTTGCAGCTGAGGTAAGGCATAGAGGGGGAAACCAAAATATCTTTTAAGCACAAGCAAGCTTTCATTATTTCTGTCAGGCAGAATGAACAACTGAATAATGTGGCTAAATCAGAGTTTATACTATTTTTATTCCTGAAGCACAGATCCTTCATTCAAAACCTGCAAAGTAATTCATATTTGTGCTAGGCTGTGAAATTCCAAAGCATTGTGTTAGGCTTTTGAGACTGTTATTATTTGAACTGTGAGTAAAACAGTTTTTCCCTCCCTTGGACAGCAGGTTTTTAAAATTCTTTTCACACTGAAGACAATTGCATATATTATTGTGATCTGTGATAGCAAAAAAAAAAAAGGCTTTTCTTTCTCATGCCCATCCAGATAGGTTGTGTGTTTTTTTAAAGCACTGATTTTTTTTTCTGGATCTGAGTGCTATTCAAAATACTGTAAATCCTCCCTTGTACATTTGTATTTAACCTCTCAGGTTTTGATAGGGTTTACAGTAGGGCTTCCATGTATAGGCTGCAAAAATCTGGATGATCGCAAGATGGAACCAAGGGATAGAGAAAGCTCTAACAGTTTGCTGCCAGGTAATGATTGCTTAGATTTTTGCAGCCAAGATATGGTAGCTCTAGCATGTGCTTATAAACCCTCTCCCACCCTCAAAGCTCAAGAATGCATTTCTGGTTCTTACTTTGATGTATCACACAGTCAAGTGATATAGGAGCCATTAATTATTTGCAGCCCATATCTTTTCTTTTAAAACACCACTCAGTACTGCTTGGTTTATGCCTGCCTCTGCTTTCAGTGACCTTACAGTATAAGTGATAAACTGAATTAGGACTACCTTCAATATATTTCACACAAGCCAGATATGGGCTAACAGAAAAAATTCTAAGTGCTGTGTAACGTTTCCATGATATTCACTCTTCCCTATGAAAATTGTTTGCAAAGGCTTATAGTATGTTCATAAAACCTATACCATCACTGTTTCAGCTCACTATATGATTCTAATGAAAGGATCTGCAAAACGGTAATATCACAAATTTCAAGTCTAGGGCAAATGCTAACAATCCGCTTTGCTGTCAGAATACAGTTTTTTCTCTGTATACTTGGGTGACAGAATAACATTCCATAAAGAAAATACAGTGATTTCACCAATCTTTGTGAACATTTTGGATCCTATGGTGTTAAAAATCTTATTGCCTCTGTCGACCCTAACTCAAAATCTACCTCTATTATCATCTACTTCCAGGCACAGAATAGCATTAGGGTACCAAGTATACAATATGTGATATGATACATCTTGCATATTACAAAAGATGTGGACAGGTGAATGGGAGTCATTATGACATAATTTACTGTGGCTGATGCCTATGCTTTGATATGGTCAAATAGACTAATCAATAAAGTACTGATACTAATGAAAGGATCACACATAATGATGCTATCAGTCAGATCTGGTTATCAAGAAGGAGCAAATATCTTCCTTTGCCCTTATGGATGAGATTTCCAGATCAATTCTATACTTGCCTGTTCAGAAATATGTTCCATTGAGTTAATTGAGCCACTGGTATGATACAGAATTGTAGCCTCCTTCTCAGGTGTACTGAGGTGAGAGAGCCTTGTTTTGATTTAGGAAGAAGAACGCATTCTATTTTCTCCTTATATCCACTCCGTTACAAAAAGTTTGCCCCTTGCTGCAAAGGGCTGGACTACTGAAAAGAAGAGTGCATTTCATGGGGGAAGAAATACTTGTGAAATTCATCTCTCACACCCACCCGATCTGGATTATCACTAATCTGATACTAATGCAATAAATACGTTCCTAATTTCAAATTCACAATCTACTTTCATAATTCAGTTTTAAGCAGTAGGGCATAAGTGGGTTTTTTAGACAACACATATTTTAAGTCAAAGATCTGTTAGATCCTTCCTCTTGTTTTTAGTTTCACAGACACAGAACATGCCTATTTCTTTTTCTTTTTGATTTCATTTATTCACGCCCTCTTTTCTTTTCCCTTTATTGAACATTTAAAGAAAATATACCTTATAAAGAAATACAGTACAAGAGAAATATGAAAAAAGAATAAAGGAATATAATATAGATAAATAAACCAGAGACTTAAAAATGCCATGGAAGTTATAACTTTCTAAAATAGCATTAATTAGTTATGAATAATTAAACTTAAGCTAAAAATGAGTAACAAAAACCATGGTTAACTCAATATAAATCAAATGAAATTGTACCACTGTAGTAAATTCAGCCAATATTACTAAAATATACTGATTTAAGAATCTCATAAAATTGAAATATAGATTCCATACATAAATAAATACAAATTTTGAATGCAGTATTAGTCCCTGTTTTAGATTATAATCTAAGAATGGCTCCATGTTTAAGTTGAAATTTGTGTCAGATTTGCTTTTAAGGTAGGAAGTTATTCTAGACATTGAAGCATATTCTCACACCTTGGTTAGCCATTCTTCCATTGAAGAGATCAGACAATCTTTCCAGTAAGAAGTATATAACACCCTTGCAGCAGTTATCATATGTAAACTAATTCAATATCCTTTGAGGGGATAGGTGGTTTAGTGAAGTTCAATAGAAATATTATAGGTTGAAATGGGAATTCAGTTTTTAATATTTGTTTCATACAGATGTGAATCATTTTCCAGAACTGTTGAGACTTATGGCATTGCCACTAAATATGAAAAAAATGAACTGACCTACTCATTACATTTCAGCCAATTTTTGAAAATAAATTATCCATTTTGCCAATCAAAAGTGGGGTGAAGTGCTAGTAAAAGGTAAAGGTTTTTCCCTGCACAGTTGTGTCCGACTCTAGGGGGTGGTGCTCATCTCCGTTTCTTAGCCTAAGAGCCAGCGCTGTCCGAAGACGCTTCCGTGGTCATGTGGCCAACATGACGTGCGTGGAACACTGTTACCATCCCACCGAAGTGGCACCTATTTATCTACTTGCTTTTGCATGCTTTCGAATTGCTAGGTTGGCAAGAGCTGGGGCGAGTGCGGGAGCTCACTCCATCACGCGGCGCTCGGGTCCTTCCAATCGACAAGCCTGGTGTCTTAACCATTGAGCCATCGCACCCCGCTAATGTGCTAACAAAGAACATCTTATATCAGTTTTCTCTGAGTATAATGTTCAGAGTACATATTATAAGATTTTCAGTCAATTCTCCCAATATTCCCCTTTGTTTCTGCAATTCTTTTGATATTATGCTACATATTTGAAGATAATGAAACCAATCAGACAAACCAAGCCATTGTGAGGTTAGAGTTTCAAAGGAATTTATCTTTGTCTTATTAATAATTAAGTCTTGTAATATGAACAAATTGTTAGCTCTCTACTGAACAAATTTCTTGGTACCTTCCTCTTCATAAAAATAAACATTTAATAACAATGGAAGAAGGGAGACATCTGGACTGATTCTATATATGTAATATATATAAATAGTCAAAATAAAAATATATAAATAAATAAATAGTCAAACCTCTTTCTAAATTTGGTCCCATTTGAAAAAAATAAAAATAAAAATGGTACTGGCAGTTTTAGGTATGTTTTTTCATGCTACTTGGGTGTGTGTGTGCTGCAGGGTATGTTTTTTATTTGCCCATTATTTGTCCATTCAACATTTCTTTTCCAAGCTCTTTGTCCCCTCAGAGAGGAAATGTCACCAGGGGAAGCCAATTTGTTTCCAGGGATGTTGAAAAACAGTTGAAAAGTGGCAGATGTTCAGTAGTGATTTCACCCAGGTGAGTAGGCATAATGTAACAGCAATCGAAGAGAATATTTGTAGCTCAGGGTTGAACTGTGGAGACCTTGGTGCTCTCTGAGCCTTGTTGTTTTCTTGCAGATGTTTCATTGCCAGACTAGGCAACATCTTCAGTGCGAAAATGGAGTGGGTCTTACTCTCGGTTTATATACCATGGCTTGTCCTGCTTGTGTTGGTGGAGGTGTTGTTCTCTCCTTGGTAGTTCCTTGATTGGGTTGATGTTTGCTACTTGGTTGATTGACTGAGTTAATAGTTCCTTGATTAGGGTATATTGTGCTGTTTTATTGTTCCTCTGGTGCTAATCCTGGTGTTAATCTTTGTATATCTGGGTGATGATTGCTGGCAAGGAGGTGTTCTGGTCTTTTGGCTTTTCTATTGTCTCTTATGAATGGTATGTAAGTGTTGTTTACCTCTATGTGTCTGTTGATGGCTGCTTTGTCTGAGCTTCCAGGAATTCTCTAGCATTTTTGGACTTGGCTTGGT
This sequence comes from Charina bottae, assembly GCA_023362775.1. Classification (NCBI taxonomy): domain Eukaryota; kingdom Metazoa; phylum Chordata; class Lepidosauria; order Squamata; family Charinaidae; genus Charina; species Charina bottae. The sequence continues at coordinate 47,760,879 of JALMGJ010000007.1, read as the reverse complement.
TTAAGATGCTCACAGTTTCCCAGTTGAAAGTATGGTTAAGTCTGTCCATGTGTTGTGAGATTAAGGAGTTTTCATTGTGTCTTCTGACTGCTAGTTGGTGTTCCTGGATGCGTTCTGCTAGTCTTCTGCCGGTCTGTCCTACATAGTGGCTGTTACAGTCCTTACACTGTATGTTGTAGATAACTCCTGTTTTTTCTTCTTGGGCTACTGGGTCTTTTGGGTTACTTACAATGTTCTGAAGGGTTTTGGTTGGTTTGTGCGCTACGGTGATGCCGTGTGGTTGTAATATTCTATTAGTAGTTTCTGAGATGTTTCTGATGTATGGCAGTGTAATCCTTTTCATAGCTTCTGTTGGTTTTGCTGTGGTGGGTTGAGTGGTCAGGCACTTTTTGATAAAGTTGCATGGGTATCCATTTTGCTGAAAGATGCTATATAAGTGGTCTGTTTCCTTTTTCTGGTGTTCTGGGTTGTTGCAGTGGGTTTGTGCTCGTCTGAATACTGTTCTTATACAACTCCTCTTGTGGGAGGTTGGGTTATTGCTTTGGTAGTGGAGCACTTGGTTAGTGTGTGTAGATTTCTGGTAGACTTGTGTTTCTAGAATGCCATCATTTCCTCTACTGATGAGTAGAGTACCAAGGACTCCATAATGTAATAGTTTATGTCTATGGTTTCCAAGCCTTGAGATTTTCCCATGGAACTTTATTTTCATTCAAGACCATTTTCTTGATGCTGTCACGAACTTAGTAGAAGCCGATCTGCTTTTCACCACTCTATCCTCTTGCAGTTTTCATTCTCAGAATCAATTGAGAGCATAAGCTCCAGTGATTCAGTGGAATGTGACAGATTGGGTATTAATTCACTTTTTAAAGATTATTATTGGAAAGAAGAAAATTGATTCTAGGAAGTATGTCCTCAGATGAAAGGCAAAGCAAGTAAGAATCCATGTATTGTGTGGCTGAGGTGGAGGGAGAAGAAACTCAGTTTACATGTTTATTTGGTTTGGTTTTTACTGCTGAAACAATATCCAGATGCAAAACTTGGAAAAATCTGGTAGAATTGTGGCCTGGGGTTGTATTTTTAAAGAAGTCAGTAGTGCTGTTTTCACCGGATTCGTTGGCAATAGTTGGCTTTTCTTAATTTTGAAAGCAGCTCAGTAATAGAGAAATTCCTACCTGTGGTTAATTTGTACTTTTTTAAAATTAGCAAAGTAAAAAAGTCTGTGAAATCCAGACCTTTTAAGAAGAACTTCCATTTATGCAGTTTGGGAAGTGATTTTTTTAAAAAAGAATTGCTCAAGATGTTACCTGAGGTGACTCATAAACAGAAAAATAAATGCACAGCGCCATGCTGCTATATATCTCGATCGTAGGAAGCTTAAAAATCTCTCCCTTGCTTGGAGTTCTTGTAGCTATGATCCCATTATTGTTTCCAGTATAAGGGACTGTGACTGCAGAAATAAAGGCAGTTAATTAAAATGGGCTGACTATGAAATAGAATTATGTAAAAAGCAAATACAGTTAAATTGAAATGTAAATCATACCAATATTATTATTTGGTTTTGAAGTAGCAGGTGATAGAAAAAGAGAGGGAAAAACGTTCTATGTGAGATCTGAGGGCAACTTTGCAAGTCCAGAGCTGTTCTATGTTTAGGAGCTCTCACATAGAGGCTCTCATTTGTATGAAAATGTAATATACTGTAGTTTGCTGTTATGTATAGCTTGAACCTCTGCATTTGGCATTTGCTTATAGCCAGGAACCTAATGTATTCTTCATTTAAAGTAGATTTCAACCACTACTAAAAGTCTTCAGTGAGATGATTAAAAAAACCCAGAAACTATGTAGCTCCCCTGATAGAAAAATTTTCTAGGTTCATTTGGTGGTGCAAGGCAGGGAAACGGGAATTGTTTGGCCGTTGTTTTTTCTGCCAGCACAATATCAATGAGTACTGCTTGTGTTTGGTTTTGTCTCAAATATTCATTTGTCCTTTTTATGAATTTTCTCTTCTTAATCAAAGTTATGGTTAAGGAAGTTTTACTCCTGACACAATACCTAAACATTCACTTAGTAAAATGGAGAGGCTGGATATTCATGTAAATAAATCAGCAGGTCTTACTCACGTCTAACCTTTTGCGCATTTCACATAATGCTTCTTTCAGGCCTGAAAATGTTTAAGCAATGTTTTGCACGTCAACTTTCAGTCTCCAAGATAGCCCATTGATGTTCTCCAGCTATGTTGGACAATAATTCCAGTATTTCTAGGTACAGTGCCCAAAAGGTTTGGCCATGTTGGCTAGAATTCTGGGAGTTGTAGTTCAAATATTATTCAAATAGTACAGTGACCAGTTTTGAAAGGTTGGTCTAACATTTCCATTTAAACACTTAAAAAAAAAGAATACTGCATAGCAAACAATTAAAAAGACACATGCCTGTAATGCTGGAAAGCTGTTGTCAGCACACAACAATTGGGCAAGGTAGATAAAATGTCTGACAGTGGGACTTCCTATGTTATGAGGCAGAGTTGCCCAATATGAAGCCCTCCATATGTTGCTGAATAGGAATGTCCAGGATCTCCACCCAACACGATCAATAGTAAAAGATGCTGGGAATTGTAACTCAGCAACATTGGGAACCATAGGCTCCCCATTCCTGTCTTAATGGCATTTGTAGTGATAATAGTTATTCATTGAAGGCTTAAGGGTATATAACTTTCATCTGATTTTTATATAAGCAGATTGCTTCCTATTGACCCTATTAGCTGGTGTCCCAAGTATACCAAATTCCAGTTTGTGAAGAGATTTTTTGTATATTAGGTCCTACAAGTCATCCTAAGGCAATATGGCGCTACTGCTATATGAATGTTTAATAATTTAAAATATGAAACTACTTAAAGGAACTGATCTTATCAGGAGAATGATGCTAGAACTGGGGAATAATTATCCTATGCAGCAGCACCTACTAATATTTCAGCAGTCACAGAACTAGCTTTTTGCAAGCACGCACATCTACAGTGTATGTCATGACAATGCACACATCTTCAAAGCTGTCTCCCATAGTATCCCATAGTATTTGCCTGGCCACTTCGATCTTGCAGGGTTGGCGTGCTCCAGGTTCTTTTGATTAAACAATGCCATTTCTCAGGACCCTGGAAACGGGCCTTCTCTATAGCAGCACCTACAGAAGTTTCCCCCAAGATCCGGATGGCCCCTACTCTGCTGTTGTTCAGAAGAGCGGTGAAGGCCTTGGCGAGGGGGAGAGAGATCCCTCGCTTCATTCCATCTGGTCTGTCTCGCTCGTCCTTTATTGATTTTATTGTAATTTCTTTGTTTGATTGTTGTGAGCCACCCAGAGTCGTTGGGAGTCAGGCGGCATAGAAGTTTAATAATCCTTCTCCTTCTCCTTCTCCTTCTCCTTCTCCTTCTCCTTCTCCTTCTCCTTCTCCTTCTCCTTCTCCTTCTCCTCCTCCTCCTCCTCCTCCTCCTCCTCCTCCTCCTCCTCCATTGAATGCATTGACTGGGTTTATACATCATGCTTGGTTTAAAATTTAAGTTTTTATTTTAATCTCAACTTTAAAAAGAAGCAGCAGAAGTGACTATCTCTGAGCTTTGAAGCTTGTCAAAGATGCCCACTCCCCATTTGATTGCAGTATATCTTATTCCTGGCAATGGGAGTCTCTCCCGGTGCAGTTGCAGACTAATGGACATCTCCGTTCCATCAGGTCAGTGTTAGAAACTCCAGGTGGTAGGTAGCTGCAGCAGCAACAGTGGTGATTTAGTTGGTCCCTTCCCCAAAGAACAGAGCTGCATGAGGTGACAAGTGTTTGACACATCCACATATGACTAAACAGCAGAGTGTCTGAATTCACGCATGCATACACATTCCAAGAAGAGGCCTGATGCATTTTTTAGAGCTGTGGATTGATTTATAGTTAAGTTTTAACTTTTCTATTTTGATCTTTAAAAAAAATGTTTTATTTTAAATAAAAATAAAAAGTATTTTATTTTATTAAAATGATAGTTCTCCAGATAGTGCTAAAGCTAAAATGAACCAGCACTGGCTGCAGTTGAGATATTTATAGCATGATCTTTGTTTCCATTGAGCAGACTGCTTTGATTTAAGCCATTTTAAAGACTGATTAATGTGGAACAGTGTCGATTACCAACCAAACAACTCTGCTAATTTACTAGAGATTGCAGATCAGGCTATTCATTTTCTGAGGGCTCATTGTTTGTTAGAGAGACAATAAAAATGTAGCTTTGTAATCTAAGCATTTGATTTCACAGCTGTAAAGTGTTTTTTTTTAATGTTAAGGATACCAGGCAATTATTACATCCCAAACCTTACTTGAGACTGATTTTAAAGGTAAATATTTGTGCAAGCTCTCATTGAATTAAGATGCAGAAATGGAATTAATGATTGTCAGTTTGACGTATAAAATTACTTACTTTACTATTTGTTTTCTTAATGCTTGGTTTAGAATCTTAGACTAGGGCCACATACCATCACCAGGCACTGTTGTTCCAGCCTGCCTCATTTGATTCTATTTGATCAGACAACAGTATCAAGCACAATTGTTGCAAATCAGCCATGTGGCTTGCTATCATTTTAAGGTAGGAAACAGGAAAATTACAGGGTTTAACATAAAATAGGCCTAATTCAATTTTTTAAAAAACCTCAAAATTAGAAGAAAACAATGCAATGAGTGCCCCTCCCCATGTTGTTCTTACCCACTCTGTTTCCCCATCATGAAATATGGCCCCAGCTGCCAAATGTTATGTATCTCAAATTATGCCCTAACTGTTAGACACCATATGCAAAATATCCATAATATTATGCTCTAAATCAGGGTTTCTCAACCAGGATACCATGGAACCCTGGGGTTCTGCGAGAGGTCACTAGGGGTTCCCTGGGAGATCATGATTTATTTAAAAAAATATTTCAAATTTGAGCAACTTCACATTAAAGAGGTAAGTTTCATTCTTTATTTTTAGTTTAAGAACACTGTTAATGCATATATACAGGCCTACACATGAAACGAATACAATAATTCTGTAACTTCTGGCCTATATTTGAGCCTGAATGTGCAGGGGTTCCCCGAGGCCTGAAAAATATTTCAAGGGTGCCTCCAGGGTCAAAAAGTTGAGAAAGGTTACTCTATATTAATAGATTTGTGTGTATGTGTTCTGCATGTATGTGTTTGTCTGCCTTCAAGTCAGTGTTGAATCCTGATGACTGCCTGGACAAGTCCCTGCAGTTTTCTTGGCAACATTTTGGAAGTGGTTTGCCCTTGCCTTCTTCCTAGGGATGAAAGGAAGTGGCTGGCCCAAGGTCACCCAGCTGGCTTTGTGCCTAAGGTGGGACTAGAATTCACAGCCTCCTGGTTTCTAGCCTGGTGCCTTAACCACCACACCAAATATTTGCTCAAAGCAAATATTAGATTTCACTGATGTCAAGACATTTCTAATGGGGACATATTTCTTTTGTAATGAAGTGGGGTGGTAGGGATGCTTCTGACCTGGTAGATGTGCTTTTGGATCAGGTATAACCCTAAGAATATGTAGCCCAAACTTGCCCATTTGCTGCTAAAAGCCCTTTCCTCACTTGGAGATTTGCATCAGCACCAGACTGTCTTGGCAACCCCAGTGTTCCCCCTTTGATCACACAACACTGCCCTTATCTTGTTTGCAGTCCATAATTTAAACTGTTTTATGCCAATCTTTCAAGTTTTAGAAAATAACCAGTTTTCCTGTGAAAAGTTTATTTACTTTTCCTTCCCCTGTTTTGGAGGGGAATGTTCATGTGACAGGCCGGGTGCTGATCAGTCCTTGGTGGATTCTCAGAGGAGGTGCCTGTATCTTAAGAGCGGGTGAGAAACACATGATATTGATAATTTATCAGCCAATTAGCATTATCCAATCAAGATACTACCAAGGAGAGTACAACACCCCCACCAACACAGGCAGGACAAGCCTGGGTATATAAACCGAGAGCAAGTCCCACTCCCGTTTTGCACTGAAGATGTTGCCTAGCCTGGCAATGAAACGTCTGCAAGAAAACGACAAGGCTCAGAGAGCACCATGGACTCCACAATTAGCATTCTCAGAATATTCCCCACCGTCTCCAGTGAAGACAATTTGATATCCAACAGGACAGCCGAACAATCAGGGCAGTATATTTCAATCTCAGAAAGATGTTATGTTACTCTAGAGCAGTGTTTCTCAACCTTGGCAACTTTAAGATACATGGACTTCAACTCCCAGAATTCCCCAGCCAGCCATCCTGGCTGGGGAATTCTGGGAGTTGAAGTCCACGTATCTTGAAGTTGCCAAGGTTGAGAAACACTGCTCTAGATCCACAGTGAGAAAAGGTCAGCATTATTATGCTATTCACAACTCACCTATTGATTAACTTTTTTAGATTTAAAAATAAACCTTTCTTTAAGGGATTCCCTTTTTTAAAAAAAAATAGTGCTGCTGGGTACCAGCGTAATAACTAGAGCAAATTTAAGGGATTGTCAAAAATGAGACATAAACCAAAGAGTCATAACTGATTAGAGCTACTTTACCTGGGCTATCACTAGATGGAAGCAAAGTTTTTTTTCCTGCTCATACAGATTTTTGCCACCCTGGCATGGGAGTCCTACAGCTGCACTGCATATATTATAATTGTTACTGAAGCTTGCAAGTAAGGTTTGGATTCATAAATACCAATACACAGACTGTCATTTTTGCCCTTCAGATGTTATAGCAGAATATTCTGTTATGTATGTTACCTATACATGTATACATGTATGTTACCTATACATGTCACATTAAACCATGTCTTATTTTAACCATGGTTTGTTAAACAATCCAGAGTCAGTCTTGCACGTAAGCAAAGTAATCATGGGTTTTTTTGCCCAGTTTCTGGTTTCTTTTATGTCTTTTTAAGTTTCTTTTTCCTTACATGTCTTTGAATTAATCATGGGCTTGGGTGGCTACCAGAACAAACCAAGAATAATTGAAACAAAAAACATGCATCCAACTTTGCATCTGTAGCCTAGTGTGATGTGCAATCAGTAGGCCAACAACACAGTATTTCCTGCTATAAAACAAACCAGTTCACTGATCCTGTTTTGTATGTCACACTGAACCAAAAGAATACTATAGTACAGGGCTTTCCAAAGTTTTTCCCGCGGTGACACACCAACCAGCGTTGGTGTGTCGCCGTGGGAAAACCCGGAAGTGCGGCAGCGTGCAAAAACCCGGAAGCGCTGCTGCTGCTTTCGGGTTTTGCACGCTGCAGTTGGTGTGTCGCCGCAGGAAAACCCGGAAGCGCTGATGATGATCAGCGCTTCCAGGTTGTGTGGCGACACACCAGACTGTGTGTGGCGACACACTTTAGTGTCGCAACACACAGTTTGGAAAGCTCTGCTATAGTATAATCTTGGGCAGCATTTACTCTAGCTGCAGCAGTCTGGTAGTTAGCACTGTATTTTGAAGATCACCATAATCTTGGGACCCACAATGTGTGTGTTCTATGGTTATTTTGCAATGGCTTCAAACGCCAGTGTGATCTAGCAGGAGCCTTATTTTATATCTACCAAGAACAACAACAATTGGCTAGATGGATTAAGAAACGTCACTGTTTCTTGCTCACTGCATTTTTTAAAAATGTACACTAAGGTTTTTTAAAAAAAAGTACATTTCTGAAAATGTATTACTTTAGCAAACAGATATTTAATACCTTCTTTATACATCAGCAGCTATCTTAGCAGATAGAACTGGGTGTCGTTGAAACTGGGGTTGATCCAAGTTTGTTGCACTGGTCACTGAATTCTTTCATCTGCCGAAAGAAATGGTGGCCGTCTAACATTCATTTTGAACAGTGGAATCTAGGTTTTTAATTATTTCCTTTCTAGTGTTCTGAAAATCAATAATGTACAAATTACTAACCAGTAGCTTTTATCTTCATGGACAAATTGGTATTGAATTCCTAAGCACATCCACTTAGAAGCTTCATTCCTGTGGATTTTTCAAAATGAAATCTACCTCAATTTTATTGCATTGAGGATTTTAAAATATCATCTGAGTAATTTCCTAGCCCCACAATGGGATGAATGCTATGAGAAGCATTGTATCAGTCTGGGAGAAGGAAGAGAAAATACAAAGACAAGACAACAAAATGAAATATTTAAGACAGCTAACAAAAATAAAGAAACAAAATCCAGAATAAAAAAGTTATATAAAAGCAAAGTAAACCGCCCAGAGTCTACTGTTGTAGAGATGGGCGGTGATAAATTTGAATAATAAATAAATAAATAAATGCTAAAATTAATAGTTAAATGCTTGGCATTTGATTGTCATTAATTGCATGGGAAGACAGTTCTATAACAGAACACAAAAATGCCCAAATATTAAACAAAAAAAAAAAGGAGAATGCATAACAGCCAGTTTGGTGTGGGGTTAAGGCAGAGCTTTCCAAACTTTTCATGTTGGTGACACACTTTTTAGACATGCATCATTTCGTGACACACTCTTACAGCAGGGCATCATTTCGCGACACACTCTTATAGCAGGGCAAAAGGCAGGCACTAGGACCTGCACAGAATCACAGCAGGTTTGGAGGCAGCCGGGCACAAGGCAGGCGCTAGGACCTGTGCAGAATCCTGGCAGGTCTCAGAAGCAGCAGCAGCCACGACACACCCAGAAACTGCAGCCGACACAGTAACGTGTCCCGACACACAGTTTGGAAAGCTCTGGGTTAAGGTGTTGGGCTAGAAACCAGGAGTCTGTGAGTTCTAGTCCCGCCTTAGGTATGAAAGCCGGCTGGGTTACCTTGGGCCAGTCACTCACTCTCAGCGCTAGGAAGGAGCCAATGGCAAGCCAGGAGACTGAGAGTTCTAGTCCTGCCTTAGGCATGAAAGTCGGTTGGGTGACCTTGGGCCAATCACTGTCTCTCAGCCCTAGGAAGGAGCCAATGGCAAACCAGGAGACTGAGAGTTCTAGTCCCGCCTTAGGCATGAAAGCCGGCTGGGTGACCTTGGCCCAGTCACTCTCAGCCCAACTCACCTCACAGGGTGGTTGTTGTGGGGAAATAGGAGGCAGGAGTATTAAGTATGATCACCGCCTTGAGAGATAGATAGATTAAAAATATCATCATCATCATCATCATCATCATCATCATCATCATCATCATTTCTAGTTTGGTGACAAACTGTCCCTAAAATAGGAAGAATAGGAGGAGTTGAGTGTAGCTACATGCCAAACTTGAACTAATGTGTTTGATCCAAATTTATAAGGAATCCATGGAAGTGGCTGGCAAGGGTAGTAGGTATGAGCAAGTTGAAATGTAGAATATGAAGAACCTTCTTAGGAAACAGGGATTTTTTCTCCTCTAAAGAAGCCTTCCATTTCCTACAGTTCATCTGCCTTTAAGTGCCCAAACTGGTGCCTTGAAATTATATCTGTTGGTTTATTTAACACACTGTGTAACATAACAGAGTGATCCTGTACATCAGAGCTTTCCAAACTTTTCATGTTGGTGACACACTTTTTAGACATGCATCATTTCGCAACACACTCTTACAGCAGGGCATCATTTCGCAACACACTCTTACAGCAGGGCGCAAGGCAGGCACTAGGACCTGCGCGGAATCACAGCAGGTTTGGAGGCAGCAAGGCACAAGGCAGGCACCAGGACCTGCGCGGAATCCTGGCAGGGCAGGTTTGGAGGCAGCAAGGCACAAGGCAGGTGCTAGGACCTGCGTGGAATCACAGCAGGTTTGGAGGCAGCAAGGCACAAGGCAGGCACTAGGACCTGTGTGGAATCACAGCAGGTTTGGAGGCAGCAAGGCACAAGGCAGGCACTAGGACCTGCGCGGAATCACAGCAGGTTTGGAGGCAGCAAGGCACAAGGCAGGCGCTAGGACCTGTGTGGAATCACAGCAGGTTTGGAGGCAGCAAGGCACAAGGCAGGGACTAGGACCTGCGCGGAATCCTGGCAGGGCAGGTTTGGAGGCAGCAAGGCACAAGGCAGGCACTAGGACCTGCGCGGAATCCTGGCAGGGCAGGTTTGGAGGCAGCAAGGCACAAGGCAGGCACTAGGACCTGCGCGGAATCCTGGCAGGGCAGGTTTGGAGGCAGCAAGGCACAAGGCAGGCACTAGGACCTGCGCGGAATCCTGGCAGGGCAGGTTTGGAGGCAGCCAGGCACAAGGCAGGCACTAGGACCTGCGTGGAATCCTGGCAGGGCTCGGAGGCAGCAGCAGCGATACACCCAGACACTGGAGCCAACACACTAACGTGTTGCGACACACAGTTTGGAAAGCTCTGCTGTACATATTTACTTACAAGCAATATTCATGGAACTGAATGCAGATACTGCCAAGTCAACATACATAGGATTTCAACCAACATGCAAATATGGTATAATGGTGAGGACATTATACCATGTGCTTTTTAGATGTGGACTTCAATTGCCAGAAGTCTCCACAAATATGCTGATCTGGGGAGCACCCAGTTGAAACAGGCTGCATTAAAATGTATTTGTTGGTTAGAGTTATAGCTGTTTTTCCTCTGGAGCTCACAGGGGTATTAATTACATTCCCTCCAGCTTTTCCCCCCATGGTTAACAACTCCAGGAGGTAGGCTGAGCTGTGAGAGAGTGAATGATTCATTGAGCTTCCCTGGCTGAAGGTGACGTCCAACTCCATATTATCAGATGGAGATGAAGGAGATCTGCTTCAGATCCCTCCTTGAATGTGAAGTTCACCTTGAGCGAGTTACTGCCTAAGCTTAATCTGTCCCACAAGATTCTCGTGAGGATAATATGGAAAGGGGAAGAGCAATGTTGTGTGCAAGAAATAACAAGTATTCTTTATGAAACAGGAAAGATCTGTAAGAGTCAGATCCTGGATGACCTCCTTCTCATATGCATGTCTTGCAGCTCTCTCATTGGCAGGCCTCCTGTTGGTGCCTTGGACGGTCACATTATTTTTCCACACAATTATTTATAGCCAAGACTCTTGTCTGATACTAAAAATCATTAATATATGTCCTGGGTATTATTCAAACAAAAATTGAATTCCCCAATTGTTTTGCTCCCACTTGGTCCTGTTTTGATTATAAATCATCCTCTAGGGACCAGGGAAACCAGTCCCCCCAGGGTGAAGCAAAAGAGTCATTTGTTCCCTAAGTGGACACTAATGAGTGGCTGAGTGTGGGGTTCCCCTTCCCCTGTATTAAACATTTAATAAGAAGCCTGATGAAGCCAGAGCCTGGGAGGAGGAGAGATAGGCACTCTGCTCAGTGGGCTATCCAGTAGCAAGCTGTTGGGGGTCTTTCTCTCTTGCCCGTTTATCATAGGAGAGGCTGCAGAAACAATTCAGCTCTTTTTCATGGAAAGAGACACTGAACTGTTGAAAACTGTGCCAGTTAAAACTCTCAAAGTTTCCCTGTTTTTTCTTTATTTCTCTTTCCCCCCCCCCACCCTTTCTATTTTCCTGACTATTTCTTTCCTAATTTCTCTTTTCCAGATTCAGTAATTCAATAATGATGCATTCCTGAAGGGGAGCCATGTTAAACTATTACAGCACAAATAAAAAGTATTTGGTTCCTTAGCCATGCACCAATCTTTCTTCCTTCTCCTCTTCTTCTAGGGCAGGGGTGGACAATGTCAGGCCCGTGGGGCTCCCGCCTAAGGCCCGCGGGGCTCCCGCCTGCAAACCCCACCCCTTCCACGTGATTGGCTCCCGCCCGCAAACCCCGCCCCCAGTGCTTGTGATTGGCTCCAGCCCGCAAACTCCGGCCCCCGGTCCGTGGAAATCCCAGAAACCCCGCCCCCACCCCCCCGGTCCCCGGTTATAAATATCCAAATGGCCCTTGGCAGAAAAAAGGTTCACCACCCCTGTTCTAGGGGCTATGGTGGGAGAAGGCAACCTGTAGCACTCCAGATATGCTGAGGTATACCTTCCAGCAGCCTCAACTAGCACAGTCAATAGTAAGGGAATCTGGGAATTACATTCTGCAACATTTGGAGTGCCAGAGGTTATCTCACCTGAGGTTATGGACTGAGGATGGATGAAATCCCAGATGATTGAGGGAGGACAAACATTGGCTTCAGCTTGAAGGACCTAAGGATCTCTAGACCAGTATGTTTAATATTTGTACCTGGGGAAGATTCTAGTATACTGTAGATCAGTGTTTCTCAACCTTTCCAACTTGAAGATGTGTGGACTTTAACTCCCAGAATTCTAGCTGGCTGGGGAATTTTGGGAGTTGAAGTCCACTCATCTTTAAGCTGTCAAGGTTGAGAAACACTGCTGTAGATCATAAAGTGATAAATCTGTTAGTATCTTGAAAACAAGGCCATGATTACTAGAAATTAATCAAGAATTGTACCCACATAGCATTCCCACAATATACTAAGGAACTTCTTTAGTAGATTGTGGGAATGCTATGTGGGTACAATATGTACAGATTTTAGCATCGAAAATGTATATTATATAGGGAGTTGGGGGTAGGCGGCGTAGTTTTGCGCTGGTTCGCCTCCTTCCTCCGGGGCCGTTCCCAGTCGGTGTTGATAGGGGAGGAGAGGGCTGACCCGTGGCCCCTGACTTGTGGGGTGCCGCAGGGGTCGGTTCTCTCTCCTCTCCTGTTCAACATCTACATGAAGCCGCTGGGCGAGATCATCCGTCACCACGGGATGAGGTATCACCAATATGCTGATGATACCCAGTTATACATCTCCATCCCGGGTGAAGTAGGTGATGCGGTCGATGCCTTATCTCAGTGTCTGGAGGCTGTGGGGATCTGGATGGGGAACAACAGGCTTCAACTGAACCCTGGTAAGACGGAGTGGCTGTGGATTGATGGCCCCCCTAGATCCAGGAAGTTGTCATCTTTGGTTCTGGGTGGGGTGGCACTACCTCGCTCGGATCCAGTGCGGAATCTGGGGGTCCTCCTGGACTCGCGACTCCTGCTCGAAGAGCAGGTGGCAGTCACGGCCAGGAGGGCCTTTGCACAACTTCGCATTGTGCGCCAGTTACGCCCTTTCCTGGATCGGGAGGCCCTCCGAACAGTCACTCACGCCCTTGTCATCTCCCGTATAGATTACTGTAATGCGCTCTACATGGGGCTACCCCTGAAGAGTATCCGGAAGCTTCAGCTGGTTGGTGCAGAATGCCGTGGCGCGAGCAGTTATGGGTGCCATGAGATCGGCACATGTAACACCTCTGCTACGCGAGCTGCATTGGCTACCAGTTTGCTTCCGGGTCCAATTCAAGGTGTTGGTGATTACCTTTAAAGCCCTACATGGCATAGGGCCAGGATACCTGAGGGACCGTCTCGTCCCGATAACGTCGGCCCGCCCCACCCGTGCATGTAGAAAGGGCATGCTTCGGACCCCCTCAACAAGAGAATTCCATCTAGCGGGGTCCAGAAGATGTGCCTTCTCTGCGATAGTGCCCGCCTTATGGAATATCTTGCCCCCGGAGGTGAGACTGGCCCCTTCACTCCTGGCCTTTCGGAAGGCCCTCAAGACCTGGCTCTGCCGCCTGGCCTGGGACGACAGAGGCGGCAGTGCCTCCTGGGGTTGGCTGGCCCCGTAGTAATACGATCTATCCTACGGTCCCCAATCCATCTTGGATTTCATGTAATTTATTATTGGATGTATTTTAGATATTGTTTTTGTATAGTTTTTAAACTTTCAATTGTTGTAACCCGCCCAGAGTCCCTTGCAGGGGAGATGGGCGGGGAATAAATTGAATAAATAAATAAATAAATAAATAAATAAATAAATAAATAAATAAATATTCTGATTGGTGAGTACTGAGTCTAATCCTATTTAATATTTTTATTAATGAAAAGATAGAATACTTATCATATTTATAGATGATCAAAAAATTGGGTGGGATTACTTAACACTCTAGAAGAGAGAAATGAAAATCAAAATGATCTTGATTAGAGGACTGAAATTACCAGAATAAAGTTTAACAGAGAGAAATGCAAAGTTATTCATTTAAAAAAAACGAAACCAAGTGTACAAGTATAGGATGGATATTGAGGTAATAGTATGCATGAAAGGATCTTGAAATTGTAGCTTATCGAGAGACTTCTGGTGGGGACATGGCGGTCTGAACAGCTGTGCCTGCGGGCTTAGCGGGCAGCACTGACAACACGGCATTTTTTTCAGGCTCAGGCAGGTATTTCCTGAAGCCCAGGAGTGTTTTTCTGGAAAAAGGAAAATGCTCGGAATCACCCCATCTGTCCTCCAGGCAGCTGCTTACAGCCAGATCACAAACAGCATTCGCGTTCGACTGGTAAGAGCAGCCGGGAGGCTGGGACGTCACTGTTTTCCAAGCCGCGCTGTAGCCTTAAAGGGACACTAAGACCGGCCACCCCATTTCTAAATCACCCTCTATATATATTTAAGTACGCGTACCCTAAGAAAGGCTTTCTATAGCAAGGAGAAACCGGTTCTCTTGGTGCTTATCGTTATTTTGGGGATTTAAAAAAAAAATTTTTTTTTAAAGTTTTCGACTTTGTTTTCAATCCAAATATTAAGGAGGATTGAGAGTAAATAATTGTCTCCCTGTTATTATTTTTGTACTAAATTTGAAGATATTAGCATTTTCCTACATGTTGAATCGGCTGCTTTGAACTTCTAGCTTTCTGCTTCTACTTTCCCTGCTGAACTGTCTGCAAATCTCACTTTTGCTTGTGTAAACACATTCCATATCTTCAACTTTCACGGGTTAAGCACCTTAGGGCAGTGGTCGGCAAACCGCGGCTCGTGAGCCACATGCGGCTCTTTGGCCCCTTGAGTGTGGCTCTTCCACTAAAGTCCCTGCACTTACCTGGATGCCGGCCGACATGCTGGGCTCAGAGGAGGAGGAAGAGCCAATCACGGGAGACGACAGGATTGGCGCGAAACCAACCGCAGATCCGGAAACGCTGATTGGCAGGGACTCTGAAAGAAAGACGCCTCCGCCAATCGGCACGTGCCAAAGGAGAGCAGAGAGGCGGGCAGAGCAACGCGAAGCCCGATTGGGCCCCGCTCTCCCAAGGCGCGAAAAACGGAAAAAAAAGCCGGCACGACTTACCTCAGGTGCCGGAGACAACCGTTCTAACCGTTCTCACAGTTCTACGCTGAGTTCTCTAAACTCCGCGCCGGACCCTGTTCCCGAGCCTCGCCTCACGGCCACCACAAACCTCGCTCTAGAGCCCTGCCTTACCACAATCCCGGACCCCGTGAACGAGCCTAGCCTTGTTGCCGCACCGGACCCGGATTCCACGCCTTGCCCCGCCACCGCGCCAAGCCTCGGACCCAAGCCTTACCTTGCTTCTGTGCCAAGCCTCGTACCCGAACCTTGTCCGCTTGCCGTGCCTCCGTCCTTTTTACCTGTGAAAGAAACCAGCATCGGGGTAAGCACCACCACCTTGCCTGCTCCTCTCCTGACTGCCCGAGCCACCGACTCTCAGTTGCTCTCCGCCCCAGAGCCAGCCGACGCCGGCCACCAGTGGGCTGCTTTTGTCAGGCCCCAGTCTACCCAGACTCCCACCAGCCCAGATCAGCAGTCAAGCCCAGCTGACACCGGCCACCAGTGGGCTGCCTTTGTCGGGCGCCGGTCTAACCCCAGCCCCGACAGCCCAGCTAACTCCACGCCCGTGGACACCTTGCCTGTCACCTCCGTTTCGCCGCCGGCTGCAGACTGTGCTACAGAGCCCGTCCCCTCTCAGCTCCTTCCTGCCTGGCCAGGAATATTGCCCGAACTCGCTGCTATCCAGCCTGTAGAAGAAGAAGCATAAAGTTACCTGTATTTTTCCAACCAGCTGCAAATCCTACAGGTATTTTTGTCATCAATTTAAGAATTGTAATTATTATGTGTTGGTGGTTTTATTATAATAAAACGAAACATTTTTTTAGGTGCCCTGTTTGACATGGCTACAAAGAAGAAGCAAAGAAAAACGGAAGACGAAAACTGTGAATTTAAAGTTGAATGGACCGAGACTTTCGCGTTTATTCAAAACTTAAATGGCCTTCCGACCTGTCTTATTTGTCAGGAAAAATTGGCGCATAACAAGAAATCAAATTTGGAGAGACACTTTACAACTAAACACGTGTCATTCAGTACTAAATATCCTGTCGGTGATGCAAGGAAGAAAGCAGTTGAGGAACTTCAGAAGAGTCAAGAAAAATCAAGTTCTGTATTTAATTACTGGATGCAATCTTCCAACAATGTTAATATTGCAAGTTTTGTGGTTAGTCAAGAGATTGCTAAGAGAGGAAAACCATATACAGACGGGGAATACATAAAAAGTTGTTTTATAAATGCATCCGAAGAGCTATTTCGGGATTTTAAGAACAAAGCAGATATTCTAAAAATAATTAAAGAGTTACCATTGCCTGCTAAAACAGTGAAAGATAGAACAGTCAAAATGTCTTCGGATATAACCAACCAGCAAGTCGAAGATCTTAAACTGGTTTCAGCTTTATCAATAGCAGTTGACAAGTCTTGTGACATAAATGATACAGCACAAGTTTCACTTTTTGTACGATTTATTTCATCTACAGGTCCTAAAGAAGAAGTTTTAGGATTATTGCCACTCGAAGGTCAAACACGTGGAGAGGATATAGCAAATGCTGTAATTGAGTGCATTGAAAAACATCATATTCCACTCGATAAAATTGTCTCAATTTCAACAGACGGGGCGAAAAGTATGACCGGCGTAAGAAACGGGTTTGTTGCTATTTTGAAAGAAAAAATTAATCACGAGATACTTACTTACCATTGCATCATTCATCAAGAAGCGCTTTGTGTGCAGACATTTCCAGAAGAAATTTGCAAAGTTATGGAATTGGTGATTAAGATTATCAACTCCATTATAGCTAAAGCTCTTAATCATCGCCAATTTAAAGAATTTTTAGTTTAAATGGTGAGTATGCAGATCTTCTGCTGCATAACAAGGTACGTTGGTTATCAAGAGGAAACATTTTGAAACATTTTGCTTCCTTATTAACAGAAATTAAAGCATTTCTCCTTGAGAAGGGTGTTCACTATCCAGAATTAAAAAACTAGCGTTTGCTGTTCTTTCCTTATTCGGGTCTACATATTCATGCGAACAATCATTTTCAAGCATGAACCTTATCAAGAGTAAATTGAGAAGTCGTCTTATTGATGAGAACCTGGAATCGTGCCTAAAATTAAAAACAACATACAAACCTGACTTACCCAAACTTTCCAAGGAGATGCAAGGCCATTGTTCACATTAGTGTTTGTCAGTCATTGTCATGATTTAATTTTATGGATACCTTACAATTTAATTTTATCAGTAAATAATATCGTTATTAAGTATGATATCAAGTTTTATTCAACGCACCTATAGTTTAACTAAGACTTAAAACTTTAAGTAAAGTTTATTAAGTTAATTTTAGGGAGCATTGTGGAGTGAAAGAAGATGTAGTGTCGAGGATTGAGAAAGGTATGTTGAGATGGTTTGGACATATAGAGAGGATGAACGAAAGGAGATAGACGAAACAAGTATACAAGACAAGTGTGGATGGGAGAGTTGGAAGGGGTCGACCTCAGCGAACATACCTCAATCAGATTGAGGACGTTTTTAGCAAAGGCCAGCTTAGGAGTACCCTAATTAAGTTAATAACAATGTACCTACCTATATAGTTTAAGTTTAAAAAATTTGGCTCTCAAAAGAAATTTCAATCATTGTACTGTTGATATTTGGCTCTGTTGACTAATGAGTTTGCCGACCACTGCCTTAGGGGGTGCCATAATCTACTGCATGAGACATGGAGGATTTTAATCAGACTTTCTCTGACTTCCACCAAGATTTTAAACAGATTCTTTATGATTCTTACCAAATTTTTATGCAAGGCATTCAGGATATTGTGGAAAATATGAGGTCTAAAATGTGTCTGAGGAATTTAACAGCGACAGAAATGTCTCTTCAAAGAGTGAGATCGGGACTTTTGTTGAAATGCTGGATGAAGATTGGATAGTCGAGTTGAAGAAAGGGAGAGATCAAGTTGCAAGCCATAAGGGAAATTGATCTTTTGATGGAACGCCATGGAAAAGAAGGGGTTATTATGTGTGGGAGGTCTTCTGAAGAGAAGTCAGAGTTTTTGAGGGGGGCAGTTGGGCTGTTTGATTTTTTTAAGAAAAAAGCTCTGTGTATATTGTGGGGATATGTAAATGCTTTGGTTTATTGAAGTGGGATAAGGGTTTAAGAATATTTATCTGGATTGCTTTTAGGGTTTGGCTGACTTCATTTATCTTTAACAATTTGGATTAAGATTATTAAGGTATAATATAAAAATAATAAATGTTTGGTTTTGGGTTTAATATGATTAAGATTATTAAAATTGTTGTATTATCAAGTATGTTGTTGTTGTTGTTCAGTCATTTAGTCGTGTCCGACTCTTCGTGACCTCATGGACCATAGCACGCCAGGCCTTCCTGTCCTCCACTGTCACCCGGAGTTTACTCAAATTCATGTTCATTACATCGGTGATGCTATCTAACCATCTCATCCTCTGCCGTCCCCTTCTCCTTTTGCCTTCAGTCTTTCCCAGCATCAGGGTCTTTTCCAGTGAGTCCTCTCTTCGCATTAGGTGGCCAAAGTATTTGAGCTTCAGCTTCAGTATCTGTCCTTCCAATGAGCAGTCAGGGTTGATTTCCTTTAGGATTGACTGATTTGACCTCCTTGCAGTCCAAGGGACTCTTAAGAGTCTTCTCCAGCACCACAGTTCGAAAGCATCAATTCTTTGGCACTCAGCCTTCTTTATGATCCAACTCTGACAGCCATACATTACTACTGGGAAAACCATAGCTTTAATTATACGGACCTTTGTCGGCAAGGTGATGTCTCTGCTTTTTAATATGCTGTCTAGGTTTGCCATAGCTTTCCTCCCAAGGAGCAAGCGTCTTTTAATTTCATGGCTGCAGTCACCGTCTGCGGTGATCTTGGAGCCCAAGAAAATAAAATCTGTCACTGCTTCCATTTCTTCCCCTTCTATTTGCCAGGAAGTGATGGGACCAGATGCCATGGTCTGGGTTTTTTTAATGTTGAGTTTCAAGCGAGCTTTTGCACTCTCCTCTTTCACCCTCATCAAGAGGCTCTTTAGTTCCTCTTCGCTTTCTGCCATTAGGGTGGTATCGTCTGCATATCTGAGGTTGTTGATATTTCTCCCGGCAATCTTAACTCCGGCTTGTGATTCATCCAGCCTGGCATTTCTCATGATGTACTCTGCATATAAGTTAAATAAGCAGGGTGATAATATACAGCCTTGTCGTACTCCTTTCCCAATTTTGAACCAGTCGGTTGTTCCATGTCCGGTTCTAACTGTTGCTTCTTGACCCGCATACAGGTTTCTCAGGAGACAGGTAAGGTGGTCTGGTACTCCCATCTCTTTAAGACTTTGCCACAGTTTGTTGTGATCCACACAATCAAAGGCTTTAGCATAGTCAATGAAGCAGAAGTAGATGTTTTTCTGGAACTCTTGCTTTTTCCATGATCCAGCGAATGTTGGCAATCTGATCTCTAGTTCCTCTGCCTCTTCGAAACCCAGCTTGCACTTCTGGTAGTTCTCGGTTCACATACTTCTGAAGCCTAGCTTGTAGGATTTTGAGCATAACCTTGCTAGCATGTGAAATGAGCGCAATTGTACAGTAGTTTGAACATTCTTTGGCATTGCCTTTCTTTGGAATTGGAACGTAAACTGACCTTTTCCAATCCTGTGGCCACTGTTGAGTTTTCCAAATTTGTTGGCATATTGAGTGCAGCACTTTAACAGCATCATCTTTTAGGATTTTAAATAGCTCAGCTGGGATACTGTCTTCTCCGCTAGCTTTGTTGTTAGTAATGCTTCCTAAGGCCCACTTGACTTCACTCTCTAGGATGTCCGGCTCAAGGTCAGTGACCACACCATCGTATTTATCAGGGATATTAAGATCTTTCTTGTATAGTTCTTCTGTGTATTCTTGCCACCTCTTCTTAATCTCTTCTGCTTCTGTTAGGTCCCTGCTTTTTTTGTCCTTTATCATGCCCATCTTTGCACAAAACATTCCCTTGATATCTCCGATTTTCTTGAAGAGATCTCTAGTCTTCCCCATTCTATTGTTTTCCTCGATTTCTTTGCATTGTTCATTTAAGAAGGCCTTCTTATCTCTCCTTGCTATTCTCTGGAATTCTGCATTCAGTTGTTTATATCTTTCCCTTTCTCCCTTGCCTTTTGCTTCCCTTCTTTCCTCAGCTATTTGTAAAGCCTCATCAGTCAGCCACTTTGCTTTCTTGCATTTCTTTTTCTTTGGGATGGTTTTAGTTGCTGCCTCCTGTACAATGTTACGAATCTCCATCCATAGTTCTTCAGGCACTCTGTCTACCAGATCTAATCCTTTAAATCTATTCCTCACCTCCACTGTATATTCATAAGGGATATGATTTAGGTCATACCTGAGTGGTCTAGTGGTTTTCTCTACGTTCTTCAATTTAAGCCTAAATTTTGCGATAAGAAGCTCATGATCTGAGCCACAGTCAGCTCCAGGTCTTGTTTTTGCTGATTGTATAGAGCTTCTCCATCTTTGGCTGCAAAGTATATAATCAATCTGATTTCGGTATTGACCATCTGGTGATGTCCATGTTTAGAGTCATCTCTTGTGTTGTTGGAAAAGAGTGTTTGCTATGACCAGCGTGTTCTCTTGACAAAACTCTATTAGCCTTTGCCCTGCTTCATTTTGTACTCCGAGGCCGAACTTGCCTGTTATTCCGGGTATTTTTTGACTTCCTACTTTAGCATTCCAGTCCCCTATGATGAAAAGGACATCTTTTTTTGGTATTAGTTCTAGAAGATGTTGTAGGTCTTCATAGAACCGGTCAACTTCAGCTTCTTCGGCATCAGTGGTTGGGGCATAGACTTGGATCACTGTGATGTTGAATGGCTTGCCTTGTATTCGAACTGAAAGCATTCTGTCGTTTTTGAGGTTGTATCCCAGTACTGCCTTTCCCACTCTTTTATTGACTATGAGAGCTACTCCATTTCTTCTAAGGGATTCTTGCCCACAGTAGTATATATAATGGTCTCCTGAATTAAATTCGCCCATTCCTGTCCATTTTAGTTCGCTGATTCCCAAGATGTCGATGTTCAATCTTGTCATCTCATGTTTGACCACATCCAGCTTACCTTGATTCATAGATCTTACATTCCAGGTTCCTATGCAATATTGTTCTTTACAGCATCGGACTTTCCTTCCACTTCCAGACACATCCACAACTGAGCGTCCTTTTGGCTTTGGCCCAGCTGTTTCACTCTTTCTGGAGCTACTCGGAATTGCCCTCCGCTCTTCCCCAGTAGCATTTTGGACACCTTCCGACCTGAGGGGCTCATCTTCCGGCCTCATATCTTTTAGCCTTTTGATACTGTCCATGGGTTTTCTTGGCAAGGATACTGGAGTGGTTTGCCATTCCCTCCTCCAGTTTTGGACCACGTTTTGTCAGAACTCTCCGTCATGACCTGTTCTTCTTGACCTGACTTCATTGAGTTACGCACGCCCCTTCGCCACGACAAGGCAGTGATCCATGAAGGGGATTATCAAGTATAATGGCAGACAATTTATATGTTTTTTTAGTTTGATCTTTATTATATTAGACAGCAATGTATAGAATAGTAGTAGGAAGGAAATAATTAAATAAATGTTATATTGGGGGGGGGAGATGAATAGGATATATACATATACATATACACATACACACACACACACACACACACACACTTTTAATATTAGGGGAGGGAGCAATTGTATTTAGTGATTTTTATAATGTGCCAATGGAATGATTTATAGAAATAATGTGGTTTTGGTTTACTATAGAGTAAGGGATTGATTATGAAAAATTGTTGTATATCCTTGTTGTTAAAAGTCAGAACTTTTGTAACCTTAAAAAATTTTCTGTTTCTACACTTTTTTAGTTTTTTCTTTCCCCCCCCTTTTTTGTAGTTTTTTGTATTTCTGTAGCTTTTATCTTTGTTTGAAACTTAATAAAATTCTTATGAAAAAAAAGAAAAGAAATTGTAGCTTATCACAAGCTGAACATGAGTTGGGTAGAAACATGATGTGGCCGCCAAAAAGATAAATGCAACTTTAGGCTGCATCAACAGAAATATAATTTCTAAAATATATAATTCCACCATGTTCTGAACTGGTCAGCTCCCCCTTTGAGTACTATGTCCAGTTATGAGCCCCACATGTTAAGGAAAACTCGGAAAACAGGAATAGGCGCATGAAAGAGCAATAAGGAGATTGGAAACTAAGCCTTACAAGGAAAATTTGAAGGAACTGGTATGTTTAGCTTTGAAAAGGTGACTGACAGGGAATATGATAGCTTTTTTTTTTTTAGCACATGAAGGGATGCCAGAAAGAAGACAGTTGTTAAGACCTCTTCTCTATCATCTCAGAATGCAGGACATGGAAAAATGTTCTTAAGTTACAGGAAGGAACATTCCAATTGAATGTTAGTTTGACAAAAGAGCCAATTACCCAGAGAGTTGGTGGGCTCTCTGTCACTGCAAGCGTTCAAGGAGAGGCAAAACAGCCATCTATCAGGGATGCTTTAGTTGGGATTTCTGCCCTGAACAGGGGTGTTGCAGTCAATTGTCTTAAGTGGTCCCTTCCAACTCTATGATTCTATTCTATACCTATATTCTATATTCTATATTCTATTCTATTGATAGAGTTATTCAGCTTGGCAATAAAGTACAGCTGGCCCAGCATCACAAGACAAAGGAGAGGCAAACTAAGAAATTTGACATTCTTCTTTCTCGCAGCAAGCAGAAACAAGGAACTGGAGAAACCGCTGGGAGGAACAACAACAACAGGACCACAGAGGACAAAAAGAACATGTGGGTGAAAAATCTCTCAGACAGAGAACTTACCCAACCAGAGAGAGATGTCCTAGCCAAAGGTCTTAATTTTGCCATCACTCCCAAGCAAGTTCCGGTTGTGGAGCTCATTACAGCCACAGAATCTGCCATCCACAACAACCACCTACCTTTTGAAGAAGCAGAACAACTCCGGCTTAAAATATCTGCAGCTCTGTCCAGTGCTCAACCTCCTCCCCCCAACCTTACCGTCCAAGAGAGGAGAGCCCTGACAGCCCTCAGCAAAGATGAAACCATCACCATTTTACCTGCTGACAAAGGAAGATGTACAGTGGTTCTAAACACTGCAGACTACCACAATAAAATTACCTCACTTTTGGAGGATCACCATACATATGAAAAACTGAAAAGAGACCCCACCAACAATTACAAGAAAAAGGCAATAGACAGTTTGAAACAATTGGAACATGATGGCTCCATCGATAGGATTACCTACCACCGTCTGTATCCTGGAGAAGCCATCCCCTGCATCTACGGACTTCCTAAGATCCACAAGGAAGGAACACCCCTCCGACCCATAGTCAGCAGCATCAATTCGGTAACATACAACATTGCCAAACACCTCTCTACCATACTAGCACCTCTAGTTGGACACTCTGAACACCACATCCATAATTCGGAAGAATTTGTTTCCAAAGCAAAGATCCTGAAACTGGATACAGATGAAACTATGGTCTCCTTTGATGTGTCCTCCCTTTTCACCAGCATCCCCACCACTCATGCTCTATCCGCTGTCAGGAAGAGACTAGAAGAGGACAGCACCCTGGAAAGGAGAAGCCATCTCAACCCAAACCAGATCTGCCATCTTCTGGACCTGTGTCTTAACACCACTTATTTCACATACAGAGGTGACTTTTACAGACAAAAACACGGCTGTGCCATGGGTTCTCCTGTGTCACCCATTGTGGCCAATTTATACATGGAAGAAGTGGAGAAGAAAGCACTCAACACATTCCAGGGAACGGTGCCCACCCACTGGTTTAGGTATGTGGATGACACCTGGGTCAAAATCAAGGCCCAGGAAGTACAGGCCTTCACGGACCATATAAACACTATAGATGCCAACATTAGGTTCACCAGAGAAGACACCAAGGACAACAGACTGGCATTCCTAGACTGTGAAGTCCTCATTGGGACCGGTGGCAAGCTAGAAATAGGGATCTACAGGAAACCCACACACACAGATCAATACCTGATGTTTGACTCCCACCATCCACTGCAGCACAAACTAGGAGTCATCAGGACATTGTCACACAGAGCAGAAACCATCCCCACCTCCATGGATTCCAAAAAGAATGAAAAGCAGCATCTGAGAACAGCTCTGCAGGCCTGTGGATATCCAAATTGGGCCTTCACCAAATCTAAGTCTACCAGACCTAAAACAGCAACAGATAGGGCTGAGACTCAGAGTAAACGGAAGAACCTGGTCATTCCTTACATGGCTGGCGTGTCTGAAAAGATCAAACGGATATTTGGCAAACACCACATACCTGTATATTTCAAACCCACCAACACACTGAGACAGAGGCTTGTACACCCCAAAGATCAAACTCCAAAACACAAGGAAAGCAATGTAGTGTATGCAATCCAGTGCAGTGAGGAGTGCTCTGAACTCTACATTGGAGAAACCAAACAACCTTTGTACAGGAGGATGGCCCAACACAGGAGAAGTAACACCACAGGACCAGAGTCAGCAGTTTATCTTCATCTAAAGGAAAAAGGACACTCATTTGAGGACATTAATGTTCACATTTTAGACAGAGAAGATAGGTGGTTTGAGAGAGGGGTCAAGGAATCCATTCATGCCAACTTGGAAAATCCTTCCTTGAATAGAGGTGGGGGCCTCAGGCATAACCTTTCCCCTATCTTCCTTCCTGCTTTGTCTTCTGTGCCTAGGAAGATTAAGACCATTTCACAAGCTCAACAGCAGCAGGGTAATCTTAACGATCCTCCTTTAGATGATAAAGGGACTTAGAAACAAACATCTCAAAAATAACCATGACCTAGCCCCAGGTGCAAGGTCACACAGCCAGCCTAGAAACATATTTAAGGATTCCCTTACTAACTTTACTCAGACTGAAGAAGCTCCTTGGATAAGGAGTGAAACGTTTCCACTAAGAAAATAGAAATCCAGTTGACATGATTCAAGCCACAGACTATTCTATACCTTGAATCTGTTAGAATTAAGTACAGTTGGAGAACAAGAAGAGGGTGGGGTTGGGGAGAAACATGGGCAGTCTGTTATATGTACAGCTATTCCAGGATCTGCAAATTGACCTGCAGGGACTTTAATATTGTAAAAACTTCTGGGCCCAATACCACATTTGAATTCAAGCACTCCCCTAGAGACTGTGCCTGGTTACCTACTTTGTGTAGAAGTCCTTGTGAACTAATTTCAAGCCTACTACAAAGATTTATTTATTCCCACCCCATTTCCACTGCAGCACCATTTGAAGTCTTAGGATTCTTCTCTTTTGTTCTTTTTCCATATCCTCCTCTCTGGAAACCCTGATGATGCAAGAATGCCTAACACACGGCTTTCTGATCCATTAAAATACACTTCAGATTTCTCTTTAATTCTGAATTAAGAGAATATTGGAATATTCCATGTGGGTTACAGATGAATAGTGTAACTGAGACTCATTATGACTCTACTTCTTCAACAGTGTGTTTATTAAAGATACAATGTTCTTTACATTTCAGTTTTTGAGAATTATATTTATGGAAGAAATAAACAGAGAGAAATCTATGCATACTGGGGAATGGAATCCCAGTTCATATGTAACTCTGTGTAAAACAAAACAGTTGCAGATATATTTTGTTCTTCCTCCTGATACATGGGAATCCATGGGAGGGGGCATTTCCTCCCCCAGTGATAATCCCCCGATTCCTAGTTTTTTAAAGAAGACATAGTCCCTAAGCCACAGCTTTCCAAACTGTGTGTCGTGACACTTTAGTGTGTCGCAACACAGAGTCTGGTGTGTCGCCACACAACCCGGAAGCGGCAGTGGGTGTGTGCACGGCGGCGGCGGCAGCGGTGCGCCATCAGTGCTTCCGTGTTTTAGCGGAGGCCGCCACTGCTGCCGCCGTGCGCGCCCCCGCCCCCACGCACACCGCCGCCGTGCACGCCCCGCCTCCGGTGTGTCGCCAACAGTGGCACTTTAGAAAGCACTGCCCTAAGCCTTCTAAAAGGCGAGCTTTGAGGCAAAATGTGTGGTCACTCTTCTGCCCTATTGATTGATTGAATTTATATAGCTGCCCATCTCACTTGCATGTGACTCTGGGCAGCCTACACAATTAAAACACAAACTAAACAACGCAATTCAACCATTAAAACCAATTAAAACCAGTTAAAAACTGTATTTTTTAAGAAAGGCCTCTGGAGTGCAGAGTGCCTCTGAGGGCAGAGAATTGAGGCAACGTCATGGGAAACACTGAGGTAAATTGTAGAATTTGCTGGAAAATCAAGCAATGCATTGTTAATAAGTGTGTGCCTTTCGTCCAGATCATGTGTGATCTGCATGGACCAATCAAAAGCAAAACTAGCGCAGAGCAAACAACATTCTGAGCAAGGAGTTACTGAGCTGTGAACAGTGAATGTCCTTGTGCAGTTAAACTAAAACTTGTAGTTGCTTCAGAGATAAGAAAGCTGGGGAGGGGGGCGCTTCTTAAGAAGGACTGGTTGCAGACTTGCTTTTGGGGGTAGAGAGGGCACAATGTTATAACATCAGGAAGGCTGAATACAATTACGTTTGGAGCCAGTGCTGCTGTATTACAGAACTCAAGTATACATCTTTTGTTAATGTCTTTTTTCTCCCAATTTCACTTTTGTTGCATCTAACTATAAATACAACAACATTGGGAAAGAACTTTAAAAGTGTAAACAAAGGTAACTAAAAGAAGCAAAATCTACCATGGTATTTTGCAAGCTTCACTGAATAAAAACTTGCACGCATGCACACCCACAGAGATACACATGAGACACTTGATCTTAGCCAGAAGGTCAAGAAGTAAGACATACTGACTTTCCTAACATAATTCATGGTTTGTATCAAAAAGGGCAACTACCTCCCACAAAACTTTAAAGTGAAATGTTTTTAGAAACATTTGCAGAGGATAACTTTTAGAGTTTTCTTTGAATCAAATTCAACTCCTGATTTGCCAAGGAAATAGTTACAGAGTAAGTAAACTGGTAGGGATTTCATTCAATCTAAATATTATGTTAAAGAAAAATATCCCTTTTCCTAATAAATTGAGGCAAAAAAGGAGGGCCTAATGCAAGATCCCCACTGTGGGCCAGGGGGCAGTCCTAAGAGATATGGAAAATGTGATTTTAGAAATAAAATTATATTTCATGTAATTACGGTTTGTTACTGAAGAGATATGTCATCATGTTTGAAGTGAATTCAACAAGATGTTGATCATCTCAGGCAACTTCAGCATAAGCGAATGTGTTCAGACCTAAATGCTTACTACCTACAAGAGACGTGAAAGCCACACTTTTTCTAAAAAAGCAGACATATGTATTCCAAATAATAAACCAAATAATAATCTTGCATTGTATATAATTTTAATAGCATCTTCACTTCTCACTGCACTTAAGATGACCCAGTGAAATTAGTTTCTTTGACTGTTTCTCTGGACTAAACAGACTGTAGTCTGTGTTTTAACTTTCTGCAAAAAGGTATTTTTCATCTTTTTTATATTTTTATATTTTATTAAATTTATATTACCTTATGTAATATATTGTATTTTCTTGAAACTCGATCATATAAGTTGGTTTTAAACATATTTCTTTTAATCCATTTATTTAAATAGCAAATGCAATGTAAGGAGATAAAAGCGATTGAATCCGTTATAAGCGAATATTTCAGTATGAATATATCAACAGGACTTTTTTCAGGGAGGAACGGAGTTACGGGAGTGCCGTTCTATCAACGAACTTTTCGAGGGCCGAAAGTGCAGGTGTCTCTGTGGCGCAATCGGTTAGCGCGTTCGGCTGTTAACCGAAAGGTTGGTGGTTCGAGCCCACCCAGGGACGGTTCCCATTGTTTTCGTGCGCAGAACCATCATAATTACCCTTCGTTTTATCCACGAAGAGGAAAACGCAGGGGGGGGGTTGATTCGAGGCAGGGGGTCCCCGCACTCTGCATCCCCCCGCTTACTGAAAATGTGCATAAAATAAAAACCATACGACCGCAGCAGGCAAGCGCATTTGCAGAGTCTGCTCTGCAGCAATTTAAAGGGTGGTTCCATTCAACCCCCCTTCCGCGCCTGGCCCTCCTCCTTGCAACACCCACGTGCTTCTGGCAAAATGCTTTATAGAAGGAGCCCCTCTGCCCAAGAAGCGGCGTAAGTTATGTTTGCACTGCTGGCTCTCGCCGCTTTTCCAATCGCAGCAGCCCTTCCAAAGAGGGGCCCCGCAAGGGGGATTCCAGGGCCCGGGCCTCGCTCTTCCCGAGGACGCCAGACCACCTCCCCCGTGCAAATTCCTCCCTTGCAGCTCCTTTCGCTCTGCTCGCAGACGCTGCAGCGCTCTCCCCGGCGAGGGAGGGGCTCTTCTCAGCTGCTGCTGCTGCCGCCTCTTTCATCTCTGGCAACAGCCGCGCAGGCAGATTTATTTGCCTCTTTCCTTGGGGGTTTAAAAGCGGCGGCGGCGGCGGCGGCGGCGGCGGGGGGGGGGGGCAACGGCGAGAGACCACAGCAGCGCCCGAGCTTCCTGCGGGAAATTGAACCGCAGCCGCAGCGCCCGGGCAAATAATCAGTTTCAGATTCCGCCCCCACCCGTGGCCCTCTTGCGTCATAGGATACCGCTTCTCTCTTTCTTTAAGCTGGGCGGGAGGGAGAGAGACGACGCTGGGACAGATGCCAAGAAGAGGAGAAACTCTTATGTAACAGCCTCGAGAGGAAGGCAGATACTTGGCTTCGACGTTTGTATTCCCGTCTCCCTCCCGCCGCCCCATTCCGGTTTGTCTGCTTCCAGCCTGGATAAGCTTGGATCTTGGCTGCACTTTGCGCCGTGGAGCTGAATTTGTTTTCCAGGCCCGCCCGGTTGCAATATCTCCGTCCCTTCGTTCCCGCCGCAGAGTGGCTAAGCGGTCCCGCGAGGAGGAATGCTTCCACCGAATTGGCCCAGCCTTTTCCCCGTCCCGCTTCCCTTGCCAAAAGCGGGGTGGACCCGCTAATCCTCGCCCACCAGCAAATCGCCTTCCGGGTCCAATCCCCTCTTTGGCCCAATTTTATAACTGCACCCCGTTTGTAGGGAGGAGGCAACGGATTTCTCGCCGAGATTGGATTCATAGTTCCCAACCCGTGCAAAACTCAGCTGCTCTTCGACAGGGCCTTCTAGAACGTTTCTGGCAATTCATACAAAATCCCGCTGCCCTTTTCTTTTGCTTTGTCAAGCTGCCTCTTAATTTTCTCCCTTTTTGGTTTAAAAATTAAGTTTTAAAACAAAGATATATATATATATTAAAATCATAACCTGTCTCTCAAATAGAAGCAACTACCTTTTTGTTTGTGTAGAAACTGTAACAAAAATGCATCCTTGCTGGGGGGAAAAAAACCTTTAAAAGTTAAAAGAAAACATTGGCTCAGACCTATTCTTTCTTTTTAAACGTTCTTCTCTGCACAGAATGAGTTCGTGATTCCAGAATATGCCAAGAAAGACATAGAATGCTTTCGTAAATCTACTCAGAAGTACTGTAATTTTACAGAATTTAAACATTTAATGGCATATGCTGTGCAAAACAGCCTGCCTTGATCAAATGTATCTTTCGTAAGGATGTTAGTCTCTTTTCACCTCAAGAGGTGGCAACACCAGGCTGACCTTGACAGGATCAAAAGAATCAACTTTGGTTAGTATTTAGATGAGAGATCACCAGGAAAAGGCAGGGCCGCTGTAGGCTAAACTAAGAAGTGTAAAAACATCTGGAAGAAGGGAATGGCAAAGCATTTGTGTATTGTTGGCAAGAAAAACTGTTATGATTGGGTCCAAGAAGGCACAGCGTTCAGCTCTTCTAAAAGGAGACTTTATTATTCCCCCCCCTTTACCTTTTAGGTAAAAGCAAGCCAGTCACTGCTTGGAATTTGAGTAGCTGTGAGATATAAGTACCTCTCTTGCTTCTTAATTGCAGGAATGAACAGGTGCCTGACTAGAGAGGAGGCTGGCATGAGCTTTCTGGAGCTTTTAAGAGTTTAAAAATCCCTCCAGTCCCAAATCAAACACCAGATGGAAAGGATTCACTCAAATGCCTAATTTGATCTGTATCATCCCTCTTATTCATAAATTGCTCTGTCCTTTTTAAAATTCCTAAAGGCATACTTAATTAAGATATAATGTTACAGTCAAGTGCACTGCATTTTTTAATGCATAGATGTAGAAATGAAGCCTAAACGTGTATTTTCCAAGAACTATTAAAACCTAATAGAAAAGTAGATGAAAGCTGCATTTGAGTGGAATTCCTTTTCCATTTTTAAGAATCTTATTTTGATAGTAGAGATTTCACCCATGTTTTAGACAGAAGGGTGTAATTTTATTTTAAGACTTTAAAAAATTCCTGCAGAGCGTGTGACACTTTACTGAAGTTGTGCAAAACAGTGAGCTGCAAAACTGTTCACCATTCTTGATCGACTGACTGACTTTGAAGAGAGAATGCTGGCCTTTGACAGGATTGTACTCAATTCTCTGGAGGATAAATGTAGCATTGGAGGACATGGACACAGAGATGCCTAATATTAAATATTGAAATAATTCTGAAATAATTTTTAAAAGGCACTTGTAAGCATGTGACTTAATCTTCAAAGTCTTTGTTCCTTGTGTTACTTCAGTTTGTGTGTGGGTGTTGTGTAGGAGAGAAATTACAGTTGAGATTCTGACAGATAGAATCTGAAAACATCAGATTTTAGAAAGTGTTGCATATTTAGGTTTTTATTAAGCTACCTGTGATATACTCTGAACTTTTAGAAACGGGCGTAAAGGATGCATGAGGCTCCATTTTGAAGTGAACTAAATTGCCAACAGGGCAAATGAGTGAATATCTACATTCTCTCCCTGTTTACATGTTTGCAAATGGAAGGAAATTCAGGAACCAAAGTGGTGGACTAAGCTCTGGAAACTAACCTCAATATTCTGTTCTAGAGCATGTGAGTTGCTGATTCATCTCCGTTGTTACCCCTCATCATCACATCTCCCAAAGTTTCCTTTCCAGCTAGGCACACCCCCAGAATTCGCCCTCTCCGGACCTCTTCTTTCAGCTGCCTTGGGCCTCCCTACCAAAATCTCAAAAGACTTGAACTTCTCCCTGCTTCCTCGTCCTCCGTCTCAGGAATACCACCCGGTCCCAGCGCCCCACCGTTACTTGCAACGGCAAATGCTCACACCAGGCAGCGAGGCACAGCAGCCGTTCACAAAGAGGGCATTCCGTTCTCCGCAATGTTCTTAAGTGACCCTCAGATCCTGAGCAACCTTCACTTGAAGCAACCTTAAGCAGCTTTCCCCAAGCTGGAGCCCTCAAGAAGGGAAGGCGGGGTATGATGAAAACTGTAGCCCAACCCGTTGAAGATCTGGGGGGGGGGGGGGGACGACCGATCTATAGGAAGCTTGTAAAATAGCGTTCTCTCAACCCCCCCTTCTCTCACCCCCCCAACACCCCTTCCTTCTTCACCGTTTGCGCCCCAGCTCAGCCTCGCTTTATTGGCATAAAGACTCCCGAGAGCTATTGATGGTTAGACAATATGAACTAGGAGAGACCCCGAGTTCTAGTTCCCACATCTGGGCGCGGGCGCTGACCGACGCGGGTTTTGTCCGCCCGGGATAGTAACCCCGAGCCTCAGGCAGCTCCGCTTCTTCCGCAGCCCACGAAGTGCTTTCCTCTCTTTCTAGCTCTCCCTTCCCGTCAAGGAAGGAAGGAAGGAAGGAAGGAAGGAAGGAAGGAAGGAAGGAAGGAAGGAAGGAAGGAAGGAAGGAAGGAAGGAAGGAAGGAAGGAAGGAAGGAAGGAAGGAAGGAAGGAAGGGGTGAAAAAGGGAAAGAAGGAAGGAAAGAGTAAAAAACAGTAAAGGAGGAAAAAACAGGAAGGAGGAAATACAGAAAAAGGGAATGAAGGAAGGAGGAAAACGGGCAGGGGAAAGGAAAAAGAAAGAAGATAAATGAAAGAAGGAAGGGGGAAGGAAGAAAGGGAGGAAGACCGACGAAGAAGATATAGAAGAGGAAGAGGAATGAAAGGCGTAAAACGGAAGGAAGAAGGGGAGCAGAAGAAAATAAAGAAAAATAAGAGAGTGGGAAGAAGGAGAAGGAAGGAGGGAATGAGAAGGAGGCGGGAGGAGAAGGGGAGGAAGAGGAAGAGAGGAGGAAGGACCCTTGGGAAGAAGGTGGCTTCTCTCTGCCGATCCTCCGCGCTGGAGCGGCGCAGCCACTCGCCTTGTTTCTCCGGCCTCGAAGGGCCCCAGAGGACCCTGGCCGGGCCGGCGCGAGGGCCGAACGCCAGGGGCTCCCCAGGTGGGAGGGGACGAGCGAGGCAGAGCAGAGGCGCCCCGCTGAAAGGGCGATTCAGGGTTAATCCGACCGGAAGGGTCAGCTAGGAAGCTGGGTGCGGGGGGGCTCTATCTGCAAAGGTCCAAGCCTTATTCAAAGGAACGGGAAGGTAGCTCTGGGAAGTGGGCCACGTACCCGTCGCTCGGGCTCGGAAAGTCTGCGGCTTGCAGAATAAGATGCCAGGAGCAACTTTCAACTCGCGGTGGCCCAGCGCTAACCGCTGGTCACGCGCTTGGATATTGCGCGGGTCCCGGAGAGATGGGCCAGGATTTGCCCGACTCCTGATGGGCCGGGTGGCAGCCGGCCGGTATCAATGAAAATGGCTTAATCGACTGTCCTCCCCATCCCTGAAAGGTAGATGAAGGACAAAAGGGAAATGTTTTAGATGCTAGCTAGAGCATTGTTCCATGCCAAGAAGAAAGAAATACATTATTATTATTATTATTATTATTATTATTATTATTATTATTTGGGTAATCTACAATTAGATTCACAAAGATTGATGAAAATTTAATAATTCAAGTCCTAACCAAGGACCTAAGAATTATTAAGGTAGTGTCTGAGGATATAAGCAGTTCCAAGCAGGGTATTTTTTTTTTTGTAAAATTAGGGTGTTCAGGTCTGATAAATTCAAAATTTCCAAATATTGAGGGAGTCCTTTAGTTATTGCTCCAAGGGCTCCAATCACGATTGGTATAACAGCAGATTTCTTTTTCCATTATTATTATTATTATTATTATTATTATTATTATTATTATTATTATTTCCCTGTCTGGATATGCTACTATATGGTCTGCAGGAAAAGCCATGGCAATGCAAAGTAAACTTCTTGCAGAGTTGGATCAAGAGAGTCCTCTTCAGAACAGACCAATGCAAATAACTGAGACTTCAATTAAGTATCTCTAAATTGAACTAATACATCTGACAATTATTTTCTTTGGGGGCCGGCCCAGATGTCTGAGAGAAGCTCACAGAGCAGGGAACCAGCATTTTTTGTCTCATTCACCTACTTACCCAATTGCATAAATATTGTTAAAATAATAATGGATCTCTAACAAAAACTCTGGGAGTTTGGGAACGTGGCAGTTTCTCTAACAGCATGCAGGCTCAGCCAATGTTCTCTTTGACGTTATTTCATCTTTCTGTTCCAACACAACCATTCTCTGAAAGATCCAGTTAGCAAAATGCAATGATTGAAAGGAGCAATGCTGTTCTTCAACTCAGATATTGTGGTACTAAATTAGCTTAATATCAACAGAGTGGCAATCTGAATTTTTTCTATCTCTACAAAAGCTGGTCATGTTATGATCTATTTTCATTTCTACACATCCACAGCAGAACCATAGCAACAAGGAGAGCCATTCTAGAATGAACCATGCTTGTGAAACATGTTAACTCCTGGTTTCAATCGAAGAGAAACTCCTGGTTTGCTTAACCATGATTCGCTGAATTAACCCAGTGGCTCAGGATTGCATAGTACCCTGAGCATAAACTAATGTCAGTGGTTGGATTTGCATAACACATTGAGCCACAAACAAACCACCTTCATTTAGGATCCGGGTGTTGTACAAATATAGCTATAAAGTGATTTTTCCCTCAAGTTTTCATATAATTAGAACTCACCATCTTATATAAAGCTTGAAATTATAAACTGAACTTTGTTTAAGTTTGAGATGCAGGGTGCTTAAATTTCAGATGCAGTGCAGAACATTCCCCCTATCACCACCAAAGCATAACTGAAATTAAAGTTTATACTTCTTGAAGTATGACCAGGTTATTTGATCGTTATCAGTGCAAAGGTTTTTGGTCTGCATTTAATTAAGCCATGCCTAGGAAATCTGGAACTTGCAATCTAGACACTTCAATAGACCTCCAGGTTGAGAAGCTTGATCTGGAAATAAGGACATGCTTTTTGTTTAGATATTATAGATAAAAATAAAGGGCAATTATGTAGCTATCTAGGAATGTCACACATGTTGACATCTGGGGCTGTAATTTCTGAAAACTAGAAACTACTGGTGAAAACCTACGCAAGTTCCTAGTTAACACAGGACAGCTACATTTCTTACTTCTTATGGATGAAGAATTGTGTGCTCCCTGAAAACCTGCATGTGTTGTAATCATTGCCCTTAATAAATTCAATTCAGCTTGGAACGGTGTGCAAGTTAAAAAAAAAATTAAAAAACAAGAAACAAGAAACAAAGTATCTGAGATTCTAGCAATTAGAATGTTATCTGCAAATGAAAACTCTCAACTTCTTGCTTTTATATTCAAAGTTTCAATTCAAAAATAACAAATAGTGCTTTGTACATAGAGAACAAACTGATGATGTGATTTAGGGAACATGAGCTGCTTGACGGGAAAGAACTTGGCTGAGTCGTAGCAACATTTTAAGGTTCAGTGCGGAAGGAAGGCTCCTTTGCAATCTATAGAAAGTTCAAGTTTGTAGGTTTTATATGTTGCCAGGTTCAGAATTTTCCGAAATGCCATCTGTTGTTGAGAGTCCAAGATATTTTGGAGTCTAATATTACTAGGCAAAAAAGGCCACTGCCAGTTATTTACTCTAATATATTTGTCAGAGAAGAAAGATTGAAATTCCCCCTGTTAGAGCACTTTAGGAAAACATGGTTTTAAAAAAATGATTTCAAGTCAGGCGTAGCTAACCTGGTTAAGAATAAATAAATGTAAAACTATGATTCAGCCTCATTCCATTTTTACATCTGTGGAAATGAATTATGAAAAGCAGTTTGGAATATATTGGTTCCTCTCTAAATGTAAGGGTTTAATATCTGCAAATTGACAGCCATAAGAAAAACGCTTCTTGCCGCACACAGTCATTAAAAAAAGAAGTTGCACTGAAAGGTGGCAGCCTGAATACTCTGGTAAGAGAAAGGAGGGGTGGAAGAATACATAAAGATTAACTAAACTCAAACAATTTTCTGGGTAGTTTGTTTAGTTTATGGAAATGGTTTGACATAGAAGTACAAAACAAAGCTTTAAGCCAAGTATAGCATCCAAAGAGCCTTTGAAAGCTAAATTGTTATATACATACCATATAAATTATGGATGGATGGATGGATGGATGGATGGATGGATGGATGGAGTGAAGGGAAGGGAAGGGAAGGGAAGGGAAGGGAAGGGAAGGGAAGGGAGGAAGGGAGGAAGGGAGGAAGGAAGGAAGGAAGGAAGGAAGGAAGGAGTTATTTCCTAGTATTGATTCTTTTCAACTGTTCTGTGTATAAAAGAGAATTATCAGGCCAAATGTATCACTACCTAAGGGCCTAGATAGCTTCACATGCTCTTATTTTGGATAAACCTAGAAAAGACGCAGTCCAGTTATTTAGATTATTTCCTTCTTTAGATCACGATTTCTCTTGGAGCCTTAGGAGAGCCCTGCAGGTCTGGGCTGCTTAATCCAGCCCTCTGCCTCCAAAAATGACCACCACTTGCCCCTGGGAAGCCAATTAAATGGGCATGGCAGAGACAACTATTCCTTCAGTATGCTGATCTCAGAAGTATTGCCTTCAAGCATAGAAAATCCATTTCAGACAGGGCAACACTTAGCTACCTTTCTTCCATGATCAACAAGCATCCCCTATCAAGAGTTTCCTATAATCAATAGCAATTGATCTAACCCATTTCAAACCACAGTCCTTAGCCTTCTCCAACCTAATGTCCCCCATATGTGTTGGGCATTGATTCCCATTATGTCTGTGCGGGTGGGAATGATGGGAGCTGATGCCCAATGTGTTTGTGGAAAGCTTTAGTGCGCATTAGCCTGGGAGGAAATGCATCTGAACTCAGTCCAGTAGATATGCAGAAGCACTGGAGTGTGCGGTGCAGTCTTCAGAACTCTACATTTAAATATGCTTTAGTTCTGTCCAATGAGGTATATTTATTGGGGAAAGAATATTTATAACTATTTATAATTAATTCACAATAGAGTAGATTAGGTTATTTATTATTGTTGAATTCTGCTATCAGCATGATGCCAAATTGAACATTTTACCACCCCAGATTAAAAACCAGTAGAAAAATATAACAGTGCTCTGTATAATTTCAGATACATTTCTTTTTCTTTGTTTTTTTAATACATTTTGATGTAGATTCTGCTTTATTTAAAACTCAAAGATTAAACAATTAGTTCTTTCTTTCTTTGTATTCTTTTTCAGTGTTCTGTTGAAAAGGTTATACTTGCTGTCTCTCCACTGATGCAGATTGCGGTAAATGCAGAATAAATAAAAAATAAATAATAAATAATAATAATAATAATAAAATAATAAAAAATAATAATAATAAAAAATAATAAATGCAGAATAAAGGTAAATCTCTGGGTTATTAACCCGAATCGTGAATCTTCTCTCAGTTCAAACCAAATGTTTTACTATTTTACTTTCTAATTTTAATTCATCTTTATAACCATCATAGACTAGGAATTTGGGACTTCTTTCATTTCTTACACGTAAAACATCAGGAGGCACAGCTGTTAAGACAATATTATTTTTCGCCCGACTATGGCCCATTGAAAATGTAATAATTAGGAATTTAATGTAGAAAGATGGTAAGGTTTTCTGCAGTAAATATCTTATAAGACAGTAGGTAGTTATGTTAAGAAGGCTGTTAAAGTTACATACCAGTCACACAGTTTAAAAAGCAGCCTTTGGACAACTATTCAGATTTACTGAGTGTTATTTGCAAATTTTTACTGGAATAATGTGTAAGAAATTCTAGAACAATAGCCAGCTAAAGATAAGATCTCCTTTGAATCAGGTTCAGCTGCTGAAAACTACATGAATGCATCCATGTAGTTTTCTTGCAAAGAATCCAGAAGTGGTTTGCATTGGCTTCTTCTGGCCTGTTTTCAACTTCCCAGTTTAACCTACAGCCCTCAACTTTCCTAGTAATTTCCTACCCAAACATTAATCAGATCCAATCCAGCTTAAACTTTTTTATACTCAGCCAAGATCAGCCAGGTGCTGGGTAGTACATATTAACAACTACTATTATAATGTCAACAGTGTTTTCCTTAGAGACAGCAGATCAGAAAATTTTCCAGTGCATGAACCCTTCAAGCAGCTATGGGTTGAAACAGCCTCAATTATTATTTTTTTGTCTCATAAAACTTTTTTGCTCGAACGATCTATAGCAGATTTTCTAGACAAATAAAAGAAGCCACTTCTTCAAAAATGTGCAAGAGTTTTAGAAACCGATGAAAACATTTTTAACACAAACCTTATGAATGCTTATTTGGAATTGAGTGGTACTGAACTCAGCAAGGTTAGTTTTCTAATAATTCTTTTATTTCAGAATGCAGTTTAAAAGAAGTTAGTTATAGAATGTATTCAGGGATCCTGTTAAGAACCTATTAGGTGCTAGACAACTGTATCAGAGCCTAATTATTTTCTAAGCAGTGTAGGATACATATTTGAATGTTTTTTTTAAATGCATTTCCCATTCTTTTCAGAGAGAATTAATTATACTGAATTACAAAGTACAAACAGAACACAAGCTGCAAACCATGCTTGGATCTTCTCAAAAATCATTTCAAAATATTGGGTTCAGTAAAAGTTTACTGAAATTAAGTTCCACGTGGGTCTATTTAATCATAATGTCCGTTCAGTTTATTTCAATGAGAATAAAGTACATCTAGTATGGTTTGCCTCTGACCATCTATTTTGTAAAATAGCCTATTAATGATTAGCTCAGAAAGTTTGCTTACTGTTTGCACATGTGCACACATACACAAACATGCCTATGTGTGCAGACCTGGACAGACAAAATTACTTCTAAATATTAGGTTGAATGTAGATAAAATTAATTGAACAATTCTGAATTAATTGTAAGTATTAACTGAAAAAGCACATGTATGCAGACCTACACCAATGTATTCAGGAGATATTTTAAAATAGGACGTTAGAGGAGTTCTGTCTAAGCTGCTGAATCCAGTTCCTCTGTGATAAATCAGGCTTCCTTCTTGAGATTGCTTTTTTCTTATCCTGAGGAAATAGTCCAATTATCTTAAATCCAATGGTGGTTCTGTTGATTTCAACAGTGGGAGAGGAAGTTTTGAAGTCTAAGGCAATGTTTTAACTTTACATAAACAAAGATCCCTTTATATACTCTTCTAGGGATTATTCAGAACGGAATGCTCGTTTTCTAATTTTAATAACATCTTAAATCAGTCTCTCCCAACTTAGTATTTTTCAAATGTGTTGCACTACAGTTTTCATTGCCCACAGACTATGGCGGCACTAAAATGAGACTGTCTGACATTGCCTTGACTTTCAAAAAAGCAAAGGAGGGAGGGGAATTCTTCAAAGACAATGGATCTGTGCAATTCTGCCTCTGTGCGTGTACCAGTGAGTGTGCCAAGGAATATATGGTAGGTGAATATAGGTGAATAGGTGAACCCACCAGTGAATAGGTGTGGGGGTGTTGGTTTTTTCCACATATCTGAATGATGTTCTTCCAAGCCAAAAGGGTTCATTATTTGGCCAGCACTGCAATGTCTTGGTTTTACTAAGATGGGTGAAATGCCAAGATGGCATTTCCAAGGCATTTCCAAGATGAAATGCCTGGGTTTTACCAAGATGGAATGTTCTGCTTTATAGAGAAGTTTCCCCTCTATTGGAGACCCTGTTTCCTGCTTTTGTTTGCTGGTGCTGGATGGAGTTGTAGAGAATGCTATAAGGTAGAAATGTCGCATGGGAGCACAGATTCAAGTACAATCATACAATTTTCTTCACAACAGTATGGCAGTGATTTGTTGTTGCCTTTTTCTTGGATGTTTTTCTACTTCTTAGTATATCCAACAGTATGGATACCGTGGAGTCCTTGGTGCTCTCTGAGCCTTGTTGTTTTCTTGCAGACGTTTCATTGCTAGGCTAGGCAACATCTTCAGTGCGAAAAGTATGGATACCCTCAGAAGCTTCCTGCTTTCATCAAAATGACAAAAGCAGCGTTGTGCCATTGCACTGCACATTCCATTCCTTTTGGTTGGGTGCAATGGGATAAACGTGTGGCACAATAATGCTCCTAACCCCTGCCCCCCCTC
This sequence comes from Charina bottae, assembly GCA_023362775.1. Classification (NCBI taxonomy): domain Eukaryota; kingdom Metazoa; phylum Chordata; class Lepidosauria; order Squamata; family Charinaidae; genus Charina; species Charina bottae. The sequence continues at coordinate 47,721,367 of JALMGJ010000007.1, read as the reverse complement.
CCTGATGCCATTGTCCTAAGGCTCTGGCATTCTCATCTCCCATCCAAGAACCACCAGGCCTGATGCTGCTTAGCTTCTGAAGAGAGACAAGATCACCCAACTATTCTAATTAAAAACTACAGCAATGAATTCTTAGATTTAGGAATTCTTTGAAATGGTAACAAAATAGTTGGAATTAAACACAAAGACAATAAAGTACAGTATATAGCAACAGCCTAGTTATAACAAATCTAGATGACAGGACTAGTTTGTGTTTGGATGGGATAGTCAAAGGGTCTAGAAACAAGCCAATTTGCGATTGAATATATTCATATTAAAGAACCAGTTTGGTATAGTAACTATATTTATTATATTTATAAATTGTTAATTAAGATGTATTTTAATTTATTTATAATTGTATTTTAATGAGTTATACTCGGTTTGTAAACCGCCCAGAGTCCCCCTCGGGGGAGATGGGCGGTGATAAATAAATAAAATAAAATAAATAAATAGTAGTTAAGGCATCTGACTAGAGACTGTGAGTTCTAGTCCCACTTTAGGCACAAAGCAGATGGGTGACCTTGGGCCAGTCACTGTCTCTCAGCCTTAGGAAGAAGGTAATGCCAAACCACTTCTGAAATCTTGCCAAGAAAATGGCAGGGACTTGTCCAGGCAGTCACCAGGAATCAACACTGACTCAAAGGCACAAAAAACAACAACAACCTATATTAAGCAAAATATTGATTATTTAATTTCAGGGTTTAACTCCTTGGTTTTGGGCACTTTTTAATCTGCTTATATAGTTTATTTTTCTTCTTTTTTGTCATATAATTTTATTCTTTGCCAAATTAAATGAAAATAGTTATGCCCAAGGTATTTGAAATCAAAATTATCCCCCAATCCATGACATTAAGCTGCTTAATAGGCAACTTAAATAATGTCAATCTGCACAGTTTATTCAACTGCTGGAATAATATATGCAGAGTGCTTTGAACATTTAAAAGTTGCTCTATAAATGCTAGGGGCTAACAGATTTATTATCATTAAATAATAATGATATCTTGTAAGGAAGATGATTTATTCCATCTATATTTTGTGAAGGTGTTAACTGGGTTGATGAATATGGTAATGAAGAATAGATCAGTTTCAAATCCCCCTGGAATATGGGTCAATTCCTGAGTGCTGAAGGAGCCCAGCCCCACTTCTAAGCCACAGAGGCCCCAAAATGTCAGGAGGGTGAACGTGTGGGGCGCATCTGCATCGCTATATCTGGCCTTGAACTGGCGGGTTCACCTGCCAGCGACAGATCCAGGATTTTATTATTGCCTTCTTATTTAACTCTATGATTCTTTCCAAACCATTTTAATCACAAGCCAATCAACGTCTTTCATTTCTGGTGTTCTTACTCATTTTGCTGCCTTCCCTTTTATGCCTTTTTCTTTCTGGATTTTGCTGAGGAGGTCATGTGATGGAGGCACCCCTGCTGTTCCTATTTCCAGTGCCTGTGAATTAGCTCTTGTGGGGACAGCATTTCCTGTCAGTGAGTGACAAGAGATGCTGTATTAGGCGAGATGAATTCATCCTCTCTTTTCTCAATCCCTCTCTCTTTTCTTCTCTTTCTTTCTCTACCCATCACTCTACCTCTCCTTTGTTTTTAAGCACATTGCTTCTCTCTCCCTCTCTCTCTCTCCTTTTCTCCTTATAACCACTCTCTCTTTATTTCTCCCCCCCCTTTCTATTCTCTCTCCTGTCCTCCTTTTGTATTTTTTCATTCCCAGCAGGGCTCATGCATACAAATTGAGCCCCCTCCCAGCCAGTAATAGGACTGGAGCTCTTTGTGACTCCTACCATCTCTATGGAAACTGGTGGGGGGGAGTGTCTCAAGAGTGGCAGGAGACCCAGCACTTAGGCCCAACTATTGTTGCCCTTGCTAAAATTGCAAAGCATCCCTTGGGATCATCTAACCACTTTTTAAAAAAACAGCTGTTTTGTTTTCACTAGGTACATTAATGCTAGCTTTTAAGCACTGAGAGTAAAAGTGCAAGATTTCCATAGACAGGTATCTGGGAAAGGGCAGAGGACGGCTTTTTCAAAAGATCTTGGAGGGTATATTGTCTTCAGAACTATATTTTCCTGGACCACACTTAGAAAACCCTTGTGTTGAATAGGTATTATCTGCAACAAGCAACAACTGTAATTCTAAATTTTAAGTGGGAATGGCAGATTTTAATCTCAGTTGGAACTTACCTCCCAGTATTGACTTTTACTCAGAAATATCATTGCAATCCTGGTTTTACTTGTAAATTCTTCTGGTGAGAACCTGAATCTGTGCATGAAGTATGATGTTTTATTCTTCCTGGCTGTTGCATCCAAATGATTAGGTTTCTTAAGTAACTGCATAGGCCACTAAACATTTGTTTATTTTAACCTAAACATGGGGCTGTGCCTTCACAAACAATGCCTTTAAGGAACCAGTCTGTACATAAAGCTATAGAAGTGAAGATTTTATGTATTTAGAGAATTTTTAACCCGCATATTCATTGTTAAGAACTGAATAATAAAGGTCTAAAATGAGACAGCTGAAATAAAGAATTTGTCAAATGTATCCACCCTCAGGAATGCTTGTCTAGATTAATTAACTATTGAACTCTCTTAATTCACTCAATCACAGTGATAAAATTATCAGTTTCTTCCCAGTCTTACAATGCGTGTGGAAAGGAACAGGGAGGGTTGTGATCAGTATTAGTGAATCTATGAATAGAATCACAAGGTCACAATTATTCCTGACTAATTAATAGGAAGAATATGGTAGTGACCTTGTATATATGTCAGACTTCATTTAAGAACTTTCTTCCACAACAAATAAATAAACTAATCTGTGTAATGTGAAGCTAAAAAAATGACAGTCGGATTTTGCTTCAAGAATCTATTAATTTCTGAAAGAAAAAAAATACAAACACAGCAGGACCATGGCAAATCTATGTCTCATCTGTTAGAAATGTTGACTAAGGCATTCTATATTTTAATTACAGATATTTCCATATTTTCTTCTCTTTCTGTGTTTATTTTTTATCCTGATTTGGGTCTTATGCTTTAATATCAGATATCACTGTAAGAAATAGAATATTTATTAGGCAATTACATTTTATGGCCTCTACCACTGCTGGAAAAAATCTATTAGTAAATTCACAAAAACTCTTTCACTGCCCCGTCACGTCACATGAACCACAGGTCATTCAGCATTTGATGGTTGTTTTTTTTATCCCAACTGTTAATTAAGAATGTTAATAAATATCAATAAATAACAATATAGTTGTGGGGAAAATAGGCAGGAGTATTAGGCATGTTTGCTACCTTGAGTTGACCAATATATATATATAATGTAATAAAATAACAATAACAATAACAATAATATGCATTGTTTTTATTTGCAATGATTTCTGTTATGAGTGTAAACCATGAAATGGTTAACACTGTGGACACTTAAGAATCCATTAAAATGAATATGGGAAGTTTCACTCCGGACAGCTATAGTTTCATTCTTCCATTGTTATAGGCTCCCTAGGACACAACAAAGGTATGATTTATGTTGGTGCTTGTTTGTATAAAAGTAAATAGTTAAAAGCCAAATTTAAAACACTCAGTTTTGATAGTTTTGAACACTACTGTACAAGGTGGATGATCTGTCTGTAAAGCTCAATATTGCAGACTCTGGCTAGCAGCAGTTTCCCACTGTCTTATGTAGAGAGAAACTCCCTAGCCATCCTTGGGTATCTGATCATTGCGGACATCAGTAATTGAACTTTGGACCTCCTGTGTACAAAGCAAGGCTCTCTCTCGTGTGTGTCTCTCTCACGCAGAATTGCCAAATTATTTGCTAGAGAAGATAATGCCCTAAGAAAGCTGTAGGCTCAGGCTATCACATCCAATTCTGCCTCTGAGTCTGAAATATTTCTAGACACAGCTGATGGCACCGCTTTCTTATTAGTAGCCCTGGGGTGCTTACCTGGCAGCAATAATAATATTGGGGAGCCTCACGGATTGCTGAGGTAATGAAGTACCTCAGGGGATTGCTGGGAAATTAAAATGGCAGCCATACAATATGGCTACTAGTAAAGACAGCTTATGTGATTGCTCAAGATGACCAGCTGCTGCTGATTGCTGTGGTTAGGTAACTAGTAAAGGTGTTTGAGTCATTTGCTCACTTTTGATGCATGGTAGAATGACCTGCCTTCATTGGAAGAGGGATGTTTCATCTCTTCCAATGAGAAAAGATGAAGAACTTTGCATCTGTTTTTATTACTTCATCCCATTTCTATAACCTTTCAGAATTGTTTTATTTTTTTTCTAATACTTTATTAGCTATCCTATCCAGTTTTGTGTCATCTGCAAATTTAGTTTGAATTAAGAAAAACATAAGACTCTCAAACATTAACTATAACCCAGTCATTTATTAGCAAGAAAAGAATAAATTAAATTTGTTTTGTTACATATGCTTATATCCTGTTCTTCAATACAGAATAATTCAAAGACAAATTATACAGTTCTTATAAAGCAATACAATAAAAAAGGAAATAAAAGCTAATACAGCAAGAAATGTAGAATAATAAAAGACAGGTTCGTAAAAATAACAGAAATTCAACATCTGCAACAGTAAAAAAATATGAAAACAGTTAAAAAGCCTGAGAAAGTAAAATATTTGATGCCAAAAAGAACATCAGCGTAGATTCAACATGTCTTCCCGGTATTTGTGTATTTATGGAATCCCTCCTTAACAATATGAAGCTGTTTAATCACATACATTTAATAACCACACCCTTTGAAAAGAGCTTCCGTTTCTTTAATTTTAGCTAGTATCAGATTCATAATCTTTCAAACATTAATCCCTCCTGATTTTTCTTTCTATTTTTATTATGCTGATTCATAAATAGGCTCGACTGTCAATAATGGATAGAATAAACAGACCCCATTAATTGATCTGAAATATTCTATTATTACTATTATTAAAATATACAGAAAAGATAACAATCTTACAGTTTTCAGCACAAATGACATAGATGAAATTTAATACATTTTCAGGTTGCAATACTTTATCCTTCCCATCAGAGCTTTCCAAACTTTTCATGTTGGTGACACACTTTATAGACATGCATCATTTCGCGACACACTCTTACAGTAGGGCATCATTTTGTGACACACTCTTACAGCAGGGCACAAGGCAGGCACTAGGACTTGCACGGAATCACAGCAGGTTTGGAGGCAGCCAGGCACAAGGCAGGCACTAGGACCTGCGCGGAATCCTGGCAGGGCTCCGAGGCAGCAGCAGCTGCGACACACCCAGACACTGCAGCCGACACACTAACGTGTCCCGACACACAGTTTGGAAAGCTCTGCTTCCCATAAAAAGTGTTCTATTCGGAAATCGGTTTGCAGATCCATACAATTTCCACTTGCGAGATAATCTTACAATATCTTCTTTCCATTGGAACATACCTATAATGGGTATATAAACAGAGAGCAAGTTCCACTCCCTTTTCGCACTGAAGATGTTGCCTAGCCTGGCAATGAAACGTCTGCAAGTAAACAACAAGGCTCAGAGAGCACCAAGGACTCCACAAAACATACCTATTTCTGAAGTCTTCAATATCTCCTTTGCACCAGAATTAAGTGCATGGATATGTGAGAGAGGACCTTTTCTTCAAGAAAATCATATGGTTCTTTCACACCCCATGCAAAGACCTTTCTGTTCTGGAAGGCATTCCTGGGTCATGGTGTAGATACTCTGAATTGTAGGCATTGTAATGCTTATGTACTTTTTCTATATTCTTGATTTACTTTGAGATCTCTTCTATCCTATTTTTAGTTACTGGTTTGATGTTACTATGCAATGCATACTGGAATGACTGTGTGTGTGTGTGTGTGTGTGTGTTGATGAAGGTCTTTGCAACTACAAAATATAGAAACCAGAAAAAAATAGCCAGGGTTGGTTTACCACCAGGCAGAATGAAGTGACTGTGTTGTTAATTTATGAGGAGGCAATAACACAGGGTGCGATGGCTCAGTGGTTAAGACGCCAGGCTTGTCGATCGGAAGGTCGGCGGTTCAAGACCCGAGCGCCGCGTGACAGAGTGAGCTCCCGCACTCGCCCCAGCTCTTGCCAACCTAGCAATTCGAAAGCATGCAAATGCAAGTAGATAAATAGGTACCACTTTGGTGGGATGGTAACAGCGTTCCACACGTGTCATGCCAGCCACATGACCGCGGAAGCGTCTTCGGACAGCGCTGGCTCTTCGGCTAAGAAACGGAGATGAGCACTGCCCCCTAGAGTCGGACATGACTGTGCAAGGGAAACCTTTACCTTTACCTTTAAACTGACTATGTTTATTAAGATCAGTTTGGACTAAGACTCCAGCAGCCTGGAACAAAAAGAACTTAATATATTGCAAGGAACATACCATTTCTCCCCATAACTTTTGGTAAATCTCAACTTCCTCAGCACTCCTTCAGTTATCCTTCAGCTCTGGCAGTTGATTGTCTTGGACTGGTTGTGCATATCCTCAATACCTTTGGAGACGCTGGTAATTGCAGCCAATCAGAATTAAGACCTGAGCCACAGATATGGCTCACATCCTATGTGGCCATGTAGAGAGTCAACCTATGTAGGCAAACTTTTGGTATCTGCCATATCATTACAACCTTCAATATGGAAAGTATGCTGGGGGGTCAACCAAGGAAGCCTTGTGATGATGACTTTGGCAAATAGAAGTGGCTACTTCATATTCTCTCTAAGAACAAACTATTCAGCCACGAATCACCTTTCCATAGTTGCACCAAACCCTATCAGAAACATACCCCAAGATATTTTTTTCTGCCGGTCTCCATAATATTGCCTTCAACTCTTCCACAGCCCATGGGTGAGACAGCCTTAAGTCATACTGTATGTAGCTGTACTAGTATTAAAATAGCATTTCCTCCTTATTCTAACACCATCCAAGGGCAATCTTGATTTGTATAAAATATTTGTTACTTGTTCCTTTGAAGAGAAGCCAGATGATTGTAGTGACTTGAAGTAGACAGGGATAATAGATGCAGGAGATGGATCACCAATGGGAATGGCACATTTAATGGTAGTATGCTTTCTTCATACTCAAGGGTAGCTGGATAGTGCTTAACTCAATAGTGGGAAAAGGCCCCATGATAGTCAGGGGCAATGAACAAGATAAGAGGTAAAGTCTATGTTCACTGAGTTGCTGCCTCAAATTCATACCCAGAATTTTGCTTCTCTTCCTCCTTATTGAAAGGAAGATGGCCAACAGAATTGTGGAGACAGAGATCTGGACACACACACGCACACACACACTCCCAGGAGCACTGCTTTGACATATCTTTTTCCTGACAGAGGAAGTGATATATAAATTGATAAACTAGTTAACTAACTAACTAACTAACTAACTAACTAACTAACTAACTAACTATTTCCAGCCAGCATGGAGGTACTGGATGGCAGGAAATTACAACATCTATATTGTGAGAATAGTGTAATCATGAGCATCTCTAATATGTTTGGAGGCCCAAATAATTATTGTTCTTGTTAGAATGTTATTAACTCGAGTTTTCTGCTGAAAGCAGTATGCAGCATAAATGCAGATAGCAACACACAATACAATGAAATATCTAACTAATTGCAAAGTGCCTTCAGATACAACACCATCACGATTCCACTAAAATCTAAAGCAAAATTCCTAATAGAATGTTTAAAAATCGCCCCCACCAACACTGTAGACAAGCTGGGTATAAAGACAAACTATAGAGGAAATCCCTGCTCGATTCATCAACTGGAAGGATCTCTGGTCTTTCTTGCTCTGGCATGCAGTTGCTGTGTCCCTGTTTGTTGAGGCCACAGGGTTTCTCTGGAAGGTTTGTAATCAGAGCAAAGGTCTTGCCCTCAACTAATCTGGACAGCAGTCTAGGGAGCTCCATGGGAAAGCAAGGAGAATATTACGGACAGTTAGAAGAAAGACAGAAAGCAATAGAGAAAAGCCACATTGAGAGTACAACATTCTGGTCAGCTCAGAATAATGAGCCAGACCCTGCTAAACTAAATTAAATTTGTTCATAAGGATGGCATTGCATCGCTCTCTTTATTTAGAGCTGTCTTCCTATGAGCCTCTTTTTGTCTTTCATGTGTGCAGCAGACGTTGACCTTGACCCAGGTGTCTTAGATCACCAGAGTCCTAGAAAGGTTAGTATCTTGTTAACTCTACCCTAAATACAGCTTTGCCTTTCACGTTGTTTGGATTCTAATTCACATGACTGTTTAATTTTAGGGTTAGCGTATGGCACTGACCCAACGTCATGATTTATAAACCCATGTTTGTGTCTAGGCATTATATGTGAACCTAGCCAATTATTGCTTATTCAACAAGCTATGGCTTACGGTGTATCTTCCCAATCAACAATGTTCATTATACATCACTAGAAAGCAGCTTGCCAATATAGGTTTACGAAGACTTGATGCTCAGGAAAGAGTAGGAGATAATACTGATGACGAGTGCATGTGTGTCATAACTGCAGCTCATTCATGAAATTGACATGCATAATTTTTACAAAGCCAAAAATTCTGTTTTGGATGTGGGATACGAGGGCAACTTTTCATTGAAATAAAAAAAAAGTTGGGAAATGCCTTTTTGCTTAGCAGTGAAAAACTGTACACTCCTCTGAGCAGAGATTTGTTGTTTTCCATTCTATAAAAAGCTATGCATGTTGACGTAACTGTATAGATAATCAAATCACAGTTATATTCAAACTTTCAGAAATTGCAAGGCAGATCCAGAACATACAGCTTCCAGTGCAAGCCTTGGCTCTGATGGTAGTAACTCCTTTTTCCAAACTGCCATCTCGCCTTTGGTGCAAGCCTTTCCAAGATATTAAAAAAACTTCGCTGAGTTGCTAGAATGGTTCTGAGGATCTCATGTATTTCCATATAATGCTGGCTTCTATCCTAATGTAGGGTTACCAGATATCCGAACAGGCAAAGGAAGACACAGACAATTGGAAAGGAGGAAAAATGGGGGAAAAGGAGGACATGCTATTTAACTTTATTGGCATCTGTGACAAAAATAACAATGAAAAACTGCAAAAACATACCTACAGTAGGCCTACATGCATATGAAATTATTTATTTATTTATTTAATTTTTATCCCACCTTTATTATTTTTTATAAATAACTCAAGGAGGTGAACATACCTAATACTCCTTCCTCCTCCTTTTTTCCCCACAACAACAACCCTGTGAGGTGAGTTGGGCTGAGAGAGAGTGACTGGCCCAAGGTCACCCAGCTGGCTTTCATGCCTGAGGTGGGACTAGAACTCTCAGTCTCCGGGTTCTAGCTCAGCACCTTCATTTTTAATCTATCTATCTCTCAAGGCGGTGATCATACTTAATACTCCTGCCTCCTATTTCCCCACAACAACCACCCTGTGACGTGGGTTGGGCTGAGAGAGCATGACTGGCCCAAGGTCACCCAGCTGGCTTTTATGCCTAAAGTGGGACTAGAACTCTCAGCCTCCTGGTTTGCCATTGGCTCCTTCCTAGGACTGAGAGACAGCGATTGGCCCATGGTCACCCAGCCGGCTTTCATGCCTAAGGCGGGACTAGAACTCTCAGCCTCCTGGTTTGCCATTGGCTCCTTCCTAGGGCTGAGAGACAGTGACTGGCCCAAGGTCACCCAGCCGGCTTTCATGCCTAAGGTGGGACTAGAACTCTCAGCCTCCTGGTTTGCCATTGGCTCCTTCCTAGGGCTGAGAGACAGCGATTGGCCCAAGGTCACCCAGCCGGCTTTCATGCCTAAGGCGGGACTAGAACTCTCAGCCTCCTGGTTTGCCATTGGCTCCTTCCTAGGGCTGAGAGACAGCGACTGGCCCAAGGTCACCCAGCCGGCTTTCATGCCTAAGGTGGGACTAGAACTCTCAGCCTCCTGGTTTGCCATTGGCTCCTTCCTAGGGCTGAGAGACAGCGATTGGCCCATGGTCACCCAGCCGGCTTTCATGCCTAAGGCAGGACTAGAACTCACAGACTTGTGGTTTCTAGCCCAGCACCTTAACCACTAGACCAAACTGGCTCAGAAAGACTGTTTTTTTATTGCAATATTTTTCCAACAAATCTTTCTTTTCGAGAACACATGCTAGCAATAATATAGAATCTACAACAATGCGCTTTCCAAATTTCACCATAGAAACGTATGACGAGTCATGTGATCTACAGACTACAGTGATCATAGATCTGAAGAGGCTGGATCGAAGCTGATTGCTGGAAATAGGAAATAAATTAAATAACGTAAATCTAGGCTGCCGAGTCTGCAGACAAGGTCACAATACACAAAAGTTTGAATGACTACTGTTGTGAAAACAGTCCAATTTAAAAAAACAAAACAAGACACTCAAAAAGCCAGACATCATTTTATTTCAAGGCTATGCCTGCTGGATGGTGGACATGAGGACAAAAAGGAGGACATGTCCTCCTTTTGCCGGACATCTGGTAAGCCTAGTAGGTCCTAATGACAAAACTGCCAAACCTCCAGATTGCTATGAGGCACCGTGACTGCACAACCATGCCATACTTGGGGTTTCCCAGTGAGCCCTCTTGGATTTTATTTCGATCATACATATGCACACATAAGTATATACAGCATACAAGTGGGAATTGCAACAGTGGTTTACACCACAATACACGTGGCCTGTAGCTGTTCGTAAACCATCATCTATGCAGCCTGCTTTTCTTCCACGTTGCAACACAGTGAAGGAACCCTTAAAAACAGTTTATTTATTGGATTTATCACCGCCCAACTCCCCCTAGGAGTTGCAGGCAAACCTCTAAAGCAGGGCTTTCCAAAGTTTTCCCCCAGCGACACACCAACAGCCGTTGGTGTGTCGCCGCGGGAAAACCCGGAAGTGCCGCCATTGTGGCAGCGCGCAAAAACCCAGAAGCGCTGCTGCCGCTTTCAGTTTTTGTGCGCGGCCGTTGGTGTGTCGCCACGGGAAAACCTGGAAGCGCTGATGATGATCAGCGCTTCCGGGTTGTGTGGCGACACACCAGACTGTGTGTGGCGACACACTTTTGTGTCGCGACACACAGTTTGGAAAGCTCTGCTCTAAAGCAAAGTTGGGCAAACCATATTCCATTTTTGTGGCCCTTGGAACCCCCATTGACCATGATTACTGAAACCTGACGACATAATTCCCTACCATGTTGAGTTAGGAAATGATGAAAATAATCATATAAGGCCTAAAACAGGTATAATGGGGAAAAAAAGAAAATCCCGTTTCCAATATCTTACTAACAGCCCAGCAATTGGCAGAGCTTATTGGACAGCAAAAGCACAGCAATTTCATTGTGTGACAAACCTCAGTCAGCCCTGTTCTCTTCCAGGATACACGCCTCCTTCCTCTTGAGCATTGCATTTTCTGCCATTCTGCTTGCAACCCATAAAGGGTAGTTAGTGTTTCATAGTGTGTTCAATTTTCATTGGGATGTTTTGGGTATTTTCTTTGTTCTATTAGCTCCCATCTTCCCTCCCCCCAGAAGGTTTCTGCTACTTACCCAAGCTTCGATGCCCCCACCAAATATCTGCTGTTCTCTCTCTCTTTCTTAAATGTGGATGGTCTTGTTTTGGCTACAGAAGGATCCACACTGGAAGGAGTATGCCACTAGTATATAGAATTTTGAGCCATTCTGAGTAACAAAGCACATGTTATAAAAATTCCTCACCCCTCTGTCAGCTTAGCCCTTAAAAAAAAAATAGCCTAAAGAGATGAAGCTCGAGCTCAGATTTTGGAGAGTGGAATCATCTTACCTGGGAGAGGCAATCACAAAGAATGTTTTTCTGTGCCTGGTTCACATAAAGAATAGGATCACCCCAGAGATGTTAGCTTGTTAAGAAAACATCATCTTTTAATCTCTACAATGCATCTGTTCAGGTGAAGGAGCATGTTGTGTGAATGGTTCTTTCATGCTCTCCCCCTTTTGTGTTTCTTGTGTGAACTGTGTGTTGTGTTGGAGAGTGTGTTTTCTTGCACACGCAGAGTATCAGAAAGCAATCAGCACCAGAGACCATAAATGAGGCCAGTCATTGTAGTAACTTAGTTGCCATTACATTTGTTACTCATATAAACAGATATTTACAGTCTTCTTCCAGATCCCTGGAAGTATTACAATTCCACATACCAGATAGTAGAAACAAACAAGCAGGAGTAAACAGAAAGAAGCAGTGAACAAGAAGGATGGGGCGGGCAGGCTTTTTTATACTCTTCAGCCCGGATCACGTGCTGCCTGACCTTTCAAAGTTTGCAGGTGTTTACCTAATAAGGCTATATTGCTGTGACTTACCCTCAAGGAATAATACACCAACATGTTGATTTACATGTATCTGTTACACTTACATGAACTGTCACTTGTTCTCAAGACTATGCAGGATAATTAACTCTTATGCCCGTGAAATGCATTCGCTCTGTTATTGGGTATAGGTTAATGTTTTACAGTTGAATAAAAGGGCTTCTGACCTCTTCATTGCAGGGAGATGAGAGTGCAGCCGTTGCTAATGCAACCACCAGATCATAATGTGGGATTTATTAAGACTTGCTGTAGCATCTGCTGTGCATTTGAGTCATGCCAAGAATGCTAGTTTCCTTCCATATTACATTTTTCCCCCCATGACTGATGGGTTGTAGAGAAGACATCTGCAATTTGTAATTCATGTTATGGAACAGAGGCAGATGCCTTGTACTAAACCAAGTCCATCTAGCTCAGGGGAAAAAAACCCTCTTTTAGGCCTTGGAGCTGCCAAAACTTGGAGCTGCCTGGAGGCATGGAGGGGAAGGCCAGTGGTGTCACTTTAGGGTTTCGGGGGATTAGGAAACTCGTGGTGATTTAAAGCATCTATTTTGCCCTTTAATGTCCACCTTAAAGGAGAAAGTCAGCCTAATTTTTGAGGAAGCTGGGATTTTTAAGGGGTAAAATGGATGCCTTAAGCCACTGCAAGGTGCAAGATACCAATTTCAGTCTTTACTACTTCCCCGTCTCCAAAAAAAAAGAAAGAAAAAGAAAAATAGGCCAGAAAATTTGAATCTACCTACTCTGGAGGCACTTCAGGACTTGCTTATCTAACCCAATATTATCCAGCTGGACTAGCAGTTGCTCTCCAGATATTTTTGCAATTTTCCCAGTCCTCCTTGGATAACCTAGGAATTGTGACATACAAAGCAGATGCTCTCCCAACCTTTAGGAAGTTCTTGAAAGACTGAACTAGGGCTTAGACCTCAGAGACAGGAAAAAGAAAAAGGAAAAAGGGGGAAAGCTGATGCTAAAGACTTCAGAAAAGATGACCGAGAGGGGATATGATAGCACTCTCCAAATATTGAGAAGGATTCTTCATAGAGAAGATCAGGACAAGTGCTCTCTTATTCCAGAGTACAGGACATGGAATAATGGATTTAAATTATAGGAAGAGATTCTAATTGAATGTTAAGGGAAAAAATCCTGATGCAGTACTTCTGTGTCTTCAATGTCAGTTCTAAGGTTGGTCACTGTACCTGCTGTCATTAGTTCGGTCTTTTTTATATTTAATATTAGCCCCGTTTTTTCACTGTGCTCCTTGACTTTCATTACTAGAGCTTGCAGATGATTTGCATTTTCAGTTGTCAGAGTAGTGTTATCAGCATAGCACAGGTTATTAGTGTTTCTTCCTCCAATTTTAAAACCATGCTCATCTTCTTCCAATCCAGCCTCCCATAATATATATTCAGCCTATTGACTAAAATAAGCATGTTGACTAAATGAGGGGAGCGGGTGCAGCCTTGCCTCACTCCTTTGCCAAACTGGAGCCAGTCTGGGGCAGTCTATCTTCATAGAAGCAGGGAGAGGAGTCAAAGGCAACCCAGAGGACCTATATTTACAGTAAACTCTTAACACATTTTTAGCCAAAGAAATGGAATTAAAAGGCCATGAATGAGGAAATGCTCATCTTCCATTGGGTTGGGCTGAATTCGCGAAAGCCCATCCTGTGAACTGAAAAAGACAGAAATTACATGTTGATGCAGTTTCCCCATAAGGGAGGCATTAAAGTTTTGGGCCAGAAAGACACCCCCCCCACACACACACTTTTAAAAGGCCTTTTCTGTGCAGCTCGTGTCCACACTTAAGCACACAGCTTGAGTTCCATAATGGAAGAAAAAGGGGATGCCAAGGTTGAAAGTTGCTACAACATGGAAGTGTTGTAATATCTAAGATTGAGCAAGGTTTTATAACAGTATAGGTCAGCATGTGAAATAATGGGACATATGTTCCCTTGATCACATGTTTACATTTGGGAGAACTGTAGCCAGCTTCTTCCAGAGCATTCAAGTACAGTGCATAGGAGGCATTGTGCAAGGCAATTCATATACTTCCCTCTACACTCATACATGCACACACACACACACACACACAGAAGTGCTTTGGAAATGGCCCTAATGCATGGAATATCTAGTGAATGTTCATTGGATCTTATTTGTATATAACCATTCTTGAATGGGGTGGAGTAACAGTGCAGACTGCCAGAGTTATGCCCTCTTGATCTCACTGATAATGAAGCTGGATGGACGATTTGGAAATCATTGATGTCAATAATCTGTTTCTTTGCCCGTGCAATATTTGTCATCACACCACAGTTTCCATAGATTTATTCATCTTCCTCACCCATTGCCTCTAAATTTATTAGACATTCGGGCCATAAATATGTCAAATGTATGTAATCTTGATTTATAGTCTGGTTCAAGTCAGTGGGATTATTTTGGCAGAAATCCAAGTTCTTGGTCTTAATTGGCTTGCGGAGTGAACTGCCCATTTTTTATTAGACAGGTTTATCAATTGGCACACTCCCAGTTTCTTGATTGCACAGATACTTAAGAGGTTCAACTGCAGTTGGAAGAGAGGAGATAATTCACAATTTTTTTATTTCCAAATACATATTTTTTATTTCTTTTCCCTGGTCTCTCTGCCATCCAGGACTTTTGAGAATGAGAAAAGCTATTAAATTTCACCTGATATTTAAATCAATGAGTTTACGAAATGCTTTTTTCTTGTTTATTTCCACTGCAAATTGATGTCACAGCTGGTCTTGCTGGTTTGAAAGTCCCTTGGTACTAAGAACTGCTGAAGCAATTTTACTTATTGTTAGAGCATGTCAGGGAATTCAATACTTGTAGCCCTGATTATTTCCAAGCACCTACCACTGCTGATCATGTCACTTTGCAAAATTGCCTGTTTACATGAAGCACCTATGTCTTGGTTCTGTGCTTTACTCTTAACCCTTCCCCATTATTCTGCAGAGGTGACATGTTAGTTACAGGAACGATTTCTCATAATTTGTGCTCATGTCGTGTCACCGCACCGGCATGAAACTAACAAGGTCTAAAGGAAACTAAAGTCATCTGCTCAACAGCTTGACAAGCGCTTCTTGTCCACATTTACTTTGTGGCTAACTAGTCTGATTCAACCCTCATAAACAAGAGTATATGTTGGGTTTGCTATTGCCTGTGGATTTTGCCAAAATAAATAGGCAGCTTAGGGTACAAATTAATTGATATTTTATAATAAAATATCCACCCAGAGTCCCCTATTCGGGGAGATGGGTGGGGATTGATTAAATAAATAAATAAATAAATAAATAAATAAATAAATAAATAAATAATACTAGTACTAATGCTATTATTTTTAGTTTTACTAATTGTTTCAGTAGCTGGGCATACACATTGTGTTAAACCATAGCTTATTTTTTAAAGGTGATGTGCTGAGCAAGTTGTAAAGATCTGGTTCATATATATCACTAAATTGTAACACATGCTAAATGAAAACCAATGATCCATACCCAACCACTAAAGATATAGATTCAGGTAACTTCTTGGAACTACCTTTCAGTCAAGTGAAAGAAACATACTGGGCAATCCTAATTATTTATTCTAAAGTGACTCTCTCTAACATGATATAATCCTTGAAATATGTAGTTACAGCTATAGTCTGAGAATTCATTTGCACACTTTCTATGCAGATCATTGACAGGCTTTTGATCAAACCATGCTGAGTTTTATCGGGAGCTGGCAGTGTAATACCAGGACTATACGTTGATACAAGTTTTATTTTAAGAAAAGTCACAAATTATTATTATTATTATTATTATTATTATTATTATTATTACAGTTCCAAAGACACATGGAAAATTGAACAGTGGGCAGGAATAGAATGAATGTCAAGAAAGCAGATTTAGGCTAAATAACTGGAAAAACTTTCTAATAGTAAATAAAAAGTGCTCAAACATGGAACAAATGACAACCATAACTGATATATTCTGCTGATATAGAAGGTGGGTAGCTATCTGTCACCTTTGATAAGATTCCTGCATTGAGCATGGCCTTCGTGGGACAATTCCAGTTTTGAATATCTTTTATTCTATTGCTTCTGCAGAAGCCTGTAATGAGAGGAACAGCAGGATGTATTGATGATTTTTCAGCATTTTTTAAGTAGGACCATGGGAAGTGTTATTATTTTGTGTCAGACTAATCCAAAACTGTGCTTTGCTTTGCTGCTGAGTTAAAGTGCTCCCTATTCATCCTTAAGTCAACAGGAAACTACTGTAGCATTACATTTGCTGTTCACATTGTCAATCCCTGTGCCTCTGTTCCCAGGCATTGCCAGTCACCTGATGTCCCCCCTAGGTAACGGGCAACAAAGTCTAACAGACTTTGTACACTATTGGACAGTGTTGGAATAGGGGGGGAAACACTGCTTGCACACTGATACAATTTAGGGCAACTTAGCACCGCCTCATTCAGGGGCTGGGGACAAGAAGAAGGCAATGTCATGGAGGCATTCAGTAAAAAGGTGTTGCCAGGTAATGCTTGTGTCACAATTAATCACAAGGGTGGAAACGCCTTTGGTGGCTGAATGGTTTGCTGTTTAAAAGAAATGGAACTAAGCATTTCTGTTTTCCATTTTTTTTTAACAGTCAGCACTACAGGGCTCCCCTGGCTGAGCCTTCTACCTAGATCTCTATTTTCCTTCCATTTTGAAAAAAAAAACAGGTTGTCAGGGCATGTTTGTGCCATAGTTAGGTCCAAAGGTAGACAGGTCCACAGTCAATTCTCAGCCGCTCTCTGTGTGGCTAGCAGAAAGGGATCTGATGCCTTTAACAAAACAATGCCAGGGACTGAGCATCAGCACTTCTGCTTCCAGAGCATCTCCTAGATCCTACAAGGCCCTCATTGGGCTTCTTTACTCCAAATGACTGCCCTTAAAATGAGTTGCAACTGTTTCCAGAATTCCCTTGATGGCTGTTTAGGAATTTGAGGATGTCCCACTACTTTTAGAAGGCAACAGTGTGAACAATGTGAACTTTTGTTTGTTTGTTTGTTTGTTTATTTATTTATTTAATTTATATGACCACCCATCTCCCCTCATGGGGTGGGGAACCTTTTTTCTGCCAAGGGCCATTTATAATATCATTTGCGGACTGCGGGCGGGGTTTGTAGGCAGGAGCCAATCACGTGGAAGGTGGCAGGGTTTGTGGGCGGGAGCTTTCCTAGATTTATTGAATTTCGAGGTTTGCAGTTGCCTTGGCAGGGCTAGACCAGATGATTTCGCAGGCCTTAATATGGCCCGCGGGCCGGACGTTCCACACCCCTGGTATACAGTATTTAAACCAAATGTGGGAAAGTGGTTTTCAGTTCCAACCTGTCTTCTATGGTGTTCCCAATGACTGGGAAGAACAAAATCCCACTTAGCTGCACATTGCGGTCCTGAGAAAATAATTGGGACAAGCCATAGTTGCACATGTACTAGTCAATAAAGAAGCAGCATTGGTATGATCTGTTGTGGCATAGCATCTGTGGGATTAGGCCAGAATTATTTATTTATTTCTCACAAACACGTAGATGCCTCCTCAGTAAAAAAAAAAGGAAAAAAAAGAATCATAGCGGCTTAACAAAGTGATTTATGATAAACTGTACAATACCTAGTCCTTGTTTAGTGACTGCCTCGTACAGTGACCATTCAGTTATGGCAGTGATGGAAATGTAACTTTGCAACCAATTCTCGCATTTATGATCTTCGCAGGTCTGTAAAGCAAAGGAAAGCTGAAGTAAAATTATAAGCACAGTTGCGGTTTCACTTAGCAACTGCTTTGCTTAACGACCGAGTTGCTGGTCCCAATTGTGGTCACTAAATGAGGACTACCTGTAAAATAAATCAAACAGCAACTTGCACCTGCATATATCCTAGGTGCATACATGCTCTAGATCTTATTCCTCGAATGCCTGCTTAATAGCCAAGTTTTCAAGAATTTTCTAAATGCTAACCACGAAGAAGGTGATCTTGTTTCTGCTGGGAGTTGATTCCATAGGAAAGTTGCTCTGGCTGTAGTGTTTATTCACTAGGTATACAGATACAGATACAGATACAGATACAGATACAGATACAGATACAGATACAGATACAGATACAGATACAGATACAGATTATTTGGCTCAACAAAGTAGGAAATTAACTGGACTGATCAAAAGCAGCAAAAAACTTAATTTAAGTGAAGAACTGTTAATTAGTTCCCTTCCTTCAAGAAGGAACATTATAGTTTAATGAGAATTAATAATTTCACAATGTGCAGGAGCATATTGCCTCCAGCCAAGTGTGCTGCAAGCACCATATTATAAATAGCTATTTAAAATTAATGTCCTATCACATTTTGTTAAATTACCCATAATGATTTTGTGCCATACCTGTAGGTAAAATGTACTTTAGGTCACACTGGACATTAAGGAATCCTTTTAAGAGACTAATTGAAAGTCCCATTGAAATCACTGGGACTTTACTGAGAGAAAATGTGGCTATGGGTCTGAGATTCCTAACAACAATCTACAAATTACATCAAGTTCGAATACTTGGATTTAAGCCTATTTAGTTCCACTAAATATCCAGATTTCTGAATTTTCTGCTGTTCCAGAACCATCAATGAATGGATATGTCAATTTTCATTCTATGTCAATTTTACATGTGTTTATTCTTAAACCCATTCTGTTCCATTTCAGCATTAAAGGTAAAGGTTCCCCCCACACATTTGTGCAGTCGTGTCCGACTCTAGGGACCGGTGCTCATCTCCATTTGTTAGCCAAAGAGCCAGCGTTGTCCGAAGACACTTCCACGGTCATGTGGCCGGCATGACGGATGCGGAACGCTGTTACCTACCCACCCAAGTGGTACCTATTAATCTACTTGCATTTGTATGCTTTCGAATTGCTAGGTTGGCAAGAACTGGGGCTAGTGCAGGAGCTCACTCCGTCACGTGGGGCTAGGGATTTGAACCTCCGAACGACAAGCCTGGCATCTTACCCACTGAGCCACCACGCCCCCTATTCAGTGGACTCCCTTGCTATTTACATGCAGACCTGTGTTATCTGACCATTAGCAACTGAGCTATTTTGCCAGAGTTGTACAAAGCCCTAAATAACTTGGGACAGGTTCTTTAAGGAAATGCCATTTTCACATCTAGGGCTACCCAGTCTTCTTTAGTTGGAAAGAATGTCCTGCTGACTATACCACAATTTGCTGGCATTGACTCAGCTGGGATAAGGAAACAGGTATGCTCTGTGGTGATACACAGCTTATGGAAAAAACTTCCAACACAGCTTGGCAATATTTTTCAGGAAATTGAAAAGATATGTATATGTGCACAAATGTGTCCTTGATTTCATCAGCTATCCTAATTGTTGTCTATGTTTTAAATTTTATTTTTTTGTTGTTTTTGACATTTTAGTCTATACTTTGTTTTTTATTATTATTGTATGCTGCATTTTTTTTTAAATTAAAAGCAGTATTAAAATCTGCAAATAAATAAACAATACAATCATTCTTCTCAATCATCCTTCTCTGTAGTAGCCCCTCTCCTCTGGAATGAGGTCCCCCCAAGATCCAGATGGCCCCACTCTGCTGTTGTTCAGAAGAGCAGTGAAGATCCGGCTCTTCACCCAGGCTTTCGGTGAGGGCGAGTGAGACCCCTCACTTCATTCCACCTGGTCTGTCGCACTTGCTATCTTTTATTTTTTATTGATTTTATTGCAATTTCTTTGTTGGATTTTTTTGAGCCACCCACAGTTGTTGGGAGTTGGGCAGTAGACAAGTAACTCTCGTCTCTGTGTGGAACCTTTAACTGGGTGAAAAAGTGCATCATAGAGCAACAAAAAATTTTTTTAGATTTTTTTATCCCACCTTTATTATTTTTTTAAATAACTCAAGGCGGGGAACATACCTAATACTCCTTCTTCCTCCTATTTTCCCCACAACAACAACCCTGTCAGGTGAGTTGGGCTGAGACAGAGTGACTGGCCCAAAGTAATTTTTGAACCAAGGGACCTCAAATGGACTAACTTACAGAATGCATCCAAAATCCGGGACTCATGACTCCCGTGGAATAGAAATTTGGCAAATTTTATAAAACATTTTATGACATAAATAGTATCATAAAACATTTTGTGACATAATACAAAATGTCATAAAACATTTCCTGTGGTCAGCTCCTGATGTTTGACTGTGCTGTACAGTTCAATATGAATGACATGGGCTATTTTCAAGGCAGACACATCTCTGAATATCTCCCTGAATTTTAAAGATTTTTTCCAGTGAAGGCAGTACATTAGCAGCTCTGCCATTGTTGAAGGCATTGAGGAATCTGGTAAGGAAATATCTCTGAAATGATGACCCAAAGGGTCACGGGTTGTCTAGTAATACTGTAATTACAGTCCTAAAAACATCTGGAGAGGACTGAGTTAGGGGTGGCTGTACTAGCCAGTGATATGCTGTTTTACTGTCTTGGGGTGTAATGGTATTCAGATTATTGAGCAATGTCCTGGGTTATACGTAGACTAGAACCCTCTTCAACTTTCTCTTTTTCTCTCCTCAAGCATACAAATACATAACAAAAAGCCTGTTTGTATAATAAACCAGTGCTATATTTTTTTCCCTTCCATTTGAACCAGTTTCTCAACTTTGGTTTATATTGGTTCAGGATTTAATTAGCACTTTCTGGGAATCAGCAGTTGTGCACTAAATCATCTTCTCACATCTATCTACTTAATCTTATAAGATGATTAGCATCTTATTACAGTCCTTTATTAAATATTGATGCCAAAGGTTTCCATTCAGCATTTGCAAATCCTTTTAGTCAATTAACAGAGGAATAAAAAGCAGTCCATTCTCTGTGAGAGCTATTGTAACTATGATTATTTTGTTCTTTAGTTGGCATGCCTGAAATATGCATGGGTTTGTGTTCCTAGG
Source organism: Charina bottae (assembly GCA_023362775.1). Taxonomy (NCBI): domain Eukaryota; kingdom Metazoa; phylum Chordata; class Lepidosauria; order Squamata; family Charinaidae; genus Charina; species Charina bottae. The sequence continues at coordinate 47,700,036 of JALMGJ010000007.1, read as the reverse complement.
TATAAATTAAGATAACATTATGGTATACATGCTTCAGTTTTCTTATTTACCTACAAATTAGTTTACTTACAGATTACTTTGTGCTTATATTTGTTTTATTTTTTTAATGTATTTGTAGTTTTAAGAACCTTTGGAAAGTTTTGAACATTCCATAAATTTTGTTTTCAGCTCCAATTCCAGTATGATAAAAAATGAGCATGATTAGAGTTCAGTAACAAAATAATTGCAACCTAATTAAACCTGATGAAAGTTGTTTTAGGACTAATTTCTTGGTGAGTAGTTTACAACCTTTTCTTTACCAGTCTCCAGAGAGGTAGTCATGTTGGTCATTTATAGCAAAATCAAGGAAGAATTCTTTTCTTTTTTTTTTTTGGGGGGGGGGGCAAAAGAAAAGGATCTCTACTCTTCCTTCCATTTTTAAGTGTTGTCTACACACATTTATAGTGACCATATTTTCTTAGAAAAAATAAGGGACAAACCTGAAAAAGGGGCAAATCTGAAAGAGGTTCATAAGGATAATTTTTAAAAAATTGTTTATGTTTATAACTTTGCTTTACAAAGGAAAATTCAAGAGCAAAACCAAGAAAATAAATAATTAAATTAAATAAATCTAAAGTGTTTCAAGGTCTCTTCTAATAATAATGAGTCAGAGGTTCATTTATACTGAATGTCTTTATTAGCTAACAACTTCCACATCCGGCCTCCTGCTCTAACTACTTGTTGAATAGCAAAACAAAAACAAAAACGAAACTACTTCCCGGGCCAAAGGCCATACTCCCAGCAGAGGGCGTGCTTCCCCAATCTCAGTCCTTCCTCTGCTACCAACTTTGTCCTCTTGACTCTACCACTTAGTCCATAAAGGACAGCTTTCTGAAATGGAGGACCATCCTTTATAATAAAAGACATATGGTCATGGTACACATACTACATATATTTTTAGCAAGCCCAACAGGACAAATATTATTGCACTTGCAGGGAGATCTCTGAAGAATTCTGTGTGAACTCTACTGGCTTTTCCATGGGAATCATTTTACACAGAACTGACAACGTCTGAATTAGGGATTGTCCAAAAAGGAGACTACTCAGTGGTGTAATGGAGGGGCATCTTCCAAATATTTAGCTTCTTGGGAAGAAGGGAACTATGATATGCAATAAGGGATGGTGGAGATGATAATTGCTATGTTTGTAACTACTGCAAAGATCGGAAGTTGCTTCTTTAGGTATCTTTCTTTTTCTTGCTTTTTTTTGTTTATTCTTCACTTTTTCTTTTACCCTTTTATAATCTTTTTCTTCTTCTACGTTTCTGTAGTTTTTAAAATCTTTGTAAAATCTTTTAATAAAAATTATTAAAAAACACACGAACAAATATTTAGCTTCTTGGAGATACCCTTAAGACCCAGCTCTGTTCTCAGGCCTGGGGTTAGTGTGTTTGTGAAGCCCCTGGTGAGACTTTTTTCTGAGTGTTGGGAATGCTGTTTTAGTCTAGGCAATCATGGGGTTTTAGCTGTATTTGTTTAAACTATGTATTGGGTACACATTGTAAGCTGCCCAGAGTCTTTTTGGAGTCGGGCAGCCTTAACAAATCTAATAAATAAATAAATACCCATTAGCGTAATTTCCGAGGGCCCATTTCATTGAAAGAAGAACGGAGACAGGGGTGTCCTCAGGGTGTGGTTAAAAAAAATCAAAATGGCAGCCATGTGTAATTGAAACAGCTCCGCCTGTTTCCTATGTGCATTGTGAGTATGTGACACATAAAAAATGGGTAGAAAGTCTATCACACTACTGCTGCTGCCATTTTGCAGCAAAACTAACTTTATGGGCCCATGTGGGGTTTCTCTGGCAGAGTTGGAAATTCAGCTTGTGCTTGTGTGTGTCTGTGTGTGGGAGTGGGCAGGAATGGATTCCAGGAAGGCCTCCAAGGCTTGAAACAATAATCCTTTTAATAGTTCTCCTTTCGCTCTGGAAAGATATATCTCCTTTGTATTTCTAGCAACTGTATTACATCTCTAAGACTTTCCTCAAAAGAAAGTTGAATATACTGTATATTTTTTGTAAACCTGGAAGTCAAAAAACTACTTTGTATTTCTGATTTGTATTTCTCAGTTGTAGGCAAACCGCATAAGGCTGGCTTTTGATCTGAAATTCACATTTGCCTTCTCAATTCCAAAAAAGGGTAATTCTCAGTTCTTGATTCAACCCTTGAAGTGGGATGGGATGGGCAGTGTGGATAATCACAGTCCTGGCTTTTTTCCTAGAAAGAAAGGTTAATCGAAGAGAATATTTGTAGCTCAGGGTTGAACTGTGGAGTCCTTGGTGCTCTCTGAGCCTTGTTGTTTTCTTGCAGACGTTTTATTGCCAGATTACACCTCCACCAACACAAGCAGGGCAAGCCATGGTATATAAACAGAGAGCAAGTCCCACTCCCTTTTCGCACTGAAGATGTTGCCTAGTCTGGCAATGAAACGTCTGCAAGAAAACAACAAGCCTCAGAGAGCACCAAGGACTCCACAGAAAGGTTAACCATTAGCAAATACTAGGGCTCCCATTTGTTGTTTATTCGTTCAGTCGCTTCCGACTCTTCGTGACTTCATGGACCAGCCCACGCCAGAGCTTCCTGTCAGCCGTCACCATCCCCAGCTCCCCCATGGTTGAGTCCGTCACCTCCAGAATATCATCCATCCATCTTGCCCTTGGTCGGCCCCTCTTCCTTTTGCCTTCCACTTTCCCTAGCATCAGCTTCTTCTCCAGGGTATCCCATAGTGGGCTGCAAAAATCAGAATGACCAGTAGATGGAGGTAAGAGTCCAGTTTTCTGTACCTCTTTAGTGGCATCTTCTGGACAACTGTATTTTTGCAGCCCGGCTGTGGTAGCCCTCACATACACATTTCTAATAAATAGACTTCCTTGAGACTCTCCCCTTCACAGGTAGATTCCTTGGTCATGCACATCCTTTTTCTAAAATGGATGGAATAATAAACATCATTGGCAGCTGGATAAGAGGCATGTTTACTCAGCAGTAATTCATTCATAGGCTTGTTCTACATATGGACAAAGAGCATACTACAGAAATTGTCCTTGTAAGTGTGTGTGTTTGTGTAAAAATCCACTGTTTTAAAATACTGAGCAAGCATAAGGGTGGTGAGTGTATATGATCATTATTTCAGGGGATTATTTTAATAAGATGCGTAATCAGAACTTGCTCATTTCCAATTTCAGTGGAGTTTGTATTATTTTTTAACAACAAAAACCCACCTTGATCCATGGTGGCAGGAAAGGAGAAATGAATAACAATAAACTTCTGGTGCCTTAGAGATGTGTTAACTATGTCTCCTATGATGGTTAAGAGTTGTGAACATCATACACAACGTATCTGGAAGGTTGAATAGGACGATAGGACTTTTACAGAAAAATTGCTTTTCTCTCCTGTCTTGTATGGCTGCATTATTTCCTCTGTTGCTGAGAAGCTCAGATGGCTCTTCTGCCAATGCATCGTTAAAAATCCCACTAACCGTGTCTATTGTATCAGATCTGAGAACAGCATATGTCTTTAATCTCTGCTTCTGCAGTGAAATACACAGGATTGCCAACAGTCATCCAACATCCTTAGGAAGGTGAAGGTGAAAAAAACCAGGTATAAACATTTTGGTACCTCCTTTTTCTTCTTCAAGAACCTATAAGAGGAACAATGAACTTGACTCTGGTGCTTTTCCTTTGGGTATAGTATGACCTGCAAGCGTTAATGGCCTGCGGGCTTGCCTAAGGCTATCAGCTCCCAAAACCAGCAATTAATCCTGGGCCCTCATCATTACCCCTAAATGGGGTCTTTGAATTGAAAATGATTTTGGAACATTGAGCTTCATTAATCACTAGGAACTGGCCTCCTCTGTTAGAATTTGGTGCATTTATTTTGCTGAGTGAAACTGGCTGGAATGATCTTAAACAGGAAATAAAAGAGAGAGAGAGAGATTAAAGGATTGGAAGTCAATAAAAAAGAGAGATTAAAGGACTGGAGAAGCAGAGGCCTTTGCTGTAATAGGGATTCACTGGTATTTTCCAACAGTTAGCAGGATGTGTCGATGTCTTCATGGCCATCCTATGGCAGCAAGGTCATCCTGTTAGCTTTATGGAAGAAGTTGCTTCCCTAAGTCCAGTTTATTTGCTTGTCCCGGTGTAGGAATCTGGAAACTATACATTTCACTGCTGTCTGGAACCCCTGCATTGTTACATCAGCTAACCACAAATCTGTATGTTTTTATTGTGAGTCAACATTAGTTACTGTGATTTTTATCATTAGTATGTTTTATATGTGTGATGATAGGGTAACCCTAAGCATAATATTATTGTAAGATGCTCCATCCGATGCTTGAAATCCCCTTACTCTAGAGTAAACCACAGACGCGCGGTTTCTTAGAAGCAGAAAGATCTATGACAAGACATGAAGGCTAGCACGAACAAAGACTTGAATGAATCAGCAAAGCATGGCTTGTCATATTTAAACATTCCCCCTCCCGAAGTCCTTTGATGTTGACACGTGTAGCTCGTGGCTCCAGGGTGCTCAGACATCCGTTTGCATAGATGTGTACTGGCGCTGGCCGCTTTAGGTGGCCGCTTTAGGTGTAAATCGTCTATTTCAAAGGCAGGCGCCTCTTCCGTGTCTGTTGCACGCCACCCTCGCTATGCATACTTATCTAAGATATTGGCAGAGGTCTGCAGAGCTCTGACAATTATCCAAGAATCTATATACTACTAAAACTCTCCTGTTTCTGTGTAACCTTTAACTGGGCAAAACGGTGCATGGTAGGGCAACAATTTTTGAACCAAGGTACCTCAAATGGGCTAACTTACAGAATGCGTCCAAAATCCGGGAGCCATGACTCCCGTGGAATTGAAATTTGGCAAATTTTATAAAACATTTTATGACATAAAAATTATCATAAGACATTTTATGACATAATACAAAATGTCATAAACAGTTCCTGTGGACAACTCCTGATGTTTGACTGTGCTATACAGTTCAATATGAATGACATGGGCTATTTTCAAGGCAGACACATCTCTGAATAGCTCCCTGAATTTTAAAGAATTTTTCCAGTGAAGGCAGTACATTAGCAGCTCTGCCATTGTTGAAGGCATTGAGGAATCTGGTAAGGAAATATCTCTGAAACGATGGCCCAATGGGTCATGGATTGTCTGTTTTTTGTTTATTCGTTCAGTCGCTTCCGACTCTTCGTGACTTCATGGACCAGTCCACGCCAGAGCTTTCTGTCGGCCGTCACCATCCCCAGCTCCCCAATGGTTGAGTCCGTCACCTCCAGAATACCATCCATCCATCTTGCCCTTGGTCTGCCCCTCTTCCTTTTGCCTTCCACTTTCCCTAGCATCAGCTTCTTCTCCAGGGTATCCTGTCTTCTCATTATGTGGCCAAAGTACTTCAGTTTTGCCTTTAATATCATTCCCTCAAGTGAGCAGTCTGGCTTGATTTCCTGGAGTATGGACTGGTTTGATCTTCTTGCAGTCCAAGGCACTCTCAGAATTTTCCTCCAACACCACAGTTCAAAAGCATCTATCTTCCTTTGCTCAGCCTTCCTTATGGTCCACATGGATTGTCTAGCATGTATTTAAATTAACAGAATAACTTTTATATTAGGTAAGAAAGGAGTAGGGCCAATGGTAGAAAAATGCTTCACCTTCTGGACTGATACAGCCTACAGTGTTCAAACTCTTACTGTACATTGCTCTTTCCTTATGCTAGTAAAATATGAATGGTGTTTATATTAATACTTTCCCCCAAATTCACATTTCTAGGATACTGCTTTAGTGTTTTTTGGCATCTGAAACTAATTTAAAACTATGGCAAATTAAGTTCCATTGTTGAGTAGAAGTAAAAAGATGGCAAACTGTATTGTTGCAAGACTGACTGAGAGTTTTTTTCTCTTTCTTTCTTTCTTTCTTTCTTTCTTTCTTTCTTTCTTTCTTTCTTTCTTTCTTTCTTTCTTTTTCATTCATTCATTCATTCATTCATTCATTCATTCATTCATTCATTCATTCATTCATTCAAAGGATATACGTAGCTATTGTTAGTATTACCAGAATAATTATTTGTGGTTGGTGATGTAACAGATGTTACGAATTCCCTAACGGAGTGTTAAAAAACATAATATCTTATTTATGCGTGTATTATAAATAAGCCCTTATTACTGATGGATATGAAAACCTCTTCCAGTTTTCATCATCACACAAGAATTACTGCCTATCAGTAGGTCATAATGCTTCCATTTGGTGGGAAGGTCTTAATACTGTCAAAAAATGACCAGAAAGACATACTTGGGGGATAAGCCTCTTGGGGATGTGCATTTACCTACAATGGAATTGCAATTTCATGATTAATGAAGACTAGGGAGAACTAGTTCTTCCAGCTTCCAGAAGCCAGCTGGGAAGAGTACTAATTGGTTGATCCTGATACCTGTCACAGCATCACCTCTTTCACATTTCTTCGCCCTACTGTGTAGAATATTGATTGGTCAGTCTCGTCACAGTTTGCATGAATCAAGATCTCTCCATCGGCACAAAACTAGGTGATTAAGGCCATGTCACCATTTGTTCCTAACCACAGCACAAGCATGCCCTGGCAACATCTTTTTCTCTCTTACCATATCTCCTTGATGTTGCCGTTATCTTGTCCCCAGCCCATGAGTGAGACAGGTTTAAGGCCTTAATTTCTCCTTAGCTATAGTAGCATTGAAATAGTATTCCCCCAGCACCCGTCCGAGCCACTACTTTATTCAAACACCACTGAACAGCAGCTGCAAGGGGTGTACAATATGTTAGGCTTTGTCATCCATTGCCTTGGATGGCAATCAGGTGATTGACAATAACTGGGAGAGATAATAAAGGCAGAATAGGGAATGGCAATGGGGCGAGCTATAGGTGTCCACAGGAGGGGCCTAAGTGATAAAATGTGCATTGTGACATCATAATGTAAACTCTGCCCCTAAATACTTGTGACCCAATGTAGAGAGTCACAGAGATGACCTTGGAGAAACTATGCAGAGACAGTTTCAACAACATGTACCTTGTCTTCTACTTTTAAACAATTTGTTAATTGTTTTGTTCTATACTGGTCTTTGACTGAAATAAACTTTGAAATTGAACAAAATGTACACAAACATGCTGTAAACCTGAAAACAAAGACAACGTTAGGAATAAACTCACACTGGCTCTCCCCTAACTTCCTGGGGTACAAGAGGAAGGGAAGGGAAAACACACTCAGGTTTTCAAGATTCTGTTACAATAGCCTGCATCAATAACGTAGAGTTCCAGCATTTCTTTTGGAGTCTGTTTCCTGGTCTGGCTTACCTCTAAAAGTTGACACACAAGTACAAGAGCAGAACTTGCCCTGGGACACATATTTCATTATTTTGGTGTCCTTATGGTTAGGTATGGATATCTGTGGGGCTAGGAGAGGCCATAGTAGTGTAATTTTCTGCTGATTCAAGGACTGAGGGATAGCACTTTAACTAAGGAAAGGTCCTTAGTGTTCTTGAGGGAAGATCCTCTAGCAAAGCAGGGATATCTGCTGGTATAGTAAAAAAAATGGTCAAGATGGTGGCCACAACCGTGTGATCAAAGTTTTTTGTGTGCCCATAAAATGCACATAAAAAACAGGCAGAGCTTTGATCACACTGCCGCAGCTGCCATCTTGACACTTTTGACCATGGTTTGCAGACACTCCTGAGCAATACAATCACTGATAGAACGGAACTGGATTCTTCTTATGCTTTAAAGATTCTTCAGAAGTTACAATGACCAGTCATAGGCATGGAAGGCTATATGATTTGCTATAACCAGTAAAAGAACCAATACATGTACAGGGTTCACACCATTGTGCTAGGTCATGGATAGACCATGTGGCACCCCTCCACTTGTTTTTTTTTTAAGATTAAGATTAAAAATTAAGCTCATTTAATAAAAATAAATATGAAGTTATTTTACAAAGCAAAGCACAGCCTCTACTATAGTATTTCTTTGTGTAATACCTCAAAGCTCCCACTGGTATTGCAGAGGCCTATTACTACAAGCTAACAAGGGCTAGCTTGTAATTGGTAAATTGTTGTTTTGTGATTGACCATGCCATCTTTTTGTGAAGTGGCAGCCTTCTATAGGAACCATTTTGTGAGTGTGCCCCCTCATGTACTCAATGATCCAAACTGGCTCCCAGTTCAAGAAGAATTTTGTGAGCATGCCTATCCTTTCGCTCAGTCAAAACCAAACAAACCACACATTGCAGCTTAGTGTGATATGTGAACCAGGTTTTGAGTGGGAAAATATAAGCTCCCTTTATGCTAAGATGTCCAGGTGTCCAGGTGTACCTTACCAAGTAGAATTCTCTGTTTCAAAAACTATCAGAGGACACTCCTCTGTTAGAAAGTATCACCTATTAGGAGGGCTACCCAATTCAGCATAGGCTTTTATCTGTTAACAACTGGAGAGCGTGCATGTAAGCCTTAGTCTTTCTTACTTAATGATGTGTATTGTGTTTCTATTTAAATGATAACAATCCTTTTATCATAATCATTTATACATGTGTAAAATGCACATCAGCATATAAAATTGTATGCAAATCAATACCCTACAAAGAGAAGAGAATATATGTAGCTCAGGGTTGAATTGTTGGATTTTTGATGCTTGGTTGTTTTCTTACAGAGGTTTCATTACCAGGCTAGGTAACATCATATGGCTTCCTCCTTAATAGTTCCTTGATTGGAGTATTTTCTCCCCAACTCCCAGATAAGCAGGTAAAAAGGTAAAGGTTCCCCCGCACATTTGTGCAGTCGTGTCCGACTCTAGGGGCCGGTGCTCATCTCCGTTTGTTAGCCGAAGAGCCAGCGTTGTCCGAAGACGCTTCCACGGTCATGTGGCCACATGACGTGCGCGGAACGCTGTTACCACCCCACTGAAGTGGTACCTATTCATCTACTTGCATTTGCATGCTTTCAAATTGCTAGGTTGGCAACTGCTGGGGCTAGTGCGGGAGCTCCGTCACGCAGGGCTAGGGATTCGAACCTCCGAACTTGCGATCTTCCGATCGATAAGCCTGGCGTCTTACCTGCTGAGCCAGCAGGAAACAGCACCAAATAAACAGACATGGAAGACACCCCCTCCCACGACCAACTGGCTGGGGAAGATAAACAACCAGCACACTCTACCCTCCCTTACACTGATAATGTTACATAGCTGGGTAATGAAACATCTGCAAGAAAACAACCAGCTCAGAGAACACCAAAAACCCAACAAATCAATACCCCCTTTAATCCTTTTGGGTAGGGGACAGGCGGTGAATAAGAAGCTGCTTCAGTGCATGCACTCAGAGAGACTTCTGAAAAGGCAGGATCCTGGATCCCATAGTGCAGGGCTGCATGGCTACTATTTATAGAGTTACTCTGCCTTTCCATCCCCTCTGAACAAGTGGCTTGCTAGGCTGCTAACATAATTGCATTTATACTAAAGGGCTATTTTATAGAGATGCATTGTTTCCTTTGTTGAATAAATCTGAATCTATATAGCAGAGCTTTCCAAACTGTGTGTCGCGACACAAAAGTGTGTCGCCACACACAGCGTGGTGTGTCGCCACACCACCCGGAAGCGGCGGCGCGCGCGTGCATGGCGGCCACCATGCACGCGCGTGCCGCCGCACGCCCCCCGCACCGCCGCACGCCCCCCGCGCCGCCGCACTCCCCCCGCGCCGCCGCCGTGCGCGCATGCGCCGCCGCTGCCACTGGTGTGTCGCCAGCGGCAGCACTTTGGAAAGCCCTGCTATATAGGCTTACCTGAGAGGAACTCTCATTCTATGGTGGAACTTTTCTGGTATGTTTCTGCCTTTCACTCACTTCCATATTAATATACCTACGATTGAACAGTCCTATCCCACTGAAGTTATTTTGCTCAAATTCTCAGTTCTTTATAACGTTTTAAATGAGAAAAGTGGTTCTCTAAAGATCCATCCTAACACACATAGCATAGGTTTCACAGACTAACTTTTTTTTTAATTAATTGTTCAGTATTTTCATTTTTTAAGCACTTGGCTTCAAGGAATGGTAATTCATTTTGAGAAATGATGTCAAACTAAGTTTGCATAATTATAGACTATGGAGATGATCTAGCCTTTGAAATATGACTAAATAAAATGTGTGAAGGAAGCAGTTATTACACTAATTGAAAAGCATGGAACAAAGAAGAGGAAAATTCCAGGGAACAGAGAAAGGATCCTGAGATGTCTTATGCTTGGAGTTTAAAGGAAAAGGCCACAATCCCTAAGCAGAAATGACTGAGATTAAAAATTAGTCCTGAAAGCAGAGAGGAATTTGTAGAAGTGTGATAAAAACAAGGTTTTGGAAATGTACTTAAATCAAAATACTCGGTTTTTTCAAAGATTCTACACTTAGTTGTTTGAACAAAATATGGGCACATAGCCAACAGCAATGTAATTGAGAGGTACCACCTTATCTGAACATCAATTATTTCAATCATTTCATTATTATTGTTATTGGCCTATTCACAAATTGTATTAAGCCATGATAAACCATAATTAGCTATCTTCCTATAATATGGTAACTGGCAACCCTTATTTTATTTACTATGATAGCTGGGCTACACAACACACAAACCAGAACTAAAGAAGCCATATTGTGGGTTAGTGTGAAGTGTCTTATCATGATGTCACTTTTCTCTCAAAGCTTTTAGATCATTGGGGTTTCAGTTGTCCTATTTCTTCTTGCTTCAAAAAATATTTTTCTTTCCGTGGTCGTTGACTAATAGGATAGGAACCTATGGAGTAGCGGCATGAAACTATTTTTGTACAACTGCCAGTTTTAAAGTAGTCAATGGCTACCTGGAAAGGTGCACATAATATTTTGTTTTCTTTTCCTAGACATTTTCCACCTCACATCGCTTCTGTGTGCTATTGTAGTTGGACATCTTCTGGATCTGGTAGGTCTTCAACTTTTAGTTATTGTCCCATTGACAGGAAAGGAGCTGTATCTCATTGGTACAGCTCTGGTCTGCAAAAACATGGATGTTTAATCTTCATGAATTCCAAGTAGGGTGGGAAAGATTTCCACTGAATATCTTGAAGAACTGAACAAGTTAATTCAGGAAATTGTGTGCTACATAGACATATGATGACCTAATTTTTTTACAAGGTAGGTTCCTTTGTTATGAAATTCCAATGTTAAGACCTGGCTTTTCCCCTAGGCATTTAGGACCAGTTGAATGAAGTCCCCTTTTGGTTGTTTAATATCACGTTTGGTTGCCATTTTACATTTTTATACTGGGTTGTTGTTTTTAATGTGGTGCGGTTATTATTTGTTTTCCTGTTTATTGTTTGTTTTTGTTGTACACCACCCAAAATCACATTACTGGAGTTGAGTGGCTCTATAAATCTAATAAATGAATAAGTAAATAAGTGGGATCCAGGCCATCAGTTGTGGTCTTTGATAGACCTTTTGTACATGGGCCATTGATTTCAGGAGTATTTTAAAGCGTATCTATCTATATATGGGGGAAATAGTTGCTGACAGCAGACATATTTGCTATCAGGCCTTGTTATCTGGTGTTAACATTAAGACTGATCATCATAGGATGCTGCTATAATATATGTCACAGAGGTTCTTAATTTTATAACAACCTTTCCCAACATGGTTAACAACCATGCTGGCTTGGGATTTGAGGAGCTGAAGCCCAATATACCTGAAAGGTACCATGTTGAGAGATGCTGCTTTTATTTTATGGTAGTTTCAGATACTGATATGACATCTGTTGTCATATATAGGCTACCCATTAATTAACATCAACAGAAATAGTGAAAGAATGATGATCATAATAGTTCCACAATGGGATTAGGATGCCTGAGATGCCTGAAAGAGCCAAGCTTTTAAATTATTTTTAATATAGCTTGATTTACAGAAATCACCAAACAGTATAACTATCATTGCCTGCAAGTCAAGTTGCTGTTAACAAGAAGTGCAGATTATCAGTTCGGACTCAAGTTTATTGTAGTTTATAATTTTATGTGGTGATTTATATGGTTTTGGTTGTGGCTCTTGATATTCTTGCTTAAAGCTTAATAGTGATTTTTAGTCAATCATTTACAATTTACTAATTATATGCCAGAAAACTATAACCTCTTTGACATTTTTAGAATAAAGAATTTGTGCTTTATTCTTCTATTATTCTTTATCTGATTGCTATTTTCTATTTGTTTGTTTGTACACTTTCTCTAAAAAGTTAAATAAAAGAATTGAACCACATAGATAGACTGCTTAAAAATCACACACTTAGAAATGATTGTACAGTTTCTTTAGTTGGATGATAGCCCCAGGTTAAAAAATAAGTGAATTATTGTTAATTACTATCCCTGGCAGAAAAAGCAAAACTTTTCAAATGACTAAAAGCAAATGTTTTGTTTCTTTTACAATGTTATAATCCAGAAACACAGATCAAAAGTGGTGTCTGCAAATGATGGCAACAACTGTGCCAGCTTAGTGTAAAAGCTTATGTGTATACTCAGCAATCACATATAGTACCATGTCAGACAATGTTTAAAAATTAAGAGTTAGGGCTTAAGACTTTAAGTAAAGGTCTGGTGAGATTTATCAAAGCAGCAAAGGAAAAAGAAAGCAAAGGTATCAGATGGAAGGGTGGAGTGTAGGGAAGAAAGGGAGATTTAAAAATCAAGATAAAATATCTGATCATAACTAAGAGTGACAGAGGTGCCCACACTGGGTCAGACAGAAGGTACATTAGGAGTATGCTATTCCTTACATTCTTTTTTTTTTGGCATCCCTTTTTCTTGCTTGTTTTTCTTCTGCCCTTTCTTCTCCTCCTCCTGCTCCTCCTATGATGTTTCTGTTCCTCTTGGTGTCCTTCATTTTGTCACCATTTCCATTTTCTAAAAAGAAAAACATTGTGCTTCTTAATTTTTCTCATTTATCATGCTGCCACCATATTCTTAGATTTGGCAACACCTTTCCATGTTGATACAGGCTATCTGAGCTTTTGTTATTTTGGAGTTAAGTAAGAAGGGACGAGAAATTTTCAGCAGGAACCATTCTTAGAAAAGAATGGCAGAAGAGTAGAGTTATTTCTGGATGCAGCCTTCTGCCTCTCTTATGGAGCATATATGCTGACTACCAAATGTCACCAACAGTTGATGTTAATGTGTAACGCTCTGCTCATTAATCATGCTAGCCAACAAGATTCCATGATATCCTACTTCTGATCAGGACAAGGAAGTACAAGAGACATTTTACAGACTTACGTTACAATGCCATGTGCTGTTTCATGGGGAAAAGCTCCACTGAATACATTTATTTAATACCTGAAAAACATATCTAGAATTAACACTTATTTTCCCTTCTTATTTAGCTAAGATGCTGCTTGACACAGAATATACTGTATCTCAGACTGCAGCAAGGCATGCTAGAAGAAACAGCCAATGGCCATTGCCTATTTGAACATTTCAGTTATCTGTATTATTTGTAGTATGTGTGGCACATAAATGTTAAGTAGTATTTAGGAAGAAAGATGTACGCAGCCTTTGCATGCAATTTGAATCTATTTTTCCTAATGCGGTACCATGGAATATATTCAGAAACTCATGCTGACCTTTCTGATATTATGCATTCATGGGGTCTATTTTCCCTGCTGTAGTCCGTAGGGGAAAAAATATCCGGCAGAATCTCTTATTGATATGGTTTTATAGGTCAGGGCCCTCAAGGCAAAGGGTGCAGCTTTCAAATGTGCTTTACTCTTGGCATCTCCGCTTTTACAAATTAAATGTAGGAGACACCCAGTTGGTTGACTTGAACAAAGCGATTATTAGGTTCTTGGAGTACAGGGTGTTCAGCACTTCACGGGGCTCAATTTTTCATAGTTGGCAAAGAACCCAAGTTGGGGAGAATGGAGACAAGAAGAAACAGGGCAGCAATGAAACACAAGTAAAAGATGCTTTCCCCAGATAAATCCACCCCAAGGTGCAAAAAAATTAGCATTTAGAGACAGTCAGATGCACAAGGTTACATTTCTGAAAGAAACTGAAAGTAACTGAGATTGTTATAAAAACTCTGGAAATAATAAGCAATTAAAACGAGACAGCTGTTATTCAAGCCTTTTTAGTCTCCCAGGAACAGAGCTCATATTACAAGCAGTGAGTGCATGGCCTCCCATTGGCTGATGGCCACTGTTTATAACACAGCCACACGGGCCTCAATTTTGAGTTGGCCTGAAGGAGAGAAGGAAACAAAATTCGGTTTCCTGGATAACATTTTAGAAAAACTGAGTCACCCTTTCTCATTTGGAAGACTTCATCTGTAAAACATGCTCCTCTGCTACTAAAGAAACCAGCCTGGAGGGTGAGCTCTTCCGAGTAAGAGACAGTTTGGAGAATCTTGTGCAAGTTTCGCTGTCTTTGTATTTTTATTCTTTACTGTGTTGTTACCTACGGGAATTTGCATTTGATGGTGTCCTTACAAATGTAATCGTTATGATCACGTTAGCAGTAATGATGGACAGATCGACAATCGTCTACTTTAGCAAGAATTGCGGCAGGTAGTAAGTACAATAGTAGCCCATGTACTGTATGTTCTACTGATGGATGGCTACTTAGACCAGGAACTCACAATTTCTGTCACCTTCAGTTTGGACTCCAGAGCTTCTCCAGAAGTTCTCACTTAACTGAAACTTTTAATGTGAGAGAAGGGGAAAATACACGAGGAATAATCATACATACATACAGTATCTCCATACACAACACACTGTTCCCAAAATTATGAAAAGCCAAAAAGGGAATACTAAACAGTACTCTAAGCCAAAGAAACTAAAGGCATGAGATATGGGGGGGAAAAAGAAGAATCTAGCTGAATCTAGTTTATACCAACACCATTCACTATACCTTTCTTTCTTTACAAACCATCTTTCTACTATGCCTGTAGATTGTTTTTAGTTTTTAAAACTTCTCATCTCTCTCTTTTTGAGGATCTCATCAGCTCCATCCAATCACAATTCAATCAATCTTCCCCTTCCCTTTGACCTGTTTATTCTTCCTTCATAGACCTGTTTTGCAATTCCATCTTCATTCATGTTTTCTATATGAGAAACTACTTCATATTGGTCATATGAAGAGAATGAATGAGGATCAAATTGCAAAACAAATATACAAAGGAAGGGAGATCGAATGGGTTGAGAGGAAGGGGGAGAATGAGCACATTGTGTTGTTGGATGGAGTTTATGAGATCTGCAAAAAGAAAAAGGAGAGTTTAAAGAACAACAATATAGATGAGGTGCAAGCAAGGATGCTTTGCAAGAATAGAAAGGAATGGAGAGGCATAGTGTTAGTGTAAACTAGTTTCACCTATATTTCCTTTTCATATCTCATGCCTTTAATTTGGTTTACTATTTCTTCCTCCCTTTCTGTGCTTTGTATAATGTTGTTTACCCCAAAAAGGAATATTGTGATGTGTATGTATGCATAATTTTTAACCTATTGCCCTCAATCTAAATTGCCTTTTCATGATACCAGCAGGGAGTATTGTGTGGCTACAGCATACAACATCTTCCCATTTACTAGGTTCGCAATGGCCTGGTATTGCCTATATCACTATATCAGAAATCAGTTCTGGGAATTAAAGGGGAAAATATAATGTTAGAGCAACAGTAGGAAACTGTGACAATGAAAAGGCACACTTCTGTACAGAGTGTTTTCAAAAATAATCCTGTTTTCACACACAAACGAGATGTCCTCTGAAGTTTAAAATGGATGAAGAAAATTTGTTGAAAAAATAGTAACATACCAAAGTTAGTATTTTTGTAGGGCTTTATTTACAATTACATTACTTTATTGGATGCCAGAAATTGAGCAGGAACACCAGAGAGTTCTATAAACATTTTAAAAGAGGGAGAGAGTCAACCGTTTCCTAGATGTTTATTTTCTCACAATGCCAAGATTGTTTTATTTTTTCCTATTTTATTACTTGAAGGACATTTTCTGTGCTCAAAAATGAGGAAATTAGATGGGATTACTAACCTAGGAATCTGTCTCTCATCCTTGCTCTCTCTCTCTCTGCCTCTCCTATATTTTTAGAATATATTTAGAGTTTTAGAAGTGCTAGAGTTCTGTCCAAAAGGATCACAATTTGTCTGTGTTGTATTTCACCATTTCCTCACTGGCATTCTCTCTAAGTTCCATTCGGGAAGGGCCAAACCAAAAAAAAAAAAAAAAAAGGAAAGTTGAGCCATTAATTTTGAGCCTAGCTCACTCAGACAGCCCGTGTATATTCAGCAGCAGGCATGTATACATGGGGCGTTCCTTTCATAAGATAGAATTGTCACCTGTACAAGCTTAGTTTTCAAAGTAGTAAATCTCTGCTTTGAACCACACTTCATCACTGATGATTGGTTGTTGGGAGTTCTATTGATTTTGGGATCAGTGTCCAATCCCAGCCCCTGCTTCAACTCTTCATATTTAATTGCAAAGTAGTTGGACAGATTGCCAGGAGTTTGATTCTACCCCATCCTCAGAATTACAAATTGTCTTCCACGACCGGTCCCTAGTGCCAAAAAGGTTGGGTACCCCTGCCCTAAGCAACCAAAACCTACCAATGTTGATAATAGTCCAACTTAGCATATTCTGTGAATGCATTTGCCAGCCTTTAACTGATATGATTAACTGTGCTGTGTGAACACAGCCAGGGAGTCATTAGCCAGGCAAAGGGGCTGGGTTCACACAACAGGTTAAATCACAAAAGAGTAATTAAGAAGAAAAGTAATAAGCCATTTGATCTTTAGCTGACCTGGTTAGCATGTTGTACAAACCAGCCTCTCTCTCTTCTCTGCCCTGACACCTTTTCTCCCTTTCAGTTTCCTCCGTGCCTATGTGGCAGGTACTTTTATCTTTTAACTTTTGAAGACCTCAGTAGGGTACCAGATGTCCAGCAAAAGGAGGTCATGTTCTCCTTTTTGTCCTCATGTCCTCCATCTGGCAGCCTTAACATCAAATATTGTCCGGCTTTTTGAGGGTCTTGGGTTTTTTTTCCTAATTTTATTTTGGACTGTTTTCACAATAGTAGTCATTCAAACTTTTGTGTATTGTGACCTTGTACATTGTCTGCTTCTTTCTTTCCCATGTCCGTGGATAGACTTGACAGCCTAGATTTACATTCTTTATTTGCTGGTTCCAGCGATCGGCTTCAATCCAGTCCCCTCAAATCTATGATCACTGTAGTCTGTAGGTCACATGAGTCGTCGTAAGTGTCTATGGTGAAATTTGAAAAGTTCATCGTTGTTGATTCTATCTTATCACTGGCCTATGTTGTTGAAAATAAAGATTTGTTGGAAAAACATTGCGACTGAAAAATCAGTCTTTCTGATGCTGGAAAAAGTAATTCCATATAAAGGTAGGCCTAAGTAAAAAAAAAGTGCAGTTTTTCGCTGTAATTTTTGTTCTGATGCCAAGAAAATTAAACAGTTAGCATGTCCTCCTCCCCCAACCCATTTTGTCCTCAGGGCCGCAACTAGGGGGGGCAAGCGGGGCATGTGCCCCAGGCGCTGTGCTGGGGGGGCGCCAAAATGCCTCTTTCGATGGCCAGCCCTGAGGGAGGCCTGCGTTCCTGTCGCCGCCACTGCCGCCCGCGAAGAGGCCCGCCGGGGCATTACACGGCTGGGCTTGTCCGCTCCCCAGGGCTGGCTGCGGGCTCTGGGGTGGCCGCAGGGCCGTGCCCCCCCGGCGCCGCTCTGGACCATCCCGCTTTGGAAGCGCGGCAGTGGGCAGCTCACTCCACCCGGCCCGGATGGGCAGGCGGGAGCGCAGCGGGTCCTTCCCCCGGAGCCGGGGGCGCATGAGAGATCGCAGCCAGGAGTGGGGTGCTTGTCCCGGGGGAGCCCCACGCTGCTTCGTGGAGGGGGGATCTACGTTGGTACCGGGGGGACTCGACCCTGCGGGGGGGGTGCGGAATCCATGTTTGCCCCAGGTGACACATACTCTAGTTGCGGGTCTGTTTGTCCTAGTTTCCAATTGTCCATGTCCTCCTCTGCCTGTTCAGATATCTGGTAACTCTACCTCTCAGGAAGACAGGGAGAAGGACATGGCAGCGCGGAAGCTCTGTTGAACTTGATGTTTTAAAAAAGGGATTTTAAGGACTTCTTTCCAGCTCTGGAGACCACAGGGGTCATGGCAGTGACATGCTTGATATCAGTGGAGGAGTCAGTGCTGCAATATGTGGCTTGCTTCTTCCTCCTTCTTTTCGCCCTTTGGGCTGTTTATGCTTTTCATTACAATACATTAGGCCTATGGGAGGCTTTACCTGCCTACATTATTGCTTGTTTGAAAAAATGTGCAAAAAATTGTGCTGCCAAATGTCAGTAGCGCAGTTTTGGCAGGAACAGATGGGTGGGTGCTGGAGAGCCACAAAAAGGGACCTGGTTCCTGGCCAAGGTTTAACCCAAATCTTAGAGATGGAGGCATCTTTTGTGAAGGAATGTGTTAGAGTGAGGAGAGGAGATGTATACATGGAGAGGACGATGTGTCCTTAGCCTCTGTTTTTTTTTTCTGATGAAGCACATTGATGGGTATCCCTAGCTATATCAGCGATGCTTCAAACATATTGTTTTAAAATTATAGGGACTGTCAGGCTGATAAGCCAGATCAGACCTAGCTTTCTATCTTCCCTACCCACATTATGTTCAAAGTCCCTTCTTCATCCCAAAGCCCTACCTCTTGGAGACGGGGAGGGAGTTAGGAAGCCAGTTTAGTTAGAAACAGTCACTTCAAGGTAGCTGAAAGGACCCAAATCTGCAGTTCTTGAAAGAGCTTATTTTTCACCACCCTTCAGCTGAGTCTAAAATGATCTGCCATCCATCAGCCAATGCAGGAAGTCAAACCTTCCTCTCCAGAAGTTTTCTTTCAAGAGACATCAAAGGATTCCTCCCCCTAAATACAAAAAGGGTATGTTGAACTAGCAACCACCTTGTTAGAATTGAAACGAGGTTTTATAATTAGGGGATTATTTCATGACACTGAAGTACGTGGCCCTCTTTAAGATTCAGTTTTAAATCCTAAAACTTAATGTGGCCAGAGAAGCGAGGTGAAAACACTTGACAGTTTTGTCTCTCTCTGAATAAAAAACATCTGAGTAACCACTTGAAGAAACATAGAACAGGAAATATAAAAATAGTTATGCAAGAAGCTCTTCCACTTAGCAAATATTATTTTATAGAACCTCAAGGATATAATATAACCATTCCAAAGAAAACACAGATAGATAGATAGATAGATAGATAGACAGACAGACAGACAGACACACACACACACACACACACACACACACACACACATACATTATAGTATCTTAGAGTAGTATACTGTACATACACACACACACACACACACTGTAGTATCTTAGAGCAGTGTTTCTCAGCCTTGGCAACTTTAAGATGTATGGATTTCTGCTCCCAGAATTTCCCAGCCAGCATGGAATAAGGTTGAGAAACACTGTCTTAGAGTATTGGACAATTTGTAGCTGAACGTATGTGACATCTGATTTCAGAAGTTAAGCAGAGTCAGGACTTGGGTACAATTTGGATTGAAGCTCACCAAGAACAGGGCTGTAGGCTAGACAGGGAAGCATCTGGGCATGTCAATAGAATCAACAGGAGTTGAGGTCAACTTGAAGGAGATGTTACATTTTACCATTTGTTCCAGGCAAAGAGGTGCAATCTCTCCTAACTGTTGTAGTTGCACTATTACTCAGGATTGTTTGGGTTTTCACATATGTTGAATTGCCATGATCAGGCTTTCAGTGCAATCAGTATTATTAGCTCTGTCAAAACATGGTTTGTGTGTTTGTTTTTCACTTAAGGAATCAAGTCCTTAAAGCAGCACATCTTTAATGTGACTTTTAAACAGCAGCATCTTTTCTAGGCTTGCACAGAAAATAATGCACAGCCTTATTATTTTACGTTCCTTTAATGTTCTAGTTGCATTACTCTTTGTACTTTATTCCTCCATTCCACTTTCTATTAATTCTTGAGAAGACATAGCACAACCCTCTTGTGATATTACATTGATATTTTTTATTGTTATGTAAAGAATAGTCATCCTTCTGTAGTTGCAAAGTCCCCACATTTATTTGCTTGTCACACTGAACTGTTATGTGCACTAAAGAAAGAGAAAACGGGCAATCAGCTTGGGGTTAAAGGCCAGGCAATTGCTAGAAACCAAGAGTCTGAGAGTTCTAGTCCCGCCTTAGGCATGAAAGCCGGCTGGGTGACCTTGGGCCAATCGCTGTCTCAGCCCTAGGAAGGAGCCAATGGCAAACCAGGAGACTGAGAGTTCTAGTCCTGCCTTAGGCATGAAAGCTGGCTGGGTGACCTTGGGCCAGTCACACTCTCTCTCAGCCCAACTCACCTCACAGGGTGTTTGTTGTGGGGAAAATAGGAGGAGGAAGGAGTATTAGGTATGTTCGCCGCCTTGAGTTATTTATAAAAATAATAAAGGCGGGATAAAAATTAAACAAACAAACAAACAAACAAATATAACAGTAAACTGTAAGCGGGTGGTCTTTTTGGCGACTGCTCTTACAACTGTTTGGGAAGCTGAGCAACACAGTGGGCAGAGAGATGTTCATAAGAAGTGGGACCATGTTATGTAGATAGGAGAAATGAAAATTTTATTTTTTTCCCTGGGGGTTGCTGGGGGGAGAATTGGGAGGGTTATTTTATGCAAAATAAGCCTATTCTAAAGGCTCGGCACGACATATTTATGTGTCTCTCGCTTGAAAATAGAGGGGAACTTGCACCAGGGACTTTTAGCATTTGTGATTAGAAGGAGCTCTGGAAGGCCATAAAGAAGAAGTTGTAGGCATCAGGCTGCCCATCCTTATATTAAACCATGTTTGTATATTACCCAAGAAGCTTCCACACAATATTGTTGTTGTTTATTTGTTCAGTCGCTTCCGACTCTTCGTGACTTCATGGACCAGCCCACGCCAGAGCGTCCTGTCAGCCGTCGCAATCCCCAGCTCCCCCACGGTCGAGTCCGTCACCTCCAGAATATCATCCATCCATCCTGCCCTTGGTCGGCCCCTCTTCCTTTTGCCTTCCACTTTCCCTAGCATCAGCATCTTCTCCAGGATATCCTGTCTTCTCATTATGTGGCCAAAGTACTTCAGTTTTGCCTTTAATATCATTCCCTCAAGTCAACTGGATTTCTATTTTCTTAGTGGAAACGTTTCGCTCCTTATCTTATTTTTTGAAGCAAGAAGAAATTTGTTGTTGTTTATTCATTCAGTCGCTTCCGACTCTTCGTGACTTCATGGACCAGCCCACGCCAGAGCTTCCTGTCGGCCGTCACCATCCCCAGCTCCCCCATGGTTGAGTCCATCACGTCCAGAATATCATCCATCCATCTTGCCCTTGGTCGGCCCCTCTTCCTTTTGCCTTCCACTTTTCCTAGCATCAGCATCTTCTCCAGGGTATCCTGTCTTCTCATTATGTGGCCAAAGTACTTCAGTTTTGCCTTTAATATCATCCCCTCAAGTGAGCAGTCTGGCTTGATTTCCTGGAGTATGGACTGGTTTGATCTTCTTGCAGCCCAAGGCACTCTCAGAATTTTCCTCCAACACCACAGTTCAAAAGCATCTATCTTCCTTCGCTCAGCCTTCCTTATGGTCCAGCTCTCGCAGCCATAGGTTACTACGGCTTAGGTTACTTACTTACTATGGCATAGGTTACTACATACACAATATCCCAAGCCATAAACAATGCTTTACAAACTATAGTGACTGAGTGCACAATGCACACCGAGCCAGACAAAACCAAACAATTCACTTTATGGCTTAATGCGATATGTGAGCCTTGATTATGTTACCAATGTGTTCAGTAAGGCTTATTCCTAGTTTATTTAAAACATTTATAAAATTTTTCAGTTTGCTAATATTCCAGGAAAGCTCACAAGAAAATAAAATAGTATCAAACCCACAATAACAATGTCGATTTTTAAAAAAGCCCATAATGATATTAAGTAACCGCTAATCTTGTGACTATGCTGATTCACTGCATGTTCCATGTTAAGGCAAAAAACAATGTAAAGATTGTTGTGAGGTTGAGATGAGCTGAGAGAAACTTCTCCTTGCCCCCTTGTGGTCATATGGCATTTAAAAAAACTGCAAATATCTGTGAAGCCTCCATGAAAATATCTATGAAATTTAACAGTAAATAACTGGCATCAGTGTTCTGCGAAGCTGGAAACACATAAAAACAGTGAATTACTTAAATGAAGTCAATAGGAGCAACAAGTTTGGCCATCATAACACAATGAGAAAGAATCATGTTGACTATGTTCGTCTGAACTCTGCACAGGAAAAATACATTTAATAGAACAAATAAGTCTTATCTAACTTTTAGGAGAAAGGAAGGAAGGAAGGAAGGAAGGAAGGAAGGAAGGAAGGAAGGAAGGAAGGAAGGAAGGAAGGAAGGAAGGTAAAGAAAGAAAAAGAAAGAAAGAAAGAAAGAAAGAAAGAAAGAAAGAAAGAAAGAAAGAAAGAAAGAAAGAAAGAAAGAAAACAGCAGCCCAAACTTGAATCCTGTCACTTGTTAAATGATGGAATCAAATGTCCTACTAGGTTCGTATTATTCAGGGCCAAAAGCTTTCTAACAGTGTATTGCATAGTATGTACAATGCAGTTTACTCAAACAGTTGTTTTCGAAATCTGCTCTGGCAACTTCCTTGGAAACCTGAGGGGACTGTGGCACAGTATGCCAACCACTGTGTCTTTCCTCTCCAGGCGAAAAATATACAGCTGTCACAGCTGAGTCAAGGAATTAAAGTGGAGAAATGCATGGAAATATAAGCATACCTGTAAGCAATATGCGTATGCAATATACAGTAAGCATGACACTTAGTTTTGAAGCAAATTCATAGATTAAACAGCCCTTCCTGTCTAAGCCGAACAAGGTTGGAAGCCTTTTGTTGTTTATTCGTTCAGTCGTTTCCGACTCTTCGTGACTTCATGGACCAGTCCACGCCAGAGCCCTCTGTCGGCCGTCACCATCCTCAGCTCCCCAATGGTTGAGTCCGTCACCTCCAGAATACCATCCATCCATCTTGCCCTTGGTCGGCCCCTCTTCCTTTTGCCTTCCACTTTCCCTAGCATCAGCTTCTTCTCCAGGGTATCCTGTCTTCTCATTATGTGGCCAAAGTACTTCAGTTTTGCTTTTAATATCATTCCCTCAAGTGAGCAGTCTGGCTTGATTTCCTGGAGTATGGACTGGTTTGATCTTCTTGCAGTCCAAGGCACTCTCAGAATTTTCCTCCAACACCACAGTTCAAAAGCATCTATCTTCCTTTGCTCAGCCTTCCTTATGGTCCAGCTCTCACAGCCATAGGTTACTACAGGGAATACCATTGCTTTAACTATGCGGACCTTTGTTGTCAGTGTGATGTCTCTGCTCTTAACTATTTTATCAAGATTTGCCATTGCTCTCCTCCCAAGAAGTAGACGTCTTCTGATTTCCTGGCTGCAGTCAGCGTCTGCAGTAATCTTTGCGCCTAGAAATACAAAGTCTGTCACTGCCTCCACTTTTTCTCCCTCTATTTGCCAGTCATCAATCAAGCTCGTTGCCATAATCTTGGTTTTTTTGAGGTTTAACTGCAACCCAGCTTTTGCACTTTCTTCTTTCACCTTCATCATAAGGCTCCTCAACTCCTCCTCGCTTTCAGCCATCAAAGTGGTATCATCTGCATATCTGAGATTGTTAATGTTTCTTCCAGCGATTTTAACTCCAGCCTTGGATTCCTCAAGCCCAGCATGTCGCATGATGTGTTCTGCGTACAGGTTGAATAGGTAGGGTGAGAGTATACAACCCTGCCGTACTCCTTTCCCAATCTTAAACCAGTCCGTTGTTCCGTGCTCTGTTCTTACCGTTGCTACTTGCTCGTTATACAGATTCCTCAGGAGGCAGACAAGATGACTTGGTATCCCCATACCACCAAGAACTTGCCACAATTTGTTATGATCCACACAGTCAAAGGCTTTAGAATAGTCAATAAAACAGAAATAGATGTTTTTTCTGAAATTCCCTGGTTTTCTCCATTATCCAGCGGATATTGGCAATTTGGTCTCTAGTTCCTCTGCCTTTTCTAAACCCAGCTTGTACATCTGGCAATTCTCGCTCCATGAATTGCTGGAGTCTACCTTGCAAGATCTTGAGCATTACCTTACTGGCATGTGAAATAAGTGCCACTGTTCGATAGTTTGAACATTCTTTAGTGCTTCCCTTTTTTGGTATGGGGATATAAGTTGATTTTTTCCAATCTGATGGCCATTCTTGTGTTTTCCAAATTTGCTGGCATATGGCATGCATCACCTTGACAGCATCATCTTGCAAGATTTTAAACAGTTCAGCTGGGATACCATCGTCTCCTGCTGCCTTGTTATTAGCAATGCTTCTTAAGGCCCATTCAACCTCACTCTTCAGGATGTCTGGCTCTAACTCACTGACCACACCGTCAAAGCTATCTCCAATATTATTATCCTTCCTATACAGATCTTCCGTATATTCTTGCCACCTTTTCTTGATCTCTTCTGCTTCTGTTAGGTCCTTAACATCTTTGTTTTTGATCATACTCATTTTTGCCTGGAATTTACCTCCGATGTTTCTAATTTTCTGGAAGAGGTCTCTTGTCCTTCCTATTCTATTGTCTTCTTCCACTTCCGCACATTGTTTGTTTAAAAATAATTCCTTATCTCTTCTGGCTAACCTCTGGAATTTTGCATTTAACTGGGAATATCTCCCCCTATCACTATTGCCTTTTGCTTTCCTTCTTTCTTGGGCTACTTCCAGTGTTTCAGCAGACAGCCATCTTGCCTTCTTGGTTTTCTTTTTCTTTGGGACGTTTTTTGTTGCCGCCTCCTGAACAATGTTGCGAACTTCTGTCCATAGTTCTTCTGGGACCCTATCTACTAAATCTAGTCCCTTAAATCTATTCTTCACCTCCACTGCATATTCCTTAGGAATATTAGTGAGCTCATATCTAACTGATCTGTGGGTCTTCCCTATTCTCTTTAGTCTGATTCTAAATTTTGCAATAAGAAGTTCGTGATCTGAACTACAGTCAGCTCCAGGTCTTGTTTTTACCGACTGTATAGATGTCCGCCACCTTTGGCTGCAAAGGATGTAGTCAATCTGATTTCGGTGTCGACCATCTGGTGAAGTCCATGTATAAAGTCGTCTTTTAGGTTGTTGGAAGAGAGTGTTTGTTATGCACAGTGAGTTGTCTTGGCAAAATTCTATCAGCCTGTGTCCTGCTTCATTTTGTTCTCCCAGACCATGCTTGCCTGTAATTCCAGGTGTCGTCTGACTACCCACCTTAGCATTCCAGTCTCCTGTAATGAAAATAACATCTCTTTTTGGTGTATTATCTAGTAGGTGCTGCAGATCCTCATAGAACTGATCTACTTCTGCTTCTTCAGCATCTGTGGTTGGGGCGTATATTTGGATCACTGTGATGTTAAATGGCTTACCCTGAATTCGAATTGAGATCATTCTATCGTTTTTTGGATTGTATCCAAGCACTGCTTTAGCCACTTTATTATTAATTATGAAGGCTACTCCATTTCTTCTGTGGTCCTCTTGTCCACAGTAGTAGATCTGGTGGTCATCTGATGTGAAGTGGCCTATCCCAGTCCATTTCAGTTCACTGACACCTAAAATGTCTATATTTAATCTTGACATCTCACCAATAGCCACATCCAATTTGCCCTGGCTCATAGATCTTACATTCCAGGTTCCTATGGTGTGTTGATCTTTAGAACATCGGATTCGTCGTTCACCACCAGCACCGTCGGCCGCTAGCCGTCCTTTCGGCTTTGAGCTAGCTGCGTCATCACATCTGGGGCTAGTTGAACGTATCCTCTGTTCCTCCCCAGTAGCATTTTGACCATCTTCCGACCTGGGAGTCCCATCTTCCGATGGTATACCGACATATCTTTGGTTGTACTGATCCATTTAGTTTTCATGGCAAGAATACTGGGGTGGGTTGCCATTACCTTCCCCAGGGATCGTATTTAGTCTGACCTCTCTGCCACGACCTTCCCGTCTTGGGTGTCCCTTCACGGTTTAGCTCATGGTTTCATTGAGGTGCTCAAGCTCCAGCACCACGACAAGGTAACGATCTCCTTTGCTGGAGAAAAGGTAAAGGTTCCCCCCGCACATTTGTGCAGTCGTGTCCGACTCTAGGGGCCGGTGCTCATCTCCGTTTGTTAGCCGAAGAGCCAGCGTTGTCCGAAGACGCTTCCACGGTCATGTGGCCGGCATGACACACGTGGAACGCTGTTACCTACCCACCGAAGTGGTACCTATTAATCTACTTGCATTTGCATGCTTTCGAATTGCTAGGTTGGCAAGAGCTGGAGCTAGTGCGGGAGCTCACTCCGCATGCAGGGCTAGGGATTCGAACCTCCGAACTTGCGATCTTCTGATCGACAAGCCTGGCGTCTTACCCACTGAGCCACCACGCCCCATAGAAGCCTAGCAGTTCCCAATACTCTGTCCCCTGGTTGTGTTTTCTTAGGGAAATGATGTGGTACATCCAGAAACAACTTTCTGTGTGTGTGGGGTGGTGGTGGTGGTGGTGGTGGTGAAAAAAGCCAAGATGGAGGCCATGACCCAGTGATGGAAGCACCACCTCTTTTCAATCTGCTCTGGAACCCCCTGGGGATCTCCTGCATCCAGCTGGACTGGTTGATTACCTATATGAACTATGTACATCAATAGAACATGATCCAGAATGCTCATTACTTGTATGATAAAATATTAACCATGCATCTCCTCATAATTATTAGATTGTATAAACTTTTATGTTAAGCAGGAAGTGTCTATTCTCAACTGGCACTAAAACTGATTTAGAAAGTTGCTATATGAAACAACTGAATTCATAAAAATGTCATTGCAATTGATAACATTCTCCAGCATTTACAACAGGGATAAATAACTTTCAGTGGTTTAAGGGCTACACCAGTTTTTGCACGACATCATGACTGCCGCATTCCCAAAGCACCAGGGCCCAGATACCAACTTGAACAAGTGCTATTCTCACACTAGATTAGAAGCCTTCCTTCTGAATAATTTTTGAAATGTGTAAAGCCCTAGTTAATACTGCCATATGTATTTATACTTTTCTTCTATTAATGAGTTTACTATAATAAAGTAAGTAACAAAAAAAATTAAATGCAATATACCATCCACGTACAGTAGCCTCCCCTGCCTTGACAATACTTGTTTTTGAGTGGAAAATAAGAGTGTGATTGATTGATTGATTGATTGATTGATTTTCATTCATTCATTCATTCATTCATTCATTCATTCATTCATTCATTCATTCAGGCTTTTATGTCACTCCAATCCAGAAGGACTTCAGAAATGATTCAATGGAAATGTTTCTGACCTATTGCAAGCATATCACCTCCCAGCATTTCATTAAAATAGCCCAAGTTTTTTTAAGATTCTAAGTGAGCCTAGATAAACAATACCATCACTTCAAGAGTCAGATTAACCTTAATGAGTAGAGTTCTTAAAGCACCTGCATCTTTTTGAAGTTTGAAGCTGTGGATTATTTCTCACTGTACTGGGTCCTGCAAAGAACATGCCAATTTGTCATTTATAGTGTCCAACCCAGTATTGATGTAAGTTTGGACCTTTTTCACTCCAGATGTGCCCATTTAATTTAAGTGACCTTCAAGCTTTTCAAGCAAAAGCTCTAGAAAAAATCTTATATGGACCAGAACTTGGGTTATGCTCCAATTTACACCTTTTGGTTTTGGAATTAATGCTTTAAAAAGTAAAGGTACCCCCCGCACATTTGTGCAGTCGTGTCCGACTCTAGGGGCCGGTGCTCATCTCCGTTTGTTAGCCAAAGAGCCAGCGTTGTCCGAAGACGCTTCCACGGTCATGTGGCCGCATGACACGCGCGGAACGCTGTTACCTTCCCACCGAAGTGGTACCTATTCATCTACTTGCATTTGCATGCTTTCGAATTGCTAGGTTGGCAAGAGCTGGAGCTAGTGCGGGAGCTCACTCCGCACGCAGGAGTTAATTAATGCTTTGTTGTTCAGTCGTTCAGTCGTGTCCGACTCTTCGTGACCTCATGGACCATAGCACGCCAGGCCTTCCTGTCCTCCACTGTCTCTCGGAGTTTACTCAAATTCATGTTCATTACATCGGTGATGCTATCTAACCATCTCATCCTCTGCCGTCCCCTTCTCCTTTTGCCCTCAGTCTTTCCCAGCATCAGGGTCTTTTCCAGTGAGTCCTCTCTTCTCATTAGGTGGCCAAAGTATTTGAGCTTCAGCTTCAGCATCTGTCCTTCCAATGAGCAGTCAGGGTTGATTTCCTTTAGGATTGACTGGTTTGACCTCCTTGCAGTCCAAGGGACTCTCAAGAGTCTTCTCCAGCACCACAGCTCGAAAGCATCAATTCTTCGGCGCTCAGCCTTCCTTATGGTCCAACTCTCACAGCCATACATTGCTACTGGAAAAACCATAGCTTTAACTATACGGACCTTTGTCGGCAAGGTGATGTCTCTGCTTTTTAATATGCTGTCTAGGTTTGCCATAGCTTTCCTTCCAAGGAGCAAGCGTCTTTTAATTTCATGGCTGCAGTCACCGTCTGCGGTGATCTTGGAGCCCAAGAAAATAAAATCTGTCACTGCTTCCATTTCTTCCCCTTCTATTTGCCAGGAAGTGATGGGACCAGATGCCATGATCTGGTTTTTTTTAATGTTGAGTTTCAAGCCAGCTTTTGCACTCTCCTCTTTCACCCTCATCAAGAGGCTCTTTAGTTCCTCTTCACTTTCTGCCATTAGGGTGGTATCGTCTGCATATCTGAGGTTGTTGATATTTTTCCCGGCAATCTTAACTCCGGCTTGTGATTCATCCAGCCCGGCATTTCTCATGATGTACTCTGCATATAAGTTAAATAAGCAGGGTGATAATATACAGCCTTGTCGTACTCCTTTCCCAATTTTGAACCAGTCGGTTGTTCCATGTCCGGTTCTAACTGTTGCTTCTTGACCCGCATACAGGTTTCTCAGGAGACAGGTAAGGTGGTCTGGTACTCCCATCTCTTTAAGAATTTGCCACAGTTTGTTGTGATCCACACAATCAAAGGCTTTAGCGTAGTCAATGAAGCAGAAGTAGATGTTTTTCTGGAACTCTCTTGCTTTTTCCATGATCCAGCGAATGTTGGCAATCTGATCTCTAGTTCCTCTGCCTCTTCGAAACCCAGCTTGCACTTCTGGTAGTTCTCGGTTCACATGCTGCTGAAGCCTAGCTTGTAGGATTTTGAGCATAACCTTGCTGGCATGTGAAATGAGTGCAATTGTACGGTAGTTTGAACATTCTTTGGCATTGCCTTTCTTTGGAATTGGAACGTAAACTGACCTTTTCTAATCCTGTGGCCACTGTTGAGTTTTCCAAATTTGTTGGCATATTGAGTGCAGCACTTTAACAGCATCATCTTTTAGGATTTTAAATAGCTCAGCTGGGATACTGTCTTCTCCGCTAGCTTTGTTGTTAGTAATGCTTCCTAAGGCCCACTTGACTTCACTCTCTAGGATGTCCGGCTCAAGGTCAGTGACCACACCATCGTATTTATCAGGGATATTAAGATCTTTCTTGTATAGTTCTTCTGTGTATTCTTGCCACCTCTTCTTAATCTCTTCTGCTTCTGTTAGGTCCCTGCCTTTTTTGTCCTTTATCATGCCCATCTTTGCACAAAACGTTCCCTTGATATCTCTGATTTTCTTGAAGAGATCTCTAGTCTTCCCCATTCTATTGTTTTCCTCGATTTCTTTGCATTGTTCATTTAAGAAGGCCTTCTTATCTCTCCTTGCTATTCTCTGGAATTCTGCATTCAGTTGTTTATATCTTTCCCTTTCTCTCTTGCCTTTTGCTTCCCTTCTTTCCTCAGCTATTTGTAAAGCCTCATCAGTCAGCCACTTTGCTTTCTTGCATTTCTTTTTCTTTGGGATGGTTTTAGCTGCTGCCTCCTGTACAATGTTACGAACCTCCATCCATAGTTCTTCAGGCACTCTGTCTACCAGATCTAATCCTTTAAATCTATTCCTCACCTCCACTGTATATTCATAAGGGATATGATTTAGGTCATACCTGATTGGTCTAGTGGTTTTCTCTACGTTCTTCAATTTAAGCCTAAATTTTGCGATAAGAAGCTCATGATCTGAGCCACAGTCAGCTCCAGGTCTTGTTTTTGCTGATTGTATAGAGCTTCTCCATCTTTGGCTGCAAAGTATATAATCAATCTGATTTCGGTATTGACCATCTGGAGATGTCCATGTGTAGAGTCGTCTCTTGTGTTGTTGGAAAAGAGTGTTTGCTATGACCAGCGTGTTCTCTTGACAAAACTCTATTAGCCTTTGCCCTGCTTCATTTTGTACTCCGAGGCCGAACTTGCCTGTTATTCCGGTTATTTTTTGACTTCCTACCTTAGCATTCCAGTCCCCTATGATGAAAAGGACATCTTTTTTTGGTGTTAGTTCTAGAAGGTGTTGTAGGTCTTCATAGAACCGGTCAACTTCAGCTTCTTTGGCATCAGTGGTTGGGGCATAGACTTGGATCACTGTGATGTTGAATGGTTTGCCTTGGATTCGAACTGAAAGCATTCTGTCGTTTTTGAGGTTGTACCCCAGTACTGCCTTTCCCACTCTTTTATTGACTATGAGAGCTACTCCATTTCTTCTAAGGGATTCTTGCTCACAGTAGTATATATAATGGTCTCCTGAATTAAATTCGCCCATTCCTGTCCATTTTAGTTCGCTGATTCCCAATATGTCGATGTTCAATCTTGTCATCTCATGTTTGACCACATCCAGCTTACCTTGATTCATAGTTCTTACATTCCAGGTTCCTATGCAATATTGTTCTTTACAGCATCGGACTTTCCTTCCACTTCCAGACACATCCACAACTGAGCGTCCTTTCGGCTTTGGCCCAGCCGTTTCACACTTTCTGGAGCTACTCGGAATTGCCCTCCGCTCTTCCCCAGTAGCATTTTGGACACCTTCCGACCTGAGGGGCTCATCTTCCGGCGTCATATCTTTTAGCCTTTTGATACTGTCCATGGGTTTTCTTGGCAAGGATACTGGAGTGGTTTGCCATTCCCTCCTCCAGTGGACCACGTTTTGTCAGAACTCTCCATCATGACCTGTTCTTCTTGACCTGACTTCATTGAGTTACGCAAGCCCCTTCGCCACGACAAGGCAGTGATCCATGAAGGGGAATTAATGCTTTAGGACAGTCTTAAATTTTAATCTCTAAGAGCAGTCTGGAATTAATTCTTAATGGCAGTCTTTCCATCTCTAATTGCATTCTCTAATTATATTATGACTTGAGGCTGGACTTTGGAAGTTGTAGGATCTGAATTTGTCAGCTCTACAAGGTAGACCAGACTAAGAAACCAATGCCATGTAGGTCGGGACTACTTTTATTGTTACAGCCATAGTAACAGAGTGTTGCAAGACTGAAGGTGCTCCCCCTCCCGCCCTCTATCTTTGTGTGAACTAGGGAGGGGTTTGTCTGAAACATTTCCTCATCTTACTTTCTTGGCCCCTGTTCAGTCCCCTCTTATCTGACTGTTGCCTTGGTAGCGGCTGTTCCCCCTACCCTTCAAGGCCACTCCCTCTGTCATCTACAGAACTGTAATTTTAACTATTGGTTAAAATTGAATTTAGCTCTACAATGTATTGGATTTGACTCCCCTTATATTAATATAGTCTTTTTCAATGCTTTTTGGAGATAAGATTCTAATTGAATGGGGTTGTTTTACTCTTGGCACTTAAGGTTAGATTTACAGAATGCCAGAGCCAATATTAAGGAAAAAATAAGGGTTACAGATCACCAATTGGATGTGTCCCTGGTTCCAAATTACTTTAAAATA
The DNA here is from genome assembly GCA_023362775.1 of Charina bottae. Classification (NCBI taxonomy): domain Eukaryota; kingdom Metazoa; phylum Chordata; class Lepidosauria; order Squamata; family Charinaidae; genus Charina; species Charina bottae. The sequence continues at coordinate 47,668,032 of JALMGJ010000007.1, read as the reverse complement.
AATAGAATCAAATGTTCCCTAAAGACAGATTATTTTTCAAAATAACAATTCCTGATTACTGAAGAGTCTTCACACTGGCAAGGTGCAATATTGCCATATTGTAAAAGACTTTGTCTTTGGAGCTCTGAGAATTTCAATCAATAAAACAACTCCTCCTAAAATCTATAAGAATGTATTCTATAAGAATGTATAGTCCTTTCTTGTCAATCCAATGTTATAGTCCACCTGATATTACATTATATGTTGCACTGTACTTTTTGGCTTCCCAATCCAGGTGTGTGTGTTTGTGTTTGTGTGTGTGTGTACACACACACACACACAAACACATAGTGGCCAATGTGTAGTGGCTTGGACAATTAGAGAAGAAAAAATTGCCTTCTTTTCAACTGTCCATTTAAGATAAATCTATTTTGTGTTTTTGGAGTACTTTATGTTGCATCTTGCACATGTTTGTGTATGATCTGGCCGTTGACTAAAATAAAGTGATTTGATCTGATTCAGTATTGAGCAAATTAATTTAAAATAATGCTATAGAATAAGCATATGAAGGCATATATAAATCTAAACTTTGGGGTTCGATTCATGTTAATCACACTCATCTTATTTATTTAAACAATTTACGGTATGTAGCTGCCTATCTCACAGCAGTGACTCTGAGTGACACACAGAAGGTTAAAACAGATAAATAAAGGATCCAAATACTAACTCTAAATAATAGTAATTATTAATCATCTTAACCTAAATACTAAAGGCATTATAGCTTTCTCCAATCCTAGTAGAGGCTGTGCAAAGACTAACAAAACAAAAATAAGAAATATAAAAACATGATACAAACACTGTCTAGTTCATCATTCAAAACAAGGAATATATTCAAATTTACCAGTTGGGGAAGCTTCCTGGGAATTCTTTTTCGAAGATAAACCAGGGAATTAGAACATAATCTAAAGCCCAATCCTTATAGTTGTCTAAATTATTTATATGACCAGTGGGCATCTGATTTACTCCAATTTATACAGTAACCAGGCAGGATTCAAAACTCATATATTAATGAAATGAATCGAGGAACAGAAAATTCTGGTCTAGCTATAATATATATCCTCTGCATATTTTGATTGATTATGTGCCATCAAGTTGGTATTGACTCTTAACAACCACACAGATAGATTTTCTCCAGGATGAATTATCTGCATATAATAGCTTCTTATAATTTATCCCCCCATTGTAATTCCATTAATATTTTCAGAATTCCACATAATACATGCAAGAGGTTATAAAGACAAATTATAAAAGAAAGGGACAAAACAGGCATCCTTGACATGCATCTTCACAATAAATGTACAGTAATGAAGGAAGGGGCATAGAATTACTACCCATACATGGTTTAGAGGGAGGGGAAAACAAAAATAAGTTAAACCCCACCTCAAAAACTTCGAAGAAACATATAAAAAACTTTTTCAGGATCCAAATAGATGGTAGCTGCTGTGTCTTGTTGATATTTAGTTTAAGCAAGAGCATTGATTCAAACACAGATATTGTCAGAAGCTTGTTGTGCTAGTATAAATCCTGCCTTAACTGGGTGTTCAGCAGCTTGAATAATAAGTTGTAATCTATGAGACAAAGTAACATCTTCATGGAAATAGCAAGGAAATAGATCTATAATAAGAACATACAGTAGAATCCTTGCTCAGTTTAGGAATATGAATGCACACACACATTATGCGAAGACCCAGCTGTCTGGAAAAGGCTCTAATGCTGGGAAATGTGGAAGGAAAGAGAAGAAGGGGACAACCAACAGCAAGATGGATGGACATGTGGATTACAGTGGCCATGAGTGCATTGATGGAAGACCCAAAAGACCAGGTTAGGGACAGATTGTCATGGAGAAAATCTATGTGGTCACTAGGAGTCAAAAATGACTTGATGGCACATAATCAATTTAAAAAATACACACATATACACACAAACACACAAACACACACACACACGTAGTAATGAAGGTAAATTTGGGGGGGAGGAAAAGCAAAGAAAAGGGGAAAGGAAATAAAGGAAAGACAAAGCACAGCTGTAAAAGAAACTGAAGTCTGTAGACTTTCCTGTAGCCCAAAACATACAGATACTGTATATAACAAGCAAATGTGTATAAGAGCCAGAGATAAAGAAATGTAATAGCCTGAATACAAGTAAGCATAATAGCAAAACTTGATCGTTGTTAAAATCCTCTTCCTTCAACAGGAGCTTAAGGAGGTAAGACTTGTTTTAGTTTTCCCATTCTTATGAAATCTGAGTGCCATTTTTAAAATTTCAAAACAAAGACAGCTGGAAACCTGATGAAATTTTGAAGATTCTTCTCTCAAACAATATGACTCACTGTGTTGAACAGTCGGTCCATCTTCCTTAGTGTGATATGGGAAAAACATAACACAAGACTTTTTTCTCCCCGTTCAATTACTTGAGGAAATTGGCTTTCTGTAAAATTTCATTCCTCAAGGCAAATCTAAGGAACTTCACAATGAGTGGGTGAGGCGTATCAGCTGTACAAAAATGAGAAGCCTTCTCAATAAGCCACTCAATATCTATCTGATAATCTTCATGCAAAGCCTTCCCATCCTAGAGCTTTCATAAAGAGAACCAGCTGGCCTTTCTCAGTTTCTTCTGGAATTCCAAACACCCATAAATTGTTCCAGTGAGAGTGAGATTGCACTGTTTGATCTTGAAGAATCTTAACAGCTTTTAGTCAATCAGTTATAGATGCATCTACTGCCTTCCCATGATTTTCCAACTGAGATATTCTGTATTTAGCTACATCCAATCTGATACTCAGTGTTAACAATGTCTTTAATCGCTTTTATTTTTACTCTTGGCTAGAAGAGAACAGCCATCATCTTCTTTTCTCAGTGCTTTACTAAATTCAGTTTAGAGGGGGGAAATGATGGCAGAACTTTATGGGGTGCCATTCAGACAAATAAAACAAGCCCTCCCCAATAATCAAAACACAAAGAAATGGTTCCAATAATAGCAATTTGAGTAGTAAATAAATGCTTATCAGGATGAAAATATTGCAGGTTCTTCTGGAGAATACTGATATCTATCTAAAAACATTGCCACCTTGCCTGCTGGACTGTGGTTTGCAAAAAGTATATTCTCCAAGTCTGAAATAGCTCATCCATGTTAAATTATTTTCAGTTTCTGTTTTTGCCTGCATATATCATGACTTTTTTCCTTCATGTCCCATTATGATGATGTTTGGGCCACCCATGAAAAGGCATTCTTCATACAGCTGTAGGAGTGCCAGATTTAGATTGGAGGAGAGCTGGAGAGGGGAAAGGTGAATCTAATATGACACACACACACACCAGCCCTGATGAAAATTCACCCTTCCTCAAAGAAAAAAAAAGGTCCCTGTGGATGTTTTTAGAAGAACAAATTGGTATCAGTGTAGTTAGGCCCTAAGGATTGATGGCCATTAGTGGACTGCTAGGACCACTGAATGGAGCAGAGCTTAATGCAGCGAGGCAATAAGCGCACAGAAAGGAGTTTTTATCAAAATAGCATTAATGAGCATACTAGAGAGATATAGGTTATTAAGCTTAACACACTTAGCCTACCCAAGCATAAAGAATTACGCACTTAGACAAAGTAGGTTACAAAAGTAAGTACAAGAGAGTTCTTACATTTATTTGGTCCAGTTACAGTTACATCCATTCTGTTAGGAATGATTCTTCTTCTTCTGTTTCCCTAAACCAGAGCTTTCCAAACTGTGTGTCGCGACACAAAAGTGTGTCACCACACACAACGTGGTGTGTCGCCACACCACCCGGAAGTGGCGGCGCGTGCGTGCACGGTAGCAGCGGCAGCCGCTGCCGCCGCCGTGCACACACGCACCACCGCACGTGCTTTTGTGTCGCCGCCGCGCGCGTGCCCCCGCGCCGCCGCCGCCGCCGCCACCGCAACGCCGCTGGCGTGTCGCCAGCGGCGGCACTTTGGAAAGCCCTGCCCTAAACTGTTTGTAGACCCCTGGCCCTCTTTGCTGCCAGGGGCTGCATGGAGAAAGGGGGGAAAAACCTCCTGATTCTAGGCCAAATGGCCTCAAGATGGAGAGGAGCTCAGCAGCATGCTTCCTCCTCTGATGGTGGAAAAGGCAGAGAGAAAGAGAAAGAGGAAGTGGGAGAAGCAACAAACAGGTTCCTCAGGAAGAAGCACATAGAGAGTTTGCCTCCTAGAGCAATCACCCATATGCTAATGAAGCATGCTGATTTGCTGGAACCTCCAAAATATGGGCTGAATATCACATGCTTGTTTGAGTCTCTTTAGGGAGTTATGAATTTGAAGTTCAGAACAGAGGCAAACCATTTCACACTCGTTTATGACAAGCATATTTCCATTTTAGGTTGTAACTGTGGGTTCCTTGATATCCCCGTAATAATGTGTGAAGGGACAACAGAGACATGTCTAAGCTAAACTGTGTCAGTTTTGGTTCCCAGACATACTGTATGTTTACAAGTACTTATCTCCAATTCAAACATGCACACTTGTTGCATTAAGTGTGAGGTAGTTTGAGTATATTGCACAAAAAAGGGGGAGAGACTGATTTGTTTGTTTTTTCTTTCATGTCCCCAACACTGAGCTGATAATAACTGCTAGGCTCATGAAACTGAGGGTTCTAATGACAATTTTATAAATGTGTTAACTTCCAGTTTAATGAACAGAGGTGCTTAATTGATGAATACTACCTGTAGTCTTTCCTCTAAAATTTCAGAACAGCTTAAAAATTAAAGTTAAAGGCATATTATGGTATATTCAGGGTTCTATTATAAATATTGTATTACTTTTGGGCGGTGATAAATTTGATAAATAAATAAATAACAATTATTGATATATAAAAGATGTGCTATCCATTGTTAGTTGAGCTCTGAAGTTTTACAGCAAAATGAATATAGACATTTCCAAACAACTTTATTTCATGTTATTAAAAAATAAAGGAAAGCTGTGAACTTGATTAAAAGAGTGATATGTTTTGATTATATGTGAGTGGAAAAGTAAAAAAGGAAGAATAATTTCCACTAGGGTTTTTTCCTAGAGAGGAAGGGAATTAAGAAAATATGCCCCACTACACTGGCAAAATTCATAGCACGCTGAAGTTGTTTTTCATTTAATAACTAGCTAGGAGGCATTCATTTTAATATGGCCTGAATTAAACTAATCACTTCATGGGTGTGCCACTTTAACTGCAGAAGTTCATAGTGGTTTGTAGTTAAGTTGGTCTGATTGTTTATTTATTTACAATGCTCGTAATACAGGTAGTCCTCGCTTAACGATGGTAATTTGGACCAGAATTTCCATTGCTAAGCGATGTGGTTATAAAGTGCAACATCACGTGACTGCATCGCTTAGTGACGGAAATCCTGGCACTCCCCATTGCCAGTCTGAAGCAAGGATTGCGGGTTGTTAAGCAAGGACCTCCCTGCAACTTCCTGTTGGCTTCCCACAAGCAAAGTCAATGGGGAAGCCAGCACAAAGTTGCAAGTCCCAGATGGTTCGCATGCAGGCCGTGGGGCAGGTATGTGGCTGCTGCCAGGTGGGGGATGGTGCGAGGGAGGCTGGCGAAGTGCGATGCAAGCACAGCAGAGCCGGGGGTGGCTACTACCAGGTGGGGGAGGGTGTGAGTGACTTACTGAAGCAACTTGTGACCTACCCTGCCAGCTTCCCCATTGACTTTGCTTGTGGGAAGCCAGCAGGGAAGGTTGCAAATGGCAATCACGTGACTGTGGGATGCTGCAACTGTCGTAGGTGTGAGCTGGTGCTGGGACGGCCGGAACTTTGAGGACCGGTCATAAATACTACTCGTTCAGTGCCATTGTAACTTTGAATGATTGCTGAATGAGTGGTAGTTAACCAAGGACTACTGGTGTGTCACAACCTTGCAGGACTCTAGACAGCATACAACAATATACAAAAGAAAAATATATAACCATAAAACTACAAAAATTAAATTAAATATACAGGATAAATGTCCCCACTGAGGACTGGTTGATTGATTACGTGCCATCAAGTTGGTGTTGATTCTTAGCAACCACATAGATTTTCTCCGTGGCAATCTTCCCCTAACCTGGTCCTTCCAGTCTTCCAACAGTGCACTCATTACCACTGTAACTGAGTTCATCCACCTTGCTGTTGGTTGTCCTCTTCTTCTCTTTCCTTCCACATTTCTCAGCATTAGAGCCTTCTCCAGATAGCTGGGTCTTTGCTTAATGTGTCTGAAGTAGGATAATTTGAGCCTGGTCATTTGTGCTTCAAGTGAGAACTCTGGGTTGATTTGTTCAGTAGAAGATATTCCCTACTTACAAAAACATGTAGTATGGGATGCTACAACTGTTGTAAGAACAAGCCGGTTGCCAAGCAGCCAGATCACGATCATGTGACCGCGGGGGTACTGGGATGGATGGAACTTTGAGGACCTGTTGTAACCACCACTCATACACTCAGTTGTAACTTCAAATGGTCACTGAACAGGTGGTTGTCAACCGAGGACTACCTGTAGTTTCAGATTACAAATAATGTGTAAGTTTTCAAAGTTCAGTAGAATTTTTAGTTGAGTGATAAACAAATTGTATGGAGAATTCACTAGCTTGCACCCTGTTTTGTGAAGATATGATTCATTTGGTTGTTGAATTTTGCTTTTGTAAATCTTAGGTAAAACTGTTTTGTCTTTGGCATTGGCCAAAGAACAGGATTGGCCTAATATGGGTTCAATAATCTATATACTACTAAAACTCTCCTGTTTGTCTGTATGTAACCTTTAACTGGGCAAAATGGTGCATCATAGGGCAACAATTTTTGAACCAAGGTACCTCAGATGGGCTAACTTACAGAATGCACCCAAAATCCGGTACTCCCATGGAATAGAAATTTGGCAAATTTTATAAAACATTTTATGAGATAAAACAAAATGTCATAAAATATTTCCTGTGGACAACTCCTGATGTTTGACTGTGCTATACAGTTCAATATGAATGACATGGACTATTTTCAAGGCAGATACATCTCTGAATATCTGCCTAAATTTTTAAGAACTTTTCCAGTGAAAGTAATACATTAGAAGTTTTGCCATTGTTAGATCTTAAAGATTAATATACAATTGAAACCAGAGACTTTTCTTTTGGGACTGATGGATAAACTGTTGGAAAGAACTCGTGGAACTTTGTTTTTATATATGGTAACAGCAGCGAGGCTTTTATATGCACAAAGGTGGAAAGATTTGAGATTACCTACAATGGAAGACATTACCTACAATGGAGGTGAAGAATAGATTTTTTGTTGTTGTTTATTCGTTCAGTCGTTTCTGACTCTTCGTGACTTCATGGACCAGCCCACGCCAGAGCTTTCTGTCGGCCGTCACCATCCCCAGCTCCCCAATGGTTGAGTCCGTCACCTCCAGAATACCATCCATCCATCTTGCCCTTGGTCGGCCCCTCTTCCTTTTGCCTTCCACTTTTCCTAGCATCAGCTTCTTCTCCAGGGTATCCTGTCTTCTCATTATGTGGCCAAAGTACTTCAGTTTTGCCTTTAATATCATTCCCTCAAGTGAGCAGTCTGGCTTGATTTCCTGGAGTATGGACTGGTTTGATCTTCTTGCAGTCCAAGGCACTCTCAGAATTTTCCTCCAACACCACAGTTCAAAAGCATCTATCTTCCTTTGCTCAGCCTTCCTTATGGTCCAGCTCTCGCAGCCATAGGTTACTACAGGAAATACCATTGCTTTAACTATGCGGACCTTTGTTGTCAGTGTGATGTCTCTGCTCTTAACTATTTTATCAAGATTTGCCATTGCTCTCCTCCCAAGAGGAATAGATTTAAGGGACTATATTTAGTAGATAGGGTCCTGGAAGAACTATGGACAGAAGTTTGCAACATTGGTCAGGAGGCGGCAACAAAAAACTTCCCAAAGAAAAAGAAAACCAAGAAGGCAAGATGGCTGTCTGCTGAGACACTGGAAGTAGCCCAAGAAAGGAAAGCAAAAGGCAACAGTGATAGGGGGAGATATGCCCAATTAAATGCAAAATTCCAGAGGTTAGCCAGAAGAGATAAGGAAATATTTTTAAACAAGCAATGTGTGGAAGTGGAAGAAGACAATAGAATAGGAAGGACAAGAGACATCTTCCAGAAAATTAGAAACATCAGAGGTAAATTCCAGGCAAAAATGGGTATGATCAAAAACAAAGATGGCAAGGACCTAACAGAAGCAGAAGAGATCAAGAAAAGGTGGCAAGAATATACGGAAGATCTGTATAGGAAGGATAATAATATCGGGGTTAGCTTTGACAGCGTGGTCAGTGAATTAGAGCCAGACATCCTGAAGAGAGGTTGAATGGGCCTTAAAAAGCATTGCTAATAACAAGGCAGCAGGAGACAACAGTATCCCAGCTGAACTGTTTAAAATCTTGCAAGATGATGCTGTCAAGGTGATGCATGCCATATGCCAGCAAATTTGGAAAACACAAGAATGGCCATCAGATTGGAAAAAATCAACTTATATCCCCATACCAAAAAAGGGAAGCACTAAAGAATGTTCAAACTATCGAACAGTGGCACTTATTTCACATGCCAGTAAGGTAATGCTCAAGATCTTGCAAGGTAGACTCCAGCAATTCATGGAGCGAGAATTGCCAGATGTACAAGCTGGGTTTAGAAAAGGCAGAGGAACTAGAGACCAAATTGCCAATATCCGCTGGATAATGGAGAAAACCAGGGAGTTTCAGAAAAACATCTATTTCTGTTTTATTGACTATTCTAAAGCCTTTGACTGTGTGGATCATAACAAATTGTGGCAAGTTCTTGGTGGTATAGGGATACCAAGTCATCTTGTCTGCCTCCTGAGGAATCTGTATAACGAGCAAGTAGCAACGGTAAGAACAGAGCACGGAACAACGGACTGGTTTCAGATTGGGAAAGGAGTATGGCAGGGTTGTATACCAGTGCTTTCCAAACTGTGTGTCGCGACACATTAGTGTGTCGCGACACAACCCGGAAGTGGTGATAGCGCATTGCACGCACAGCAGCAAGGGCATGCACGGCGGCGGCGGTGTGCATGGCGACGGCAGCAGCGGCGATGGCAGCGGCGTGCCATCAGCGCTTCCGGGTTTTACCGCAAAAAACAAGGCCACTGCCGCCGCCACCATGCACACCGCTGCCCCCACCGCCGTTGGTGTGTCGCCAACGGCGGGAGTTTGGAAAGCACTGTTGTATACTCTCACCCTACCTATTCAACTTGTACACAGAACACATCATGCGATGTGCTGGGCTTCATAAATCCAAGGCTGGAGTTAAAATCGCTGGAAGAAACATTAACAATCTCAGATATGCAGATGATACCGCTTTGATGGCTGAAAGCAAGGAGGACCTAAGGAGCCATATGACGAAGGTGAAAGAAGAAAGTGCAAAAGCTGGGTTGCAGTTAAGCCTCAAAAAAACCAAGATTATGGCAACCAGCTTGATTGATAACTGGCAAATAGAGAGAGAAAACGTGGAGGCAGTGACAGACTTTGTATTTCTAGGCGCAAAGATTACTGCAGACGCTGACTGCAGCCAGGAAATCAGAAGAGGTCTACTTTTTGGGAGGAGAGCAATGACAAATCTTGATAAAATAGTTAAGAGCAGAGACAACACACTGACAACAAAGGTCCACATAGTCAAAGCAATGGTATTCCCCGTAGTATCCAATTTTCAGAAGGATGGTCCAGAGAGCAGTACGATTTACAGTATCAAAAGCTTTAGTCAGATCAATAAACGCCATGTACAGAGGGTGGTTTTGCTCCTGTTTCTTGAAGCTGTCGTGCAGTGAAGATCATATCCACTGTTCCCCTGGAAGGGCGGAAGCCATTTTGCGTTTCAGGGAGGATGTCTTCTGATACAGATAGGAGACGGTTTGCAATTATCTTTGCCAGGATTTTGCCTGCTGTGGTTAGAAGGGAGATGCCTCGATAGTTTCCACAGTCTGCTTTATCACCCTTTTTAAAGAGAGTGATAATTATGGCATCCCTAAAGTCTGCTGGAATCTCCTCCCTCATCCAGATTTTTTCGATGAGCTTATGAAGTTGTTGTGTAAGTTCAGGCCCGCCTTCTTTAAAGACTTCAGCAGGAATCCCATCAGGTCCACTAGCTTTGTTATTTTTCATTTGTTTAGTGGCTTTACTGACTTCCTCCAAACTAGGGGGTACTGCAAGCTCATTTCTTATCTGTTTTTGCGGGATTTGCAAGAAGACTTCATCAGCCACAGTAGAGTGACGATTAAGGAGATTGTAGTAATGCTCTTTCCAGCGCAGTGCAATAGACTCTTTGTCCTTTAGAAGTTTAGCACCATCTACTGAGCGTAAGGGATTTGTACCATGGTTTGTTGGTCCATAGATGGCCTTTATGGCATTAAAAAAGCCCCGTGCTTATAAATTTGTGAACATCTTGCGGTTACTCCATGACGACATGATGGCAACAATCCTGAATAACAATGGTTCTCAAAGCGATCCATTTAAAGTGGAATCCGGCGTTAAACAGGGATGTGTTATTGCTCCAACCTTATTCACTATCTTCATCGCTATGATTATACACCTTGTTGAAGAGAAACTTCCTACTGGTGTAGAAATTATATATCGAACAGATGGAAATCTTTTTAATCTTAGTAGGCTGAAGGCAAAAAATAAGGTAATTGCAACTTCTGTTATAGAACTTCAATATGCTGATGATAACGTAGTCTGTGCACACTCCGAGGAAGATCTTCAAACTATCCTAAACATCTTTGCAGAAGCATATGAAAAGCTCGGCCTCTCGATTAACATTAAAAAAACCAAAGTGCTTTACCAGCAAGTTCGAACCAATCCCTCTGCAGCGCCATCAATCCAGCTTAAAGGTGTGTCACTAGAAAATGTCGATCACTTTTCTTATCTCGGCAGCCATCTATCTACAAAAGCCGACATCGACGCTGAAATTCAGCATCGCCTGAGCTCTGCGAGTGTAGCTTTCTCCCAAATGAAGCGTAGAGTGTTTGAGGATTGGAACATTCACAGGGAGACCAAAATGCTTGTTTACAAAGCCATTGTACTACCAACCCTTCTGTACGCCTGTGAAACATGGACCCTCTACAAACGCCACCTCCAACTTCTTGAAAGATTCCATCAACGCTGCCTCCGAAAAATTCTGCAAATTACTTGGGAAGATAGGCGGACTAATGTTAGCGTATTAGAAGAAGCGAAAACCACCAGCATTGAAACAATGATCATCCAACATCAACTTCGCTGGACCGGTCATGTTGTTCGAATGCCTGACCATCGTCTTCCAAAGCAGCTACTTTACTCCCAACTTAAGAATGGAAAACAGAATATTGGTGGACAGCAAAAGAGATTCAAAGATACTCTCAAAGCTAATTTAAAAAAATGTAATATCAGCATTGAGAACTGGGAAGCCCTAACTCATGAGCGTTTCAATTGGAGGTCATCCTTTATTAATGGCGCTATGGACTTTGAAGAAGCACGAGTACAGGGCGAAAAGGAGAAAAGAGCTAAAAGGAAGGCACGTCAGGCAAACCCTCATCATGATCGTCTCCCACCCGGAAACCTATGCCCTCATTGTGGGAGGTTGTGCGGATCCAGAATTGGCCTTTATAGCCACTTATGGATCCACCGTTAAAATTTTACCTTTGGAAGACAATCTTACTCGGCTACGAGTTATCGCCAATGAATGGATTCCCCGTAGTAACCTATGGCTGCGAGAGCTGGACCTTAAGGAAGGCAGAGCGAAGGAAGATAGATGGTTTTGAACTGTGGTGTTGGAGGAAAATTCTGAGAGTGCCTTGGACTGCAAGAAGTTCAAACCAGTCCATACTCCAGGAAATAAAGCCAGACTGCTCACTTGAGGGAATGATATTAAAGGCAAAACTGAAGTACTTTGGCCACATAATGAGAAGACAGGATACCCTGGAGAAGATGCTGATGCTAGGGAAAGTGGAAGGCAAAAGGAAGAGGGGCTGACCAAGGGCAAGATGGATGGATGATATTCTGGAGGTGACGGACTCGACCGTGGGGGAGCTGGGGATGGCGACGGCCGGCAGGAAGCTCTGGCGTGGGCTGGTCCATGAAGTCACGAAGAGTCGGAAGTGACTGAACGAATAAGCAACAAAAAAACTTCAATGCTACTTGGAAACCCCTTTTGGACTTTTTGCGTGAAACAGAATAAAATGAAATCATGATTAATGGATTTGATGATTAGAAATAATAATGGCCAATAGAAATAATGAAAGCTACTTGTAAACTTAGAGTAAGAGTTTAATGTAAATGTATACTTATAATACTTATATTAAGAGTTTAATGTAAATGTATACTTATAATACTTATATTAGAAAGCTCTGGCGTGGACTGGTCCATGAAGTCACGAAGAGTCGGAAACGACTGAACGAATAAACAACAACAATACTTATATCTGTTGCAAAGAAAGTTGGGAGTCATTCTTTTTCTATATTTTCTTTTCTTTCTTTTCCTTTACTATTTCTGCACTTTTGACTTGACTCTTTTTCTTTTTCTCCTCTTTGTTTCTCTATTCTACTTTCTATCTCAATTATTATTTTTTGTTAGTTTTTATCTTTTTATCCTGAAAATTTAATAAAGTTTAATTAAAAAAAGCTCTGCCATTGTTGAGGCACTGAGGAATCTGGTAAGGAAATATCTCTGAAATGGGCCATGGGTTGTCTAGTTATTATTAAATGTTTTCAAGGTTTGAATACTGGATTTCATGGTCCATTCTATCTGGATATGTGGCAATTAACAGATATGTTTAGACTTAGCTTTGTCTATACAAGGCAATAAAAGTGAGTATATTTCTCCCTAATCCCTTTAGTATGGAATGCAATTGTTGTATCTATTAAAGGACTGTTGGGGTGGCGGTGGCAGATCATTTATGAAGTAATTAGGAATAAATGAGTGTTCTGAGCATGGACCCCACTGTGTTTTAGTTTCTAGTGAACCAATTGGGCTAAAACAATTAAAGAGAATTTGTGATCACGGTGTTAAGTTCACTGCATTCACTGCATCAGCTAAGATGTTGCAGCATTGTAGATTCCATATTCTGAGTTGGTGATCATTAGAAAAGCTACTGCATTTCAACTGCTGTAAATAAAGCAGCAATAATTACCCCACTTTAAATAGCATTTATTTATTTACATTTCTTGTATGCTGCCCATTCCTGCAGGGTCTAGGGGGCTGTATAAACATATAGAATACCCCAAGGAACCCCATATACATATAACTTAAAAGTAAAAAATAAGCACCAACAAATACAAATACCACACACCATCAGCCCCAACTTCCAATCAAACAGCATCCTCGTCATCTGCAAGGCGGAACAGGAAGATCTTCAATGTTTTCCTGAAGCCTAGAAGGGACGAGGCTGATTGAATTTCAAAGAGGGGAAGCAGTTGCTGAGAACACCCGTCTCCCAGGACCCACCAGGTGGGGTGACAATCCCATAGAGACAGAACCTGGAGGGAGTTGACCCTCTTTGATCAGGCTGGATGGGCAGATAGATATAGGAGAAGGCAGTCCCATTAAGAGTCCCATGTAGAGGCTTAAAGGTGACAAGAGGCACTTTGAATCACACCCAGAAGCAGACTGATAACCAACATGTCTATGAAGGTTCTCAGTCATCCAGGTGGAATTGTCTGTAGCTTGAATCATGTCAACTGGATTTCTATTTTCTTAGTGGAAACGTATAAGGAGCGAAACGTTTCCACTAAGAAAATAGAAATCCAGTTGACATGATTCAAGCTACAGACTGATAACCAAAGCAGCTCTTGAAGGGGCACCGCAGTAAATTGAGATATACCCATCACGCCATGGTCCGCCGCATTCTGCACAAGCTGTAGCTTCCATATGTTTTTCAGAGTCAGCCCATTGGATCAAGAGAAGGCTTCTTGAGCAGAAGGTGCACCACCTCCTTTTTCATAGGTGATAGAAACACCCATTCACTCAGAGAAGTCTTGTTTGCTGCTCAAATCCAACCACCTCTCACCCTACAGACGGCCTTAACCAACAATGGGGTCAGGGGTCCAACTTAGAAGGGGTAGAATCAACGTTGCAGAGGGCTGTGTCCGCTTCCTTGGGATTAATAGACTTAATATGATGCCAGATCATTTCAAAAGCTGGAGATCAGCTCATCTGGGATCTGAGTGGCTTTGCCCACCAAATGCTGCAAAAATTTTTTACGGCAGCCTTTCAGATGTTCTTGGTGAATATCCTTCACCAAGTCAACTTATAAAGGGTTTCTGGGCAGTACTCAGTGGGTGCAATTAGGGTAGCAAAATAATTTATTTGTGCCTCTTGAATTGTCACTGTGTAGCTCAAGCTTGAGCTCATACCCTTGTTTGGTCAGACGTGAGACAGGTCCTTCTCCAGCAGCGTTCCAGGCATCTGTCGCTTCATTTCTCTGAGGTTCTTATCTTTCTGGTAGCATATTTTCAGACTAACAGATTTTATTAAAAAGCATAAAATGTCTTGAACTTCATCAGATGCATGGAGTGGTTAACCCAGTGTTTTTCAGATTTGGCAACTAAGATGTGTGGACTTCAACTCCCAGAATTCCAGGGAATTCTGGGAGTTGAAGTCCACACATCTTAAAATTGCCAAGTTTGAAAAACACCGGGTTAAACTGATCTAGGATTTAAATTGGAATGAGGCCAAGGGTCAAAGAGGGGTTATGCATATGCAGGTTACATCTGAGACAGATGTACAAGTACATCGTCAATCAGCAATTGTAATGTGTTAAAAACATATTGTGCTTGTTTGTTAGGACTTTCTCAGATAGGCTGGAAACTTTTGATGTGTGTTGGGCAATAAAAGGGACTGCAGTGGATCTGAGAACAGAGAGAGGCCGCTCTGGAGCTGCTCAAGGGTAGAATGGGAAAACAAATAGTGGAAACTTCAAATGCTTCCCCAACGCCAAGTCGTGCAAGCCAGCCAGCCTCCCTTGTTGGATTCATGTGTGCCCCATGCGTGGGATCGAGCACGTGCAGATGGAACAGGAAACCCTGCAAGTTACATCAGGCAACTTGCAACAGGCTGACCCCGCGGTCGAGGGTCGGTTTAGTCCAGCGTTTCTCAACCTTGGCAACTTTAAGATGTATGGACATGGCTGGCTGGGGAATTCTGGGAGTTGAAGTCTACACATTTTAAAGTTCCCAAGGTTCAGAAACACTGGTTTAGTCTATCACCCGAGAGGAGGCCTCGCTTTCAAACTGTGGGAAGCAGGAAGGGCTGGCAGCGCCTAGAGTCCCAACCCCTTCCCCTTCTCCCAGCCGCTCCGGCCAGCCTAGAGCCTCCTTGCAGGCCTCTCCCCGTATCTGGTGGTTGCTAAGCTTCTTGACGCACCGGGCTGCGAGCGCCCATTGGCCGGGCCCCGTCCTGGTTCTCCCTCGTGGGATTCACTGAGGGAGGAGCGGACCCGGCGTGGTGAGTGGAGCATGCGCGATGCGAAGGCAGTTTCCTGTCTGGCCACGTCTGCCGGGTTGTGCTGTGTAGCAGCAGCAGCAGCTGTTCAGGGTTAAACTGTGGAGCGGGGATGCGGGGGAAGCCGCCGGGCGTCCCGGGCTGCCGCGCGTGCCCTTGGCCGGGGCTGCGCTGGGCCCAGCTGCTGGCGCTTGGCTTGCTCCTGCCTCTCGCCTTCGCCTGGGAGAGCGGCGACTTGGAGCTCTTCGACCTCGTGGAGGAGGTCCCGCAAAACTTCTACGCTTTCCTCGGCGTTGAGCAGGTGAGGAGAGAGGCGCGTTCGGGCCGTTCGTCGTTTTCGGCCGGGCCTTGGAAGTTCCTTCGGATCCCGGGGCACGTGGAGTGACCGCAAGGCGAGGCCAAGGGGGTTTCTGGGCGCAAACGCTGGTGGACGTCTTCGTGGGGACACGGCCTGCAGAGTCTGGGGTTTCTTGTGGCCGAGCATGGGATTCTTAAAGTTACTTTTTAACAGACCCAATCGCGGTTCTTCTGTAGCTTTTCGTAGCTCATGTGCCCCACACTGTAGCTGAACACGTCTGAAAGGTGCCAGTTTGAAGAAGGCCGGTGTTTAGTACGTAGACATCCTAGTTTTTCCTTTTTTCTTTTCCATTCGCTGTATTCCGGCTCTTCTGATACTCTGTATAATCTGGTTTGATTGATGTCTTACTATCCAAACTTTCAGATGTATTGCTAAGTGCGTGTTACCCCTTTTTCTTGGATACTGTGACCAAATACCAGTTTTTCCATTTCTACCTACATGTTAAAATATAACTCTCTCCACTGATCCCTTTCTTGTATTATCCCACAGTTATTTTTTTATTTATGCACCACTGGACTTTATGCAGTTTACAATGTGTATAATGAAGTACAGTAATCATAATATAGTCATATAAAACAAACAGCATAGAACTATAATAAACACTAAAAGTGACATTCATGGCTCCAAAAATCAATCCTATAAATAATGGTGGATGTTTCCCTTTTTCTTACATTTTCAGGCTTCAGAATTGCAAATATATTCTCTTCCTGCCTTCCAACCTCCAGGTGGCTGTTGATATCCTTATTCTTGGATGATTTTGCTCACTATTAGCAAGGGGGGAGAGTAATTTATTTATTTATTTATCAAATTTTGCCACCACCCATCTCCCCCCGAAGAGGGACTCTGGGCTGTTTACAATAAAACTAAAAGATTAAAATACAATAAAAGTAATATTAATATATGTGCCCTCTTTGTGGAGCAAGGAAGCTTATTGGTGTCTTGTTTATAACCTGCCCATCCATTGAGAACAACTTTGAAGACGTCTTCAGAATTATCAAATGACTGTTGGACCTAATATGTCTTTGGTTGTCCTGTTTTGTATCTGTCTAGGTATTCCTTGTTCAAAGTTGCCTTCTGTTTTGAAGTCAATATTAGGTTTAATGTTTTTTTGGTTTTTGTGCTGGCTTTCATAGATAGTGGGATTGCTGCTGTTTGTTTGGTGATGGTTTCATTGATTTTGTTTTTAATTTGGTGTTCTGTTTTTGTTTATCTTGACTACAGGTTACTGTAGCCATTAGAGTGAAAGTGGATGTAAATGTCTTAAATAAATAAATTGCATATGTGAAAGGACCGGTCATGGAAGAAAATTTTTCCACGGACCCGGGGGGAGGGTTTGCAGGCAAGAGCCAATCGTGCGCACTGGGGGGCAGGGTTTGCAGATGGGAGCCAATCGCGCGCACTGGGGGTGGGGTTTGCAGGCGAGAGCCAATCGCGCGCACCGGGGGGCGGGGTTTGCAGGAGGGAGCCCCGTGGCCCACTTCCTAACAGGCTGCAGCCCACGGGTTGGGGACCCCTAGTTTACAGTGTGACTAGTTGGTGGTGAAACTGAAAGTTAAATTAGACTAAGGATTCAGGATTAACTAGTACTGTAGAAGTTTGGGTTACTGCTCTGAAATAGAGATTTGTTGTGCTAACATTTCTTAAAAAGAGGGGGATAGGAAAAGCTTCAACCACAAAGTATGCAGGTTTGTGAAAATTTGCAGTTCTTAATATCAAAGTAAAAAAAGGTGGGTTTTTTTTAGTGAGTTTTTATAGTTCGATGTATTAGTATTATGAAACTTGCATTCTTGACAAATAACCATTAAACTTAATCCTAAACTGAATCCAAATATATAGCAACATTTATTCTCTTTCCCTCTCCTATTCAGGCACTTTTTTAATGGTTCAGTAATTGGTTTAACTACTTTGAATATGTTATATTTCATTATTGCAAAGAAAACAATGGGAAGTGTTTGTGAGAATCATGACTTAACGGGAGAGAGATTATTTTGGTTAAATGTAACTGGCATTGAAAGGAATATGCAGAAAATTTCTGTTTTCTGAAATTGTCTCTCTCATTACTCCCTCCCTTTTCAGTGTCACAGAAACTGCTTTTAAAGATCTTCACCCTGAGTGATGCCTGCTGAATCATAAGAACCTGGAACAGGAAGGGGAACTTGGAGAAACTCAGAGTAGTACTGTACTACATTCCATGCATGGCAATCACTAGATGTTAACTGCTTGTGCATGATACTGTTTTTAGACTGGTTGATAACTAGGGAGAGGGTGTCCCAGTACTGGCCTGTTCTTTTGGAATTGCCTTTGGGGCTGGTTACATGTGGTCTCAGCACGGTTGGCTAAAATCCCATCCCCAAGCACATTGTTTCTCAAAGGACATTTATTCCAGTTTGCATTTTGTTGAACTGTTCAGCTGCTACTTTTAAAAATTTATATCCCTTGTGGCTTATTAAAATGTCCTTAAATATGCCAGTTTCCTTATTCTTGTATAACTAAGTGACTGCTATTTAATCCTATAGGAGAAAGCACTTTGTGAGTGGGGACATGTAGTACAAAATGGATCTGCATGGACAAGACTTGGGTGTGGTGGATTCCGACACTGCTGCTGGTTCCCAGGGAGGGAACGCATTCCAGGCAGATAAGAGGATTCACAGCCCAGACTCTGTTGCTGGGAAAGTTAAGAGGTTCAAGGTAGCTCTGCCCTAGAGCCTTCCTAGGTTATTTACCCTCAGGTTAGTTCGAGTAGCTTTAGTCTGGCAAGATTCTGTCTCTTGGTGATCACTCGTAGCTGAGTAAGATTGTCTTCCAGGATTGAAATCTTAACAAGGGCTGTAAGTGGCTGTAAAGGCCAATTCTGGATCCGCACAACCTCCCACAATGAGGGCATAGGTTTCCAGGTGGAAGACGGTGAGAACAATAAATAACTAGAGTTGGAATCTGTTATGGAGCTAGGAGCTGAGGGGGTAGAGAGTGCATTCCAGGCTGATAAGCGTTTGCACAGACGGGGGGGGGGGGGGCAAGGAAGAAAGTTAGATCAGCTACGCCCTAGATTCCCAAGGGTATTTTTCCCCTTAGCTCAGTTTAAGAACCTTTAGTCTGGCAAGACTCTGTGTATGGTAGAAACAATAAAGATACTAGAGTTGAACTTGACTCAGTGTTGTTTCTTGACCATTTCCCTGACATCAATCTTGCCAGACTAAAGGTTCCTAAACTGAGCTAAGAGGAAAAATACCCTTGGGAATCTAGGGCACAGCTGATCTAACTTTTTTCCTCGCCCCCCCCCCCCCCCACTGTCTGTGCAAACGCTTATCAGCCTGGAATGCGCTCTCTACTCAGCTCCCAGCTCCCAGCTCCATAACATCACCCTCCTCTTCAGGGGCACATTCTATTACAGAATCCACTGACTCAGAGTCGTTCTTGGTTTGGGCCCGACATTAGGCAAGCATTGTACAATATTCTCCACGTTTAGAAATATGCATATCTTCTTCATGCAATGAATGCTCATGGTGATGAAGTAGTTTATTAGAGTCAGGTGGATGGATTTAAATTGTGTGTGTATTTGTGTATATCTCTATGTACACCCCCCAAAATTAGGGGATCGCAGCATCGCCCTACTGCTCTATGCAGATGATGCAGTAATCCTCTCTAGGACACCAGTTGGTCTTAAAAGAGCCTTGCGAGCCTTGCTCCAGCATTGTAATAGCGATAAATTGGAATTAAATTACCAGAAATCCAAGGTTATGGCCTTTGCTAAAAGGCCAAGACTTTGCCCATGGTACCTCAATGGTCATAATATAGAACAAGTGACCACCTTTAAATATCTGGGTGTGGTCATACATGCCACCGGCTCAAGGAACACGCATTGTGAATATGCAGCTGCCTCTGGCCAAAGATCAGCTAACGCCATTCTCAAATTTCTCCGCTCAAAAGGAGGATACCATGTCCCTGCTGCAATTAAGCTCTTTCAGGCCAAGTGGCTAGCACTGGAACCCAGCTTGGACCCTCAGCTTCTTGTTTTACACCTTTGGAAAGAGTTCAGTCCAAATGTATTAGAGCAATTCCACAGGTGCCTCGTTGTGTTTCAAATGCATGCTTGCATCTGGAGACAGGATTGACAAAGGTTGCATCAAGAATTTGTATAGCTTCCTTAAATCTATGGTTAAAACTTAATTTTTTTCCTCAAGGCCTTGCACCACTAATTCTCCATGATAAATTTTCCTCTTCATGGATCAAGGCTGTTGAGTCCAATCTTACTAAATTGGGTTTTTCTCCATCTTCAGTACTTGAGCTGGACTATGACAAGGCAAAACAAAGCCCGAGACAAAGGGTAGAGGACACGGAGAGGCAAGCAGACTTAGAGAAAGCCCCGTTGTTCTTGGCTCCAGACTCTATTAGATACATTGCTACCCCTGCCAGATATCTCAGCCAGCTAGAGTCAGTGAATCATCGGAAAGCATTTTCGCTTGCACGATGTCATGTGCTCCCCTCAGCCGTCCTGGATGGCAAATATAAAAAGATACCATTGGCTGAAAGGCTATGTCCTTGCAATTCTGGAGAGGTAGAAACTACTGGACATGTTCTTCTTTGATGTTCATATATTATAGAGACATTCAAACAAAATTTATTTCCCCGGTGATTATTAGGTATTCTGGCTGCTCTGACATCGACTATCTTCAGTTTCTGCTCAAAGATGAGCAGGATACAGTCACAGCACAGGTAGTAGATTCTGCGCAGCAGCACTAAAGATTCGTCGAAACTTGGTTAACTTATCGTAAACATTTTTATTCAACCTATGTATTTAAATTTTAGATATTAATCACTTAAATTTAGTACATAATTAACAACTATAGGATGTCACAACTTAAGGTAAAGGTTTTCCCCTGCACAGTCGTGTCTGACTCTAGGGGGCGGTGCTCATCTCCGTTTCTGAGCCGAAGAGCCAGCGCTGTCCGAAGACGCTTCCGTGGTCATGTGGCCGGCATGACGCACGCGGAACGTAATGTTTTATGCAAACATAAAAGAGCAGGAGGGTGCCAACCACAGCTCACAAACAATAATATTTTAATATTAATAGTGTAATAATTTTTCAGAATATATCCTCTTTGTCAAAGTACCACAATCTTGGGCACATTTAGAATTTCAAAAACGTCATGATGCTAGCATGTGATCTAGCACATAATACTAATTTACTGAAAGACAAATCAGTGAAATTGACTGAACACCTTCTATGCCCCCCTCCCCAATAACTTTCTACTGCCCCATCTTACTGTTTTCGGTTGGATGACAAGAAGGGCACATCTTCAGACAAAGCGCTGTGCTGCAGCTGCCAACCATTTTTATTTTCAGGACTCTCTGTGAACCTGGAAGCATTCTTGGAAATACGGGGTTCGCAACAGATGCTTTGCTATGCAGGATGGTGGTGTACAATTTCATTTTTTAAAATTATAATTAAAAAAAACTGATGAGGTGTAGAACCTTGGAGGCCAAAAAGAGGTGTTTCTGGATATGTCAATGCCCCCAGATGCCCTGAATGGAACCCAGGATTTGTGAATCTTTGACCCTTAGAGATTGAGTTCCAGCTTTCATTACCATGAGTTAGTTAGCATGACTAGTGATCAAGGATGGTGGGAACTATAATTTAAAAAAAAAATGTTTTTAATCCTGTCCTAAGCAAGTTCCTGACAGGTAAAAGAATACCTAAATTGGACTTAATCCTGAAAAAAAACCCTTATAAAGGACATTTTAACTTGTAATTTTACCTTCTGGCCAGTAAATGTAAAATAATAATCTTGAATTATGAATCATTTCTCACTGAGCTAGGTAGCCTGTTTCATTGATCTTAGAACCAGGGTTTGCCATGGTTAATTCTTGGATGAGGAGCCATGTGGGATGACAAGGGCTGCAGATTAAACTGGGAAATCAGAAAACATTCTGGAAGAAGGCAATGCTAAACCACTTCCATATTGTTGTTTCATGGATGGGTCCAAATAAGTCACCAGGAATTGAACTTAACTCAAAGAAGAGTTTATTTCTATGCTGTAAAAAGATCTGGAGCTGCTTGCCCTTTCGCACTCTTATTGGTGCTCAGACAGCAGGAACTGAACAGTTCTTTTTTATTTTTATTTTTTATAAGAACTTTACTCCTTGAGGATACTGAATAACCTTCAAGCGAACCTAGACTGAAGTACCAATTACTGTAGCTGTAAATTCCTCAAGCCTCCTGCTGGGTTACATTGCATGAAATTTTAACTCTCTTCTTGAGGTCTGGAGGAAAAACTCAATAGCTTTTTCCCCCCCTCTTGCATTCCAAATTCATGGAAATGGATTGATCTCTGAATTCTTCAATCCCTGTCATACCCATTGATCCTTTTTTATTTAAGAAGCTTAGTAGTAGTTTGGTACATTGTTGTAAATGTTTTATTACTATTTACTTAGAAGGCAGCATTTGCAATACAGATCAGTATTTTATGCAGTGGTTCCCCCCCACCCCCCACCCGTTATACTGACTGAAGCCAGAACTGCCAAAGGTCTCACAATGAAATGCTGGTTTACATTTCCCCCCCCTGCTCAGAAAGTATAATATCAGAAGAAGAGCTAAATTGTTGACTAGGCTAGTAATGGTAAACGCATTTTCCTATATTATCTCTGCATAGCCTTGCACAGTAAATGCATTTCAAAGAGAGTTCCTTCTTTATACAAACAGGGACAGCATTGAAGACTAGGGCAACTCACATCTTGATATGTGCTTGTTGATTTAGCAGGATTGATCCCCAAAACGCCAGATGGGTTTGTGCTGCTGTTTCTACCAACTACTGCTAGTCCAGACAGACTTTCAGAGAGAATTTGACACAGAGCCCTGCCCAAAGCAAAGCTTTCTCTGTTTTCCCCAGTAATTGCTTGATTACAACACTATAGAGTTGTAATGTATGTGTTGTTATGTATTGAGAAAGATGAATATCAGTGTATGAGTTATGATTTTTATATCTACCATTGATTCTAGAAACAAACAAAACCTTTTGTTACCTATCATGTTGCTGTTCTAAATTATTTACTTAAAGCAGCCTGTCTTATGTGCAGTTAGTAAAACCAAGATAGCTCCATGCTTTTAACCAGTGCTTACCACGATTGGTAGGATTATCACATTCTGTGTCTGTGAATTCCTCCAATTAAATGTGTGAAAGAACCAGTGCTTTGGCGTTTTGAGGAAAGGCAATAGTACACGTATGAGTAGTTGCCTAGCAACTGCCTGCATGAATCCTCTAATTCCATCCTTGTATTATTAGAGCCTGTTTCATATGCACAAGACATGAGAAACATACACTGGTCCAACTTGGGAAAGATGCTTGCTTGAGTTGACAGTCTGCTTGGATCATTTTTTTATTTAGGAGTCACCGTTTATCATTATTAGCATAAGAAAAAGTTGATGTTTTCTGCATTTTTCCTTTTTTTTTGGCAATCAATCATGGATTATAATTTGTTCCATTTCTTTACTATGTTTTAAGGCCAAATGTAAGTGATTTTAGGTAAAGTTGGATTGGTGGGGGAGAGATAGCTTTTAAAAATTTGCTTTATGGATCCTGATGCCATAAATTGAGGAGAAGTGCAGAAGGATGGATTTTTTTTCCACCTCACTTTGCTGCTCTTAGGTAGGAATGTCAGAAGCAAGGAACAAATCTTAATTTATTTGCAATATCCATCATGAACCATACTACATTAAACTCTATGGTTTAACTATTCTGAAGCACATTTAAGAAGCAACAGCTGCTGGCTGCTGATCCAGATGAGGGCCGCCTTAGGAGAGAGAGAGTTGCTAATACCCAACCTTTCTCAATGTTGCTATCATTGCTCAGCTCTTGAAGCGATTTGCTGCAGATAGTACCTATGGAACAGTGTGTCTCAACCTTGGTAACTTTAAGATGTTGAGAAACACTACTCTGGAAGTATGTCTATGAAGGTTCTCAGTCATCCAGGTGGAATTGTCTGTAGCTTGAATCATGTCAACTGGATTTCTATTTTCTTAGTGGAAACGTTTCGCTCCTTATCCAAGGAGCTTCTTTGCTCAGACTGAAGAAGCTCCTTGGATAAGGAGCGAAACGTTTCCACTAAGAAAATAGAAATCCAGTTGACATGATTCAAGCTACAGACTACTCTGGAAGGTCATTTTCTACAGGAAAAGTAGTGCTGGGGGGATT
This sequence comes from Charina bottae, assembly GCA_023362775.1. NCBI lineage: Eukaryota > Metazoa > Chordata > Lepidosauria > Squamata > Charinaidae > Charina > Charina bottae. The sequence continues at coordinate 47,644,006 of JALMGJ010000007.1, read as the reverse complement.
TAAACTCTTTAGTTCATTATTTTTTCTTTTTTATGTTACTAATCTTATCCTTGGGAAAGACTGATGGGAGAGAAGTTATTATTTTAGAGATGGAGGAAGAGAAGCTAAATGATGAGTGATTTTGTTCAGCGGCACCAATGACATGAATAGAACTTGAAGTCTCTCAATCTCTAACCTGAACATTGTCAAACTTATTAGTTGCTCAGATTTCTTGTTCCACTTCTGCTATGCAATAATGAATTTCGCCAAGAAATGATACGGTGATGTTGCCAAACGAATCAAGGTGCATTTCCATCTTCTGCTAGAGGCAACGTAACTTCCATCATGGAGGTATGCAGCTTGAAGGTGCTGCTTTAAAAAAATCTAACAAAGACATAAGAATAGTTCTGCTAGATCCGGACAAGGACATTCATAGTGTCCTGTTTTCCATCGTGACCAATCATATGCCCTTCGGAACACTGTAAACAGAATATAAAGGTATCGCCTCACAGGTAGTGGTACTACCAATTAGATAAATAAAAAAATAAATACATCTCTATCTCCTACATAAAGAAATGCTTCCTTTGATCTAAGCTGAATCTCTCATGCAGTGCCATTGCATTAGTTGCAGATTCTGGTATTGTGAGAGAGTGAGGAAAAAATCTTGCTATTCATTTTCTTCATACTATGCATAATTTCCAAGACTTTCCCTCCCTTAATTGCATACTGTATTTCTACCTTAAAAAGAAAAAGAGCAACTTCATGGGGAAGTTGCTCTTTTCTGCATCCAGAAGGTGGTGGTCCAGTCTCACACCACTGACCTGCTATAAAGGAGAGTGTTGCAATCCTTTAAAATTGCTTTCATTGAAAAAAACAATTTTTGCAGGCTAAAGTCCACATGTGACCTTGAGGTATGAATAAAGCACATTTTAAGTGGGCAAGACCCTGACAAAGATTTAATATTAATTTAATGTGTTATATCTTTTTTTTTAATCCATTCAATCGTGTCTGATTCTCGGAGACTGCCTGGACAAGTCCCTGCAGTTTTCTTGGCAAGGTTTTTCAGAAGTGGTTTCCCTTGCCTCCTTCCTAGGGTTGAGAGAGAATGACTGGCCCAAGGTCACCCAGCTGGCTTTGTGCCTAAGGCGGGACTAGAACTCTCGGTCTCCTGGTTTGCCATTGGCTCCTTCCTAGGGCTGAGAGACAGTGATTGGCCCAAGGTCACCTAGCCAGCTTTCATGCCTAAGGCGGGACTAGAACTCTCAGTCTCCTGGTGCCTTAATCGCTACACCAAATTTCCCCTTCGGTGACATTCCCCAGCTTACTGCCTCTTGGACATGTGAAGATTGCAACATCCAAAATCTGGGCCTGGGCAACCGGGCTCAAAACTGAGCTTAAAACATTTTGAACTTGAAACCTTTCTGGTAAGGTTGGAAAAAACATTGGAAAAGTTCCTTTGAAATCTGATCAGTTTGTGTCAAGTTTGAAATGTTTGGCATGCTTGCACAAGAATCCCAGCCTAGTCAAAGTCCCTGCTACCTAAAAATTCAAGAAGTTGCAGGGACAGCGTATCTACAGGGCACAAGGCTGCTGGTCAGTCTGGTTGCCAAGGGATAGCAGTGCTCCTTAGCATAGAATGAAGGCTCTTTTCAAATGGCCCCTGCTTTCTGTCTGATTAGCCTGCATGAGAGAGGGCCTTTTTAGGTTGCCCCAATATGGTGGGACTTCCTTCCTACTGATGTGGACCTAGTCTTCTCAATTTATTTATTTATTTGTTTGTTTATTTTCTATCCCGCCTTTATTATTTTTATAAATAACTCAAGGCGGCGAACATACCAAATACTCCTTCCTCTTCCTCTTTCCCCCACAACAACAACCCTGTGAGGTGAGTTGGGCTGAGAGAGAGTGACTGGCCCAAGGTCACCCAGCCGGCTTTCATGCCTAAGGCGGGACTAGAACTCTCAGTCTCCTGGTTTGCCATTGGCTGCTTCCTAGGGCTGAGAGACAGCGATTGGCCCAAGGACACCCAGCCGGCTTTGATGCCTAAGGCGGGACTAGAACTCTCAGACTCCTGGTTTGCCATTGGCTCCTTCCTAGGGCTGAGAGAGAGTGACTGGCCCAAGGTCACCCAGCCAGCTTTCATGCCTGAGGCGGGACTAGAACTCACAGACTCCTGGTTTCTAGCCCAGCACCTTAACCACTAGACCAAACTGGCTCTGGTGTGGAAAAGATATTCCTTCCATTTAAAGGTGCTGTTAATTGAATTTCTAATTGGCCTGTGTGGTAAAAAAGAGAAAAAAACATACATAGCATGTGATGTGCATTCAGCTAATGCTGTTTAGTCTTGTTTAGACCTCGTATTTGCATATTACTTTCGGGAGGGCATTGCTTTAAAAATGGCTAAATTTAAATATCAGAAGAAGAAAAACCAGTGTGCATGTGAAGCTAGAATTATTTGCTCCACCATAAGCTCCACTGTAATAGTTTTTATTGACTTATACTGAACCTCATTTATAATTTTATTGGCTGTTAAATATAACAGGGAAAGATCTTTTTGGAACGCTTTGCAAAGGTTTTTGTTTTAATTGCCTGAATTTAAACTTGTCATCTAACTTGATTGTCAATCAATCCTAGCTTCACATCATTTATGAGCAAGATAAAAAGCACACTGGAATACATACAGTGGGGCAAAAAAGTATTTAGTCAGCCACCAATTGTGCAAGTTCTCCCACTTAAAAAGATGAGAGAGGCCTGTAATTGACATCATAGGTAGACCTCAACTATGAGAGACAAAATGAGAAAACAAATCCAGACAATCACATTGTCTGATTCGGAAAGAATTTATTTGCAAATTATGGTGGAAAATAAGTATTTGGTCACCTACAAACAAGCAAGATTTCTGGCTCTCACAGACCTGTAACTTCTTCTTTAAGAGGCTCCTCTGTCCTTCACTCATTACCTGTAGTAATGGCACCTGTTTGAACTTGTTATCAGTATAAAAGACACCTGTCCACAACCTCAAACAGTCACACTCCAAACTCCACTATGGTGAAGACCAAAGAGCTGTCGAAGGACACCAGAAACAAAATTGTAGACCTGCACCAGGCTGGGAAGACTGAATCTGCAATAGGCAAGCAGCTTGGTGTGAAGAAATCAACTGTGGGAGCAATAATTAGAAAATGGAAGACATATAAGACCACTGATAATCTCCCTCGATCTGGGGCTCCACGCAAGATCTCACCCTGTGGGGTCAAAAGGATCACAAGAACGGTGAGCAAAAATCCCAGAACCACACGGGGGGACCTAGTGAATGACCTGTAGAGAGCTGGGACCAACGTAACAAAGGCTACCATCAGTAACACACTACGCCGCCAGGGACTCAGATCCTGCAGTGCCAGACGTGTCCCCCTGCTTAAGCCAGTACATGTCCGGGTCCGCCTGAAGTTTGCTAGAGAGCATTTGGATGATCCAGGAGAGGATTGGGAGAATGTCATATGGTCAGATGAAACCAAAGTAGAACTGTTTGGTAGAAACACAACTTGTCGTGTTTGGAGGAGAGAGAATGCTGAGTTGCATCCAAAGAACACCATACCTACTGTGAAGCATGGGGGTGGCAACATCATGCTTTGGGGCTGTTTCTCTGCAAAGGGACCAGGACGACTGTTCCGTGTACAGGAAAGAATGAATGGGGCCATGTATCGTGAGATTTTGAGTGCAAACCTCCTTCCATCAGCAAGGGCATTGAAGATGAAACGTGGCTGGGTCTTTCAGCATGACAATGATCCCAAACACACCGCCCGGGCAACGAAGGAGTGGCTTCGTAAGAAGCATTTCAAGGTCCTGGAGTGGCCTAGCCAGTCTCCAGATCTCAACCCCATAGAAAACCTTTGGAGGGAGTTGAAAGTCCGTGTTGCCCAGCGACAGCCCCAAAACATCACTGCTCTAGAGGAGATCTGCATGGAGGAATGGGCCAATATACCAGCAACAGTGTGTGCCAACCTTGTGAAGACTTACAGAAAATGTTTGACCTCTGTCATTGCCAACAAAGGATATATAACAAAGTATTGAGATGAACTTTTGATATTGACCAAATACTTATTTTCCACCATAATTTGCAAATAAATTCTTTCCGAATCAGACAATGTGATTGTCTGGATTTGTTTTCTCATTTTGTCTCTCATAGTTGAGGTCTACCTATGATGTCAATTACAGGCCTCTCTCATCTTTTTAAGTGGGAGAACTTGCACAATTGGTGGCTGACTAAATACTTTTTTGCCCCACTGTATTGTGTTTAACATTTACATATGGATGCTAAGAAAAGAATTCCTGGTATTACCTCTATCAGTTGCATTATGGCCAAAAAAACAAACAAACCCAATATAGCTAACATTAGTATTTTGGGTTATGTGATTTTGTTTTTTGGTATGCAGCTTAAAGAGAGCTAAGCGGAACTTTTAGAACTACTGAGTCATTCAACTTTACTCCTAAGATACTGTTACAGATTTGTATCTCTAGTTGTATATTTGAGATTTTAAAGGAGATTAATTTTTAAAAAATCAGTTTTGACTTCTTACCACTTGATGGCAGTGAAGGAGCTAATGTTGCCAGGAGAGGTTCAGGGCAAGATGCTTTTATGCAGTGTTTCTCAACCTTGGCAACTTTCAAATGTGTGGACTTCAACTCCCAGAATTCCCCAGCGAGCCATGCTGGCTGGGGAATTCTGGGAGTTGAAGTCCAGACATCTGAAAGTTGCCAAGGTTGAGAAACACTGCTTTTATGGATAAGAAAATGGGGAGGTACAAAGGACGTTTTTGACACTTTAATATTATTCCTAATTCTAGATGATCCTGCAAGTGACAGCGGTGAAGGAGACCCCTCTAGGTGGAGCTTCAGCACTTCCTAAAGGGAAAGGTTGCTTTTCAGCCTTAAGTTGAAATTTAGAACAAGTTCATTCGAACTTGTTTTTTCCTTCTTTGTGGGTAGAGAATATGCCTGCAATATCCAATAAAAAATGTACTCAGAGCTATTGCTTGTTTTTCGGTATAAGTAATCTCAAGGGGAAAAAATCTAAAAGATTTAGGTAGGAAGGAAAAAATGCATGTAGAAATTAACAAAACATATAGAGATTGTTAAAGGTCTAAATGAACTGTTTCTAATTTGGATTGATTGATATGTTTGACATTGATTGGTTGATAATTTGAATTGAAGCTTGTATTTAAAATTTGGATTGGATAATTTGGATTGGAGTTTGTATTGATATTGATTGGTTGATAATTTGGATTGATGTTTGAAGATCAAAAGAAAGAAGTACACTTCAATGGCACTTTGGAAAAAGATGAAAATATTTTAAAAATATATTCTTAATTAATAAATTGAATTGTTATACCTCTTCTGCCAAAGTGGATTGGCATTTTACTATTTTGTTATTAAGTTCTATTTCTTTTTCCTGTACCACTTTGTTTTTCTTTATCCTATCTTTGTTTCTGTCATCCTTTTTTCTTCCTTAATATGAGGGGCAGCATTGAAATAGCCCTTTTCACAGTAAACATTGCCCTGATAGTTTTATCTCCTGCTTGAGGATGATCTGTATTAGAGCATAAAATAGGAAAACATGTAGGGTGGAAAGACTCTCCTAGTACTGAAGTCAAAATGGGAATAGGCACAAACTGCTACAGCCATTATTGTAACTAAAAACAAATTGTATTATCAGGTTTTTAAAAGAGTTTAGTGGATCTTTTGGTGAAGAAAAGCAATAAAAAACCTATATAAGTGCTGTGCTAAAACGGGGGGTTCCATAGAAGTTCACAGTGGCTGCTGCAAATATGTTGAAAAAATTTAAACCATTTAATTATCCTGATAAAAAAGCAAAACGGTAAATAACCATCATATTTAATGATGTGAGATTGGCCTTAATGGAGAAAATGATTGATGTTGCCTTAGGGTACAACCAGCAATCCAAGGCAAAAGGCTCTAATAATAAATTATTTGGAAGTACTGGGTAAGTTAACAACTGATCTCAGTGATGTGAAAGACTTCAGAGAGCTATGAATTTTCTCAGAAGAACATTTCATGTGCTTGTACCACTAACAGTTGAAGATACAATACCACAGTTGTGATCCCTGATCTTTGCTAATAGCTTTCAACAAAACCTTCTTGCCTTTGTAATAGTATTAGTGTGTATGTCACAATGCTGTGCAACTTTTATTATGCCATCATCATGCATTCCTTATAGCTTTTTCAGCAGCAGCAGAAGGAATCTTATTTGTTGCAGAATCAATCAATAAATTTAAAAGTAAATTCCTGGGTGGATCCTGAAGCTAACGTAATTTCTGCAACAAATATTCCTTCCTTGGTTTAGTGCATTCCTTTTCTTTTCCACAGAGGATGTTGCACTGGCATTCTCAAACAACTGAAAGTATTCATGTGTCTTTAGCCATTGTGTGAATATCAAAAGTCATCTTGGACAGACATATTGGAAGATACTGGTTTAGACTTTAGTGAATTTACAAGGAAGGGACCTTGGAAGACAACTTGACAATGAGAGTATATTGCTGTCACCTGGTGTTGAAGCGATAAAGGTATAAATGATGATCAGGTTCCATTTTGTTACTTTCTTCTTGAGTGGCCTATTGGAAGACTCTCATAAGTACACAGGCTTTTGGTTTTCTAGTTACAGATCCACATCTAGGATTATCTCTCGATTACAGAGCTAAGTGAGGGAATCCTGGTGAAAAATCCTTTTCTGTAATGAAACACCAAATCTTCTGCCAGATCTCACAGCCTGTCAGCCATTGCTATTTTTATGCAGCCTAGATTTAGCTATAGATTGTTTGCTCTTATGTTTTCCATTATGGCAGGGGCTGAGTTAATGCCCAGGTGACAGAGCTGGGCTGGTGACAAAGAAACAAAAAAACTCTTCTGTGCTGCCAGCATATCAATAAACCTGAATAAACTCCCGTTTCTAGATTATAGTATGTGAAACAATAAATGAAACAATTCAATTTAAACTAACATAGGCCATTTGGAATAAGAATTTCACACATTTACACTGCAGACTATTCACTCCTGAAGGTAATTTGCTTCTCAGTCCTTTCTGCATGCCTCTTAGACTAGGCATTTTTATATCAGGGCCTTTTCTGGAAATGTTGCATAGTTGAGACAATATTGGGCTTTAGCTATTCCCTGGGATGCCCTGCAGGCTATTTCTTCAAATGTGTCACATGCTATGGAAAAAGATCACAGTGTTACTTGTTCAGTGGATACTTGTATAAACTGTCAAATTAAATCAAAAGATAGATAGATTTATGGTTATGAAATACTCCATGCTAAATTGAATGGTGGTAAAGGGAAAAAAGGGGATATGCTAACTTGTAGAAAAATGTATGTGCAATATATTGAAAAATTGGTTCCACAAATACAGAATTAAAATACATAGACTGCTTTTCTATAAAGAAAATTTCCAAAGAGGTGGTGTGCAAATTGGAAATGGAGATTTTAAAGAGTGCATTCAATTTCAACAGCGTGGAAACAAGTGGAGCAGCAGAAGATCAGCAATGATTAGAGCCCGACTTTAATAGTCTTACCAATAATTTGCTGGAAAAGCTTTCTTGCAACAAAAATGAAAGCAAATCCAAAAAAACAAATACCACTTTCTCCTGAGCAGGATGAGCGACTGTATCTAAAGAAATTGGTCTAATAAAACATTGCTATGTTATTTGGCTGTACCAGTGTTGATTTAGTAAGCATAAATATGTCTTGTTAATTTCTCTAGAGTAGAGCCAACTGATTGCTAAGGTACTAAGTTCATCGGCACAAATTGCTTAAAAAGATGTTGGCAACTTCTTAGCAATTGGGTGCTACTAATGTCTGATTCTCTGCTTTGGGGGATTTTGCAGGGAAAGAAACAATGCTGTTTTTATGAATCCTGATGAGACATTTAGGTATCTAATGAAGTGGAATAAACTGTCACCTGCATGGGGTGCAGTGTGAGCTTATCTCCTCCAGAATGCAGATGAAATCCTTTGTGAGCATGACCTTTATGTTCATATTTATACTCTCCCTTGCTAATTTTTTAAGCAGAATAAAATCCATGAAAGGAACACCTGCAAATTTAGTGGTTTTGGGCTCTTCATGCCCAAGTTAGTGCTTTCCACTAGTTCTTGAGCCAGCAGAAAACTATATTGGCATATAAGTTGCTGCCCCTTCTGGTGATCCCTGTCCTGCTGCAGACATGATGTCTGAAAATGGAACTGTCCTTATTTATGATGTACTGTGCAGGACGCTATACAGGAAAGGATTTGGTAGGTCCTACGGCTTTCCTTCCCACCAAACTTCCATCAGCTGGTAGACTTCACCAACTGCTACATTTGACACGGCGGCTGGGAAGAAGCAAGTTTTGACAGATGGTTAGACTAGCACGTTTAGCCTTCTGTCAAATCTTGCTCTGATTTCATGCAGGTGTTTTGTGAGGGTACATTCAAAAAGAGTCCAATTATTAGCTGATACAGGTGTTCCATTTCTGAATAGCACTAAATCCATGTTCAAGAGCAGCCTGAACAACAGCTGACAGACAGAAGGAGAGTTGCACCATGAAGCAGCAGCAGAGAATGTCTTTCTTCTGTTTTCTAGTTTACCGTGGAACAACTTCCACCACCACTGCTGCTCAGGTCAAAGATCTAGTAAATACAGGGGGCAATCCAGTTTGAAAAAAAAGGGCTCTCCAGCTGCCCAAATGAGAATGGTCCTGGAAGACAAGGACGTGGAGGAGGTATGCCTGCATCAGCTTAAAGTGGGCAGTAGATGCCACCTAGGAATCTGACTGTGTTAAAATGTGTCCCTTTGCACCCATGACATAGCTGATATGACTTGTAAGCTGCTTAAAGGGGAAGACTATTTTAATATTGGATCAACTAAGGACAGCGTTAAACAGCTTGAGATATTGGTGGAAGTTAAGATGAAGGCAATATCACAAGGAGAGAAATTGCCACGGCATGGTTGTGCTGTGAGGAAAGGCCCTGCATGCTAAGAGACTGAGCTATAGATAAAGAAGTCCTGGTTTGAATTTCACCTCTGTAATAAACTCTGTATGGCTGCAGACATACCAGATGCATGTGGTGCTGCTGTAGATTCTGGCTTGTGCTCTGCCCAAACCCTTAGCCAATCTAGAAAGATACAAGGGGGAGCAACTAAAAAGGAAGGAAAGAAAATCAGGCATTGGCCGATCAAGAGATAACTACTGTACTTTACTTGTCTGCAAAATTGATACTGATATTTCTGGCTAATACAACACAATATGTGGTTGGTTTTAGAGTGATCCAGGAAGCTCTGCTTGGCCTCCTGGATCCTTTTTAAAAGTGGAAACTGTGTTTCATGTAATTATTCAATTAGATACAGAGACTGTATGAAGCAATGAGTTCTGTATGAAAGGAGCCATGGTTTATATTTGGAAATTTTAATTTGTTATCATTATTGATTTAGAAAAATCCTGGATGCATTTCCAATCATAGTTTTGTGTTGGGAGGAGTATGGTAATGAGTAATTTTACAGTGGAATCAGTTAAATGTGTGATCATCAATAGTAAAGGTAAAGGTAAAGGTACGCCCCGCACATTTGTGCAGTCGTGTCCGACTCTAGGGGCCGGTGCTCATCTCCGTTTGTTAGCCAAAGAGCCAGCGTTGTTCGAAGACGCTTCCACGGTCATGTGGCCGCATGACACGCGCGGAACGCTGTTACCTACCCACCGAAGTGGTACCTATTAATCTACTTGCATTTGCATGCTTTCGAATTGCTAGGTTGGCAAGAGCTGGAGCTAGTGCAGGAGCTCACTCTGCACGCAGGGCTAGGGATTCGAACCTCCGAACTTGCAATCTTCCGATCAACAAGCCTGGCGTCTTACCCGCTGAGCCACCACGCCTTTTGATCATCAATAGAAAGTCTGTTTATTCCACTATTCTACCCTGTTCTGCAGTTTATATTCTAATGCATGCTGCGAAAATGCTGGTCATTCCCAATTATTGTGTATATTCAGAGTAATCAGTTTTTATGCCTGATATAAGTTCCCCTCTTTTCATTGAATTAATTGCTGTGATGGAACAGTCCACTAAGATACTGTGTTTTTTAAAATGATATACCTACAAAAATGAAAATGATAAAAAACAAGGAAGGGAGGAAAGGAAAACAGACACATATACATACATAGTATGAACTTGCAACTACTTATATGTAGACACATATAAAGAGAAAATTCAAGCATTCATGTTTATGCTTACCCTATTATTCTCTTTTGGTGTAAGCAACGCTATACAGAGTATAGAAAAAGCCAAAGAAATTAAAGGCATGAGATAAGAAAAGGAAATGTAGTTAAAATTAATTTACATCAAGAGATTATAATCTTCATACATTTCTGGCCGTGCAAACCGTTCTTGATTCCATCACATCAACACACCACTTTATGCTCCCTATTTCCCTTTAAACTATTGTCCTTTCTCTTTTTGAAGATCCTGTCAACTCCATCCAACCACAACTCTTTCAGGCCCCCTTTCTCTCAACCGATTCACTCTTCTTTCATATATTTATTTTGCTCCTCTTTCTCTTTGTATGACCAAACAACCTGAATCTACTTGTTTCATACTGGTCACACACTTTTATATTCAATCTACATTCATTCAACTTCCATTGTTTCTTGACCCTATCTCTTGTTGTTTTACCACACATGCTTCTTAAGTACTCCATTCCCATAGCTTTCAACTTTTATGTTTCTCCTGATATATTCAACTCTATCTTCCTTATAACAAAGTTGGCAAAAGTATGCTCTTACAAACTGCCATTTTCTGTTCTTTCAACAAATATTTATTCTTTGCAACAGATCACTCCATTCTACCAGCATTTGCATGTCTTACATTATCCCATCTTTGGTTAAAATTTTACCAAGGCACACACATTCGTCTACTTGCAGTCATTTGCTCCATTTTCTCCATCAAACATGGTCTTTGATAACATTAATTTTCAGATTTATAGTCCTTGTTGCAAAATGTAATCTACCTTAACATTCGCTGCAAATTATTCAGTCTCTCAGCTAAGAACTCAGCATCAACTGCATATAAAAATACATGTACCTTCATATCTCCAACCAGTACACGTCTGATGTCATCCAAACATTCCTTATATGTTTATCTGTAACTAAATTGGACAGTGAAGGGAACATCATACATCCTTCTCTTAATCTCTGCTCAGTGTTGAATCATTCTCTAAACTTTGCATTTATTCTCATGCCTACTTTATTCCATCAGATACCAATCTTCAATTCTATATTTGCACAAAACATTCCATAATTCAAACCCTGTTCAGATTACCATGCAGATTCATGCGCATGTTAAACAAGTTGCAGTGATGCCCCATTTAAGAAAAACTGTACTTAACAATTTCCAATTAGAACAACTAGATCCCTGCACACTTACCATTGTCTAACATTTTCACAGCATTTATGTCTTCCTTCTCATCTATTCTTTCTTAGGCATTAATGTATCTAACATTTGCTTTAATTTCACTCTGCAATCACCATCATTCCCATACTAATTTCTAAAATATTCCTTCTAGCATTCCCTCTCTTTAGTTTCCCCCTTTTATTTTTACGTCCACTTAATCTGCTGGGGACACTTGTTTAGCCTTCTTCACTTCCAAAACTGTTTTTCTTTCAGTCAAGATGGCTCTGCATTTTCTCTGCCTCTTTTAATCTTAGCCATTCATTGGTGTCTGACCAAATTTTTTGCAACTATCCTTTTGTCTCTATATACATAGAATATTTTTCTCTCATTTATTTTTGGTAGCAGTCATTTTCTTATATGCATCTTTCTCATCCATGGCCTCTTTTACTTGATCATTCCATCAAGCATCTTTTTAATAATTCCCATTAGCATAATTTCACACTCTTCTGTGGCATACTACAACATAATTATTTTAGCTCTGTTCTAAGCTGCTTCAACATCCTATTTCCTGGTGCCCACTTTCCATTCTGATGAGAGATTAATCTATCTACTAATACTTTTTCATACAGGATTCATATTTTCTCTTCCTACAATAGTTCAACTTTACTCTAGTTTCTTTTATTTCTTTCCTTTTCTTCTACATCTATTTCTTTCCAAGATCCACTGTTGACACTGCCTCAAAAAAAGGCCTGTTCCTCATTTAGAAATTCTCCTAATTTTTCTATTCTTCATTAATTACCTGTTTTACATAAATAGCTTAAGCACTTATGCTTTTATATTTGTAATCATTTAGATATTTTTAAATTCCATTTTATTTATTCATTCCGATTTTTCACTTACTCATCTTACATTCCAAGTTACAATGTTATATTTTATTTTATTTTATTTATCATATTTCTTCACCGCCCATCTCATAGCAACGACTCTGGGCGGTTGATGATATTTATCTCTGCTGTTCAACATGGCTTTGATCAGTCAGGCTTTTACATAATGCTGTTTAGTAAAATAGAGAAGGTTAAATCTAAGAGTACCTTAGTTGTACTCATGTCCCATGCTAATGGTAAAGACTATATTGGCTAGTTTTAGCATATTTGGGGCAGTATGCCACAAAGGCTAGCAAAGCTCAGTTTTACCATGAACATGCTCACACTATTTTGTGCAAGCTAGGATCTCTAATTTAGAAGCTATTTTGCAAGCCAGATAATGTTGCCCACATTCCACCAGTTTGAAAGTCCAAGTAGTGTACTGACATGCCCTCAGGATGCAGGCTCTTCTTGAAAAGATACTTGCACTGATTAAGTTAAACTGATACTCAGAAATTGCCCATCACCAGTTCCTCATTAGACTGGAGTGAGGTACAGAATGGGATGCTATGGGATTAGTGCTGTTCAATATTTTTATGGACTACTTATCAAATGTAGAGAGGAAGCAAGTTTGTAAAAGACTGAGAAGTGGTCTGATTTGGATTTATAACAGTAGGTGTTAATTTCTTAGTAACAGGAAAATAGTTAAGAAATGGAGGACCTAACGCTAACTCAGCTTGTATAGTGGAACACTAATTGAATTCCTACTAATATGAATTAACTGAAAAATATCAAAATAATACCTCTGTCGTGCTTTTGCTTATGTTGTAGTTTGTCTAATTCTAGTGATTTTTAAAATTTGCATATACATGAAGAGAGAATTTTTGCCGTATACAGAACTTAGTAGCAGGCAGCGGAATTGGGAGAGTTTGAAACAAAATAGAAATTTAGGAAGAATAGTCATTCTAGTTGCAGTTGTTCTATTCAGTAATGATAAAGCTTGATGCTGCAATTACTTAATTTCTGTCTTAGTCTTGCAGAAAAGGACCACAGAATTTTCTTTAATTGATGCCAGCCTTTTGTAATTATTGTTCTACATACTTAGGTTGACTAGGAGTAATATCAAGTTCAGTAGGTTTTTGAGGTTTTGAAAATATGAAGTTATTGCCACCCAGTGCAGCTGCTATGAGAAAAGATCAGTTCATTGGATTGGGGGGGGGGGGGCTTATAAATTCAAATAAATAAAATAAATAATTTTTTGCATCCTGAATGAGAGAAATCCTAAATCACAAAATTAGAAGGGCAGATGGGAGCTGTACCCATATATTTGGAGAGTACTACAATGGGGAAAGTTGATAGGATTGCTGAAATTTTAAGAAGAGGATTGTGAATGTTGAAATCTTTTTTTAAAAAATTGGAGGACGCTGAATTGTCTACTGGAACCCAGGGTTAAGAATCAAAATTGTTCCATTAGCTACAGTTCTGACCAGTATGTTTGGGTGAACATTCCTTTCTAAAAAGTGTTCTACTTTATTTTCATTTGTCAAAGGCTGCTAACCCAAATTAGTTCTACTTTAGTCTTTTGGGTATACAGAAAATCTTAAGTGGCTGAAATGACGAAAACTTGTATAGTGATATGGAAACAGATTATATATGTTTATATATAAAAATAAGTCTCTGTTTAGTAGAAACCAATTAAATATTATAATATTGAAATTAACAGAGTTTGGTCTAAACAAGCACTAGTGTTGGTCAAAACATGACCAAGTGCTAAACATGCATCTTCCCTAGTTCACCCTCACTCCCCTCCCACCTTCCCCATTCCACATTCCCCTTGGGGTTTAATCACAATTAAGTGACAGATGCTGAATGCAATTTGTCCTAGTCTAATTGACTGCGAAGTCATGGTCAATATTGCCTTGGCTAACTCAACTTCTCATAGCCAAGTCCAAACATAATGAAATTGTGTTAGTGAGACATCTTGCCAAAGCAGTAGGTAGAGGAGTAAATTCGTAGCCCTTAAATTACTTAATTTACATATATAACATATTAGCTTTCTGTTTATAAATAAGGCCAATTTTCACTTCATACTGACATTCATGATTGGATATTAGAGTGAACTAACTTTGTTTCTTTTTCTCCTTTTTGGCAATATGTAATTTCTTGATTCTTTCAAGTGATACTGCTTGGATATCTGAATAAGAGAGGCCACAATCTTGCATGAATAGGCATAGGTGGAAATTATATTATAGGCAATTGTCCTAAATATAGGTTGTAAATCACTTTAAGTCCCATCATTTTTATCAGTTTCTAACAGCATATAAGCCTTTTAAAAATGTATACCAAAACTTGAATCTCTGGTAGAATATTCCATTGACTTGCATGCAGTTTGATGTTTAGTGAGAACAAATTTGTGTTCATAAATGTGCTTAGGAATCTAGACTTTCAGCAGATTTGTATCACTTAGCTATGGGAACTAGGAAGGATTCTGTATTAATGGTGATAGTTTGAATCTTTGGTCCTTTTTTCTTTATCCAAAAGATTTGGTACCTTTCCTCCCCACTAATTAGTCAAAGATGCTTCAGACATTGTACATTTCCTATATAAAAAACACTTCAGAGTAGGAGGTGCATGAATGAAATCTGCAGGTGGATAAATCATATATCATTTTCAGGAATTTGGTTTCATGGGGATATATATGATTACTGGCTGCAGCATCTTGATGCATGTATGGCATATGCACACAGACATTCCCACCTTATTATTCCCTTCTGGCCTCAAATGTTTTATGCTGAG
The DNA here is from genome assembly GCA_023362775.1 of Charina bottae. Classification (NCBI taxonomy): domain Eukaryota; kingdom Metazoa; phylum Chordata; class Lepidosauria; order Squamata; family Charinaidae; genus Charina; species Charina bottae. The sequence continues at coordinate 47,628,945 of JALMGJ010000007.1, read as the reverse complement.
TTAGACTTGTGCTATAAATCTGTAATGAAAACAGTGCTTTGTATTGGAAGGTTTGACAGACTAATTACAGTGCTGCTTTAATTGCCTTACTTTTGGTTTACAGTTTTAGGGGCTCTTTCTGATTTGACCTATTATAGTAAGTTTGTGCAGATGTACTGTATAGAACATTAGAGAATGTTCAGTGGAGAATACATTTAGCATACTGACTTCAAGCTTAAATAAAATACATTTCTAAAACCAAATCCTTATGCTTGATTTTCTTGACAAGATTTGAATCCTGTCCCAAGCAGCATTTAAGAATAATGATCTGTTGGGCTAGAGATCCCAGAATGCCATCTATTCATCTGGAACTCACCAGGTTGAGAAAGATTGAACTAGGTTGTTATGGTGGTTCTGTATAGTATTCAGAATACTATATCTTTGAATACCTTTGACACAATGGCTATTAAATTATCCTTTCCCCCAATTATATATCAAATGATACTTTGATCAGTTGTGGAAGGCAACAGGCATGTCTCTGATGAAAAGTGGTAAGGGTTAGATAGAGATACTTCATTCTGTGCACTTTTAGAAAAGGAAGTTATCCTCTCCCCCCAAAAATTTAGTTAATAGGCATGCTCAAGATTAAAGAATAAAACAGAATTGAACTGCAATTTGGGGTTTTGCTTTTGTTAGTATTTCTGTTTCTTTTGAAAAGGAAGCTGATACTCTTTACAAGCCCTCTTGTGTAGCATGTAGTACTAATGGTTGTTTGAAAGTTCTGCAAGAAATTAATAGAGATATAAATTTAGTAGTAAAAGTACAGCTTTAGTCAGCGACTGCAACTTACAGAAATAAGCAAAAGCCTGAGTAAAAGACAATATTCTTGAAGATAGGCAGACATATTAATTTTAATTTATCCATTTGATCTCTTAATTGCCACTGAAGATTTATTTGCTCATTTTAACGAAGCAAGTTTTGAAAGTATTCTGGCAAATACTGTCTTCTTGTAATGAGCACATGGCATTGAAACAAGTTAAGAGGAGAACAAAATTAGATTGACTGATTGTTCAGTCATGTGGGCCAGGCTGGCTGCAAAGAATGATTGCTCAGATTACATTGCCTCGGGTCCCTGCGCTTGGTTGGCTGTCTTCTCCAATCTTAACAAGGTTCTGGGAATTCATTTCTGACAAAGTTTGCTTTGTGTTTTGTAGGATGCTCCATCGGCAGATATTAGGAAAGCTTATCGCAAGCTTTCACTGATATTACATCCAGACAAGAATAAAGATGAAAACGCAGAAACCCAGTTTAGACAAGTAAGTGATGCGTACTATCAAATCATATCATGTGGTCATTAAAAATATGAAGAATGTACCTCATTATGGTTGTGGTGTTATATTTGGAAATGATTAATTTGGGATTTTGGAAGCATCGAAGCTTCATTTTTTCCTAAATATTTAAAATAGGTTTCAGATGAAACAAAATATAAAAAGATGAAAAAGTGCATCATATAAAATGGAACCTTCTGAGACAGCAATTCTTAAGTTTGAAAGTTAGACGTTAAGGGATCCTTGATTTTGTTCTTTTTAGTACAGTGTCACAAGCTGTACAGTGGCAGATGGAAAGCAAATATTTGTACAAGGTTTGCTTTGCTTGTACATTAAAATTGAGCTCTGGTTATGCTGTTTTTTTCCTGAAGGATTTTTTCCCCTCACCCCTTCACTTGGAATCTTTCTGCAGATTTTATGAATATTGGTGAACTAATAAAACATGTTCTAAAATGCTCAATATTTTTCTTTTAGGTTAAAGAACAATTAAATTAATATTACCTTAATTTGTGGAGAGAAAATATTTAGAACTGCCGAAGATGGAATGTTGCTAGAAATGTTTGAGAGCTTTAAATGTTTTCAAGAAATGATTTGTAATGTTCTTTGTTTGCTCTTTAAGAAAGATAGTCCAGCATTTTTGCAATTTTACAGCAAAACTCTCTGGTTTTTCAGTGCAGAGTTTTTAAAAATAAAAGTACCTTTTATTCTAGTTGGTGGCCATATATGAGGTTTTAAAGGATGAAGAGAGAAGGCGTAGGTGAGTTCATCTTGTATATATTTCAAAGCAGTATTTTCAACTCGTGTAGCCACTAACATGAGCCAGGATGTTCAGTGCTTCTTGCAAGGTTTACGGTTTGTTTTATGATTGTTACATACATTTCTAGCTGTTTCCGAACCCTTAATACATATGAGTGGGCTTCATCTTCGGGAACAGAAGATCATGTAATCACTTCCAAAATGTATTTGTGTTTTTCGATTACTAACACATGCTTGTTTAGCTGTTACTTTTTCCGATTGTTAATTTGACCCTCAGATCAACTCCCCATAAAGGAAGGAACCCAAGAAATTCATTGTGGCTCATGCATGCTGATAGAGAGAATTGCTTTTATGCTCAAATTCTTTTGCTGCAAACATGCCATCTCCCCCCCCCCCCCCCCGTTTTTTATCAAAATTTGTAGATTTGAGTAATTTGTGGCTGCTGTTTTCTAGAGTAACTTTATATATAAAGTTTCATTTTAAAAAGAAAGCATTGTTAGATGAACAACAAGCAAACTTGCCAGGCTTTCAGTTGCTTTACATTATTCGTTAACTTCACTAGCTTGGATTGCTTTTCTCAGGTCTTGTGCTGTACTTGGGATTTGCACAGTTCGTTAGGATGCTCACTTTAGCTCTGGGTGACCCAGATATTTAGGGGGAAGGAAGAAAAGGCGTACTGCCAGCAAAGGAGTTCTGTTTGAAATATCTCTAGGTTTTCAATATTCTGAGCAGGGGTGCTGAATGTTCTCTAGGAGGTTCTTGGCTTTGTAGAAGCCTTGGCATGACTCCAGGTCTCATAGTAGAGATTATCTACTTTCAGATAATCCTCTGTGTTGAAAGAGCCATGGAACAGTGTTCAGAGGGGTTTGGGCGATTTTGTGTATGGTTTTTACCCTGCCTCCTACTGCAGTCTTTCAGCTTGGAGTCACAGATCAAGGAAGTTTAGGAAGTTTAACAATAGGGGGTCAATGTCTTGTGTCAAATGGTTGCAAAAGGTATGAGCTGGTTTAAATGCAACCTCTTGCCACATACACATATGTGTGTATCATTTTTTTATAGTGCTCATTTTATATACATAATGCTCTTTTAAGTTAACTACTGTAATATTAAAGACGTTAGAGATTCTAAAATGTTCAGGCTTTTTTTTTTTCTTAATACAGCTGGAAGGTCAAGGAATTGCTCCTTGTAGTTGCTGACCATGGTTATCAAATTATTTAGGAGCTTCGTGGAAATTTTCACACAATGTGCTCTTTTGAATGCATTTAGTAAAATTATGTTAGAAATGTGTGGCATTAAATTAGTTCAATTCCTACCCCATCTTTAAGAATGAATTACAATTAAACAAAAATTATTTTTTATGATACTTCAGCTAAATGCCTCCAAACTGCTTGTGATTATCTCTTCCATGAATGTGCAATGTTCCCAATGTGCAATAGCAGCAGGTGTTTCCCCTTAAAAGCAACAAACAAAACATCCATTCTACTAGAGACATCTTTCCCCAGGTATTTGCCTGCAGGAATTTTTGACCACTTGGGTCACAGACTCAGTTGAAAAACTGTGCTGGTGTTGATTACAATGCGGGGGGGGGGGATATTTATCTTTCTTAAATAACAGCTAATCAAGAGACAACCAATGGTTTTCAAAGGCTTTCCCCCCCTAAAGCATGTTTTTACCAGTTGTACAATGCATTCGTTCAATTAATTTCCTTCAGATTTGTTGGCCCTAATAGTATTAAAGTTTGAACATATTACTTGGATCAGAATCTTCAGCTATTTCAATTTTTTTAGCCTTTTTTGCCATGGACAAAATAATTTGCTCAGGGTGCAGCTGTTCCATTTACTTTATATGCTCTAAATATCATTTTAAATATTGCTTGCCCGCTGAGTATCAAAGTTGCAAACAAAACCAGTATATTTGAAATACGTACCAGAATTTTAAAGAAGGATTGAGCTTCTGGTTCTAAATCGGTTTGCACAGAACCAAGTTCCCAACTCACAAGAAATCTGAACATTTGGTTTCAGAGCAAGTGAGAGAGAAGCTGGTGTAAGGGCTGAACTTTTGAATTGTTCACATGTCAAACAGCCTGCATTCTGAAGCTGGAGGAAAATAAACAGTAGTTTGGAAACTCTTGTTGCAGGATGCCCAAAGGTTTGATATCCTATTACACATAGTAGATGAATGAGCAGCAGGTAAAACAGTGCTTAATATTTCCCTGATCTCTACTATATGTGGATTGATAGTAGGAGTTACTTTTAATTCAGTTACATGGCTGCAGTATTACAATGTAAATCTGCTATAGCTTGTTCCCTGGCTTTAATATGTAGATGAAATTAGGTTGATTTCCAACAAATTACTTCCCTTTCATTAGATGAATTTTTAAAAAGTATAATCTGTTTCTTTAAAAGCTTAAATTATTAGAACAACCTCTTTTCAGTTTTAGTAACTTTTTCATAGTGTTCTTTTAAACTCATCAATAGCTTTTTAAAATTCTTGTGGACAGATTACCCAGACCAAAATAATTGGTGGGGCATCAAAATAATTGTTCCAACACCAGGCTTGTATACCCTAGCACCTTTTTTTTGTAATGAATAGGTTTTTGCAACTACCATATGGAAAGTATAGAAGTGTTCTGGAGCTCATTTACATATTGTGTGTGTTTGTGTTTGCAAAACAAATGCAAGAAAAAAACACAAAAGGAAGTGTCCTCCCCCCCCCCCCCCGCCCTGCAAATGTTATATATTAGCATCCTATTCTCTACACACAGTTGTGGAAATGAAATTATGTTGATTTCATTGAAGATTTAGTTAAATTTGGTGATAGGTTTGCAGTTCTAACCATGTCACAATTTTAATTAAACACTGACTGTAGCTCTGGGTTGAATGTTCACACGTGATAGCCAGTTACACTATAGTAGCATTAAACAGCCTTTTGAGCCACCTAAACATAATATAAGAAGTGCAAGATGCCAAATTTCTTGTTTGGCAACTGCATCTTTTGCAAAATAAACTCTAGTTTGGGGAAATACTGGGGGGGGGGGGTTGGGGGGCTTTTATTCTGACTTACATTAGTTATGAATGTAGTGAATAATTTTCTATGTTATATTGTTCATATTTTGAAAGGAGGAAAATAGGATGGGCAAATGGGAGAGGACAGAAAAAACTGCTTTACAATTTGCTTACGTGCTTCATTCTCCTGCATGCCTTTGAAGATTCATTCTATGTGATAGATTGATTTCTGCAAACAAGGACTGTAATGAATTGTCTGCATACTTCCTAATTAACTAATTTCCTAAATGTGAAAAACAAGATTAAAATTATCAAAGGATTCTGACTAACTAAGGATCATTGTTTATATGTACTCCTAAAAATTAAGCAGACAGCTTAATTTTTAAATATAGTCCTTAATTGCCACAGAATGCAGTGATTTATCTTTTGACAGTATATATTCTAAAAAGTGGGATATAATAGAAGCTATCTTCCCTTAAAATGGCCTGTCATGTGAGCCATAATGTTCATTGATAGTAAAATCAATAGAGCATTGATTCTGGAACTAAATCCTTGGAGACTTTTGTTCAGAATAGCAGACGGAGCCTGGTAAATACCGAGTAGTGCTCGGTGTGTTTAGCATGTGAGATTTTCTTGCATCAAATTTGGAAATATATAAAACGTGTTTTAAGAAGCATAAGTACCATGGCTATTGTTTTTATTGGTTATGAATTGTGTTTTTTAATAGTCAACATTTTTATCTGTGATTTTAATTTACTGAAAGCCATCTTAGAAAAACTTGGCTTTTAAGGGTGGCACGCAAATTATAAAAATACACAAGCTGTGAATCTCAGTTTTGATTGTACAACTTTTGAAATATCATCTTACTGGTTTCTTGCTTATTAGTGGACAATTAATAATGGGTTGAATTTGTTTTTCTAAAAAACAAGTATTTGATATATGTATTGGAAGGAACTTTTGTTTTGGTTTAGTTTGAACAGTTTTAAGCTGAAATTTCTAGTTCATATGCAAACTACTATTTTTTCTCTTTTTGTTAAGTGTGTTTCAATTTTAGACCGTTGATATAGTCAGAAAAACATTTAACATTTTAAGACAGTTTGAATCAAAATATTGAGATTCTTTTTATTTTTGGAATGAAAAACATCTTTGGTGAAAACTTATGCATGTTTTACTTAAAAGCAAATCCATTGAATGCAATGGAAATTGCTTGTATGTGTGCTTATTATTTTAGTTTAAGCCTTTTAGTAATGGTCTCAGCTAAAGACTTCAAGTAAATTTATGAAGCTGTATTTTATTCTGGTTTTTTAATCTTACATATAGCAACTAACGTAAGCAATTTTACAATATATGTTAATATTTAACAATAGAAATAAAATGCATATTTTGCCCTGATGAACAATATGACCTGGATATTTAATCAAAATTTGATTTGATTTTTTTTAAATAAAAAGATATTTTAAAAGTTCAGCTTTCTCTGTTAAGATATCTCCAAGGTATCAATTTAATAACTGTCAAAGTAGCTACTGCAGTTGTTGCATTTAAATTGATTTACATGTCAAGACTGGCAGTTTAGCAGCTGCACTATTATTCCTGGATCGGTCAATTTACTTGAGAAAAACCTACTACTGAGTCCTACTGACCTGCATGACAATATAGGCCCTATTTCTATTCCTGTAATTAGGCCTGCGACTAACTCAGAATATTTTTAATTAAAATATTTTGGTCAATGTGTTGCACCAAATTAGGCCTTTAGTGCAGATTTAATACTGGAAATAGTGTGATTAGAATATTCAATGAGCTGTGCTCTATTTAGGATTAATTTGAGCATACAATGTGTCTCCATTTGAACTGTTTTTAATAATAGACTTGTCTGTTTTCTTTAGAGAAAATTATTCATTTTTATGCATGTAAGAAATTAATATTGTCTGGTGGGTGTTTAAATCATCCATTTTAAAACACTTGCAAGAATAAATATAAAAAAATTATCCAAATTACTTTTTATGTGAAGCAAGGCAGAAAATTCCGCCTTTAAAATGAAAATTCTTATTAGGCTAAAGTTACTCTTTTTTCATTTTTAGAAATCACAGTTTGTTTGTTTTTTTAAATGTTCACAATTAAATTACAAGTCATTCCTATATTAGTTTCCACAATAAAGTTTTATAAAACAACCTCTTTTGGAGAATTAAGGTTGCTTATACATATGGCTATAAATATGGAATTATAGCCAGTAAATGATTTTGGTGGCTGTTGCCTTCCCACTTATAATCATCCTTTTGTAATTCTTTTATTCTCAGAACATGAGCCATGATTGGCAGGTAGGCTGAACACATGTGGTTCATTGTTGAGAAAAAACACTTCTCCAGTGAATCAATTGGGGGAGCTGTAAGAACAGCAGAGTCACCATATTTTAAGTAGTCGGTGGTGAACATTTCCACAGCAGTCTGGTTAGAAATTTTATCTATCCTAGGAACCCAGATTAAATGTTGACAAGGGATATAATTGTAGGGGTTTGCTGTTAAAAACAAAACAGCTGATGAGTGAAACAAAATAGCCATATCTGTCTGATTAAAAAAAGAAGGAAATAGGTTAATTTTAAATGCATCATGACTGTTTGTTTGTTTGTTTTTACTACTCTAGGTATGATGATATTCTGATCAATGGGCTACCAGATTGGCGACAGCCTGTATTTTATTACAGGCGAGTGAGGAAAATGAGCAATGAAGAGTTGGCATTACTTCTGTTCATTATCCTCACAGTAGGACATTATGCCGTGGTTTGGTCTATCTACCTGGAAAAACAACTGGTAAGAAGCTTGATCTAAAATCACCAAGAATTGCTCAAGGTTTCCGAATTAAGTGTTAATTTCTCATTATTAACACTGTTAATAGTTAATCTGTTGAAAGGCAGAGAGAGACAGGTAGCTTGGAAGAGTTAGGGTTGAAAGACAGAGCAGAGGGGCCCACAAATATTTAATATTTTCAGAGCCACATTATTACAGTTTTGAATGAGAAGAGTAAGTTAAAACTGTAAAAAAGAACAGTTTGATTAATGTGAATGTACATACCTGACTGACAACATTTGGAGTTCATGTGTGTTTAAGGAATGATTATCATGGCAACACTTATTGTTAAATTATTTCTTTAAAATCATGTAGCACCCCTGTCCTGTTTTATTTTTATTTGAAGAGTCTTTCTAACAGTTGTGGAACACGCTCATGTGATAACCACTAACAGTTCCTCCCTCCCTCCCTCCCTCCCTCCCTCCCTCCCTCCCTTAGGATGAACTGCTTAGTAGAAAAAAGAAGGAGAAGAAGAAAAGGACTGGAGGGAAGAATAGCGATGAAGTGAAACCTGGTGTAGAGAAGAGTGAAAGGTGGGTATCTAGGAAATTCTCCTCCTGGAAGAACTGCTCCTTCTGTAGAAGAGGGACTCAAATAGTTTTTGACATACCAGGGACTGAAAGTAGCATTGGGAGTGTTTTGGCATTCCTTGAAATGAATATTTGAACAGTTATATTTTATTTTAAAAATTGTGCTGAAGGTATAAATGATAATGTATGCAAATGAATTTTGGAAGTATAGCTGAGATGAATGCACACTTTGGAAGAATTTGCAGGAAGCACAGAAGTCTAGATAGAACTCCTTTAATAGGAAACCAGCTTTAGTTTTTCGTTTAATTTCAGGAGAAGAATTATGGAAAGGCCTGATGCTCACTGGTATTACATAATCCCTGATCCTTGCTGTGGTCTTTATTTGCACAATTTACCTGTCATTACTTTAGTCTTGGTTTTGTTTGACACAGTTTGGCTTTAGAAGCAAAAGATTAGTAAAATGTTTTTACTTCCCTCTCCACTTTTAAAGCTGACAAACCACTTGGGAGGAAATCGTGGCATTCAGAATGCTCCAGAAGATCCCATCTTTTCTTTTGTTGAATTATAGAAAGAAATAAAAGGCTTAAATAGTTCACACAGCAGGAGCATGAACTGGATCAATGCAGGACAAGAGAGCAGAGACCATTCTGCCCGTCCTCCATTCTTATGACATCACTGAGTAATGCTTCAGTGAATGGCAAATGACATTAATTTTTATATATTGGCTTGCTTATAGTACAGTCTTCACAACTGGTTGTCAACACTTGACACTGGTTTGGGTGCTTAATCTCTGTCTCTCTTTTTCAACTGCAAGCATCAGAAAAAGCTGAAGACTTTATTTGGAGAGATACAAACAAACCTAGCATGCAAAAACAATCTTGAAGATATCTGTCTTAGCAGTTACACTGTCCTGACTAAGAGTGGAGAACCATGCTGAGACGAAGTGTAGAAGCTCTAGTGTTTATTGTTCTACTCTGCTAGACAGAATCCAGCTAAACTGAAATGAATTCGCAAACGCTAAGGGAAAAAGCCCATAAAACTAAGGCGGTGCTTTCTTGACTCTCTTAGGAGGGAACCAAAGAGACTCCGTACTGCGCATGCATTTGTCTCCCTGGAGAGGGCCCCCTCCTTCTCCACCAGCTATCTCCCTGACACCCACACTGTATGAAACTACTTACATATTCCCATGATAGGCTAATATGCCTAATTAGCTGTATAAGCAATAGTAATATTTTCTGTTTTTTTAAATGTATTTTCTGTAGACTGCTGGAAAAACCACAGTGGCGGGACCTACTTCCATGTAAGGTGGGAATATGGTTCTACACGACAGTAAAAGCGTTGCCTCAATTATTTCAGGTAATAATCAAAGTAGCCTGCTCCTGCTGTTTTTGTGTTTTCTACATTGTCCCCATTTTTATTCTCATTGCTTGTTGCAGTACAATTCTATTTTGAGCTGAGAAAATGTTTTGTGGTTGCAAAACATGGAGTTTCAGTAGTTCCTATACTTATATTTGTAAATACGGGAGGCCACGTTCTGTGAGCAGCACCCCACACTGTCACCTGCACCACCTACCACTTTAACATTGATGGCAAATGCCTGCGCAGAAGACCAAAGCAAAGGTGGCAGGACACAGTTAATGCAGACATGAAAATCATCCAGTTGGACCTGGCTGCTGCATTTGATCACGTGAAATGGCGTTCGTTGATCTGAAAAGCGGACATTGTACCTGTGGGAAAACGCTAGGATGAAGAAGCAGAATTGAAGAGTTCTGCTAAATCAGTGCTTTCCAAACTCCTGCCGTTGGCGACACACCAACGGCAGCGGCGCGGGGGCACGCACATTGTCGTGGGCGGCGGCGGCCTTGTGTTTTGCGCTAAAACCCGGAAGCGCTGATGGTGCGCCGCTGCCACACACACCACCAGCGGCAGCGCACCATCAGCACTTTGTGTCGCGACACAAAGTTTAGAAAGCTCTGTGCTAAATGAATGGGAAACAAGGGCAAAACTCTCATGTTTGAAATAGCCTTGTAAGATTGAGAACATTGTGATGAAATAATTGCTATTTATATGCCCTTATTCTATTAATATTTCTTGTCTAAGAAATATATAATATGAATAACAATTCAGGTTTCAGTAGGATAGAAAAACAAATCTAAGTAGAATAAATTTAATTTCAGTAATTTGGCTGGCATTTTTGCCTCTTTATTTGAATGATTTCAAGGACCTTTAAATGCTTAAAGCTGTACTATTTGGAGAACAGCGGGCACGGCTTTCTCGAAAGGTTTCAGAAAGCCTCAGAAGCTTTCCAAAAGCTTTCCGAAACATCGCGAGAACGGTGCATACTATTTGGAGAATGGTGGGTGTGGCCTCGGGAAGAAGGCCTGGTACGGCCAGCAGCTGCCTCGCATAGGGCCAGGCCGGGTGCACCTTGTCAGCAGCGGGTGGAAGACAGAGAAGGTCGGCTGGGCTTGGCAGGGCCTGCGTAGTACAGGGTGGCGGGGGCTTTGCACTGTGGTGGCTGGCTGCGGCGTGGGGCTTGAGGTGGCACTCCTTGGTGGAGTAGAGGCCCCAGGGGAAGTGGTGGCCGGCTAAGACTGCTGAAGGCCCCGGGCCTCTATTTCATCCCCAGCTGAGGAGTGCTGCTGTGCGGGGCGGCCAAAAGGGCAGAGATGGGGGGGAGATAGGCAGGTAGGGGAAGTTGAAGCACCCCTATGGTCGTAAGTGTGTGCGGGCTTCCAAGAGCCCAAATTTTGATCACATGACCATGGAGCGCTGCAATGGCCATAACTTTGGGGACTGGGCATAAGTACATTCATTCATCACTGCCATAACTTCAAATGGTTGCTGAACGAATTGTTGTTAAGCAAGGACTACCTGTAAAAAGACATTATCCAGGTCATTATCTTGGTTTATCATCTGCTTTTTCTCTTTAATTTTTAAAATTTCAGCCAGCTTCTTTTGTATATCTAGTAAAGAGTATTTATCCAGGTCATTCTCTTGGCCTGTCATTTGTATTTCCACTTTAAATACCTTCTCTGTCTTGTCCAATATTTCTGATTCCACTATTTTTGCATCAAGCAAAATTTGTTTCACATCTGTTATTCCTTCATTAACATCCTTTAAACATAGTCTATCCATAGAAGCAGACACCGTTACTGATATTGTTGATATTGTGGCTACTAATTTCTGACCCCATTCTTCGAATATCTTCCTTGATATTTCAAATGCTATAGTGTTTTATGTCATTTTGTAAATTCCAATCCTAATCAGAAGCAAAGGCAAGTTTGTTTGTATTTTTCTTTTTGCCTGGAATCCTTAGTCCCCTCTAGTGTCCAACTTAAATATAAGGTGTCTAATCTCTGTTATGACTTACAGTAGACAAAATAATTCTGGTTTCCATGAAAAGCTGTTTATTTTATATAGTTAGTTCCAAAATCTTATAGAAAAAGTTTCAATATTCCAAATTTGTCTGGACCCTTAATTTGTTTATAACTTTCTTGGTTCAAAGCCTTATTTAGCTTTTTGCCATTTATTTCAAAATACTTTACATTCTTAAACTTATAGTTATTTTTTATTTTGTTCAGAAATGAAGATAGACTCACCAGATGGCTTTTCAAACTTGTCATTCTGAAAATCTCTAATACAGAGCTTTCCAAACTCTGTGTCAGGACACGTTAGTGTGTCGGCTGCAGTGTCTGGGTGTGTCACAGCTGCTGCTGCATCCAAGCCCTGCCAGGATTCCACGCAGGTCCTAGTGCCTGCCTTGTGCCCTGCTGTAAGAGTGTGTTGCGAAATGATGCCCTGCTGTAAGAGTGTGTCGCGAAATGATGCATGTCTAAAGTGTGTCACCAACATGAAAAGTTTGGAAAACTCTGCTCTAATAGCTTTAAGATGGTTAGATAAGTAATTTCTGAAAGTGATTAGGTTAGTGAACTTGGCGTCCTTTAAAAGAATCCACTGTGGTTGTGAGCTTGTTGACTGATCCCTTTGTCTCCTGGCACTCAGACCCATGGGAAACCACTGTCCTGTGGTCTCTTCACAAGGAGCAGCCATCCGGAGCACATGTGGGCGATCTCCCACCCTCTCCTTGTCTGGAGAGGTTCTGAAGAACCAGCCTACTCACCAGTTCTTTGGTCTTTGCTGCGGTCATCGTCTCCGCTCTCTATGGAGATGTGTTTAGCTCACCGTGCATCCACCAAAAGTCAGGCGCCACTGATTTTAGTTCAAGTTGCCTGGGAGTTAGGTGTTGAAGGCAGACATTTTTCTAATTAGCCTGTTATTAATTCAGGCCCTGATACTGTGGCCTAGATGTCAAGGTTCTTACTGGCCATGGTAGAAGTGACAGATTTAATTGAATGTTTAGCAGATAAACTAGAGTGGGGGACATGGTAAAAAGTTTCAGAGCATTAAAGATCCAGATGTAGATTTGAAAGCATATGGACAAGACCAGGTATTTCAGTTTGTGTCTGCCACAACTACCATAACAACAGAATATGTGCCAGACAAGTTTCTGAACCAGCTTGACAAAGAGGTAATGAGTAGACAGTGATGTACATTAGGATTACACTAAAGGGAGGTGTGATGGCAAAAAGTGTAGGAACCTCTGTCTTAAAGTAATAATTCAGACCAGTATTAGCCTGGGACCCAATCTTCTCTTTATAGAGGTGTAGAGTGTGATGAGGAAAGCTACTGTCATCTTTTATGAATGAAACATGTTTTTTCAGTCTTTCTCAGTTTGATCTGGCTTAGTCATTAAACATTCAAAGTTCAGTAATCCTGATGATTTACAAAAAGAAATAGAGACATAAACCTCTCTTTGGATCCTATTAGTTTTTTCAGAGACTATTGGTATTGTGGCTTGGTTCAACTAGTTTAGGTTTTATAGTCTTGTAGCATGCTGTCTACTACTACTGCTCACTTTTGTCTAGCTTAACTTAGAGAGTGATAATTGGAGATGCTATCTCACTTCTATGACAATTGATGTATGCCAGGTGCCCTCCATGTTCTCAATTTCAGTTCTCATTAGCTCCAGCTACTGGGGCCAATGGGAAGAGATTGTGGAGGTATAATAGTTCAAAACCTCTGAAGGACAATAGTTTACTTATTAGTGTCAGGGCTGTCACTAGTACTGACACTTGTAATACTATCAGCACTATTCCTAATGAATGTACATGTTATAGATCTGTACCATCAGGATGCCACTGACACCTAATTATATAATTTCTCCAACTAAATTATACTCTGAATCAATGACTGGAAGCTGTAATCAAGTGTATGAAAAGTATCCTCTGTTCTTGCAGTAGAGTTTGGTTGTGATATAGAAGGTTTAAGTATCTCTATTTCATAGTCATAGTACTGGTGTCAGAGCACAAGGCAGCACCTAGCCAACCTTAGCTAATTTCAGATAAAATTAAATGAGGGTTGGACCTGATTGTACTTGGAAAGAGGACCATCAGGAAATTCCAGGACTGTAGACTAGACTGGAAAGTTGAAAAAACTTTCTAGAAAAGGCATTGGTAAACCACACCCATATTGTTGACAAGAAAATAACAGATGTATCCATGTAGCCGTGAGGAGTCAGGCTCAATGTAAAACAAATTTTATCTTTATGGGGGTGATGGTTACAGCCAGAGCTGTCTAGATACTCTCCTTTCTTGATGAAGTAATTTTTCCACCTTAAATGGCCATAGAATCATGAACCAGATTGATTACTCTAATATCATAAATGGAACTTGGCTGCTTTTCATGTGGCTGTTGGGGGGCGGCATGAACATCTTGTTGTCAATTACACTGGCATATTTCAAAGTTCATTAAAGCCCTGGCTTGGTTTTCACTGCTTGAGAATCATACATTTTAGAATGACTTTCCCACCCTTGGTAATCTTCAGAAGTGTAGAAAACCACCCCCAGTACCCAGCCAGCATAGTCTTGTAGAGAATTCTGGGAACTGAAGTCCACAAACTGGAGAGGGCCTAGGTCAGTTGGCGCTGGGGAATTCTGGGAGTTGAAGTCCACACATCTTAAAGTTGCTGAGGCTGAGAAACACTGGCCTAGGTTGTGGAAGGCTGGCTTAGAAGCAGCTTCTCTGCTAAGTTGATTTCTAAACTATTGATACCAAACTTTTGCTAGATATCTTAAAAACATAAGGTAAGAGCAGACTTACTGAACATGATGTCCTCCAGATGTACTGGAATACCAACTCCCAGCCATGATGGATGGGAATTGCTGTATGGAATTGCAATCCCAAAAGATCAGGAAAGCACCTTGTTGGGGAAGTCTGGATTATAGCATTTCCCCCTCTAGGAACAGGGTCTCTGCAGCAGTTGGACTAGTTATGATGTGGCCTTCCTATTAAAGTTACAGGGCTTGTCTCTCTTTGAAAAGAATATAAGATCTCTCTTTTATTTTGGAAAGCTTTTGGTGAGTCAGAGTATGTTTCCAAGGATTCACTTGTTCTCTTGGACAAGGTGCAGCATCACAGCAGTTGTTTACCGTGTCTAAATCAACGCCTAATTAAAGCATGGGGGAGGGGTTTCAGAAAGGGAGCACAAGGTTGTTTTATTCTTTGAAACTTTGAAGGAGTTGCATATGTTATATTCTGTAACAATAGAGACGATTCTTCATCCTTGAAATCAAGAATTTGCACTTTTTCCTTGCCCTCCAATTACATTTGTTTTTTCCTACCGTAGTTTCTGTTTCCACCACCATTCCCTGACTAGCCCTGCTACATCCCATCTTGTTTTTGAAGAGGTAGAAGGAACATAAGGCTCAGGCAGAAGCAGGATTTGAAAACACTCTCTGGTTGCGAGCAGACGGTCACTCTACTTAGGCAGGGGTATCTTTTGATCCCAGCCTGTATCTTTTTAATATCTCCTGATATTAGCCATTTAGTAGGCTGGCTAAATATCTATTTGCATGAATCACGTTGCAAAGCTGCTATTCACATCTGATTGTCATTTATCCATCTGAATGTTTTCTATCACTCTTGTCCCTTCCGTTCCTTTCCCTTAATTCTAATACATGAAGGCACTTAAAATAATTAAGGTAGTTTTTTACTTCAGAAAACTGCTTTGTATGCATGTCCACAGATTAGCTGTTGTCATTTTCCTTTTCTCTGCTATGCCAGCTGTTCTCTAGAGTTAGAAGAAAAATGGTGCACAATTTTGAAGCATAATTTTTTGAGAGCTTTATTTTTAATTATTTTGTGGTTGATGGGAGGAAGTAGATTAAGATGGATTTCTGAAGCGAGGAGAGCTGATGTGAACATTACCAAACGTCCCCAGCAGAAGCTCAATTTGTACATACTTCCAGACCCACTCCTAATCAGAGATCTGAGGTTGGGACATTTTTTCTTTCAAAGGGACCCCTGTAATCACAAGCCCAGAGATCTCATTTGTTAGCATTCAGGTGTAATGCTAAGTCAGTTTTTAAAGCATGCTTTGTTGAGCAAGACGTGGTGATGAATTTGCATATCGTGCTAAGCTAAAAGATGAACCACATGGCTAAGAGTCCTCTGTGAACGAGTCTACTGTGAATGAAATTTGTAACCTGTTGGTAGTGTTGGGCATCTGTTTTTCAGCCCTGTCAGCTGAGTGTGTTATGTTTTTCTTTAGATTTTGAGGATTGAACCTAGGATATTGTCTCTGGACAGCACAACTGATTGAATTACGGTCTCTAGAAACAGGAATTCACTGCAGAGGAATGGATGTTCCTGCAGACCCTGTTCTGTAATGTATTATTCAACTGGCATGTGCAATATTCTCTGTGAATCTCCAGACATTATTTGGATGGCCTGTTGTAGCCTGGAATCATGCCAGGTGCTCCTGCTGTGATTAATTACTTAATAAAACTGCCCAGGTGCCTCAAACAGGACAGTCAACTCTGGAGCAGGGGACTACTCAAGCATTTTGTTAGCCAATCTAAAGGGGGAAACTTACTCCCTGATTCCCAGATCTGGTGCTAAAATGCTGTTGATTCATGCATTTTTATTAGCTTTCATGCACATTGAACTACTAGCGTGGATATTGTAATCTATGAGAGCACCCTGTTTCCACTCAGTTTCCCAAAATGTAGCTGTTTCTCTGCACTTATGCCCTCAAGCCTGCCACCAACTTCCACTTTCAACAATGGCTACGGAACCCAAGATACAATCTGTGCAAGATTTTGTTGTGAAGGGAGGGAGGGCAGTCTTTTCTTGCCTTAAGTTGTCTACTTAATGAAATATTAGGTGCCACTAAAAATCTTGTGCTGGCAGAATGATATGGAAATGGAAAAGCTGCTCTTTATCAAGTCTTGTTTTGACCGTGGTAAATGGGAATTCTCCTGACATGTGTAAAGATATGTCAGGGAGGCTCAGCACTTATCCAGTGTTGAATGAAATGTGTCTGTCTTAAAGAATCCAAAATCTTGCAGTAAAGAAACAAAATAGGAATGGATCCTTTGTTTTATTTCTTAGGGAAGGAAGGAAATTGTAACAGAATGAAAGCAGTTTGTTTTGAAAGCTATATATAGGGTGATAAGATTGGTTTATACTTCCTGAAAATTTTAAATGAAACCATGAAGCATTACATCGGAACTTATAATGCAGCTAAATGGAATACCTTTTACATTATGTTAATGTACATTAATATTACTGCTCACAATTCCTGCAACCCTCAAGGCTCCATGACATCTATGGCATATATTTGTGAGGAGGCCCTATTAAAAACTGAATTACAGGTCCTGGAGAGAATTTGATAATTCTGGACTATTTAGCAAAGAAGATAGTTTAAAGAGCTGGAAGCTGAGAATCTAAAGTAAAATACAGCTGCTAAAAGTAAAATCCATATTATCTTATTCTAAGCAGTGAATAAAACTCTTTGCTTTCTACTAAAATACATGTTAATAGAGTGGCTTTCATGCATGGATCAGAGTTTTTAAGGTGGATGCTTTTGGATGCTTGAATTTTTGTACAGTAGTGCTGCATTTCTTTCTTTGTAGGGAAAAGTTTTCTCTCTTCTTTGGCTATCCTTGCATCTTTCCATATCCTTCATTTGCAAAATGCAAACTTGCATTCAGTTTTCATCAAATTTCGGGAAGAGCTTTGCTATGTCTCTTATTTTAGCTTACACAGATGAAATGATCAGCCTTGAGAGAGGCATATATATTAGAAGGGCAGGACAGTAATTTTTAGTTAAGTAATTAAAATAAAAATAAATGAAGCTTTTGAAGTGAGGTACAGGAAAACATGTAGATAATACTTACCATAGATACTGGTACAAACGTTACTGAAATGAATAGAAGCAGAAGAACACCGGGCTGCTTGCTTCTAATTCATTCCTGTTTCTGGATGATTGCATTGGTAGTACATGTCTTAACTAACCATGCATGCAAAAGCAAAATACTTTTGGGACCTCAGAGGTTCTAAATTTATATCCATCCATCCTACTTCAGCTATCTTAGGTGCTTTTCACTAGTAAAAAGATTTGGATGTACTGTTTCATATGAATTAAATAATTGGGAAGGTTGGCTTTTTCTTCTTTTATATTTTTCACTGATTAGAAAAAGTGTAAAGCACCTTTATGTGCTATGGGGCGCGGTGGCTCAGTGGGTAAGAAGCCAGGCTTGTCGATCAGAAGATTGCAAGTTCGGAGGTTCGAATCCCTAGCCCTGCGTGACGGAGTGAGCTCGCGCACTAGCCCCAGCTCTTGCCAACCTTGCAATTCGAAAGCATGCAAATGCAAGTAGATTAATAGGTACCACTTCGGTGGGTAGGTAACAGCGTTCCGTGCGCGTCATGCCGGCCACATGACCGTGGAAGCGTCTTCGGACAATGCTGGCTCTTCGGCTAACAAATGGAGATGAGCACCGACCCCTAGAGTCGGACACGACTGCACAGATGTGCAGGGGGAACCTTTACCTTTACCTTTAAAGCATCTGGGGTGGAAACTGCATTGGTCGCACTTACAGATGATCTCTGGCGGGAGCGGGATGGAGGCAGTGCGTCCATCCTGGCTCTTCTTGACCTCTCAGCGGCTTTCGATACCATTGACCATGGTATCCTTTTGGGGCGGCTCGGAGAGTTGGGGGTGGGCGGCGTAGTCTTGCGCTGGTTCACCTCCTTCCTCCGGGATCGGTCCCAATCGATGGTAATAGGAGATGAGAGGTCCAACCCTTGGCCCCTACTTTGTGGGGTGCCGCAGGGCTCGGTTCTCTCCCCTCTCCTGTTTAATATCTACATGAAACCACTGGGTGAGATCATCCGCCAACACGGGATGAGGTATCATCAATATGCTAATGATACTCAATTGTATATCTCCATCCCGGGTGAGTTAAGTGGTGCAGTGGCTGCCCTCTCTCAGTGTCTGAAGGCTGTGGTGGTCTGGATGGGGAACAACAGGCTTCAGCTGAACCCTGGTAAGACAGAGTGGCTGTGGATTGATGGCGCCTCGGGATCCAGAGAGTTGTTATCTTTAGATCTGGATGGGGTGGCACTACCCCGTTCGGACTTGGTGCGGAACCTGGGGGTCCTTCTGGACTCTCGGCTCCTGCTCGATGAGCAGGTGGCAGCCATGGCCAGAAGGGCGTTTATGCAACTTTGAGTTGTACGCCAGCTACGCCCTTTCCTGGACCGAGATGCCCTCCATACAGTCACTCATGCCCTGGTCATCTCTCACATAGACGATTGCAATGCGCTCTACATGGGGCTACCCTTGAAGAGTATCCGGAAGCTTCAGCTGGTCCAGAATGCAGCTGCGCGCGCAGTTATGGGTGCCTCAAGATCGGCACATGTGACACCTCTGCTGCGTGAGCTGCACTGGTTACCAGTTTGCTTCCGGGTGCAATTCAAGGTGTTGGTTGTTACCTTTAAAGCCCTACATGGCATGGGACCAGGTTACCTAAGGAACCGCCTCATCCCAGAACGTCGACCCGCCCCACCCGGTTATCCAGAGAGGGCTTGCTACGGATCCCGTCTATAAAAGAATTCCATCTGACGGGGTCCAGGAGGCGAGCCTTCTCGGCAGTGGCACCCGCCCTTTGGAACATTCTCCCCCTGGAGGTGAGGCAGGCCCCCACACTCCTGACCTTCCGAAAGCAATTGAAGACCTGGCTCTTCTACCTCGCCTGGGATGGGGGGGGGGTAATAGCTCCTCTTGGAGGTGGCTGGCACCATAGAGTTCCTTAAACAATAACATAACCTCTTGGATTTTATATATTTATATATTTATATCTAATTAAATTGGAATAATGTATTGTATTTTATATGCTTTTAATTAATCAATTTTGTTGTAAACCGCCCAGAGTCCCCTTGTGGGGGGAGATGGGCGGTGATATAAATCAAACAATAAATAAATAAATAAATCTTTATTTTACATTCAAGTAAACTGCAAGATGTTAATGATTCTTACGATTTACTAGTTTTGATGCAGTTAAACTCTAGCATTAATATGGGAGATACTTGTTGCTAGTCAGCAACAGATTTTGTTTTGTTTTTATAATCTGATCAGTTAGACTGCAAGCAGATTGTCAGCCTTTATCGTTTGATTTTCAGACAGCTGAAGCTCATTCTCTTTTTGATGAAGATTTTCATCCAGACTTGTCATTTTCCTTCTCTTACTTATCTGTCCATATAACCTGCTTCAGACTCACATGGTAGATTACAGTCCATTACCTTCAATGAAGAGGCCTTCCTCCCGCAGTAGATTGATTAGGCAGTAGTACCTAGCCAACCTGGACTGATGCTTTTATTCAGTATGTGAGTAGGGACAATAAGGAAATTTCAGGGATGTAGGCCAGATGGGAAAGAAGACAATGGCAAATCCCTTCTGCATTGTTGCCAAGAAATCTACATGGACGTGGCCATTAAGTCACCAAGAATCAAGCTCATCTTAAAAGAGACTTTGTGTTTATTGTTGTAAAGCATATTGAAAGTTTATGTCTAAATAACACATCATCAATCCTATAACTGCATACTTTGGTAAACAAAGCTGTTTTCCATATATATAGACCTGCTTGGGATGTATAAATTAGATGCTCCAGGGAAAATAGTGTTATTCAAGATTTGTTTAGTTGGCAGCTCAGCATAGAAATAACTAAGGGTCAGGTGGCCGATCAGCTTCATCCTATGAAGAAACTCATTCTTAGTAGTATTACTAATTTTAATCATGGTGTGGTCAAAGTTTTAGACACCATATGACACTGTTCAGATTTATGTTTTGGATTTAATAGCCACCTCAGAGTTGAGAAACCTTTGCAGTTAGGTTCTACTAACTTTGTTGTGGAATTTGAGTTGAACAGTTATTGAACCTTGTGATTCTTTGCCAAATAGAATGTTCCCCAACTATATAGAAGTTGGAATATCTAGGAAAATGGTAATAGAATGGAAAAATAAATTTACAGAGAGTATTTTGAATTTCTGAGAAATAAACATAGATATCCTGTAGGTTAAAGATATGAAAGAATTTGGCAGTGAATTTCTTTTAGAGTGAAATGGCTTCATTATGGCA
This sequence comes from Charina bottae, assembly GCA_023362775.1. Lineage (NCBI taxonomy): Eukaryota > Metazoa > Chordata > Lepidosauria > Squamata > Charinaidae > Charina > Charina bottae. The sequence continues at coordinate 47,608,024 of JALMGJ010000007.1, read as the reverse complement.
CAGATGGCAGTCCAGAGTTCAATTTTGAATTTTGCGTGCTGTGTGTGTGTACACACACACACACACACACACACACACACACGTTCAGGAAAGATGCATTTGAAAGTGTAGACTAGAAAAACTCAGGTTGTGAATAGTAGATTAAAGCTATAAGAATAGCATCTATTTGGGCTTATTTTAATAATTAATAAGTTACTATATCACATGATTTAATGTTGGGTTTGCAAATCAGGTTCTGAATAGAGAGAAAAAAACTCTGTTTTAAGTGGGAAAATACTAAATGAAATATTTTTAAGACACAGCTTTCCAAACTGTGTGTCAGGACACGTTAGTGTGTCAGCTGCAGTGTCTGGGTGTGTCGTGGCTGCTGCTGCCTCCAAACCTCCCCTGCCAGGATTCCGCGCAGGTCCTAGTGCCTGCCTTGTGCCCTGCTGTAAGAGTGTGTCATGAAATGATGCCCTTCTGTAAGAGTGTGTCGCGAAATGATGCATGTCTAAAAAGTGTGTCACCAACGTGAAAAGTTTGGAAAGCTCTGTTTTAAGAATTTCAGTTAATTAGAAGTTGAAAATAATGAGAAATTCTGAATGTAAAAGTACATGTCATATTTTGTGGATCTTGTACCTATCAAAGTGTTTTGTTTACCATTTGTTACAGTACTTTAGAATGATAATATTAGTAAAATTTCTATTTTGGGAAATTGCTTGTCTTGCTTCTTACATGCTGTGACCATTCCAGATACAAGTATATCAGCATCAATTCATTGATAGATTGATTATGTTTCATCAAGTCAGTGTTGATTCTTAGTGACCACAGGGCTTCCAATGGTGTACCCATTGTCACTGTAATTTAGTCCATCCACTTTGTTGCTGGTTGTCCACTTCTTCTCTTTCCCTCTGCCTTTCCCAGCATTATAGGTATCTTCTGAGAGCTAGGTCTTCACATGTGTTCAAAGTATGAGTCTGGTCATTTGTGCCTCTGGGATGATTTGTTTGATGATTCATTTGTTTGTTATCTTGGCTTTCCATGGTATTGTCAGAAGTCTTCTCCAACACTAAAGTTCAAAAGTGTCAATTTTCTTTCCATCCTGCTTCTTTAAATTCCAATTAATTCCAATCAATTAATAGCCTTTACCAATTCTGGCTATTGAAAACTTTTATTTGCTTTTCTCCCCTGTTCTATCATTTTCATCTGAGCCTCAGTTCCAATTGCTCCATGATTGACACACTACAGAGATTGACAGATACCCCTTGGAGTCTGATGTTTGGAGGTCACATAAGCAGTAATAGATTCTGTTCCAGAATTTAGCATCAAATACTGGCTTTCAGTGTCAGAAGGGTTAGAGTTAAATGCCAATTAACTCTTTCTAACCTGAACTCACAGGAAAAACATCCATGGTTTATTAGTTCTGTGCTTTTGATATAATCTCCAAACCTCATTGTGGAAAATCATTACTGATCATGTTTTGGTGATTTGCTAATGTGATCTAAGGCCCCAGATCTCATCCAAATATTCTTGTTTGAAATTGTGCAGTTTTAGGTTGGAAAAGTAGTACTGTATAAAGAAAAATGCTAATACATCTGCATAGCTTTATTTTCTCTTATTTGGGAAGTGTAAACAGCAGTCCTTAAGTTTGTTATTTCAAGTGTTTAATATACAATCTTTATCATTCTTGAATTGTGCTGAATGTACATACTGTTTCTCTGCAGCTTGGAGCATACACTTTATGAAGAGAGATACTGTATCGTGTGTCTCCATATGGTTCAAAGATTCTTTTGTAACCATGATAGGAAATCCCATTTTATAACCTGTTGCAGGAAAGCCTCAATCTGCAAGGATAGAATTACTCCCCTTTCTTTCTACTTACTGATGTTAAAATGGACAGGTTAGCCTGTCCTTTGTAATTTGTGTATAAGCTTGTGTTTGCCACCGGATTTAGCCTCCCAAATGCCCTAGGCCAGCCTTCCCCTCTGCAGCTGAAACTAAAAGCTGGGGTTCATGCGGTTGGGGGGTGGGGGGGTGGGGAAATGAAGAATCTGCAAGCCCCTCAAATGACCACCACCAGCTAGCCAGCCCAGTGTTTCTCTCTAGCGGAGTGGAGCCTCCCTGTAGAACAATTAGGATCTCCTCTCCCAACTTTCAGTGAGATAAAATGAGATTAAGCTGCATGGTTTTTCTAGTGATTGGCAAAAGAGTTTTTTCTCTAGCCTTTGTCACTTAAAGAAACCTTCTACTGGCAGCAGAGGAATCTAAGACTGGCCATTAGGGTGCTAAGTGGCTGAGGCACTTGGGCTGTTGTGATATATTAGCAGTAAAACAAGCACCATGAAAGCCTTCATCATTCTAAACAGAAAAGGGTTTTCCTAGGTTTGTTCTGGTCACATATTGGTCCTCAATGCAGCAGATACACCAGTTTGATATATAGTTGTTGCTGAATTTACTTACACTTGTAAGTGTGAGTGCCTTGACTGATCTGTGCTTTTAGTTTCCAGCAAACCAAGGGACTTTGCTGGGGTGATTTGCTGCAGTGATAATTGATAGGACACATTGCATACTGTAGGAAACTAGTGGGCAATGTTGCATTTCAAATCTCCAATTAAATATTTCATTCTCTTCATTACCTTTTCAATAATTAGGGCCGCAGTAGCTTATTGCTAAAATATATCTTTAGAATTTGTTTTGATTATGCTGCATTGCTCCTAACAAATTTCACTCTTTAAATATTCTAATTTTTTTTTTCTTAAGAAAATGATTGCTAGGCTTGAAATGAATTGTGTAAAACTTTAAACTTATGCTTTTCAGAGCTGGTGTCTCTGAAATGCTAATATCATTGCATTTTCTTAAAGGAGGCCAGGCAACTCTACGTAGAATATAAAGAAACAAAAATAAAAGAGAAAGAAGAGGCTTTGGCAAGAGCTGAACTGGAAACACTTCAGAGTGAGTTTTTTTTAGTGCAGTTTTTATTGCATTTATCCTTTCTAAAATGGTATGTGTGGGAGGCAGGGGGTGGGTGGGTTTTCCACCTACCTCAGCATGTCCCATTTTCTACACAGATGGAGTCTAACTGAAATCTAATTCTATAGATGCAGTCAGATTCCATCTGTGCAGAAAATGGGTTTACTAGGGATCAGATTAACTGCAGTATGAAATTCCCAAAATTACTTCTAAATTCCTGTTGTCTTATTGCATTCAAATCAATTAGTCAGGTAAGAAATAAGGTTGGGTAAAACACCAGAAAAGTATTAATAATTCCAAAAGATACGACTTTAGATAATGTCTTGAAGAAATAGTAATCACTGCAAGCTTCCCTTGGTTTTGTGCCTTCCTGGAAAAAAATAAAATAATTGCTGGTAAATTTTATAGCAGTTCCAAATTGGTTTGACTACTAAGCCCTATAAAATGTGCTCAAAATGATGTGCACCTACAGAAAATGTTGCTGGGCATAACTTTCACAGAAAATATGTGATCCCTTTGATATTTTGAAGTAGAACTTTTGAGACTTCACTCATCTGCTTCACCTTGATTTAATTGCAATATGTAAGTTGCTTGCTGTGTAGAAAATCTGTGAATATTATTTCTCCTTTCCTCCTCTTATTTATTTTATAATTGTTTTGCATCATAAAAATGCTTGGCAATATTATTCTGCAGGCATTATTGCCTCTTGACGGTACTGTAGATTTTCCAGTTCGCCCCATTTCTGTCATAGTAAGAGGGAGTAGGCAACATGATGACTTCAGGTACCAGTATCCCCGTGGACAATCTCCCGTAGTGCCCACAAGACTCCATGCCCAACTGACTTTTTTTTAAAAGGTTAGTTTAATTTTTTAAAAAATAGAAAGCTGGAAATTTGCAAAGCAAAACACTAGGCTATAGCGTTGTAGCTTTTTCAGCCATGCCTTTGGGCACCAGAAAGGTTCTTTAGGATAGTAGAGAGCATCCTGTGAGGCTAGTTCATCCTCTGGTGAATGGATCTTTTTCTGATTAGCCATGCCCATCCTGGCTGCGGTTTAGTAAACAGGCAGAGTTTCCTGTAGCAGCTATTTTGTAAGTATTTCTGCCAGATGCTCTGAAAGTTCCAAATGTGCTCATAGTCCAAAAAAGTTGTCTACTCCTCCCATGAATTTATCTATTTCCAGCCACATATATCACATGCCATGACAGCAAACCCCAGTATGAATTTATTTCATTTATGGCAACCTTTTATCTCAGTATGACTTCGTTCTACCCCCAGATGGGTTTTTATTTATTTATTTTGTTCTATAGAATGGAAAGTAGGGCATCAGGCTATTCATCAATTTCATGTAGTTTTATACTGCTACATTTCTAGGTGGTTTACAAACAAAACACCAAAACCATAAACATCATGATAACTATCAAAAATCAGTAAAATTTAAAATAGCTGACTACCAGTCAGATAGGAAACATAGCATAATGTTCATCTCCAAAAGCTTGTCAGAAAAAATGTATTTCCATTGCATTCTGGAAGCTGGCTAAACTGGGTGCTAGAGGGATCTTGGTATGGAAGCATATTCCAGAGAGTCAGGGCAGCAGTAGAGAAATACAATGAAACAAGGTTGGAAGGACTTGCAGTGAAATCTTAGGGAGTCTTAATTGGGTAAATAATAGCTTTACTAGTAATTGGTATAGTTACTTACAGTATATAATAGTAAGTAAATATATAAATTACTACTAAAGCTGCTGCCTGGTGGTTTTTATTTAATTACATTTTGATCCCACCCTTTCTGCAAGCAGCTCACAATGACTTGCAGGGGTCATCTCTACTTCCTTACTTTATCCCAACATTTATTTTGCAAGGTCGAGTAGCGTGAGAGAGAATTGACCATCCCAAAGTATATCTATATCTAATGCATACTGCTTCAGGGGGTAGTTCTTGCTGAATTAGGACTACCCATCAGCAAGATGGATGATGGATTTTGATTTCACTGCATGAACAACTGCACGTAACACAATACTTTTCTTCATAGAAATAAACTGCAGCCTTTCTTCTGTGGGAGAAAGCTAAGGGCTGCTAATGGGAACACCAGTGTGTAAGAGGTGAAACCCATTCATTGAGAATCAAGCTTTCTGTCATCCGTAAAACCTTCCAGTGTTCAATGTTTTGATGTATGGAAGGGTAGTGGTAAGCAACCTGCTGCCCTTCAGTTGTTTTGGACTTCAACTTTCTTTGACCTTAGTTGGCATTGATAATGCCAAGGGATTGTGGGAGTTGTAGTCAAAGGATTTGGAGGATACCAAATAGGATATCCCTTTAGTAGAGTATTATAGAAAGTCGGTTTGGCCTCAAAAACAAAATATAGTTTAATAGACAGAAAATGAACCATATGCTCTTCTCTCTTTCCCGAGTCGTGAAGAGATCTAAAATATTTATGTGTTGTGTAGTGTTGTAGAACCTGTGTGGTGTCATGGCTGACTTTGAGCCAGTCATCAGCTCTCAGCACAGTCACTTGACAGAATTGTTGGTGTGGGAAAAATTGGAGGAAGGAATGCTGTGTATGTACCATGTAGGAAAGGTGGGATATAAATTTAATGCATGCATGCATGAATAAATACATAAATTTCAAACTAGATAAACTGTATTTAGTCTCCAATATAATTCAGAAAACTAGACTTCAAGTCATGATTTCTGAATCATGAAAATTGATTATTGCTTTTTTCTCTTTGAATTGAATTCCTATATCGGGAGGCACTGATGATGGTCACTTATGCCTTAGTTATCTCCCGATTGGGCTATTGCAACATGCTCTACATGGCACTGTCCTCGAAGAGCATTCAGAAGCTTCAGCTGGTCTAAGATGCAGTGGCACATGCAGTTTGGGGTGCACCATGATACACTCACATAACACTGCTGTTACATGAGTTGCACTGGCCGCTAGTGGGCTTCCAGGTACAAATTAAGGTAGAGGTTGTCACCTTTAAAGCCCCACATAGGATGTGGCTAGGTTACTTGCAGGACTGTGTATGGTTTGATGGTTTCTGCCCACCCCTCTAATTCTAGCAGAGTGGGCATGCTCTGGATCCCATCTGTGAAGCAGTGTCACCTGGTGGGCCCCAGGAAGTGTGCCTTCTCTGCCATGGTGCCTATCTTGTGGAACAGCCTCCCCCCAAGATATGAATAGCCCCAACCATCTTGGCCTTTCAGAAGGCTGTGAAGATCTGGTTCTTCCCCCAAGCACTGGGACCAGGATATTGATGGAAATCTGGTGTGGATGTGATTTGTTTGATGAGTTCACAGTGTGATTTTTTTAATGGGTTTGTATAGTTGGTATGTTTTTATTTCTGTTCACCACCCAGATTTACTTGGGTAGATGGGCAGCTATATAAACTTGTTAAATAAATACAATTATTATTCCATTAAATAATTATTTAAACCATTATTAAGTCTAAATTTCATTCTGTGTTCAAGCACAGTATCCAAATAATGCTAGCTGAAAATCCTAGTGACCCACTGTGTTCCTCTCACAGCTCTGTCTGAAGAGGAATGAAGAAAAAGGAGTGATCAAAACTGAGATTTGAGCACATAATATGAAATTATAGTTGAACATTCTCAACATGTTGAGAAGTTTCTTGTCATATAGAAGATACCTTACCAACAAAAATCCGGCTTCTTTTATTTGTTTTCGTGATATGCCTTATTTATTACGTGAACAGAAATATATTTCAGTTAGAAATCTAAGTATGCTTCTTTCTAGAAACTTGAATGGGCTTACCACTTTGATTTTTTAAAATTTGTTTTAATTATTTTGTACTGTTACTGTTCCAGTACACATTAAGAACTAGGGTTGTAAGGAACAATACTGTAGAAGAAATATTTGAAATACATAAAATGAAAAAGAACACTTGCCATTTTTAGTACTTTTCTTGTGTTGTATTTTTGTAACTTGTATAATCTAAAAAGTATTTTAGTCTTAGCCCCATATTTCATATTACAGATTGTGCAGGGATTGAGTCTTAGATGCTGGAAAAGCTGGCTTCTGATTTTTTTCTTATCTTCACCATATGGACAACTTATATTTGAACAATTAGATGTAATATGAGATTGTGTTTGTAATATGTGGCCATCCAGAGTAATTTCTATTTTCATTGTAGCCTCTGTAATTAACACACATGAAGCATATGGGGACTGTGCCCCCTTTTATTAGTGTGCTAGTTTCTAGTTAGTTAGTTAGTTAGTTGCTAGTTTCTCCTCCTACTTGTCATTCCTTCTGTGACAGCCACACTGCGTCTCCAATTGTTTAAAAGTATGCTGCTGTGATTCCAATGACACTGAATTTGTGAAAAGTTCACTTCTGAAGAAACGCAATAATTTGATTAGTGAAATAAAAATTCCCTGCTTATTTACTGTCTAAAATTCAGAGTGTTGCTGTCTCAAATAGCCCTTTTTTCTCCAGCTGTTTTCTATATGTATGAAAATAGCATCTTGGAAACATTTGAGTGCAGTAGGTGTCTAATCACGCTTTTGGCCAGAATTTGTCATTTAAATTATTTTTTTACAGAGGAAAAGAAACCTAAAATTAAGAAACCAAAATCTGAATTTCCTGTATATACTGCGGCAGAAACAAATGCATATATACCATCATATGATCATGGAACTTCTATTGAAGAAATTGAGGAACAGATGGATGATTGGTTGGAAGACAGGAACAAATCACTCAAAAAGAAGGCAAGTATACATTTGTTCTAAAAGGAAAAAGAAGAGTGAAGACCAGGCAAGGAATTATACATTGACGTATTTATATTCCAATATTTGTAGGTTGCATTTGAACAGACAGTCAAAATAATGGCTACCAAATGTGACAAAGGCAAATTCTCACTGGTATAGCAGGTCAGGCCTGAATCTTATTTAATATGTATTTCTGTCTAATATTTGAGTGGAAGGATATGTCTGAACCAACTATTTTTTGTTTTGTTTTGTAGAATAAGTATTATTAGAACAACTGTGCTAGTTCTGTAGGGTTTTTTTTAGTCATCTTCTTTATTGTTTGAAATATTCTTATCAAGATGAGAAGTAACATTGAGTGAACACTCCTTTCTTCCTGGCATAAAAGAGAAGTTGGTAGAGTTTTATTGAGCTCTGTGAAGCCAAGTTGCTTGAATTATCTGGAAAGAGTTAGGGTTCAATCCTTTAAACCAGGGCTTTCTAAAGTTTTCCCGCGGCGACGTCGCCCTTGTGGCAGCGCGCAAAAACCTGGAAGTGCTGCTTTCGCTTTCGGGTTTTTGCGCGCCGTGGTTGGTGTGTCGCCGTGGGAAAACCCGGAAGCGCTGATGATGATCAGCGCTTCCGGGTTGTGTGGCGACACACCAGACTGTGTGTGGCGACACACTTTTGTGTCGCGACACACAGTTTGGAAAGCTCTGCTTTAAACCATGGATTTATAGGACACAAACACCCACCTCTAGACGATGCCTGTGGAAACTTAATATTAAATTAAAATGAATTGTACTTATTAAAATGGCTAAAATGTGTTGAGATTTCAGTGCACTTTCTTGAAATCTTGTGAGATTTCAGCCATGTTTGTTTGTTGTAGGTATCTATGCCATTTAATACATTTTTAGACAGGCTTGTGGTTGCATTTACTTGTCATCTCCCAGGACTTTGTACACAACAACCTTCTCCACTGTGGTACTCCACAGATTTGTAAGATTACACCCCACACAATATTCAGCCAATTCAGCAGGCCACTGGCTGAAAACTAAGGGAGTGTGTCTAGAGAGCCTTCATTTTTCATCTTGAGGGTATCTTCTTGTGCTGTGGTTTCATATTTGCACATTTGCCCTGTTGTATGATGAGATGTTGCAAGATTCTCATTCCCTTGTAATTTTTTTAATTATCATGATATATCAGGAAACAGACTGAATAAAGGTATACCTTATTAGTTCAAAAGTTAATGCTGTTTGTATCGTAGTTTGCTACCATATGCATATATCTGGCATTGCAAATGTTAGACCTGCCCCTGTAAAAATGTGTGGGTCCAAGTTGAAGTGCTGAGAAGTGGAAATGTGTAGGGGTGAATGGTTTGTATGGCGCTAGAAAGGTGGACATTCCTAAAAGATGAAAGGCAGATTAATTCTAGGTGTCTAGCTCTGTATAAGCACAATAAGACAACCATGATTGGCAGCAATTCATTTACCACACATTGAGGAAGTGAATCTTGGCCTCTGCAGGGAAGCCAAAATGACCATTATCTTGGATTTCCAGAGCGTATTGCCAGTTACCAAAGCATGAAGAAAACTCCACATTTTTCAAAATTTAAAAACTATTAATGAGCCATGTGCCTTTTGCTGAGGGCTTCATAAGGTTATGTCATCTGGTATTTCCTGATGACCAGTAATGCAGTAGGTTTGGAGAGCTTCATTAAGATATTTCCAAACACAGTGAAAATATATAGAAAAAAAATATTTTGTCCTATGTTTTTAATAGAATAGATTTACTTTAAATGAACAGTTGGTAAGGAAACATCTGAATGGACAAAATCTTTGCATTGTAAGTTTATGGAAACTTTTTGAATTATTTTAGCTAATTCAAAGACATTTCCATGCTTGTTTTCAGTCTCTTGGTTGAACTAATGCAGTGCAACAATCTGCCCAATGTGTTTGTTTCAGAATACTGCAAAATGATGACCATAGCATAATGTCATAGGACCACAAGTAGTTGTTCCTTTGTGGAAGTAGCCAAGCAACCACAAGTGGATGCAGTAATAATTTATCCACCTTTAGTATTTCTCAGTATATCAATATGACCTCAGTAACTAGCTCAAGACTGAATGAAGTACTGTAGTGAGCAACACACAGGCAACAGGAAATCTAACTGGCTTGTATCCTATGCTGTTAAAATGATATACTAATTCTAGATTTTTTAAAAAAATGTGGTTATTAAAATAAAGTGTCATGTTTAAAGAAGCATTAAGATATTTAAACTTCGAAGCTAGGTTTCAGATTCTTGGCATATGTACATAGGCTTCCATCCTTTTAAAGCTATTTCCTTATGTGGTTTCAGAGGCTACTTTTAAAGTTCTCTGATCTGACAGGAGCCATTTCAGACAACTTGGTGTCTGTGTGTATTTTTCCATCTCAACCAGAATCGATCCATTTATGAACAAACATTATTTTATGTTGGGATAAAATGAACCCACATATAGCTGTAATGCATTTGTATTTTCAGGAAATAAGAGCAGTTTTGAATCTAATAATTTAATGTGAGCTGAGAAAATGTCAGAAAAGTAACTACATGTGTTGCTGTAGGCAATGTTGGCGGCAGCTCTCAAGTAGTGAGCTTAGCCTAGTGAAGAGACTGACTTGGACTCTTAGTTGGACGCTTGAAACTATTTATATTTAAAGTTTGTAACTGAATATCTGGCAATGTATTCACATGCCATGCTAATCCAGAATTCTGGCTTTAATGAAATAATCACTTAGTTCCTTGTGGTTTGCACGAAATCTCATGCCTTCCATGGTTTATTTAGTATGGCATTCCAACCATGACCCATTTCTCAGAAGCCAAGACCTGGAAGCCAAATGCAAATCATAGTTAAGAAGGAAACAATCCAGAACTTCTTTGCATAGTATACTAAACAAACCATGGTTTGTTTAGAAGCTCTATTTGGAGGAGGAATCAGGCTGGAGCAATGAAGTGGTAGTGTTTTTAATGAATAAACTGTACAACTTTTTTATTAGCTACAGTTCAGTAGGGTAAATGAAGCCAGAACTATAATTTATTTGGATGTTATGATGGGGAAGAAGTTGTGTTCTGCTTTTTTTGGAATAGTATATCTAGGCTAATTTATATTTTTGAAGGGTTTTTTTTTTAAGTTGTGCCCAAAGGACATGGGAGCAATTGCCTAGGGTCTAAAGAGTGCCCAACATCTCCTTGTGTTCCTTTTTAAAGAAGAATATTGGTTTAAAGAGCTATCATATTGTATAGTTCTCCTTGTTTTGAATTCATAATTCACATTTACTTCCTAAGTTTGTCTCCTCTGTGCATTTTATTTCCACTAAACAAGAAGAAGGTGGACACTAAGGAATATTATATGGTTTGGTTCAGGCTTCCATCCTCAGCTGTTTCTTTACCCTTCTGATCATGAACTTATCTGCCTCTTAAAGTTATTTTGCCTATGGCTAATCCTGTCCTCACCCCTCATTGGTTTTGCTGTTGGCAGCTGCCCTTCTTCTGTCCCATAAACCCTCACAAGTAGCAATTTCTTGGTTTTAAGGCAAGAAGTGCAACTTCATTAGGCTGAGAGCTTGGATAGCCTTTGAACAAAAGGGTGGGGGCTCCCATGAAATGATTTTAAAGGTGGATGGTGAATGAAAATTAAATTAAATACTTAAAGCTGTTTTAAAATAAATTAATAATAATAATCAGGGATATAGTAAGCCTTATCCCTTCATATCTCAATTGATTTCCAGGTTTAAAAATAAATTAAGAAGGTTGCAAGCAAACAAAATGCCCATTCTCTGGTAAATCTTCTCTCTGTTACATACAGAGCATGCAAAGAGACGTAGCAATGTGGGAGGGTTTTTTTTGCTGCTTAGCAAGAAAATCGGTGGGGGGGACAGTGTTCACACTTTCCCCAGTGGTCTGTGTGTGGTCCTTGGCTTCCATAGAAAAGCTGGTGTCTTTGTATATCCGATTAATATGCCCATCAGACTACTCTTGTTGTCATTTAATTGCATATCTATCATCCACCTAAAAGGTCATTGTACATGTAGTCCTCACTTACCGACACTTGTTCAGTGACTGTTCAAAGTTACAACAGTGCTGAAAAAGGACACTTACAATGGGTCCTTGGAGTTGCGGCCGTCACAGCATCCCCGTGGTCACATGATCACAATTTGGGTGCTTGGCAACCAGTGCACATTTACAATGGTTGCAGCATCCCGCGGTCATGTGATCACCATTTGTGACCTTCATAGCCAGCTTCTGACAAGCAAAGTCAATGGGGAAGCCAGCAGGAAGTTGCAAGTTGCAGTCGTGACGTCGCGCTTAACCCCACAGGATTCATTTAACGACAACAGCTGGAACTGATGTTGTAAGTTGGTGTGGTCACGCTATGTCACACTTAACGACCACACCGCTTAGCGATGGAGTTGCCAGTCCCAGTTGTGGGTTGGTAAGTGAGGACTACCTGTGTTATTAAGTGGAGTCATTATTAAGGAGTATGTTTTGGCAAACTTGTTTTAGGATTCAAGCAGAAAGTATTCTCGCTCTTTCTGACTGCTGTTTCTGTGATGATGTGCCCTTGTTTTTCTTCACAATACAAATCCGTATGATGCAAATAAACAGCATCAAATTCTGCTGAGTCTGCAAAATCTAAGACCCTTATTTTGCTGCTTAACTCAAACCTGAAAACCTCCAAGATAAAGAAAGGATGAGCTTTCTCCCTCCCAAGAGTGCAATGGGGGATTGGTTGGGCTGCATGTGGCTTACAGGCCATGGATTGTGCACTCACCATTCATAAATAAGAGATAAAAGGCATGTGATAGGGAAGGAGGAAGTGTGTTGAGCAAGCCCTTTTGAATTGTTGCCTGTTTAAAATTTTTGTATTCTGAGATCCTGCTTTTCAAAGTGTGATGCTATTCCTAGTTTACAAGCAGAGGAGCATGGCAAAAATAGGGATTGCCTGATTTTCTTTTTTACAATTGAAACTGTGAACATTGTGGTACTGTCTGGTCTTTTTAAAAAGTGTGGTAAGTAAAGATCAGCTTTAGATTTTGTTGCACTACTTAATGTTTTGATAGTATTGGAACTGCTGAGGCAAATACAGCCTTAGAATTATAGAATGGAAGTGTTGGAAGACACAGGGGTCATCTGATTCACCTCCCTGCCCAGTGCAGGAATCTACTGAATCCAGCCAGCCTCTGTTTAAACATCTCCAGCAGAAGAGAGTCCACCACCTCCTGGGGCAATCTGTTTCATTGTTGAACAGCTCTTAACAATTAAGATTTTTTTCCTGATATGCAACTAAAATCTACATCAGAGCTTTCCAGACTGTGTGTCGGGACACGTTAGTGTGTCGGCTGCAGTGTCTGGGTGTGTCGCGGCTGCTGCTGCCTCCGAACCCTGCCAGGATTCCGCTCAGGTCCTAGTGCCTGCCTTGTGCCTTGCTGCCTCCAAACCTGCTGTGATTCCGCGCAGGTCCTAGTGCCTGCCTTGTGCCCTGCTGTAAGAGTGTGTCGCGAAATGATGCATGTCTAAAAAGTGTGTCACCAACATGAAAAGTTTGGAAAGCTCTGGCCTACATCCTTTTAATTTCATAGAATCATAGAGATGAAGTGTACTGTAGAGGTCATCTAATTCAACCCCCCCCCCCCCCAGTGCAGGATCCTCTAGTCTAGAGCAGTGTTTCTCAACCTTGGCAACTTTAAGATGTGTGGACTTCAACTCCCAGAATTCTAGAGTATCCGTGACAGATGGCCATCCAGCCTTTGTTTGAAGGCCTATGGCAAAAGAGAATTCATCACATCATATGGCAACCTGTTCCACTGGCTGACCAGCCTATGCAGTCAGGAAGTACCCCTGGGATCTAGCCTGGACCACCTCCTTTGTAGTGGGGCAATAGACATGAGCCCACTTCTTCTTCTATGTGACAGCTCTTCAGATATTTGAAGATTGCTCATATCTCCCCTTAGTCATTTTTTCTTGAGGCTAAACATTACCAGATCCTTGAACTGTTCCTTATAGGGCTTGGTTTCCAGACCATTCACCATCTTGGTGGTCCTTCTCTGAACTCACTCCAATTTGTCACTATCCTTTTTGAACTGTGCTGCCCAAACCTGGGCATAGTACTCCAAATAGTATCTGACCAGGGCAGAGTAAAATAGATTAATTTACATCTGTAAACCAGACTCTGTACTCCTGTTAAGGCACCTGAAGATAGCACTGCCTTTTTAACAACTGCATCACACAGCTGGCTCATGTTTCATGTGTGGGTGAGGAGGATACCCAGATCCTTTTCACATGTACTGTACTACTGCCAAGCCAGGTTACCCCATGCTATGCTTGTTCCTTTCATTTTTCCTACCCAAATACAGAACTGCCTTTCTCCCTGTTAAATGCTATTCTATTTATTTCAGCCCACTGTCCGTGCCTGCCTAGATCTTTTTGAAACGTCTGTCTTTCATTTAAAGCAGTGTTCCTCAAACTTGGGAACTTTAAGATGTGTGGACTTCAACTCCCACTGGGAGTTGGCTAGCTGGGGAATTCTGGGAGGTAAAGTCCACACATCTTAAAATTGCCAAGGTTGAGAAATATTGATTTAAAGTATTGGCCATGCCTCTCAGTTTTATATCATCTGCAAATCTGACAAGTGCCCCTTCAACTTCCCCATCCAAGTCATTTTCAAAGATTACTTAGAGTGGATTCACGATTCCCTCTGTTATTTCTTTTAGTACCCTAGGATGTAACCTGTTTGGCCCTGAAGATTTGAATTTAAACCCACTCTGTCTTGTCCTGTCTTCTGGAATGAGTCTGAAGAATTTTGCCCTGACTCCTACATGACAACCTTTCAGATACTTAAAGACAGCTCTCATGTCTCCCCATCGTATTCTTCTCCAGGCTAAGCATATACAATGCCTATATCCTTAATCTTTTTCTTCCAGGCCCCTCTGAGCACACTCCAGTTTATTAATTTCTTGCCTAAAATGTGGTGCCCAGAACTGAATACAATATTCTAAGTATGGTCTGATCAATGCAGAATAGAGAGGAACAGTGACTTCTCTTGATGATCAGTTTACCAGCTTCTTATTCTGACAGGTTTTTTGTACTTAACAGTCGGCTGACCCAACTTAAAAAATAAATAAGCTGTAAGAAATTTAATTTCAGCCAATAAGTTAGCAATCGAATATACTAGCAAACTAGGAAAAAATCCATCGAGTTATAGATTTGTACCTTTTTGCATATAATAAATGCATACTTTATTACACTTAGTATTTATATGCAGATTTCTGGATTTCAATAATGGCCTGGATGTAATTGCTCAGTTAGATAATTGCTCAAAATCTAACAAAAGATGCGGGAAATGTAATGGCTAAAATTACAAAACTAATTCTAATTAATGAAACCTACGGTTCTTTAAATACTACTTTGTCTTTTTTTCCCTTCCTTTCCTAGAAGCAGTTTAGGTTTTTCCCCACTCCCCCCCCCTTTTTTTTTTATTAAATCTCCAACAACCCTGCAGGGTGGTTTAGATATCAAGAGAGATTTTGCTAGAGATTGCTTTATGACAGTGTAGACATTCCTAGTGTTCTAGCAATTATAATTATAGCAATTATTTATTTATTTAATTTTTATCCCGCCTTTATTATTTTTATAAATAACTCAAGGCGGCGAACATACCTAATACTCCTTCCTCCTCCTATTTTCCCCACAACAACCACCCTGTGAGGTGAGTTGGGCTGAGAGAGAGTGACTGGCCCAAGGTCACCCAGCCGGCTTTCATGCCTAAGGCGGGACTAGAACTCTCTGTCTCCTGGTTTGCCATTGGCTCCTTCCTAGGGCTGAGAGACAGCAATTGGCCCGAGGTCACCCAGCCAGCTTTCATGCCTAAGGCGGGACTAGAACTCTGTCTCCTGGTTTCTAGCCCCAGCACCTTAAGCACAAGACCAGACTGGCTCTTTACATTACCATGGTATCTTTGATTTTTTTTTTCTTGGCCAAATACACTAATTTCTTAGAAAATCAAGGTTCTCTTGAGTTTCTTCACCATTTTGTTTTATTTTGCTATGGATGATTGTGTAAAAATGTAATAGCTGGATGTAACACATCTGGAGGGCACCAATTTGGTGTAGACTCTGTTACAGCTAATCTAGATAAAGTTGATCAAACTGAAATGGGAAAGAGGACTTAGCCTTGGAAGCTGTGCTTGCAAGTGTGCTATAATTATTATTAAGACTGGAAATACTTTATAAATATGAAAGAAATAATAATACTTTTTAAAAAGCATTGTTGCATCTGTTTATTTAATGGTTGATGAGCTCATAGTTGATTAATAGTATGAGTTTCAGTTGATTAATCTTGAATTATACATCTGCATATGAATAAGCAGGACAAACAGTACTTCTGAAGGGGAAAGTAAACAAGTTGCTTGAATTTTTATGTAATGATTAAATGCATCATAGAAAGGAGGGAGGGAGGGAGGGAGGGAGGGAGGGAGGGAGGGAGGGAAGGAAGGAAGGAAGGAAGGAAGGAAGGAAGGAAGGAAGGAAGGAAGGAAGGAAGGAAGGAAGGAAGACATTTGCAAGATATTACGATGGTCATAATAAGTCTTAACAGAATTGATGGAGTTTGCATTGTACAAGATAGATAAAAGTTGTTCATGCATATCTTTTAAAGAACATTTAAAGACAGTTTCTTGTAGACTTACTAGCCATCTCTAACGTAAATCAGCATGTAAAATAAATAATGGAATGATGCAACATGAAGAGTGTTAGCAATATTATTACTTAAATCAACAGCTTTTTTGCTTTTACTGTACTATACAATTGCAAATTATGGATGGGTTCTTCAGCATGGTGCTACTCACCATTTTAAGGGGAGGAAGAGCCAACCAGCTTTCTTCTTGGTTTGCTTCGTTTTTGGTGGGAATGCAATTATTGCCATTATGTAGTTTTAATAGGTTTTTAATGTGTTTTGTGAAGAACATGGAGTGTTTGTAATTTGTGGTACATAAGCAGTGTGAAATAAATACATGAAATAAATAATCCGGTACAGTGTGCATCATATTGAATTGTTCATTCTGTTTTAACTGCTTAGTCCTGCCAAATTAAAATGATGATTAATCAAAGGATAGAAATTAAAATTACAGATAAACAAATAAATTGGTTTCATTAACCAAAACGTTTGTATTTTGAAAACATATCATTTGGCTTAGTCTCCCCACAATGAATTATTTGCCAATGAAATCCTATATGCCTCAGTGCCTTATAAAGAAATTTATTTATTCATTTATTTCTCACATTTCTGCACCGCACATCTCGCAAGCGACTCTGGGCGGTTTACAATTCAATTATTTATTTATTTATTTATTTATTTATTTATTTATTTATTTATTTATTTATTTATTTATTTTCTTTGCCGCCCATCTTGCGTACGACAACTCTGGGTGGCTTACAGTAATAAAAATGGCAGATCGCTAAAACAATTCTCTCTCTCTCTCTCTCTCTCTCTCTCTATATATATATATATATATATATATATATATATATATATATATATATATACACACACATATACACACACACACACACACACACAAATACTGAATATAAAATATAAAATTCAAGATGGGAAATAAGATCTTATCCTGGGACCCTCACAGGTCAACCACCCCCATGAATAGCTGTCCCCCCTCCCATCCCAGGCCAGGTGGCATAACCACGTCTTTACTCCCTTCCGAAAGGCCGGGAGAGTGGGGGCCTGTCTTACCCCAGGGGGTAACTTATTCCAGAGGGTGGGGGCCATGGCAGAAAAGACCCTTTTCCTGGACCCTGCCAATCGGCAGTCCCTCATGGACAGGGTCCGTAACATGCCCTCTCTGCCTGACTGGGTGGGACGGGTCAATGTAGCGGGGGTGAGGTGGTTCCTCAGGTAACCTGGCCCCATGCCATGTAGGGCTTTAAAGGTGATAACCAACACTTTGAATTGGACCCAGAAGCAAACCGGCACCCAATGCAGCTCGCGCAGCAACGGTGTTATATGTGCCCTTCTCCCCAGACCCTGCTACACGCTTGGCATCCAACTTGGAACGAATCTGAGCGATTTTACCCTCCAGATGCCCAGAAAACTCCTCAGCAAGACCCTGTTTCTGAACCCACCCTCCCCAGAAGGGATCAGGTGATCTTAAACAGGGCCGTCGGGCAGCATTCTGTGGATGCAATAAGAGCAGAGAAATACGTTTCGCTGCTCCACCACCACAAGGTAGGCCTTAACAGCAGCTCTAGCTTGTGTTCAGTCAGGTTCGGTCTTTGTCTTCCTCCAGCGGCGCTCTAGACGTCTCTTAATTCTCTTTGGAACCCTCAGTTCCTCCGTGAACCAGGGGGAGTGTCGGGTTCGATTGGACAAGAGAGGTCACACAGGCGCGATCCTGTCCAAGGCCCCGGCTGCCTCCCTATTCCAGGCAGCAGCCAGGGACTCCGCTGGACCATGCAGCAGATCCTCGGGTATAACCCCCAGATCCCTCTGAAACACCATCGGGTCCAACAGTCGCTGGGGGCGGACAATCAAATGGGTCCAGCCTCCCTGCGGAGGGGGGCAGCATAGGAGAATCTCAAGGTCACCAGGGTGTGATCTGACCATGACAGTGGGGACAGATGTAACTCTCCCCTCAGATCACATTGCCACTGCTCTGACAAGAAAACCAAGTCTGGTGTGAAGCCACTGTCTTGAGTCGGGTCCCGAATAATCTGGGACAGGCCCTTGGCCACCATGGTAGCCATGAACTCCCGAGCCGCCTCCGAGGCACGCCCCAGGGATGGCAGGTTGAAGTCCCCCAGAACCATAAGTCTGGGGAACTCCACCGCCAACCCCGAGACAGCCTCCAGCAGCTCAGGCAGGGAGGTTGCTACGCAGAAGGGAGGCTGGTACAGTAGCAACATTCCCAACTGTTCTCGGGAGCCCAACTTGAAAAATGGGGTCTCATAGCCAGCCACTTGTGGAGCAGTGCCCCTGAATGCCACTAGAGATTCCTGGATGACAACTGCCACCCCTCCTCCACTGTCCTGGGGTCTCGGCTGGTGCCATACCATAAACCTAGCTGGGCACATTTCCGAAAGGGGCACCCCCCCTTCAGGGTCCAGCCAGGTCTCGGTAATACACGCCAGGTCTGCCCCCTCGATGATCAGATCACAAATAAGGGGGGCCTTGTTGTTAACTGACCTGGCGTTAAGAAGCAGCAGCCGAAACCCAGGGCCTCGATGGGTCTGCTGTCCAGGGCCCAGGTCTGAGCGCAGAGGGCCAGAACACACCACTGGTACCAAACACCGGGGGCGTCTTCCCTGAAGATAGCCTGCCCACTGACTCCTGCCATAGCGCCCCTGACTAGTCACCACCTGAATCAAGTAACCCACCCTAAAACCCCTAGAGCTCCCCTTTTCCCCCAATCCCAGCCCTCCATGTTCCATGATTAGGGGTCCCTCCATCTAACCATACATCAGCAAACATACCCAAGCAACTATGGGGTGGTAGCGTGCTCCCCAGCACTTCAGCTCTTGCTCTCAGCGCTGTGGGAACCCCACCATCACCCCCACATCTACTGCACCCCCTTCACTGGCCTCTCTCACTAGCCGGCAGGGGGCACCCCACTCACTTCTCCTCCCCCTTGACTCTCACTCGAGGGAAGAGCCCCACACTCATACCTCATCCGCTTCTGGGCTCCCTCCCCATCTCTAACACCAGGGAGGGAGCGCCCACTCATCACACTGGAGGAACCCCAGCAGGCACTCTGCCCCTCGTGTCAGGGGCTCACTGGCCCACCTGGGCCTACGCTTGCGGGCTCGTTCACCTCGCCTCACTGTGGCCCTCTGATGTGGGCCCTGCGCCTGCTGTCCTGGGAGACTCCACCCCAGCATCTACTGCTCCTAAGGGCTTGTGGATCACCCCCCCCAAGTCACCTTGTCCACCGCGGTGTTCTGCCCCCCCCACTCCAGCAGGCTCGTTGGCCTGCTTGGTTCTTCAGTCCGGGGAGTCCACTGGCCCATTCGGCTCAGCTTGGGATTCAACAGCTGGGTTGGGAGTTTGCAAAAAGCTCACAAGTCCCCTGGGCCAACCCCAATGTTCTCCGTGCCACTCAACCGCCGCGCTGTGCCTCCACTGCTGCAGGGGGATCCACCGCGTCATGCTGCGCCTCCAATGCTCTGGGGGGATCCACCTAGGTCCGCTGGGCCATTCCTGGAGTTTATTGAGCTGCCCGATCGCCTTCGCCGTTCTGCGAGGCTCAGTCTGGGTCCACCAGGCCGCCAGGCCAGACCAAGTGGTCCGAGCTGAGCTGCTGTGCCGCCCCTTCCGAGGCTGGCCGTTGTACTTTGCCTCCGCCGTTCTGGAGGGCTCAGTCTGGGTCCCCTGAGTCTGCCAGGCCACCCTGAGGGCTCCCCGTGGGGCCAGACCACCGCGCCGCACCTTCCAGGCCCACCACACATTCCAGGCTTGCTGCAGCCGCCCCCCGCCTCCGTCGCTCCGCCGCTTCGAGGAGCCCCGGGGGAGACTCCACCCAACTCCCCCAGCACCCGACACTCCAGCCGTGGGGGCTGGGATGCCCCAAACATCACCTAGTAAAAGGGGGGTGAGGGGGGTCTTTAGATGTCTAACAGACACCCCCCCCTTAACCCGGCATCGGCGTCTGCTGCCGGCCGCCATCTTGAATTAAAATAACAAGAGATTAAAATCATAAAAATAAGTACATCATAAAGATATAAATATAAAATATAAAAAATATTTAAAATTTATATAAAATATAAATTCCTCAGGGCTACATCACGGCACCAACTACCCCCATGATTGACTATTTAATACAGAGAACTTCTCATCTTTTCTGAATTAGTTTCTATGCAATTGTCTTAAGTGAAAGTTTTCTGCTAAGTGCTACCAATTGCATTGGTCTTTCAATTAAAAACTGCATTTTAATTCCTTTTTTTCCATAAAAAGGATTTGAGTATTTATGAATTGTTGCTAATTGTGATTCTCTTCTCTTGAGAATTTTTTGCAGCTTAGGAGTTCTGATTCACAGAATAATGGAGTCCTTTTTTTTTTTTTTTTGCATTTGTATTGCAGTACAGTTCCTGTGCTGTACTCCACATATAAACACATTTTTAGGAAGTTGCTTTAACAATTTGAAAGTGAAAATCTCAACATCGCAGGGCACATGAATGCAAATGCTCTGTTCCATTGAAGATAACTGAATTGCTTATATTAATTTATTTTCAGTAAATTTGGATCTCGAAGGATTTCAACCTCTGTGGTTAAAAGCATTAGCAGACAAGCTTGTTAACTAGTTTTTAGGTTTGTTTATACTGAAACCCAGATGAAGCATTCCTACTTTTCTCCAGCCCTTGCTGCAAACTTAATAGAGCCAGCATTAAGCCAGAAAAATCTTTGTGGGATTTTTGTTCTGTTCTTCGTTAAACAGTGGACTTCCTATTTGTTTTTAAAGAATTGGTCTATTATCAACACTGCCATGTCAGAATTTGACTATCAAAAAGCACGGCTGGCTGGGGAATTCTGGGAACTGAAGTCCACACATCTTAAAGTTGTCAAGGTTGAAAAACACTGGTTTAGACTGAACGGCAAGAGAAGGGAAACTGTGTGAGTTTGAGAAGCCGATAGTGGAAACCCAAGAAAGAGAAACTTTTAAATTGAACATATTTAGTTGGCTTTTGTATATCTTAGGCAGTAATTTTCCTGACATTTGCTCACTGTTAAACTGTGTACTGGGGGGCGGGGTTTGCGGGCAGGAGCCAATTGCGTGGAAGGGGCGGGGTTTGCGGGCAGGAGCCCCGTGGGCCTTATATGGCCCGCGGGCCTGACGTTGCCCACCCCTGGTCTACAGGAAGGCTCTAGCATAGCTTGATATACAGTACTTGTTTGCGTCTTGAGATTGATTTGATCTGATGGAGAATGGGACACTCTTGTTATTTCTTGGGACTAATTTCTTGTCTGGCTGTTTTCTGCATCTAAACTAGTGTCTACATTCCCATAGGATATATTCTCTGAGCCACCTTCTGATGGATTTTGGGGAAAGGGAAACATTAGCTTGCCCACATGATTTGACTCATTTGGTACCTTCATGAAAGGTAGAGGCAGACCATTTCCAATCATTACTGGGATATTAGTAATAGCCTAGCTCTCTGTCTGTTCTTTTAATAACCTTTTAATATTCATTTATAACAAATTATGACAAAACAATTTAAAATATCAATATGTACCAGTTACTTTAAAAGGGGCGTGGTGGCTCAGCGGGTAAGACGCCAGGCTTGTCGATTGGAAGATCGCAAGTTCGGAGGTTCGAATCCCTAGCCCTGCGTACGGAGTGAGCTCCCGCACTAGCTCTAGCTCTTGCCAACCTAGCAATTCGAAAGCATGCAAATACAAGTAGATGAATAGGTACCACTCCGGTGGGTAGGTAACAGCGTTCTGCGTGTGTCATGCCGGCCACATGACCGTGGAAGCGTCTTCGGACAATGCTGGCTCTTCGGCTAACAAACAGAGATGAGCACCGGCCCCTAGAGTCGGACATGACTGCACAAATGTGCGGGGGGAACCTTTACCTTTACCTTTACCAGTTACTTTAAATTAACCTGAAATATAATTTTAATACTTCCAGAGCTATATCTGTGGGCAACTAGTTGTAAATCAAGCTCAATGTAATGTGTCCTTATTGTAAATTAAAACTATGGATCCATTTAGTTAATATTTTTTGCTGATAATATTTTTTTAATATGAAGCTGGTGAATAGAGGATGCCTTATATAGCATAAACAAACATTGGTTAATTAATAATTCACACAACTGTTTTTCTCAATCAGTTATCCTTTGGCTTCCCTTTGATAGCTATTTTGTTATCCACCCCCCTCCATCTTTCGGTATCAGTGGGAGCTGACTGAGATAAGTTTTGAATAATCATTTAAATGCGTTGTCAATGAACTCTATCCTTAGATTTTGAAGGAAGTGAAATGCTCTGCATGAGCCCAAACAATATAAAGCATATCATAAAATTAGTCTAATGTAAATGGAATTATGGATATAGTATAGAGCTAAGTAACATTAAGAGTCCCTTGCAGGGGAGATGGGCGGGGAATAAATTGAAATAATAAATAAATAAATAAATAAATAAATAAATAAATAAATAAATAAAATAAAAACATTATCAATGCATTGATCATCAATATTTTAAATAGTTGTAATTGGAGAAAATGTGGTAATAGGTTTTATTCTATATAATTGAAAACATCTATAAATTAATCTGTCTAATATTGTCAAGTATGCAGAAACAGCAAAGATCAGAAATGATCATCTTAATTATGGTCCATCTAGAGACCTGGTGATGATACTCAGGAGATAGGAATGTCAGAATTGATATTTTCTTAATTGGGCTAGTTAATGATAGCCTCAAAGTAAAAAATGTGATGGGAATGTCTGCTTCAATAGATGAAAAGGAAGAATTTTCTTCATAGAAACTGTTCATATCAATCATGTTTGTTGTACCAAGCTACATCAAAGATGACTGAATGGGGAATTTTTATTCAGCAGTGTTCTGTTTCTGTCACTGGGGGTTGAGGTGCTCAGGGCGTCTGTTGAGGGGGTGGCTGGGAAATGGTTTGAGTGACAGAGAAAGCAATAATTCTTCATCTGACTAGAGCTGGATGAATTCTGTTACGTTGCAGCAATCTTTCTCTTTTTTCTTGTCAGGATTCATGTGCGCTCTCTCTTTTTCCTCCTATTTCTAAGAAAAGCAGGGTGCGCTTATACTGCATACAGGGCTTGTTGGATTAGCTCTGTTCTCTTTCTAGTGCTAGCATTTTTATTAAAATGATTGTTAAATTGTACTAATGCAGCTATAAACAGAAGTTCCTGTGTTGCAGATCACTATGTGATAGTTGAGTTTTGCCATTAAAGTTGTTGATATAGAAAGTTGACAAAGTTAAGTTGCTGATGAATGTGACCGAACACATTAAAGACCTGTGTCATCTCTTCAAATATGCTTTCAGAGAGTGAGATGTTATAGGGCCAGGCAACAAATCACTCTGGAGAGCCATGTGCCTTCGGTAAACTAAAGCAACTGCTCCAGTGGAGGTTGCCCCAATTTTCCATTTGTCATGGTCTACCTCAGTAGGGGTGGCTGTTTAAGGAGCCATTATATTTAAAATACAGATGCAGCTGAATTTAGAGTTAAGGTATATATGAAATGGTTCTGGTACTGAAAGCTGGATTCAGCATTCAGGTCAAAGAATCACATTTCACCCAGCAATAGGATATTCCCATTATTGCCCAGAGAATCCTAAAAGAAAAAGAAGGACCTTGGTTCTTGTTCCTGATTTTTCTCATCCATAACACCTTTTCTCCGACACTTTTCTGTCAGGCGGGTGAGACAGGAAGAAAAATAAGGGAAGGGAGAGTGTTTTATTTTCCACCAGCTGCCACGCCTGCTTGAAGCCCTTCTTCCCACTCTCCCGTTATGGCAGCAACCCTAAGATACAATTAGACTGCAGGGATCTTGGTTCTTACAATGATCAAGAAGACATACTAAAAGCCAAATGCTCTTTTTCTTGTTTAAATGAAAGCTCAGTCCATACTTGGGAGTTCTGCTGACCGATTATCGGTTTGTGTGTTAGTTTGGTAGCAGGACAGCTAACCCTTTGCCCTGCTCATATCCCCAGATTAATTTATGAGAGCATTGGGTAGAAGAAAAGAACACATTCAAGTACTTAGAGCAAATTCTAAGTGCTGATTTCAGGTCAGATTTTTAAAAGTTGTTCTTTTTAAAGTGATTATTGAGAAAAAGATAGTGTTAATGATTTCTGAGATATAATATACCAATAGTTGCATTCCTTGTGTTAGTTTATTGTTGCCTCCTGGAAGTATCCCTTAATACAGTGTTTCTCAACCTTGGCAACTTTAAGATCTCTGGACTTCAACTCCCAGAATTCCCTAGCCAGCATGCCTTAATAGATGCAAAGTCTTTCATTCACTGAATATGCCAAATGCAGGATTTGTATGTTACACCTCGTTTTTGCACTAGTGTGCAGACTTCTTTAATAACTTTGTAAAAGCCCAAGACTTTGGTCACATTACAGAAATGCCAAGGTGTCTTTGTAAAAGATTGTTCTCTTTAAAATCAGTTTTAATAGTTTTTTTTTAAATTACAAAGTGGGTAGCAATATACTATTACTGCCTTGAAATATCTTTGGGAACCTTTGCTGATATTATTCAGGCATTTTTTTATCCCAGTGGTCCATCTGACCTGCTTTTGGAGACAGCATCATTTGAACTGGGAGAAGTGACTCTGCTGCCAAACTTTTCTCCAACTGTTGGGAGGAGAGCAGTGTGCTCCCAAGCAACTTGCTCCAAGAATTCTGTCTCCATTTGAACACATACCTTCTGGCTTATTCCCCGATGGTATATTGGCAAGAAATAGTAGCTCCTTTCTGGCCCTGCCCTCTAATCAGAAAGCGTCTCTTGTTGCTGTTGCTTACTCAGTGCAATCGTGAAGTTTGCTTCGTTATCTCTGTTTAAATGGAGGATGCAGACACAAGGATGCCTGGCTTTTTCAAGGTCAAACGCCAAGATAGAATCCAGGTGTCTTTCCTGTTTTGATAACATTGTTAAACTATTACGTTTTGTATTTATATTGTGCTATATTAGTTTTACAGTATAGGCAATAGTAGCCTTTCTAATGCATTATTTCTGATGCAATCAAAATATGTAAACATGTTTTTCCTAAAATCTCAGATATAGCCCTCTTTTTCCCCTATCTCTTCCCTGTTGCTCCTAGAGTTCATTTTGTTGCTTACAAAGATCCTCAGCAGCATGAATGGTTCAAAATAGAAGCAAAATGAAGTCTATCTGCTCACTTGCATTAATAAAAAGTATTCAAGCTTTTTTTAAATACAGTAATGTTAATATTTACAATGGATTTTTAACCATTAACATTTGGAGCCGCTGGTTCTGAGAAAATACAGTGTGGGTTATTAAAGTATTTATTTTCTGTTCCTCATAAGAATATGAGTAAATTAAAACAATAGCAGTGGGGGGAAAAGACGAAGCCAATAGACAGGAAAAAAGGAGAAAAACTCAATTGTTTTGTAAGACAAGTTCAGAAGTATCAGACATCCAGATGTTCAGATGTATGTATGTATGTCCCGCCTTTATTATTTTTATAAATAACTCAAGGCGGCAAACATACCTAATACTCCTTCCTCCTCCTGTTTTCCCCACAACAACCACCCTGTGAGGTGAGTTGGGCTGAGGGAGAGTGACTGGCCCAAGGTCACCCAGCCGGCTTTCATGCCTAAGGCAGGACTAGAACCCACAGTCTCCTGGTTTCTAGCCCAGCACCTTAACCACTAGACCAAACTGGCTCTCTGATGTTAACAAGGAGGAGAGTAATGAGTTCCTTACAGAGCATCTGCCATTTTCATAGGACCTGTGTCATAAATTAATTTGCTTAAATACCTGTACAAGAAGCAAAACTATCAGGTGGCTCAAACACCTTTCCCTGGGGGAAAAGGCCAGAACATTTGGGATTCTTCAGGTTGGAAAAAAAAGGCAATTCAAGGGGACCTGTTCAAGGCATATAAAATCATGCACAACATGGAGACAGTGGTTAGACAGAAAAGCTTCTCTTTCTCTCAGAACATTAAAATCAGGAATCATCCTTTGAAGTTGATTGGGAAAAGATTTTTAACAGACAAAAGAAGCAACCCAGTGCAGAATAGAGTTGTATGTATAGCTGGCGCACAGATATTTGGAAGAAATAAATAATCTGGTTCATTGCCACCAGATGTGGTGTCCACTAGCTCAGATGGGTTTAAAAAGGGATTGGATAAATTTATGGAGAACAGGTCTAGTGGGTATTTAAGTTCAGTGTGGCAGCATAGCTCCAAATTATGTTGCAGGAAGCCATGATGGGAAAAGGTTGTGCCTCCACCTCCTCTGAGATCCACAGAGGCATCTGATTGGCCATTGCAGGAACCAAAATACTAGGCCAAGATTAGCCTTGATCTGAACCAGCCATGCTAGCTAGCTAGCTAGCTAGAGCTATCTATCTATCTATCTATCTATCTATCTATCTATCTATCTATCTATCTATCTATCTTTATGTATTCATATTTATATTACTGCCCATCTCCCTCACATGGAGTGACCTTGGGCGGTACACTATAAAACACTTAAAAATTCAATAAAAGTCATAAATATCAGTAATCAATAAAAATATAAATTAACAGTCAAATCCAAGTAATGGCAGTTGTACTTCATCCCATAAGCAGGTAAGACCGGTCCAGGGCAGATCTAAGGAACCAGCCAACCACAAGAATGGCTATTTCTCTCCCCACTCCAAGCATGGTGACCGAACCAGGTCTTTAGTTTTTTTCTGAAGTCCAGGAGAGAGGGGGCTAACCTAACCTCTGGGGGAAGGATGTTCCAAAGGGCAGGAGCTGCTGCAGAGAAGGCCTGCGTCCTGGACCCCGCCAGATGGAATTCTCTTGCAGACGGGGTCCGTAGCATGCCCTCTCTGCATGACCGGGTGGGACGGATTGATGTAACGGGGATGAGACGGTCCCTCAGGTAACCTGGCCCCATGCCATGTAGGGCTTTAAAGGTGATAACCAACACCTTGAATTGAACCCAGAAGCAAACCGGTACCCAATGCAGCTCGCGGAGCAAGGGTGTTATATGTGCTGATCTTAAAGCACATTATATGTGCTTTATATGTTACAGTATATGTTCTTTCATGCAGATCTATTTTCAAATGTGGGATCTTTTACAGAAAAGGTGTACAGATGTACTATGTTTCAGTAAATGTATCTATTAAAAGGGGCTTACCCTGAAACATGAGTATGATGAGGGCCATGGTAAACAGCTCCTTCCAAGTATCCACCTTTGCAGCACAAGAATCGGTAGGAAGTCTTTGTGGCTAGGTTTGCATAATATTCTAGATGAAGATAAAATGGGATTAGGTTGTTTGTGGTTCATTATGTTGTGGGAAGACAGGTATTGTCTTTGCATGTTGAGTGAACCAAACATCACATTAAACTGTGATACAGTTTTTATTTATTTAGACATAGCATGGTATATGAACATACCCATTGTGTTTTGTTAACTATGGATTAGGATTAAGTGTTAATGGAAACCCAGTGGAGGCTTTCGTGCAGACAGGCATCCTGCATTGTCAAAAGGTCCTATTTGCTTAAAAGCATCTGCACATACAGCCCCCACGTGCCTCTCCTGCGGATGCTCATGGAGAACTTGGGTATCTGTATCTTTTCTTGCCCAACCAACACATGAGCTGCAGGGTTCTTAGAACAGCTCTAACGCAAGGATAAAAACGGAGGAAATTGGACTTGTGATTCTATTTCCGCTCTTAACTCTTGCTGTATTTCAAAAACATTAGAAGAGAAAATATATTTATTTATTTAATTTTTATCCCGCCTTTATTATTTTATAAATAACTCAAGGCGGCGAACATACCTAATACTCCTTCCTCCTCCTGTTTTCCCCACAACAACCACCCTGTGAGGTGAGTTGGGCTGAGAGACAGGGACTGGCCCAAGGTCACCCAGCCGGCTTTCATGCCTAAGGTGGGACTAGAACTCACAGACTCCTGGTTTGCCATTGGCTCCTTCCTAGGGCTGAGAGACAGCGATTGGCCCAAGGTCACCCAGCCGGCTTTCATGCCTAAGGCGGGACTAGAACTCTCAGTCTCCTGGATTCTAGCCCGTTGCCTTAACCACTAGACCAAAGTGGCTCTCCAAATATATCTTGAAAGTTACGATGAAACTCTTTGGATTTTGGCATTGTGCACAGAACTTTCATTGTCTTTTCTTGTTTGCTCACTCTAGTTTTATATGTTGGAGCTTTAACATAGGGTGTTTTTTTTTTGCATGATAGTTGAGAGAAAACATGCTTAACAGCCTTGTTTATTAAATATTTCTTACCTTGGCCATTTTAATTAGGGGATATTGTGATCACATACTCCGTTCTGTCACTGTATATACATGGAATGTAGATTAGTTCACCTTTTAATAGAACTATGCCGTAGTATCATTAGCTTCTTGCAAAATCTCAGGATTTATTTTTTTCTTCAAAGGCATGATGATGATGATGATGATGATGATGATGATGATGATGATGATGATAATAATGATGAACAACGTATGCTACCCAACTCTGGGTGGCTTTTGTTTTGTTGATACCATTTAGAAGGTATCCAAATTAAATAAATGCTGATATAGAAATCAGCTAATCTGTTCCATTGAGGAATGATTTGATTGGCTGATGTAGTTGCTCCTGAGCATTATTTCCCATTTTATGATCCCATCTATTGGATTTTTAGAGAAATCCTATGAAATATGTAATAAAATACATTGTAGGAGATTTCATTTTTCTGACTACATTGTCTGTAGCTTGAATCATGTCAACTGGATTTCTATTTTCTTAGTGGAAACGTTTCACTCCTTATCCAAGGAGCTTCTTCAGTCTGAGCAAAGTTGGTAAGGGAATCCTAAATATGTTCCTAGGTAGCTGTGTGACCTTACACCTGGGGCTAGGTCATGGTTATATTGAGATGTAATTTTTAAGTCCTTTTATCATCTAAAGGAGGGTCGTTAAGATCACCATGCTGCTGTTGAGCTTCTGAAATGGTCTTAATCTTCCTAGGCACAGAAGACAACACAGCCCTGAAGGCCTGTGGATATCCAAATTGGGCCTTCACCAAATCTAAATCTACCAGGCCTAAAACAGCAACAGATAGGGCTGAGACTCAGAGTAAACGAAAGAACCTGATCATTCCCTACATGGCTGGCGTGTCTGAAAAGATAAAACGGATATTTGGCAAACACCACATACCTGTATATTTCAAACCCACCAACACACTGAGACAGAGGCTTGTACACCCCAAAGATCAAACTCCAAAACACAAGAAAAGCAATGTAGTTTATGCAATCCAGTGTAGTGAGGAGTGCTCTGAACTCTACATTGGAGAAACCAAACAACCTATGTACAGGAGGATGGCCCAACACAGGAGAAATAACACCACAGGACCAGAGTCAGCAGTTTATCTTCATCTAAAGGAAAAAGGACACTCATTTGAGGACATTGATGTTCACATTTTAGACAGAGAAGATAGGTGGTTTGAGAGAGGGGTCAAGGAATCCATTTATGCCAACTTGGAAAATCCTTCCTTGAATAGAGGTGGGGGCCTCAGGCATAAACTCTCCCCCATCTTCCTCCCCGTGTTGTCTTCTGTGCCTAGGAAGATTAAGACCATTTCAGAAGCTCAACAGCAGCATGGTGATCTTAACGACCCTCCTTTAGATGATAAAAGGACTTAAAAATTACATCTCAATATAACCATGACCTAGCCCCAGGTGTAAGGTCACACAGCTACCTAGGAACATATTTAGGATTCCCTTACCAACTTTGCTCAGACTGAAGAAGCTCCTTGGATAAGGAGTGAAACGTTTCCACTAAGAAAATAGAAATCCAGTTGACATGATTCAAGCTACAGACAATTCCACCTGGATGACTGAGAACCTTCATAGACATATTCTGACTACATTGTTTTTTCTTATTTCATCTGAGTAAGTGGTCTGGGGGTTGCTAAAGTTTGACCTTGAAGGAAAATGGTAGATGACTTTCAACCACTGTGACCAATTTAGTAAACATTTTGTAGATAAAATGTCTTTTATCTATTCTGACTCAACTCTGCACTGAATGTCATCCTAGTAGAGGTACTTAGAGGGAATGCTTGGGGGTTGTTTAACCTTTGCAAATTCTGATATAATTGACCTTTCCCACATCTCCTAGATTCCTGTGTCATCCACCAGCTTTTGAACTTGGATGTTTCATTCTCAGCACAAGAGAAAAAGATAATTTAGATATATATGATTCAAAGGGCATATTGAAAGAGGAAAAAAAAGCTTTAAGTTAGTTATTCATCTGCATATTTGAATATAATTTTGGGTACAGATTATTAATTTTA
Source organism: Charina bottae (assembly GCA_023362775.1). Lineage (NCBI taxonomy): Eukaryota > Metazoa > Chordata > Lepidosauria > Squamata > Charinaidae > Charina > Charina bottae. The sequence goes on along the minus strand of JALMGJ010000007.1, from coordinate 47,577,324 downwards.
AAAATTTACAGTTTTATAGGCAAACACATACAAAGGACGTGGATTGAGTACCTGCATCATCTGCTTGTTTTCTACTTAGAAGATAAGGCTTGAGGATGTGGGCAGAAGTGTGAGGATAATTGACCCATGTCTATTCTGGCTGATTAAACCATCTAGAGGAGTTCTACTTGAGTGAGAATATATATTTTAATATCTCTTAAAAGTAGTGGGATTATTCTGTGTAATCCCACTATGATGGATAACTTCATCATTTCAGAGCAAGGTCCTAAATTGGTGGTAGACCAGCTCTGAGGATTTCCCGTCATTTTTTTCAGTACATCTTATCTGGAAACTAAAGAAGGTTTCGTTGTCCTAGTTCAACAATTCTGGCAAATGGATAGAAAGGGAAATATATTACTTTTGGTTCTGCTAGATCTCTCAACAACTTTCAGCATCAATGACCTTGACATCTTTCTGGAACTGGTTTTCCCAAAGGTGGATTTTAGGTTTCCTGGCCAGTAAAATTTATGTTTTTAACATCTTTTGAGTGAGCCTGCTCCCTGGCTGAGCTTTGCTGCTGAATGTTTGGACAGTTGCAGTTGGGGTACCAGTTTCATCTGGAACTTGATAAGGCACATGTATAGTAATATACACTTGTTCACAACTGAACTTCTGTAGTGTGCTGTTATGTGGAGCTATCTTTGAAAAATATCCTGAAATTTTGTTTGGATCTGCAACAAAATGGCACAGCATGGAATTTTCCTCTCCAGTGTTCCAGCCAATTAGCTATACTCCATGCAGGATATTTCATTCTATTCCACCTTCCTTTGAACTTCAGCTTTCTTCATTACCAGCATCACTCCTACCATAGCTAGCCAGCATTCTGTGCACACTAAGTATCTTCTGAGTATACTATTCTGCACTGGAGATTTCCCCACCCCTAACTTAATCCACACAAGACAGGGATCCCTCTGGTCAACTGTGAACCTACATGAGATCAAGCTCAGCTTGCCTGAAAGATTTTGCAGCTTGGGTGGCCTCTCGGATTCAGCCCTGAGTGGATGTCCAGATTTCATCAGTAGCTTGGCCGGCTAAGCATTAGTATGCCAAATCTGGCTCTTCTTGGTGATTTGGCCATTGTGGCACTTCTTAGTTGCATCTGATTTGGATTACCATTATCAGTACTTGAGAAGTACTTGGAAATATTATCTGGACCACAATAGTACACCGAAGCTGTTGACAGCATAAAGACAGTATAGAGTTTTCTTGATATGATTGGATAGTTGCTTCCACTGTTGCTTATGAGAACTTGGGACTAGAATGTTTTAAATACCACATTTTCCCATTTGAATCTATCTCAATTTTAAGATCCAGCAGAAGCATGTTTGGCATAAATGCAGGCTGGGGCTCTTTAGGAGCTATTCCAGACCCCAGAAATCTTGCTGCTAAGACAGGTTGGACAACTGTATTCCACGGCTTTTGGACAAAAAGGGTTTTATTCACCCTGACTTGGGATATTTAGACTGATTTATTTTGCCAGTAGTTTTATCTGAGAAATCCTCAAATTTAAACTTTTTGGGTATTTTAATGTGTTAGTAATTACTTCATTTTTTTTTTGTCACCTTAACCCTATTTTTTTACATTTTTTTTTTACATTTTTTTACATTTTTAAATATTTTTTTAGAGGTGCGTGGTGGCTCAGCGGGTAAGACGCCAGGCTTGTCGATCGGAAGATCGCAAGTTCAGAGGTTCGAATCCCTAGCCCCGTGTGACGAAGTGAGCTCCCGCACTCGCCCCAGCTCTTGCCAACCTAGCAATTTGAAAGCATGCAAATGCAAGTAGATTAATAGGTACCACTTCGGTGGGATGGTAACAGCGTTCCGCGTGTGTCATGCCGGCCACATGGCCGTGGAAGCGTCTTCGGACAATGCTGGCTCTTCGGCTAACAAACGGAGATGAGCACCGGCCCATAGAGTCGGACACGACTGCAGAAATGTGCGGGGTGAACCTTTACCTTTACCTAACCCTATTTTTAATGGAGAAATGGATATAAATTTAATATTTATTTTTTTACACCTTGGGATTTTGATACTGTGAGAGTGTATAAACTATTGCTTGTTTTAATTTGATCTTTATGCTATTATGAACCACATTCAGTAATTAAAAAACCTTTGGTTTTTAGGTGATATTGTAAAATGATCACAATTTCCATTAGTGCTTGAAAACCCAGGAGATTAAAATGTAAGGCAAGAATTTTTGCCCCTTGAACTATAAAGACTTTGTTCTGTCACATGTGCTATGATTGTTTTATAGGTCAGGATCCTTAGTTTGCCTTAATCTTTTAGATCATCATGGGGCTGGGAGAGATGTATCCGGACAGACATTCAACAGGTGCAGGCTCCCCAGTCAGTTGATAGAAAGATCCTTAAGAATTATGCGTCTGTTGCAAAGTGCTTCTCCCAAATACCATCTACTAGATTTCTCTAAACATCCTGCTCTGAAATGACACTGTCGACATGCAATATGCACATTCAGAAACATTGTATAATCCAGAGCTTTCCAAACTGTGTGTCGGGACACGTTAGTGTGTCGGCTGCAGTGTCTGGGTGTGTTGCGGCTGCCGCCGCCTCCGAGCCCTGCCAGGATTCCGCGCAGGTCCTAGTGCCTGCCTTGTGTCCTGCTGTAAGAGCGTGTCGCGAAATGATGCATGTCTAAAAAGTGTGTCACCAACATGAAAAGTTTGGAAAGCTCTGGTATAATCAATAGTGCTAACTTTGCTATGGAATAAATAGCATTAATGTATATATCCAAGACAGCTGCCTTGTGGTACCTCTCTATCTTTCAGGCTCATTGATCTTTAGAAAAAACGGTGGAATTCACCTTCTTTTCTCTGGTTTGCTATCTGTCTTTCTTTTCCTTTCCTCCCTCTGGTAGACAGGGGATAGTGGCTTCATGGGTGAGGCCAAAGTATCATGAGAGGTTCAGCTTCAATTGCACATAAGAGAACTGCAACTTCCGTTCTTTGCTGTCAAATTCTTTACAGATGCGTTCCAAGTATGAGCATCCACGACTTGCTCATAGCTCACTCTCGTTATATTGTCTTTTTCTTCTTTAATTGCCATTACAGTGCTGAAGGACTCAGATAAATGCACTAGCACAGTGTTTTTCAAACTTGGCAACTTTAAGACCTCTGGACTTCGACTCCCAGAAGTCCCCAGCCAGCATGCTGGCTGGGGAATTCTGGGAGTCGAAGTCCAGAGGTCTTAAAGTTGCCAAGTTTGAAAACACTGCGCTAGACTATCCTGAAGTTCTTAAAAGTGTCATTGACCAAAAATCAAAGTTAAAGTTTGCTTTTCAAAATAAATAATTGATAGCAGATATTTGAAAACAATCCTAGGCTTTTACCCTAAGCAGTCTATACCAGGTTTGGCATGGCCAGTGGTAGAGAGCTCCAACTTCAAGTATGCCAAATGTTATGAAACTAAAATAAATAATTTTAATTCTAAGAGCAATAGAATTTTCAGAAAGAAAATGAATAGCAGAATACTAAAAATTCAGGTAGACTTTGATGTGTCAACAAAAGTAGAGAAATCCACTATACATGTTCATATAAATAAGCACTGTGTTTTAATTATTTTTAATGAATACAAATTGGAACCACCTGATAAATATTATAAAATATTATATATAATAACATTTGCTTAAAACAGCAATAAACACAATAAGCTAATAGAAGTTGATATGCATTATTGAAATGTAATACGGTAACCTCCTCCTGTTCTTTCACCAAATCATACGAATATTTATGAACTGCACAAATCCCTTTTAATTTTTGGGTTAAAAATAGGGCCTCTTGTCTCTGGCTTTTCGTTTTTGTCTGTGCAGCATTCAGTGTGGAGACTTAATCCCAAAGCACAGCTTTTCTGATGTAAAATCTGGATGCTTGTGTAGACACAACAGCTGTCCCCTCGCTATGTGGCATCTTCTGTTACTTCACTGCAGAAATGAGTTCTGGCCAGGTTTTGGGTAATATTGGACAAACGTAGTTTGAAGTGATAAAGGCTTATGCATATGCATTCATTTAACTCTCGTAGTTAGCTTTGGCTTTGGAGCAGGAAAATAAATTCACACTGTGGCCTCCCTCCTCGAGGACTGTAGCACTCGAATTGCAGGAGGTTTTGCTGCATCTCAAGGCACAATTAATTGTTGCCCAAGAGCTGTAAATTCAGCAAGCCTTAAAAAAACAGAACAACAAAGCTGCGGCTCTTCATCCACCAACAAAAAAAGGCAGGCAAACCGCCTCTTCCTCTCCTTGCCAAGATTGAGGGCTGATTTCTAAAATGAAATGGTTTGTGTTTTGCATTTCAGGAATCTGAACTTCTCTGAGAAGGGAAGAATTCTGGTGGGCAAACTTCCAGAGCCTTGCTTGAGGATGGATGCGACAGAATATTTTAAATATTTCCCATAGTGTCAGTGGTGGGCATTTGTTAGATCAGTCTGACTTCTGGAGAGAAAGGCTCAGCTATGCTTTTAGTAGCATTCTAGTCATTGTGGATCCTTTTCTGCTGTTGGCATCTAAATTTTATCTTGCCTTTCAAAGGGGCGCTTCTCAGATCTGTGTAAGATCGCCCAGACCAGGGCTTTCCAAACTTTTCCCGTTGGCGACACAACAACGGTGGCGCGCGAAAACCCGGAAGCGGTTTTCTTGCTCCCCCAAAGGCAGAGAGAGAGTGGGGCACTAGAAAGAGAAGCAGTAGTTGCCTTCTGGCTACAATCATCATTTTCTGTCTGCACAAGACCCTTGTGGCAGCCATATTGTGAATGCTGCCAGTAATGAGATGCTTTCAAAAATCCCCAATACATACCCATGATCCCTAGAAGGCCAACAGTCTCCAAAGGTTGCCCACCTCTGCTTCAGCTCAAGTGATCATCATTTAGCTGAGAAGGAACTTCAACTAAAACATAATTAAAGCCCTACATGGCATAGGGCCAGGTTACCTGAGGGAGCGTCTCATCCCCAGAACATCGACCCGTCCCACCCGATCAGCCAGAGAGGGCTTGCTGCGGACCCCATCGACTAAAGAGTTCCATCTAGCGGGGTCCAGGAGGCGGACCTTCTCTGCAGTTGCGCCCGCCCTTTGGAATACCTTACCCCCAGATCTGAGGCGGGTTTCCTCGCTCCTGACCTTTCGGAAAGTCTTAAAGACCTGGTTCTGCCGGCTTGCCTGGGTGGGAAATGCCAACAGTTCCTCTTCGGGATGGCTGGTCCCATGAAGCCTCCCAGTATTACCATTTTTAACATCTTTTATACTTGGATTTTATATTATTTATTATATTGTAACTTTATATTTATGTTTTAACTATGTTTTATTGTGAACCGCCCAGGGTCCCTGATGGGGGAGATGGGCGGTAATATAAATTTAATTAATTAATTATGAACACATTAACTGGGCCATTTTTGTCCACTAGAGTTTTGTGTGTTGCCCCTCTTGTAGTTCATGGAATTCCACCCGCAAAATAATTTCGGAGGGACAATCAGAGTAGCCCAGAAGTGCAGGAGAGTCAGGGTGGGGGTTGGCTCTGCTGGCTCAGAGGCCTGAGAATCGTAGCTCCAGTAAATCTTTTTCCCCCCTACAACTTGTTTTATTGTATTATTATAAAACATAAGTCGTACATTGTATTATTTGAGTACAGTTGTACCTACAGTTGCAATCGAAATTATTCAACCCCCATTGCAAATCAGGTTTATTGTCAAAATTTACAGACTTTCAGCTGTTTGCAATGAACAAATCAAGCAAAAGCAGTTGAAATAGCTCAACACAACGGAACGCTTCAAGTGGTTTCCCCAAATTCAACTGAAAATGCAACTTATAACGACCACTTTCCTGTTTTACCACTCTACCCCAGTTTCAAAGGGTTCAAAACTTTGTGGATTTTCAAAGAACTTGAATATCTGTTGAATAATATACAACGCCATTTCTAGCTGTTCCTAGCAAATCAATTGCCTGATGCCCTAGAGTAGCTCAGTGGACATTGCAGGCTGTCTCCATTTTGTGCAGGAGAATCTCTCCCTTTTCCGCTCCTTCCGATAATCTTATAGCAGCTTCACAGACATCTTCTAATATAGTGCAAATTGATTTTGAGGCAGCAGGGTCTTCAGAACCCTATTAGATGTATGGCAAGCGATGGCATACTGTACACTGGAAAGGGCTTCCAGTAGTGTGCATCTGACACTGCTACTTGGACGGTCAGTTTTATCTTGCATAACTCTAAGTGATGCTTTGGGGGAAGTGGTTAACAGAACCTTCTCCTCGTTGAAGGCTATGTTATTGTCTACTGGAAATTAGCTCCTCCTCTTTGCAGGCCAAACCATTGCCACTTTTATTTTCCGTGTGTGTGTGTGTGTGTGTGTGTGTGTGTGTGTGTGTGTGTGTTCTTCTGCTGAAAATGGGACATCCCATGTTATGATATGATGGTACACTTCTTCATTTACCGGGTGCTTTTGCATTCTATCCTGACTACTGATAGTTGTACAATAATCCAAGCAGACACGATTTTGGCATTGGGTGGACAAAGACACGCATGGGCACAAGAGAAGGATGACTGAAAAAATCCTTCCAATTATTGGCTATTATTTACTGTCTTTTAAGCAGCAGGCTGTATATTTATGCCAATTTCTCTGCTCCAGGGAGCATTCCTGATCGCCCTGAACAAAGTGAATGAGAGTGGTTTGCTTTGCAAATGAATGCAAATGGCAGGGCCTTTGGGGAGCCCCTCTGAACAAGGGGCAAGCCCCTCTGACGGTGAGTGAAGCTGCCATTTGGACATGGTGAAAAGAGCACGCTTGAGCCATTGATTGGGGGAGACAGTAAAAAGTCAGGGAGGGCCCCGTTTCAGTTTGCAGTGCAGCAGGCGGACGGGTCGTCAGTGTGGTTCGAGCACAGTGGGAGAATGACAGGCAGGATTAGTGTCAGGCAGCAGCTTTGCTGTAGCTGTGGAGATGGTCCCCGGGGTCATTCACCTCTGACTGTTGTTTAGCACTGATGGCTCTGTAATGCAAACTGCTTGATGCCTGCCTGTTCATTATCGGAAATAGTGATTAGGGGGAGGTATTTGTCATAAAAGGCTCCTTTTGGAAATAAAAGAGAAATGGGAAGCTGTTGCTTACTGCTTGTATCAGTGCAGAGGAAGCCTGGTGCAGTTGGTGTTTTGATCGGAAAGGACGGTGGAAATCGCTCTTAAGGTGCTTGAGAAGGCTTTTCCATGCAGCTCCTTTTGCTTGGAGAAAGGATTTGAAAAGGGGGGATTTGTTCACAATGGGTGTGTCACGCAGGTGCCCGCAAGTTGATTGGTGAGTTTTCCCCCCTCCCCAGTGAGTGCACCATGCTCAGAAGCAACGCAGTCTTGGCTGTTTTTAACACATAATTATTCACTAGCTCCCCAAATCCCTTTTCTGTCAGAGCAATTTATAACTTAACAGACATATCTATTTTGTTAAATAAGGGGCCTGGTTCATCATTTCTAAATATGCGTCCCCAAGGAATATATTCTGTGTGCTATTTTTGTAATGCCTGTAAGTTAAAGCATGTGTCCATGGAAAATATTTTTAACATGGTGCCGTTTTAATTCTTGCCCCCCTGCATGTGGACCCACACAAGAGAGAGAGAAAATTATGCTTGTCTGTCTCTGCCCAGTGTATTGTGGCCTTCAAGATATGTGTACAATATACATCTCTTAGATAAAATGGATAAATTGGATCTTTTGCGTGCAGGAGCCATTAAACAAGCCATAACAAGCATTCTTATGAAGGTGCTTAACATATTTTATTGGGTTGCTTTGCTTAAGACTTGTGTTCGGTGTTTTTAGTTACTAAAAAAAAATCCTTCTAGTTTCCAGGTGTAATAAATGTTTTACAAATATTTTACAGGCCCTTGAATGGATGGAAGAGGACCTTACCCAACTGACAAGAAGTATGGTTAAGTTCCCTGGGGGGACGCCTGGTCGATGGGAAAAGATTGCTCACGAATTGGGTCGATCAGTGGCAGATGTGAGTTCACTCAAATTTGCATTGTATGGACAAATCAGCACAACGCAAGCAGTATAGAAGGCAGACATAGACAGGGTTGGACATTGTCTTTTGATGGAGGGTACAATCCTTTTAGGACCTGGAAGTGAACCATTAGCTAACTGGGCAAGAAGCAGATGTCAGCTGGTCTCCCCTCTCCACAATTAACCGCTGTAACTGATCAGCTATACGGGGATTCTAGTGCTTAGAGACTTAAGCTACTGTAACCTGATAACAGAAAAACAATGCTGGTTTTAATCTTTGCAATGAACTCTCGTTGCTGGAAGAGAACATTTATGGAACTTAAATAAAGATAATATTGCTGCTTAGACTTTTAAAGAAAGGAAAAAGAGGCAGAGAGAGAAAAAAAGAAAGATCATCAGCTAAATAGTGTTTAGACAGGTGGTATCCATTAATTAGAACTTGGGGTGCTTGCCATGGAGTGGGGGGTCTGCACAATACTGTGGAGTATGGTGATGTAAAAAATGACTAATTGGTCAGCTTATGAAGATAAAAGAGTGTTTATTTTAAGATGGACTTAAAAAGGAGCTGTGCTCCTGAGAAAAGAAATGGGATTCTCTTCAGATGCTTTCAAGTCCACACTGATCAGGAGAGTGGTTGAGAATTAGGGTTCTTGTCTGTGGCTGTTTGGCTCTTGTTGGAATATGACATCTCTGCGCATTAATCAAAAACTGAAATACTCCATTAGGAAAATGCAAGGAAATGCATCAATAGTTCAATCCTATATGCATCTACTTAAAAAGAAGCTCTGTTTACTTCAGTGGAACTTGGTCCCAGCTCAGCTGTTTCCCATTTTCAAGTGTTAGGCAGAACCACAGAAGAATGACTGTTTTCCAGCACAGACACACATCTCCCCTGGCAGGCTAGTTTTCTGTGATCAAGACTGAATTTTTGCTTCCTTGTCTACCATATGTGGTAGCTAGACAACATCTGCAAAAGGTGAAAAGGGATTTCTAGAGAAGAGAAGCACCAATGACTGAGCTTGGCATCTCTGCTTCCATGCCTGGATCAGAGCTAGCTAAAGACCACAACCCTAGCTATACGCCCTCTCTTCCCCAGCATGCAGCTCTAGTCCTGTCCTTAATCTTGCCTGCTCTGTGCCTTTAGCCAACACTAATATCTCCTTGTGGTGCCCTGGACAAAGTGTCCCCTCAGGCCGCTGGACTAGCTAGTCCTATTGCCAACCCAAGATGCAGCCATCTGAATAAAACTGGTAGGTGGGAGGAAAATAAATTAAAAACTGAGCTTTTATATTCTCTGGACTGAAGGAAGAGTCTACTGCAGAGCTTTCCAAACTGTGTGTCGGGACACGTTAGTGTGTCGGCTGCAGTGTCTGGGTGTGTCGCGGCTGCTGCTGCCTCCGAGCCCTGCCAGGATTCCGCGCAGGTCCCAGTGCCTGCCTTGTGCCTGGCTGCCTGCAAATCTGCTGTGATTCCGCGCAGGTCCCAGTGCCTGCCTTGTGCCCTGCTGTAAGAGTGTGTCGCAAAATGATACATGTCTAAGAAGTGTGTCACCAACATGAAAAGTTTGGAAAACTCTGGTCTACTGTGACATTTCAGCAGGAGGACATTTTGGTGAATGGGACAAAATTGTGAACCTGTTCCTTCAGGAGTAGCACCTGCCTGGCCAGAAACATCACTGGTTTTGATGAAGAGGCTCAATGGACAAAAGTGCCTCCATCTTCTGCAGGTTCAGCTTCAGGGTCCCATCCAGACCCTGACAACTTCCAAGCACTAAGGGAAGATGCTACAGCCTGGGGTACCAAACACCCTTATAGTCTGTTTGATTTAGGGGTTAAGATGCTAGACTAGGAACTGGGAGCCTGTGAATACTAGTCTTCCTTTAAGCATAAAAGCTGGCTGGTTGACTTTGGGTGAATCACTCGCTTAGCCCAACTCATCTCACAGGGTTGTTCCTGTGAAGAAAAGAAGACGCGGGAACATTATGTGCACTACCTACATCATCATCCTCATCCTCATCATCCCTGCACTCTAATGCCATCAGTGTGGCCCTACAGATTGTACGGTATCATTGCCATGGCCAGTAGGTTCCTGCAGATATCCTTCCAGTGTTATCTATTCTGAGCAGATGTTACAAATTCTGTAACATGAGAACACAACTGCCATGCTTCAGCCTCCATCTGGCTGATACAAATCTTTTAGGGGACACTTTCTGTCACTTTCCAGCCAGGTGCATGTTGCCTTTCCAGCAGCCGCCTAGGCAGGCATGCCACATCCATTCCGGATCTTATTCTCAGCTGTGGGCTATTGATTGCGTATCTGACAAATGTCCTCATTCTGCCATCAGTCACACCAGGAAATGCTCAGGATTGTTCTCAAACATTTCATCTGAAACATCTCCAACTTCTGTAGATCCTGAGCAAGCAGTGACTGCCACAATGGCTGCATTGAATACTCAGGTCTTCATGTTCCGGCTGATAATTTCTTCTTCCAGAGGCACTACAAGGTGGCAAAAACTGCTTCAGCATCACCAATTCATGCAACAACATCAGTGAATTCAGCAACATTGATGCAGGGATCAAAAAGCCTAAGGTATTTGAACTAATCCACCTGCTCAGTTGCTCACATCTTAAGGCAAAGTTAATTCGTGTGACTTCAGTTGCATGGCCTTGATCTTTTTTGCATTTATCCATAGTCTGAGCCTTTCTGCTCTTTTGTTTATGACATCCAATAGCTCCTGTACCTTAAGTTCTGATTTCTATATGAAAACAATATCATTGGTGAATGCTGCATCTATGAATTCAGCTCATCCGTGCCACATTGAACTCCTGTATGCCCAACCAGGCTTTTCCCCATCACCTGATCTGTCACCACGTTGAACAGTAGTAATAGTACACCTTTGTCTCACTCCTGTTTTGACTGTGAAGGGACTGGTTTTCTCACCATACACTTTAACCCTGCAAGGGGTGCCATCACAAAAGACAGCAATGCCTTGGATGATTTTGTTGGGTACTCTGATCACCAAAATAACTTTCCACATGGAGTCCCTGTGGACACTGTCAAAGGCAATCTTAAAATCAATAAACACAGCAGTCATTTTTTCCATAGTGTATATACTCCTTAAGGGGAGCGGTGGCTCAGCGGGTAAGATGCCAGGCTTGTCGATTGCAAGTTCGGAGGTTCGAATCTTTAGCCCTGCATGCGGAGTGAGCTCCCGCACTAGCTCCAGCTCTTGCCAACCTAGCAATTCGAAAGCATGCCAATGCAAGTAGATGAATAGGTACCACTTTGGTGGGTAGGTAACAGCGTTCCGCGTGCGTCATGCTGGCCACATGACCGTGGAAGCGTCTTTGGACAATGCTGGCTCTTCGGCTAACAAACGGAGATGAGCACCGGCCCCTAGAATTGGACACGACTGCACAAATGTGCGGGGGAAACCTTTACCTTTACCTTTATATACTCCTTAAATACTTGCTTGGCAGTGAAAATCTGGTCCACGCAGCCATGGCCTGGTCTAAAACCACATTGCTCTTCCAGGGTGTAGGATTCTTGCATTGACTGTAAGCGTGCTTTGAAAACATGCACACGGACCTTTCCAACTATGATCAGAAGGCTTATTCTGTGATAGTTTTCACATCACGCCTTATCACCCTTTTTAAACATAGGCACAATATGAGCAGGTTTCCAGTTAAGCAGGACCTGTTTTCTTTCCATGCTATTGAGGATAGCCTGTGAATACAATCAACTACTACAGGTACGCTGCCTTCAGCACCTCCACATTGACTTGGTTAGGACCTGCAGTTTGCCATTTTTAAGTTGTTTGATGGCTGCAATTTCAGGTTTGCTTGGCTAGCTCCTTCCAACCATAATTGGCTCATAGCACCACAGGGGTGACAACATACGTATGATGGGCCAGTGGTATCATATGACACCTCTTTGGTTATTGTCCACTGAGTGGTATAAAATTCGTTGGAACCCAACCATGGCAGTGTAACCTGGGTTGATGATGTAAAGCTGAGCATCGGTATACTGATGATACTGCATTTTAAACTATTGGATGACTTTATCCAACAATTTCATATAGATGTTAGACCAGAGGAAATAGGACTCTGTGGAACTCTGCAAAGCAGGGGTGTCTCAGCTGGCCTCTTCTCCCTCTGCTGACAGAACCCTCCCACCTAGGAAGGAGCAGAACCACAGCAAGACAGTGCCTCCAATCCCCAACCCAATAAGGCAATCCAGTAAAATAGCCTGGTCAAGGTTGTTCAAAGCCTCTGCGAGTCAAGAGGACCAGAAGAGGCTCATTCCCCTCCTCTAGGTCCCAATAGAGGTCATTGTGACAGTGACTGACATTGTCTCTGTCCCATACCCAGGCCTGAATCCTGATAGAAAAGGCTCCAGATAATCCACTTCATCTAGGGTGGTTCATAGCAGACACCAGGTGATAGTTACCTAACAACCCTGGGTCCAGGGAGGATTTCTTCAGGAGGCGGTTCATTACCACCTCCTTAGGAATCACTGGCAAGACCCCATCCTGTAAAGAAGTGTTGACAGTTCCCAGGATCCAGGTGGTCAGTTACCCCTAGCCCCCCAGAAGAGCCAGGCTTGCATGTGGAAGAGGATAACTTAGAGAATAACTGTCTATCTCCTTGGAGTTCACTGGCCAGAAGGACTTCCAGGTAATATAAAAAGATAATGCCCAAGCACCATCAAAGACGTTGGCCATGAAGAGTCAGCATTTTGGCAAATCTAAGCAACAAAATTATGTGCAGATTGGACACAGTGGCCCGGCAGGAGATCTTGGCATCGACTTTTCCCTAATTGGGAGTTACTTACCCTAAGCAATGTCTCTGGACAACAACCTGCCAACACAATAAGGGAGAAGTAACGACACTTTGCCTCCCATATCGCCACAGTGTAGACCTGAATGTCGGCATGCGTGCTCAATCAGAATCACGTTTTGTCTTTCTCCATCATTTCTGTTGCTTCGTTTCCCAAAGGTGTTCAGTAAACCAAGGAGCTAGCTGGCATTGGACAGCAAAAAGGGGCCACTCAGGAGCAATCTTATCTAAAGTTCAGTTCACCTCCCATTGCCAGTGGGTCACCAGACACTGGACAGAGTTGCCTGCTGGCTGGGGAATTCTGGGAGTTGAAGTCCACATATCTTGAAGTTGCTAAGGTTGAGAAACACTGGTCTAGGGAGAAACCACTCCTAGTATCCCACTTGCAGGAGGTAAAGGGAACTGTTCTGGAGGGTGTTATAATTAGATAGGTTATTATTTTTTAGCTGTTTTATTATATTCTTTTGATTTTATGCTGATTTATTTGTACAGTGGATGCTTTAAAAGGTTTTTTTTTCTAAATTGTATTCACCGCCAAGTCATTTGATGTGAGTGCATGTGTGTGTGTATGTATTTGTGTGTGTGTGTGTGTGTGTGTGTGTGTGTGTGTGTGTGTGTATGTGTACATTGGGTGTGTATGTAAGGGCTTCATGTGTTTCTAACTGAGAAAATTAGTGGCATGTTGAGAGGAGGACAGCTTGTTCCAAAGAGTGGCCAGGGCCAGGACAAGTATTATATTTTATTAAAATCTATTTAGATTTAATTAACTTTAAATTTATGAATAGTAGCCCTGTATTTAATGATTTCTTCTTCTGTCGTGTTGACCTTGACTGCATATTACAATTTAATAATTTTATTACAAATACAAATATAAATTACAATTTGGTGGAATTTTTTAGGGGGGTTCTGTCCAAAGCAACCAAGTCTTTAAAGGGCTAGAGGTCATACACCGGTGCTGTAGAAGAAAATGTTCGCACTTCTGTATATTTTTTGCGTGCTTGTAGGTTTTTCACATTTACCTCAATCCATAGCATGGCTGGTAGTCTTTGGTGCTTTTATATTAATATTAATCTGCCCTTCACAGTTTCTCCAGAGCTTTTTTTTCATCTGCAAAAAAGGGGTTTAGTTTCTAACATCATTTTCAGGGTGCTCTAGAATTTCTTTAAAATTTCCTGTTGGTGGTGTTTTTGAGCTTCCTTCATAGTCGGCTGCTTTGTTTCTATAACTTTTGTGCAGCTTCCCGAGCTGCAGCTGCCTCCTGCTCTTAAAAGCCATCTCAGGAGAAGTTTGTTTATGCTGTCCTCCTTTAGATTTCTTGGAAGTTGAGTGAAAGCAGAATTGTGGGAGTTGTAGTCCGGCACATCTCAAGGACTCCAGTTGGGAAAGGCTGCTCTGTTTATCTCAAGAAGCCACTAATCAGGATTATGTGGCACCGGAATATGGTGATTCAGTTTTAGCTATCATGGTCATCCTCTGTAGATTTGGCTAGGACAATTTAATTTTAAACACGTTTATAAATTATGAAATAATTTCTAAAGCCATGTTAGGGTTGGTCTATATAAAGGGGTTCGTGTGAAGGATTATACCACTGCATGGTGTAGAGGGGTAAGTGTAATTTCACATGATTTCCTTGCATCTTACTGCATGTAGTAAACTTGACCATTAGAGAGCAGATTGCCCAGCATGTTTTTCCGATATTCCATCTCCTTTGTGTGGGAAGACTTTATAATGAGGAACATTCAGCCAGCCACTTCTACCGTCTGTGCTGTGGGTGATTCACTCCAGGTGTGAGGTGTGCTGATGCTACTTGGGCTAGTAGACGCTGCCACTGTGCCATCTAAGAATGAATTCCATAAGTTTACCATGCATTCTACACATTTTCCTTGTCTTTTTAGTATTATTTAGTAATGCTAATACTGTACATGTAATACTATTCTTAATAAGATAAATTCAAAGCAAACCCAGTACAAATAAATATACTTCTATTTAAAGGATCAAATTGATGCCATTGGGTGACCCTCAATTTGGGTTTTGTTGCAGAGGGGAATAATTTTATATCCTTTTATTCGGTTTTTTGTTTAAGTAAACTGAAATGTTGACATTTTTCTATTTTTTTTCTTCACCAAGATAATGCCCTTGTCTCAATGTACATATCCCCTTTCTTTTTTTTTAATATGGTACAAATCCACATTTCTTACATTGATTTGAGTGCTTTCTATCCCATCACATAGTTGAATGTGTTTCTAGGGCAGAGCTTTCCAAAGTGTGTGTCGCGACACAAAAGTGTGTCACCACACACAGTCTGGTGTGTTGCCACACAACTCGGAAGCGCTGATCATCATCAGCGCTTCCGGGTTTTCCCGCGGCGACACACCAACGGCGGCGTGCAAAAACCCGAAAGCGGCAGCAGCGCTTCTGGGTTTTTGCGCGCTGCCGCAATGGCGGCACTTCCGGGTTTTCCCGCGGCGACACACCAACGGCGGTTGGTTTGTCACCGCAGGAAAACTTTGGAAAGCCCTGTTCTAGGGGGTTCCACTATTGTAGGAATTCTGAAATACAGTTTTGGAGTTCTCATGTTGGGCTAAATGGCTGTAATGCTGGTTGTTTCATTTATAATTTAGCATGATGTGTGGAACAGGCTTTAGTGAACTTTTCAGCAAATCATGATGAAAACAAACCATGGGTTAATGCGGTGCATGAACCTAGGCCGTATATGACCTCCAAACTAAACCCCAGTTCTGTGACCAAACTGATGCAGGAGGAAGCAGTTTAGTAAAATTGGACTAATTATTGGTTGAGGAAAGTATGCTTATCTCATTAAAATCCAGGACTTCCCCCCCCCCCCTTCCTTCTCCTTCCTCTTCTACATCATTCCCGGAATTTTCCCTTGCCACCCCTGAAATCCAGGCAGTGATTGGGGAGACTGAGGAACACATCCTTATTCGGTCATGAAACTGGAAGGATGACTTTAGGCCAGGCACACACACTCCACCCAACCTACCTTATACGCAGCAGTCCCCAACCTTTTTGGCACCAGGGACCAGTCGTGGAAGAAAATTTTTCCACGGACCGGGGTGGGTGGGTTTGCAGGCGGGAGCCAATTGTGTGCACCGGGAGGGCGGGGTTTGCAGGCGGGAGCCAATTGTGTGCACTGGGAGGGCGGGGTTTGCAGGCAGGAGCCCCACGGCCCACTTCCTAACAGGCCGCGGCCCACAGGTTGGGGACCCGTGCCTTATAGGATGATTGTGAGGATTAAAGGTTGGAAGAACGTTAACCTCCATGGAGGAAGAAGTATAAAACTGAAGGAGTATATTATTTGCATACTGTAATATAATGTGGTGTTTTGTGAAGTGGCAATTCTCACTTTTTCAGCAATCATGAAATCATGCAATCAAAGCCCCTCCCCCTTTTTTATGTGCATGGTTGGGGCCACCATCTTGACTTTTTTTACCCCCTGCTTGTGGACACCCTTGTCAGCAACTACATGAAATGCTCAAAACATAATTTTAGCTATGTTATCCTTTAAAATATAGACATTATTATAAATTCTATTAAGTTGATAATTATATTTTTAAAGCATTAATGATGAGAAAATGGCTTTTAGTCTCTTCTTGATGTGTCATATTAAGCAGAGCCGCATACATTTTGGCCTAGTGTTTGTACAACCGTTTTATGGAGAGAAGCATCAGCCTGAATCTGCTCAAATCCCAACTTTGCCATGTCTGTATGACTATAAGAATTGCTCCTAGAAATTTAAACATTGGGAACAACTTAGTTTTGCTTTGAACCCAAACAAAGCAAAACAAAAATCCTCTTAAACCAATCAGAATAATGGGACCATATTTTTATTTGCAGGTGAAAAGGTAATGCAACCTTTATTAAATTACTTTCCTGTTTGGGCTTATGGTATGTATTAAATTGGTTCCTCCCCACTTTTCCCAATGTTTCAATTATGAAAGGGGAACTGCCTTTAGTTCTCTTTAATGAGAGTTCCTGCCAGCTGACCTAGTTACCTGAACTGGTATTCCATGTCTATCTCCACACATCTGTTTTTTGACCCATTTCCCCCTTGTTGAATTTGGAGCTCTCATTCCTGCCTCTCTACTATTTGAAGAAATAATTGAACATGCTCCCTCCATACACACAAATAGTGATGGGTGAGCTCCCCTGGGTTCAATTAATTAATCAGTCCTTCTAGATTTTTGATAGGACAAGTTTAATTTTTCCCAAGAATTCCCTCTTGATCTGTAATGCTGGAGTGTGCATTGCTGCTACCTGGAATAACTATTCTCATGGCTGCCTGGAATTGGTGTTGGAACTCACTGCACACGGGGCCATCATCTTCTGTCCTTTTTAGTGCAGAACCGAAATGGGCAAATCCTTCCATATTGTTCTGGGATACTAACATGGGGCACGATTTTTTAAAGAAGGCAAGGTGAGCATGTCCCATGGAATGTTGTGTTCAGATGGATGAGTTGGTCAGAGGAGCCTGAGGGGGGAAGCTTAGCCATAGAGGTGGCTTTCAAGCAGTCCAATGTATGCCTCTGTTTTCAGGGAAGAGGTGGCGGGCTAAGGATTAGTCTGCATATACCCATGGAGCTTATTTCCTATATTTTATTTGCTCCATTCCATAGAGGCATATGGAACGGGCTTCTGCTGAATTAATGCCTGCCAGCAGCTACGTCCCTAAGGCTGTTTTTTAAAGCAGGATATAGAATTAGTGCACACCAGATTGGCACTCCAGCTTCTGATAGAATCTTTCTTCAGATCATTTGTGTAGTCCATATAAACTTGATATGATTGGCATGATTTTCTTGCTGTTTTCCACATGCTTTGAAAAGGAATGTTTGGCATTGTGGTGGGAAACTAATAATTCTTAGTCTTGTACTAGTAATGCACATGGAGAGTTAACAGTGTAGAGACTTCTGTAATTCGAGGTATCATGTAGCTCAGCGTTCTGACTTTCCCACACCTGCTGCTTTGGTTTATCTGCAGATAGGGGTAGTTGTAATTTATCGTTGGAAGAAATTGTGCAGGGAAGTTGAGGTTCAGATGATGGTGATTCTGATGTATTTATTTGTTCATTACATTTATTGCCTGCTTTTTCTCCAGCACTCAAGATGATGTACCTTTCTAAACGTTATCCTCTGAAAGGAAGTTAAGTGGAGAGAAAATGACTGGCCTAAAATCTCTCCATGAGCTTCATAGCTGTCTTAATTGTCTACTACTCTTAACACCTATACCACCAACTCCCTGAGGTTTTGCTATCTCCCTCTGTACCACTTCAGTATTGTTGCTTGTCTTCTAAGAATTCCACCATGGTACGCTGTTTCCTGCACAGGTGCTCAGTCACGTGGGCCAGCTGTTATGGTGTGAAGTCACATCCTAGATGTGGTAGTGACTTAGCTAGCTGTAGCAGCACTGAATGTTTTTGTGATTAATCTGGATCTTGGTAGAATTACATGTATTCAGTAATGGCTGTATAGTGTTTTGGGAGGAGAAGACATCATTCACATGTATGCACTCATATATTCAATTAAAACAGTTTGGTGTAGTGCTTAAGGTGCTGGCCTAGAAACCAGGAAGCCATGAGTTCCAGGCCTCCCTGGGTGGCTGAGTGACTTTGGGCCAGCCCAACCCAACGTACAGGGTGGTTGTTGTGGGGAAAATAGGAGGAGGCAGGAGTATTGGGCATGATCACCACTTTGAGTTGACCAAATATATAAAAAGGTGGGATACTAATAATAATACTGTAATAACAACAGCAGCAAAATTAAATCCAGTCATTATTTTTCTAACAGAAAAAAAAATTCAGCTGGATAATTTGAAGAGTTACTTAATTTGCCAATCTTTTTTATCAAGCGGAATTTCAGTATAACTAATTGCACTGAAAGTTTGAAAGGAAGATCAAACGGGGTGGATAGTGTGTGTTATAATCTTGGGTAGTGTATGTTGGTGCAGACTAAAATCTCGAGTGCTACGTGCAGTATTTTATGCCCGCATAGAAGCCTTTTACCCTGATGGCAGCCCTGCTGTTTCCTTTGACCTTTCTGGATGGAAGTGCTTTATGAATATGGAAATGGGTTTCTGGATTCAGGTCATTATTTTCAGAAATTTAAAAGGGAATAAAAATTGTGAAAATAAAATAGACTGGCCTGCAAAAAAACCACAGACTTTAATATGGTTATTAACTGCAGGTTTTCTGAAGTGACAGCAAAGAGCTCTACAATTCCATCCTCATGAAA
The DNA here is from genome assembly GCA_023362775.1 of Charina bottae. NCBI lineage: Eukaryota > Metazoa > Chordata > Lepidosauria > Squamata > Charinaidae > Charina > Charina bottae. The sequence goes on along the minus strand of JALMGJ010000007.1, from coordinate 47,558,213 downwards.
TAATATCATTTGCTCGCCTGGGAGGAGGTAAACTGATTCTGCTAGTCTCTGTGGCCACTAATCTCTTGTATTCAGGTTGCAATAGCAGACTGATGTGGGATTTGCTTTCTGCATGGAAAAGGCCCAAGTAAGCCTTAAAAAAACAGGCAGGTGGATAAATAGAAGCAGATTTTTCTAATTAACTGGTGCCTGGCACTGTAAGCAAAAGCGGGTGCAGTTATAAAAGCTTCCCACCTTCATGGAGAAGCTGGGGAGACCATTAGTTCTCATTGGGCTGTCTAGTTTGAGGGTTATAGGTAGAAAGACATTACCTGTTGGATCTTGTGGTTATTTAACATGAGGTGAGGTGTTAACTTTCAAACAGGTCAAGATTTACGTTAAACATATTTAGATGAATTACTATTATAGCTTCAGGGAATTTTCCTAGGCAAGAGATCCCTAAAGAGAGATGGATGTATTGATCATATTGAAGAAAAGGAGAGTTACTTAAAGATGCATCTGCCATTTTAAAAAAGGACCCAAAGCAGGTTACTATGGCTTGCAAATGATAGTGTTGTTCCCTTTTTTGAAAAACAGGTTTAGAGGCCTGATCCGGGTTGTGTCAGGAATAGGACAAGTGAAAATGTAAGCCTATCTTGGTCATATGAGATGAACCAATGTAATGTAGTTTATTGATCTATAGCATGGAAATATATTTAGTCCCCCCCCCACTAATTTTATCCTCATGATGACCCTGAAAGGCTAAGAAAGAGTGAGTGGAGCTTCATGGCTGAGCAGGTCTTTGAGTCTGGTCTCCTTCATAGTCCGACAGGCCAAACCACCAAACCATCTGTTTGTGTGTTAAAAGGCTCAAGTTCTTACTCACATGCCAAGCTCACCAGACGTACCCTGCCCTATCTGGATTTTACAACTATTGCTGAACTCTCCACAGCCAGCCCCAGGCAGCATGAGTAGTGATGATGGATTCCAGAACTTAAAATTCAGGAAATGAGGAGTGTCATCAGTTTTCTACTCCAGATTCAGGCCTTAATCTTCACTCCCTTTTATAAGGCTCCAAGGCACAAGAAGAGTACTAAGCCTTAACAATCTGGCTTCCATATTACTTCAGCTGCTAGACAACAGTTTTGGACAGTGTAATATTGCTGTTGGATGCTATTTTAGAGGCAGGAAATAATTGCAACTGGAGTGGGCATAAGGGAGAGGATTCTTGACTCTACTTTCCAATAGGAAATCTGTCGTGGCACCAATCGTTTTTGACAAGAGAGGAGATTTAAAGCTGTTTCTTTTGTGCTGGACTGTGTGTGTGTGTGTGTGTATGTTTAGGAAGATGAACAGTGTTTTTCAAACTTGGCAACTTTAAGATGTATGGACTTTGACTCCCAGAATTCCCCAGCCAGCATGAAGTCCACACATCTTAAAATTGCACCATCTGAAAAGCCAGTTTCCTCACTTCTGTTGTAGAAATTGTAAGAAATCAGAAACTGGAAGGATTCAAATCTTGGTGGCTGAATTCTGAACTTGATGAATAAACAGCTCAGTTTATTAGTTCTGGACCAATAACAATCCCTTAATTTAAAAAATATCAAGGGCTTATTTCAGCTCTTTTCAGAGGCACTTCAATTACACTTTAAGTTTTTAGAGTTGCCAGCTGCAAGTGTATGTCTCCTTAATGTATATGGATCCTCAAATGCAATATATGGTTGTAATGGTATGTGGGAATGACCTTGGAAGTCAGGTGGAGGAACCACAGACTAGACAACAGTCGAGTAAGAGGCAGCTGAGTCCGCAGAAGGAATGGGGGCATGGTAAACATCTCAGAAGGGACCTTCCCTAGTTTCTTGGGCTGTAAAGGGGAGGGGGGAGATGTACTTTCAATATAACCTCACAATAAAGATAGAGCTCTACTTCTGGATGTGCTTCTTGTCTGGACTACCTTGCAAGGCTGACATCAATCTTCCAAGTCTGAAAGTACATCTCTCCCACCTCGCCTTTACAGTCCAAGAAACTAGGGAAGGTCCTTTCTGAGACATTTGCCATGCCCCCATCCCTTCTGCGGGCTCAGCTGCCTCTTATCTGACCGTTGTCTAATCTGAGGCTCTTCCTCCTATCTCTCAAGGTCATTTCCACATACGATTACAATGGTTTAATTACCATTTGTTGGTAAATAACCTTTTTTTCTTAAGGTAAGGTAACATTCACTCCATGGTATGCTTTCAGTGAAGCAATGAGCAGGCTTGACATTCTGAAGAGCTGGGATGGAGATGTTCTGTCAGAATTAGTAGCTTTAGAGGGCTTATTGACAGGGGTGTCCACAACGACCGTGGTATCATAGAGCAAATACAAAAGGAACCGAGTTTGTGTCATGACACGCATTTCGGCATTTGTCCATGGATCTCCATGCTTATTGAGTTTCAAATTCAACTAGATTATCTTGATCTGTTTTTCTAAACATCTTCTAACGCTCCTACCAAAACCATGTATTGAAAATCAAATGACTTCTCTTCCTTCCTAAACAGGTTACAACGAAAGCCAAGCAGATTAAAGATTCGGTAACATGTGCTCCAGGTAAGGTGCATCTATATTATATACCTCATGATGGTTAAAGAAAACCTATTTATTTACCTTTAAGAATTAGTAGCTGAACTTTTTTCCCTTTTCATTCCTCATTTGTTTTCTTCTGTGTCATGTATTTTTAGTTGCATGTGTGCATGTAGTGACTGTCCTTTTTCCCCCTTTGGATTGTATATTAATTTCTAGGCATTACTTGGCTGAAAAGCAAATGCTGTAACCCACAGGCTATATTTTGGCCCCTCAAGATTGGGCCAAAGTTTGATGGCCAATTGGCCAACATTTTGGTGGCTCCATAGGTAGAGGCTCATTCAGAAATAAGCATGGAGATGGGACTAGTTTGCCTCCTAGATGCTGCCTGCTGTTACTTGCTCTAACCACACTCCACCACCCCAAAACAACCTGAAATCACTGTTTTTCATGGCAATTTTGTCATTGGGGGATGGCTTCAGGAATTTAAGAATGAGAATCGGGGCAGAATATTTTGAGAGGCAAACTACTCCCATACCTACTCTGAAACCACCACGCCTGCCAAAATATGCACCCCAAAATAGGGACTTTTTAGGAACATTATGGTGTCCCAAAGACCTCTTAGTCCCATTCTTACCCCCCAAAAGGCATTTAAAAATGTTCCCCAAAATATCTCCAGATGGTTTTCTGTAGCCCTCCAAAAGAGAGTTGCAACACATAATCCCTCAAATGTTCCCACTTCTGTGGCTAAGCATATAGAACAGTGTTTTTCAACCTTGGCAACTTTAAGATGTGTGGACTTCAACTCCCAGAATTTCCCAGCCAGCCATGCAGCTGGGGAATTCTGGGAGTTGAAGTCCACACATCTTAAAGTTGCCAAGGTTGAGAAACACTGATATAGATATACTGAAGAACACGTCTTCAGATAACAACTTAACCCAGTGTTCTCTGCAAAATAAATAATAAAAATAAAATAAAATAAAATAAAGGGCCTGAGTTTCTTTGTATTCTGGCCACCTATTATGCTGTAAGCTAGGGAGAGCTGCCTCCTTAAATCTGGGATAGGTGGAGTAGAGCTTTCCTAGCCAAGAGTTTAGGAACTAGGAACCACAGAATCCAGTCTTCTGTTAATGCAGCCTTGAATGTCCATAGCTCCCCACTAGTGGCAGAATAGATGGGTAAAAACACACTCTCCATTTTATAGTAAACAGAGTCAATGAAGCTTCCTTGTCTTGGTTACCAGGACTGGGAATTACTCCACAGCAGTAAATCAAATTAACATATTTGGAGAGAAGGAAGTCCGAGGTTCCTCTACACAAGGAAGGATATTTTAAAATGAAATATAGGTAACGGCTGCTTGCCTGTTATGTATTTAATATTTTTTCATTCCATCACTTTTTTTTTAATAATTCAGTTTTTTAAAACAAAAGCTTTTAGGAGGCTCTCCTCTGCAGCCATGGGAAAGTGGCCGCCTCCAGAACTGCTGAGCTCTGCTTAAAAGTCTGTACAGCTCCTGTGTCCGTAGTAGCTGGAGTAGTGGTGGACGAAAGGTGGTCCTAGGTACAACAGCCATTACTAAGCGCACTGGCTGCTGCTTTTGAAAACAACGGCAGAAAAGGCGCTTCTATGCATATATGCCTTCATTAAGTGGATAATGTGAAACTCTGCCTCAAATGTCAGCAGTGCAAAGAAAACAAAAATATGTGACATCTGTTCCAGAGCACCAAAAGATGAATTAAAATAACTAAGGGTACCATTGATTAAACACCGTGGCAGTGCATTATTCTTCCATTTCAATGGGAGCACTGCAGTTCATTCATTTCAGTGTATCAGTGCATAGAGGAGTGCATGTTAACAAAAGAGCCAGAATATAACGGAAGACCTCTTAACATCGTACCTAATTGATGCTATTTCTGGATTGTTTAAACTAAGTGTGACTACCATGGAAACATACAAGTAAAAATGAAAGCCTGACCTTATTAGCTTGGAATCAGACTTACATCTGACTAAGTCTGGATTTAACCTATTGTGTTTATCAACTCTGATTTTTGAATACAGGTGTCAGATGTTTCCAGGGCTGGTACAAGCACACCCGTGAAGCATACTTTAAAAAAAAATCTGTAATTTGGAATGTTGGTTCCCCTCATCTTTTCCCTTATCATATGTTAATCTGACATGTGTGCTGTTTTCCAATAGGCACCATTAAATTCTCAGAGTTGAAAACTTTGGCCCAGAGCTCAAGATCCAATAAGGCCATTGTTAACTTACCTGATCTTATAATCACTCAACGGGAAAAAGAAGAGGAGCAGGAGGAACGAACGAAGTACAGTTATGATCCAGAAACAATAAACAAGATCACAACAGATGAACAAGAGACTGGGTTAAATGAAGCCAGACATCGCAAGCGGAAAACAGTACCGAAGGCTGCCGAAACAACACTCCCAGGGACAAAAGAGACAACGGAGGACAAGTGTAGAGGGAAGCGCCAGAAGGACTTTGACACTGCAGAACAAGAGGAATGTAGTGATGATGAGGCCAGGAAAAAAGAGAGGGGTCGCAGTTCAGATGACTTGTGGACTCAGAATCAACAGAAGCTTCTAGAGCTGGCTTTACAACAGTATCCAAAGGGAACTCTGGAACGTTGGGATAAGATTGCCAAATGTGTTCCAGGAAAAAGCAAGGTGAAGCCATAGTTTTATATAAGTTTAAAACATACTGGTGTTGGCTAATGTTGTGTGATTTTTTTTTAAAGTTAGTTTTAGATTAACCCTCTTAAATTTAATGCGGTTGGCTTAGTGTATTTTTAAGGGTAATGATAAACAAGACTTTTGCCTGTATTTGTGACGAAGCAATAGCCTGCCTTTTTCACATTTTCTACCACCTGCTTCTCTGAAAGAACAATAGAAGCCAATTCAACCATAGGTTGCAATAAGCAATTAGATACTCTGTTTAGAACACCCAATAAATGTTGCTTAGATTGAAATGCAGGATACCGGTGAGGGCCATGAAATCATAAGCCTGGGAAATACTGGTTGTATCCCTGGTCTATCATGATAGACATGTCTATCACTGTTCACAGCCAAGTTTTAAAGGGTCAATGCTGCACAAGAGGCTTGAGATGAATGAATAGCCTCCTTGATTATTTCAGAAGGTCCATCTGAGGGAGGAGAGCATGCTCTTCAGCTTTCAAGCAGATGTTGGAGAACCAGCTGTGGGTGGTGTCTAATCTCTCTTCCCATGTACATTCCTTGCTACTTTCAGTGCAGGACTTTCTGAGGCTTGAATTCAATCTGTACAATCAGTTGCTGAGGAAGTCCATGTTTTGTAACAAAAAGTGGTTCTCCAGTGTACTCTTGATTGAAAATTTGCGAAGACATATGGTGGCAGACACCTTGCAGAATTGGTTCATGGGCACGTTGCCTCCACCCTTCACTATTGTTTTTCTTAGGCAAGTCAGGAGGCAGGCGAAGTGGTACATTCAATCAAGAAATAGCCAAGTAAGCCGGGAAGTTATGTCCTGTCTCTCTTTCTCCCCCCAACGTGCTGGTAATTTCATGTTTTTAATTATCAAAGCGTGAGGGGTGGGGAAAGAGAATATAAAGGGAATGTATCAAGAGACCAGTCCAAACAACCCATTTTTAGAGTCTCATGCATGGCCAAAGATGGACAATTGAAGAGTAAGGGCACTTTGCCAGGTTTTGTGTTATTCAGTAGGGTAATCTAAGACTGGCAGCTGTACTGCAACTAGCCAGTAGTCAGCCATTCTCAAATGTACTGGATAATTAATGCCAGGTGAGACTTAGGACAGATTAGTTATATCCTTGCTTATCACATTGCCCTGGGTATATGAAAGATGATGTTGGCAAGGACATGGCCAGAAAGGGGGTTGAAATGGTACATCTATCTTGGCTATCAAACGAGATTTTCCTGGGAGAGTTACATCACGCTTCAGCTATATAACAACTACATTAGAAGTACTTGCTTCTGCACACAAAGCAGAGGGAACCCTGTGCTCCGTTCAAAACATTTCCTGAACCATAGTAGAACAGGTCTCCAGCAAAGGAGATCGTTACCTTGTCGTGGTGCTGGAGCTTGAGCACCTCAATGAAACCATGAGCTAAACCGTGAAGGGACACCCAAGACGGGAAGGTCGTGGCAGAGAGGTCAGACTAAATACGATCCCTGGGGAAGGTAATGGCAACCCACCCCAGTATTCTTGCCATGAAAACTAAATGGATCAGTACAACCAAAGATATGTCGGTATACCATCGGAAGATGGGACTCCCAGGTCGGAAGATGGTCAAAATGGACTGGGATGGGCCACTTCACATCAGATGACCACCAGATCTACTACTGTGGACAAGAGGACCACAGAAGAAATGGAGTAGCCTTCATAATTAATAATAAAGTGGCTAAAGCAGTGCTTGGATACAATCCAAAAAACGATAGAATGATCTCAATTCGAATTCAGGGTAAGCCATTTAACATCACAGTGATCCAAATATACGCCCCAACCACAGATGCTGAAGAAGCAGAAGTAGATCAGTTCTATGAGGATCTGCAGCACCTACTAGATAATACACCAAAAAGAGATGTTATTTTCATTACAGGAGACTGGAATGCTAAGGTGGGTAGTCAGACGACACCTGGAATTACAGGCAAGCATGGTCTGGGAGAACAAAATGAAGCAGGACATAGGCTGATAGAATTTTGCCAAGACAACTCACTGTGCATAACAAACACTCTCTTCCAACAACCTAAAAGACGACTTTCTACATGGACTTCACCAGATGGTCGACACCGAAATCAGATTGACTACATCCTTTGCAGCCAAAGGTGGCGGACATCTATACAGTCGGTAAAAACAAGACCTGGAGCTGACTGTAGTTCAGATCACGAACTTCTTATTGCAAAATTTAGAATCAGACTAAAGAGAATAGGGAAGACCCACAGATCAGTTAGATATGAGCTCACTAATATTCCTAAGGAATATGCAGTGGAGGTGAAGAATAGATTTAAGGGACTAGATTTAGTAGATAGGGTCCCAGAAGAACTATGGACAGAAGTTCGCAACATTGTTCAGGAGGCGGCAACAAAAAACGTCCCAAAGAAAAAGAAAACCAAGAAGGCAAGATGGCTGTCTGCTGAAACACTGGAAGTAGCCCAAGAAAGAAGGAAAGCAAAAGGCAACAGTGATAGGGGGAGATATGCCCAATTAAATGCAAAATTCCAGAGGTTAGCCAGAAGAGATAAGGAATTATTTTTAAACAAGCAATGTGCGGAAGTGGAAGAAGACAATAGAATAGGAAGGACAAGAGACCTCTTCCAGAAAATTAGAAACATCGGAGGTAAATTCCAGGCAAAAATGGGTATGATCAAAAACAAAGATGGTAAAGACCTAACAGAAGCAGAAGAGATCAAGAAAAGGTGGCAAGAATATACGGAAGATCTGTATAGGAAGGATAATAATATTGGAGATAGCTTTGACGGTGTGGTCAGTGAGTTAGAGCCAGACATCCTGAAGAGTGAGGTTGAATGGGCCTTAAGAAGCATTGCTAATAACAAGGCAGCAGGAGACGACGGTATCCCAGCTGAACTGTTTAAAATCTTGCAAGATGATGCTGTCAAGGTGATGCATGCCATATGCCAGCAAATTTGGAAAACACAAGAATGGCCATCAGATTGGAAAAAATCAACTTATATCCCCATACCAAAAAAGGGAAGCACTAAAGAATGTTCAAATTATCGAACAGTGGCACTTATTTCACATGCCAGTAAGGTAATGCTCAAGATCTTGCAAGGTAGACTCCAGCAATTCATGGAGCGAGAATTGCCAGATGTACAAGCTGGGTTTAGAAAAGGCAGAGGAACTAGAGACCAAATTGCCAATATCCGCTGGATAATGGAGAAAGCCAGGGAATTTCAGAAAAACATCTATTTCTGTTTTATTGACTATTCTAAAGCCTTTGACTGTGTGGATCATAACAAATTGTGGCAAGTTCTTGGTGGTATGGGGATACCAAGTCATCTTGTCTGCCTCCTGAGGAATCTGTATAACGACCAAGTAGCAACGGTAAGAACAGAGCACGGAACAACGGACTGGTTTAAAATTGGGAAAGGAGTACGGCAGGGTTGTATACTCTCACCCTACCTATTCAACCTGTACGCAGAACACATCATGCGACATGCTGGGCTTGAGGAATCCAAGGCTGGAGTTAAAATCGCTGGAAGAAACATTAACAATCTCAGATACGCAGATGATACCACTTTGATGGCTGAAAGCGAGGAGGAGTTGAGGAGCCTTATGACGAAGGTGAAAGAAGAAAGTGCAAAAGCTGGGTTGCAGCTAAACCTCAAAAAAACCAAGATTATGGCAACGAGCTTGATTGATGACTGGCAAATAGAGGGAGAAAAAGTGGAGGCAGTGACAAACTTTGTATTTCTAGGCGCAAAGATTACTGCAGACGCTGACTGCAGCCAGGAAATCAGAAGACGTCTACTTCTTGGGAGGAGAGCAATGGCAAATCTTGATAAAATAGTTAAGAGCAGAGACATCACACTGACAACAAAGGTCCGCATAGTTAAAGCAATGGTATTCCCCGTAGTAACCTATGGCTGCGAGAGCTGGACCATAAGGAAGGCTGAGCGAAGGAAGATAGATGCTTTTGAACTGTGGTGTTGGAGGAAAATTCTGAGAGTGCCTTGGACTGCAAGAAGATCAAACCAGTCCATACTCCAGGAAATCAAGCCAGACTGCTCACTTGAGGGAATGATATTAAAGGCAAAACTGAAGTACTTTGGCCACATAATGAGAAGACAGGATACCCTGGAGAAGAAGAAAAAGTGAAAGTGAAAGTGAAAGTGAAAGTGAAAGAAAAAGGGAAAGTGGAAGGCAAAAGGAAGAGGGGCCGACCAAGGGCAAGATGGATGGATGGTATTCTGGAGGTGACGGACTCTACCATTGGGGAGCTGGGGATGGTGACGGCCGACAGAAAGCTCTGGCGTGGACTGGTCCATGAAGTCACGAAGAGTCGGAAACGACTGAACGAATAAACAACAAGTAGAACAGGTAACTGTTATAAGCAAAAAGCCATACAGTAGTCGTCACTGCTGCTTACTGTTTTGTCAGGCTTTTGAATTTTGAAAATGTTTTAATTGTATATTCTGGGCAGCCTGCAGATACACATTGGAAAAATTGGTACAAATGTGTTTGTTTATGCAATGAATGGGGGCTTATAGCCATCATTATGTCTGTTGGAAAAAAACGGGCTTAGAATTTCTGAGGGGCTACTCAGATTCCCAGGCTGGGAGGGAGTGAATGGGGTGAGGCACACCCGAGTTCATAGCTTTCCAAAGTGTGTGTCGTGACACACTACTGTGTCGCCTGCGGTGTCCTGGTGTGTCGCGCGCAAACCCGGAAGCGCTGATGGGGGGAACAGGAAGAAGCGGCACCCCCGCCATTCAGCGCCGTCGGCTCTTCCGGTTCCCCCCATCAGCGCTTCCGGGTTTGCACACGACACACCAGGACACCGCAGGCTGCGCCGCCGCCGTTCGTGTGTGTCACCAACATGAAAAGTTTGGAAAGCTCTGCCCTAGCTAAATCCAAGCAAGACAGATTCATTGTTAGTGCAGAGCCCTTGTGGATCTATGGATGTTTCAGCTGTTGGCTTTGATGGGGTGGCACTACTCTTGGAGGAGCTGGGACGCAATCTGAGAGTACTCCTGGTCTCCAGAGCAGCAGCTGCAGGCCGTGGCCAGGAGAATCTTTGGCTGGGTCCCACTAGTCCGCCAGTTGCAACCTTTCCTTGATCAGGAGATACTGGACAATTAATCATGCCGTTGTCAACTCAGTTAGACTACTGCAATTCATTTTACATGGAAAAGCCCTTGAAGACAACCTGAGGCTGGGGCTGGCACAGATGTAATAGGTTTAATAGCAGAGTGACATCTATTCTGCAGGAGCTGCATTGGTTGCCAGGAGGCTTCCAAGCCCAATTCGGGGTGGTGGAAAAGCCCTATAAAAGCCCTGTATGGCCTCACCCCTTGTTACCTTTGGGGCTGTTTGCTCCAGATGGAATCTGCCAGCTCCACCTGATCTAGCCAGGGATGCTGCGGGCACCGACCCCACGAGAGCTTGAGGGGAGAGAGGCCTGCAAGACAGCCTCCTCGTTAGCAGTGTCCTCACTGTGGAATACTCCGCCGTGCAAGGTCAGGCTCCCACCTTTGTGACATTTAGAAACGGAGTGCAAAATTCTTTGCAAGGGCTTTGGAATGGAGGGTCCTCAGTAGCTGACAGTAGTGGAGGAAGATATGGTTCTGTTTGCAACTTTATTAGGTGTATTATCTTTTTAATATTGTAAGCTACCTAGTGTTCAGTGAATAGGCAACATACAGATTGTTGTAATACACACACAAACTTGTACATGAACTTTTTCCCATAAACTTAGAAAACATTTTCCCTTTCCCTCCTGTCTAGTGTAAATTGTCTATAATGCCTAATGTAAATTTTCAAGTAGCTTTTAAAAATGAAAACTATGCATTAATGATGCACGTTTCTTTTTCTGCAGGAAGAATGTATGACTAGATATAAGCTGCTGGTTGAACTTATACAAAAGAAAAAAATGGCAAAAAGCTGAATATTTTGAAGAAATATTCATCAAAATGAGATATGTTGATGAACATCATATGCAGTGACTTGTATTTTTGTACCTCATATTTCAGTATGTCATGTGCCTTAGTAAAAATCTGTAAATTTTTTCACCTTCAATTTGAAATATGTGTTAATAGAATCAATGTATTTTTGTACATATTTTTTTTGACAGTGTGGTAATTGGTATTATAAGGAATTATGTCACTTGGAATACATATTGGAATAACTGGGCAATATCTTTTAATATAAAGTCATGTTGAAGGATGGGAAACATGGTGTCTTCTAAGTTTTTTGCCTTTCAGTTTTCATTAATAACCATTCATGCCCTAAGGATATTGCATTTTCTGTTTTATTATCATATAATATTGACATTACATTCATCCTATTCCAGTGGAGCATGCAGAGGTCGGGACATGCACAATTTTGTCAATTCTGAAATAGAACACTCTATGGAAGTCCAGACAGTTCCATTCCTGGATCAACAAATTTTGCATATCCCAATGTAGGAATTACTGTTGCTATGGAGATTTATGGAGAATCAGCAAATAGGAACTGAATTCATTTTGTTCTATTTGCCTGCACTTTACCATGGATCTTGATAATACTTATTTTCAGGACCATCCTGTTCAATAGAGCAAATTCTAATGTATTTATTGCCATACATTGTAATACTTGGTCCCCCAGTTAATACTGGACTGCAGTCACTTCCCCATAAATCGCCTTGGTGCCTCAAACTTATGGGAACTGGAAGTCAGTTTCAGGTGGGCATAGTCGCCCATCCCTCTTTCTACACAGAGCATAGCTGAACAGCATAAATGATTTAGAAATAAGAGCATCCCCTTTGGAGAAAGTTATTTTAATTGTAAAAAAAAAAATTGGAAATTTTAGCTGACTTCAACTGAAGAACAAAAGGATGGTAAGTCCTGATCAGTAAATGCATCAAAAGTGGGATTTTTTTCCCCTATGGGGGCTATATTAACTCAAGATGTAATGCATCAGATGTCAGACTGTGTGTGTGACATTTCAGGCACTCCTACACTATATGTAGAAGCAGCCACAGCTTAAAAAGATACATTCCAGTTATGAAGCTTGAGTAAAAGAGAGAACATGTTTGCATTTGTAGACCAAGCTCTGTCTGCTGATAGTTGGTGCTACTGATGAAGGCAAGCCTTCATTCCAAGCAGGGGAAATTCCACTAGGCCAGAAGAATTCTCAAGTTTTTCAGCCTTGTGGGGAGGAGTGGAGCAGAACTGTTGCTTTCAGCTTGAAATGTTTACTCATTTCACACCATCTCAGGCAGGGGTGGGATGGGGGTGCCAATCTGATTTTTAAAAAAAAAAAAAAAAAGTGCTAAAACGTGTACCTTGTGTTGCTCAAGGTTTAAGAAATCAATTGTGCCTGTTTTCTTTGTGGTGACATTTGGGGGGCGGGGGGGGGGGGGGTTGCTGCCATTTGCAGCATATTTTCTCTTACAACTAGGGTGAAGTTGTACATGCAGGTTCTTCCTCCCAGGTGAAAGGGTATCAAATATTGTGAAATGGCCCTTTTCTCAAGAAAGATAACTTTTATGTCAAGGCACTTTCTGCTGCTGCAGGAACTGGACTTTCCATTCCAGCTTTATATTTTATAGCCATTTGTTAAGAGTATCCACATTAGAATACAGTAGACCTGTTTAAATTCCACTTAAAACACTACAATTTGAGCATCTACCAGTATGCATTAAGAGTATGTTAGGAATGGGATTAAGCTTTCATACATATGAATATAGCTTACACTGAACACAATGACTAACCCTTGATGAAGTCTGTATCTTGCATTGCCATTTACAACCATAAACAATATTAAAATTTATTAACCAAAGCTTTGTACATATCTTTATATAAATTGGCAATTTTACATCTAGGCAAAACAACATTTTGTACAAATTGTTAACAGAATATTAAACAAGTGGTTTAAATAAATTAAACCACACTGATTTAACTTTAGTAAATTTATCTACAAAAGTGATTTGTGACTTTAAAAATTGCCATTAATATATAAAAATAAATTATTTTTTACCTTTCAATTAAATCTACCAGTTAGAAATTTTACAAATCAAAATATCCACATTTTATGAATTTTTCACAATACAAAACAGTCACAAAAACTTATTTACAGAAATGAGGTAAGAACTGTGCAATGTTTAACCGAACAATATTGCAGAAACAATAGGTTCTTCCAATTAAGTACACAGTGAAGGTCTAAGTATACTTGAGTATTTTCCACTAATAACTCACACAAACTCAAATTAGTGGCTATTAACTCTCAAATTAAAACTCTCTCCTGTTTTACTGCATAGTCATATCATGAAATTAACTCTTCAAAGTGAAATACGTCTTTTTCACCCATTAACATTTTATAGGAATGGAAAACCTCTTTCCCCCTCCTTTTTTTTTTTGGTAATTTATTAGTGGAAAGCAACCCAGGTAATGATTTGCCTGAGCTATCTATAGTGACAAACACGTCTAGTAAAGGCAGATCAACGAGGAAGGCTGCTGGTGCAAAATTGAACACGGCTCGCGGCTTTTATAACTCACTTAGTGCATGCCCAGCTGTATAAAGCCATTCCCACCCAACAGAGGGAAGCAACAGGCACTTGGGTTACATTAAATACTACCAGAACAGGAATTACTTTCTCATGTGGTAAGATTTCTATGACTTTTCAACAGATGTTTTTCCAGTGACTTTGAAAAATCCATCTCAAAGTTAACCACTACTTGTCATTTCTTAAGTGTTCCGGCTCTAGCAAAACATTTTAAAATTTTATTTATTTATTTATTTTATTGTTCATATTTCTATTACCGCCCATCTCGACAAAATAAATCACTTAAAACCTGGTTCTTTTCTGAGGAAAAAAATGGTGCTTCTAAAACATGGATGACAAGCCACCATGTCATTGGCAAAAATTTCAAATTTTCTTTGCTTTCTTCAGAGAAGTGATGGAACTAAAGATTTGATCTTTAGCACTGCAGGATGTGAAAAGGCTGCTCCATCAGCAGCAGAATCCCAATCAGTTGACCAAACTGACAGTGCTCTAATGCGAAATCCAAGTTCCACGCAATTTGAGGGAAACAGTTCAGTTTCAGTGCAACAAAAAGCAACAAGGTCAAACTTTACAATAAACGTCTTCAGGTAGATTCACTTTTCCAGTGTGCAGTTAGCTCATCGATGCCTCTTGTCATACCTGCAGAGAGAAAGTCTGCAACTCACAGCCTGATGAAGTGCTATCAGCAGGATTTGCAAGTTTACATATCCTTTCAAGTGTTAATTTTTTTCTGGTGCAAGGGATCCACTTTTATCACTGAGCCTCTGGAGAAGAAAAGAAACATACTGTTTTACAACTGCTAAAATTGCCAGTTTATTTGTAATGTACAATTTATACATCTAGCCAGAATACATCTGTACCGCAAAGAGATTCTAGAGGATTGAGCGCACTTAGTCCCACCCATATACCCACATCTGGCAATACTTTCTAAGGCTGAGAAGCAACACCAGGACTGATACTTTGAAGGGAGGAGTGCTTGGCCTCCAAAGCTGCTGCCAAGGTAAATCTCCATCTGCTAATTGTTCTCCCTTCTGGCTGCTTAGCCTCTTTTGCAAGTCCAAATGGGCACAGAAAGCAGCATGTGGTCCTTGCTTTTTGTTCCCTGCTGTTGAGTGAGAGGGAATTCTCTCTGAATTAAGGACCACTCACTCCTGGGGGAGGGAGTGGAGAGGTCGCCCCCATCTCAAGCTAGAAGCCTCTTATCCTGCTCCTCGATTCAGCCAGCTTCTGCTCTCACCACACTATACAAAATGGGAAATAATATTAAAAAGGATTTGAGGAAGCTCAGGGCATATTCCATTCTGAATAGCCAAGAGAAAGTTCTGCATTCATTTGGCTTACTATTGAGATAGAAAAGCAGCAAATTCGAAACTAATTAGGTTTAGCTGTGCAATTTTAATAGGAAATTCAAAACAATTTAACAAAAAACCCTTACAATTTTAGGCTGACCGCTAGTAGGCTTCTTAAATAGATTATAAATTCTCACACTTCCTTAAATGAGATTAGACTAAAATATTGGTCAAGTAAATGCTGATGACTGATTAAGGAATGTAAAAGAAACTAGTGGGCAGATCGTATTTTAAGAACAGTGATTGGTACCTAAGAAAGGAAGGGAACTGATGTGCAAGCCCGCCTTCAAGCCATTCTCTCTGATTCAAAATTCCTGGCCATTCATGCGTATATGTGGGACACGTTTTGGACATCCTCACAATCATCTTTATTATTCTGCTGGATATTCCAAAGGTGGGCCCTACCACTGAAACAATGTCCAGTATCTTAAAATTCTTCCGGCAACTCACACTGCACGTAACAGGCGGCTTATAAAATGGAACACACTGCTCAGGAGCGGCATTAACACATGCTTTTAAGACAATGCCTACCAGAAGGAAAGGCAGTTCAACCCCTTGCCAGCGGTTAAAACCAGAGGTGTAAATGAACTTTTTTTAAAATTTAAAATGCTTGAGCATTTTAGCCTACTGACCTGATTCTAGCTGCTCGGGTCAGGTTTAGAAACTCACTGCTGGCACAAAGCCACAGCTACTGGCATGAAGCCAGCACAGTAGCACCAACGTGACCGTAATTGCGCTTTCTACCCTGCGAAGATGGAGGAGCTGCAATACCCTAGAAGCCAAGAATACTGAACTACAGTTAGGAAGTAGGAAAGTTTTATGTTCATTTTCATCATAGTGAAGTTTAGCTTGTCAGCTTTACCAGACAGAGGCAGAACAATCAGAGCTATCTGGTTCATTCAGGGACCAGATGCCCAAATAGCTGAGATAGTACAAGCTGCTTGTTTTGAGTTGCACACCTATAAAATAGTAACATGTTCTTTCTTTTTAAATCTTTTATTACAAGCACAACCTCTTTTTATATTTTTGTACTGATGCATAGCTAAGACTGTCTTCTGCACTTGAAAAATCCTTTGAGTTCACTCTGATGTACATATTATCTGTATATACTTACAGAGACTTTTTGAGCTGCATTATCCCCGTGAATTGTAAGGAATGGGTTAGTAGCAGCTGTATGGAGTGGAGATGCCTGAGAGCCTGCCAGCAAGTTATTAATGGGAATCTGTGTTGCTCCCGAAAGCTGCAGTTGCTGTACTTCAGGTTGATGCTGTTGCACCAGTTGATACAGAAGCGCTTGATGCTGTTCCTTTGGTACAATAGTGGAGGAGCGCTGTAGTTAGTCACTTTATGGATGACAATATTTTTCATGCATTCAGAGAAACAAGTAGTCAAATATGGGTGAAAGCTAAACTTTTAAGTGGTTCTCACTCAGCCAGATTTATAGACACCTCCTTCTATCATGAGGATTCATTTTTCTATAGTTTGGAATACAAAAAAGTGACAATATTATTTCATTACTCCAGAGAGGAAGAGCCAAAAATATTCTTCTTAAGGCTCCTATATGCAGAAGGGTTTCCTCCCTGATCAGAGATTCTACATGGGAGGGCTTGGATACAGAATACTCAGATTCAAATTCCTGATCAACTATGAAGCTCACTGGATCCAAATCATCATCTCTCACAGGGTTATTGTAAGAACAAAAAAATCATTCTGAGCAGAGAAGTATGAGAGAACAAATATAATATTTTCTTATTTAAAAAAATGAAAACAAGCAGAAAATCTCTCACTCATCCTGTGAACTATAAAACGAAGGGAGAAAAAGTTGAAAGGACAAGGCAAGAAAGAATATGTCAGCTGTCTTCTGACTGGGTAGACCAATGCAAACACTCAAATTACAGCTGAGGAATTTGGTTGCACCAAAATCAAAATACTGGTGGGATAAACTAAAAGCAAACTTCTGTTTCTGGAGAACTGACGGGGGAACCATCCTGGCAAGATCTTTCTAAGGAACTACAGGCCTAATAGCTTCTCAAAGAGGGGCTGTGGCTATCCTTTTGTTTTACTTTAGAGAAATTCTTTGAAAAAACCAAGTGATTTTTCTTTGCACGTGTCCTTTTTGGACTCAAGATTTAGAAAGGGGGGTGGGGTAGCCTTCCAACGTTTGCTGAAATGTATTTCCCAACAAACCAGCTAGCATGGCCAGTAATTGAGGATGATGGAATTTGTACTTCAGAAATGTGTACTGGGTAACAGGTTTCTCCTGATTTAGAACAAGAAATGAACCAGCTCCTGGACAAGGTTCAGTAAACTAGGTGAATTCAGAATGCAATAATATCACACATTTTTTGGTCATGAAATTCTTTCTAAAGGAAAATTGCACTGTAGTTAGTTTTCTATCACATATGGATGGGGAAGGATCAGGCACTCCCCCAGTAAAACAGGTAATTCAATCCCTTACACATTAGGCAACACTGTCCTCTGCAGCCAACAAGGCTCAAAAACTAAATTGGTCAAAATGGCAGTTGCAGTATTGCTTTGTTATTTTTTAAGGCAACAACTGCACTATTTTTAGTGGTGCTTCTGCTTTGTTTCTTGAGGACAACAAACTGAGTTACCTGGGAATTCATCCTTCCCTCCTTGATGTGCTTGTAAACTCTCAGCTCTAAGCACTATAGAACAGGCACTGCAAGGATACACAGATGTAAAGGTGGGAAAATCTCCAAAATTCTCTCTTCTCAGACAAAATGGATAATGGATCATCCCTGGAGGCACATACTGGGAATGCTAAGAGCCTAAATACATTTTCAAAGCATTCCAGTGAGGCGGCTTCTAAGATCTAGATCAAGGATGAATCACAGGCATAATCATCAGGTTGAAAGAGATTGGCATGAGCTCTGCTAGGGAATGAACCAACATGATCTCATGTTATTAATGACAGTGGACAAAATATGTGGACAAATGGCCTCAGCAGATGCAGGCTTCCCTGTCTAGGGGAAGGTAGTGATCTTTGTACAAGAAGCCACACTGACTTGAATTCAGACGTGAGATCTGTCTTGAAGGAACATCTCCAAGGAGAGAAGTTCTGAGGATGAGAGTGCAACACATGCAAATCTGTATGTTATGTTATCAGTCTATAAACATGTTTAGGTGATGGAATTTGGTAAGAATATGGAGTAAGTCAATATGTGCTATGTTTTGCTTCAGTATATCTTGGGCTGTTCCAATAAATGGGACTATGAAAAACTTGGTGTGAAATGATGTGCCCTAGAAGATTGGGAAAACATGGAGCTAACACAAATTGGAGAGAGATGTCCTTCAGAAACAGAATAGGTATGAGGTGACCAGGTATGAGCTAAGTGATTTCAAGACAGCCAATAGGGGAAGATTTTGGTTTTGACTATCCCAATGGATAGGGGAGCAGTCTGCAAAAGTAGATCTTTAGAGGGATCTGTCCTAAATATATGCTTCTGAGATCAAATCATGTGCTTGAAGAGAAACTGGTGAGGACCAGACAGTACAAATCAAGTTCATCAATAGCAGGAACAGCAGTAGCATAATTGAAGAAGGCAGAGCAGAAGGAACTCATGGATCCTAGACCCTGAACTGAGGAGGCAACAGGAGCTTTTTCTTATTGCCCTGGTTGAAATTTGAAGCCTCTGAGAAAGCTTTGAATTGTTAATGAGTGATTTTCACAACACAATACTGATAATGGTGCAAAAGAGATCTGCAGATCTTCTCCAGATGGTGGAGAATTCAGTCAATCTCTTGGAAAAATGAGAGGACCACCAGGCAAAGGGGGGGGGGGGGGACGACATAGTAGGAGACTTAGAGGAATAGAAGGGAGTTACAATATCTTTGAAGTCAACCACCCCTGAAGCTCGTTTCAGAAAGTGGCTCACAAGCAGGAACTGCAATAAGCCCATTTAGTAAATGCCTGTCAGGGATAACGGATGTTTATTTCACCAGGGAAAAAAAGACCAGTTCATGCCCATTTGCTCTCACAACACTAGCACTTGTGAAATAGGTTCTTACAGCCATAACGCTGAAGGCTGGATGTCTGTGACAGGAAAAGGTGTCCTGATGAACAATTCTAAGGATTTTTGAAGAAATGCTGAGAAAAGACTAAAGAAAATAAAAAAATAATAAGGAAGGAAAGAAATAATTTTAGTAAAGCAGAAGAACAAACATGTTAAAAGTGGTGATGGCAGAAAAGAGATTGAAGGGAATCAGTGGGAGCTCTGTCTAGGGGCTTCCAACCAAATAAATTTGTAAGCCCTGGACAGGTCTGAATGGGGCTCTGGGAATCAGAGACCACGATGATATATAATTGTGCATACATTCTCTTACTGCTCCTCTATTTTTCGATGCAATAAGTGAAGACATGCCCAATTTTCTTTTCTTCTGAGGTGGACTTAAGGTATATGTTCTTTACCCGATTCTTTCTTATGTTTTTTTAAAACTGCAGATCTCTGGATTGTCCGTGAACATTCTGGTGTTACTCAGAGATAGACTGTAATGTCTTAGTTTTATAAACATCAGCACTCATTCCTGAACACTGGAAATACAATTAATGATAAAACAGAAAAGCTTACTGATGTGAATTGTTGAGTATTTAGTAACTGCTGAAATTGCTGCTGCTGTTGATGCAGCAGCAGTTGTCTCTGCTGATCAGGAAGAAATCCAAGTCCGGAGGCACTGCAAAATAGCAAGACGTATTTACTGAGCAAACATACTTGAATCATTTCTATACCATACTTTCTGAAAAAGCAAACCATTTAAAACTAAGCTATACACAGATTTATATACATAGGCTGATTATGTATTTCTAAGCATCTACTCAATTCTTATCTTAAAAGCTTTTACTGATATAACATTAGAAAATAAATACAACTGAACCACCAAAGTACTTAATGCCACTGATCTGATAACAAAATAACTGGTATCTTTAATTGTGCAAACACCGAAAATCTCATCCATTTTCAGTTGCCTGTTGAGCTATTCTAAGAAGCAAGGATGACAGCTATCAAATGCCTCTTTACACATTTTAAAAATATATGACTTTTTCTTGCACTATATAAAAAACAGTGCATACTTGCTGAAACAACTTAAAATATATACTTAAAATATATACTAGTATCAATATAAAATATTTTCAAATTAAGCATTAAAAATCTGTTATTCCCTGAAGTTTCTAGGTTTCATGCATTCTTTATTCCAGCTGACAATTCTGTGGCCCACTGCAATCATTCCGACTATTACATTCTAGAATTCCTCTTTCAGTATATGGTATATTCATATTTACATATTTACAATATTCACAGTGTATTCTTCATTCATATTTCCCTTCGCTCAATCACTAAATATGGATTTTTCACTGCTCACTTCCGGACAATTAACCTTTTTCAGGTCTTAACTTTAATATGATTTAACCATTAGTTCTATACAGACTGCATCACTAAGTACAGTAGAAACTTGGTATTTAGCTTTTCATACAAAGGACACAAAGAAAACTAATATTTCATGAGTCATCTGGCAAAACTCATATTAAGAGCCAATGGGAATAATTGAAGGGAGCAGGGTATACCAAAACAATTGAAGTCAAACAATAGCAACGCCAACTGTTGCACCCAAAAGTTATTTCTGTGACTGCAAAACATGGGGATGCCACACATTTTACATACAAAGCATCAACTTGACCATTGGGCAAACAGTGAATGCTGATAATGTGTGGAAAACATACTGTACATTTTCTATGACAATCTTAAGATTGAGTTCCCATTTCTCCTTTGAAGACTGTTGGCCAGTGAAGTTCTTTTTGAGTGGTGTGAAACCTTTCTATATAGCCAAGCTGCTACAAATTTCAAAGGACAGTTGTGACTAGTTTTATTTTATTAATTTATATGGCTGCCCCACTTGCAAATGTGACTCTATGTTACGCTTTGAAATAAAATACCTTAAGATAATAATTGCAGGGAGGTAAAATGGTCAGGGTTTATTTCAGTTTATACAATTTATGGACAGGGAATAGCTGCTTCCTGGAGGTTTGAGGGTTCCTACTTGTCTTCTGGGTATTTGCTGACCCTTGTTATTAAAAGTTACTCAAACTGAATTTACTGTCAGAATTGCTGGATTCATTGCCTTACCTGGAAGACAAGTTCCTCCTACTACCATTAAAAGGTCAAGAATGATTCTTTTCTTAAATAAACTAAATAAAAAAAATTTAGTTTTCAGGCAATAATCACTCCATATTAAGCATACTAATTTTAAGCTTCAGTAGACAATGGCGGCATCTCAAATTGAGGCCATTTGAATAACTGGAAGCAGTTTATTTGACAAAGCTATCCAAAGGTTTGACTAAAGAGTCATCAATATGCAGACGAGCCACACATCAAATAACTGTTTTTATCTATTAACTTAAGGAGGCTATGGAACTTCTGAGCAAGGATTTGGAAACAAATACTGAATGGGTGAGGCTGAACAAACTGAAGCTTAATTCTGATACTGAAATTGTACTAGGGTAGTAGGAAAAGGGTAACAGAGGCTCTAAACTGCTTTTGGATGTGGCTGCTCTCTCTCTCTCTCTGAAGGTCACATGCTGCAACCTGAGATGCTCCTTGATTTCACACTATCTTGGTGGTGTTAAGGCTAGATGGCGGCAGCAGCAAGAGTGCCTTTAATCTACCTTGTGATAACAGACCTTGCCTCATGCTTGTCACTGGCAGTTTGGAAGAACTAGCTAACACAGCTCCACTGTTGGGATGCATGTAGAAACAGAGCTAGGCTGGACAGTTAGAGTGTGTCACTCCAATATTCTAAGAGTCCACAGTGCTAGCCTCCTCCTCTAAAACTTTAAGCCATTCGGGTCTTGGATGCTTGATGAAGTGCTTACATTCATGGAAACTTGAGTTTGAGAAGAGAAAACCTGCTTAAGACCTGCCGGGACAGGAATTTTTTGATGATGGTCATCATTCTGTGGAACATCCTCCTTAATTTTTTACTGAACTATAGTCTGATCTATTCATGTGTTTATGTTGCTTAATTTGCATAGCATGGAGGTTTGCTGGGAATGGTACCAGACTGCTTTATTGTTTCAGGAAAGAGTCTGATTTTTCTCTTTTCCCACACATACATCACTAATTTTGCATTCCCATAAACAGTGTTAAGGCAAAACACAAACCACGAGATGGGGAGGAAGGGCAGAGAATGCAGTTCAGAATGTATTTATTTATTTGTTTATTCACTGGATTTGTGTGCCACCAAATCCAAACACACTTTGATAGATTACTTGTATTATGGCAGGATGAATATAAGAGAGAGGAAAATCTATAAGCAAGTATTTTCATTATGATTAGAGTATTATATCCAAATATACATATTTACACACCTACTTTGTGAAAGGGTTACCTGTTACTGAGCGTGGTTGGCAGAGGATGTACCGCATTTGGTGGCACAGCTGTGTGAGCTAGAGGAGAAGGATTCTGTGATATTGTAGCAGAAGTCTGAATTACGCCATTTAAAGCCCCAACGATTCCATTGATTGCCAGCTGGTTACCTGGCAGAGTTCCAATTATTCCACCCACTGTGGGAATGTTGGATGTTACAGTTTGCATTCCACTGGCAAGGGCCCCCACTGTCACACCATTGACCTGCTGAACTCCCCCAACTCCTGGGCCTTGCTGAGCTGGGCTCTGCCCAGCAGGTGGTGGAGTGGAGAGAGCAGAGGAACTGCTGGTGCTTTGTCCACTGGAGTGTAGCTCCTAAGAAGAACACAAAGACTCAGCTGTATCAGACGTCACACAACAGCAAACTAATAGGAAAGCAGTATTAACCAACGAGATACGTAAGAACTTAAAAAAAAACAGTACCTGATTTAATACAGGGAGGGAGTTGTCAGGTAGAAAACTGCTTCCCAGGTTAGGGCTTTTGCTGCTGTTCAGAGAATCAGAGCTAACAGCTAGAGTGACAATTTTAAAAAAATCTTAATCAGGTTTCATGCTTTTTGGATGCAGAAATTATGTGGGACATTTAATAAAATCTGAACTCTGAAACTAATAAATCAAGCTATTTACATCCATAATTTTTATTGCTGATAATGGGTTCAACCACAGCTGGTAGAAATAGTTAAGAAGAAAGCTGCTGTTTGAACTGCGCTTTTTATAATATTTTGGAAAAACTCTCACTGTCTGTAATACGATTTTAGACATCATGAAGGTGTGTTAAACTGATCATTTAAGTCAGTCTCCCCCTTTGGTCATCCTCAAAAGTTTTACGTATGCCATTCCCTTTAAAAGTGTTTTCAGGCATTACTCATTTTGTAGGCCATATTATAGAAGAAAGCAATAATAAAATTATTTTCCCCACAGAGATGCCTACAAGTCTTTTAGAAATTATTATAAAGCTCAACTTAAAAGAGAGAACTACTTTTCTCTACTTACCAGTCTGGGCTGAAAAGACAGGCATTTGATGAGAAGGACTTGGATTGGTTGTTATTGTTGGGAAAGGAACTGAAAGCTGGGCATTTAGTAGCTGGAGGCGCTCCTTTTTAGCAGTCAGATTTTTAATCTGTTCTTCTAAGCGGCGATTTTCAACTTGAAGCTGGTGTAAAGACTTTAGCATGCCTAAAACTAAACAACAATATTTTAAAACCCTGAAAGTTGCATCTAAATATTATTCTGTACTTCAAAATATTGCATGTCATTCTGCATATACAATTATACTGCTACATTATCATAATTAGTTGTTTGCTAATAAATTATTGGAGAATATTTATTTACAATGTAAACTATATCCATATCAGATATTGAAGGGATGAAAAATATTTCAAGTGTCCTTTGAAATTAGCCATGATGAGAATTAAACTAATTTTAACACATACACACATGCACATGCACCAGATCTGTTCATACACATCTATGCAATCTGACAGTCCTGCCTTTCTGGAAGTAGAGTGCCAATGCCACTATGGAAGGAGCAATATCTTTATTGTCCTGTGTATCAAAAATATTGTGAAATTGTCAAACACCATAAATGATTCCATTTCTCACATAGATATTTAACAGTTCAAAGCTTCAGTCCAGAGTCTTTGAAGCATAGACAATCATTTGTCCTACCAAAACTTGTGAACAATTGTACATACGGTTTCTACTCTACTCAATTGGAAATGGAGAATTTTTAAAATGGACTGGGAGAAAATATCCATTCTATTAACAAATAATTGTTCGAGAAAAGAAAATTCACTGAGTTATAAAGTTTAAAGCCAGTTTGGTCTAGTGGTTAAGGCAACAGGCTAGAAACCAGGAGTCTGTGAGTTCTAGTCCCGCCTGAGGCATGAAAACCAGCTGGGTGACCTTGGGCCAGTCACTCTCTCTCAGCCCAACTCACCTCACAGGGTGGTTGTTGTGGGGAAAAGAGGAGGAGGAAGGAGTATTAGGTATGTTTGCCGCCTTGGGTTATTTATAAAAATAATAAAGGCGGGATAGAAAATAAATAAATAATGAAATAATTAATTAATATGCCATTGTACCCTCAAGACAATTTTGGGTTGTTTTTTAATTACAGAAATTGTTTTTTTTTAATCAGCAATCAATGAGAACTTTTTATTGCATTTAAATCAACAGAATCAAGCTGTTTCCAGTGTCCATTTAAAGAGCACCCAGCAGGGATCCTTAAGGCTCCTGCAGTCCTTGCCCTCTTCCTGCAGATAAAGCACATCCTCAGCCAAATGCCACTGACTTGTGCTCTCAAATTTGGAATTTGGATGAATTTTGGAACTTTCCTCAGCTAGCAGGTAAGACAGTTTGGCCATTATAGCACAATAAAAGCTGCTTTTAAAATTCTAAATTGTATTTGTTTAACATGACCTTTAGGCCTAGTACAGAGACAAGTATAGCAGTGCAGGCACATCTGGTCATTTCCCAAGGATTTAGCTTTTTATCCCTCCTCTTCAAGAATATACAAAGGAACTCTCAGTGTGCCCAAATGAGATGCAATAAGACTTAGCTAAACCTGTCCTCCAGCTATCATGTTTAAAGGATTATCCCTGCATGAATTTCCTCACAATTAGCATTTTTGTCAGGGTACCATTCATAAAAATACACCCACACCCACACAGACATACTCACATACCTCTAGATGGCACTTCACTCATGACCAGTAATCAAGAAAATATACTAAAGGAACTTTTTGTTAAATGGTAAAATAATTTTAAAACAATTCAAATATTTAATGCAATCATGTGCATATGTAAGTAGAATATCACCACTCACTCAGACAAGCTTTAATTATATTTTTTCAAAATAAATTTATGAACTTCTCTTTCATTACCAAATTCTCAGATTCCTTCTTATCATCCATCCTCCCACTCCAGAATAATTCTGGAGCAAAATTAAAGTAAATTAGTAAATGTTTACCAGGAAAGAAACAGATAATTAGAGCCACAGTTTAACACATGGGTACACTCTTGGAATGATGGTAATCTTTCAAATATAAGATTTATACATAAAAAAAAAATCAGATGGATATTAGATTACATAATAAGGCCATCAATATACATATTTCCAACACATAGCAATCAAAAAATGAATCAGAGCAGGATGAAAGACCTACTGTCACTGGGGGTTCCTTGTTCCAGCAAGAACTGCTGTCCCTCATTCCACTGCCTCTCCAGAAGTTGTTCTATAGTAGATGGTATCGGAGGCAAATGTTCGACACTGCTATTTCCAGGCTGATCGTAACGAATCTGTAAGTTGCTTACAGGAGACCTGTAGAAAGGTTATGAATTACACTAAAAGAACAAAGGGAGAGGAGATACACACAACATACAGACATCAGTTTTCTTGGCTACTCTAACTCTTCTAACCAATACTCCTTAAGATTCCTACAGGGCTGCCTCTCAGCACCAAATAGTTTAAGGACGAAGTTCCAGCCTGCCAATTCTTTTAGGAGGACTTTTGCACTAAAATCAAAACTTCAATTATTCAGGTAAACTAATTTAATGTTACACAGACAACTGCAAGTGTACTAATTTACAGAATATTTTTAATAACATATAAAAGTAATGGACAAATATGTGCATATATAAATAAGTTAACTATAACATAGCTAGAAAATAACAGACCAAATAAGAACCTTGATAAACTACTACAGCCTTGTTTCACAAATAAAGAAGAAAACTGTCCCATTAAATTAAATATCCACAGAATCTGGTGCAAGGTATAACCAAAGACAGTAATCATGCCCCAGACATCTTCACTTAAAGGCATATTTTAGTAAGATTTCATTTACGATTGCTATATAACTGAATTCAACAGAAGAAGCCCTTTTGGAGTACAACAGCAATCACAGTGATGTGCAAGAAGTATTAAAGACATATGTAGACAGCACCACTAATTTAGGAAATCTTGATCAGCACTTAATGTGACAGATGCTTTAACAATCTGGGAAGTTTTGGACTTCTGGTGGGGACATGGCGGACTGAGCAGCTGCGCCCGCGGGCTTAGCGGGCAGAACTGACAATGCAGCAATTTTTTTCGGGCTCAGGCAGGTTTTCCTGAGGCCCAGGAGTGTTTTTCTGGAAAAAGGAAAACACCTGGAATCACCCCATCTGTCCTCCAGACGGCTGCTTGCAGCCAGAAGATCGCAAGAGTTATTAGCATTTTCCTACACGTTGAATCGGCTGATTTAAACCTTCAGCTTTCTGTTTCTACTTTCCCTTGGGAACTGTCTGCTTATCTCACTTTCACTTTGTGTAAACATACTTCGAAACTTTTCCATATCTTTGACTTTCACTGGTTAGGCTCCTAGGGGGTGCCATAATCTACTGTGTGAGACATGGAGGATTTTAAACAGATTTTTTCTGACTCCTATCAAGTTTTTATACAAGACATTCAGGACATTGAGGAAAATATGAGCTCTAAAATGTGTCATCTGGTTGGGGATGTAGTGGATGAAACTGAGGAATTCAACAGTGATAGAAATGTTTATTCTAAGAATGAGATTGGGATTTCTGTTGAGATGCTGGACGAAGATTGGATAGTGGAGTTGTAGAAATTTAATGGAGAGAGGGATCTGCAAGCAATTAAGTAAAATTGACTTTTTGGCGAAATGCCATGAAAAAGGAGTCATTATGTATGGGAGGTTTTCTGAAGAGAAGTTGGAATTTTTGAGGGGGGCAGTTGGTTTGTTTGATTTTTTTAAGAGAAAAGCTCTGTGCACATTGTGGGAATATGTAAATGCTTTGGTTTATTTTGAAGTGGGATAAGGGTTAAAGAATGTTTATCTGGATCATTTTTAGGGTTTGACTGATGTTATTTGTTTTAAGGATATGGATTAAGATTATTAGGGTATAAAATGTTTATTTGGATGGTTTTAAGAATTTGATTTAAGGTCATTGTTTCAAATTGCTTTTCTTTTTTGGGTTTATTAAGATTAAGATTATTAAAACTGTTTATTATTTAGTATAATGGAAGACAATTTATGTGCTTTTTAGTTTGGTTTTTATTATATGGTTTTTATTATAGTAGACAGAAATGTATAGAATAGTAGTAGGAAGAGAATAATTAAATAAATGTTATTTGGGGGGGTTGTTTAGGAGGTTTATATGATTTTTTTCCCTTTATTTTAATATAAGGGGAGAGAGTAACTGTACTTAGTGATTTTTATAATGTGCTAAAGGGGAATGATTTATAGAAATAATGTGATTTTGGTTTAATATAGAGTAAGAGGTTGATTATGGAAAATTTTTGTATATCCTTGCTGTTAAAAGTCAGAAGTCACAACTTTCTGTAATGTTGAAAAAAAATTTCTTTTGTGTTTTCACACTTTTATAGTTTTTCTTCTCTTTTTGTAGTTTCTTGCTTTTTTATAGCTTTTATCTTTCTTTTCAAACTTAATAAAATTCATAATAAAAAAACAATTTGGAAAGTTTTATATCCTAAAACACACAGAAATTAACATTACGAATTATTTAAAGACAATGACCTTACTGAGATGTCAAATGTGAAGCAAGATGTCAAATGTCTGCCCTTTCTCAGTGCCTGGGGGCTGTAGGGGCCTGGATGGGGTCCAACAGGCTTCAGCTGAACCCTGGTAAGACGGAGTGGCTGTGGATTAATGGCTCTTCCCTGTCTGGGACATTATCATCTTTGGTTCTGGATGGGGTTGCACTGCCCCAGACAGATCCGGTGCAGAATCTGGGGGTCCTCCTGGACTCACGACTCCTGCTCGATGAGCAGGTGGCAGTCGTGGCCAGAAGGGCCTTTTGCACAGCTTCGTGTTGTGCGCCAGTTACGCCCGTTCCTGGATCGGGAGGCCCTTCGAACAGTCACTCATGCCATTGTTATCTCCCATATAGATTACTGTAATACGCTCTACATGGGGCTACCCTTGAAGAGTATCCGGAAGCTCCAGCTGGTCCAGAATGCAGCTGCACGGGCCATCGTTGGTGCCCCTAGATCGGCACATATAACACCTTTATTACGTGAGCTGCATTGGGTACCAGTTTGCTTCCGGGTCCAATTCAAGGTGTTGGTTATCACCTTTAAAGCCCTACATGGCATGGGACCAGGTTACCTGAAGGACCGCCTCATCCCCAATACATCTACCTGTCCCACCCGATCATGCAGAGAGGCATGCTGCGGACCCCAACTACAAGAGAGTTCCATCTGGCGGGGTCCAGGAGGCGTGCCTTCTCTGCAGTAGCTCCCGCCCTGTGGAACAACTTGCCCCCAGAGGTGAGATTAGCCCCTTCGCTCCTGACCTTCCGGAGGAACCTGAAAACTTGGTTCTGCCGCCTTGCTTGGGGCGAAGGAAGAAGTAGTCACTCTTGGGTATGGCTAATACCTTAGAGAGCCCCTCTCCTACATTGGATTGAGTTAGATCTTTTTATTATTCTTGGATTTTAATCTTGTTTTATAACCTAGTAATTTTATATTGTATGTATTTTTATGCCTCCTTTTGTTTTATTATCTTGTTGTAAACCGCCCAGAGTCCCTCCGGTGGAGGGAGATGGGCGGTGATATAAGTTTGACAAATAAATAAATAAATAAATAAATAAATAAATAAATAAATAAATAAATAAAATTTATATATAACTGTTCAGAGATATCATTACAGCAGCATAATGTATCAAAACTAACTCACAGAACCTGTACACAGGCATTTTGGAATTAAATGAATTTTAGCAACTTTCTCCTGTTGGTGAATTCTGTTTGTTCACCTGCTTTATTATAAAAATATAACGTATTTCCTCATGTTCCCAGTTGTCATGGAAAACACACACACACACACACACACACACACACACACACACACACACACTTGAAATCACTCCCTAGCTTATTCACAATAGAAGGTATATGCCATGTAATCGGGGAAAAATGGAATAATACATAAATAAATAATAATCATACATTACACAAGTGAACTTAAATCCTATTTAATGTTGGAGTATTTGTATTAGGATCACCTTTGCTACTGATCAGAACAGGGTTTGGATCTAAACCTCCTTAGTTCTCAAGATTAAAATTTTAAATAGATCGTAACATCTCTATAGTTGATGGGTTTTCTTTTTTGTTTTTTTGGCAGGAACTCAAATTACAGTGTTAAGCAATTACTCTTCTCCTTAATGTCGGAATACACCCAATAGTAAATTGCTCTTCCATATGGTTAATCAACTGCCTCATCCATGTCCGGGATGAGATAATATACTGTACTGAATTATATATACAATTATTAAATTAAGTTGAAAAAATTATTAATGGATTTTACTAGCCAGTGACTAGTAAATTATTGACATATTCTCAAATGGTGCTGTATTCTTCAAGCATTACTGCTGCACAACATCATTAGCTAAACTGAGTGCATTGTTGGACCACAGGTACAAACTTTATGGAAATACTTGAGGTTATATAGCCATAGATGCTTAAGAGAGTGCACTAAGACGGAAGACTTTGAATACCAGGCTGTGTGTGTGTATAAGGTAGGGGTCACAGAGAGCAAATCACCCGTATCTGCTTATTTCTTGAATAATTCCTCTGACGCCCAGTCTTAGCCTTTGCTGGAGACTTGGTGCTAAGTTCACCAAAGGTCACTGGCTAGATATAATTCTGACAGCTTTTATATTAAAAATAAGTGAATGTGATTTAACTGAAGAAGACTCTTTGCTTTGTTTCATATATCTCTTCCAGACAGATGCATTTCTGTTTTACATTATTTTTGTCAGATTTTGGGGATAAAAATCAGAGAGATACATTCTGTAGTATCATGTATCTTCTAACTTGTTTCCACCCGTATATCTATACATCTTTATTAGTATGCTTACATTAATAATTCTAGCATTGTACATAAATATAGCAATTCTTTGCTATGCCAATCAACATATATTTTATTAAATTTGATGAAATCCGAAGGACTCAACAAAATAATTTTCCTCGGTATAGTGTCTTGATTCTGATTCCTTAATTCTCCTATCCTCTAAAACAGTGGGCAAAATCCTTCTAAAAAAAGCTAAAATAAAAAGTTAACTGACTTAAACATTGTTCTCAGGGCTTAGATTAAAATTAAGATTTTAACAAAATTAAATTAAGATCTTAAATTTAAAATCTTAAATTGAGATTTTAACATAATCTTATATTTAACAAAACTGAGAATGAGCATGAAGAACAAAGAAATATTACACCCTCAATTTTATTTAATTTTAAATGAGTTACTATGGACTGGAACCTTACAAACAAGTACCTGTAAATGCCATTCAAACTAAACTGTATTAACAGAGATCTATTTTCTTATATAACTTTATATTTCAGTAAATAGAGCTATATTTCTACAACACTTAATTAGAAGTCAATCACACTCTGCTTCAAAAGATTTTAAAGGATTTGTTCCTAAGACAACCACTGGCCTAATTTGCAGGGTGGATATATTTTTCAGTCAGTCTTTGAGATCTGCAGGTTCTTGAAAATCTGGCCAGAGATCACTAACACGCACTTTATCCATGACACAGCAGTTCATAATCATAAGTGGCATATTGACATTCTTCTACTTTTTAGGTTTATTACTCATGTATTAACTAAATGTGCAGACTACAGTAGCAATATGTGTTACCAATCATAGCACTAAAATGAAACATGTTTAAAATGCTATCGAATAATTATTAGGAAATCTTCAATACTTAAGCAGTGCAGTACCATCTTTTTATGTAAGTGATTAACAAATACTTCCTTAACAAAGACCTATCAACTAGTGATTTAATTCTGGTCATTTTAGATTTTAAAAAATATCAGTTCCACAGCCTGTACACTGTCCTTGACTTTTTCTGTGTGGTTACATACCAAACAGATAAAATATTTGCATTCAACATGCTTATAATATGACAGTATCCATCTGATAAATGCTGGTGCATGGGGTTTTCTGTAAAATTAACCATGCAGGTGAGACAAGATAATGTAAAAAATGTACCTAATCCTTAAGTAATTTCTATGCATGAGATATAGACATAGTTTTATTATGTAATCCTGTTAATTCAAATTAGTATAAAATATTTTCTTGACCCAACTGAACATATCTGCATAATTTTATTCAACTTAAATAGGATGCTTAATAAAAGGTTCTGTTTCTTAAAAATATTTCTTTTGCCTTAACTGATTGTAAATTTTACTTACCGTGGTGAAATACTTCCTCTGGGTGAACCTCCCCTTCCAACCAGACTCCGGCTATTGTCTCCAAGATCTTGATCTGCACAGCAAATATTTCACAGCCAAAAGTGACTCTTTCCAAACTAAGATTTTAAAATGTTGCAGACTGAGTTCATCTCAAGATGTACTTCACTATCTAGCAGTTACTAGTAATACCAGGGAGGACTACTAGTTTAAAGGTTCTAACTGCAGTGGATAAGGTATTCTCCGTACAAATTTCTGTGGGTGAAGCAGGCCATGGATTAACCTTAGTCTTTTCATTGCTTTCAGTTTTACAGCACAGAAGCATGGTTTGTATTTCCAGTACCCTCCCCTCAGCCACTTTTAATTTCTGCAGCGAAAGTAATGAATCACAGCTGCGGACAGCTAATCTGTATGCTTATCACAGCAAATCCGCAGGCTTTGTATTTTTTAACACTTTGCATCCCAGGAAAATTCACAAACCATACTCCATATTCACTTCTACCGGTAACTTTTTTTCTCTCAAAATTTTAGCAACAAATGCTAGGATATGTTTCTTTTCTATTGGAGCTAGGATATGTATTTGATAATTTCCAATTTTGTGTAAGAGGAAAAAAAACGACCCATTAAAAGATCTTTTAAAACGTTTTGTCAAATATACTGAACTGTCTTGCTTGGCATGACTCAAAAGGGTTATTTTTCCCTATGGCCTCTCAATAAAATAACCCTATCTGCCCCCTTCAAGGCTGCCCTCCGCCTATTCTGCAGCAAATGACCCTTGGCCTTTTAGAGGGCAAGACATGACTGATCCATTCTTGGTAAACTGCTAAACTCATTCCCTTCCCCCAGACAGGCATGACTATTAGGACATGTCAACAAATCCTTAAAGATAGAATGAAACAAAGCAAATCCAGGAGCTCATTAATTTTTTTAAGAGCTAATACTATAAAAAAGACCAACTGGTATTCACCAAGTTATTGGTGAATATATGTGATGGGATCTCAGCTATACAAACTTGTAGATCATGCAATTCCATGAATTATGCAAATAAAGATTTAAACGATTCACAACAAAACCCAATGCTATGCTACTCTCATTGCAGAGAACTAAGGGAACTGAACACATCAATCACAAAAGTCACAGGAGACATTGTTGCATTCCTGCCTGCTCATTGCTCTGCTTAAACATTTACATTTCAGATAGTAGATAATGCAGAAGTCACTGCTGTGTAAAACATTATTCGTGTGTAAACTGCAGCTAACAGTTGAGCATGCAAATAAATTAAAAGAAACATTAAACATTAAACTTAAAAATACATATACCACTAAAAAGAAATTTCAACTTGCCGAACTGAATGTTTTCAGCTTGTGCGGTATGTGATGCCATTGTTGAGTTAGAATTTAACCTATTGCCATAGACATGAGAGGGAGGAAGGCCAAGGGAAGATCCAGGTAGTGCCTGCCAAAACACAAAATTATTAATTGAAATTTGAAATCTGCAAGGGAAAATCTTAAAAGACATCTTAAAGGTTTAAAATATATTAAATTAAATACCTGATCTAGTCAATCCAATATAGTTATACTCTTCAAACATGTTTAAAAGTATAGTAAACAATACATTTGCAGGATTTTCTTTACAATGCCATTAGGGCAACTGTTATTTTAAGCACTCTAGTACTCAAATAAGATGAACCATGAATTATATTTTCAAAATAACTGGTGACACAAGGAATTGCCCACATTTCTAAATCATACTGGGAATATCAGGATTTTGCTTCTCAATGGCCATGTGATTACAATAATTGTTTAATCTTTTAAAACCATTTACAAAATAAGGGCAGGTAGACAACAGATGTCTCACAAATGCTTGTGTTCCTTACATAAGAAAAAGGCAATGGGGGTCAAAAGGTCCCATTTCCAGTTTTACCACAGAGTCATATTTCCTTGGGTTTACTCTGTCATTAGTGCAACCTGCTTACTACTTGGTAACTTCCTATTTTTATGCACAAGGAAGCCAAGCATTTTTCTCCCATAAAAAGAAAAGCAGCTCTGCTTCCAAGTATGTTTTCTATATAATAAAGATCTCACCAAAATCACAGCTCTGCCCTGAACCTCATAATAAGGAGTGGATTTTTGGCAGTTAGCCAGCTTCACTTATTGAAAAACTCACCTTCATTCATTCATTCATTCATTCATTCATTCATTCATTCATTCATGCTGCTAACCACAATTCTCAATTTTTCAGCCAAGCAAGTGAAGATGAACCCTCAAAGAGATAAAACTGAGTTGGCTGGCAGAATCTTTGCCTAATACAGTATAATAAAAACATCTTCTCCCCTTGACTACATTACTTTCAACTAAGTTATGGCATTTGAAAACTTAATTTAGAAGTGTAATGACATAGACATAATGCTATTATTTTTCAGAATAAAACTTCTAAGAATATACCTTACAGCTTTGATACACAAACCATTAAAAATGACTGAAATTATAAGCACTTTTCAATTTGAAATTTTAAAAGAACATGCATTTTCTTTAAAAAAAATAAGCTACTATACCAAGTGCAATCCAATTAAAGCAGTTAAGCACACTTACTATGAAGTAAGCCCCATTAAACAAAGAAGGCAATATTTCAGTAGAATGCTAAGGACTGCACTTTTTATATGATACCAGATTCAGCAAAAAAAGGTAATCACAATTCTACCTTTGTGATCAACAAATTTTTAACTGTTTTAGAGTAATTCTCCAAAGTTGCACAGCCACAATCAACAGAAATATATTACTGCAAATAAATATTACAAAGTATAACCTGTACTTCTAGAAGCACTTGATCCTGCCACTAGGCTCCATCCTTCAGCCAATGTTGAACTTCCATAATTACCAACTATTTTAAGTGATAGTTAATAACCCTTGCGTATAAATCACTAGGAATTATATCCAATAGCCACTTCTTAAACATTTTTCCTATTAGGAAGTGAGAATAAAGAATTGACAGGAAAATAATACCCTCAACCAAGTCAATTTTTTTAATGGTCATGCCAAAAAACATTTTTACAGGGATAAGAAGAAAGAAAAGTCAGCCCCTTTTCTCCTTCTAGCTCCCTGCTCCCAAAACAAGGCAAACAAAACATCTAGCACCTAAGAATCAAAGGGGGATTCGTCAACTTCATTTAAAAAGACTGATGTTTTCATTATTGTTTTGAGGCAGACCAATAGCCAGATCCATAGAATAAGGCTCCCCTGTAAGAGAATAATTATTTCCACTGGATATACTTAGCATCTATTCATACATAAACACACATCGTGTGATGAACGATTGCTTATAAATCAATTCTAAAATTTACTCAGAAGCAAGACACACAACAGGGTACAAAATTAACACCTGAAAGAGAAGTGAGATCATATAAATTAGACCCACTTTCAGTATCTCCACAGAACACCCTGTGTCCCAATTTTAAAAACTCTGAAGCAAGCTTACAAACATGTGTTTTCAGCAGGAATAGTGTGAATTTGAGCGCTTTAAAAATGCAAATATCCAATGAAACTTTCTATAACTCTGAATATATCAAATGGCTTTACGTAGTGAACAAAAACTTCTCACCACATCTTCTGTAATGGCTTATTCACATAAGTATGCTGGATACTATAGTTATATGCTTTACACTACAGCTATCAAACAGCGAACAAGCACATACATGAACAAATCAGCAGAGTTGTTTTTAAGTTACTAGAGATTGTGAACAATTCTGTATTCATTTGTACATTCATTCATGTAAAGAAATAACTTTTCAAGTGAAAGTTCAAGACATGAAAGGAAGGGCTTTATAGAATTATTAATTTATTTACTGTCCTTTTGATTAGCAGATAAAAGATTAAAGTAAGATTAAAAGATAGTGAGGACATTAGCATTTTAACAGAATTTTTCATTTTATTAATATTTATTTTTAACTTTAATTGTATTTTATATATTGTAATTTATATACTGTAATTTATTGTTTTATTATTTATGTTGTTGTAAACCGCCCAGAGTCCCTCCGGTGGGAGGAGATAGGCGGTGACAAATCAAATCAAATCAAATCAAATCAAATCAAATCAAATCAAATCAAATCAAATCAAATCAAATCAAATCAAATCAAATCAATAAGCAAGCTATTTCAATAAAAGTAATGGAAAATGCCAACTTTCATATCTGACTAATTGTTCTCCCAAACATAAGAAAAACATTAAACCTGATACTAAGACAGTAGCATTCCTTGGTCAAGATGGAATATCACTGGTCTCTTACTCTATTCAGCTATACATTATATCTATAATGTGATTTTTACACTAGGAAAAAAGTAATTTATAAAATTGGATATGAAACTAGAACAGTGCATAAACAAAAATATTTTAACTTTTTAAAAATAGGTGAACTAGAGATAAAAAGGGGGTTTAGTTCTCTAAGATGGATAGATACACACACATCTATACAATTATGACAATTTAATATATTGAGATAAATATAGAATTTTTGTATAATTAAAAGTAAAAAAGAACCATTTTACAATATATTTCAACTTCATTAAAACATTTATTTAAAATGTAGAATAATTTGAATAATGTGATTAAGGTCAAAGCAAAGCTTAACAACACTTTTAGAAGTATGATGCACCTTATTTCATTTGGATCAGTTTAATCAAAATCATGAAGAGTTGAAATACACTACTATAATGTAACATTGAGATTAAAAAAACTGGTGTGTGTATGCATATGTGTATATTTGTATATGTATATGTGTCTGTGTCTCTCTCTGTGTATATCTATATCTACTGTATATCTCCCCAAAGTCCCTTTGATTACAGGAATGAAACACTGGAACACAGTACCAAATCATGTAATGCATATAGCTATTACTTCAATGCTTATATTGAACAGGCTGCATATTTTCCCTTCATTGGGTACATTTAAAAAATAAAGTAGAAAATAATTGGTATTTTTGATATTGGTATTTTTGATAAAGCGTTAGATGAGTTAAATGCATTGCAGTATATGTAATGCACCTGATCTGCTGTTACTGAAACAAAGATTTTACACAAGTTCACTAGACAATTCCCCTGTCTATGTGTGTACAGGGATGTCTGACCTTCCAAAAATAGCAAGTCTGAACTGGTTTTCTGAACTCCTCTGTGGTCACTGCACCTTACTCATATATACTATGAGATGCAAAGGAGTGAGTAGATCTCTATCATGACTTAAGAACACCCTCTGTTCGAAGGTGGCATACAAACAACACCTAGAGCCGCTTGTTTGTGAGATGGGCGGCTATATAAATTTGAAAAATAAACAAACAGGCTAGGATATTTACATACTATTATATGAACAGTAATTTCTGTAGTTGAGAACCAGTTTGGTGTAGTGATTTAAAGGAGCCAGGCTAGAAACTGGGAGACTGTGCCTTCTACTCCTTCCTTAGGCAGAAAGTCAGCTGGGTGACTTTAGGCCAGTCACTCTCTCTCAGCCCTAGGAAGAAGGTAATGACAAGCCACTTCCAAAAATCTTCCCAATAAAATTGCGTGGGTTAGTCCAGGCAGTCATCAGGTGTCAAGAAGGCAGGAAAAAAATATTTCTGTTGAGCTATATGTTGCATTTCAAAATTTCTTTTTAAACAAATGGACTGATGGAAAAATTACCATGAATAATATTACAAAGTCTTTAAAAAAACCAGCACAAACTCTCAGTCATTCTCAACTTTTAGGATAGTAAATGTTTTCTGATAGAGACCCTATTTCTGTTTAAGGCACCTCCCAGTAAGGTTTTAATACTCCGCATGTGATGAGAGATGAAACCAAGTGTGAACAAGGCTGAGGTCCCATGAGAAGGCTGACTGTTAAAGCTGTCAGATTCAATTGCATCGTTCCATATTATTCAACGCCCCAAACTTCTCTCTAATTGTTAGGGGCTTAACATATTCAGAACCATTGTTTAGGCTAATGCTGAAATGCTCACAGTTGAGTTTCCATAAAGAAGAGGGAGGGATTTAATTGTGCAAGAAATGACTGTGCCACCAATTCCAGAGCTGCTTCATAATCAGTTTATATCTAATCAATACTCTTCTTGGGAATTAGTTTTTGCTGTTGCTGTTAAAGAACAGAGGAACATACTTCAAAATGAAATAAAGAACCATTTCTCTGCTTGCTTCAACCTGCAAATACGTTCTTCATATAAATGTAAAAAAGGTAAAGGTTCCCCCCGCACATTTGTGCAGTCGTGTCCGACTCTAGGGGCCGGTGCTCATCTCCGTTTGTTAGCCGAAGAGCCAGCGTTGTCCGAAGACGCTTCCGTGGTCATGTGGCCGGCATGACGCACGCGGAACGCTGTTACCATCCCACCAAAGTGGTACCTATTCATCTACTTGCATTTGCATGCTTTCGAATTGCTAGGTTGGCAAGAGCTGGGGCGAGTGCGGGAGCTCACTCCATCACGCGGGACTAGGGATTCGAACCTCCGAACTTGCGATCGACAAGCCTGGCGTCTCACCCGCTGAGCCACCACGCCCCTTTATATAAATGTGCTTTCTTAAAATTTACAATTGTAATTATTTTTTGAGATTCATCAATATATTCTATTGGTATCAATCTATTCAAAGGCCAATTTTACTCATTTTTCTAATGTGCATTTCTCAACAAAATCCTTATATGCGGTCTGTCAATATTTAACTTTTATCATAACAGGAGCTAATATTTATAAATAACAGGAAACTGTTTACTGAAATTACGTACAAATATTTATGGAAATAAGGAAAAGAAAAAGTTTACTAGTTACTAGAGGCTGTATCCAACATAACCCTAGCAGAAATACAAGTGCTGGAAGTGCAGTTTCATTAGAGGTTGTGTGTTCTGCTGGCTACTACACAAGCACCATCTAGTTTAATCAAGAGTTGGAGAACAGTTTGCAAAAGGACTTGTGCAAGGGGAATCAAAGTATTGTGTTTGGACACTTGGGGACACTTGGGCACGGGTGAAAAAGAGATTTCTCCTATCAGCAGAAGCTTTATACCACCAAAGTGACTTAATTGGATGCCACCCAAACCTTCTGATAAACAGAATACAAATGTGGAATATTTGTCATGAAGCAGCTCCTGCAATGCTGCTCACTATCCAATTCTGAAGAAACTTTAGCTAAACCAGATAGCCAGCTTCTGAAGTAGCCATACAAGTACTGGTTTTCTGGATTCACTCGCCTTGTTAACAGAGGTTCAAAATTAAAAGGTACTGCACATTGTTTTTTTCAGAAACAGCTTGCCTCTCCAGCAGAAATATGGGATTTTAAACAGATGATAAAAGGAGCCCAGCAGTATTACCCTTTTCAGCATTTAGAACAGACCCATCAACATTCCAAGAGATACACAGAATAATGTAGATTATCCCAGAGAGATTCTATAGCAATCTTTTACGAAATTTCTAATTTAATCAGAAACAGAAGGCAGATTCTTCTCTCAGTCTTTTTAAAAAAGTACTCTTAGCATATCTGAGGGGTTTACATTAGAGTAAGTTATTTGTCCAAAAAAGCATTCCTATGAGGAACTTGTGTGGGTGTGAGGATGGGGAAGGATGAAGTGATTATTCATCTGCCGTTTATAAAATTAACCTCAGGTGTAAGGGTGGAGCATCTAGTTTTTTCTTCTTCTCCAGGGAGATTTTTTTTCCTTTTCTCTCCCCGTGGATTTAATTAAATACCTATGCCAGCTCTATCAGATATAGGACCACCTCCAACTTCCTGACCCTGGAACGCCACATTTCAAAGTCTATTACCAAGGGAAACTCTGCTAGTGATAAATCTACACCATAGAATTTTCTAAGGACACGTTACAGGCTGCCAAGACAGATGTGTCTTTCCACCTTTAGGGGGCCCATGGCAACCACCCAAATCAGAAGATCTGGAGTAAGAACATTATTTCAAATTGCATTGTTTGTTTTTATTAGTAATTCTCAAGAGATCCAACTGAAATAAACTGACAAGCCATTAAAGTCTATTTCAATGCTTCTGAGCTCCTTAACCATTTGATCTCCGAAGGAACTATACCATTTTAAAGAAACATTCACAAAATTGGTTAGACATATTTCTGTCAGGCACTTGTTTTGTTAGATATTTTTAATGTTCACAGCCAAATGTAAGAAGTATCAACTGTCTGATACTGTAAAATCCCTCTCAAATGAAATGCATTCATATTGATTTAGAAACAAAAATATTAACATATAACACTTGAAAGGCAAAAAACCGCCCAGGGTCCCTCCTTGTGGGGGAGATGGGCGGGATATAAATATGATAAATAAAAATAAAATAAATAATAATAATGGCATATCTAAGAAACA
This sequence comes from Charina bottae, assembly GCA_023362775.1. NCBI lineage: Eukaryota > Metazoa > Chordata > Lepidosauria > Squamata > Charinaidae > Charina > Charina bottae. Next base: position 47,518,090 of record JALMGJ010000007.1, on the reverse strand, counting down.
AATGTCTATCGCTGCCCTCTATACATGGACAAAAACATTCTTAAAATTTGAGGGCAAAGAGTTTAACTTTTAATTATATGAAAGAGCTCTAAATCTCAGTGTGAATATTGCTATATTACTCAGTCTTGAACATCTCTTAATTTTAGTGGGCAACTTTTAAAATAGCACCTTTTAAAACTGTTTTCTAAAAAATATGTGAAATCACACTATAACTGCACATGTCACTTAAAGATTACCCAGACTTTGATCCTATAAAAGATTTTGTACTAGCTTGCTTAAGGTATTCCTACATTTACTACTTTGGCATCCTTTCAGAGAATACAGTCACATATGTGCATGTTAAGTCTGTGTTATGTAATGGAAGTGTGTATGTGTGTGTACATATATGTGTGTGTACACGTACATATAAATTCACCACTAGTATTGTCTCAGGAAGCTGAACTGAAGTAGTGCTTCACTCAGTTCATCAGAGAGGTCAATGTGCCTCAGTTGCCTGGAGACTGATGGTTGCTACAGCAGCACCAGATAAGCCCGACTAAATAAGCTTCAGCTTGAAGGCAGAAAGCATTTACTGCTGGACTGAAACCTTGATGCAGCTGTCTCAGCATGCAGTGATGTGCAAAAGATTATGCAACTCTCTAGCAGTCTTACTGAATTATATTTATAAGGAGGCCTACATTACTGAAATCAGTTTATTGAGCAGTAAATATTTTAACTGGGCCAAGCACTATTACCAGAAGCAGCTATGATTCTTTTGTTCTTTTAGTGGAGTCACAAGTTTGTTTGGAATTTTCCCTTCTGGCTGTAAATTCCACTCTTTAACCCAGTCTACAGTCAAAATGACCCCATGAGAAGATTTTGCTTAATTCTACCTAGTAATAGATAAATATTCAAATTAGACATTACTGTATGATTATTTTAAATAAAGGTAACCATAGAAACATTTTACCATTTGCTGGGCAAGCTTTCACAGAAGTATAAATGTAAGTTAGCAAAAACATTTTTGTTGAAATCAGAAAATAAGGGATCATATGGGAATCCTTATGTTAAGGGAAGGAGGAAACATTGATTAGATATGGCTGCTTTTATACTACCTGCCAGCGGGGGTCACTGTGGAATGAAACAAATACCACTTTTCAAAAACAGAGTAGTTCAGGACAAAGTTCAGGTCTTGACATAACAATTCTCCCACATACTTTGTGTATAGAACTGCTGCAGATAGTTAACATTCCAATAAACACTACATATTACTGTTGGTCTATTCCTATTTTCAGGAAAAATACTAAGGCCATGTTTGCATTATCTCCCTCATTATAGTTAAAATTTGAAAAAAAACAGAATGGCTGTCCAACTATTGTAAATGGCCATTGCTGTTAATCTCTGAGTATGTTCTCCAAAGAGAAGCTTACTTGGTTGCACAATCTTATCCATCTAGCAAATCCCCATGAATTCAATAGCTTTACAACCAGGTAGTTAGGAGATTCTAGCCTTTCTGATAAATTTGGTTTTACTAGACTCTTGCTGCAATCCCAGAATAATAAAGTTCTGTGATAATCCATGACCACTAATTGCAATTCCTTCTCTGTTCCTGGAGTGTAGATGTAGGAATTCCATATACTTTATTTTGACTATGCCTGGATCCCAAATTATGGGTGTGAGAGCATCATTTCCCAACCCACATTTTAAATAAATGGCCTTACATAATTCATATTGAATCCCATTTTTTTCAATTTAAAAGAATCTGGGTTTATTCTGATGGGTTCTGTTAAAAATTAGTACATGGGAAAAAAACAGGAAGGCAAAAATTCACATAACCTTAATTCCAAAGATAGAGACTCAAAAAAGGAAAAAGAGAAATTGCAGTATATATAGGTCAAACAAAGAAAAATGATAACAGGATAACACTGATTTAAAACTACTGAAGTAAACAAAATTATATGCCTCAAATGGGTGATAGTTCGCAGAAACTTGGATTCTACATAAACAGACTGGAACATTTTTTTTCAGGTATTTTCTTTATAAAACCAAACCTACTGAAAAATACTGCAGATAATTATGACTCTGCACTCACATCTTTCAATAGCAACCTCCCTCCAGTTGCTGGTCCTCGTGTGCCAAACAGCCCAGCCCAGGTACAAAAGAAGATATTACCATACTCAAGGAAACACTAAGGTTTCCAGAAGTATCAAAAAGGCTTTTAGAAAATACCCCAAATAGTCCAGTGAAGCATAACAACGCTCAGGAGCCATGAAGTGTTGACTTATTACTGGGAAATTGAAAAATGGAACGGCACCTCTTGGAAAAGAACATGTCTGGAGTCAAACTGTTGCAAATTGCAACTTTTACACTAGCAACTTGTATATGTACAAGGCTTCTTTGAACTTTTCCTCCTCACCTAAGGAAGAATCAGGAACAAGCCCTAGGAACTAAAAGAAAGTGTGGAATACATAGCTTAAATATGGAAAGTATAAAGTAAGTACATTGTATTACAGTTTATAAACAGAAACAATATATTTTATAAAATATATCTACGTTGTCTTTTTAAAAAAGGGAAGGAAAGCTATCTAGTGGTCCAACAACAGAAAAAGAGGCACTGAAGATTAAAGAGAAGACAAAGCCACATAGTAATATGTCTATGAAGGTTCTCAGTCATCCAGGTGGAACAGTCTGTGGCTTGAATCATGTCAACTGGATTTCTATTTTCTTAGTGGAAACGTTTCAACGTTTCAGACTGAAGAAGCTCCTTGGATAAGGAGTGAAACGTTTCCACTAAGAAAATAGAAATCCAGTTGACATGATTCAAGCCACAGACCACATAGTAATAATTCCTATAAAATGGGATGTAATATGCACACCTTTTCATCTTATGAATTAACATGTGAAAAAGGGCTAGATTAGGAAAATAAACTAAATACTAAATTGTAAAATATTAATTATAAAATTAAAGTACAGCAATAAACATGCCACTATATTAAAGAATATTAATTACTTATAGTTCAATCCTATTTTTCTTTTCTATGGAGTTTACTTTCAGGTAAGTGTGCAATGGATTATACTGTTAGCGTTGCACAAACAACTTGTCAAAAAAATCTATTTAGCATCCACTTTCTCAGAAGCATTAAAGGAACAAATAATGAGCAATTATTATTCAACATGTGCCATCTATTATCCTCTTTCTTTGGAATAATGAGGTTAAAAAGCTACTAATGCCTTTCTAAAAATGTACTTATCCAATGTAAGCACATAAGTAATAAAAACACAAGCTATTGATATATGACCATCTATCTAAATTCCAAAGGATATTCAAAACAATTGCAGTAAATGCATATGTGCATATAGAGAATACAAGAGTGAGGTTATATAATCACATATGTAATTGAAAGATTAGTTAAAAACTAATTTTCTCATTTGCTTTCTGTTTCTTAGAAAGAAAACTACAAGCTTGAAGAAGAAATTATATTTTTACTTAAAAAGAAATTATTGCACTGTTTTGCTTTAATGACAACAGCACCTACCACGGGCATTAAATGAATGCTTCAGAAGAACTGTTATATACTTCCATTTATTTCACCTGTAAATCTGGAAATTATGAAGGGATTTGTTCTTAAAGGATTAACAGACTTTAATCCTATGCAGATTTACCACAGACTCTGCTGTGATCAATGGGACTTAGTTTTGAACAATTAGGCTATAGGATTCCACTTTAATGTTAAAAAGTTTCTTTTAGTTCTAATACTCTAGTAGACTATTTTTATGTCTAAAACATAAAGAATGTGCCTTTTGGGGATGCCTGATGTATACAAATGACTGCTAGAATAGTTACGATGACAGAAGATCAGAAGCTTTTTCACCCGATTTAGTGGTAAAGGGGTTAATATGGTAAGGAACTTCCCTGAAATAAAACCAAGAAGCAATTTAGCTTCATGAGGTCTATGCTCTACAGGTGAATAACTAAAGGAGCCTTTCTAATTAAGCATTCTCTATGAGTTGCGGGTACTATTTTTGGAAAGAGGCCATGAATAATTTCTGTAAGTAAAAATATTCAGTTAGCAAAATAGATTAGGTAATGAAATAAACAGTTTGTTTGCTACTACCTGAGCTTTCATATAGCTACATTTATATAAGGAAGTTTTCAATTATATGTTTTTAACTTTGGAATTATTATTTAAAGGAGGTCAATCTCCAGGAGGGATTGAATGTAAATCATTTTTCTCTTTAAAATGTATACTTCTAACACTGTAAAATTTTTATTATTTTTACGTTTTCCAACTGAAGTTTGCATGGGAGAATTTAGTATCTCAATATACCCCCGAAAAACCTGTTAATTAGATTGTTTGCCTTTATACTGCTATTGTTAACTAGTATGATTAATATACACCATTACATCACAACACTTTTGCTAAGATTTTAATATATCATAAAGCAAGTGATCAAATTTTTTAAAAAATCATAGCAACTACACTGGCTTTCAAATCTGTTTACAAATTTAAAGAAACAATAATCAAATTAGTATGCACATTAGATATGCCAATGTGAGAATCTAAATTAGTAACTACTATTAATTACTAACTACAATTCAGTGAAGATTTTCAAAGACATTCATTAGCTGGGTTTACGCATATAATGCTAAACACTGTTTGTTTAACCACAGCATATTGAACCACAACTGACTGGGCTAACATAACATGGTAGGTCACAACCAAGCGAACAAAATTAGCTTAATATGATGAGTGAATCCTGTCACTGACCACAACTGCAAAGACGACAAAGCTGGCACAAGTACAAATAGAATACCCAAACAAGAGAAACCATGTTTTAAAACCAACATCTAACTGTATGGTGTGCAAATTCTGAACATTAAATCCATTTGTGAAACTAATGAAAAGAAACTGAAACAATTAGAAGTTAGTCTGATTTTCTCCATAACACACTAAGAGAATGGAAAGATTTATATACAGTTTATCCTTTGGAGATATTCATCTGAAACAGCATATGCAAAACGCCAGTATGTTCCATTTACCCCACCAATATTTATCATCAAATACTTTTAACAACCTACTTGAGTTGCAGCAACAGCCGTAGCTGCAGAAGGTGTAGAGGACAGAGACAAAGTTCCCACTTGCTGCACATGACCAGAAGACGGCTGAGGTAAATGTGAACTGGAAACAGGAGTGCTAGATCCTGAGCCAGACACGACGTTTGGAAATGACACTGCTACATCATTACTGCTATAAATTCCTGTTAAAAAAAGAAAGAGGAAAAACACACGTGAACTAAATTATTACAAAAGCCGGAGCTAAGAAATCATGCCCTTAAGCAATTTATTTAAAAACAATGAAACAGATATAATAGGTTTTATTAAAATAGTTTCACCTTTTGGTGGAATTACTTTGTCTGAGCCTGAGGATTATTTCAATGTAAAAGAATAATTAATCACGTCTATGAAGGTTCTCAGTCATCCAGGTGGAATTGTCTGTAGCTTGAAACATGTCAACTGGATTTCTATTTTCTTAATGGAGACGTTTCGCTCCTTATCCAAGGGGCTTCTTCAGACTGAAGAAGCCCCTTGGATAAGGAGCGAAACGTCTCCATTAAGAAAATAGAAATCCAGTTGACATGTTTCAAGCTACAAATAATTAATCACCCATAAATTAATTTGAGTGATAATTATACCTCATGCAGATTAATTTTAAAGAAAAACTTCAATATTTTTAAAATGTTTAGTATACAAATCACTTTGAAGAAAAGGTTGGTGACCATTCTAAACCAATGTTCTACCCTTCTGTAAACTATTCAGGAAAATGTTCAGCAGAAGTTGAATACACTGATGATCAAATTTCTTCGGACTTCAGTGAATTTGAAGTGATGGAGCAAGAAGTTTTAATACACAAGCAATAAAAATTGAAATAAAAAGGGAACACAATACACATCTACAAACTTAATACATTTCTGATCCTGAAGTGTACCTTTTATTGATTCAAACTAATCATGTCAGAAGGCTGTAAAAGAGATTGCATATGGAAACAAACTTTCTATACCAGTGGGTAAAACAGGGAACCATGCAAAATGCAAATGGTGCAAGCAAACTAATGAAAAGCCCCATTGCTCAAATAAAACATAATTACAAGAACTTCTCCTGCATGTCTGAACTTGCAGGATCTTCAGGTTAGTAAACAGTTTCACATACAGTAGGTATACTTTTTTCTTACAAACTGTCTGCTTCTCTGAACAATGTGACAGTTCACAAATATACAGTTGTTTCATTATGATGGTTAAATCAAACAAGCATATATTCCTTTTACTATTCCACTTCTATCAATGTTTTCAGTCATTAATACTAAACATAATGTATAACAGCTGCATTCATTCCTTTTAAGTGAATCCATCCAGATTCTGATGGCTGTCTACCTACATAATATTTGTATCAACATCCACATCTACCATTTCTGATAGCAGTGATCCATCCACATTAAGCAAGACTGAAAGACATTGTGTATCAGCCCCAAAACTGCAAAAAATTATCCAACTTGCAGGAATAGGTATAGATAATGCCACATATAGCTTCGATATACAAAACTTAGAAGTGAGAGAATTCTCAAATTAATAGCATACAGTTGGAATACTGTTTTATTGGAAAAGACCAGAGTTAGTATAGTAGATGCTGCAAAGTATTTCACAATAAACAATTTGTATAAGAAATTATGAAGAAAGTGTGGGAGGTGGAGGACAAATCAAACCCTCTAACAAAATGTCCAATGGAATACATTAGTAGACTGTTTGAAGCTGTCTATCAAGAAGTGGCCTATTGAAACAAACATTTGTGAATAAAAATGTGAAGATATCAATGGAACTATTGGGGCCAAAGTTTACAATGTCCTCTTTGTTGGATACAAAGATAGGCAACTATCCATTAGGAAAGGAAATATAACTAAAACCAGACAGTGTACACAGGGTTAATTCTGTTGGCTGTCTTGTGAGAACCTCTCTATCTGATCAGTTGACCCATACTACATATCTAGTTCTTAAGCTGGGGAGAAAGAGCAGTCAAAAAAGCCTCTGCATATCAAGACTCACTGCAAAGGCCTGTAACAAAGGACACATCTCCCAAACAGTGATTAGGTGCAGGGCCAAGCTTCCTTTACCCTTATCTAAATGGCCAATGGGGCAGAAGGCAGTGATATGAAGATTTCCCAACACTCTCACTGTACCGTTTGGTACTCCCCGGAAAAAAATGGGCAGATACTCTACACCAGAGCTTTCCAAACTGTGTGTCGGGACACGTTAGTGTGTCAGCTGCAGTGTCTGGGTGTGTCGCAGTTCCTGCTGCCTCCGAGCCCTGCCAGGATTCCGCTCAGGTCCCAGTGCCTGCCTTGTGCCTTGCTGCCTGCAAACCTGCTGTGATTCCGCGCAGGTCCTAGTGCCTGCCTTGTGCCCTGCTATAAGAGTGTGTCACGAAATGATGCATGTCTAAAAAGTGTGTCACCAACATGAAAAGTTTGGAAAGCTCTGCTCTACACACTTAAAATGATGCTTTTTGACCCAGCTGTGTGCTGCCTTATTTTCCATCAGTAAGAATATCTGAATGGGCTGATGATTGGATTATTTAAGGATGTCATGGTTACAGAACCAACAAGGGACAAAACTTTGGTAACAATCCTTAATTTTGTTCATACTGGCTTGAATAAAATGCAGAGAAGTCCTACCCCCAGGGGGGAGGGCTTATGAAGTCTGAAAATAACAGTTTAACAGCCATTAAGAAATGGAAAAAAGACTATCTTCAGCACACTTTCTAGCCAATATTCTCAATACTCAGTACTTCTAACCTCTGGAAAAGAATTGGGTATCACATAGACATCCAGCAAACCAATGTCCATGATACCATTTACAATAAATTTCAGGGCAATTAGGAGATTCAGTCAAGATATATGTTTGCTGATGATGATTTTTTTAAAAAATCACACCAGTGAGTTAGTGGAAGTTATGTAAATTCAGCATTCAATGCTTTAAAAAATGAAGCACATCCATTCTTAATTAAAGCAAGCCAGCCATCTTTCTTATTAAATGTATTAATAAACTTGAACACTGGTGATAGTTGTTCTCCTGGCACATCATGGGCAAAAGTATCTTTCAAACATCTCTTACTGATGTGGGGCTGCTTTAGCTCCTAATGAATTCATAAATGTACAATAATTTTCCATTTTTAATTAAAATTAATTTGAAAAATACAATTGATTTATATATGTATCTTTTAAAAATGAACATCTCTCTCTGAGTTCTGCAGAGAATATATTCAGATTACATCAACAAGAATACATTGTTATTAGAAAAGATTACAGAATCTTCTTGACTAATGAATATCTTAAATAATTAAATTGAGTCTTCTGACTAGAAATTTAAATCATGAATTAAATCAATTGGATATAAATCAGATCCACCCTGCCTTGATGTCCAATTTAACTTTCTGAAGATTACTCCTGCTACAAATTTAAGCACCCCTTTCTTTCTATGAATATATACTGATGTCTATGACATATTAAAAGTGCTTAACTTTGGACTGCCAATTAAAATACTTCTACTTGCTGAGGTACAATCACTGTACTTTTCTAAAAAAGTTATAAAAGTTGGTATTTTCCCTAATCTAGTTTTGAATAAACCAAGAGTCAGGCTTAATGTACATAATATGCTGGCAACACAGCAAATGCTCTTTTCCTTAAAACGACTTACTGGGAACTCCCTGAATGTCACTGAGGCTTGATGCATTACTGTATACAGTAAAAGCAGGGTTTTTGGGTTGCAACCCTTGGAGCAGAGGAATTGCACTTCTTCCTGCACTGCCTGATTCAGCAGGCCTTTGCCAAATCACTGTACAGGCACTGGGCTGGGCCATGTGCTAGATCCAGATGTCCGGGCTCTCCTCAGCAATCTTCAAACTTGCAACAAGGGCTCCTATTGACTCCAGACCCAAGACTACCCAGCCAGCATGAAAGCACTCTTAACTAGTCTCACTTCCACTCACTTCTAAGGGTGACTCTTTGTGGCCTGTGTTACACTGAGTCATGGTGCTGAGCCTGCTTGCTTGCTCTAGACAACCCAAACTTTCTGCCCCTTACAAGGAGATCATGCCTCATGACAGGGTTATTGCAGAAGTTGTTGCTAAAAGCTCAAAGGCCCTGGGAGCGAGTTCTGACAGTGATCTAGCTTTGAATGTGCAAGCATGGCATGCCTATAAAAGCTGAACTGCAGCCAGAGTGTGCTCCCTCCCTGCTTAGATAAGCTCACAGCTAGTTAATCCAGGCCAGTGTTTCTCAACCTCAGCAACTTTAAGATGTGTGGACTTCAACTCCCAGAATTCAAGCAAGCTGGCTGGGGGAATTCTGGGAGTGGAAGTCCATACATCTTAAAGTTGCTGAGGTTGAGAAACACTGATCCAGGCAGAGTGGGTGCCCTTTCTGAAAAGTGGGAGCCCTGCTAGAGTGGTCTGACAGCTTTATTCAGGGGTTCTCAGACCACGAGGTCTGAGAACCCCCGCACTAAGGAATGGTCGATGACAAAAAAGATCTTTTATATAAATGTTATCTGAGAACGTCCAGTCCAATAAGTAGGAAAAACACTATTATAAGTTTGCTAATCCAATAGCACAGAATACAGAAACCTATATCTAAAGTAGAAAAGGAACTTCTGATTTATTCAACTATCCTAGCCAGCCATGAAGATTTTACTGAGTTCTTGAAAAAATGATTCAATGCAATGGATTGATTTCATATAATCAAGAGAACATGCAGATCTTCAATCAGAAATGTTTATGGAAAAAAAACCTTGTGATATAGTGAAAGCCGGCTGGGTGACCTTGGGCCAGTCACACTCACTCTCAGCCCAACTCACTTCACAGGGTGGTTGTTGTGGGGAAAAGAGGAGGAGGAAGGAGGTATGTTGGCCGCCTTGAGTTATTTAGAAAAATAATAAAGGTGGGATAAAAATTAAATACATAAATAAAATAAATATGTGGATATTGTTCTAGAATATTGTTCCTTTTTAGGGAAGGTGGTTGAGAAAGTGGTGGCGTTGCAGCTCCAGAGGATCCTGGATGAAACGGATTATCTGGACCCTTTTCAGTTGGGTTTCAGGCCCGGATATGGGACCGAAACAGCTTTGGTTGCACTTATGGATGATCTCTGGCGGGAGCAGGATGGGGGAAGTGCATCCATCCTTGCTCTTCTTGACCACCGAGCAGCTTTCAATACCAGTGACCATGGTATCCTTTTGGGGCGGCTCAGGGAGTTGGGGGTGGGTGGCACAGTTTTGTGCTGGTTCACCTCCTTCCTCCGGGGTTGATCTCAATCAGTGGTGATAGGGAGCGAGAGATCCGCCCCACAGCCCCTCCTTTGTGGAGTGCCGCAGGGTTTGGTACTCTCTCCACTCCTCTTCAATATCTACATGAAACCACTGGGGGAGATCATCCGTCACCATCGGATGAGGTAACCCGTGATATAAGTGATGCTGTGACCACCCTCTCTCCGTGCCTGGAGGCTGTGGGGGTCTGGATGGGGAACAACAGGCTTCAGCTGAACCCTGGTAAGATGGAGTGGCTGTGGGTTGGGGGCTCCCGGGTATCTGGGAACTTACCATCTTTGACTCTGGATGGGGTTGCACTGCACCAGACAGATCCAGTGCGGAACCTGGGGGTTCTCCTGTACTCACGGCTCCTGCTCAAAGAGCAGGTGACAGCCATGGCCAGGGGAGCCTTTGCGCAGCTTCGTGTTGTGTGCCAGCTACGCCCTTTCCTGGATCGGAAGTCCCTCCGGTCAGTCACTCATGCCCTAGTCATCTCCCATATAGACTACTGCAATGCGCTCTACATGGTGATGCAGAATGTGGCTGCGCGAGCAGTCTTAGGAGTCCCAAGGAGGGCACACGTAACACCGTTGCTGCACGAGCTGCACTGGGTGCCGGTTTGCTTCCGGGTCCGATTCAAGGTGTTGGTTATCACCTTTAAAGCCCTATACGGCATGGGTCCAGGTTACCTGAGGGACCGCCTCACCCCCATTACATCGACCCGTCCCATTCGGTCAGGCAGAGAGGGCATGTTACGGACCCTCTCCATGAGGGATTGCCGATTGGCAAGGTCCAGGAGGAGGGCCTTCTCTGCCGTGGCGCCCGCCCTTTGGAATAAGTTACTTCCGGAGGTAAGACAGGCCCCCACTCTCCTGGCCTTCAGGAAGGGGGTTAAAACCTGGTTATGCCATCTTGCTTGGGGTGGGAGGGGGGATAGCCATTCATGGAGGTGGTTGGCACCATGATGATGCCAACGATAAGATCTTGATTTGCCATCTTGTATTTATATATTTTATATTTGTATTTGTATTTGTATTTTTATATTATATTTATATATATTTATATTTATACGTATATTGTATCATTTTAGTGATATGTTATTTTTATTATTTGTAAACCGCCCAGAGTCATTGCATACGAGTTGGGCGGTGGAGAAGTTCAATAAAATAAATAAATAAATAAATAAATAAATAAATAAATAAATAAATAAAATAATTTACCGCCATCTACTACAAGATAGCTTGAGTTTAGAAAATAACAATTCTATACTAAATTTGTGTTACACATAAAAGAATATATGTATAGAATATGGGTGTAATTAACAAAAACATAGCCTTTTGCTGCTATTTGACCTAATAATTTACTATAGCTGTACCTGCAAAGAGATTTTTTTAGAAATTATATGTATTCTACCTCTTCTTGCAACTCTGGATGATATACATAGAATTGTATAAATCCATTTACCTACTTAATATTGGTATTTAAAGAAATCCTAAGGACATTTATTGTAATCATATGACTTAATTTGTGAATGAAGTGATAATATTAAAATACAACTTGGGGAGTTATTCACTATCCATTCACTAATATGCATATTTGATTTTTATTCTTAAATTGTTTATATCCCTTCTTTTCTTCAGGAGCTCCAAACAAGGTATGTTTTTCCCCACAAAAACTTTCTTCTGAAGTAAACTGGGCTGAGAGAGTGAGTGACTGGTCCAAACATCACACAGTGAGTTTCCATGGGGGTGGGCTTGCACCTGAATTCAGACAAGCACAAACACACTGCAGCAACCCGCAACACCCGAAAAAGGAAACAGACCGTCTATACAACATCTTCCAACAAAACTGATACCCACACAACTTTATCAAAAAGTGCCTGACTATTCAACCCACTACAGCACAACCAATGAAAAGGATAACACTACCATCCATCAAAAACATCTCAGAAACAACCAACAGACTATTACAACCACACAGCATCACCATAGCACACAAACCAACTGAAGCCCTCCAAAACATCTTAAGTGAACCAAAAGACCCAGTAGCCCAAACAGGAGTCATCTACAACATACAGTGTAAGGACTGTAGCAGCCACTATGTAGGACAGACCGGCAGAAGACTAGCAGAACGCATCCATGAACACCAACTAGCAGTCAGAAGACACGATGAAAACTCCTTAATCTCACAACACATGGACAGACTTAACCATACTTTCAACTGGGAAACTGAGCATCCTAGACCAAGCCAAATCCAAAAACGCTAGAGAATTCCTGGAAGCTTGGCTTTCAGACAAATCAGCATCAATAAAAGGTACAGGTTTTCCCCTGCACAGTCGTGTCTGACTCTAGGGGGCGGTGCTCATCTCCGTTTCTTAGCCAAAGAGCCAGCGCTGTCCGAAGACACTTCCGCGGTCATGTGGCCGGCATGATGCATGCGGAATGCTGTTACCTACCCACCGAAGTGCTATGGTCCATGAGGTCACGAAGAGTCGGACACGATTAAACGACTGAACAACAACAACCCACCGAAGTGGTACCTATTTATCTACTTGCATTTGCATGCTTTCGAATTGCTAGGTTGGCAAGAGCTGGGGCAAGTGCGAGAGCTCACTCCGTCACGCGGCGCTCAGGTCTTGAACCGCCGACCTTCCGATCGACAAGCCTGGCGTCTTAACCACTGAGCCATCGCGCCCCTCCAATAGACACATAGAAATAAACCATATTTATACACCCTTCAGGAGAGACAACAAATAGCTAAGAAGGAAACAAAAAGGCCAGAACACATCCCCTCCAGCAGCCAACACCCAGATAAGCAGGGATTAATATCAGACAACCAATCAATCAATCAGAAAACAATACCCTAATCAAGGAACTGCCAAGGAGAAAACCACACCCCCACCAACACTGGTAGGGCAAGCTACTGTATATAAACAGGGAGCAAACCTCACACTCACTGATGATGTTACCTGATTGGGTAATGAAATATCTGTAAGCAAACAACTAAGCTCAGAGAGCACCAAGGACTCCACAGTTCAACCCTGAGCTACAGATATTCTCTTCTATTGGAATTGCAGAGAGTTTGGGGAGGAGCAAATGTGCAAAACAAATTTGGCAGCCATCTTGTAAAAGAAACGTGCCTGACACTAAAATTTGAAATGCAGTCCATAACTATGTTTTGTAGGGCACCAGAAGACATAAAATATTGAAGTGAGAAACATATGATGCCATTGCTTCAGATATGTATTTTTCTTCTCTTGTGTACACATAGTCCTCGACTTACGACCATTCGTTTAACGATCGAAGTTACAACAGCACTGGAAAAAGTGACTTGCGACTGATCCTCACACCTATGACCGTCACAGCATCCCCACAGTCACGTGGTCAAAATTCGGGCACTTGGCAACCGGCATGTTTTTACAATGGTTGCAGCGTCCCGGGGTCACATGATCGCCATTTGCGACCTTCCCAGCTGGCTGCCGACAAAGCAAAATCAATGGGAACCATGTGATTCACTTATTGACTGCAGTGATTCGCTTAATGACCACAGCCAAAAGGTCATAAAATCGGGTGCAACTCACTTAACAACCGCATTGCTTAGCAACAGAAGTTCCCAATTGTGGTCATAAGTTGAGGACTACCTGTACATAAATGTCCCCTCTGCAAAACTTGAAACTGCTAGAGATCCTGCACTTTTTTCCCCTATATATATTGTCTATTGTTTCAAATGCTATCAATAATTATCCATAGCAGATATTCTACAGCAGGGTTTCTCAACTGGGGTTCCACGAAATCCTAGGGTTCCGTGAGAGGTCACTAGGGGTTCCCTGGGACATCGTTATTTATTTTAAAAAAGCAGAGACAAAAACTGAAAAACCCTTCCAACGTTGTGTTGGCCTGCCGGAGCGCACGTGGACCCTGGGCGGGGATGGGGATTGCGCATGCAAGTAGGGAGGTGAGCAAAGCGCAAGCCAATGAGTCAGGAGTGAGGAGGAAGGACCAGCAGCAGGTGGTGAGAGAGCATGTGAGACGCCGCCGGGACCTCCATGCTGGGGCTCTCCTTGCCAGCACACACCTGCCCAGCCCATGGGGGGGGCTCTGTCTCAGAAGATCTGGGGCTGGGCTGGCCCGGGCATGCCAGCGGTAGCAGGGGCCACCCACAAAGTTGGGGGGGAGGAGACAGGGAAAGGAAAAAAGTGGTGGAGGCGGCTTTGGCACCAGGGTGCCAAATTTTCAGGAAAGGCTGACGAGTCCAAATATTAAGGGGAGGGGTGTTGGAGGTTGCAAGGCGTCAGCCTCCCTCTAGTTTTGCGAAGGGGGGCAAGGAAGGAGAAGCTGGACTTGGTGCAGGTGGTACAGGGAGAGTTTCACTCTTTGTTAAGTTTCATTATTTAGTTTAAGAACACTGTAGATGCATATAGACAGGCCTACACATGAAACTATAATTTTTTTGTAACTTCCGGTCTATATTTGAGCCTGAATGTGCAGGGGTTCCCCGAGGCCTGAAAAATATTTCAAGGGTTCCTCCAGGGTCAAAAGGTTGAGAAAGGCTGTTCTACAGTATCCAAAACCATCTTTATTTAAACTTATTTTTTGTACCTCAAATATTTCTTTCTTGACAACTTTAGACAGATTTGTTAAAAGTTAAAGCTGATTGCTATCTTGCAAATGAGTTATCAAGTATACTATCTTTGGTAAATCACTTCCAGATGTTCAAAGATGATTGATTTCAAGAAAGTGTCCTAATTTTTTGTTTTCTTGGGAAACATTTAACAAAAATGTAACATTTCAAGTTTACACCTATGTTTTGGTTTGTCAAATCCATAAAGGTCACTTATAATATAAACAAAACCATAAAATAAATTATAGCACAAGATGTAAAGATTAACTGCTAGACGACTACCATAAATCAATCAAATGCTAGTACTCCTTTCCTCAAAATACCATGTTTTGACCGTGTACTTTAAATTGCCAATGGCAAAAGAGGCTACTTGATGGCAAGCATTTGAGAAGGTATCTCTGCAGTGAGAAATAGTGAATTTGAATTAGACAGCAGATAGTTCCTTAATGTACAGAAGTGGACAGGTATGGTAAGGTAGCTTCCTAAATTGTGTCCCAAAGATACAGGTCTTTAAAATAAAAAGCAAATGAAGTTATTTTAATGTTGATATTAGTATTAGTATTAGAGTTGAGTGGTACAATGATTAAAGTGTTAGAGTAGAACCACAGAGGCCTAGATTGAAATCTACTCTCAGACACAGAGGCTCACTGTGTGATTTTGGGCCAGTCACTCTCAGCCACACCAACTCAAAAGGTTGTTGTGAAAAAAAGAATTAGAAGAGGGAGTACTATATCTGCAACCCTGAGCTCCTAAAGGAGAGGCAGGATATAAATAAAATACATACATACATACATACATACATACATACATACATACATACATACATATTCCCACTCAGTTTTCATGCTTTCACTTACATATGAGTTGCAGTTTCTGAAAATTTCACATTCACTAAAAATAAAGCCATCAGCCACATAGAATAGTAAACTAGATTACTGACTTAGAATGAATTAAAATTGAAAATAAATCCCTAGGCCTAGGTGGAGTTTTGATGCAATGTTGGATCTAGCAGCAACTGCAGTCTGTAGGAACAAGACCATGACCAAACTAGCCACTTGTTAAATCGATCCGCGGGCAGAACTGGCATCGTGGCAGCTTTTCCGGGCTCAGGCTGGTTTCTCCTGAAGCCCAGGAACATTTTTCTGGATCAAGGAAAACGCTTGGAATTGACCCATTCGTCCTCTGGACGGCGATCGTAAACAGTGTCTGCAATCGACGAGTAAAACTTCGCTGGAAGGCTGAGAAGATATCATTTCCGAGCCGCGCTGCAGCCTTAAAGGGACATTAAGTCCAGTCACCCCATTTCTAAAGCACCCAATTTATTTTTTCTTTAAGCATCCGTGCCCTAAGAGAGGCTTTCTACATTAAAGAGAAACAATCTCTCTTGGTGCTTATCATTATTTTTGTGATTTTTTATTTTATTTTATTTTTTTAAAGCTTTGGATTTTGCTTTCCATCCAATACTAAGGAGGGTTGAGAATATGTTATCGTCTCCCTGTTATTATTTCTGCGCTAATTTTGAAGATTTTAGCATTTTTCCTACATGTTGAATCTGCCGTTCTGAACTTTCACTTTCCTGCCGCTACTTTCTCTGGGAACTGTCTGTGATCTTATCTTAACTCAGTTCGGAAATTTTCCATTACCTTTTACTTCTGCCGGTTAAGTATCTAGGGGGTGCCATAACTTACTGCTTCAGAAATAGAGGATCTTAACCAGTCTCTCTCCGATTTTTGCCGAGATATTAAAGCAGATATTAAACAAGTTTTTTCTGATTCCTGCCAAGCTTTTGTGCAGGACATTTGGAGCATTGTGAAAAATATGTGGTCTGAAATGTGCCATTTGATTGGAGATGATCTAGATGAACCTGAAGAATTTAACAGCGATGGAAATGTTTCTCCCAAGAGTGAGATTCAGGCTTCTGTTGAAATCCTGGATGAAATTGACAATGCTGAATTGAAGAACTTAAATGGAGAAACTGAGCTGCAAGATATGAGTGAATTTGACTTTCTGATGGAATGTTATGGAAAAGAAGGGGTCATTGGTTTTTTGAAGTCTGTGTTTGTGAGAGGAGCAGTTGGGCTGTTTGATTTCTTTAAGAAAATAGCTGTGTGCCTATTATGGGGATATGTAAATGTCTTGGTTTATTTTGAAGTGGGTTAAGGGGCTAAAAATATTTATCTGGATGGTTTTTTGGCTTTGGATGATTCTACTTATCGTTAATGACTGGAATTATGATTATTAAGGTTTTTTCTTATTCATGTTATTTGTATTCATGTTTTTTGTATTAACTATAATGGTAGACATTTTACATGTTTTTCTATTTTTGATCTTTATTATACTATTATACGTATTTTGTAAACCGCCCAGAGTCCCCTATTCGGGGAGATGGGCGGGGACAAATTAAATAAATAAATAAATACTACACAGGAATGTATAGAATAGAAGCAGGAAGGGAATAATTAAGTAATTGTTATTTTAGGGGGGGGAGTTGATTATTTTATTTAATTTTTTAATCCCTTTATTATTTTTATAAATAACTCAAGGCGGCGAACATACTTAATACTCCTTCCTCCTCCTATTTTCCCCACAACAACCACCCTGTGAGGTGAGTTGGGCTGAGTGTCTGTGACTGGCCCAAGGTCACCCAGCCAGCTTTCATGTCTAAGGCGGGACTAGAACTCTGTCTCCTGGTTTGCCATTGGCTCCTTCCTAGGGCTGAGAGTGACAGGCCCAAGGTCACCCAGCCGGCTTTCATGCCTGAGGCGGGACTAGAACTCTCAGTCTCCTGGTTTCTAGCCCAGCACCTTAACCACTAGTCCAAAAAGGTGACTTATACTTTTTTTTCTTTTAATATAAAGGGAGGGAGCAATGGTATTTAGTGATTTTTACAATGTGCTAAGGAGTTGACTTATAGAAATAATGTGACTTTGGTTTAATATAGAGTAAGGGATTGATTATGGGAAATTGCTGTATATCCTTGATGTTTAAAGTTGGAAGTCACTTCTTTTTGTAATCTATCTAAAAAAATTTCTCTTGTGTTTTCACACTTTTTTAGTTCTTTTTTTGTAGTTTTTTTGTTTTTCTGTACCTTTTATCTTTTTCTGAAACTTAATAAAATTATTTTAAAAAAAATCTGGGTAAGAGAAAAAGCCAAGCCACACCCAAATTTGTGTTTCACTTCATCCAATATTGTCATGTAACTGTTAAGAAAGATTCAATTAAGTGGAACTGTACAATAACACATAAGGATCCAAGATATAGTCTATCCTTGTCTCTTTTTCAAATACTGAAACCAAAATTGGCCTTTTTTAAACCTGAGGAATCAAAAGCAGATTTGTTCCTTCCAAATCTTATCAGTCTTTTCTTTTTTCAAATATATACATAGCATTCCTTCATGTAGGAGCACATTAGCCAGTCATAACTTTGAGATTATCTATGATTAACTTTCATAAAACATTTTTATATCCTTATTTAAAAACTGTCACACACATAATCAATCAATTAATATACTGGATATTTCTAATAACAAACCTATAGCTGTTATAGTGCTTGGACCTGAGCAATTCTGCTTTCAAAATGCAGTACATTATTAAGGATCCCCCATCATCACACTTAACTACAGATAGTCCTCACTTAAAGACTGTTCGTTTAACGATGGTCCAAAGTTACAACGGCCTCGGAAAAAGTGCCTTATGACCTGTACTCGCACTTATGATCATCGCAAACCATCGCATCATCCCTGCGGTTACGTGATCACAATTTGGGCACTTGGCAGCCGGCTCACATTTACGAACAGTTGAAGTGTCCTGCAGTCACATGATCACAATTTGCGACCTTTTTTGCTGGTTTCTGGCAAAAAACATCCATTGAGGAAGCTGGATTTGCTTAACGACTGTTGTAAAAATGATCATAAAATCGGGTTCAGTCACATGGTGACTCATATAACAACCACACCGTTTAACCAATTTTCCAGTCCCTATTGTGGTCATTAAGTGAGGACTACCTGTACATCAAAATGTTGCTAAAAAATTGAAAAGCTTTGTGGGGACAGCTACACATGAAATATACTACTGGCAGAAAAGCAAGCTATGACTTATTGCTAATCTATAAACCACCAAATGGGGACTAGCCAATAATTGGTCAGACATATAACAAGTTTTATACCACTGCTTGCTAGCTGTCTTCCTGACTGCCTCATTAATTCTTCAACACAGAGCTTTCCAAACTGTGTGTCGCGACACAGAAGTGTGTCGCCACACACAGTCTGGTGTGTCGCCACACAACCCGGAAGCGCTGATCATCATCAGCGTTTCCGGGTTTTCCCACGGCGACACACCAATTGCAGCGCGCAAAACCCGAAAGCGGGAGCAGCGCTTCCGGGTTTTTGCGCGCTGCCGCACTTCTGGGTTTTCCCGCGGCGACACACCAACGCCGGTTGGTGTGTCGCCGCGGGAAAAACTTTGGAAAGCCCTGCTTCAACAAGTATAGCAAAGTGAATAAGAAAGAGGTTCCTTAGGAATAATAACTGGCAATATTCTGATTATACAAGTAGTCCTTGCTTAGCGACTACCTCAGATAGTGACTGTTTGCAGTTACAATGGTGATGAAAAAGTAACTTTACAACCAATGCCCACATTTATGACCCTCGCACGATCTCTCAGTCACGAGTTCGCCATTACGGTCAGTTAGTATGCATTGTCCTGTGTAAAATTGTAAGCACATTTGTAGTCATGTGATTTTTCAATTAGCGACCACCACTTTGTTTAACGACCAAGTTGCTGGTCCCAATTGCAGTCGCTAAACAAGGACTATCTATAACCCTATTTCAAATATCACCCAATACTTCAACACTTGTTATATTAGTTAAAAACTCCTCAAGAACTTCAAGGACATCAAAACAAGAACATTTTAATCATCTGATCATTGTTGCAAAGAACTAAGAGTTCCAAAACTTCAAATGCATCCAAGAAATATAAATAAATATTTATATTTATTCCCTCCAATGCATACTTAACAGCCCTGCCAATAAAATATATAAAATCTGCTGCATGTGTCTGCATCATATATTTTGGAAAAACCAACAATACAACAGTCAACAATTCAATCTGTGGGCCCATATAAGCAACTCAGTTTATTAAGCAGAATAGTATTGTTATTTGTCCTGCTAACCCTTATACTTTTTTAAAAAAATCCGTTCAATCATGTCCAATTCTTAGAGACTGCCTGGACAAATCCCTGCTATTTTCTTGGCAAGGTTTTTCAGAAGTGGTTTGCCATTCCCTCCTTCCTAGGGCTGAGAGAAAGTGACTGGCCCAAGGTCACCCAGCTGACTTTGTGCCCAAGGCGGAACTAGAACTCACGGTCTCCCAGATTCTAGCCTAGTGCCTTAACCACTACACCAAACTGTCTCTCAACCCTTATACTTGTAGCACTCAAATAATAAAAGCAATCTTCAGGGTAGAAAATTTGGTAAATAAAATTGAATGTTTGAAAACAGTATTTGCTCTACTCTATCTGCTGCCCATCAACTGATGCTACAAAGAAAATTAACTGAGTGGCTTCCGGTGGGAACATGGCTGACTGAGCAGCTGTGTCCGCGGGCTCCACGGACAGAACTGGCATTGTTGCGAATTTTTGGGCTCAGGCAGGCTTTTTCCTGAAGCTCTGGAGTGCTTTCACGGCAAAGAAAGCGCTCGGAATCATCCCATCTGTCCTCCAGAACGGCAACTTGCAGCCCGAGAATTGCAAACAGCATTCACGTCGATCGGGTAAGAGTCACCGGGAGACCGGGATGTCACCATTTCCAAGCCTCGCTGCAGCCTTAAAGAGACACTAAGTCAAGCCACCCCATTTCTAAATCACCCAATTTATATATTTTTTAAGTTTATGTACCCCAAGAGAGGCTTTTTACAGTAAGAAGCGAAATCTCTTGGTGCCTATCGTTATTTCTGGATTAATTAAAAAAATTTTTTTTAAAGCTCTGCCTTGTTTTTCCATTTAAATATTAAGGAGGACTGAGAATAAATAATTACCTCCCTGCAATTATTTTTGTATTGAATTTGAAGGATTTAATATTTTCCTACATGTTGAATCTGCTGTTTTTGAGTTCTCAGCTTTCTGTTCACTTTCCCTGGGAGCTGCTTCTTAGCATGCTTTCTCTTGTGTCAACAACTTTCTGAGATTTTCCATTAACTCATTAACTCCTATTCTCGCTAGTCAAGTATCTAGGGGGCGCCATAATCTAACGCCTGAAACATGGAGGATTTCAAGGAGATTTTCTCAGAGTTCCGTTGTGAGCTTCGTTGTGAGTTTAAACAGTTCTTTTATGATGTCTCTCAAACTATTCTGCAAGATATTTGGGACATTGCAGAAAATATCAGCTTTAAAATGTGTCATCTGGCTGTGGACGTTCTGGAAGAAGATGAAGATTTTAACAATCATAGAGATGTGTCTACTGACAGCAAGATTGAAGCTTTTGTTGAAATGCCAGGCAAATATTACATTTTGATGTTGAAGGGGTTAAAGTTGCAAATTACAAATGGAGTTGTTTTTCTGATGGAATGTTGTGGGAAAGAAGTGGCTCTGTTCTGTGGGAGGTTTTTTGCTGAGAAGTCTGAGTTTCTAAGGGCGGCAGTTGGGCTGTTTGATCTCTGTATGAAAAATGCCTTGTGTGTAATATGGAGATGTGTAAACGCTTTACTATATTTTGAAGTTGGGTAAAGATTTAAGAATGTTTATCTGGATTGATATTAAGGCTTGTATGATTCCATTTTTCTTTAATGATTTGGATTAAGATTTACTGGATTGCTTTTCAGATTTGTTTGATTTTTAAGATTTACAGTTGCAATCGAAATTATTCAACCCCCATTGCAAATTAGGTTTATTGTCAAAATTTACAGACTTTCAGCTGTTTGCAATGAACAAATCAAACAAAAGCAACTGAAATAGCTCAACACAATGAATGCTTCAAGTGGTTTCCCCAAATTCAACTGGAAATGTAACTTATAATGACTTCTCCAGTCTCAATATTATTCAACCCCTTCATGGCAAGCATCTTCAGTACTTAGTAGAGCACCCTTTTGCTGTTATGACCTGCTGCAAACAAGATGTATAGCCAGACACCAGCTTCTGGCAACGTTCCTGAGGAATCCTAGC
Source organism: Charina bottae (assembly GCA_023362775.1). Lineage (NCBI taxonomy): Eukaryota > Metazoa > Chordata > Lepidosauria > Squamata > Charinaidae > Charina > Charina bottae. Next base: position 47,495,983 of record JALMGJ010000007.1, on the reverse strand, counting down.
CCATTCCTCATGAGCAATGGCCTCCAGTTCAGTAATATTCTTGGGTTTGCGTGCTGCAACCACCTTCTTCAAATCCCACCAGAGATTTTCTATGGGGTTCAAGTCAGGTGACTGTGATGGCCACTGTAGAATCTTCCAGGACTTCTTCTGCATCCAAGCCTTAGTGGAATTTGAGGTATGCTTGGGATCATTGTCCTGCTGGAAGGTCCAATGATGCCCAAGCTTCAGCTTCCTTACAGACGGCATGACGTTTTCTCCTAGGATTTCCTGATACTTCAATGAATCCATCTTGCCCTCCACACGCCGCAGGTTTCCAGTGCCAGAGGATGCAAAGCAGCCCCAGAGCATCACCAAGCTGCCACACCATGCTTAACTGTAGGCAGAGTGTTATTTTCAGTGTATGCTTCATTCTTCTTCCTCCAGACATACCGCTGATCCATCGGGCCAAAAAGTTCCAGTTTTGTTTCATCGCTCCACAGAACAGAGTCCCAAAACTTCTGTGGCTTATTTATTTATTGTTCAATTTATATCACCGCCCATCTCCCCCCACAAGGGGACTCTTTATTTATATGATTGTGTGCATATTGGAGCCGACTGTTCTTGTGCTTTTGGGTCAGTAGTGGTGTACGTCTTGGAGTTCTGGCATGGCAATTTTCTGTGTTTAGTACACACCTTACTGTGCTCACTAAAACTTCAGTGCCTGTTGCCACCAAGTCTTGCTGCAGGTCTTTTGCAGTCACTCGAGGGTTTCTCTCAACCTGCCTTCTCAGAAATCTTCTTGCACCACTGACAGCTTCCTTTTTCTGCCCCGTCCAGGTAGTGTAACCACTGTTCCTTTAACTTTGAACTTGCGAACTATGCTTCCAACGGAGTCTCTAGGAACATTCAGTGCCTTTGCTATCTTTTTGTATCATGTTCCTTGTTTGTGAATTGTTTGGTTTTAGGTTTAATAGGGTTAAGATTGTTATAGTATTATTAATTATAAAAGTAGACAATTTATATGTTTTTATAATTTGATTTTTATTGTAGTGGACAGAAATGTATAGAATAGTGGTAGGAAGGAAATAATTGTGTTGTTTTGGGGGGGAAAGTTGATTTGGAGATATATATATATACATACACACACACACACATACACACACACACACATTTTTTAATATAAGGGGGAGGAGCAATTGTGTTTAGTGCTTTTTATAATGTGCTAATGGAATGATTTATAGAAATAATGTGATCTTGGTTTGATATTGAGCAAGGGATTATGGAAATTGCTGTATATTCTTATTGAAAGTCGGAAGCCACTTCTTTATGTAATCTTTAAAAATTCTTTTTTCTTATGTTTCACACTTTTTAAGTTGGTTTTTTTTGTAGTTTTCTTCTTTTTTGTAGTTTTTATCTGTTTCAAACTTAATAAAATTCTTATTTTAAAAAGAAGAAAATTAACTGAGCAACCCTGTATGTCAGCCTCCATTCAATCTTTTTTTTTTTTAGTTAGAAATTCCTGTGATTACAAATTGCACTGTGGCACCCTGAAGTAGCAAAATGAACAATCACAGTTTTAATGTACAGAATATACTGGTACAATCAAGATCCTTACAATTTTAAAAAGAACTGTTCCAAATTTTAAAAACACACCTCTTGTACAGCCAACATACAAAAGAACTGTCCTTTGTGCTGTGCACAAAAATATATCCTCAAATAGTAATAAACCCTGCCCAAAAATGTTCCAGACTCCTGCTGCTGTCTTCCCACTGGGACATACTGATAAGAGTATAAAAACCATACTTTCTTTGCTGGTGCACAATTAGGAAAGGTGGCAGCAAATAAGAGATGTGAAGAAAAGATGATGGCGTGGGGGTAAAGAACAGAAACAAAACGTCTGAAGGAAGATTAAGAATATACATGTGTACATATGAACAACAGAAATAAGGATTCAGAGAGACTCTGGATGTCAGTGAAATAGAGGTTAGTAGGTAGGATGATACATGTGTACTGTGGAGGTTGAAAAAAATAGTAATAGAAATGGCCTTGTTGATGCTATTGCATGCAGTTCTATGGCAAGGAAGAAGAAAAAGATTAATTCAGAATTGGGTGCAAAAATCTACGGGATTGCAAAAATGCTTCTTTGGTAGGACAGGGATAGGCAATATATGATCTACATGAGGTCCCAAGCCACTTTTCTGTGGTCTGAAAAATGCTGGCAAATTGCAGCAACAGTAAAATATGCACATTAAGCATGCAAGAGGTTTAATGTACCAGATTTATTTTACAAAGCAACCCAGCATGTGTCCTCCCACTGAAGAAAAGATGCCAAACACCCCCAACTTAGCCCCTCTGGTGACATGTCATCATGTTCCCTATATCCTACGACAATGGCTAAGAACACCACCACCCCGATTATAAACTATGAAGTCACTAAGTTTGCATGTGTCATATACACCCATGTTTGTCACTTGTACATGTAAGTTCTCTGAAAGAAAAATAATTCTTAATTGTCTGAAAATTATAAACAAATTAGATTGTGCACACTACTCTGTGACATTCATCCATAATTTCCAATAAGTTTTAATTTATAAAGATTGCTATTAACAAATTTCTAAGTATGTGAAGAGATTATTTCAGATAATGAATATGAACTCCTTCATGGTAAGCACCTAATGTGCAGGTACTTGAACATTCTGACTGAAGAAATAAGGAAAAATGGTAGTGTAACGGACATAACTATCACGAGTATTTTTCAGAAAAACCTTATACTTAAAACACTTTCTGTTCAAAAATTGTTAAGGAAAAACAGAAAGAGTGATTTCCCGAAACTAACCATGGGCAGAAATATTTTAAAAATTCGAGTAATTGCTAAAGTAACTAGAACAAGAATAGTCTGAGACAGCTCAAACACAAAGGCACAGGATATTTAAATCATTCTTTTTTTTAAAAAAGAAAGAAACCGTTACACCTACTAGGGAAACAGTTGCAATTTTAAGGAAGAAACAGCACATTCAGGAAGGACAGTGACTTAAAAAGTCACACCACAATGCTGTTGACTGCCCTCTTCTACAGAAAAGGAAATGGTGGGCTTCAAAACAAACTCTCTTGCTTGCTCCAATTACACTATATCCACACATTTCACCAGCATGGGAAAGGAATTCAAACAGCTATTGCTTTTTGCAACTATTTTGCACTTTTTTCCTTTAAAAATGCTTTTTTAGAAAACTTATTCTGTAAAAATCTCTATCATCTTAAAATGATGCAGAATCTGCTTTGGGGAAAATTTGTCAAATAATTCTTTCAAAAATCAAAATGAGGTGAATTGAAATTTTTTTATTAAGAGCAATTTAAAATCAATGACATATACTTGTGTATTTCACATATTACACCCAAAAACATTCAGAACACAGAATTCTAACTACTTTAAATACAGCAACTCAATAGCATATACTTCTCTTATAGACTTTAAAAAAACTGAAGGACCTCAAAATTGTTTACAGAGTCATACATTCTGGATGATTATGCACAAGTAGCTACTTTGCTTTCCCTTTCACACAAGCATTAATATACTAGATTAGCAACCGCTTCCTGATATAGCCATGCAACTGCAATCATAGGACCCAGCAGGCTGTAATTTAGCTTAGCAGGAAGAAAGAGCAGCATACTGATGCATATTGTAGTGATGTTTCCACTGATTATACTCTGTCCACAGTTTGTTTTAACGTCACCTGAATGAAGGATTTTGATTTGAGCATGTCTACAAAGTTTTGCGAGCAAATACTGCTTCCTAAAAGTCACCTGGAAAATATTTAACAACTTGCTTTTAAATTGGATTAGAATTTCATCCATTCCAGCTACCCAATTCGATGTGTATCATAGCCATTCTTCACATCAATAATTTAACTTTCTGAAACAATTAATTTCCAGAACTGGAAAACTTCCCATTTCTATCAATATCAATGGCTCACTATTTTTTTTTAGTATTTTCTAGATTTAGTGAGGAACTAACTCTTCAGTTAGAACTAACTCTTCAGTTACAGGTATTGGTACATTTTTTTAATTTATTGTTTAAACTATTATATGGTGATAGTCCAATAGCACAAACATGAAATGTTATCCACCTAATATTTAAGTGTGGTTTGTAATTTTCCAGACGGTATTACTAGAAAATTCTTATTAAGATTTGGGCTTACTAGTGGTTGGACTAAATGATCTCCAAGATCACTTTCAACTCTTACATTCTGTGATTTTAATATAAGATCTGAAATCCATACATGTTGTATTGATGAGGAAGGAGCAAAATAGAGCAAAAGGACAGCAAATATGTGAAATGTAAGAATGAATAGGTAGGAGCACTTAGCTAAATTAACTTCAACACTTTGTTCCAGTATATTATTTAAAAATGTAACAAAAATATTGAACATGTTGGGATCTTTTTATTTATTCATCTATGGTTTTACTTTACAGTAATAAGTAAATGGTCTCTTTAAGGTTTTCCATTTTTTTCAGTCATTTTTGAGTAGTTTTTGGATAAAATAACCCAAGTTATATAGAGGTGTGCAAAACCCTTTCTATTTTGAAAGGGTTTGCTCTCACCTCAACAAATGTTCCAATTATTAAATTATCACAACAACTAGTGCTGGGCATTCAAGAGCGTTAGTAGCTTAATTATGTAATATTTCAAATTAATCTCTTCATGATTATGCTACTATTGATAATCTTTCATAATCAATATGACATTATTTCGATTTGACAAAAAGCACAACTAAATACTAGTTGTGAATACTGATACTAGTGAAAGTATCAATTTCTTTCTCGCGCCTCATTACATGGCTGTAGTGAGCAGGACTTCAGATTAAAGGAGAAAAAGGTGCTTTGGAGCACGTGGGGGCGCTCACACAGCACATGCCAGGAACTCCTTAAAACAACTGTGTCTTCCTAGGATCTCAATTCTAGAAAAAGATTGTTTGCTTTAACAGACTGACAGATGCTATGTAGGCTCCCATATGTGATCCAAAGAACTTTTATCCTACTGGAACTGAAACAGTGGTCACCTCTAGTAAACAAGAACCACAGATGTAAAGTGAGTGTATCATATGGTAAGTAGCAATAAAGAGATTCTCATTTAGCTTTTAAACTCTTTATGAAAAGGACATGATAGGATATTTTCCATGATAGCTTAGAACAGAGTGAAGCCAAACTCCAATGATATTATTACTGTGAAGTACAACTAAATTAGACATGTGTCTTCTAAAATAACACTAAAGGCCTACCTGAACCAATAGGAGAGGAACCCACACTGAGACTTTGTAGACTTCCATTCCTAAGCAATGTTGGAGACTTCTGCAGATTAGAGCTCGTTATGCTTCCTGCAGCAGATGCTACTGATGATGTTGGGGAGGCCGAACAAACTGATAGGTGGGAAATCTCCTGACTTTTATTTCCTTTGGGCCGACCAGGCCCATGTTTACATTGCTTATTTCCTTTTCGTTTCTTTTCCTTTACAGTCTCATCTTCTGTCCCAGAGGACTGAGCACGTTTGTATCCCGTTGATGTAAGGTTTGAACTACCTAACTCTCCAGGTGAACTGTCAAAAATATTAGGCTGGGAGACAACAGTTGAGGTTGAAGGAAAATTAATTAAGGAAGTAAAACAATTCACACCGCCTTCCTGGCTTCCAATCTCTCCTTTATATACATCTTTGGTCGACAATGTCTGCTGAGAATGAGTATAGCTCTCATTACGTAGATCCGAGTCTGTAAAACTCAAAAAGTCCTGGGGAGATTGAACTGAACTTCCAGAGGATGACTTTGTACTGTTTGGAGTTCCCAAAAAACTTCCTGGAGAAAGGAGATGGGGAGGGGGTGTTGATTGTTGAAAACAGACATTTACACTATTAGCAAATATGTAAGAATAATATTAAAAGCAAGTTTTTACTGGCATTGTGAACGTTGAGCCATTCAGGAAACTCTAGACGTGAATGTAGCATAGGGTAAGAGTAGAAGCACCTTGTCTGTTTTCCAGAATTAACCAAACCTCATTTGTTACATATTTTCATAGTTCAGAGCAACAATATTTGAAAGGTTACAATTTATTGGACTTTCTTGGCAAGTTTTACAACTAGTCACTAAAGCTCTACTTTTGACATTACTGCTAATATTATTTTTTAAAGCTAGCATACCAACAGAAAGCCTTCAAAATTATGTCTCTTCCAGTTGCTGGTTCTTTGGGCAGAGAAAATATGAAAGGCCAGGATAATTCTGGGGAAATGAAAACAAGCAGTAACTTGTCCTTACTATATGTCCCTGATGTACCCTTTCTAGACAGTACAAAGATCAGGAGCCAAACACAAAGAGAATCCCCCCCCCTCTAAAACAAATACTCTCCCTCTTATCCAGGGACTGGGTCTTCCACTAAAGTCTCACCACACTTTCCCATGATATCTAGGTTGGGCAATTAAGAGCAAGCATGATTTGAAAATTGCTCTTTGTTGATTACAGACTTACACTTAAATCAAAAGGAAAGAGTAATACTCGATTTCAGATAGAATTAACGAATATAAAAATTCATTATATGTAATATATTACAGCAAAGATAATAGGAAATAACATATTAAAACAAAGTTAGACAATTGTCTTTTTCATCTATAAAATCATTCCAGGAAAACCAAAGAATTCAATTTCTACTGGAAATTATTGTCAGTATTACTGTATGTTCAACTAATTTATGAAGAAAACATGCAGTACTTTCTTTGATATACTGTTTCCCAAAATATTTTCTCCTGCATAAATTATCATAAAATACAACTCTTATATTAATATAGGTTTTCACAGCTATTTGTTGGGGTAATTACTTCTGGGTAATGCCGTGTAAGATACTAAGCACGTGCTGACCTTTTGCTGCTGCTAGCTTCTCCAGAGAAGTTCTGAAGCTATTGTATTACACATATACTAAATATGAAAAGTATATTTTATCTAAATTTATAGTTTTAAATTTATTTACCAATTGGCACTGAAGGAAGGAAGAGAGTACCCTTCAATAATACCTTGTTGAAAAGTACAAGCTGCCGACACCGCAGCTCCAGGAGTCCTTCCAGCACCAGGCTTTCTTCCCCTTTGACCTGAATTATGACCTGCTGACTTCTTCCCTTTGCTCTCTGAACCTCTGGCCTCTGGAACATCTTTGCCACTTGAAGCATGTGCAGAGACTTCCTGGAAATTTGCATTTGTAAAGCGAGCTGTGGTATCTTCCAGCCTCTTCAATGACCCTGTCATAGAGTTGTTGGTAGTGCTTGTGTAAGTCTAACAGTATTGAATTGGGAAAGGGGAAGTTGAGAGAGACAGTTAGACCACAAGGAACTGACACATGGCTCTGCAGCAATCAGTGGCAGTGTACCTATTAACCTGCCCTTATACTTAAATTAGGCTTAATTGGTCTCCCAGCAGTACCTGCAAAACCAGCTCCTACTGAATTACATTCTTTTGCTCTTTACTTATTGAAAGGTTCTGAAAACATTTTCTCCAATATTACAATCAATGATACAAAGCAAAAAGCTTCATTTCCTGTTTTTCCTTTAAGTCACTGACATGTGTTTTTAAGCGCTGTGCCTTGAACCTCTACTATTATTGATTTGCATATTCTGACTAAAGGGAAAGGAAAAGAAGAAAAGAATGCATTATCTTAATTTAAGCAGCACAGCAGCAAATAAGGTTCATCTCCTTAGCTTTGCAAATAAAAGTGTGTCTAAGATAGGCCAAAACAATCTGCCCTGACAGAGCCATTTAATTTATAAAATGATGCTCTGGCTTAAATCAGAAAATATAGCATTACAAAATACCATCGTTATTTACACACTGGCATCTCACAGCACATCTATGAAATTGTATTATCATCTGACATTTAAAAATTAGCATCTGAAATTAACTTTACTCTTTTCTCTTTCGGCAACAATCAAGATGAATTTTTTTAAAAAAATTGAACACTAGTTTTATATATCGTAATGCTTTAAGCAAACACACCAAATTACATGTAATATTAAGCTGATAAAATTTTGCAAATATAGGCAAGGATCTGAAAAGCTCTCTAAAGATGCCTCAAAGTGCTCTGACATATGGATGAACAGGCTGGAGATGTTCCTGTGCAATTGCTTCCTCTTCAGCAACATCAAGTGGAATTGTGTTTTTGTCCTGGCTCTTATCACTTTTTAGAATTTGGCCACTAACATGCCATTCAGAGACCAAATGGTTCTTGGTCTTAAAAAAAGGAGCACATACCTGGGCTAGATTACTCCAATTCTACATGTAGCTCCCCTTAAAGAATATTAGATTTCTATAATGATTTCTACAGTTAGTCCGAGTTAGGTTTTAGCTCACCTTCTAACTGGGACTAGACACTGGCATTTGACATGAAACAATAGCAACCGCAGGGTTTCTTTTTTTAATACTGACTTCTTTATTTTGGAACTCCCTCTGAAAAGAGATTTCCCTGATACCTACTTTGCCTGAAAAATAGCAAATACTCCCTTTTAAAGCTATAATTATATAAATCCACTTCTAATTACTGGTATTATTTCACTATCTTGCTCTGTTTTGTACTGTTTTTGTTGTGAATTGTCTTGGAAACCATGTGCTTTAAGGTTGGTATATTGATTTATTATAAAATAAATGGTCTGGTATTATTTAATCCCCCTTCATGGATCACTGCCTTGTCGTGGCGAAGGGGCTTGTGTAACTCAATGAAGTCAGGTCAAGACGGACAGGTCATGACGGAGAGTTCTGACAAAACGTGGTCCACTGGAGGAGGGAATGGCAAACCACTCCAGTATCCTTGCCAAGAAAACCCATGGACAGTACCAAAAGGCTAAAAGATATGACGCCGGAAGATGAGCCCCTCAGGTCGGAAGGTGTCCAATATGCTACCGGGGAAGAGCGGAGGGCAATTCCGAGTAGCTCCAGAAAGAGTGAAGCGGCTGGGCCAAAGCCGAAAGGACGCTCAGTTGTGGATGTGTCTGGAAGTGGAAGGAAAGTCCGATGCTGTAAAGAACAATATTGCATAGGAACCTGGAATGTAAGATCTATGAATCAAGGTAAGCTGGATGTGGTTAAACATGAGATGACAAGTTTGAACATCGACATATTGGGAATCAGCGAACTAAAATGGACAGGAATGGGCGAATTTAATTCAGGAGACCATTATATATACTACTGTGGGCAAGAATCCCTTAGAAGAAATGGAGTAGCTCTCATAGTCAATAAAAGAGTGGGAAAGGCAGTACTGGGGTACAACCTCAAAAACTTTCAGTTCGAATCCAAGGCAAACCATTCAACATCACAGTAATCCAAGTCTATGCCCCAACCACTGATGCCGAAGAAGCTGAAGTTGGTTCTATGAAGACCTACAACACCTTTTAGAACTAACACCAAAAAAAGATGTCCTTTTCATCATAGGGGACTGGAATGCTAAAGTAGGAAGTCAAAAAATAACCGGAATAACAGGCAAGTTCGGCCTCGGAGTACAAAATGAAGCAGGGCAAAGGCTAATAGAGTTTTGTCAACAGAACACGCTGGTCATAGCAAATACTCTTTTCCAACAACACAAGAGACGACTCTACACATGGACATCACCAGATGGTCAATACCGAAATCAGATTGATTATATACTTTGCAGCCAAAGATGGAGAAGCTCTATACAATCAGCAAAAACAAGACCTGGAGCTGACTGTGGCTCAGATCATGAGCTTCTTATCACAAAATTTAGGCTTAAATTGAAGAACGTAGAGAAAACCACTAGACCAATCAGGTATGACCTAAATCATATCCCTTATGAATATACAGTGGAGGTGAGGAATAGATTTAAAGGATTAGATCTGGTAGACAGAGTGCCTGAAGAACTATGGATGGAGGTTTGTAACATTGTACAGGAGGCAGCAACTAAAACCATCCCAAAGAAAAAGAAATGCAAGAAAGCAAAGTGGCTGACTGATGAAGCTTTACAAATAGCTGAGGAAAGAAGGGAAGCAAAAGGCAAGGGAGAAAGGGAAAGATATAAACAACTGAATGCAGATTTCCAGAGAATAGCAAGGAGAGATAAGAAGGCCTTCTTAAATGAACAATGCAAAGAAATCGAGGAAAACAATAGAATGGGGAAGACTAGAGATCTCTTCAAGAAAATCGGAGATATCAAGGGAACGTTTTGTGCAAAGATGGGCATGATAAAGGACAAAAAAGGCAGGGACCTAACAGAAGCAGAAGAGATTAAGAAGAGGTGGCAAGAATACACAGAAGAACTATACAAGAAAGATCTTAATATCCCTGATAAATACAATGGTGTGGTCACTGACCTTGAGCCGGACATCCTAGAGAGTGAAGTCAAGTGGGCCTTAGGAAGCATTACTAACAACAAAGCTAGTGGAGAAGACAGTATCCCAGCTGAGCTATTTAAAATCCTAAAAGATGATGCTGTTAAAGTGCTGCACTCAATATGCCAACAAATTTGGAAAACTCAACAGTGGCCACAGGATTGGAAAAGGTCAGTTTACGTTCCAATTCCAAAGAAGGGCAATGCCAAAGAATGTTCAAACTACCGTACAATTGCACTCATTTCACATGCTAGCAAGGTTATGCTCAAACTCCTACAAGCTAGGCTTCAGCAGTATGTGAACCGAGAACTACCAGAAGTGCAAGCTGGGTTTCGAAGAGGCAGAGGAACTAGAGATCAGATTGCCAACATTCACTGGATCATGGAAAAAGCAAGAGAGTTCCAGAAAAACATCTACTTCTGCTTCATTGACTACGCTAAAGCCTTTGATTGTGTGGATCACAACAAACTGTGGCAAATTCTTAAAGAGATGGGAGTACCAGACCACCTTACCTGTCTCCTGAGAAACCTGTATGCGGGTCAAGAAGCAACAGTTAGAACCGGACATGGAACAACCGACTGGTTCAAAATTGGGAAAGGAGTACAACAAGGCTGTATATTATCACCCTGCTTATTTAACTTATATGCAGAGTACATCATGAGAAATGCCGGGCTGGATGAATCACAAGCCGGAGTTAAGATTGCCGGGAGAAATATCAACAACCTCAGATATGCAGACGATACCACCCTAATGGCAGAAAGTGAAGAGGAACTAAAGAGCCTCTTGATGAGGGTGAAAGAGGAGAGTGCAAAAGCTGGCTTGAAACTCAACATTAAAAAAACTCAGATCATGGCATCTGGTCCCATCACTTCCTGGCAAATAGAAGGGGAAGAAATGGAAGCAGTGACAGATTTTATTTTCTTGGGCTCCAAGATCACCGCAGACGGTGACTGCAGCCATGAAATTAAAAGACACTTGCTCCTTGGGAGGAAAGCTATGGCAAACCTAGACAGCATATTAAAAAGCAGAGACATCACCTTGCCGACAAAGGTCCGTATAGTTAAAGCTATGGTTTTCCCAGTAGTAATGTATGGCTGTGAGAGTTGGACCATAAGGAAGGCTGAGCGCCGAAGAATTGATGCTTTCGAACTGTGGTGCTGGAGAAGACTCTTGAGAGTCCCTTGGACTGCAAGGAGGTCAAACCAGTCAATCCTAAAGGAAATCAACCCTGACTGCTCATTGGAAGGACAGATACTGAAGCTGAAGCTCAAATACTTTGGCCACCTAATGCGAAGAGAGGACTCACTGGAAAAGACCCTGATGCTGGGAAAGACTGAGGGCAAAAGGAGAAGGGGACGGCAGAGGATGAGATGGTTAGATAGCATCACCGATGTAACGAACATGAATTTGAGTAAACTCCGGGAGACACTGGAGGACAGGAAGGCCTGGCGTGCTATGGTCCATGAGGTCACGAAGAGTCAGACACGACTAAACGAATGAACAACAACAACAATTATTTAATCTGATTTGTGAAGAAAACCGCAACAGTTCTGTTTATTAGAAACAACATTCTATTTCATCATTTAAAAAAACAAACCCCAATCAATTATGACAAAAATCTATATGAGATAAAAGTGGAAGTTGTAGTGTTCCAGATATCTGTGGGGGGAGAGATTATGATCTAAAGCCAGGTTCATGGTAGCCTTCCTTCTTCAGGTTTTCCCAAGATAACTTAGGATTCTGACAACATCTTAGGAAATGTCTTCTTCTCCTATGCCTTGAGGAATCAAATCAAACTTCAACAACCTTTTTTCTATCGGGGGTGGGGATTATTTTGTTTTTTATTCAAAACACTATCCTATAACATCTATTTTACAATGCAAGAAAAAACTAGGTGTCTCAAATGGTAGTTAAATTAATGTGTTTAATTATTTTCTTTGAAGACATACAGTAACTAGCAGGCTGGAATAGCAAATTAAGGTAGGTAGTATATGGAACAAAAAGTAATGGTTAACACTGCCTGTGCCCCCATTTCCAACAAACCCTTCACTAGCTACCACTCATATCAACAGCAGAGTCCCAAAGATTTTTTTCTCAAAACTGGGGACAAAAGGGGAGAGAGTGAATGTTATTCCATATGACCTTAATCCTGATCACTCACCTCCTAAACATTTACTGACATAAACATGTTCAAAGAAGTTATACAAGTTGCCAGCATCAACAACTAAGTCTAGATCGGAATATTGCACACTTATTCTTCGTACAGTTCAGTACTTTTTCCCTGAATTTTTCAATATTAAACGAATGGTCCAGCAGTTTGTTTTTCTAAGAGCATTGTTAATTGCCATTCTGGTAATAATAAAAGTATGCACCATCCAAAATTCTTGTTTTTTAAAATAGTTTTTGCTTCTTGGAGTGTGAAATATCAATTACTACTTTTGGATATAGTGCCATTTATGAACTATTGTCCAATTATTATTATTATTATTATTATTATTTAAAGTACGTGTAAAACACTAGAATTTTTGCAATTTTCCAAACTGGCAGTTAACTCACCAAATGTCATCAAAACTGAAAACTGAAAATAAATACTTGGGATTTTAAAAGGCTACAGTACTGCAAAAAAGGCATGGTGGATATTCTGTATGAACAATAGAAAATATTCTTATTAACACACAGTGGTTTTATCTATTTCTTATTTCTGTTAACAAACATTGGTTTTATTTCCTTATACCAGGTAAGAGCAGGTTAACCATCTGCTCTGAAAATTACTAGAGTGGGAAGTATTCTTATGGGGCTTCTATTTACAGACAATATACTACAATATTTTTAACGTTACCTGCAAAGCCATGAGGTCTAGAAACATTTCTTCAAATAAGTAGAGTTTAAGGTTTTTTTAAGTGGGATTATTATTATTGTGGTTGATCGCACAGTCAGCCAGATGTTTAGACTGGATCTGGCATTTTTGTCCACCTATCAAGTCCTTCCCAAGGACCTGGGATAGGCAGGTGTTGTTTAATAATATTAAAGGTATGGTTGCAGGATGTAAGCTGATCCAAGTAAAGTTGCCTTTTGCAATATGACGACGACGACAATGATGATTTTACAGGTCTACAAACTATCTTCTACCTTAACATAGTCTGATATTTCCAGTCTGGTAACTGTGGGCTCCAATATACTTAATGATTCCTCCCTCTAAGAATATCTGTAGGAATTCTTATGAAATAAGCATGGCTATACAGTGGGGCAAAAAAGTATTTAGTCAGCCACCAATTGTGCAAGTTCTCCCACTTAAAAAGATGAGAGAGGCCTGTAATTGACATCATAGGTAGACCTCAACTATGAGAGACAAAATGAGAAAACAAATCCAGACAATCACATTGTCTGATTTGGAAAGAATTTATTTGCAAATTATGGTGGAAAATAAGTATTTGGTCACCTACAAACAAGCAAGATTTCTGGCTCTCACAGACCTGTAACTTCTTCTTTAAGAGGCTCCTCTGTCCTCCACTCATTACCTGTAGTAATGGCACCTGTTTGAACTTGTTATCAGTATAAAAGACACCTGTCCACAACCTCAAACAGTCACACTCCAAACTCCACTATGGTGAAGACCAAAGAGCTGTCGAAGGACACCAGAAACAAAATTGTAGACCTGCACCAGGCTGGGAAGACTGAATCTGCAATAGGCAAGCAGCTTGGTGTGAAGAAATCAACTGTGGGAGCAATAATTAGAAAATGGAAGACATACAAGACCACTGATAATCTCCCTCGATCTGGGGCTCCACGCAAGATCTCACCCCGTGGGGTCAAAATGATCACAAGAACGGTGAGCAAAAATCCCAGAACCACACGGGGGGACCTAGTGAATGACCTGCAGAGAGCTGGGACCAACATAACAAAGGCTACCATCAGTAACACACTACGCCGCCAGGGACTCAGATCCTGCAGTGCCAGACGTGTCCCCCTGCTTAAGCCAGTACATGTCCGGGCCCGTCTGAAGTTTGCTAGAGAGCATTTGGATGATCCAGAAGAGGATTGGGAGAATGTCATATGGTCAGATGAAACCAAAGTAGAACTGTTTGGTAGAAACACAACTTGTCGTGTTTGGAGGAGAGAGAATGCTGAGTTGCATCCAAAGAACACCATACCTACTGTGAAGCATGGGGGTGGCAACATCATGCTTTGGGGCTGTTTCTCTGCAAAGGGACCAGGACGATTGTTCTGTGTACAGGAAAGAATGAATGGGGCCATGTATCGTGAGATTTTGAGTGCAAACTTCCTTCCATCAGCAAGGGCATTGAAGATGAAACGTGGCTGGGTCTTTCAGCATGACAATGATCCCAAACACACCGCCCGGGCAACAAAGGAGTGGCTTCGTAAGAAGCATTTCAAGGTCCTGGAGTGGCCTAGCCAATCTCCAGATCTCAACCCCATAGAAAACCTTTGGAGGGAGTTGAAAGTCCGTGTTGCCCAGCGACAGCCCCAAAACATCACTGCTCTAGAGGAGATCTGCATGGAGGAATGGGCCAACATATCAGCAACAGTGTGTGCCAACCTTGTGAAGACTTACAGAAAACGTTTGACCTCTGTCATTGCCAACAAAGGATATATAACAAAGTATTGAGATGAACTTTTTATATTGACCAAATACTTATTTTCCACCATAATTTGCAAATAAATTCTTTCCAAATCAGACAATGTGATTGTCTGGATTTGTTTTCTCATTTTGTCTCTCATAGTTGAGGTCTACCTATGATGTCAATTACAGGCCTCTCTCATCTTTTTAAGTGGGGGAACTTGCACAATTGGTGGCTGACTAAATACTTTTTTGCCCCACTGTATGACATTCTCCCAATCCTCTCCTGGATCATCCAAATGCTCTCTAGCAAACTTCAGACGGGCCCGGACATGTACTGGCTTAAGCAGGGGGACATGTCTGGCACTGCAGGATCTGAGTCCCTGGCGGCGTAGTGTGTTACTGATGGTAGCCTTTGTTACGTTGGTCCCAGCTCTCTGCAGGTCATTCACTAGGTCCCCCCGTGTGGTTCTGGGATTTTTGCTTACCGTTCTTGTGATCATTTTGACCCCACGGGGTGAGATCTTGCGTGGAGCCCCAGATCGAGGGAGATTATCAGTGGTCTTGTATGTCTTCCATTTTCTAATTATTGCTCCCACAGTTGATTTCTTCACACCAAGCTGCTTGCCTATTGCAGATTCAGTCTTCCCAGCCTGGTGCAGGTCTACAATTTTGTTTCTGGTGTCCTTCGACAGCTCTTTGGTCTTCACCATAGTGGAGTTTGGAGTGTGACTGTTTGAGGTTGTGGACAGGTGTCTTTTATACTGATAACAAGTTCAAACAGGTGCCATTACTACAGGTAATGAGTGGAGGACAGAGGAGCCTCTTAAAGAAGAAGTTACAGGTCTGTGAGAGCCAGAAATCTTGCTTGTTTGTAGGTGACCAAATACTTATTTTCCACCATAATTTGCAAATAAATTCTTTCCAAATCAGACAATGTGATTGTCTGGATTTGTTTTCTCATTTTGTCTCTCATAGTTGAGGTTTACCTATGATGTCAATTACAGGCCTCTCTCATCTTTTTAAGTGGGAGAACTTGCACAATTAGTGGCTGACTAAATACTTTTTCGCCCCACTGTATCTCAGTCTTTTCTTTGTAAGTGCATCCACCACCCCCGGAAAAAGATAAACTGGTTAGGAGAAATCTGCAGAGAGAGGAATTAAGACAATAGCAAGGGGCAATCTTACAAGTTTTTTTGCTGGTAAATGGCTGCTTTGTGATTAGCTGTGCCAACCATGCAGTCATTTTGTGTAAAAGCTTGCAACATGCTTTAAAAGTTTGAAACACACCCACTGACATAAAAAGGTGACTGTGTCTTCCACAAAACTAAAAAAGCTGTACTAGAAAAATACAACTCTGCCAACTTAATATAATCCCTTGATATTCTTCCACATACATTCCAATCAGTTAAACACTAAAATAGTTGCTATAGGCAAATAAAAAAAGACATTTTATTATACAAGACTATGTTTAAATGCCAAGATTATTACTTACTCTCTCACAAAAGTTTGCACTTAAATATTAGTAGGTGTTTAATTTTCAGTACTCTGCATTTGCAAACATATAACTAGATTATAGAGACAATATCAATTATTTGTTTAGTAGAGTGAGGAAAAAGGCTGATAAAGGAATTTTTTTCTTATTGCAAGGGCACAGAACAAGCTTACATAAAGGCTTATTGACTTTTCCCCTGGCACTGAAATACTGTGAGAACTTATATTTCTGTTTCTCTGTTGCTGGTATCTGAAATTTCTCAGGGATATTGGCATTGCAAAAAAAGGGGGTTAGGGGGTTAGGTGCCACATGTAGCACTCCGTCTTATATTAACAAACAGAGTTATTTACCAGAAAGCTTTAGTTTAATCTCTAAATATAAACTAAAATCAAACTTAGTTTTAGTTTAAAGGTGCCTCTGCTTTAGTATTTATTTATAATTTCTATTTTATTTCAATTGTTCTATGCAGCATAGTTCTTCTGTGGAAAGATCCAATAGAAATAAATATGCATTTATTCTTGTAACCAATTAACATTTTAAAAATCAAGTTTATTATATCACAAATGTCTATCACAACTATTTAATCAAAAGCTCCATTTATTATCAACAGAGCTCTGTAATAAAGTTTGGCAACTATAGAAATCTTCATTTCATGAACATCAAGAATGTAGACATCATTTCAACAAAAGATGCAAAAAAAATTCACTTACTTTCTCTGTAGTTACAGTGAGAGAAGGAACCAAGGATGGTGAGGAATCTGTTTGCTTCTTATGTTTTTGTTTATGCTTATCCTTTTCTTTGTATTTCTAATAAAATTAAAAGTAAAAGCAACAACAGAGAATTAACTGCTGAAAGACTATTCAAAATGGCATTTTAGCTATTTAAATGTAATTTAACATGAATTCCTGTTCTAATATTAACAGAAAATTTATGATCTATAGAAAACAAGCATTTTATTTAATAATATTCAAATCAGGCAACACTATTAATCGCTTGTTTGTTAGATGGGCGGCTATATAAATTTGAAAAACAAATAAATAAATAAAATTAATGAAGTATTTGGTTCCGAAGTTGGTCCTTTCTCCCCAAAGCATGATATTATAAAATAAGTATGTACATTTTTGTTCAGTATCCTAGACAGCTATTATTTGAGATTTTTACTAGTTCCATGCTACTAGTATGCTTAAAGCTTTTGGCCACCTAGCACTGAATTTTATATCCTGCTGGGTTTCAGCTAGCAAAAATAGTAGGTATGTTGGTTCATCTTCTCCCTTCCCCAGTATTTGTAATAAGACATGAGGGGAAAGGAATACAAGGATTCACACCTTTTTTGCCTTCTCCCACACAATATAGAAAATGAAATAAGACTTTGCTTCCCCCTCAAAGGCTGTAACATTCAACCCTAGATAACTATGATTAATCTTCATTATGGGCTACTTAAATAATCCAAGCATGTAAGGAATCCATGGTTTTAAATATAGTTTAATAAATCATAATTAAAATAAACCATAGCTCAGAATTGGAAAATTACACTACACTGTAATTAACTAATCTGAAGCGGAGGCATCTGATCTCTTCCTTGCACACGTTATTCTCCTAATGCTAAACCACTGTTTAGCATTATATTTGAATGCAGCTAATGACAATTTGATATATCAATGATACCATAACTTTTAACAAGAATGCCATCTCCAGTCATTAAAATAATTTCTATTTACCTTTTTAAATTAACTCCCACAAAAGAGTGAGAAAAAGAAATCATGGTTTGAATTCAAAGTTGCAGTCATTTTTTCATATAAACTGGACAGATGAAAATTCACAATCTCTTACAAACTGTAATTATCACAAGTGGTGACAAAAAACTTCAGTTTTCAATCACAATAGGTAGATGACTACAAAAGGAACTTTAAGCAATTTGATTCTCCAACAATATTGCTAGATGATTCCAGGCTAAAAACCTGTACTTTAGCTTTACACAACTATACCAAGTATAAGTACATATACAAGTTGTATGTGTGTACAAACACACACACACTTGTTTTAAAAACTCAAAGAATTATTAAATGTTCATAATACAATTTGAGTAACAGCAGCAGCCATAGGCTGTTGAGGAATACTGTACTACACGGGCTCTGCTTCTTTATTGAGGCATAGCCAATTCCTTGGTTTGCCCCCTTCCTGCTGGTCATCTTCATGGGAAAATACAGTTTTAAAATATTACATTTTTCTATTTAATTTTTTATTATTTATACTTATATACTTACAAATTTAATTCACTAAAAGTCTGCTACGTAACAGTATACGTCTGTATGCATTTTTATCAGAATTCAAATGGAACTTAAAATTTCAACTAAGTTCACCAGGCCTTATTTTCAGGTACAGTACTGCAGGTTTAATTTAAAAAAGACTTAATAAATTAATTTACAGTCTAAAAGTATGTACTGTGCAAAATAACTAGTAGAGATTCAATGAATAAATAACATTTTCATAAGTATAATTAAGAATAATATATTCCCTCCAACATCTCTTCTTCTTTCCAGCAGCAAATTTCCCCTATCCCCCTGAACATGGCTGAATGTTGTTTATCAGAATGCTTTATAAGAGCTAAAAATATTCCTTATCTAAGATCACTTTATCAGAATCAAACCATATTTAAATAGGTACCAATTCTAGTATTAATGCATGTATGTTTCACCACCTGTCTTGCAAATGATAACCAATTATTTTAAAATTAATGTCCAAAAACAATGCTGTAACTTGTAGATGCCTGGAGATAGATAGATAGATAGATAGATAGATAGATAGATAGATAGATAGATAGATAGATAGATAGACAGACAGACAGACAGACAGACAGACAGACAGACAGACAGACAGACAGACAGACAGTTTTCCTTCCCTTCCTTCCCTCCCTACTCTACATGCTGGGCAGCTCACAGTAAAATGAAACTGAAAAAACAATGAAGAAAAAAACCTGAAGAATCCAGACAATCACATCACGTATTTAAAAATACACACACACCACTGACAGGGCTCCACAGCCTACTCCAAGGCTTGGGAGATCAGCCAAGTTTTTAAAGACTTCCAGAATATCATCAGGATGGGAGGTACATGGATCTCTGGGGTACTACTAAATTCAGTAGGGATTATTTCTGAGTAGACATGGAAAAATGTGTTATGTTTTATTCCATATTAATATAGAGGATTCAG
Organism: Charina bottae; assembly: GCA_023362775.1. NCBI lineage: Eukaryota > Metazoa > Chordata > Lepidosauria > Squamata > Charinaidae > Charina > Charina bottae. The sequence goes on along the minus strand of JALMGJ010000007.1, from coordinate 47,476,360 downwards.
TTAGTATAACATTATGAAAACTTTCCCCTAATACATTTTTATGTGTCATTTTAGAACTTTTGGAGATACAAAATCATTGCCAGAGAGGGAAACTGATGAAGCTGCTCTCAATCAAAACTACTTCTAGAGTTCCAGAACACCCTCCATCATCCCAGCCTGGATTTATCATTTTTCTGGATGGGTGGGCATTCTTATAGAGCACTGCACTGCAACTATCTACCATTTCTATTTTCTAATAATGCCTAAATGATACATGCAGCATTCTTGGGAGTAAAGATGATGCTAGAAATCTGGTGCAGCTAAATCTGACAGATGCAAAGACAGCTGTCTAAGGGGATATTGGTCATCACTGGCACCATACTGCAATAAGAATTCAAGATGATTTTTCTCGGTGGCTAGCCTTTCTTTCTCTTACTCATGAATTTTTGACGATTAACAACAATCACTTTCTCTTGTATGACTCATAATCTTCTGGTTGCATTTTCCATGTAAGTACTTGAGAAGGTGATATATGGAAAATGTAGGTGGAAAATTATGTGAATACCTAGTTGAATGCTGAAGCATAAAACACAATAAATTGCACAATTATGTTCACAATTAGAAAAATAAAAGGAAGAAATTGCGTTCAAATGAATATATGTGGTAATCTTTTCCACTCATATTGAAATTATTCAGTCTCAAAAACAGGATATAGAAATATCTGTAGCTCTTCCAAATATAGCTCAAAATGCTAGTAGCCAAGCAAAATCAATTTCCTTCCTTCAAAGACCATCCGTCAGATTTCTTGACTCCAAAAGCCTTTAACCTTTTTCCACCATGGAAAGCTCTGCTTGCATGACTTACTGTTGACTTCTATGATGATTTACGGAGGGATTACACAGCAAAAACTACAGGTGGGAAGGGATATGTATATTTATTTCTCATCACTGCCCCCAGAGTTTTTCTCCAAACATCCTATCCCCTAAAAAAGGTGCCTATGACTTAGAAGCCTGCAGTTAAGCAGTGTATAGGCACATTTTTTCTAAGAAATTAACTAAGCACTACCGCATACTTAGTGCCAGTTTTTCATCAATTTGTTGCCTTGCTAGGAAAGAAAGTTGACATTCCCAGAAAGAGAAATGTGTGTATCCATCAAGTACAATGATCAATTAAGATTGTTCCATTCCACAAATGCATGAAACACAGCATTGTTGCTATAACTAATAATAGCAACTATAACTAATAATACCATGAACACTCAAGATGTAATTTAAGTATACATTTTCTGGCTGTTAAATTTAAAATACAGGTGAAAGCATTTACTAGAATAGTAGCAGTACTGAAATAATCAGGCAAAGGATGCATAAGAGAACTATCCATGACATCTGGAAGTACTTATCCCATTCTCGTAACCATGAGGAAAGGGGTAGTAATAGTCCAACATAAATTGGCATGGAATCTTCCAGGGTTAAGCAGCTGCAGCCATCAATAGTTCTGTTCTTCTCCTGGAATAACATCATACTACATATGTCTGTAGCTTGTATCATGTCAACTGGATTTCTATTTTCTCAGTGGAAACGTTTCGCTCCTTATCCAAGGAGCTTCTTCAGTCCTTAGATAAGGAGCGAAACGTTTCCACTGAGAAAATAGAAATCCAGTTGACATGATTCAAGCTACAGACAATTCCACCTGGATGACTGAGAACCTTCATAGACATCATACTACATATCCATGTCAAGAAAGCTTTACTAGAACAACTCATTGAGATGTATAGACATTGCAAAGTATTCAACTAGTTAAAACTGCATTGAAAACAAGTACCATCTTGCTTTGGATACCCAAGACTCTCACCAGAGGAGAGATCCAGAAAGCATAATGACTTTCCAAACACATCTCATCATGTCCTTGGTTAAAGAAGTCATCCTCAGAGGAGTGGAACCAGGAAGAGGAAATCAGCGAGTCTGATAAGAGTCCTGACCCTAACAACAAAGGTAAGGTAATATGAGGCCCTTGTAATTCATGACTTTGGCCCTTGTAATTCAAACCTTGAACCAAAGTCTGTGGCTTGAATCATGTCAACTGGATTTCTATTTTCTTAGTGGAAACGTTTCACTCCTTATCCAAGGAGCTTCTTCAGTCTGAGTAAAGTTAGTAAGGGAATCCTTAAATATGTTTCTAGGCTGGCTGTGTGACCTTGCACCTGGGGCTAGGTCATGGTTATTTTTGAGATGTTTGTTTCTAAGTCCCTTTATCATCTAAAGGAGGATCGTTAAGATTACCCTGCTGCTGTTGAGCTTGTGAAATGGTCTTAATCTTCCTAGGCACAGAAGACAAAGCAGGAAGGAAGATAGGGGAAAGGTTATGCCTGAGGCCCCCACCTCTATTCAAGGAAGGATTTTCCAAGTTGGCATGAATGGATTCCTTGACCCCTCTCTCAAACCACCTATCTTCTCTGTCTAAAATGTGAACATTAATGTCCTCAAATGAGTGTCCTTTTTCCTTTAGATGAAGATAAACTGCTGACTCTGGTCCTGTGGTGTTACTTCTCCTGTGTTGGGCCATCCTCCTGTACAAAGGTTGTTTGGTTTCTCCAATGTAGAGTTCAGAGCACTCCTCACTGCACTGGATTGCATACACTACATTGCTTTCCTTGTGTTTTGGAGTTTGATCTTTGGGGTGTACAAGCCTCTGTCTCAGTGTGTTGGTGGGTTTGAAATATACAGGTATGTGGTGTTTGCCAAATATCCGTTTGATCTTTTCAGACACGCCAGCCATGTAAGGAATGACCAGGTTCTTCCGTTTACTCTGAGTCTCAGCCCTATCTGTCGCTGTTTTAGGTCTGGTAGACTTAGATTTGGTGAAGGCCCAATTTGGATATCCACAGGCCTGCAGAGCTGTTCTCAGATGCTGCTTTTCATTCTTTTTGGAATCCATGGAGGTGGGGATGGTTTCTGCTCTGTGTGACAATGTCCTGATGACTCCTAGTTTGTGCTGCAGTGGATGGTGGGAGTCAAACATCAGGTATTGATCTGTGTGTGTGGGTTTCCTGTAGATCCCTATTTCTAGCTTGCCACCGGTCCCAATGAGGACTTCACAATCTAGGAATGCCAGTCTGTTGTCCTTGGTGTCTTCTCTGGTGAAGCTAATGTTGGCATCTATAGTGTTTATATGGTCCGTGAAGGCCTGTACTTCCTGGGCCTTGATTTTGACCCAGGTGTCATCCACATACCTAAACCAGTGGGTGGGCACCGTTCCCTGGAATGTGTTGAGTGCTTTCTTCTCCACTTCTTCCATGTATAAATTGGCCACAATGGGTGACACAGGAGAACCCATGGCACAGCCGTGTTTTTGTCTGTAAAAGTCACCTCTGTATGTGAAATAAGTGGTGTTAAGACACAGGTCCAGAAGATGGCAGATCTGGTTTGGGTTGAGATGGCTTCTCCTTTCCAGGGTGCTGTCCTCTTCTAGTCTCTTCCTGACAGCGGATAGAGCATGAGTGGTGGGGATGCTGGTGAAAAGGGAGGACACATCAAAGGAGACCATAGTTTCATCTGTATCCAGTTTCAGGATCTTTGCTTTGGAAACAAATTCTTCCGAATTATGGATGTGGTGTTCAGAGTGTCCAACTAAAGGTGCTAGTATGGTAGAGAGGTGTTTGGCAATGTTGTATGTTACCGAATTGATGCTGCTGACTATGGGTCGGAGGGGTGTTCCTTCCTTGTGGATCTTAGGAAGTCCGTAGATGCAGGGGATGGCATCTACGGACTTCCTAAGATCCACAAGGAAGGAACACCCCTCCGACCCATAGTCAGCAGCATCAATTCGGTAACATACAACATTGCCAAACACCTCTCTACCATACTAGCACCTTTAGTTGGACACTCTGAACACCACATCCATAATTCGGAAGAATTTGTTTCCAAAGCAAAGATCCTGAAACTGGATACAGATGAAACTATGGTCTCCTTTGATGTGTCCTCCCTTTTCACCAGCATCCCCACCACTCATGCTCTATCCGCTGTCAGGAAGAGACTAGAAGAGGACAGCACCCTGGAAAGGAGAAGCCATCTCAACCCAAACCAGATCTGCCATCTTCTGGACCTGTGTCTTAACACCACTTATTTCACATACAGAGGTGACTTTTACAGACAAAAACACGGCTGTGCCATGGGTTCTCCTGTGTCACCCATTGTGGCCAATTTATACATGGAAGAAGTGGAGAAGAAAGCACTCAACACATTCCAGGGAACGGTGCCCACCCACTGGTTTAGGTATGTGGATGACACCTGGGTCAAAATCAAGGCCCAGGAAGTACAGGCCTTCACGGACCATATAAACACTATAGATGCCAACATTAGCTTCACCAGAGAAGACACCAAGGACAACAGACTGGCATTCCTAGACTGTGAAGTCCTCATTGGGACCGGTGGCAAGCTAGAAATAGGGATCTACAGGAAACCCACACACACAGATCAATACCTGATGTTTGACTCCCACCATCCACTGCAGCACAAACTAGGAGTCATCAGGACATTGTCACACAGAGCAGAAACCATCCCCACCTCCATGGATTCCAAAAAGAATGAAAAGCAGCATCTGAGAACAGCTCTGCAGGCCTGTGGATATCCAAATTGGGCCTTCACCAAATCTAAGTCTACCAGACCTAAAACAGCGACAGATAGGGCTGAGACTCAGAGTAAACGGAAGAACCTGGTCATTCCTTACATGGCTGGCGTGTCTGAAAAGATCAAACGGATATTTGGCAAACACCACATACCTGTATATTTCAAACCCACCAACACACTGAGACAGAGGCTTGTACACCCCAAAGATCAAACTCCAAAACACAAGGAAAGCAATGTAGTGTATGCAATCCAGTGCAGTGAGGAGTGCTCTGAACTCTACATTGGAGAAACCAAACAACCTTTGTACAGGAGGATGGCCCAACACAGGAGAAGTAACACCACAGGACCAGAGTCAGCAGTTTATCTTCATCTAAAGGAAAAAGGACACTCATTTGAGGACATTAATGTTCACATTTTAGACAGAGAAGATAGGTGGTTTGAGAGAGGGGTCAAGGAATCCATTCATGCCAACTTGGAAAATCCTTCCTTGAATAGAGGTGGGGGCCTCAGGCATAACCTTTCCCCTATCTTCCTTCCTGCTTTGTCTTCTGTGCCTAGGAAGATTAAGACCATTTCACAAGCTCAACAGCAGCAGGGTAATCTTAACGATCCTCCTTTAGATGATAAAGGGACTTAGAAACAAACATCTCAAAAATAACCATGACCTAGCCCCAGGTGCAAGGTCACACAGCCAGCCTAGAAACATATTTAAGGATTCCCTTACTAACTTTACTCAGACTGAAGAAGCTCCTTGGATAAGGAGTGAAACGTTTCCACTAAGAAAATAGAAATCCAGTTGACATGATTCAAGCCACAGACTGTTCCACCTGGATGACTGAGAACCTTCATAGACACTTGAACCAAAGTCTGATAAACCCAACCCATGGGAATACTGCAATTGTCTTGTGGAGTTAGAGAGCAGGAAGGCACAGAGCTACTTGGTTCCACAGAGAAACATCTGGCACAGAAAATTTTACATGGGAGCAGCTTGGTACTAGAAATAATTATTGATCAGTGCCAGCTGTATTCAAGTGGAGAGTTTCCTGAATTTAAGGTCCCATCTAAATGCAGTCTTGTGTTGGAACAACTCTCCATTACAGCCACACCTTGTATTTTAGTTTAAATAATGTAAATTCAGTATTTAGCTCTTGCTGTAAAGTTTTCTTGGAAACCACAATCTTGCCTAATGCTGACGACAAACAGCACCTTGCCCTGTGAACTCAAGCTACTGGTTGGAACTCTGTTCCCTTTGAACTCAGAGTGTATTTATGACTATGCCTTTGCCTATTGGATTTATGATCCTTAAATTACTAGTTAAATGACTGCAGCCTGAGGGGTCCAAAAGACATCTGAACCATGAATCAGCTCTGTCTCAGCCTGAAGAACCATGTAGTAGAAGCACGTACAGTTGTGGTACTCTGGGTCACATTCTCAATACACAAGATAAGGATAACTTATGTCCCAGACTATTACAACTTTAAGGACGTGCATAGCACATAATGATATCCTGCCTCTGGGGCAACCTCTTAAGCTTACGTGTATCATCCCAACTGTCCACTTGCACCACCGAAAGATCACTCTGTTATTGGAAGCACACCCATCTGCACACAGGTACTGTGTAGTTCTGCATACAGCTGCTTGCTGATGAAAATGGTTTCCACAATCACCTGTATCCTTTTCCCATAGCCAACAGAAATATGTTTGCAGCATGCAAGGAGCTTAGTTCAGTGGTCCATGGGAAAGTTCATTTTCTCTTCAGGAAAGTGACTGTGAAACCAGAGTTAGCAAGGCAGCATTGCTACATGGAATGAATGAGAGGAGCAGGAGACTGCAGCTTGAGTTTCATTTCCTCCATGGCGTCAATACTCTCTTATTAGCTTTCCATATTACCACCCATCTTTTGGTCCTGCTGACAGCTGGAAAACATTACCCTACTAGATTTTTATGGAGTTTGGTTGAGCAGGTATGATATTTCTAGGATGCTCCAAGAATGATATGTAAACCTGACTGGGCAGTTGGAAGCAATGTTGTTACTCTTAGGTTTTTCTCTATTTCTGAATTGTAAATTCCTGTTTGGGTTGTTCTCTTATTTAACTTTAGTGAGATTGTTACTGGATCTCTTTTTTCTATTCTGGAGAAAAGTGTCATTTAATAAACATTCCTTCCTCTTCTATTCTCTCATTGCAAAGCCCTCCAGTCTTTGGATCAACTGTGAGAGTTTGCTTTACAGTTGATATAGCCAATGAACCAGAAATATACGCAACCAATATTATAACCACACTGTTAGTATATCAAGCTTCTCTAAAGCACTCATTACATGCCAGAAAGACTAGCTACAGGATTTAAGCAGAGGAGGCTAGCAAAAAAGGAACATTTGAGATTAAGATTGATTAAAAAGTCTGTGTTTAATTTCCCATTTTCCACTGAATTCAACTACATCTCCACTTTGGAGACATGAAGTACATCAGATCAAGTAACTATTTCATAGAATCATAGAACTGGGGGGGGGGGCATAGAGATAATATAGTCCAACCTCCTGATCAGTACAAAAACCACTAGAGCATCTCTGAAGGGTAAACCATCCAGCCTGCGTGAAGGCCTCTAGCAAAGGAATTCACCATTTCATATGGCAGCCTGTTCCATAGGCTGGCAGCTCGTAAGTGTCAAGAAGCCCCACCCCGACACTGTTTTTGGTCCTTCCCTCTGGCCAATAGAGAATAAGTCCACTCCCTCTTTTATGTTAACAGCCCTTCAGATATTTCTCCTTCATTTATTCATAAGCTAAACATAACCAGATCTTTCCTATTAATGCACCCCAAGATAGACTTTGTCTTTTTAACAGTTACGCTGCTGGCTCACGTTTTAACTTACAGTTGACAAGGACACCCAGATCCTTCTGCAAACTTGATAGGCATCCCTTGATCCAATACTGATGTTGAAAAGCACAAGGCCCAGGACAGACCCCTGTGTGCTCTACTAGATACTTTCCTCCAAGCTGAAATGGAGCCATTAATGAGCACTCTTTGGCTGTTGTTATTCAGCCAATTTTGAATCCATCTAACATTACTATCACATTTTACCTTTTTATTAAGAATTTCATGAGTATCCATCAAAGACTTCTTTGAGATCCAGACACACTATATCTGCAGCATTCCTCTGATCTTCCTTCCTGCTTTGTCTTCTGTGCCTAGGAAGATTAAGACCATTTCGCAAGCTCAACAGCAGCAGGGTAATCTTAACGATCCTCCTTTAGATGATAAAGGGACTTAGAAATAAACATCTCAAAATAACCATGACCTAGCCCCAGGTGCAAGGTCACACAGCCACCCTAGAAACATATTTAAGGATTCCCTTACTAACTTTACTCAGACTGAAGAAGCTCCTTGGATAAGGAGTGAAACGTTTCTACTGAGAAAATAGAAATCCAGTTGACATGATTCAAGCCACAGACTGTTCCACCTGGATGACTGAGAACGTTCATCGACATATCCTCTGATCTATTAAACTAGTAATTCTTCCAGAGAGGAAGTGACACTATACACTCTATTTCTATGTTGGTGTTTCCAGTAGAGCTTTTTTCCCCTTTAATAACTTTAGAGAAATGGGATAACTCTGTCAGTAAACTAAAAAATATTGTTATCACAACTAATCATATAGGTCAAGGGTCGGAAATGGTGGCTCGCGAGCCAGATGCGGCTCTTTGGCCCCTTGAGTGTGGCTCTTCCACAAAATACTACATCACTGTCCCGAACGGTCTAAAATAGAACACCGCTCTACGAATACCGTCACGCGCCCAGCTAAGCCTTCGGACAGGTGCGCGTGTATCTACGGCAGGGCTTTCCAAAATGTGTGTCGCACAATACTGTGTCACCTGGGGGGCCAAAGTGTGTCGCACAAGAACCCGGAAGCGCTGATGGTGCACGGGTGCAACTCCACTTCCCCGCCGCACAGCTGATCCCCGCCGCACAGCTGATCCCCGCCGCACAGCTGATCCGCGCACCGCACGGGTGCAAGTCCACTTCCCCGCCTCACAGCTGATCCCCGCCGCACAGCTGATCCCCGCCGCACAGCTGATTGGCGCGGAGATTTTCCACCCGGGCCCTCCCCCCCCAGAATACATCTCCAAGCTTTAGCAGAACAAACCGTGAAGGAGGAGGAGGAAGAGGGTGGTGGTGATGATGGGGGGAGGTTTGAAAAAGCAGATCCAAGCACAAAAGTTAGTGAGTCATTTCGGTGGTAGCTGGAACAGCTTTCTTGACTCCGGCCTCCCTCCCTCTCTCACTCTCTTTCCTTGGCAATGGATCAGTACGGGGGGGGGGGAGGGAAGGGAGAAGGCAAGGGAGGGAGCGTTCAAGAGAAGTGGATTTAAAAGAGCGGGGGGGGCTTTGTATACAGATGCCCGCGTGTTAATTCTTCCGGCGGTGATGCGATTCACGCCCAATTAATTTATTTTTAAAGCTACCCCCCGCTCTTTTAAATCCGCTCCTCTTGAACGCTCCCTCCCTTGCCGTTTCCTCCCTTCCCTCCCGACCCCCCCCCCCGGCACTGATCCATCGCCAGGGAAAGAGAGCGAGAGGGAGGGAGGCCGGAGTCAAGAAAACTGTTCCAGCCGCCGCTGAAATGACTCAGTAACTTTTGCGCTTGGATCTGCTTTTTCAAACTTCCCATCACCCTCCTCCTCCTCCTCCTCCTTCATGGTTTGTTCCGCTAAAGCTTGGAAATGTATTCTTCACCCCTCTGCCTTGCCCAGGTAATTAAAGCTTTCTCACCCCTCACCCCAATATTCTCCTTCACACACACACCCCGCGCTGCCACGCTTCGCATTACTATTTGCTTTCTACTCCGCTTCCCTGTTTTCTCCATGCAGTTTTTTACTTTCTACTCCGCTTCCCCACCGCACAGCTGATTGGCGTGGATATTTTCCACCCCGGGGTGCCCCCCCACTGTCACTTTTTGCAGTGATCTGAGGCTTTTTTGCCTCGCGACCGCAGTTTTGGCAGAGGCAGGGCAGGGCAGGGCAGGGCAGCTGCGGGGCGGGGCAGGGCAACCCTGCCCTGCCCTGCCCTGCCCAAGGTGGAAGCCAATCGCGTGGGTCGAAGGACAGGCAGAGGAGAAGATCAGGGAAGCGGACTTGTCTCCCAGCAATTAACTCAGAGATTATACAATACTGGTGGCAGGTGGGGAGCTGCAGCTACATTTTGCCAGCCGAAATTGTTTTCAAGGCTCCCGCCCACAAACCCTGCCCCCAGTACGTTCAATTGGCTCCCGCCCACAAACCCCACCCCCTTCCACGTGATTGGCTCCCACCCGCAAACCCCGCCCCCTTCCACACGATTGGCCCCCGCCCGCAAACCCCGCCCCCTGGCTCTCGAGCATGTCAAAATATCCTTGAGCATGTCAAAATGGGTCCTGGCATAAAAAAGTTTGCCGACCCCTGATATAGGTATAACAATTTGTAACATGCAGTCCCCTGCACTTCTTTCAACAATCCCAGCTTCTGCTCAGTAAAAAGAGAGGATAATTCATAGGTAGAACCTAGCTTGCCACTGGTGGAGGAAAAGTGTTGAGTAACTGATTAATCAGTTATGGACTGTGAGAAACTTGCTCAGATCAGGGCTAAACTGTGGCTTGAGAATGTGTGCTATACTCTTCTATAAGTATATCACAGAGAATATTGATCATTATTGTGCTTCAAAGCATTAATTTGTCTTGCTGTCAGTAATCCTTTCATATATGCACCTTTCAGAAGCATCGTCCAAGTTATGCAGATTCTCTTAGGACTGACTCCGTGCAATAGCAGATTGGTCTCTTGGATGCTGTATGGAGCCCATACCAAAACATACCTTCCGTATGTTCAGTGTTTCTTTAACATTCCCGTCTATCCATCCCAACAATGAGCTTCTAAAAAAATGACTGAGTCCAATATATTCACTTCATCTGAGAACTTCCCAGGCACTTGTTTCTTTCTAAGCTCTTTAGCCTCAGTTGGAATCAAAATATTGCTGTTTGCATGGAGACCTGTCCTCATGAAATCACTTCTAGGTGTTCCAAAACAGAGTGCATAGACAAGTATGTACTAGTACATGGTAGGGACTCTTGCAAAACTATAGTCTACATATGAATATATTTCCCTGCGTTGCTGGTAGTTTGGATAGGGTTACTATTGTTGTGTACCTCAGAACATTCATGTCTGGAGCTGGGGTTTTGGTTGCCAAGAAGTAGAACTACCTGAAGTTATGGAACGAGGTGATATCTGTTTTGGTGGTAACTGCTCAACTGCTTGGGCAAAATCACTTCCACTTCCCTGGCAGAAGAACCTTGCTTTCTATAATGCAAATACTTTCTAGCTGCTTAACTGCTAATTTGCTGTAGAAAAGTATAAATTCAAGACTTCATTTTTTCCCCAAGCTTATCATCTTCTCTATACAGTAGGGAATGGTATGTTAGAAACGCTATAGTGTGTGTCTCTTCAGATATCCATGATAAGACAACCTCATTCCTGGATGCATTTCAAAATTCCTGCTGATCACTGAGCCATGAAGACCCTCCCCCATACCTCTTTCAGTCCAGAATTTGACCTGTGCAACCTCTTGGATATCTGTCGAGTGTTCTCAGGCACAGACACCTGGGAAGCAGATGACAGAAAGCCCTGGATGTGTTTGTCAGCTATGATGGGTGCCAGGGAAAAAATAGTTTTCAACATATGACAGAAATTAGAATGGAACCTCTGGGAAATAAACTTTGTAATAGGCAATTGCTTAAACTTTTTAAACTCTTCCCAAGGAAGATTGGGACACCTTTAGTAATGGGAATGGAAGTTTGGAGTGACAAAACCTACCAACAGGCAATACTGTACATACTTTGTAGTCAAGAGCTTGAGTTTCCAAAAAGATTCCCAAAAATGTACAGTACTGTGAGGGGACAAATTGACAAGAAAACCCCTCACATTCCAAGACATTTATATGTCTCTAATTTCTAGGCAGATGGTAACATGTTCTTTTGAATTTGCAGTTTTGCTGGGAAGCTCAGATGCCATTTAGCTAGACGCTTTGTGTTGGGATAGAGAGCTATTCAAAGAATAGTTGCCAGGACAAGCCTTTTACGCAGATGGAAGCAGGCAAAGTGCTAATAAAAGCAAGATTTGGAACATTTTAATTTTCTAGCCACTCTTGCCCTATACTCTGCGGATGATTTGGGTAGAGGTAACTAGAGATAACTCACAGTTTCGCATTTGAATGTAATAAAAGCCATAGTTTAAAATAACCTGAAACATATAAGCAAACAACAAGCCACAGCTTCCAACTGTTGGAAAGCAAACACTGTTTGCCTCTATGAATAAGTTCTTCAGAGCAGATAGTTTTGCACAGTATGACAGCACAACAAAAGGAATCCATTAATATTAGTTTATTTCTTTTGATCAAGGATACATATAATTTAAAAGCAACAGAAACTATAGTGTTCAAGTAATGAAACTCCAACAGCATAAATTTTATAAATATTATTTTAAAAAACTATTCACCTGTGAAATTTATTTTATTTATTTATTAATCAAATTTATATAGCTGCCCATCTCACGAGAAGTGACTCTGGGTGGTGTACAATAATCAAATAAGAACAATACATATATAAAAACAAGCAATTAAAACTATAAAAAATAAAGATTAATTAAAACTGAAATATATACAAACCCCAGGCAGAGAGAGAATGAGTATATCCACCACAATAGTGGAGCCAACTAGACATATCTCTAGTTCCCTGGGACCCCCAGGCCTGGTGACATAACCAGGTCTTGAGGGACTTCTGGAACATCAAAAGGGGTGGAGCTAACCTAATGTCAGGGGGAGAATGTTCCATAAGGTGGGCGCCATGGCAGAGAAGGCCCGCCACCTGGGACCCACCAAATGTAGGTTCCCGGCAGATGGTATCCACAGCATGCCCTCTCTGCCAGATCTAATGGGGTGGGCTAATATAATCGGGGAGAGGCGGTCCCTCAGATAACCTGGCCTCATGCCATGAAGGGCTTTAAAGGTTAAAACCAGCACCTTGAATTGGACCCAGAAGCAAACTGGCAACCAATGCAGCTTGCGGAGCAGAGGTGTAACATGTGCTGTCCTAGGAACACACATAACTGTCAGCGCTGCTGCATTCTGCATCAGCTGAAACTTCCAAATACTCTTCAGGGACAGCCCCATGTGGAGTGCATTACAATATTCCAATCTGGAGGTGACTAGGACATGAGTGACTGTGAAATGCTTTTAAAATTGTGAAAACAAAAATTGGAAACAGCAGTATGAGAACGTATACTGTTTTACAATTAAAGAGAAAATAACTTATTCAGAATTTTCAATGCTTTAGATTCAAAGTTTCTTTAGTGGCTAAGAATTTTCCACAGATAAATAACATAAATATATAAACTAGCCGAATACAATAACCATAGAATTACTATATATATATTAAAGGAGACTGTAATCTTCATTATAAAAAAAAACACACAGAATATTAACTTCAGATATTATAAATACAGAAGGTGGCGAGGAAACACAGCTATGGTCATTTTCAAAACAAAACATGCATACAGAGGATATATAATAATCACTTCATAAAATTTGAATTTCTAGAAGTTACAATACATAATAGAGATGTGAATGCCTCAAAAAGAATTTAGAAGAAATGCTTTGGAACTCGCATGAGCACACCAGTTCTCTGCTATTCATTAAAATAGTCCCTGTTTTTTTTGTTATTTCCGCTCAAGCTAAGAAAAGGTGAAACTGCTTTAAAAAGTCAGTGCATTTCTTCTGAATTAATTTTCAAAGTATATACCCCAACAAACATTTAGCTTCTTTACTAAATTATTCTTCTTGTATTTTACAAGTTCCTAGGATAAGAAAATTTAAATGGTTTTTCTTTCAATTGATAAAGAATTATTGTAAATTGGTTCAGAAATTCTGTTCAATTATTCCCACATCATAGTTTGGTGACTGAGCATGTCTTACATTTGGATGTTCTTCTTTCATTCCTTTCTTTGTCCATTCAATTTTTTTGTCCTTTTGGTGGTTAGCGATAACTACATTTAGTATAATATGAACCAATATATCATAATGCTAACTACTGTTTGCTCTCAAACCAAAAGACTGAGTATCAGTTTCAACTTCTCATCTGAGGACAAACTACAGTTAACTTCAAGTACAATTATATTGGTTTGGAGAGAACATCCGAATCAGTTATTGCTAACCAGCAAAAAGAAAAGAACTTATGGTCAACAGCCATCAGAACTGAAACAGTCATGTTACTTGTTATAAAAGCAAGAATGACAAGTTATGCAAACATATTTTTGTGGCTTATCCTATACCAGTGCTTTCCAATCTGCCGCCGTTGGCGACACACCAATGGTGGCAGCGTCGGCGGTGCAGGAGCAGGAGAGTGCGCAGCGTCGGCGTCGGCCTCCGCTAAAACGCAGAAGTGCTGATGGCGCGCCGCTGCTGCCGCCGTGCACACCCCCACCGCCACTTCCAGGTTGTGTGGCGACACACCAAACTGTGTGTTGCAACACACTAAAGTGTCACGACACAGAGTTTGGAAAGCTGTGTCCTATACTAACATAACATCAAGACTTCAAGAACAGATACTACTGGATATAAATTTGAAGAAAGTAGGTCAATAGCCTTATAAGCAGACTATTGCAGTGAAGGTACACTCATCACTAGCATGACCGATGTAATGGGTGAGTCCCCCGCTGGGGGAGATGGGCGGTGATAAATTTGAATAATAAATAAATAAATAAGTGGGTGGGTGGGTGATTTAACTAGAAGAATCTTAAAGCTAAAACAAGCAGTCAATGGAAATGGATAAATTGAATCTTGTGAGCATTCCCTATCCAAGCACAATATTCCTTTTGCTGCAAAAGTATCAATACTATTGTTAGAAATAGTCCTATCTACTATTTATAATTAGCAATATAATATGCAAGTGCTTACTTTTAGCACTACAATTAGCCATTTGCCTGAAATCACTAACTACTGAGCCCTAAGTTAATACACCCAATTGCATACCATGAACGTTATGCACACAACTGTCGTTATTCTAGCCTTGAGAATTTTAAGATGCAGCTAATTTATACAAGTGAGTTACATGGTTCAGCTCTTAAGAAATGTAGCATTTGCCAGAGAATAAATAGCTTGAGAAAAACAGACAAAAAGGCCAACATCAGGCTAAGTCCGTAATTTCTTTTAAACTTCTATATTCTCTTTAAGTAAGATCATATATGAAGTGCAATACATGACAGTGTATTCCTAATAAAGAAGCAGCATGGCAATCATTTATTTATTTATATCTCGCCTTTATTATTTTTATAAATAACTCAAGGCAGGGAACATACCTATTACTCCTTCCTCTTCCTATTTTCCCCACAACAACCACCCTGAGAGTTGAGTTGGGCTGAGAGAGTGTGACTGGCCCAAGGTCACCCAGCCGGCTTTCATGCCTAAGGCGGGACTAGAACTCTCAGTCTCCTGGTTTGCCCTTGGCTCCTTCCTAGGGCTGAGAGACAGTGATTGGCCCAAGGTCACCCAGCCGGCTTTCATGCCTAAGGCAGGACTAGAACTCTCAGTCTCCTGGTTTGCCATTGGCTCCTTCCTAGGGCTGAGAGACAGCGATTGGCCCAAGGTCACCCAGCCGGCTTTCATGCCTAAGGCGGGACTAGAACTCTCAGTCTCCTGGTTTGCCATTGGCTCCTTCCTAGGGCTGAGAGACAGGGACTGGCCCAAGGTCACCCAGCCGGCTTTCATGCCTGAGGCGGGACTAGAACTCACAGACTCCTAGTTTCTAGCCTTAACCACTTCACTCTCTTCTATCCAAAGGTAGCAGCAGCAAGTCCTACTGTAAGAGAAAGCTAGTCAGGATCAATCCCCCCAAGTATTTCCCTTGGACTGGAGAGGGAGAGGGAGGAGTGATGGCAGGAAGAAAAAGTACAAAGATAAAGCCTTTGCCAGCTATTTTTTTCTATAACTTCCTCTCTCCAAAACTGCTCCATGTAAAATTGCACAAATGTTACCAACTGAACTAAAGCTTAAGCCATATAACCCATAACTTCACACTAAGCACAAATGCAGATTTCAGTCTTAATTATACATTAATCTGAAATTGTTATTAGTGGTTCAAAAACCTTAACTAACCACAGAACAGCCCACCTGATGTGTGCTTGGAAGGACCATTTTTTAAACATGATTTTGGATTCATTTGGATGAAGTATATTATGTGACTCGAAGACCACTACAAAAGATAAACTAAAGGTCACTTAGCTGAGCTGAGTACAATGACCATAACTGATCCACTGTGTAGATTGTGGCAAAGGAAGAGAGACTTTCTTCCCAATACATTACAATAAGACCCCGCCCCCTGGCTCTCGAGCACTTCAAAATGTGCACGAGCATGTCAAAATGGCTCCCGGCAAAAAAAGTTTGCCGACCCCTGGTCTATACTATAGTCATTCATTCATTCATAGATCGTCCATTTCCACAAAGAACTCAACGTGGTTTACAACAAGCATAGTAGCAATCATTAAAAACAACCATCAATGATTCCACATTGCAGATCTTTCATCTTCAATTTTAGTAAAATGCAAGTTCCAATTATGCTTAAGATTACGCTTAAGATATAGTCAAAGGACAGACTGCTATTCTGTAGTTCAGGGCTTTCCAAAGTGCCGCCGCTGGGCAGCGCGCAAAAACCCGGAAGTGCTGCTTTCGCTTTCGGGTTTTTGCGCGCTGTGGTTGGTGTGTCGCCGTGGGAAAACCCGGAAGCGCTGATGATGATCAGCGCTTCCGGGTGGTGTGGCGACACACCACGCTGTGTGTGGCGACACACTTTTGTGTCGCCACACAGAGTTTGGAAAGCTCTGCTGTAGTTCAATCAGCATGTCACCAAAATTACCATGAAATTCAATCTATGTGTTTCCTCAGAAGGTCCTGCAATCCTTTACAATAAGCACAGGGCAGCCTATCTAATTATCTTCAGAGTCTGAGAACTCATATGCAGTCTGAAAAAGTTTATCTACTACAGGTAGTCCTCGCTTAATGACTATTCGTTTAGCGACGGTTCAGACTTATGATGGCGCTAAACCCCAACTTGCGACCGGTCCTCGCACTTACAACCATTGCAGCGTCCTGCGGTCACATGATCACCATTTTTGACCTTCCCAGCTGGCTTCTGGCAAGCAAAATCAATGGGCAACCGCATGATTCACTTAACAACCACGTGCTTCACTTAACGGCCACCACAAAAATGGTTGTAAAATCAGGTCAAATTCGCTTTAACCACATCGCTTAGCGACCAAAATTCCGGTCCCAATTGTGGTCGTTAAGTGAGGACTACCTGTACAATAATCAAAGAATCCAGTACTAATCCACTCATTAAGGTTAATGTAATTCTTAAAGTGAGCGTCGTGGCTCAGCGGGTAAGACGCCAGGCTTGTCGATCGGAAGGTCGCAAGTTCGGATGTTTGAATCCCTAGCCCCACGTGGCGGACTGAGCTCCCACACTCGCCCCAGCTCTTGCCAACCTAGCAATTCGAAAGCATGCAAATGCAAGTAGATGAATAGGTACCACTTTGGTAGGAAGGTAACAGCGTTCCGCGTGTGTCATGCCAGCCACATGACCGTGGAAGCGTCTTCGGACAATGCTGGCTCTTCGGCTAACAAACGGAGATGAGCACCGGCCCCTAGAGTCGGACACGACTGCACAAATGTGTGGGGGGAACCTTTACCTTTAATTCTTAAAGGACTGGCACCCAAGTAGTTTCTGAAGCATGCATATCCCTATGAAATAATTCAGTAACTTTTAGTTACTATGTCTGGCTCACTGAAATGTCAAAGTTCAAGCTTAACAAATTATTGTAGTAATTTAAATGTAATTTAAAGAACAATGGATGTTTAAGTGAAAATATGCATTTTACCAAAGGTATTTTGTCATTCATTTCATGTATACCTAGCAGACTGGCCTAGAACTCTTGTTATGTGATGGCTTTGTATATTACTGAACCCACAGTTTGCAGGGTTCCTTACTAAGCCATGGCACTTTGAGAGCTATTTCACAACATAGAAATTTTATCAAAGTAATATTGGCTTCTCCACAAAGGAGATTGTTACCTTGTCGTGGTGCTGGAGCTTGAGCACCTCAATGAAACCATGAGCTAAACCGTGAAGGGACACCCAAGACGGGAAGGTCGTGGCAGAGAGGTCAGACTAAATACGATCCCTGGGGAAGGTAATGGCAACCCACCCCAGTATTCTTGCCATGAAAACTAAATGGATCAGTACAACCAGAGATATGTCGGTATACCATCGGAAGATGGGACTCCCAGGTCGGAAGATGGTCAAAATGCTACTGGGGAGGAACAGAGGATACGTTCAACTAGCCCCAGATGTGATGACGCAGCTAGCTCAAAGCCGAAAGGACGGCTAGCGGCCGACGGTGCTGGTGGTGAATGATGTTTTAGAATCCGATGTTCTAAAGATCAACACACCATAGGAACCTGGAATGTAAGATCGATGAGCCAGGGCAAATTGGATGTGGTTATTGGTGAGATGTCAAGATTAAATATAGACATTTTAGGTGTCAGTGAACTGAAATGGACTGGAATGGGCCACTTCACATCAGATGACCACCAGATCTACTACTGTGGACAAGAGGACCACAGAAGAAATGGAGTAGCCTTCATAATTAATAATAAAGTGGCTAAAGCAGTGCTTGGATACAATCCAAAAAACGATAGAATGATCTCAATTCGAATTCAGGGTAAGCCATTTAACATCACAGTGATCCAAATATACGCCCCAACCACAGATGGTGAAGAAGCAGAAGTAGATCAGTTCTATGAGGATCTGCAGCACCTACTGGATAATACACCAAAAAGAGATGTTATCTTCATTACAGGAGACTGGAATGCTAAGGTGGGTAGTCAGACGACACCTGGAATTACAGGCAAGCATGGTCTGGGAGAACAAAATGAAGCAGGACATAGGCTGATAGAATTTTGCCAAGACAACTCACTGTGCATAACAAACACTCTCTTCCAACAACCTAAAAGACGACTTTATACATGGACTTCACCAGATGGTCGACACCGAAATCAGATTGACTACATCCTTTGCAGCCAAAGGTGGCGGACATCTATACAGTCGGTAAAAACAAGACCTGGAGCTGACTGTAGTTCAGATCACGAACTTCTTATTGCAAAATTTAGAATCAGACTAAAGAGAATAGGGAAGACCCACAGATCAGTTAGATATGAGCTCACTAATATTCCTAAGGAATATGCAGTGGAGGTGAAGAATAGATTTAAGGGACTAGATTTAGTAGATAGGGTCCCGGAAGAACTATGGACAGAAGTTCGCAACATTGTTCAGGAGGCGGCAACAAAAAACGTCCCAAAGAAAAAGAAAACCAAGAAGGCAAGATAGGGGGAGATATGCCCAATTAAATGCAAAATTCCAGAGGTTAGCCAGAAGAGATAAGGAATTATTTTTAAACAAGCAATGTGCGGAAGTGGAAGAAGACAATAGAATAGGAAGGACAAGAGACCTCTTCCAGAAAATTAGAAACATCGGAGGTAAATTCCAGGCAAAAATGGGTATGATCAAAAACAAAGATGGTAAGGACCTAACAGAAGCAGAAGAGATCAAGAAAAGGTGGCAAGAATATACGGAAGATCTGTATAGGAAGGATAATAATATTGGAGATAGCTTTGACGGTGTGGTCAGTGAGTTAGAGCCAGACATCCTGGAGAGTGAGGTTGAATGGGCCTTAAGAAGCATTGCTAATAACAAGGCAGCAGGAGACGACGGTATCCCAGCTGAACTGTTTAAAATCTTGCAAGATGATGCTGTCAAGGTGATGCATGCCATATGCCAGCAAATTTGGAAAACACAAGAATGGCCATCAGATTGGAAAAAATCAACTTATATCCCCATACCAAAAAAGGGAAGCACTAAAGAATGTTCAAACTATCGAACAGTGGCACTTATTTCACATGCCAGTAAGGTAATGCTCAAGATCTTGCAAGGTAGACTCCAGCAATTCATGGAGCGAGAATTGCCAGATGTACAAGCTGGGTTTAGAAAAGGCAGAGGAACTAGAGACCAAATTGCCAATATCCGCTGGATAATGGAGAAAACCAGGGAGTTTCAGAAAAACATCTATTTTTGTTTTATTGACTATTCTAAAGCCTTTGACTGTGGGGATCATAACAAATTGTGGCAAGTTCTTGGTGGTATGGGGATACCAAGTCATCTTGTCTGCCTCCTGAGGAATCTGTATAACAACCAAGTAGCAACGGTAAGAATAGAGCACGGAACAACGGACTGGTTTAAGATTGGGAAAGGAGTACGGCAGGGCTGTATACTCTCACCCTACCTATTCAACCTGTACGCAGAACACATCATCCGACGTGCTGGGCTTGAGGAATCCAAGGCTGGAGTTAAAATTGCTGGAAGAAACATTAACAATCTTAGATATACAGATGATACCACTTTGATGGCTGAAAGCGAGGAGGAGTTGAGGAGCCTTATGACGAAGGTGAAAGAAGGAAGTGCAAAAGCTGGGTTGCAGTTAAACCTCAAAAAAACCAAGATTATGGCAACCAGCTTGATTGATAACTGGCAAGTAGAGGGAGAAAAAGTGGAGGCAGTGACAGACTTTGTATTTCTAGGCGCAAAGATTACTGCAGATGCTGACTGCAGCCAGGAAATCAGAAGATGTCTACTTCTTGGGAGGAGAGCAATGGCAAATCTTGATAAAATAGTTAAGAGCAGAGACATCACACTGACAACAAAGGTCCGCATAGTTAAAGCAATGGTATTCCCTGTAGTAACCTATGGCTGTGAGAGCTGGACCATAAGGAAGGCTGAGCGAAGGAAGATAGATGCTTTTGAACTGTGGTGTTGGAGGAAAATTCTGAGAGTGCCTTGGACTGCAAGAAGATCAAACCAGTCCATACTCCAGGAAATAAAGCCAGACTGCTCACTTGAGGGAATGATATTAAAGGCAAAACTGAAGTACTTTGGCCACATAATGAGAAGACAGGATACCCTGGAGAAGAAGCTGATGCTAGGGAAAGTGGAAGGCAAAAGGAAGAGGGGCCGACCAAGGGCAAGATGGATGGATGATATTCTGGAGGTGACGGACTCGACCGTGGGGGAGCTGGGGATGGTGACGGCCGACAGGAAGCTCTGGCGTGGGCTGGTCCATGAAGTCACGAAGAGTCGGAAGCGACTGAACGAATAAACAACAACAACAATATTGGCTTGGATCCTGTTGTCCACACCTGACTATACCAAGGATCTGTCACCTATTATTTTCACCAATAATTGCATTTTCTCTGGATTAATCTGTTAGAAAATGGATGGCAAAGGTTTGAAGCAAGAATCAAGTCTGGTCAGGGCCAAAAGTGGATCGGAACATCCATTCTGTCTTACTTTTTCTCTCTCACCAAACCAGTAATGGTACCTCAAACTATTAAGGACAAGCATCCACTAAACAATGCCTCTGTAGAACACTGGAGTTATCAACCAATAATTATACTGAGATTAGAAAAATATCCCAATAAAAACATTTCTTCTCCTAGAAAGCTAGCTAATTAATATATACGGTGATGCTTAAAAGTTTGTGAACCCGTTAAATTTCCAATATTTCTGCATAAATATGACCTGAAACATGATCTCCACACAAGCCCTAAGCCTAGATAAAGACAACCCAATTAAACAACTGAGTCAAAAACATTATACTTGTTCATTGATTTATTGAGGAAAATTATCCAAAGCTACATACAGGCAGTCCTTACTTAACAGCCATTTGTTTAACGCAGCCCGAAGTTATCACAGCCTCAGAAAAAGTGCTTTACGACCTGCACTCACACAACTGTTGCAAGACGTCGCACTACCGCCGTAGTCACGTGATCGCAACTCGGGCACTTGGCAGCTGGCTCGCATTTACAACCAGTTGCAGCCTCCTGCAGTTACATGATTTGCGACCTTTTTTGCCGGTTTCTGGCAAAAATCATCCATTGAGGAAGGTGGATTTTCTTAACAACTGCGGTGATTCGTTTAACAACCTGTGATTCACTTAACGTCTGTCGCAAAAATAGTCGTAAAATTGGGTCCAGTCATGTAGTGACACCACTTATCAACCAGTTTTCCAGTCCCTATTGTGGTCGTTAAGTGAGGACTACCCGTATTCATCCAACCAATAGTTCACTATACCAAAGAAACATACAGACTGAAGCTATTAGTTTCCAAATGTCTTGTGTGTAACATTGTCCAGTCTTTTAACTATCATAGTTACTTCTAATGCTCACCATTTTTAATTAAATTCAATCAAGGTATTTGAACACATAAATATAATTGTATAACCATTTTGTTTTTGTTTTCAAGGAAACAGCTGTCAGTTTTAAAAACTTAGTCTTTATGCTATAAACATTCTAAACACTTAAAAACAAAATAAGTTCAAATAATATTTTTCACAACTGAGATGTAATAAAATATTTAAGCGGGATAACATCCTCTAAGTTTCAGGCAAAAACCCATCATATTTCCTCTGCCCCAATTTCCCTCCAGCCCAAAGTTCAATATTTTGTAATCATGAAGCACTGTTAATAATCTTTGGCTCTTTTTAACATCCAACCTCCAGGCTTTCCCCCCACTAACCGTTTTTGTACGGCTGCAAACCACAGGGTTCCCCTTCAAAGGAGCTAATATATATCTGGTGCATGGATAATGCTGATTTGGCTACATAAAAGCAATCTAAGAATGAATCTGCAATAAATATATAATTCTAATGCTATTATGCTTACTAACAGAAACAAAACTTTTTATTAAATAATATCTAAATTTACAAACATAAGAACTGCAATAAATACCATGTATCATGTCGCACAGAGAAAAAACCTCCAAGAGCCATCATTGCCCCAGAGCAGGACCACATTTCCGGCATGGAGGCAGTATTTCTAAAGTCATACAATGACGTTAGTTGGTGGGCTGCTCTCCCCCGCACCTTTGGTGGGCTTGATAGAATTTCTGCTGAAAAACAGATGTGTTAGAGCAGGGGTCCCCAACCTGTGGGCTGCGGCCTGTTAGGAACTGGGCTGCGGGGCTCCCGCCCACAAACCCCGCCCCTTCCGTGCAATTCGCTCCCGCCCACAAACCTCGCCCCTGGTGCTTGTGATTGGCTCCCGCCCACAAACCCCGCCCCCGGAGCGCGCAATTGGCTCTCACCCGCAAACCCCACCCCCTGGTCCGTGGAAATCCCGGAAGCCCCGCCCACCCAGTCCGTGGAAAAATCGTCTTTTGAAACCGGTCCCTGGCGCCAAAAAGGTTGGGGACCCCTGTTTAGAGTGCCTTGCAGAGGCATAATCAAACTGGGGGTCCTCTAGAGCAGGGCTTTCCAAACTTTTCACGTTGGCAACACACCAACGGCGGTGTGCGAAAACCTGGAAGCGCCGCCACCGCTGCGGCACTTCTGGGTTTTCACACGCCACCACAGGGCTTCCGGGTTTTCGTGCGCCGCAGCAGTGGCGGCACTTCCAGGTTTTCACGCACCACCACTGCGGCGCTTTCGGGTTTTCACACACCACGGCGTCAGCCTGGTGTGTCGCGCGAAAACCCAGAAGCACTGATGGCTCACTGCCGCACGCGGCGACACACCATCAGCACTTCCGGGTTTTCACGAGACACACCTGGGCCCCGCAGGCGACACAGTACTGTGTTGCGACACACAGTTTGGAAAGCTATGCTCTAGAGCAACTAACTGGGGACTGGGATGCACATAGTCCATAGGTTACAGCTATCCTAGAACCATTAATAGTGTCCTGGTATAGGTGTAGAAATAACACACTGAGGCTTGGAATCTAGTCTCTAGTGTTTATTACGTTCCTACTTACAGAAATCCTGCTAAACTAAAACGGCTTGAAGAAGCCCAGTGATAAACTCCAGAATCTCAAGGCGGGGCTTTCCGTAAACGTTTGGGAGGGAGAACCAAGGTTTCAGAACTGCACACGCGCTTCCCTTCCCAGAGGGAGCCCCCTGCATCACCGCCCGTTATCTCCCTGACAAATAGCTAACATTCTTACAGGTAGTACTCACTTAGCGACCACAATTCGGACCAGCAACTCCATCGCTAAGCGCGATTGCTAAGCGAAACACCATGTGACTGCAACAGGCTTACAAGCTCACTTCCCCTTTAGTTGTTAAGCAAATCACCACAGCCGTTAAGCAAAACATCACGTGACTGCGACTTACGATTTAATAGCCTTCTCTATTAACTCTGCTTGTCACAAGCCAGTTGCAAAGCACACAAATGGCAATCACGTGACTGCAGGACGCTGCAACCATCATAAATGTGCGCCGGTTGAGAAGTGCCGAAATGGTGATCACGTGACTGTGGGATGCCGTGACAGTCATAAATTTATTTATTTATTTATTTTTCATATTTCTATCACCACCCATCTCCCCCAAAAGGGGGACTCTGGGCGGTTTACAATAAAAACAAGAATTAAAAACCATTCAAATAGAAAATTACACTCAGACAACAAATATAAATAGAGAGTAAATAAATATAAAATCCATGTGGCAATGCGATCTCATTCAATTGGGAGGGCTCTACGGATAAATGCAAGGATTGGTCACAAAACTTTCTTTTTTGCACTGTTGTAACTTTGAGTGGTTATTTTAGCAGACAACCAAGTCTATAACCATGAAGATAGTCCATATACACACTCAGAATCTGGCCACCATACTCTGCATGAACTGCTGTTTTCAAGCTAAATGTAAGAGTAGCTGCCATACAGAACAGATACATTGAACTATGTGGTTACCAGTGCATGGAAAATGGTACTTAGACTGTTCTTGTCCAAAAGTGGGTCTCGCAGTATACCAACCAAAGTTGACAAGCACAACAGACATAATAAATAATAAGACACAACAACAAATAATTTTGCTGCTGTTTAAATTAAGATCATTTTGTTACATTACTTTTAGGATGCTCAGAGAAACAATGTTGCTATCTATTAATCTATTAGAAGCATCTTCCTTATTAAGTTCCAAATCAAACTACTGCAAGTTTAATTCCGAATTGTTCAAGCCACATTTTTCTGTTGAAAAAAGTTCTACCTGCAACAAAGGTATGAGCAACTTATATGAGCAACTTATTTTACTACATTTTCTTCAATAATTGTGTTTGTGACTAACAAAACTAAGAACTAATGAATTTGACTGGCAAAACAGCAAATAATGTAATTATTCGTTTTATGAAACAACAGATCTAGACTTTTTTCTCAGAAAAATGTGGTAAGAGAATATTGTCTTTAAAAATTGATAAAAGAATAGTCAATTAAGCTTATGTCTCTATGAATATTAATCAATATTGCTAAACTTGGTTTGAAAAGCCAAGTTCTCTCTTCAGTGAAATAGGTATTTCACAAATATCACCAACATAGGTTTGTACTGAACATCTGCATAGATGTTCCTTTCTTCCTATGGAGGCCTGACTTATGTTATGAAGATGTATTGCTTTAATCCTATACAATAGAAAAACATAATTTTAAGTAATTGTAGATTTGGTATTGTGAGCCAAAAATGTGCAAGTATTCACTTACCAAAACAGAAACAACCTTCTTCCCTAAACTATCTAAAATCAAAGTATAAGAAGAGTAAGTCAACAGGGATACAATTATTGCTTAGTGATTTATTTATTTTTACACTTTACTGAAATATTACAAATTTTCATATGAAAGACAACATCATCCTGGAATTGCAGGACAGAAAGAATGCTAGTACCACCAAAAGACCAACCAACAATGTCCACTTGGCTTTCTTCAACTAAGAAGTGAAGCAGGTATATAAAAGATTGTAATAAAGTATAAGATATGGCAGTGAACAATATACTATTAACTAGTATGCTCCTCAAAATTCAAATGAAAAAGTTTACTAAATTCTTTTTTGGCAAGAAATCAATTGCATGCAAGGAACCACGCACTGCAATGAGAACACTGGCAAAATGAAATATAAAGAACAAAAAGGAGAGCTCCTTCACTAGCTCCCATTATTTCTGAATCAACACGTGTAGTGTTAATGTAACTGTTTCACACACTGTTTAAACCAAATACCTTCATACACTTACTGCTTACTGATGAAACATTCTGAAGGTGCTAAAATGATAAAGTAGATGTGTTATTTAACAGATCCACTTACTTTTTTCTCCTTCTCATGGTGCTTATCCTGAGAGTGAGAGGAAGAATCACTTAAACTTTGATCATATGACCTATTAGATCCCCGTTTGCTCTTTTTCTAAAAAGATAAAATATATATTCATGAAATGAATATAGATAAAAAGCCATCTAAACTAAGTCTGACAGCCACATCACTCAAAACACACATGGTCTAAACAAAACTATTCAAACAACAACAAAAAGCCTAAATATTGTTTGTTGTTTTTATAAGTAACTTTATTAAAATAATATAAAATTATAACTTTATTTTGGGTGTGCATTCATACACCACTATGCTAGTTCATCTTCTATGTGTAAGGCTGCCATTTTATAGCTTAAAGAATCCATATCTGACTGGTAATTTCTATTTGTTTTCTAGTTAATGCTGACTATTAAAATAGCTGAAGAGAGTAAGAAAACCAAAGTCCATTTCAAAATCAAAACAAAAGAGGTCATGCACTGAAATCTAAGAATCAGTATGCATAAAGACTCAATTTATATGAAATACCAGTAGGTTATCAAGCTTAAATATAGCATCTTGTAAACTCTTATTTTTGTTTGGTTATTCTTTGTGCAACATTTATATCCAAAACTTGTACATGCTTGTAACATCTATGGTATCAACAAATACATGCTTGTAACATGTACACTATCAACAAATCCCAATAACATGCCAGCATGTGGACTCTCTGTTCATAATACTGGAGGTCAGTGTGAATAATTCCATTTCCTTAATGTATTAAAAAACCTTTTTTTCAAAGTTAAGGTTTCAAGTTTTATATAAATTAGATATTTTGGTGGGGAGGGGGACTTTTTAATTGAAATTAACTTTATAAGGTTTTGCAGCTTAATAATCTCAAGATGGAGATGTCCAGAGAACTAGAGATGAATAAGTTGCTTTAGCTCATCAAATGTGCTACTGCACATACAGGTTTTGCATCTGCACAGAGCTTTGTTCAGAAGCTGAAGGGTGTTTGGCAGGAGACATTCTCCCACATTCAGTGTGCATGCTTAAAGGACATGCTTCCTTCTTGCCCTGCTTAGTTTCTAACAAGTGTTTCGCTAAATATGCACAGAATAGACAATTGATTACTGGGAAACAACTACAACGGGGAGGAAAGTGAATTATGAGACTACATGGATGATCACCCAAAGAATTACAGATAAACTCAAATAATTAGTTCTTCACAATCTTTGTGAAAACTTAGTCATCACAGAAACAGACAAGCCTACCAAGAAGGAAGCCAGGATAAACTGCTCAAAAACAGTGGCATCCAATCTCCCCCTCACATCAAATCAATAGTGCCAGGCTTAAGTGCATAACTGTAATCAGCTAACTATTCAGAAACCCCCAGAAGTAGCTCTTCTTCCAGGAAAGCAATGGAAAATATGATGGCCCTAGTGGAATGGTCCTTACTGACACGGATTTCAAGTAGAGTAAGAACAGCAAGGCATCCTTATATGGAGCAGATACTTTGTTTACAGCCACGCTGGCTCCCAAACACACAACCTTATACAAAGGATAACCAATTTCTGAGCAGCTTTCTACAATTCAGATGTGGAGAATATAAAATATGTATCCAACAGGTCATAAAGATGAATATCCAAAAATCCAAGTTACACACCCCATCTGACAGTAGATCCACCATGCATGATATGGTTCTGGAAGTTGACAAGATTCACAAGCCATAGTTAGTGAGACTATGTGGAGTTCACAAGGATACAGTCTGTATTTCTGAGAAAACAGTATCTTCAAAAGGAAAGGGACAGAGAAAACAGAAGACATTTAAATCAAATGTAGATGCAGCTGTTTTTGTTAAAGACATGGTAGAACCTCTTCCTTTGAAAGGAAAGCTTACCAGTTTTTATTTCAAATATCTTACTGTGTCACAAAAAGGATGGATATCCAACCATTACTAAATCTCAGGAATGTCACTGCTTTCATTATAAAAAATACTTTCATAGGGGTGCTTTCACCAATGCTTTCTCTTTTTGGTAGGATGATTGATTCATCATGACTGAATTAAAGGAAGCATACTTTCAACTGCCATCTGACTGTCCCATCTCCAATTTGTTCTGGTTTGTTGTTGTTTCAAATTCAACACTCCCTTTTAGCCATGTAAGAGCATGCTTACAAAATAGATGATAATGGTTATAAATGTATTTTCCTCTGAAGGGACAGTGATTTTTTCCCTACATAAATGGTTGGCTCCCTTTGTTTTTCCTCTTCCTGGAGGCTGCAACAACATATAATCATCACACTCACTCTATCAATTTAACAGATCCATATTGAACCACAGCAGATACCAGAGTACATAAAAACATGGCTGGATTCTATCTATACCTCCAATAACTTGTGTTCTGATAAAGCCAAGGTTCTTGGATCCTTGCAGATGGGAAAGCTACTATAGTACCAGTGGGCATGTAGGATTCAGGCTCTTGGAAGTCATAGATTCATTACAGCAATCAACTTGCTGCAAATGCTCCAGGACCATTTCACGTGACATTTTCTTCCAAAAGCAAATCCCACCTTCATCGGCTTGCAACTACCGGAATATCTCACTAGTGGTTAACTATAAACTAGTGTGCACTACAGTGTATAACTTCAGAGGCTTGCTCCCCATCCCCTGCTCCAGGCTTTCTATCTGATAAACACAGATCACTTCCCAACAGCATGAGATTTCTTACCGCAGGTCAGTTGGAATGCAAAAACATGCTCCAATGTCTGGCAATGTCATGGTCTCTTCAGAAGAGCTAGACCAGATGGACCAGCAGCCTGAAGAGCTGGCAAGTAATAAGATACCTGTAGCAGCTCAGGGAGACAATAAGCCTCAGCAGTTGGTTGGTTGCCTCATTCAGATAATAAGGACCAGGTTCTGGCAGGGTGTCTAGCCCAAGAACATGTTGTTGAGAGAAGAGGGCAGCAGCAATGCCCCTAATCAAGCCATGCCAGCACTTGAGACTATGGAGGAACAGCCTTCAGGCTGTCACATCCTTTGAGACAGGCAAACTCAAAAAAGAACCACCTGGGTTTCTGAAAAGATCTTTACTGCTAGTAGAGAATTGTAACAGAATCTTGAAAGCCCTCCAAAGTAATTGTCCAGCTCAACATATCTAGCGTAATTAAAGCAGAAATACACTGATTCCCTTTTTCATGTTTTCGCCTCCCCTGGACTCAGAAATCTTTTATGTTATAGTTAGGCTCCCTCTTCCATGTTCCCAGGGTCTGTTATTCCATCACACATGCTCTTGCTCCTCTGCTGGAAATAATTCTCCAACTACAGATCTGTGCTCCTGAATACCTTTATTTCTGCCTCTGCCTTTCTCCTGTTAGCAGATAACTGATTACTCAAATTTCAAGGCAAGTTCTACTGCTCTCTAATTACCCCCAGTTATTCTCAAGAAGTTTACAACATGCCAGTAAAACCTTTCAAATTTTCATTTGCCTGTTTCGCATTGGCTGGCACAGGATAGTCAATAAGGAAGATTCTGTCAGATTTCTCATATGAAATTGGAAAATTGGGTTTCTCTACAAAGCAAAAGTGTTTTGGCAAATTGCATCCTTTACAAAGCAAAGGCTTCTCATGGTGACGTGAAGTGCAGGTGCAAGATAACAACTGTCACGTGTGTATTGTTTTGGCTAGATTGCATGGGAACAAGGTCTCCTGAATCCTTCCGTGGGAAGCCTGCTCCAGGGGGAGCAGAGGGGGGAGGAGATCACGTGCTCGCTTAGATGCAGCACTGCTACCCAATAGCAGGTCATGCTATGTGCTTTAGGCCTAATGCTTTAGGCCTGGTGTGTGTCACAGCTAACATCCAGCCAATCAGAAAGCTAGAAGAACTGAATATACAACCATGCAAAATGGTGTTCTATGCTTCTTGATTTCTAGTGTCTTTTAGCCATGTAGTTCTTCATGTGTATTCTACTTTTGAGGACTGAGCAGTGCATAGCTATGGGAGGCTATGCATGGCGTGAGCTCTGGCCCTGGGATCAATACACGGAACTCTGCTTATAAGTTTGTTTTTGTTTTTCCTTTTACAATGCTGTACCATGTATATTCAACTAACATTTTTGCGATAATGTACTGTATATACATTATTGCCTTATGCTACAAGTAAACACTTTTAGCCCTAAAAGCTGCACTCCTTGTCTGTTTATTCTCAAGCCTCGAGTTTTTTTCCCTTTAAGCCAGCGTACATCCCATCAGATTCTTCATACCTTCGGTCCAGTACTGATTTTTTGAATGGCATAAGAATTTGGGTTAACATAGTTAACATGATGATCTGTCCTTTATATGAATAAGAAAGGAGGTATGAAGCCCTAAATCTACTGCAGCTCATAATACCTTTGTGTGATTGGTGAATTTTCTACCACATATCCCAGCAAAACAACACTTAAAAATAACAGTGGGCTTAAACCAGGAACTAAAATAGTAATTTTCTTAACAATTATTAATTAGATCCTTGGGAAGTTGATAGGAAAGAACATTGTACATTCCATACTGTCGGTGCTTGCCACCCAAAAAACTCTATTGTAGCACTTAAAGTAAAAATATTTAATAAATATTTATAATCAACACCTTGAATTGGACCTGGAAGCAAACTGGTACCCAATGCAGCTTGTGCAGCAGAAGTGTCACATGTGCTGATCTTAAAGCACCCATATTAATTTTTTTTAAAAAGAATTGAGTATGAAGAATGAGAATCATACCTTTTCAGTACGATAATGTAAGCTTGTCTCCCACCAAAACCTATTTCTGCTCAAGAATATTCTAAATGGAACTCTGTGCAGAAACAGAAGCTATATACATTATGCACAAATACCATAAAGAAAACATTTTGACCCAGGTTTTTAGAGACAATGAATTGAAAGCTCATATCCTTTACCTACCAGAAATCAATCCACTGAAATAAATGCCTATACTTTCTTCAAGCATCTCTTAAAAAAATAAAGGTTCAGAAGAGGTGAAGTTTTATTTTTTATATAAATAGTTCCATGGAACTATACAGTTATTTTAAGGGTTACAAGTAATAAGACATTCAGCATCTGCATGACAGTCCCATTTGCATAGCAGCCTAGCCTAAATGTATAAAATCCAATATGCATAAGTCGCAAGCATATACTCTACAAATGACAAAACTTGAATCTTACAAATTACAGTTGAACTACATTTTCCTATACTAATGTGACAATCTGTAATTCAAAGATGAAGATGATCCAATTCCTTTACCATGCATGCTTCTTTAAATATGTATGTAGTACCATACACTACAGAACCTACATTATCAGCTCCATGCATGTTATTATTAACAATGGCAGTGTTAATATTTTACATAAATAAATTTATTTTTCTGTCAGTACAAAGTTGTACAGATGTATTGTGGATTAATTCAACACAAAAGTACTAAGTTATTTGAGTTATGTTTGTTTATGCATTGATTCCCAGAATATCTCATTGTCCTAATGGAAAGCCTATACGCAGGACAGGAAGCTACATTTCAGACAAAGCATGGTGAAACAGACTGGCTTCAGGTCAGGAAACCTGAGACAAAGCTGTATACTCTCTCTTTTTTATTCAACTTAGATGTTGAATATATATTGAGGGCAGCTGGATTGCAAAATGAGGACTGTGATTTTAAAATTGAAGACAGAAGCATCAGCAACCTGCGCTATGCTGATGGCACTACTCTGATAACTGAAAATGCAAATGATCTGGAAGCTTTAATAATAAAAGGAGCACAGTGAAAAAATGGGACTAAGATTAAATATGAAGACCAAACTAGTTACAATAGGTACAGCAATCTGCCTTAGAACTGACAATCTGAGGTTAGCTTCTGCCTTTTATGATTATCAATAGTTAAGGAACCAGCAATCTAGAAATATGTCACAGACTAATACTTGGCAGAGTAACAATGAAGGTCATGGAAAAGATATTCAGATACCGTGACATGTCTATACCTACAAAGGTCTTTCCAGGCAATGGTCTTCCCTGTGATACTCTATGGAAGCAAAAGTTGGATTTTGAAGAAGCAGGACAGAAAGACTATTGATGCTTTTCAATATTGGTGTTGAGGCTGACTCTTGAGAATACTATGAGTAGCCAAAAAAACAAATAAATGGAGCATAGAACAAATAAATCCAGAGTTCTCACTCAAGGCACAAATGACCAAACTCAAATTATCAAATTTTGAACACATTATGTGAAGACCTAACACTCTTGAGAAATTTATAATGGGAAAGATAGAAGGAAAGAAAGGGGGCGCGATGGCTCAGCGGTTATGATGCCAGGCTTGTTGATCGGAAGGTCGCAAGTTTGGAGGTTCGAGACCCGAGCGCTGTGTGACGGAGTGAGCTCCCGCACTTGCCCCAGCTCTTGCCAACCTAGCAATTCGAAAGCATGCAAATAGATAAATAGGTACCACTTCAGTGGGAAGGTAACAGCGTTCCGCATGCGTCATGCCAGCCACATGACCACAGAAGCGTCTTCAGACAATGCTAGCTCTTCGGATAACAAACGGAGATGAGCACCGGCCCCTAGAGTCGGACATGACTGTGCAGGGGAACCTTTACCTCTAGAAGGAAAGAGAAGAAGAGGGTGACCACTGCTAAGGTGGATGGACTCAGTTATAATGGCAGCAGGTGTACCATTGGAAGACCTGAAGGTTGGGGAAAGATCATCCTAGAGAAGGTCTATCTATGTGATTACTAACAGTTGATACCAACTTAATGGGATATAATCAATATTTATGCACAGGGTTTAAAGTGTTAATGAAAATCAAATTGGATAATGAGAGTAGCTAAATGAAACTGATTATTAAATGCCTGATCCAAATATAAACTGAAACAAACACCTTCTGCCAGCAGGGCAAATGAGAACAAAATCCAAGCTAAGAAAACAGAAAGATTATCAAGAGGGAGTGGCATAGAGTGAATTTTAGAAGGGAAAATTAACCAGGAACCTAGAATCAAAGGACATTGTAGGAGGAAAAAAGATGCAATATCGATAAATATCAGACATGTCTGAAGGTTCAACACCAAGGAATAAGAAATACCAAATTACTTTAACATTTAATTTACTATTGGGGTAAACAGAATTTGTGTATATAGTAGAAATACATCAGTTCTCTGTTTATTGCTTATACAGTATCATTCTAAGATCTCAAGTCCATTCTAATTCCGTGTCAAAATAGAAAGCTATTATTTAAATTACACATCTGTTAGAACACTTTTACACTGGCTTCTAAGGATCACATACTTCACAATTCCTCATCTCTTATAGGGGATTTTTATGCTCTCACAGCAAGGATAGAATAAAAACAAACAATGAATACCAAACTCATAGTATAAACTCATCATGACAATTTAATTATTTGAAATTCTACACACAAAAGTCATTTAAAAGTAAACAAAAATAGTACAAATTATAGAGTCTGAAAGTAGTAGCAAATATAGCTATATCTGTTGTATTAAAATGTAGGACACCACTGAAAAAAGTCAATTAGATATGATTGATCTCAATTTATAAAATCTGTAAAGATAATGTTATTTGAGAATTGTTTTGCACTCTCAGAAAAATTAATGCTCTTTAAATTATAGAATCTATCATAAACATTTATGCTCAAAAATGCTACAAGTAGAAATTCTAAATAAAAATAGTAATATTGCCTCCACAATCAAGAATAGCAGTAATTCTAAGGCAGAAAAACTAGTTAGGAAAAAGCAAAGTTAAAATACTTTAAACAGAGAACTTAAATTCCCTAGATAAATGTAAATTCAGATCACAGACATAGATTTATAGAACAAATTCAGTCAATCGCAAAAAGACAGTTATCTCTTCAAACCTTAATGCTGCATAGAATCTGACACAAGATACACAGAGTGTTAATCTGCTTAGAAACAAGGACAATATGATTTTTGAGGAAAAACTCCAATATACTCATATTTACAGGGTAAACTTTTCCAAAATAAAATATCATAAATTAAAAGTAAACTGAAACATACAGACTGGAAGGGCAAATCCCTTCAAAAGGCTTATTTATGTATCACTATGTTTTTATTGTATCCTTTCCCCCCCCCCTTTAGCTTGTGTTTTTCTTCCTCTTTTGGCGGGTATATTTAAGTATATTACAACAATTAACATTCTAAAACTTAAGATTTTTTTTTATCTGTAGACTGACAGCTCAAGTCAAATACATTCAACAGATGAAGAAAAAAAATCTAGAAGTTCACAAGGATGTCCCAAATTAACTAGTACCCTCATGAATATTCTAAAAGGTGTAAATAGTTAACATTCTAAGTCTTGCCTGAATTGGAGTGTGGGAAGAAAAGGTGAGAAAACATACAAATAAGAGAAACCAAAAATAAAATGAAAAGAGGAAATCACTAAATAAAATTTTAATAAATAATAGAAAATAAAGTAAGACAGCTGCTATTGGATATGACATTTCAAAAAGGGTTTATATTAAAATGTGGTATCTTCAATTACTAGATACAAAAGTCAAGGATCAGAAGGTAGATTAATTTTGCTTTGATATGATAAGGCAAATATTATGTTCCATTTACACAGACAATAGCAAGGAAATATCTGTGTGACATTTGTCCAAATATCTTTTAGGCCAAAATTATGGATATTCTTCAGGGTACTCCCAAAATGAAAACTTAACTCTCTATTATATAAAATTGGAAAATCAAAACTACGATATTTAAATATTGTAATGCACTGAATTTTACATGAATATTTACATCCACATTAAACTGTCCACAAAATTAAATTTTAATCAATAATTTGTATAAATGCTACCAGCTCAATCATAAAATCATGTATTTATGAAATGTAGGAATTACAATGCTGAATTCAACAAGTTCTTACCAGTTTACTGAAATGGTATTTACAGTAACCACAGTACTGGACATTATCTGCACCATTACCTTCTTCTTCACAAAGAAGTCCTGCAAATTGTGCACTGAAAAGGAGAAAACAAAAACAAAGAAAAACAGGAAGAGTCAGCGACTGAAGATTGCAAACACGGCTGCTTAACAAAATTTTGCAATCCAGTTATTAATTAAATTTTGAATTTGGAGCAATTACGATGGAAACCATAATCAGTATCTTTATGATATATAGAAGTAACTTGGCAGTCAGCATTTGGAGGACAATGGCAAAAAAATGAAATCTCCCTGAGAAAGTGCAACAGTAAAATAAATCTATTAAATATAACATGTCTGAATAACTCAGGTGACAACATGTGACAACATACTAACACTTTATTTACCTAGATAACAAATTAGCTCAGAAAAAAACAGGACCATTGTCCTGTTTACTTACCATGTTACATGGAAAGCTTGACGACACCCATGTTTATTACAGGTCATGCAAGCACCAGAGGCTGCTTTGCTTTCTCTGCCTTGCTCTTCACATATGTAACATGTCTATTGGAAAAAATAATACAGTAATCAGTATGTTATTTGCTTTGAACAGGCTGAAACTTGACAACAAAAGTAAGAGTAACCAGACTGAACAGTCCTTCTGTTTTCAGATGTTACTTTACACTGCATGCGACCTCCACTTGATTATTCTGTAATAGTCCCCAGCCATGTATCATGTATATACAGTTAACTGTCCCTACTGCTGCACCACACATAGCATTGAGGATATGCTAAATTATAGCAGGAATAAACGTAATACAGAAATGTTTCTGCATAGGAGGTCACAACTGACATGTGGCTTCATAAGGGGCAAATATTAGTATTTCTTAAATATTTTTTATTTATTTTTATCCCACCTTTATTATTTTTTTATAAATAACTCAAGGCAGTGAACATACCTAATACTCCTTCCTCCTCCTATTTTCCCCACCACAACAACCCTGTGAGGTGAGTTGGGCTGAGGGAGAATGACTGGCCCAAGGTCACCCAGCCGGCTTTCATGCCTAAGGCGGGACTAGAACTCACAGGCTCCTGGTTTCTAGCCCAGCACCTTAACCACTAGACCAATACTAGTACAATAATACTAGGAAGAAAAGTGGAATAACTTGCCTAACTTAAGTATTCTGTCATTTATATGTCATCAAATTACTCTGCTGTTAATTTTAGTTATTTATTGTAATTAAACTTATTCTACTAACATGGAAGTACTCCAATAAGGCAAGAGTCACACAGAGACACAGATGCATAAGCACAAACGAGGTCAATTCTAAAAATTTAAATATTTTTCTATAAAAACCTTTAGTGTCTTATTTACAGGTATGACAAAAAAAACCTTTATTAAAAATTCCATTCTCAATTATCATTTAGTTATTGCTGGCATGGACTATAGTGCTGGCTAAAAGTTTTATCTATTTTTCAACTTTTAAAGTTTGATTTCAGAAATATACAGTAGGTCTGTAGTGACTGTCTTACAAATGCCAGAACATTTAATAAAACATATCCTTTCAGAGTCTAAAACAGAAACCCTGTTTTAGACAGATTTAACAAATCTTCCAAAATATACTATATTCTGATTCCACAAATTAAGTTCAACCAACCTAAATAAATCTCAAAAAAATCACAGAAAACAGTTACATCCTGGAGTAAAATAAATTCTATAAAATATTTGATATTTTATAGTTTGTAGTGCTATTCTCTAAAATTAAACTTCTGCCTGACCAAGTGCACAAGAAACCCTTATGTTTCAGACTTATTCTATGGGAATTAATACAGCAATATAGATGGAACGTGATAAGACGCTTGAGCATGCCTACACGTAATGCCTACAGCTCATCAGTTGAAAAATGTATTAGGCCATGTATTTGGGGAAAGTAAGTTTTATTCAACTAATGTGCCTGTACTTTATTTGTAGTTCATGTAAATAATTTTAGAATGAAAATTTCAAAGATCACCAGAGAGTATGGTAACAGGCTCTTTGAAACTGCTGTTCAAATACTAGAACTCTTGGTAATATACAATCTCATTTAATTGTCTCATTATATAAACAATAAATGCTGATTGTGGCTTACAGCATTAAATGTTTTTTTCTCCAAAATATGCTAAATTTCTATTCTAACTCATAATTAGATATAATTCTTCAAATGCATTATGCCTTCATGTTCTTCTTGATAGCATCTGACTAATCTATATCTATTTTATCATATTAGTAAACTTAAACACTTGTGACTACTTTTCTGATAAAAAAATCTAATTCACGAGGAAGTTTTTCAAATATCACAAGATGAATTGGGACAACTGTAGGCTTACCCTTAGTGAACATGAACTTGCAAGCAACTTTTGCGAAGTACTACACTAATGGATTAAGATGTAATTATGGTCCTTAAGCATATCCCTAGGTTACCTAAGACCAACATAAGCTCAATTTTATGCAAATGTAGCTAAGATGCATTGAAGTCTCCATTGCACGCACAATGCAAAGTAGTATAGTAGGTAGATGAATACCCAATATATGCAAAAATTGGATTGTGCACGGCTTTTTGGAATAGAATGGTAACATAAATCAGAGAGTTCCTACATGGCTATGCCAGTGGTCTAAAACTGGACTACAATTCATAAGAACATAAGAGACTTGCTTGATTAGACCAAGAATGTATATAGTCTAGCATCCCATTTGTTGCAAGAGCTCACCAGACTTCTATGGAGTGATCCATAAGTAAGGGCAATAGCCTTCTCTTATTATTGTTGCTACCTCTTAGTAATAGTCTGAGACATACCATAAACTATTATGAATAGTTGCCATGAATAGCCCTTTCCTTTCTAAATTTCAGTGCCTCCTTTCAATGCCA
Source organism: Charina bottae (assembly GCA_023362775.1). Lineage (NCBI taxonomy): Eukaryota > Metazoa > Chordata > Lepidosauria > Squamata > Charinaidae > Charina > Charina bottae. The sequence goes on along the minus strand of JALMGJ010000007.1, from coordinate 47,438,731 downwards.
CCTAATTTGGTGATCATCATTGCTTCTTCTATGCTGTGCAAACCAGAATTTAACCTTCTTCTTTTATTAACTTAAAGAGAAAAAAAATTGGTAAACTAAATTTCATTAACTTGCACCTGCTAAACAGGGTTTTTTTCTAGCCTACATTCTAAAAGCATTATCTACTTACAAATGCTAAATTCCTAGCTAATATACTGCACATATGACTTACAGGTAGTCGAGTTACGACCATTCATTCAGCGACTAAAGTTACAACAGCGCTGAACGGACTTATGACTGGTTCTCAAAATTCCAGCCATTGCAGCGCCCTAGCAGTCACGTGAACAAAATTCGAGCGCTTGGCAACCAACTTGCACTTATGACCGGTTGCAGCATCCTGCAGACGCGGGATTGCCATTTGCGACCTTCCCTGCTGGCTTCGTCAATGGGGAAGCCAGCAGGAAAGGTCACAAGTCGCTCAGCTAAGTCTCTCCCACCCCCAGCCTTTCTTCCCTCACACGCACCAGGCCCTCCTTCCCCCCTTCGCTCTCACGCACCCTATGCCCTCTTTCCCTGGCCTCCCTGCGCTCACACACACAGACATCATGCCCCCTTTCCCCAGACTCCCTGCGCTCACTCGTACCCCACACCCACAGCACTTCCCTCCCCAACTCGTGCGTGGCCAGCACTGGGCCTCCCAGGGCCTCCTCCACCCCCCTGCGCTTTACAACCACATTGCTTAGTGATGGTAATTCCAGTCCCAATTGCAGTCATAACTCAAGGATTACCTGTGTATGTTTTGTAATTTAATATGTGCTCTATATAGGTAAAATCACATGCTCTTGTATTAGCTCTGCATCTATTCTTCCTTGTTGCATGCTTATGGTGCAAATGTTTTACTAAAACTAGACTGTGGCAAACTATTAGCAGTGATCTCATATAATACAGTATGATAGGGTTATCTTCTTCCTAAATTAAACTTCTACCCTATTCATCTGACTGAACAGGGTTGATTCCCAGCAGTAGTTTTCAAACAGCAACTTTGCCCCTTTTTTCTGAATATGAGTTGGAGAGGAAAAAAACTGAATACCTCTGAAACTGCATGATCTAGCTAGCTAATATCAACCCTGAATTAGTAGTTCGGGTCACATATTTTGACAAGCAATTCCATATATTACTTATAGTCTACCATATATACTACATACCCTGTGTGGTAACAGATACAAAGGGGTTATGACATTAGGTCCATCCTTTATTTCTATCTATCTATCTATCTATCTATCTATCTATCTATCTATCTATCATTTTATACCGCCCATCTCACTATGGAAGTGACTCTGGGCGGCTTACAAATAAAAGGTCATAAAAAGCCATTATCAAAATACAAAAAATACAAAAGGTAGAAGATAAAAGAGGAAAACTAAAAGGCAGAGAAAGCGTCTTCAAGCCACCGACCAGCCCCAGGGCTGCCTACCACAACTGGATCCCCAAGCTAGTTGGCAGAGCCAGGTCTTAACACTCTTCCGGAAGGCCAGAAGAGCGGGGGCCAACCTCACCTCAGGGGGCAAGATGTCCCACGGGGCAGGGGCAACAGCAGAAAAGGCTCTCCTCCTAGACCCCACCTCTTTAGCTGACAGGGTCCGTAACATGCCCTTCCTGCTGGACCGGGCGGGACGGGTCGATGTAATTGGGATGATTTATGTCACATGCCTTCTTATGGCATTAGAGCCACTCCTCGTTTAGCAGCTACCTTGTTTAGCAACCATTTGCAAATATGACAGTAATAATAATAATAATTCATTTTCTGACTAATGCCTGCATTTACGACCAAATTTTGTGTGCCTGACAACAAAAGACTGATTAAAGTTGGTCAGCCGCTGGAGGGTTCTAATCAACTAATTAAGTTCATAAAGCTGAGCTTGTTAACTTGCAGTTAGCACTTCTTCGGGACGCACTGTGGACAAAAGTAGCTCAGGAAGAGATAGCTTGTTTAAGCAAACTCTCCACCCAGCAAGAGGACAAAAAAGGGTTAGGCACAGGACACTGTGCAAGAGAACTTTATCTAAATCAGATGGCAGCAACTAGTGATCTTGGCAGTGTCTTTCTCTCTCTCTGTCACGTGTTCACTTAATGACCATTTTGCTTCCGATTTAGCGGTCGCTAAACGAGGTGTACAAGTATTCAAGGAGAGCTTCTGCAGTGGAAGCCTATTCTACTTGCACAACAGGGAAAACCTAGTTATCCTTGCATTCATGCTGCTGCTTCACATGAGTAAAAGATAAAAGAGAGCTATTGTGGTGCACCAACAGCTATTTTTTCTTTTTTTACTTTCATGAATTTTCTACAAGTTAGTTTTAGTTAGCAAACAGGTTTTAAAGAGATAAACATCTTTATATAAGTGTAATTCAGAGCAAAAGCAGTAGCTATAGTCGCTCTCTGAGTGAGATGGGCGATGACTAAATTTGAAGTATAAATAAATATAAAAATAAATATATGAATCTCTATCACATCCATCCCTCTCTTTGATAGTTTTTGGTTGCCATTTACTATCTCTGCAGTATCATTTTAGCAACAGGTCCCCCACAAGAGTATGAAGTTTCCCAAGTCCCAAATTTACAAAATAGCACTATATATTGGCTATTTTATTTCAATCTCTTTTCTAAAAATGATCATTGCAAATGTTGCTTAACACTGAACAAAACTTATATTATTACGCTACTACTCACAACTCCAACTATTTTTTCTCTGGAAAGAAAGTCAATTTTAGTGCCAACAACAAAATGGCACCCCAATATAATAGACAATAGACTGTTTAAACTCAGATATTTCTAGAAACTGGAGAAAATAAGTGTCATTTCTGGGGAGCAATTTCTCCAGTTTGAGAAATACCTCTAGTGTCCATGGACCAATCTATATTCAGGACATACAAAGGCAATTACCATTCCTATGGAAACATACTAAGGCTGAATGTACACATTAGATTTTAAACCATATTTGTTGAACTACTCACACATTGTATTAAGGTATCAATTATAGTTCACCCATCACACTAATCCACAAACAAGCCATTTTTCATTTTAGAGTTGGGCCTTTTTCATGTGTAACTTGTGCCAAATCCATTCCCAATTATGGTAGCACTACAAATAATGGAAAAAAACTAATCTTGAGCCCTAACCTGATATTTGATTTGATTTTATTAATTTCTTAGATTTTTATCAAATCTTTTCTCTAGAGCTGGAGGCAACTAACCTGGGAATTTTTCAAAATTTTATCCTCATGTCATCAACCTGTGAGGTAGCTTGTGCCAAGGGAGAATGACAGGTCCCAAGTCCCTCAATGATTTTCCATGGCTGAAACTTCACTGGAAAAGGGAGCGATCCTACTGCAGAGGAAGAGGTGTGGCATACCTCCTCCTGAAAAGGCCTTCTTTGAACCCAGCCAATTTGGATAACTATTGCCTGGTCTCCAACCTTCCATTTTAGGTATTGGGAGTTCTGTCACAGAGCACCCTAGATGAAATGGATCATCTGGATCCTTTCCAGACAGAGTTCAGGGGTAGATGTGGGACAGAAACAGCATTCCTGGGATCTGGTTAATGACTTCTATTAGGATGTGGATGGGGGGAGTGTGTCCTCCCTGATCCTTTTAGATCGCTTACCTGTCTTCAATGCAATCAACCATGCTAACCTTCTGGCTTGCTTGTGAGGGTTGGGGGGGCACTATGCTTCAATGATTGTGCTCTTAGATAAGTGGGCAGCTTCAATTGAGAGGGAAACAAGTTCATCCTAGCAGTCACTCCTTTGTGGAGTATTGCAGGCTTTGACTCTTTCACTCTTACTCTTTTAACAGCTACATTGAAACTGCTAGGTGAGGTTTTGGGTAAGGTGCCATCAAAATGCTGATAAAGCCTAGATATACACTGCTGCTTCAGGGCAGGGCAGAGCTGCTATAGAAGTATTTACAGCATATCTGAAGACTATGAGGAATTGGATGGGAAGAAACAAGCTGAAATTGAATCCTGGCAAAATGAAGGTAATGTTTATCCAGAAGCAAAATGGTTCTTGTTGACTTTGTTATTAGCCTGGACAGGGTAGCAATCTTCCTGAAGGAGGAAATCCACAATGTAAGGGTTATTCTAGACTCACAACTGGAGGGGGCCTTTGCCCAACCTGGTGCACTTGTTGTACCCTATCTGGAGTAGGAGGTTGTGGCAGCAATCATCCATGTCTTTATCACTTCTAGAATGGCCTATAGCGATGTCCTTTACATGGAGCTACATTTGAAAACTGCCCAGAAGCTGAAATTGGTTCAGAACACAGCAACCAACTTTCTGGTAAGTGAACGCCATCAGGCTTATATTAACACCAGTGCTTGGGATGCTTCACTGGCTTCCCAAGAACAATTCAAAGTGCTAGTTGTCATCTATAATATCCTATATGATTTAGCACCAAGGTTTATCTGCAGACTATCTACTCTTACACTTATGAGAATCAACCCATTCAATGAGCGATTCCTGACTAGGAATGTTAACAAATCCCCCATGCCATACTGGGAAGTAAGTAAGGCAACACAGTCTGTTCCTATGGAATACCTTATCCCCGAGAATTCAGATGACAAATTTATTTATTTAATTTTTCAAATTTTGCCACCGATCTCCCCACAGAAGAGGGACTCTGGGCAGTTTACAACACAGCTAACAAGTTAAAACAAGTTAAAAACAATAGTCATAATAATATAAGATTTACATAAAAATACAATATATAATTGTATAAAATATAAATATTTTATATTTATATATTTTATATTTATAAATATATATCCTTGATGGTCTTTAAAATGGTCTAAACAGGACTGTTCTAAAGCATTTGGCAACTAACAGTGCTAGAGTGGATGCCAAAGGGGGTAGTTATTAGTTTTTACTGTAGATTTGCTGAATAAATAAATAATAAACCCACGTCTCCCCAGTTATAATCCAACACTTTAATCACTATACCATGCTAGCAATTGCTTTCTTTTCTCCATTCTGAAGGTATTTTAATCTCCTCCCATGTTTTCATTTTTCCAAAACCAGGTGTGACTTCCAAATGTTTCCACACACAATAGACTTCATCACCATCTCAGTCACAATATTACTTACTTTTAATAATACATTTTAATCTATAATCGTGGCCCTTCAGATGTTGCTGAATTGCAGGTCCAAGCAGTCCCAGCCAATCTGGACAGCATGAAGTGTGCTGGAAACTGTAGACCAGGACTATCAAATTGATCTTAGGTTGTCTGCTGCAAACAAACCATCTTTCAAAGGAAAGCTTCAGTTTCCAAGAAAAATGCATGTGTTTTTGCACCCCACTCCACTCAATTACCTCTAGTCAAATTTCCAAGCCTTTTGATACTGGAAGCAAAAGTGGAACAAATGTGGGATTCTTTCCCAGTTCTCACTTCACTCATAATAGGACCACTAGGCCAGATAGTTGCAGTTTGGTCTTTCTGCCTCCTTAGGCCCACAGTAGGCCCAAAAAGGCTACTGCAGTTCTCACTTTACAGCAACCATCCGTCCACCTGATAATCCCCTCCCACAGAAAGACTCTAAGCTATTTTATTTATTTAATTTATTTATTAATCAAATTTATCACCGCCCATCTCTACCACGGTAGACTCTGGGCAGTGATAAATTTTGGCAGCTTTTTCGGAAGACAGGACTCCTGCTCACACCTTCCATGAGCCCAAGCTGGGGGAAAACTGCTTGAAAAAGCACCGTGAGTTTTCTCCTCTGTTCATTCTTTTTTTCTTTATTTTGGAAAAGAGAGGAGTGTTTCACACAGTGACTTTGTTCCCTCAAGCCAACTGTAGATGCATGAATATGGAGAAACTAAAGAGCAGAAATCTTTGCTCTTCCTTCTGGCTCCCTTCACCGAGGAGGAGGAAGAACAGGACTTAAAGAGAAGCACGAAGCCAGGCAACTCATGTCTGCGGTTGAGGAGAACACACTGCTGCCAACCCAAGAACTGAGGCGATGCTCCAGTTCTGGTTGTCTCATGGTGTCTTCCCCTTGCTCCTTCCCTTTTGGCAAGTGAGGAAACTGCTGTGCTGCCATTGCTTCAGTGTCTCCCAGCTAGCTGAGCTGCAGACAGCTGCCACAATTCTCGTCAACAGGAGTAAAATGCAGCAACAGCCACTCTTTTCTCCAGCTCTATTGCCACCAGCAATACCTTCTTCAGCATGACAGCCAGCTGTACAAGCAGAGTTCCCAGACATCAGTCTGGTTCACCCTCCAGAGGAGCTGTCTTGCCTGCCCTGCCCCACTGACTCCTCTTAGTTGAGCTGGGCTGGGAGAAAAGTAGGGAAAAGCACCTAACTGCCTTCACATTTGTGATCCTTGCCAACCCGATTCTCTTCTCTCACAAAATTCCTCCAAGCTTTTTTGGAGAGAAAGATTGTAAATGAGGCATTACAGTGAGCAAACATGCACTGGCTGTTAGAGGGGGAGTAGTGCATGTACATATAGCATAGCTGGAGCCCTGTTAGACCATATTGCCACTCTGTCTGGACTGGCACTTGCATTTGCAACCCTAAAATTTTTTGCAATCCCTCAGAAAGCTACTCATGAACTCCTGTGGGTTGCAACCTACAGTTTGAGGAATACCCCACGATATGCTGATTAGCAAGCTGGTTAAGTGCGAGCTTGATGGCATGACAATTAAGTGGAAATATAGCTGTCTCAAAAACTGTACTCAAGGAGCGATCATTAATGTATTATCATCAAACTGGATAGCAGTATCAAGTAGCGTGATACAAGAAGCAGTTCTGGGTCATCTACTTTTCATTATTTTCATTAATGATTTGGATGAAGAGATGAAGGGAATGCTTATCAAATGTATAGATGATACAAAATTGGACTGCATAACTTAAGCCATACAAAACAAAAACAAAATTAAAAGCCATAATGTTAGATCAGTCAAATGAGCTGAGAATTAAGTTTAACATAGAAAAATGGAAATTTCTTCAATTAGGAAACAACTATCAAATGCAGAGATATAGGATGGAGGATATCTGAGTTGGTCATAGCACTCCAAATAGTTGACTGTAGATTTAATATGGGCCAGCAGTGGGATATGGCTGCAAAAAAAAGGATAATGAAACTTTAGTCTGCATCAGCAGAAGTACAATTTCCAAATCACAAGAAGTAATCATTCTATTCTATTCTATTCTGCTTGTTTAGGCTCCACTTCAAGTAGTGTGTCCAGTTCTGAGGACACCATTCTAAGAAGGATTCAGAGAAATTGGAACAGGTCCAGAGAAGGGCAACAGCAATCCAAGAACAAGAAACTAAATCCTATGAAGAGAGATTAAGGGAGCTGGGTATATTTAGCCTTGAGAAAAGGGGAGATATGATAGCATTCTTCAAATACCAAAAAAGAATATCACATACAAGAACTATTCTTATTTTAGAGTACAGAATAAGGAATAATGGATTTAAGTTACAAGGAAGCAGATTCCTACTGAACATTAGATGAAACTTCTCAACACTAAGAGCAGTCTGATAATTACCTAATTATCCAGAAAGGTGTTGGGCTCCTCTTTATTAAATGTGTTCAAGTAGAGGTTGGGTTGTTTTAATGTGGATTGAAATTCTGACCTTCAATGGTCTGAATGGCCTTCCTATTCTATGTAGTTATCTCTATTACAGCCAGACTTGAGGAACTTGGAAAAGGAATGGATGGGAGAGTAGACATAAACAATCAAGAGATAGAAGGTGAGTTTGTTGCTGCTAGCTCAGTGGTAGCAGGGATCACATAAAGCCCCTTCAGCAGCTGTCTGCATATCCAACAAAAACCTCTGTCACAGCAGTAGCCTCTGACTCTTCTCACTCCTCATATGTGTACTGACAGCTTAATTTGGTTCACACACAGGAACAGCTTGGGGTTTCCTCCATCCAGAAATGTGAATGTTGGGTTGCTGGGAGTTTTATAAATTAGTCAAGCAGGGCTATGATCAGCAAGCATATTGAGAGCAGGAATAATGAAAAAGAAATCCGTTCTGTTTGCATTTTCACACTCATATACCCTATTCAACTTTCCTAAACCTAGAAACAAACTCGAATGCAGTTATACTCAGTAACTGTATTTCTCAAGTTTTGTGACATCGCTCACAATTTTTAAAAGCATACAAAGTGCTTATATTAAAGAAAGTACTGTATATGCAAGCATGCTATTGGGATGTTACATTTTCTTTTAAACTATATTAAAAATGTTGAAACCAATGTAAGGGTGGCAAAGTAAAAAACTGAATCTGTCTGATTCATCCATCACTAGCCAAATGTTGAAGATAGGCCTTTGCTAGCTGATCATTCAGATGCAGGCACTCTAAGGCTCACTCCCAACAATTATACCAAATGCATATAAATTGAGTAGTGTAATTTAAGGAAAGATGTTCACATTTTCAAAATATGTGTTAATTATTAAGATAATTTATCAACTGTCCAATTGTTTACTGATCTATCATTCTATAACAGAAGGGCTGTTCCAAAGACCCTCTGAAGTTGCTATCAAATTGACATTTTTAACATAACAAAAGAAGAAAACTGGAAAGTTATCACACTATTATTTAGTTTTACCAAAATTGAAATGAAATCAATTTTAGTTTTTTCCCTGGCACACTATTCAAAGGCAAAGTTTTGCCCTCAGTCTGGAAAAATATTATGCACCCCTTTTCTCTTAGGATGGTACAAAGACTAATCTATGGATTTATCTTTCATCTCTCTACAATTTCCCTCTCCCACTTGCCTCAATATCAATTTAGTGTTAACACTGGTAACGTTCTGACTGAGAAAAGTAGTACCCTTTTGCTTTCTTAAAATATAAATTTGAGAAGTTAACATCTGATGTTAATGAAAAAAATTTCCTCTTACACATTTACCATAAGTATTACATTCAGTGTTTTTCTGCCTGTTTTTCCTATTTATCTTTGTAGTGCATAAGAACGAGAAATGCATCGACCAAGGCTTAATCCTAGACCATATACAAAGCAGGAATTTCCTGTAATGTGATGTAAGTTGTGGTTTTACATTTATATTCAGTATATAGCAAATAGGCTGATCTAGCATGCACACATACCAAAATATGAGTAAATTTATCTCGCATTATGGGGTACAGCTCAGCTACACATCATATACAGCAGGGGTACCCAACCTTTTTGGCATGAGGGACCGGTTTTGTGGAAGACAATTTTTCCATGGACCGGGGGGGGGGGTTGCAGGCGGGAGCCAATCATGTGGACCGTCGGGTGGGGTTTGCAGGCGGGAGCCAATCTATAATAGCCCTGGTTATATATTATTTTCTGGTAAATAGCAAAAATGGAACAAACTTGACTTTACTATACTATGTTTATCTATATGCTTGGTCTACCTAATACTAAATAGAAGGCTATATTATTTGCAATACTAGAGGAGAGGAGAACTCCTGCAGATATCATATTGACCTTCTCAATGGCAAAACCGTTGACCAAAGAAGTTTGCCTTTTGCAAGAAACAAAATAAATACTATTATATTAAATGTAAATGACAAACTGACATTTTGCTCTCAACTAGCATTTATCATAAACTTTTGTTTGCTTATAACAGTGCTAAGTACAATTATTACTGATAACATTGAAAATATTACAAATGATTTTATTTATTTTGGAAATCTATTTAAATAAATCTTTCAGGCTATGCTGAAATATTAACTAAATATTACTTCATGCTATAAATTACAATATGGTATTATTACAAAAGAATTTTACTAATTTACTCTTTTCAATAAAAAAGCAAAGTGCAAGAGTTCACAGAACTATTTTTATAAATTCTAAAATATTTAAAATCTTTCAAATAATAAAGTTATATAAAGAAAGAAAGTCATAATTTAATTATACCTTATTATAACGATCATGAGGAACAGACTGCAACACGATAGGTTCCATTGTAGAAACATTTGCAAACTGCACCTCGGGAATGTACAGAGCACAAACCACATGAGCCCAACCTATAAAAAGTTAATTTAATTTTATTCTTAACATTTTGACAATGCAAATAGAATAAATTCATATCAAGAAGCTTCCATATGATTTGCATGTACTTTTAATTATTTAATATTCATTCCTTACCACATAACATATACAGACAGGGTAAGATTATAACAGATTCTTCACGTTACAATCCTAACTTTTAAACAATGAAAATTACATAATTAACAAAAACAAAAATCTATGCTCTTGTACCTTTATTAATTTCCATTAAAATCAATGAGCTTATATTTTATTTATATTTTGCAGAAATTGGAGAATGCCATAATAATGAAACATAAAGGCCTTTTAATTATAAAAGCTTATTTCCATACAGCGTGTTTTCATACAAGTCTTTCTATAAAGGACATTATTACAGTCCTAGATAATTACCTAGAATAGTATTTCATGCCATAAATCAGGATATATTTTAGTGCTCTTTCAGTAGTATGCATATTATTACATAGACAAACAGAATTAATTCCTGGGGTTCTTGATCCAGCATGCAATTAGAAATCTGCCTTATTTTCTATCTCCTGCAGTTCTTGAGAAAGTCACAAATTTGTTCTAGCAGAAGAAAAAGTGTAAACATCTGATATTGTTTCTTTGCATCAGTAGCTCAGCCTACAACTTTGCTAATTTATAAACTCCCTATATTATGTCCTGAATTGCTTCATACAAGGAATTTCCCTGGCAGTTTAATATAATAATTTTCTAAAATAAAAAGCAACAGAATAGTGGGAATTTCAACAGCACCATTCCACAAAAAATTAAGTTCCATTCCCACTAAATATATGTTCTAATATTTCCCCCAACAGAAAACATCACATATTAGAAAAATTACCCTGTAACAGAATTCTAGAAACAAGTTTATATATTCCATGTTCTATGTGCTTCCTTCACCTACCACTGCTTTGCTGCCACACTACACCCTTGTTTTACTTCTACTCCAGCTCTGCTTTTATATATTCCTCTCCTTCAAATTATCCCTTTTAGTAAAACCTTCCTTAACCCTGTCTTGCTGATTCATGTTATCTACTCCAAATCTTAGTCCTACTTAGCAGTTTCCCCATTTACTTTTGTATTGAAATTCTCTAGAAAGTGCCCATTTCATTTTTTTCAAAAGAGAGAATCCAGAACAATGTTTAAAGATCAATGACCATGTCTTATATAAGATTCTTTAATAGGTGAATTGCTATAAAATGTTAACAATTATGGAGCTTTATAAGATATAAAACAAAGATCACTAGTCATACTAGAGTCCCTCCTTTGGGGGAGATGGGCGGTGGCAAAATTTGATTAAATAAATACATACAAAAAGCTGGGATGAGCTCATTTCACTACACACCTTACTCTGCAAGAGAGCTGTATTTTAAAACTATACAAGATACAAGACAATATTCTCATAACCAAATTAAATGAGAAATTATATACTCTGAATGTCACATGCTTGGTTTTTATCTTCTATAGAGGTTCTAAGGGAAGTCTAATCTGAACTGGGTGGTAATGATAATGCTTTGTCCCTGCATGATCCCAATGTAGACAGGGTTATCCCAGTGGCTGCTGTTTGCTTTTGAGATATTATACCTCCATGTTATTCCCCTTCGGGTAAGCAACATTTTGTGGAAAGCTGCATTTTATTCCAATGGTAAAAAATAAGCAAGAGCCAACCACAAATATTATATTACTTCTCTTTGAGTCTCCTTGACTTGTACTTTTTTTCCTGGGAAATCCACCAATACCTCCCTCGAAGAGAGTTTGAAATACATGAAATTAGAAGAATACTGCTTCTACAATATGGCAATTCTTATCCACATCTCAGGGATTCTAAAAATATGTTATACTGCATTCAATTACCATTAACTAAAAAGCCCTTATGAGACAGGAAGACAAAAGGAAAACACAGCTTTACTCAATCTGTACTATAAATAAGGTCTACTTTTAACCTACAAGTCATATAACAGCTACTTTTAGGTGCCTATACTTTCTCAAAGAAAGATGTTACACATATATGCAATCCCAGATCAAAAACGCTATCACTGGTCAGCCAGCCTGTTTGTGTGTGTGGAGAGAGGGAGAGACAGACAGACAGAATGTATCTGTCCAGCTGGTATACCCACAGAAACTTGGTATTAACCACCCTTGGAGAGAATAACAATAGTGCTGAACTGCATCAATTTGTACACAATCTTCCTGACAGAGGACTGGTAGAGTCCAAATTCTTTGGAAATAGTTTTGTAGTATTTTCCAGCCTGGTGAGCATCAACAACTGTTTTTCAGAGGTCCTCAGAAATCTGTTTGAGCCATGACATAATTCCACATACCTGTGTTGTGAAGATGAGACTTGAATACCCAGAATTCCATTCTTTAAATAAGACAGGACCTCCCACACTAACACCTGATTATCATCCCACTGATCGAAACACCTGACTCTAATTTCTCCTTCAAATGAACTGAGGTTCACATACTTTTGCCACACACAATATGTAGCTTTGGATCATTTTCCTCAATGAACAAGTATAATGTTTTTTTACTCATTTGTTTAATTGGGTTTCTTTATTCAGTTTTAGGACTTGTATGGAGAACGGATCACATTTTAGATCATAATTATGCAGAAATATTGAAAATCCAAAGGGGTTCACAATCTTTTAAGCAGCACTGTAACTGCCACAGCACATGGATCTATCATCTCATGGTTTGTAAAACAGCACATTGCTGATACAATGTACTTCATAATATTTATCGACCCAAAAGGCAAAAGGCACACTGCAGCCTTTGCAGGAAATATCAAGACAGACATTAAAATATTCCATTTTGAGATTCAGACTCTTTATTATGAAAAGGCCTAAGAAAACCGCTTTCCTGAAACCCCTATGGACTTTGATAAGGCTATAACCAAACATTCTAAAAGCTTCTAAGTATCTTAAGGTAAACAAAAATTATATTTAAAACCCATTATATGTTTATTATACACATATACACAAAACTATTTTTGTTTCAATATTTTTCAGAGACAAATAGCCACTTAGGGCTACTCTGTGGGAAAGTAGTCAGTAAGAAGTTGCCAGAGGGCTGCAAGGGGAACTCCTGATCATTTGGAGGTGGGTGACATAGTACTGGTGATCAAAACATGTACCTCCTTACAAAACTGTGACCTCCAAGTTATTTTCAGTGGCTACAATCCAATTAAATATTAGATGTAAGTCCCAATGGCATTATGATTTACAAGCTGCATTGGATAAGTGTAAGTGGCCACCATATAAATGGAAATATAATTTTTTCAATATACACAAATACTAATGTCAACATCCTGTATCCGCACTTTGAAGAAAACAACCATCAATTTACCTCAAAATTGACAACAGGAAGCACTTCCTATCATCAATCACTATAAAGCACATTTGTGCATACTTTATAAGAGCATAACATTGGCTCTCCTGGATGATGTGATGCTGAAGAGCTTCACCTGCTCAATGCCTGCTTATTGTGCAGCCATTAAAAGCACATGAGCCCAGTTAAAACAATATATCTTATTAATGCAGCATGGAATGGAAGCTGTCTACTCAGTTTTTAGACTTTTAAATAAAAACCTTCCTTAACTAGGAAATTTGGAAAACGTAAGGAAAGCTACTAAAGCATGGTTAAACCAATATTATATTCTTCCCATTTCACTAATTTCAAAGAGAATTAAAGGGTTACTTAATAATTTCAATATAGTAAGTAGATCTGTAAGTACTTGTCTGTAGAATATATTACATGAAGACAAAATAGTAAAATATCCAAAATACTGTTACTTCACCCCTTCATTTTATCATCACTTTTCAAATACTGTACCATTTAACAGAGATATATATAAAAGCATATATTGGCAATATAAAATATTCATATAATATACTAAGCATTAATTTCTCAACCACTTTCTTGGAAAGATTTTTTACCAAATTTAGTCTTATATGAGAAAAAAATTTAGGCACTTTTTGCTGTTAACACCAATACTAATAAAGAAATATTGAAATATCCTTCTGTTTACTAAGAGCACAAAGCCATTGTATCTAATAGTACAAAACTATAAAGTAAAATTCAAATCAAGTTTCCCAATACTCAGAACAATTGCCCTCAACAATTGAAGTAGTCAGTGGAAACTAAATCTCTTTTTGTGTACAGTATAGAAGATGTAGAGAAGGTAATAGGTATGTTAAGGCTATAGGTTGCTTTTGGGTTCCAGAAAAGTCACTGATACTAATTTTTCTTCTTTTCTTGAAAAAATCATAACCTCTTACAACAGGTGCTTGCATTAATGTATCCCACCCTCTTTCTGCTACAAGAAAAAAAACTTTTCTGCTGAGGGTCCTAGAAGCTGATCAGCTATGTTCTTGGCTAAAACTGTGTATGTACACTACTCTTTTCACTTGGTGAGCTACACATTTTTCACAATTTCCAAGCATCTATTGCATAGCTTTCCAAACTGTGTGTCGCGACACATTAGTGTGTCGCCCTAAAACCCGGAAGTGCTGATGGCGCGTCACTGCCACCCCTGCAGCGGTGCGTGCGGCAGCAGTGGTGGCACGCGCAGCGGCAGCACTGCGCCATCAGCGCTTCCGGGTTCTAGGGCGACACACGAGGCCGCCGCCGCCACCGTTGGTGTGTCGCCAACGGCGGGACTTTGGAAAGCACTTATCTATTGTCTTTGTGGGATTTAAGGCAAGATACAGCCTTTTTCATACAGGTAGTTCTCGGTTAACGACCATGCTGAAGTTGCAATGGTGCTGAACAAGTGGTACTTATAACTGGTCCTCAAAGTTCCGGCTGGTGCAGCACCACCGCAGTCATGTGACTGTGACTTGGGCACTTGGCAACCAGCTCGCAGTTATGATGGTTGCAGCGTCCCGCAGCCATGTAATCACCATTTGCAACCTTGCCTGCCAGCTTCCCACAAACAGTCAATGTGGAAGTTGGCAGGGAAGTGTCAGCCCTCCTAGGTAAACCAGACAGGAAACATGATGATGAGATGAGCTAATTCTACTTTATTGTAAGGCTACATTAACAGAATCTTGCAAAGTACAAATCTCCTGCCCTCCCAATTTACCGCCTGATTGATTAGGGCCAGCCTTCCTAAGTTTCTTTCTGTGGCCATTACTCTGTTGCAGGCTCCTCTTTTATCTGATTGTTCCCTAGGTGGCATCTCTTCGCCCCATCTTCCAAGGTCACCTTCACGTTCTATCACAAGAAGGTTGCAAATCACTCCTGTAAATCGCTCACGTTGCTTTTTCCCCCAAGAAGCCTGTTACGCCCACCCGGCCACACTCACACAGCACAACAGCACCTCTTCCCCACCCACACGCATGCACTAGCACCCCCTCCCCCGCCCGCACTCGCACTGCAGCACCCCCCCAGCTGCACTCCGTAGCACTCACCCGCCCACCTGCTTGCAAGGCACCCAGGACTTGCGACTTCCTGACTTTGCTTGTTGGAAGCCAGCAGGAATATGCAAGTCGCGGTCACGTGAGGTCCTCGCTTAACAATGGCAACAGGGATTGCCAGGATTGTTGTCACTAAACTATGAGGCCACGTGCTGTTGTGCTTTACGACTGCATCACTTTGCGACCAGAAGCTGGTCCCATTCAATGTTCATTCAAGCAGTCTAACAAAGAGTCCTAGATGTCTCCTGAATAAGGAATTGGCACCAATGCCCAAGAGCCAAATATGGCTCCCTCTCAGTAAGTTCCCTGACACTGTGCTGTCATATTTCAGGGGGGGAAGGCTGAGTTTCATCAGCAAAAGTTTTTTTCTTTCTTTTCTTCAAAATTGCACTTGCAACTTATGACTGTCTCTCCTGGCTATGAATAAGCTTCCCATGTATCCCTTTCAACAAAGGGATTCCCCAAGAGATGAATTTATGAATCTCCTGTGTGGGTGGGTGGGTGGGTGGGTGGGTGGATGGATGGATGGATTGATTGATTGACTGACTGATTGATTGATTTCAGAGCTTTCCAAACTTTTCATGTTGGTACACACTTTTTAGACATGCATCATTTCACAACACACTCTTACAGCAGGGCACAAGGCAGGCACTAGGACCTGCGCGGAATCACAGCAGGTTTGGAGGCAGCAAGGCACAAGGCAGGCACTAGGACAGAGCTTTCCAAACTTTTCATGTTGGTGACATACTCTTACAGCAGGGCATCATTTCGTGACACACTCTTACAGCAGGGCACAAGGCAGGCACTAGGACCTGCACAGAATCCTGGCAGGGCTAGGAGGCAGCAACAGCCGTGACATACTCAGACACTGCAGCCGACACACTAACGTGTCCCGACACACAGTTTGGAAAGCTCTGATTGATTGATTGATTGATTGATTGGTTGATTGATTGGATTAATTGATTGATTGATTGATTTTGGTGCCTTTGAGTCAGTTGTGACCCCTGGCGACTGCCTGGACTAGTTCCTGCAGTTTTCTTGGCAATATTTCAGAAATGGTTTGCCATTGCCTCCTTAGGGCTGAGAAAGAGTGACTGGCCCAAGGTCACCCAGCTGGCTTCATGATTAAGGCGGGACTAGAACTCAAGGCACCAGACTAGAAACTGGGAGACCATAACTACTACACCAAACTTGGCTCTATGTGTGGATTTTATCATTATAATCTGGTCATAAAGGCCAGTAGGAATATCTGAAGGCGGCAAGGTACAAATGAAACCCAGGTAATCAATCCATGCTGACCATTAAGCCCAACAGTCTGGGTAATAGAAACAAAGGAGCTAATCTTCTCAGACACAAGTATTAGGATTGCTACTGGCAGGGGAGAAGGGAAAGCAGCTAACTAGCTCCTATAGGAAGGTAAGAGTCAAAATAACTTCTTTTGAAGAATTTCCCATAGTGCTCTTACCAAAACTATTTTTTCTGGAGAACCTATGCAGTTTACATGATACAAATTTGATAGAGGGAGCTACGGACAGATCATTTTGTGATGTCACATTAAATGCAACACATCCCCCACATATCCAAACTGTAGAGCTTCCTTGGGCTCCAGCCTCACACTACCCAAAGGCTTGATGCTGACCACAGACCAATCCCACATTTGAAACAGATGAATGCAATATCCAAAAGCAATAGTGTTATTTCATGTACGAAGACACAGACACTGAAAAACACTGATCAATACCACACTGTACATCACTATTTCATGGCCTGGCAGTAGATATTTTAGACTCTAAGAAACAGTGCTGTGTTTAAATGTGTAATGGTGTATTTACAAACAGCTCCAAGAATAATACTTAAAGTTACACTATCCACTCTATCAAAATCCACAACTTAATTCTTTTCTGCGTAACTCCTGCGATGGGATGCCTCACATTATTCATAAATCTTCACAGGAAGACTGAGAGCCTTAGTCCAATCTTATCACACACACGTTGAGTACCTGTCTCTTGAATAGTAAACAGTGTTACAAAGTTAAGATCTACCAATATTAAAAATGTCACTTTTGAAAATAAGCAGCTTTTTCAAAATAAGTTTACATTAGTTTATTTATATCAAAATCTACTAGATGGCAGGTCTAGCCTCTTGAAGGTCAACTTGAAGGAGACTTTTTATTAAAACATTTTTATTAAAATAAAATAAACATACATACATACATACATACATACATACATACATACATACATACATATATTCTAAGGATAGCAGTTTAGCATCCTAATTTTGCATTAGGATTTTTTATATGTAAAAGTATAATGTAGCTCTAAGGAAACTCAGGGATAGAAAGCTGCTGATTGGGGTGTGACATTCCATATAAGCTTAGGAGATCCCCATTCAAACCCTTTAAAAAATGACAACAAAACTATTGCATTGTTAAGTTGGCTTTCAACCAAGCAGCTGCTTTTCAGAAATCCTGTCACAAAGCCAACAAAAAATGCTGTTCTACAGCATTCCTGATCATCATCCAGTTGGAGGAGATTTCAATCCCAACAAAGGCTTTACATATACAAAACTAAAGAACTTCACTGTGTATACTGTAGGCTTCCAAACAAATAAAAAACAAGATTACTATAAAGCACCACACACACACACACACACACACACACACACACACACACACACACACACACACGCAGATATCTGGGGAATCCCCCAGATTTTCCCTACAATTAGTGCAGTTTTTAAGTTATGTAAAACAGGCTATATGGTTACCATTTTTGTCTTTAAGTTGCCATAATTAAGGATAGCTAGACAAGAAAAGGCATTCAAAATATGCAAGTTGGAACAAGACTTACAAACCAGTCATGTACATAGTGATTAATTTATTTGTTGAAATAAGGCTATATATTACCAACTACAGAAAGCTCTTAGAATTTAAATTAGTAAAATGTTATGCAAAAAAAGAATAAGATGCTTTTGCTAGTTCCTCAGATGAAAAATAATTATGCAATGCTACTACCTAAGTGAAACAATTTACTGAAAGTAGACAGGATAGTAACTAAGCACACCAAAGGTGGGAAATGCCACCACAGTCTAAGAGCAATTACAAATGGATCACCAAGATACATCCTTTGCCTTGTTTTTAGCAATTCTGCCCACTAAATCTCTCTCCTTTATCTTTGAGATAGTTTAAAATTTTTCAAGGTTTTAATCTGTACTTTAGTCATTCAACACACACAAAAAGCTGGGTACCACAATTTTATTGTGAATTTTTTTTTCCTTAAGGCAATGAAGGGATATGGGGTTCCTGTATTTGGCTTTCTCTAAAGGCGCGTGGTAAGTTTTGGTGCCTTACAGCAAAAAAAGCCATGTTTTCCTAGCAAAGGCTAGGAAAAGTTTAGAATGATTTTCAAGTTTAAGCAGGCTTATATGCAGAGTACATCATGAGAAATGCCGGGCTGGATGAATCACAAGCCGGAGTTAAGATTGCCAGGAGAAATATCAACAACCTCAGATATGCAGACGATACCACCCTAATGGCAGAAAGTGAAGAGGAACTAAAGAGCCTCTTGATGAGGGTGAAAGAGGAGAATGCAAAAGCTGGCTTGAAACTCAACATTAAAAAAACTAAGATCACGACATCTGGTCCCATCACCTCCTGGCAAATAGAAGGGGAAGAAATGGAAGCAGTGACAGATTTTATTTTCTTGGGCTCCAAGATCACTGCAGACGGTGACTGCAGCCATGAAATTAAAAGATGCTTGCTCCTTGGGAGGAAAGCTATGGCAAACCTAGACAGCATATTAAAAAGCAGAGACATCACCTTGCCGACAAAGGTCCGTATAATTAAAGCTATGGTTTTCCCAGTAGTAATGTATGGCTGTGAGATTTGGACCATAAGGAAGGCTGAGCGCCGAAGAATTGATGCTTTCGAACTGTGGTGCTGGAGAAGACTCTTAAGAGTCCCTTGGACTGCAAGGAGGTCAAATCAGTCAATCCTAAAGGAAATCAACCCTGACTGCTCATTGGAAGGACAGGTACTGAGGCTAAAGCTCAAATACTTTGGCCACCTAATGCGAAGAGAAGACTCACTGGAAAAGACCCTGATGCTGGGAAAGACTGAAGGCAAAAAGAGAAGGGGACGGCAGAGGATGAGATGGTTAGATAGCATCACCGATGTAATAAACATGAATTTGAATAAACTCCGGGAGGCAGTGGAGGACAGGAAGGCCTGGTCCATGGGGTCACGAAGTCGGACACAACTTAACGACTGAACAACAAAAATTAAGAAGCAACTTCTGAAGATATTTCTAAAGGGTTAGAGGATATCTTCTAATAATACAAAACTGTTAACATGAATGAAAAAGTAATTTAATGTTTGATAGATCATTTACATTTATTTTAAAATTGGTGTGCAGCCATAGATGGCAAACATGTATCCCCCAGAATACTTAATAATGTATAACTTAAATAGTATCCATTTAAATTATGGAAATCAAAGTAATACAAGAATACATATCTGGAAATATCTCAAAAGTAGAGATCAGGTTAGCCAGGTTGCAACAGATCATGTGCAACTCACCAAAGCTCCACTAGATGGCACTGTGCAGATACAAGGTGGTAAAAATAGGTAAGAGAGGAAGGAAGGCAGACTATGGCCATCATGCAACCTTGCTCATTATCACACAGGATTCTTTGGATGGACCTGCCTTCCCTGCCCAAGAAGACCATTATCACCAACTGGCCTGTGGGAAAGCTCCCTGAAGAGAGAGGGTAGAAAGTAAACATAACCTTGACAGAAGCCTACTCAGCGAGATTCTCCCCATCATCATAGGATTATTATCACCATCTGTCCTGTGAGAAGCATCAAGGAAGTTAATTTGTTTTTAAATAATATCATTTTAGCTTCTAAACATTTTGGGAGTAGGATAGAAACAATTGTAATAATAAATGTATTCACTATTATCTCCAAAAAATAACCCTTAATATCGATTTGAACCCGTGCTTAGCATGACTTGCCCCAACTTTTCTTTTACCTTTCCATGCCACATTGTTCTCATTCTACAAAACATCTAAAATATCAGAATATCCACAAGAGAACATTCTCTAAAGCAGACTTCTAAAATGGCTTATCCTTCATATTTCAGATTACAGTTCCTATCAGCTCTAGACAATGTGATAGATATTCAAGGATCATGGGAGTTATAGACTAAAGCATGTGGAAGACACCAAGTTGTTATAAGTCTTCTCCAGGACTATCATATGTCATTACCCAAATGCCTTCTTAATTCTAGAAATCAACCAGAGTTCCAGCAGAAACCATTCTGAAAAATCCACTGCATCCACAGAATCCAGAGAAAAAGTCATCCTAATTGTCACAAAGCTTGGTACTCGTGATCTTCCCATTACAACTGAGTTACAATTACAACATTCATCACAACATCCGCTCAAGCACTAACTAAATGATTCATATATGGAGTAACAAATTACAAGACACACAGCAAAGTTTAAGTGAAAACTCTTAAAAGCAGCATGAGACACAAATCAATCTACTTCTTAGTACACACCATTCACCTTTTACTCAAAGGGAGAGTTTGTGTAAATATCTAATTTTTATCCAGAAAAATCCATATTCCAGTTCATGAAAAAAGATCATATGCTAATAAATCACTAGACAAATAAAAGGTTGATTATGAAAATGTTGACTTCCTCTAATAAAGCACATTTTGAACTCTTAAGAAATAAAATTAAGAATTTGTAAGTTGTATTTTATAACTTCTAGGCGCAAAGATTACTGCAGATGCTGACTGCAGCCAGGAAATCAGAAGACGTCTACTTCTTGGGAGGAGAGCAATGGCAAATCTTGATAAAATAGTTAAGAGCAGAGACATCACACTGACAACAAAGTCCGCATAGTTAAAGCAATGGTATTCCCTGTAGTAACCTATGGCTGTGAGAGCTGGACCATAAGGAAGGCTGAGCGAAGGAAGATAGATGCTTTTGAACTGTGGTGTTGGAGGAACTTGAGGGAATGATATGTCTATGAAGGTTCTCAGTCATCCAGGTGGAATTGTCTGTAGCTTGAATCATGTCAACTGGATTTCTATTTTCTTAGTGGAAACGTTTCGCTCCTTATCCAAGGAGCTTCTTCAGTCTGAGCAAACTTTGCTCAGACTGAAGAAGCTCCTTGGATAAGGAGCGAAACGTTTCCACTAAGAAAATAGAAATCCAGTTGACTTGAGGGAATGATATTAAAGGCAAAACTGAAGTACTTTGGCCACATAATGAGAAGACAGGATACCCTGGAGAAGAAGCTGATGCTAGGGAAAGTGGAAGGCAAAAGGAAGAGGGGCCGACCAAGGGCAAGATAGATGGATGATATTCTGGAGGTGACAGACTCAACCATGGGGGAGCTGGGGATGGTGACGGCCGACAGGAAGCTCTGGCGTGGGCTGGTCCATGAAGTCACAAAGAGTCGGAAGCGACTGAATGAATAAACAACAAATTTTATAACTACCCAAGGAAAACAATATAGTTACAAACCTAGAAGATAAATATTGTACATATATCATATACATGTGTGAGTGTGTGGATATTATATACCCCCCCAAACACACACTTGTGTGCATATGCATGCAAATTATATATAAAACAAAAATCACTGTTTTAATTTTAATCTGCTTTTGTAAGTAAAGGTAAAGGTTCCCCCACACAGTCGTGTCCGACTCTAGGGGCTGGTACTCATCTCTGTTTCTTAGCCGAAGAGCCAGCATTGTCCGAAGACACTTCCGCGGTCATGAAGCTGGCATGACACACGCGGAACGCTGTTACCTTCCCACCGAAGTGGTACCTATTTATCTACTTGCATTTGCATGCTTTCAAATTGCTAGGTTGGCAAGAGCTGGGGCGAGTGCGGGAGCTCACTCCGTCACGCGGGGCTAGGGTCTCGAACCTCCGAACTTGCAACCTTCTGATCGACAAGTCTTTTGTACATTCTCTCAAAAATTCTTTTCTGTGAAGAATATACTTAAGGATTTTATTCATCAAGACCAAACTGGTTTTCTACCCAAAAGACAAATTCATGACAATGTCCGAAACATAGTAGACGTAATTGAATATTTGGATCAACACTATGATAAACAAGCTGCCTTGATATTTATTGATGCTGAAAAAGCCTTTGACAACTTAAATTGGCCTTTTATGTTCAAAGTTTTGGAAAATATGAATTTTGGAGGAAATTTTATAAAATGGATTAAATCAATATATACTCCACAATTTGCCAAAATAATTGTTAATGGAGAATTTAGTAAGCCATGTGAAATACAAAAAGGTACTAGACAAGGTTGTCCATTATCTCCACTTTTGTTTATATTGGTATTAGAGGTTTTACTTAGAGATATTAGACAAGATGATGGTATCCATGGTATTAAAGTTAAAAAAGAAGTTTATAAACTAAGAGCATTTGCTGACGACCTAGTCATTACTTTGGAGAATCCACTAGAAGGAATTGAAATATTAATACAGAAACTAAAAGACTTTGGGTCGCTAGCAGGGTTCAAAGTGAATTTACAGAAGACAAAAGTTTTGACCAAAAATATGGATTACCACCAACAAGAGAAATTGAAAGAAATAACAGGATATTCAATGGAAGAAAAAGTAAAATATTTGGGAGTATATTTAACAACTAAAAATGTTAAGTTGTTTAAGAATAATTATATTCCACTTTGGATGGATATTAAAAAAGATTTGGAACATTGGGAAAAACTGCAATTATCATTATTAGGTAGAATTTCAGCAATTAAAATGAATGTTTTGCCAAGAATTTTATATCTTTTTCAAACACTACCTATATTGGCATCAGAAGAACCTTTTAAACAATGGCAGCGAGATATTTCTAAGTTTATTTGGCAAGGGAAAAAACCAAGAGTAAAATATAAAGTCTTGCAAGACTCTAAAGAAAGAGGAGGACTAGGTCTACCGGATTTGAAATTATATTATGCTGCTTGTTGCTTGGTTTGGATTAAAGAATGGATAGTTTTGAAAAATGAAAAATTATTGAATTTGGAAGGACATGAATTAAGATATGGATGGCATGGATATTTGTGGTACGATAAAGTTAAAGTTAATGTGGACTTTAAAAACCATTATATTAGAAGATCCTTGTTAAGAATCTGGAATAAATATAAATTAATCTTATGTTATAAAAGACCCTTATGGATTTCTACACAAGAAGCATTCTACAGAACAGAAGTAAGAAATAAAGATAAATGGTTAACCTACAAAGACTTTTTAAAGAAAGAACAAGGACAATATATAATTAAATCAATAGAAGAATTGGTATCAGAGGGATACAGTTTTCAATGGCTTTCATATATGCAGCTTGTAGAGAAATTTAAATTAGATAAGAAAGACCTTGAATTTGAACAAACCAAATCGGAATTTGAGATACAACTATGTGAGACAGATGATCATCTAATTGCAAAAATGTATAAATTATTGTTAAAAGGTGAAATGGTAGAGGAACAAGTTAAAGACTGTATGATTAAATGGGCTAAAAATATTGGCCATAATATTCAAATGCAACAATGGGAAGATATGTGGACCAAAGGGTTAAAATTTACTTTGTGTTATAATTTAAAAGAAAACTTTTATAAGATGATGTACAGATGGTATATGACCCCACAAAAACTTTCTAAAATGTATGGAAATGTCTCCAACTTATGTTGGAAATGTAAAAAAAAAGAGGGGTCTTTTTACCATATGTGGTGGACATGTGAGACTGCAAAGAAATTTTGGACTCAAATACATGCATTGATGCAAAATATATTACAAATTCGAGTTCCATTTAAACCGGAATTTTTCTTACTGGGAATAATTGATGGACAACCTGGGAAGCAATTTACAAGGATTATGCAATACATGATTACAGCAGCAAGACTTATTTTTGCACAAAATTGGAAAAACCAGATATCGCCTACGATACAAGATTGGATGTTAAAATTGATGGATATGGCAGAGAATGATAAACTGACATGTTTATTAAAAGAAAATCCAAATAATTATTTCCTTAAAGAGTGGAAACCATTAACTGACTATTTACAAGATGCGGGAGGGGCAAAGCTTATATGGGGATTTGAAGATTAAAATATATATATATTGATGTAATAGACAAGAAATATTCTTTAATATTATATATAGACCTAGCATGTAAGATAAAATTTTTAAAATACCATGACCAGATACAAATCGGAAGTTGACCAAATTCTGTTTCAGCTTTATCTTTTTTTCTTTTTTCCTTTACTACACTTTTTTATCTTTTCTTTTTTCTTGATTTGTATTTCCATTTTCTTTTCTGTTTCAAACTTTTATCTATGTAAAATTAAAATCTAATAAAATTTGTTAAAAAAAAAAAAAAAAATTCTTTTCTGGAACTGTTGCGCTAAAATGCATTACATTTCAAGAAGCCATGACAGAGGAAATGTGAAGCAAGAAAACTGAAATTCTGGACTCTTAACAGTTAATAAAAAATTAAATATAAAGATATTTGTGTACTTTTTATAATCCCACTGCATTGGCTCTCAGATTAATTTAAAACAGGAAATCTTAAATTGTCAAGGATATCTAAAAGTCCAACTTTTGCAAAGTAAACCTACTTACAGATTTTTCTCTACATCATGTTTTTGCTCTATACTAGATAAAATGTTTAGCTACATGGTAAGGCCTTCTCAGCAGTGGCACTGGAACTGTCAACTTCCTCTTCATGGTTATTATACTCCCTCCTTTATTTCAGGCATTAAACAAAAACAATACTATTCTACCAGGGTTTAGAAACATCAGAGCCTGATTTACATTTCTACTGTTCTGCAGAACTGCTGCAGAGTTTATTAGCTTTGGTTTTAAATTAGCATTGCTATTTTTAGTGTACTGAACTAGTTTTAATTACGATGTGTGCTGTGGATGGAAAGCTAGACTAGAATACAGTGTTAAGTGCTTTGTTATGAATTTTATACTTAAAAAGCAAAACCGAAATTTATCTTCATTTGTAAGGATCAGTTTGTAGGAAAAGAAAGTTTTTCATCTCTTTCCACAATTTGCCAAAGCAGAAGTGGGAAGATAATGATTTTAAAGTCAGGCAGAACCACTGAGAACTTGCACCTCATTTTACGTGTGCAACTTGAGAACAGTGAATTACAGCTTCAGATGTAATTATAAAATATGTTATTCACATACACTAAATAATTTCTGCATAAATTAAGACTACAATTTATATGCAGCCCTCTAGCATAATACGGTTCTCTTATTCACCATGTGTAAGAGGAAGATAAGATTTCTCAAATTCACGCACATATGTAAAAATAAACACATTTTATACTGATGAACATTTACATTACTAAATACAGTATATAGATTTCAAATCAAAGTTTATTGATTAGCCTTTAGGCCATATCACAATACAAAATTTAAAACACTAAATATTAATAAAACCCTATGTAAAATTAATATAAAAGGGCAAATTAAGTAGGGAAAAGATAAAAATACCGTAAATAAATATACATACAGCTCTGTACTTAAGTAAATCAACATGGTTGAGATGTGTATACGTGGGGTTGATAGGGGTAAATTGTAGGGGTGACACGGAAATATGATTTGTATTTTCACTCATACTAAATATATAGATTTTAGAATACAAAAATTTCAGAGATTTTTACTGTGCCAGAAAATTTATAGATTGCAACCTAAAAATTTTTACCACTCATATTGAAGTCCAGTTAATTTTATTTTTAATTTGATTTATATGGCTGCTCAACTCGCAAAAGTGACTATGGGCAGCTTACAAGTGGTTAGAAACATAAAAACAAAGGAACTAAAAACAACACTCAGAAAGAATAACAGAATCACGAAGCCAATCATCGCATATTCCATTCAAGATGTTTAATTTCTTTTATATATGTCCAGAAAATAGAACTGTAGAAAAAGGGGTAAGGAGTTATTTAAAAAGCAATTTCATAAGCAAATAGTTTTTAAAGAAAAGTTTTTAAATACTTACCCCCACCATCAGTCCTCTTTAAAGCACCATCCTTGTGAGGGCACAACTCACATTTCTACAGGAAGATAAACACAATTATGAACAAAAAATATATGAAAAATATAATGTATCAAATATCTTTAACTTGTAATTGAGTTTTTACAATTTAGAAAAAGGTGTTAGTAAGAGGATTTTTCTTGCATTAAAAAATCTCTCTTTGCCTTAATCAGAGCTCCATAAGACATTTTCTCATAACTGCTACTAGTTCTATATGAATTTACACTGACACATGGCAGTTGAGAAAAACCACTGAAGTCTTTTAATTCTTTATGTACACAACTCCAACATGAGGCAGGCTACCACAGATGCTTCTGCATAAGACAAACTTTAAGGAAACCACTGATGCATGACATTTTGAGATGTTCTTAGATGTTTATATCTCCTCTGAAAATAGTATTTTGAAAGATAATTTTAAAAATGAAAAAATAAAAACACAGTATCTTCCATATTTTACAACGATCTTCCCCAACCTGACATCCCCCAAATCTACAGTTCCCATCTTCTTCAGCCAACAAGGTCAGTGCACACTGGAAATGATGGAAGGTATAATTCATTACATCCGCAATGGGGAAGAACCCTCTCCGTGGTAAATTGTAGATAATGATTACTGCAGGTGCCCCTCCAGCCACAGACATTTTCCTTTGCACTCACTCACACCTGATATTTATTTTATTTTCATTTTTTCCACTTGGCCAGGCATATTTCAAGGTGAAAAAGGAAAGGCCAGACTTTATTACCATTGCCCGGTAAAAAGGAATGCTGTGAGAGACTCAGAAGGAAGTGAAGGAAGACAAGTGCAGTTTAGGTGAAAAAAGGCAACCCAGCCAAGATATAAGGGTCATGGGAAGGAAACATTTCAAAGAGACTCCGCCTTAATTAACTTACTAGAAGTCTGTCCGCAAATTTACTCTTACAGTTTTCAAGATTATGTTATACCTCAGACTAGCATTAAAGATAACTTTTTGAAACGCGTATGGTTCTTGCTTCTTTGGTTTGCCAGCTATGTGGGGCTTGGCAGATGCTCAGGAATGACACTAGAGCATCTGTGACAAGACTCTAGAGCAGGTTTGCACAACATGCGGCTTGCCAAGCAGCCTTGTGCAGCCTGCCGGAGTTTTTTGAAAACTCAATAAATCCACTGCTGCTAAACACTGCCGCCCCAAGGATCCGCCACTGCACCACCACCCAGAAAGACACACTGCTGTGCGCCTCAATACCTCCAAGACCCACCAACACTGCCAGATCCCTCCCTGCCACTGAGCCACTAGCTGCCAAACAGCTGGTTAGCACACCAGGTATTCCTGTGTGGCCCGCAATTATTTTTAATTTATCAATGTGGCTCTTTCCCCTCTATGAGTTCTGCAAGCCTGCTCTACGGAATACAATATTATGGGAAAAGGAAGCAACATGACCCAAAAAGTAACTGGAAAAGCAAGGAGAATAGCATTAAGCAGAGAGACTGACAGTATGGAAGAGCAGTAAGGAAGGTCTATGAGATGATCCAAAGGTGCAGGGGGGGAAAATACAGAGGAAGTTTAAAAATGTTTGGATTAGGTGTGAAAGAGAAAGATGTTGAGAAGACTAGATTAGAAGTGCTGAATGAGAATGAGAGAATAAAATTGGCATGTATTTTAAACTTTCATTTTCATTTCTGTCATGTATGTGGAAGCTTAGTAAAATTAATTTTCATCTAGCCTAACTAATCACACCCACTACAGCAACTGTTTTATAAAAGAACATTCTATGACTCTCTTTCAAACGCCAGATATACCTGCTAGTTTAAAATGTGGGGATGACTCTGCAAAGTGCATTTTAAGAAAGCTGAATATTGTGTTGTTAAAAATATGCTAATTACTTTTGGTTCAAGGGAGAACTCCAAGTATGATTACACTGAACTAGTACCCTATCCTCAAATACAAGGGCTCATACTTCCACTTGGTGCAGATCCTCTGGTGAAGGAATCTCAAGATTTTTTTTCCTCTGGCTTGGAGCTGCATAATTCACTCTTTTTGCTCTTTCTGACATGCACCGCGTAGAGTGAGGGGAGCCTGTGAATGGTTGTTAGGGCATTCTAACAGGATGGTTGAGGCACTGGGGTTTTAGTTTCTGTTTTTATGCTTACGGTTACAGTTTTTGTAGTTTTATTGTGGTTGTGAGCCACCCAGAGTTGTGCTCCAAGATAGGCAGCCATACAAATACAGGTAGTCCTCGTTTAGCAACTGCCTCATACAGCAACCGTTTGAAGTTACAACAGTGATGAAAAAGTAACTTTGTGACCAATCCTTGCATTTACAACCTCCGCAGGTCTGTAAAGCAAAGGAAAGCTGAAGTAAGATCATAAATACAGTCATGGTTTCACTTAGCGATTGCTTCACTTAACTACCAAGTTGCCAGTCCCAACTGTGGTCACTATATGAGGACTTCCTGTATTTTAAATTAAATGCATACCATGGGACCATGCTTAAGGTGGCTAAGAACTGGTTACTTTCTTGTAATTACAATTCTTTAAGTGATCTTCTGTGATTTCACACTCATGGCTTATATCCCTGCACAGAGCCTCAATTGCAAACTTCTTAAGCTGCAGCTCCCACTAAGCCCCTTGAGTTGCTAAAACTGATGCAGTAGAACTAAAGGAAGAATAGTCACCTGGCACCTAGTGGTGTAGTACGGCAGGTTGTGTAAATTCACAAACAACCAATCAAAGAACTGGTTATAGATAAGCAACCAGTTCCTCACTGTGGTCTGTGTGATTCACACACATAGATGAGTAACAGCTTCTTACCTGGAAGAGAGTCTGGCCATAATAAGTATAAAGAGAATGGCCCTTCCAAATGTTGCACCTCTCTGGGAGCAGAGCTCCAGTCTACAGAAGGATATGAAGGTGGAAGGCTAAGCCCATGTGGCTATCCAGCATAAGTTCAGTATGGAATTACCATAGAGCAGAGCTTTCCAAACTGTGTGTCGCGACACAAAAGTGTGTCGCCACACACAGTCTGGTGTGTCGCCACACAACCCGGAAGCACTGATCATCATCAGCGCTTCCGGGTTTTCCCGCGGCGACACACCAACTGCGGCGCGCAAAAACCCGAAAGCGGCAGCAGCGCTTCCGGGTTTTTGCGCGCTGCCGCAACGGCGACACTTCCAGGTTTTCCCGCAGCGACACACCAACGGCGGTTGGTGTGTCGCCGCGGGAAAACTTTGGAAAGCCCTGCCATAGAGGAAAGGTGCCAATGCTGCCATCAGTTTTGAAAAGTGAGCACAGGTAAGGAGGAGGCATGGCTGTTTTGCCAACTCACAACAAAGCATTATGGTTGCCACCTCCATTTAAAGGACATAGGAAGGACAGGAATAAACACTGGTTCCAGCAAGAGTATCTTACAGTCCAAGTAAAAAATGAGAACACTGTAGACATCCAAAAACTTCCAGTGACTTGAGGGATTGGCAAAATGTGGCAGTTTGGTCTAGTGGTTAAGGCACCAGGCTAGAAACCAGGGGACTGTGAGTTCTAGTCCCACCTTAGGCATGAAAACCGGCTGGGTGACCTTGGGCCAGTCACTCTCTCTCAGCACTAGGAAGGAGCCAATGGCAAGCCAGGAGACAGAGTTCTAGTCCCGCCTTAGGCATGAAAGCCAGCTGGGTGACCTTGGGCCAGTCGCTCCCTCTCAGCCCAACTCACCTCACAGGGTGGTTGTTGTGGGGAAAACAGGAGGAGGAAAGAGTATTAGGTATGTTCGCCACCTTGAGTTATTTATAAAAATAATAAAGGCGGGATAAAAATGTTATATATATATATACACACACACATATACACATACACATACACATACACACTATGATCTGATTCAGGTGGAAAGTCAAGACTGACTTCGGAAGGAAAGAACTATCTGGATAAAGGTAATCTGTCACAGTGCCTGCCCTATGAAGCAGCATTCCCTTTGGAGATCCAGACAACTGGACACTGTTGGCCTATCTTAAGGCATTAAAGACCAAGCTGATTCCCCAGGCTTTGGGACTCGGAGGTTAAGAGAGCCCTGATTTGTCTAGTGCCAATTTTTCTTTTTGCTCTGGTTGGAAACGGGCAAGGTAGGCCTCTTAGAAGGTTTTGGATCTCAAAGAGGAATTTCCTTGGGGCTAACAATAGTGCAATACAGACTTGAGGGTCTTCTGCAGGCAGTGGACTCAGTAGATCTCTCAGACAAGGAAGCTGCCAGGCAACTTTGGGGATATGGTACGAGGCATAAAGAAAAACAAACGGGCTACAACAGCTTTGGAATCTATTACCCTTAATACTTGTTCTTCGGAAGTTCAAAGAGAGACTCACAAACTAAAAGAATGATTATGATGAGCCTGTTTAATAAACACCTAACGATGCTGACAAGCTTCTACTTTGTGAACTTCATTCCAGGCAAAAAAGACACAAATTATACCTCTCCAAGGAGGACGTCTGCTGATTTTTTCTTGTGAAATGAGCCTCTGAGAGCCATGAGGCCAAAGGCTTGCAGTGGGAGGACACCCTGTCCTGATGAACATCTCTATGGAGTTTTGAAGACAATTTCAGAAAATTTTAAAGAAAAAAAAAGTGAAAAAGAAAGAATGTACGTAAATCAGAAAGATAATAATCTCAAGCATAAATGTCTGTAGCTTGAATCATGTCAACTGGATTTCTATTTTCTCAGTGGAAACGTTTCGCTCCTTATCCAAGGAGCTTCTTCAGTCTGAGCAAAGTTAGTAAGGGGATCCTTAAATATGTTTCTAGGTGGCTGTGTGACCATTTATGCCAACTTGGAAAATCCTTCCTTGAATAGAGGTGGGGGCCTCAGGCACAATCTTTCCCCTATTTTCCTTCCTGATTTGTCTTCTGTGCCTAGGAAGATTAAGACCATTTCGCAAGCTCAACAGCAGCATGGTGATCCTAACGATCCTCCTTTAGGTGATAAAGGGACTTAGAAATAACATCTCAAAATAACCATGACCTAGCCCCAGGTGTAAGGTCACACAGCCACCTAGAAACATATTTAAGGATTCCCTTACTAACTTTGCTCAGACTGAAGAAGCTCCTTGGATAAGGAGCGAAACGTTTCCACTGAGAAAATAGAAATCCAGTTGACATGATTCAAGCTACAGACAATTCCACCTGGATGACTGAGAACCTTCATAGACACTCAAGCATAAATATGCTAATACTGTCCCGGTTAAAAACAACTAAAGGGCTTGGCAGGAGCCACACCTTGTTGAGTGATACTCTTGTGTGGTGGACTTCCCACCAAACAACCCATGAGCTCTAGAAGGTCCTGAACAGGGCTCTGTGCTAGTGTATGAACAATAATACATGTAATAAAAATACGGAACAAAAATTAAAATCAAAGCATGTAAATTGTACATAAAAATTAAACTAAGAACTAGCTACAAGCAAAATAAATAACATATTTACAAGTCACGTTTTGGCCAAACACTTATCTAAATGAAAATAATGGCAGTCCAAAAAAAAAGAGGTCAGAGTGGAACTACTTCAGCATTCCTCCTTGCAAAATAATCCAGTGCTCAACTTGCACATCTATTGTTACAATAATATTTCAGGTTCTGAAATTAACCTGTATAAGTATCTTTGCATTTACAGTTCCACTTTATTCTTAGAAAATGAAGTAGAACAGGGATTAGCTTGGGAATGGACAAAAACCATTACAGATGGTTACCTTGACCCTAGAAGTTGTGTTGAGGATCCTTTCAAAGGCTTTATAAAAATGACCAAAATGGACTGAAGTAACTATAGATATTATGCCACATTTAAATAAAGTTCTTTTTATAATCATGGATAAAAGCCAAGGCACACACAGAAATCTGTATTCATTGTAACAGCTGTCCAAATGTCCAACTATATAAAATAGAAGAGTGATGCATAAAAAAAATTGAGAGGCATACATGCATTCCAAATCATTATTACTGTCCTTTCTCTATAAATTGCTTGATTTAGTAAACCATCTACATTTCCATAAATGTTTCATCTCTCTCTTAGCAAAGAGCTTTTGAGAAGCACAGAAACCATAAAGAATGCAGTATTCAGCACCACCACACATATAGATCATGCAGATCCACATTTCAGCTCTCTTTCAATGTCCATATTGCTAACCGCAACCAGACTGTCCCCAAAGGAACAGGAACTGAGCTCTAACACTCCAATCAATCTTGCCCACAGTGAAAATAAAGCATAGCATAGCATGATGTGTGAACCCAGCCTATTGTTTCATCTGTTTCTTGAGTAAGAAGCTACT
This sequence comes from Charina bottae, assembly GCA_023362775.1. Classification (NCBI taxonomy): domain Eukaryota; kingdom Metazoa; phylum Chordata; class Lepidosauria; order Squamata; family Charinaidae; genus Charina; species Charina bottae. Next base: position 47,405,942 of record JALMGJ010000007.1, on the reverse strand, counting down.
ATAATTCATCCAAAGCAAAGCAGTATGCAGTATGGTATGCTGCCATACCATACCGTATATACACACATATGTACACACCCTAAGAAAATAATGCATGTTACCAAAGGACCTTAACTGACTCACTAGAAAATAATGCGCTAAACTGTACCTAGATACACAAAATACTAAATCCATCAAAAGATCAAATAGTTGGAAAAATCACAACACTGAACCACCTATACAAATACAGTAACAAATATAAAAATAGCAATGAACTGCAACAGAATTTAATTCTCATGCTTCATTACATCCTCATTTATTTCTTACTAATTCAATCTGGTAAATAAAATAAATTTGGTCAACCTCTTGATATATTGCCAATAATAGGCTACGTATTCTCACAGACTTATGTAAGACAATGGGAATGCCACAGAAACCTGCCCATCAAACTGCTGCATGGAGACAAAGAGACATCATGAAGAAAGAGCTCTATCCTTGTGCACAGGAGATTTAAATCTAGAAAATGGAAAGCAATCCTATAGTACAACCTAACAGTTATATTTGTATCTTACATTATGCACGAAAGTAGCTTTTCCTAATTTAGTATAATCCCAACACATTAGTAATGCAATTCTATAATTTAGAAACTGTAGTACCAATGCATCTATGTGGCATCAGATTGCCAAATTCTGTAGAAGAGAAATAAACTTCCACTAGCCTTGAGCTAAGAGTTAGAAAGTTTCAGCTTTCGTCTTTGTATTCAACAAAGAGATGGAGCTTACAAATTTTACATCTGCTTTTAAGACAGTTTGAAATTGACTTACTTTAATTGCAGTTAATGTTAACCACAGTTGGGTGCTCTAGATAACATTACTCTCAATTTGGATAAAGAAAAAGACAATATTTCTCCCATTAACAGACTAGAGAAGGGGAAAGTCTATGAACAGAAGACCTGCTGAGATTTGTTTCCATTTGTGCATGCTATGCTAAGTTATTGTTTAGCATGATGTACAAGTGTGAGCAACTTTAAAATTTAATTAGCTTTTTCCAAACAATAATTCAGTGCTATAATTTTGAAAGAAGTTGCAGATCCTGATCTGCCAAGACAGTTTATCATTTTTGCTTGTTTCAACAAAATGGTAAGAAAGAAAATAGGAATTTAAGGTTCCATGTATATGTCCAACCCAAATAAGCTTTCTTCTTTATACCATTTCCAATAATAAACCATCAGAATGCACTGACAACACTTGCAGAAGTTATCTTTTGGAGCTGGAATTCTTACTCCCAAGTATCCATATGTCAATTACAGCAATAAAATGAAGGATATACATTTTATAAATAAGGAAATCAAGGAGCATCCACAAACAACCAGATTTGCCTCTCTTAGATTTCCATAGTATACTCATAACAGTTTCAATTTTGGTGTAAAAACCAGAGACCACAAAATACACTGAAGAAGCAACCTCTCATGTTTCCATGGTAGAAAACTTTGGCATCTAGATTATTTTTCAATTTATGGCAGAGATTCAAAGAAAAAAGAAAAGTGGAGGTTGCACTTTTGCTCCCAGGTCATTTCCCACCCCCCTCTCAATGGGGGAATGGAGGGAGGAAGGGGGATATAGCCATGGAATATATACTATGGTATTGTTGAGTCCCTAAGCAGAGATGGATGCCCTGTCTGGTATTCTATACTTCGAAATGAAGACTAGAAGTAATTAAATCATCCAGACAAAAATACAAAAATAGGATTCTCACTCTTTTAAACCTGTTTATTCCCATTATCAACTGATGAAAGAGAAAATGTCATTCCCTGATACAGTAAATATAATTTATTTTCAGTATGATACATATTGGCCAGTAGAAATTATTGCAAATATGCCTGTAAATTATACATATTAATTCAGACTTACCACTCTGGCTGCTCTTTCCTGAGATTCACATTTTCTACAAAACCAAGGTCCAGTGGGTACTTGCACAATTCCATAGCATGCTGTTTTGGGGGACAAAAACCAATAATCAATAACAGCATATAATATATACAAATATATTACTGACATACACCCAAAATATACTACTCAATTAAATTACCTGCAATGTAATTTATTTATATATAGATATTGAGTAAGGCAAGTAATATATACAGTAGATATTAAATGTATTTAGAAACTTCCTGTTAATTCTACTTAAAATGTTACAATTATTCTACAGTATTTACAATAATACAACAAGGTGTTCTCACCTTGAAAAGGAAAGTATGTATAAAACAGCTTTTCATAACAAACTGCAAAGAGCTAAGGCTCACTATACGGCAATTATTTTGACAAATTTGAGAAACATTTTTGCCCTTAAAAGTCAGTTTGATCAGTCCTTTTGTTAATAGAGCATGTCAATAGATACTATGTAACAAACTCTAACTAAAGATGCAGTCTAAACCTAAATCCTTGTCTCTAACTTATCTCAAGTTACTAAATTGAGGTGCCCCCAACAAAGGGCTTTTTTGTTTTACAGACCTATCTCACCAGCCTAATCCATAACCCCTTCCCTAATCTAAGATTTTCCTAGAGATAAAGCATCCTTAATGAAGTCAAGTCAATTTTGATCTGCAAAAACACTTCTGTCTGTGGTTTTAGCCCCACCATACTCTCCTGATTTTCAACATACACTTTATTGTTCCCACATAAAAAACAAAAGTAGACTTGTGGGTCTACAATAAGAAAAACCAAATCCATAGTTAGGCAGTATCCTAATTCGGATCAATAACAATGACGTGACAATGCAGGCAAATCTTCAAGTTGCCCAAAACTCTTCATCAAACAATCTGTTACAAAAAGCAGAGGAAGAAGAAACAGATCTGTTAGTTCCCGGTTCTTCAAGTTATGTATGATATTGATTGTTCTCAATTGTGGCTTTAGTTCTTCTTTTGCATCAATAACCAAAATCACTGTCTACTAGTACTATTATGCTTTTTGCCTTGATTAAATTGAAAATAGTTTATGATCCTCTATTAAAATGTCTTGCTTATGATTCTTCAAAACTTGCTGTACATATTCATCCCAAAATCTCACTGTACAACAGATTATCAAATTAAATCTAACAAATCTATATTCCTATATGTCTTCCAACCTTGCAACTAGCTGCCAACAGTTCCATCAATATTATAGCACTTTGCCTTCAGACTTTGACAGTAATTCCTATTAATAAGTGTGCTACAATAAAACTATTATAATCAATGTGTTGGTGCTACCACAGAATGCTATTCCCAGGACTAGTAAACAGGTTATCCAAAATATACTTTATCAAAGTCTATAATGAAAGTAACATTTGCCAATTCCACTTTTTCCTTTTAGGCTTCGTTATGCACTAAAGTTTTAGCTTTTTATGATTTAATGTTGCACATAAATAAATCTGTCTGAAATTCATGTGCCACTGGTATAACTGAGTATAGGAATCTCTACTGTGACGATTATGGAACAACTGGTCCAGGACTACTGTACAGCATAAAATCCAACTATCTCATAAAGCAAAATAACTGTGATGTGACTAAAAACATCATCTAGTTATATAATTTGTTGTTTATTTGTTCAGTCATTTCCGACTCTTCGTGACTTCATGGACCAGCCCACGCCAGAGCTTCCTGTCGGCCGTCGCCACCCCCAACTCCCTCAAGGTCGAGTCCGTCACCTCCAGAATATTATCCATCCATCCTGCCCTTGGTCGGCCCCTCTTCCTTTTGCCTTCCACTTTCCCTAGCATCAGCTTCTTCTCCAGGGTATCCTATCTTCTCATTATGTGGCCAAAGTACTTCAGTTTTGCCTTTAATATCATTCCCTCAAGTGAGCAGTCTGGCTTTATTTCCTGGAGTATGGACTGGTTTGATCTTCTTGCAGTCCAAGGCACTCTCAGAATTTTCCTCCAACACCACAGTTCAAAAGCATCTATCTTCCTTCGCTCAGCCTTCCTTATGGTCCAGCTCTCGCAGCCATAGGTTACTACAGGGAATACCATTGCTTTAACTATGCGGACCTTTGTTGTCAGTGTGATGTCTCTGCTCTTAACTATTTTATCAAGATTTGTCATTGCTCTCCTCCCAAGTAGACGTCTTCTGATTTTCTGGCTGCAGTCAGCGTCTGCAGTAATCTTTGCGCCTAGAAATACAAAGTCTGTCACTGCCTCCACTTTTTCTCCCTCTATTTGCCAGTTATCAATCAAGCTGGTTGCCATAATCTTGGTTTTTTTGAGGTTTAACTGCAACCCAGCTTTTGCACTTTCTTCTTTCACCTTCATCATAAGGCTCCTCAGCTCCTCCTCGCTTTCAGCCATCAAAGTGGTATCATCTGCATATCTGAGATTGTTAATGTTTCTTCCAGCGATTTTAACTCCAGCCTTGGATTCGTCAAGCCCAGCACGTCGCATGATGTGTTCTGCGTACAAGTTGAATAGGTAGGGTGAGAGCATACAACCCTGCCGTACTCCTTTCCCAATCTTAAACCAGTCCGTTGTTCCGTGGTCTGTTCTTACCGTTGCTATCTGATGGCCATTCTTGTGTTTTCCAAAGTTGCTGACATATGGCATGCATCACCTTGACAGCATTATCTTGCAAGATTTTAAACAGTTCAGCTGGGATACCGTCAGTCTCCTGCTGCCTTGTTATTAGCAATGCTTCTTAAGGCCCATTCAACCTCACACTTCAGGATGTCTGGCTCTCACTGACCACACCGTCAAAGCTATTCTCGTTATTATTATTATCCTTCCTATATGTATCTTCTGTATATTCTTGCCATCTTTTCTTGATCTCTTCTGCTTCTGTTAGGTCCTTGCCATCTTTGTTTTTGATCATACCCATTTTTGCCTGGGATTTACCTCCGATGTTTCTAATTTTCTGGAAGAGGTCTCTTGTCCTTCCTATTCTATTGTCTTCTTCCACTTCTGCGCATTGCTTTTATAGATAATACAGCAGTTTAATTTATCACTTGGCATAATAATAGCATTTGAATCAGAATGTATGCATATTAATTTGAAAATTAAGTTGGAGTGAATTCAACTGGACTTACTCCTAGATAAATTTTACTTATCTTGTACAAAATATATCTTTTAAATACGCTTTGTATTATAAAAGAGTCTTCATTTTCCACCTTTAATAACATGGGGGGATTACTTTCCAGCTACCCTTTTCTTTATCTACAAGAAAACCGATGGTCTTGGAGGAAGACTGATCCCAAAATAAGATCAGTAAGTTGAGCAAGTCAGCATTTTGAAAGTACCAATAATAAAACAATATCAGATGTGACACTGATCTGGGCTGCAGTGCTTGTATCTCTACTGTTGACTTCAGAGATTCAACAACCATACAAAAATTAGTAAGGGTTCCTAACTACAAAGGAAGCATACAGACACGTAGCCAGGAACTGTAATATGGAATTGGTGTCAGGAAAACAAAAGTTCAGAATAAACTGAGTTAGGGAAGGATGCTATGAATAACTTCGTAGAGTACTTAAGGTACTTGCTGATGTTCTGGTAAAATCCTTAGTTATTATTTTTGAGAAACCCTAAAGAATTGACAAAATGCCAAATGCTTGAAAGGCAGCAAATGCTGTCCCTGTCATCAAAAGGAAGGAAAAAGAAGATACAGCAAACTTCAGATCAGTCAGTCTGACATCAATATCTGGGAAAATTCTTGAGATGATCATAAAAAGATTGCTTTGTAAAGACCTTGAAAATTATGTAGCAATTATCAAAAGTTAGACAAATATAGAAATATAGACAAATCTTATCTTTTGATTGGACAACTTCCTTTATAGATAGTGGGAATGCTGTGAACATAATGTATCTTGACTTCAGCAAATCATTTGACAAAATATGTGACATGCTGATGAGCAACCTAAGCATGATTGTTATTATTATTAATCAGATTTGTTATAGCTGCCCCACTCTAAAGCATGGGCTGGATGGCATACAATTAAGTGGATAAAAAGCTGACTCAAAAATTGTATTCAATAAGCAATCAATGATTGCTTATGAAACTGGATAAGCAGTATTTATAGCACTTGGACACCACGCAGAAAAAAATAAAAATAATCTTGATAAGTTAGAGAAATTGGCTGAACATAAAATAAGGCAGGCACTGGGACCTGTGCGGAATCACAGCAGGTTTGGAGGCAGCAAGGCACAAGGCAGGCACTAGGACCTGCGCGGAATCCTGGCAGGGCTCGGAGGCAGCAGCAGCCGCGACACACCTAGACACTGCAGCCGACACACTAAGGTGTCCCGACACAGAGTTTGGAAAGCTCTGGTTTAGGCACTACTTAAAGCATGTGTGCAGTTCTGTGCACACCACTTTAAGGGTTCATAAAAATTGGAACAGATCCAGAGAAGGGCAACAAGGATGATCAGGGGAATAGAAACTGCTATGAAGAGAGAGTGAAGGAGTTGGGTATGTTCAGCCTTGAGAAAGCCGGCTGATGGGCACTATGATAGTGTTCTTCAAATACCCAAAAAGCTGTTACACAGAAAAAGGTCAAGATTTGTTTTCTCTCATACCAGAATACAAGATATGGAATAATAGATTTAAGTTACAGGAAGGCATATTTCTACTAAATGTTAGAAAAAAAAATTCAAACAGTAAGAGCAGTTTGATAATGGACCTAATTATCCAGAGAAATAATGGGTTCCTTTTCACTAGATGTGCTCAAGTACAGACTAGATAGCTACCTGTCCTTTATTTTGGATTCCGTACTGAATGGGGGGGGGGGGGGAGAGACAACCATCTAAGCAACTCCTTCAAACTTCAGGATTTTAAGCCATGGTGACCATCATACAGTCAAAGGGCCCATCAAAACTACCTGAAATTACAGGTAGTCTTCAACTTATGACCACAATTGGGACCAAAACCTCTGTCGCTAAGTGATGCGGTTGTTAAGTGAGTCGCACCCAATTTTACGACTTTTTGCCACTGTTGTTAAGTGAAATCACGGTTGTTAAGCAAATAATGCAGTTGTTAGGCGAATCTGGCTCCCCCCATTGACTTTGCTTGTCAGAAGCCCCCTGGGAAGGTCGCAAATGGCAATCATGCGCCCCTGGTACACTGCAACTGTCGTAAATACATGCCAGTTGTCAAGTGCCCAAATTTTTATCACATGGCCGGGGAGGAGGGAATTCTGCCTATTCTAATTTTTGAACATTTAAAAAAACATTTTAATGTAATTATGGGGATTGCAGATGCCATCTTACAGGCAACGGGTATCAAATGACAGCCCACAGCCATACTATATACACTATAAGCAGATTGTTCTGAGTTTCCTTCTTTACCTGTCATTCCACAACATTTCTGCAGCTCTATATTAACTTTCTTCCATTTCAAATTCCTTTAATCTTCCTACAATGGAAGATTAGAGTACTGACAGAAAGATAGCTACTCCCCAATGCTGTCATTCTTCCCTTCACCCAAGTTCCCTTGAGCAACTAATTCCTGCTACAGTAAGAGACTAACTCTCAGGATGAACTTTCTCAAAAAATCTCTAACTCCTTTGAAGAAGTGCTTCATAAGCAGTTTTTAATATGCATCTTCACATTTACAATGAATTAGATTTAATTCCCACTAGGAAAATCTTGAATCTTACTGTAAATCATGAGAACCTTTTTGAAACCAAACTGTGGAACACATATTTAAAATCAACTGAGCAAATACCTGCAGCTATTTTCTAAGGATACAACCTATTTGGAATTAAATTAATTGGACTTATTTTGAAAAAGATAACCATAGAATCAGACTGTGTACTTTTTTCAGCACGAAATATTTTTGTAGTGTACAAAAATGATTAAAGCACATAAAAATCAATTTTGTTTTCACTATAGTACCTTTACCATGCTGTAAGAGCTACAATTATTTGCATTCCATTTTCAGTTTAATTATTCCCTAGTTCTCATGGTTGGATTACATCTCAGATATGATGCATATAGCAAGTTTACCACTATCAACACATTAAGAAAATATACTGAAATAAAAGTCTCTATAGGAGAAAAACACAAATCCTAACCATCTGCATCAAACATTGATATTTATGAAAAATGCAATACATTCTTCTCACATTACTCAATACTGAGAAATTCACCAGCAAGACACTTTAGGATAAACCTAAACTGATTTTCATTCAGGTGGAGGAAGAAACATACCTACACCACATTTGTATAAGGTCACCATTTCCTCATTTCCTAACATGAAATGTCATGCTATTAAAAATGTATAGCCTTCTGGAAAATTAACGAAGACTGAAATTTCAGTGTCAATTCCTCATCCTTGTTCCATTACCAAGAGTACATTCAGCAGTTTAAAAAAAAACTCTTCTACATCCATTTATTTGGAAAATTGTCCTAAAGCATATTTTCTCGTTTTTCCAGCAGACTGCATCAAATGTATGAATTTTAAATTGCATAACTGCGATTTAGCAATAATACCTGCTAGTAAAAGACATATACAAAGATACATTACTAAAAAAAAAAAACTAATAATTTTGTTTGCAGCAAGAAAGGGATGCTGTCCAAAGTTCTAACAAGTGTTTTTAAAGCAACTAAATTCCTTATACCTTTTGTGCTGTGATGTACAAACTCAGTTATAAGCGACCCCAACTTCTTCCAGAAGTAAAAGAAATAAGAACACCAAGATACAGGCAGATGCACACTGTGCTCATTATAGTCAGCAAAACAGCAACACAGCTGGGCACCAGCCAACTGCACTCCCTCCAGTAATCCAAACAAATCTATCATCAAAGGCTAAGTAATTCTACAGCGCCCCTTTTCCTCCCTTCCTCCATCAAGCCCCTACCACAAACAGGAAGTCTTCCTATCCAGCCGACCCGATCCAGCTAAATGACACTTTAGCAAGCGTGGGAGAGAGGGAGGGGAAAATGGGGGGGGGGATGTCACATGATAGCTAAGTCTCCCTTGGACAAACACTTTACCAAGCTCCTCGCCTCATTTAAGAGTAGAAGTCTGCGTGGGAGGAGCAGCGAGCTTACTCTCGGCGTGAAAAAAGGAAGAGGGATTCCAATTTAGGAGGCAGTGGCCGAAAATCGAACATTGGTCTTGCCCCTACGCCGAACTCCGCATTCGTGGACTATTTTGCTAACGACCCGGCCTTCTCCCACCCTGCCTGTTTTCTAGCCAGAGGGCGGAGGAAGGGGCAGACACACGCAGGATGAGGAAGTAGCGACCTAGGACGACACGCGCAACTGACTCGTGCGATTCCCGAACAGAAGGAAAGCGAGCCTTTCCCAACTGTTGCAGAACACACGCCCTACCGCTGTTTTCTAAAAAAAACCTGTCTTTGCGAGGGGGGAAGGGACAAGCCACCTGATCTTTGCCACCGGGCGGAGAGAGCAATGACGTGCTTAGGCACACATGCTCCGAAAGGGCAACCGGGGCTAAGATGAGGCTGATGGGTGCGAGGGGGGAGGGGAAGGCCGCAGGGAGCAGCTCGCCGGTGCGAACGGGCGGCAGTCTCAGAGGCGCACGGCCGGCGGAGCGGGGACGGCCGAGGCGGGCCCTCTCACTCACCTTGATGCACTGCGACATTGCAGCCATGCCCGTCGCAGTAAACCAGCGGGTTCTCGGCCCAGCCCCTCTCGTCGGAGCACACGCAGCAGCCGCCGATCATCTCCTTCATGCTATTGGAGAACTCGCCCTCCAGTGACACAGGCAGCAACAACGGCTCGCTAGAGACCATCTAAGGGTTAAAAACACCGTCAGCACGACACCACACACCGCCAGAGAGACCCCCGTGGCCTCCGCCGCCTTCTCCCCCACAGCACTCCGCTTTCAGTCGCTCAGCCACCGCCGCCGCCAGTACCGCCTCCATAACAGGGATGTCGGACCCATGGCCGCAGGAAGCGGCAGAGGTGCTGGCGGCGGCGGCGGCCGCAAGAAGAGAACAGTGATGAAGAAGCTTCCTTGAAGTTCCTCCCGTGCGCCGGCTCGGCCGGGCCACTCTCCGTCAGTCTTTCAGCTCAGGCAACAGGAACGGGCTGAAGTTACGGGCCGCTCTCGCAGCAACAGTCCTGCGGGCCACGCAGCGAGGCAATAAAGCGAGAGAGCAAGGCCCGCTCCACGCAGGCGCACTGCAAACCTTCCTCAGAGAAGGCCCCGCGACGTGCCGGCGGCCGCAGGACCAAAGGCCTCCTCTCTCCCCGGTCTTCTTTTCCTCCTCCTCCCCTCCCTTCCTCCCTCCACGCGAGGGCTCATGGGCCGCCAGTAGAGTGTGAGCGACCTCCGAGTCCCGTGTCGCGCGCGCGATGCCCGCGAGCCTCCCTCTTTTTTGCCGTTTCCAACGGATGCACATTCGGAGCGTGCGCGGGGGAGGGAGGGAGGAACGCAGAGTCGCCCTCCCTCTTGTCTGAGGGAGTCATGCTGTGTGGCGGGACTAGGCCCGGACAAGCTGCATTCATTTTTTTTACGTTTCTTGGCTGCCGTACAAAGATGACACCACACTCTGCTCCCTAGAGATGCGGGGCGGGGGAGGGGGAGGAATGTTGCGCGCGCGCGTGTGTTTTCATTCATCTCACTTCCCCCTTAGGCCGTTGTGATTCTTGGGGCCAACGGAGCTGATGGATTCCTGGCCCTTTGCTCGGTCACATCCGCGCTGCATTTTTTCCCCCCGTGTGTTTCGGACTCGCAGTGGAGAGAGCGCATCGGGCAGCCATACCTAAGGTTAGGTCAGCTGCTATCATCTAGGACTGACCCTAGCGAGGTGACCAGCCGCAGCTTTCCATTTTATCATTGCACGCACCAGTGCACAACAGGCCAGGCTCATATTTCTTATTCTGGAGCCCACTTTAACAGTTCAAAATAGGCTTAATTGTTCTCACTGGCTAACTTCTTTACTGACCTAATAATATTTCCCTAATGGTATAATTTCAGATACCTTTAATGGGAATTGACTGGCACTTTTTTTTTCAGAGTCTCAATTAGATCTGCAAGATTCTGTTTTATTTCAAAACACTCATTTCTTTATTTTATGAAGAACAAGAGTCCAATGGACTCTTACTTTATTGTGGCATATGTTTTCCCTTTATTCTATTGTATCCCTTAATCTTAATCATGTCTGCATGACACGCTTTCTCAGACTAAGGATGCAACATTAAGGAATTCCAGCAAGATTTTATCTGTTTTCCATTTGTTGTCATCTTAAATTTATTTTGGCTTCATCTGCAGAATTTACACATTTCCATTTTTTTCTGTGCCAAGGAAACTACTTGGGTGTACATCAATGAAATTACCAAGAACCCAGCTTGACTTGGACACTTTTATTAATTAAACTGAGGGAAGGAAAATAGTACATTTATATTTCCTAAATTCACAGGTCACAGTTACATTTATTATTTTCATCCTGGCCTCACTATATCAGAGTGTATCAACATGCATTTAAACTGGTACTGAGAAAAGAAAAAAACCAACTAATCTGCCTTATTCTGTTAAGACACAACCTGACTTTTCTTGCTATTTTAGGTAATTTGAAAGGGCATCTTTCCCAGTTTTTAATCAATAGTTGATTTGTTTATATTTTTAAAAAATTCAGACGTGAGATTGAGGGTAATCAGCAAAGAAAAATCTTCAGTTTTCCAATTATCTATTGTAAGCAGTTATGACTAAAAGAAGGAATTGCAGCTACTCTTAAGACAGGAGTGATTAGAGTGGAATGGCAGTGCCATAAATACATATTTGGGAATAAGCCCATTGAATTTAATGGAACATCAGAATATGCTCAGTAGTGTAACATTGCTGCAACTTTACATTCTCACTTCTCTGGTATTTCAAGGTTATTTCTTTTAGCTTCTCTGCTATTTCAAGGCTGCTAATTTTATGCAGAAGATTAAGGGAATAACAAAAAATACCACTGATTTGACTATCGCATTAAATGATAAGCAAGACAATTTTCTGCATCACTTGGCAATTTTTATGTTTTTGCAAGCCTACCTTATTTACTGATACTTTGGATACAGTATTAAATATTCTACAGTATTGCCCTAAATGTATTAATTGGATTGCCTTTTTTCAAGTTGCAAAGTAATGAACATTACATAAAATTGCAAGTTTTTGAAAAGCTGCTGTTTAAAGATGTGCAGGCCTCTTTCCCCCCCACCTCCTCAAATCATCCACTATCAGAGCGTGTACTTTGCATGTAGGATATCTTGGCTAAAGTTTTGCTGTCCTTGAAAGTCTGAAGTGAATTTTTCTAAATAGATGAGAGAAGACAAGGAAAGGGGAGCAATGAGTGTCATTTCCTACAGAAGGCTTTACTGAACGCTGATTAACATAGCAATTTGTCATCTGAATATTCCCCCATATAATGCATAGCAGAAGTCTAGATTTTAAACTTTGCAACATAATATATACTTTCCTTATAAATCACTTTTGTATAAGTGCCTCAGCATGCAGAGCAGGAAGAAAATTCTGTAAATGGAAAATGATACTTAATATAGCATTCTTTAAAAAATGTATTTTAGCCCTTCAAAGAAAATCATTTGGAAATTAGAAATACATGGTGTTATTATCGTGTTTTGAGAATCACCAATTTTAATAAAAAAAACTTTTAAAAACATTAGATTGCTGGGACCCTGTTAACATGCTTGCATGTAAACAAGCACATTCACTACAAAGTCAGACCCATTTAACAGAAATCTCTGGGTAAGCTATGCATAGGATTGCACTGTCAGTTCCATGACTTCGGGGGATTAAATCCATTTACATCTAAATGTTTCCATATGCAGACTACTCCTGTGCATATTGACTCAGAAGTAAATCCTACTACATTAAGTCCTACAGTATTTCCAAGGAAGTACATATATACTACATAGCATTACCTCCTGTATTTGTGTGAACACTAATTCCATAACCCTAATTTCTAGAAAGATAGTATCTGTTATTTAACACCAAGAAGATTGTGGTCCAAATAAGACTGTAATTTTAAATGCTGTGGTATCTTAAGAGATGAACTGATTTCTTGTTTATTGCTATTTTTTTCTACACCAAATCCACATATATACTATATGGTTTTTAATTGAGATCAACACAAAAACAATCACTTTGCTACAGAGTAGCCCCTGTGTGACCAGGACAATGTTCTTAAACAAGTCATTCTTTTCTAGAGGGGACTATTTACAAAGACTAATTGCAGAAAAAAATAAGGATAGATAGATGCACAAGAGACCTAAAGAAACTGGGATTTGAGGCACAAAGGGGAGTGAACATCAGGGATAATGATGACTGGGAACTTACAGAATTAATAATACAAAAGAAAAGCAATCTTTGTTCCTGAACAGTGAGCACTGCCAAGATAAAAATATACTGTAATCAGTGAACCTAAGGAATATTCTAGGAAATCAGCCCATACTTTTTTTTCTAATTTGTAAATAAATTGGAAACACTAGAAAGTTTCATAGATCTTTAAATGCCACAAATCATATTTTTTGCAAATACAATCAGTTAAATTAAAAACTAGTCCTTGCCAAAATATACAACATTGTCAATGGGAATATACATCAGGAACTGCAAAAAAATAAAGCTTTTTGTTTTATGTATTTCAAATACATGTCATTGTTAATATACAGCAGAGGGACATTTAAGAATCAGTTAAAATACTGAGTATAAAACAAAACAAATATTATCATCATCAATAAAATACAATATTATTTTAAACAAGATACTATTAATTTTAGTTCTACTGACTGAATGAAGGTAAACTGACCAGGATCACTAGTTTATAACTGCAGGAAACTTGATGGCAAGATGTAGGTAAGTCTCTTGGTGGTTTTGTAAAACAATACATTTTGAGGGAACCATTGAAATGCAAAACAGAAAAGAGAAAGGCTTTATTACAATGTAGTACACAGAGCAAGCCATTAACATCCATATGATATGAATGTGCAAACCTTTTACATCCCACTCCTAAGCATAGTACTTGGGAGCTAGATTGACTGAAATCAATGGAAATTACTTTGAAGTTATATTTTTAGGGTTGGAAGTGTTAGAATGTGTTTTTATGGATGCAGTTGCTGTAGATGCAAGGACAATATGGAGGAATGCTTCTAAAAATTCACAATTTACATTGATTTGCTCAGAAGAATATTAACACTGGAAAAAGAATTATTGCAATTTTATATTTTGAAATCTGTAAGCAATTTTTTTCTTAAAATTAAACTACAAAAAAGCAAAATTTAAAACATGTAAGACTTAAAATGAAATATGCGTATTTTCTGTACTTTATCATTTCAAATGTTAACTTACATGCTGCAAATCCTCTTTAAGTTTCAGTGAATTCCATGTGATTACTTCTGAGTAGACATGCATAAGACTGCTGTTAACAGCATAATGTTATACACATAGAAGTATACATTATTGATAACTTTAATATCTCCATTTACTTTTATTTTCAAATGAAAGTGACTAAACAGTAGGAAAAGTAAACCATTAAGTTCAGTGAAGTAAAATTAAAGGAACATGTGTCTTTTTAATATTTAAAAAACAAATACCATTAACTAAAATCCTGATTAATTTAAGGCAGCTAATTTTTGCTTTCTTTGTGGGTTATCTTAAAATAGAATCAACTTCCCATCCTCTGATTAACAGAGAGCCTGTACTGCTTAATTACCTTTCTCACAAATATATGAAGCAAAACTAATATTAGAAGTAAAACAAATATATAAAATTATTTCTTGAAACACAATTTCTTTTTCACCTTGTACTAAAAATAACTAGAAAGATTAAAGAGAAGAAAAATAGAAAATCTCTGTCAGGACTGGTTCTTTTTGGAGGTGTGGAGTTGGGGATAGGTATTTGCATTAAGGCCCTTCTTAATAACTTTTACCATGATCCTTAGACCAAATCAGTGTAAAAATTTATTCTTAATCTTTAAATGGGCACCAAGAGCTATGTTACACAAGACATATATTATCAAAAATGCTTGTAAAAACATGTTTCTAAAGTATGGATGCTCTGTTACTGTTTATATAAATATATTACATTTTCTTTGCCTTATGTTTACTGAATTTGAAAATAGTATTAATAGAAATAAAAGTTAATGATGCTTTGTTTAATCCTAGAAAATGAAAATATAATAGCTGGTCTACACAATGTGTGACACTTGTGTTATGACCCGTGCACATTAATATGTTTTAGATGTTGCTGTATTGAAACTAAAAGAAACCTATACAGGCATGGAATCATTAATTATCTCAAGTTTTGAGATACATATCATTCTGCCATTAAAAAAAAACATACTCCATGTTGATTTTGTCAAGTGTACTTCAAGCTAGAAGACTATTTTCCATATGATTTTGCTAAACCTAATTCTAAGTAAATGTGCTTTTGAATCTGAGTAAAGTTATACTAGAAAATATAAATGAGAATACCAAATCTGACAGGAAGTCCAGTGATCTAGCTTGAATTTCATATGTATCTTTAACACATTTGTATATACAAAATCATGTCAATTGGCTATCCTAATAAAGTAAGTATAAACTTATTTAAAACTCTGACATAGTTAAAATCCCTTAAACTATACCATTTAAAAGCACTAATTTAACTTGGAGATTGTTTTTAAAGCATCCATTATATTGTTTTAAATTGCACTATCACCTCAGGAGGCTTTTGGCAAATGCCACTTAACTAGAAGCACCAGTGGATGAAACAGTTGCTCTCAAGTACTGTTTCTGTTACATTAATTCTAGTATTTAATTAATTCTGCCCTGTAATTTTATATATACCTATGAAAAGGGGATTTTAGTTTTGCATTAAAATCTTTATGTTAAAATGTAATTTCTGAGTAAAAAAATTATAGCAGAACTTTTCCCTTGAAGCAATGTGAATGAACTTTCCTACAGCAAGAATCTAAAGCTTTATAAATTTAGGAATAATGTACAGTATCATGTCCTATCCTAGAACATAATTTTATGGTATTTTATTTTTACATTTTAAAATACATGTTAAAATTGCATTTCATTAATTCTATGCTAATCTTTAGAAATAGTAAACAAATTATTAACCTAAATGTGAAGTGCAGATCTTCCTGATAGTTCACTAAAAATTTAGAAATTGTTCCTTTCCTCCTTCAATAAAGTACTTTTTAAAGCAATCTTTTTCAACTTCCCTCCCCTTTCCTGCACTTGTGATATTTGCATATATCTTGTGTATAAAGTCACATGTTTGTTTTGCAGGGGTTTTTTTGTCAGTTATCCCATATTCCCCTTTCCCCTTTTTCTCTCAAATGTTTTTACTCTATTGAAAAATGTGCTTTATGTTCTACACAATCACGGATGATGACTTTATAAATTCTTTAAGGTTAATTTTAAATGCATAAAATTACTTTGCTGAAAGATGAAAGGAGTTATCAATATGAAACAAGCATGTAATAAATACCAATCAGATTAAATAAACATGATTTTGCCCCAAATTAGAGTTTTCCTATCAAGCAGGGGCTACTATCTTCCAATCTCAAAAGCATACCTAGTATTTCAATTAATTGAACTGTATTTATGAACGGAATTATAAATGCTACCATTAAAAGCCAATCTTTCTAACGTGTTACATTTCTCACGATGTTTATTTTTACACCCCAATTTTACAATTGTTAAAGCATACACCAGGGTTGTTGCTTCCACATACTAATTTTATACCATTAAAACTGCCTACTAACCCAGAGAAAAGCTGACATGACCACATAGGCGTGAGTATCTTGGGAGGCTTAACATTCCGAGCGAATTAAGGACACAAGCCTTGGATCACTTTTTTTGTCAGTCTCACTGTAGCACTTGAGAGTTGGAATGTGATTTTTTTTTTAAATTGTTACTTTCTCCTGCTTTTAGATGACTCATTTGGCAATGGGAAGAAGAGGATGGGAGAAATCTTATTTTGAACACAAGATAAGAAACATGCAGGAGAAGGCCAAAGTTTGCTTTATATTTCAAACATTTTCTCTTAACATAACATGCATTTAATTTCGAACCCTATTTATACAAGTCTGTAAAAATTATATACTCATTTGAAGGATTTTCTTCAAAGGCATATTTCAAAACTCATTCTGATCATTGGTAAATGAAGATCTAGAGTCATCAAGAGAGGAAACAATCAGGAGTTTTAAATGAATTCCTTAAATTATTTGTAGATGTCTCAACATTTAAATTTTAAACTTTGAAGTAGCTTTTCAGGATATGAAGCTTCCCAGTCATACGTATTTGCATTTCCTATTTGAAAGCCCAAAGACAAAGTATTTATAAAGGAAAAGGAAAAACAAAGGGATATTTCGGTGCTGTATCCTGAAAAAGTAACAAATGTTTTCTGTTTCACAGAATTCAGTAATAACAGAACCCTGTTGCTTTCAGGATTTCAGAAAAACGTTCTTTTTCTCCTGAGAACCATACCTTTGCTTCGATGCTTTAAATTTTTTTCCATAAAGTGCCTGGCATTATTTTCGTCTCGAAGATAGTTTGCTGTAAAAA
Organism: Charina bottae; assembly: GCA_023362775.1. Classification (NCBI taxonomy): domain Eukaryota; kingdom Metazoa; phylum Chordata; class Lepidosauria; order Squamata; family Charinaidae; genus Charina; species Charina bottae. The sequence goes on along the minus strand of JALMGJ010000007.1, from coordinate 47,388,480 downwards.
CCAGCTAGAGCATGTCTCAACAATGTTTTTAACGGCAGCCTAGAGGAGGCCTGCCACCCAGCACCATCAGTTCAGTAACTTTAACCCTCCAATTTCTTTCCTTTTAAGAAAGACACTTGTTGGACTTTTTTCTTACTCGAGTTATTTTGTTTTCGTTCACATAACTCAGATTCAAAATCACACGATTAACTAATGGATGTTCATTAAAAACAAAGTTCCTCTGTCGAAAATAATTCCTTTTAAACAGAACAGACTAATCGACTTTTATGTGAAACATTCACTTTATTTCTTGGAGCATTCAAAGCGAAATAAGCCGAGATTACTCGTATTTATAAAATAACCCTCCCTTTTTTTCCCAACCCCGTCCCTTCTTTTAACTCCTCCTTTGTTACGTTTAATTATTTCAGCATTTAGTTATTTTCAGGTTATTTCCTGCCGCTCCCCCACCCACCCCCGCCAGAAAGTCTTGCTCTAAAAATTCACCACCAAACAGATGTTTCCCTTTGTATCAGTCGAGCGCTCGCCCGGGCGCGTTCTTCGCCTTCACCATCCCACGTGAGCTACAGCTTTACGGAACTTTCCTCGGCGAAGAGCAGTAAAACGGAGTCCCAAATAAAAGGAGACGCAGAGAGAGAGGGCGAGGGAGTCCCTCCTACTTGTTTACCAGGTTGCTTGCTGGAAACCCACGAGGAGCTGCGCGGGGAGGAGAGTTACCAACTCGCGCCGTTTCCTCAGCTGTGCGCCTGCGGAAGCTCAGCCCGGCATCAGCTCGTGCAGGCCCCTCGCAGTTGCGGCAGGACAAGGCGAGCCTTGGGCTAAAAGCGCAAAGCCGGCCAGCAGCTGCGATGGCTTCCCTGCGAACAATGGGGCGGCTGGAGGAAAAGGCTCGGCGGCTCCACTTCCTCTCCTCGCACGGCCCAACCCACTCCCCTGCCTCGGCCGGGCTGCCTGCAACTTAAGCGCGATCTTTCCAGCGGCACTTCCTGCCTGAATGAGCCCCGAGGTGCTCGGCGGCAGCTGCTGGTTTGGGGAATCCGCCGTCCCGCCCGCGGCCCCCTTGTCTTCCTCCACGACCAGCAGGCGCCCCCCAGCTGCCCCTGCGCTCCCGACGCCCCTCGTGGCTCCTTCGGTGTGGGCCAGCCGTCGTGTTCCCGCCGGCCGCCGCAGCTAGGCCCGGCCGCCGCCTCGCCGAGCTTCCCTCCGAGGCGCGGCTTCTGCTTCTAAGCCCTCCCGCCAGCCAGCTTAGTCCTGCACAAGCAGGCCCCTCAGTTGACTCTCATTTTGTAAGTGACACCCGCGAATTCATTATTTCACCTGCTCACGCTCAACCTCTCTCATCAAGTACAACGCAAAGGGCTTTGAGGAGGGAAGGGGATGGGATTATGGGGCTTGGCTGCTCGCCAGCAGCAGCTCAGCTTCTCTCTTCCTGCCGAAGGTCCGGGGTTCCAATTAGGGCCAGCTTCAAGAGCGCCTGCGAAAATCCCGCCACAGCCCTGCCGGCGCGCCCCGGTCCTGCTTTTTATCTTCCCCCAGCACTAGCGCTGCCTGCAGGAAAATCGGTGCTTCTGCCCTGTCGTCAGGCACAATTGCGCGCCTGTCTTTCTGCGGCTCCATGTCCTGGTCAAAACCTATCACCATCAATATTCTCCCTACAGTGGGTCTTGCGCTGGAGACAAGATATTGAGCTGAACAAGACAAGTCCTGGCATTGGGAGCTGCAACAGCTTTCCCCAAGTCTTTACCAATCATTCAGAAGGATTCGTGGATCCACCACTGAACTAAAACCAGGCCCTATATATGCTTACTCTGAAGAAGATACTTGTACAGCTTGAGGTCTGTTGCCTCTCTTCAAGCTATCCTTCTCATAAAGTCTCTTTCACTGGGCCTTTTTGCTCAGTAACAGTGCTGGGGCCCTTATAAATAAGTCCCACTGCGTTCAATAGGACTTGCTTTTTGGTACTTTTACTACCAGTTATCAGATCTATAACTTGTCACTTCCAAAGCCACAATGGTCACTGCAGTGTAAGATAGACCTCTTTTTTAAAGTGCAACTCAGTACCGTTACATACAGTTAGACTATAAATATGTTTTGGCTTTTAACAGGTTTATTACATTTTGAGGGAAGGGATAGAGAGGTTGTGCCAGTGACTTTTTAATAAACAGCCCTTCTCTTTCATCATGAAAATTCAGATTAATAAGGCTATTGGTTGCATTATCAGGATACGTTGACATTTATCTGATGTTAACTGGGCTGGTTATATTACAACTAAAATCCATGTTTGTAAATGTAAATGCGCTTGTCTCTGATAAGTGTGAACTATAGCACATTATGGGCATTTAGTTGGCAACCTGATTCATAACCCATTGAAATGCTTCCATGATTACTAGGGAGAAGTGGCCAGTGAGTTTGGTGAGAACTCTTCAGGGAAAATGCCCATATGACTGCAAATGAATTCAGGCTGATCACACCATCCTGGATATTGGGTCTTAAATGCATTTAACTGTCAATAGGTTATTTCACATATTGGTGCTTTACTTCCAAGCAACTATCAGGACAGCAAGTTGAAGTTGCAAAGCCCAAGTAGTAAAGAATAATCAAGCAGGATTGATCCAGAATAAATAAATTATGGATAGCAGAGTAACCTCTGAGATAGTAAATTCTTTAGATATCAGTCATTTTATGGAATTTGCTTTCAAATAATGCATATGGGATCAGAGGCATAATCAATTTAAATCAAGAACATTTAACATTAATTGGAAGTTGGATTGAAATTCTCTCATGTGGAGGAAGATAAGAGTGAGTAGTACTAATGCACTATATATGTGTGTGTGTGTGTGTGTGTGAAATATACTGCCTTATTTTTTATTTTCCCATTGCACAAGTGGGTTCAAAGCAATAGGATTCAATGTATTTGTTGAGTATCTTTTCTGATCTTAGATACCAGCTCCATTAGTAGGCCAGCGTGTTGAGCAAAAAAGCATATTTTGTCTGCTAGAGAAAACACTTGTCAGTCATTTTCAACAGGCAACAAGCAGGTCCAAATGTCCCTGCTGGCCTGTGGACAAGACAAGAGCTTCGACAAAACATTTAGAGGGATTTGAAGAGTCAGAGCACCCGCCTTTTATTGCATCTTAAAGGTGGGGGGATCTTTCTGTTCTTTCTACATGATTTGCTTGTATTGATTATAGCACCAGCAGCCAGGATGTGCTAAATAAGCCCTAAGGTAATGCCTTTACACTCGTTTCTGCAATGCGTCAATGCTTTTAAGTTAAAACCTGCCCCATTACAGTTTTCCATTTAAAATGCAGAATAATTCTGCCTGGCTGTTAGGGAGGATTTCTGCCCTTGCAGCAACCTTCCGCTCTGATGCAAAGGGTCACCATTTGGGTCATACTGACGAAAGAAAGAAAAAGGAAGTCGTGATTTTGGAGAGCGTCCCCAGAAGTATCTCTTCTCTTTCCCCCTCCTCCTACAGAGTCTCGAGACCTCTGAAAACTCAGCCCCACATGCTCGGAGCGCTGCACTTTGTTCCCGTCCATGATCTCTCGCGTTTCAAAGACTTAAGCAAATAAATAAATAAATCAGGCAATGACCTGAAGATGTTCCAGATGCGGTTGCCGTTGCACGTGATCTGAACGCCCAAAGTTCGGGGCTATTCAGCAACCTCGGCAAAGACTAAAGGGGAGGGGAAGCAGGCGAGAGGCGAGGGGAGGCATTCCCCGCGGAAGCTGCTGGGGAAAGAGCAGCGTTCGTCCAAGTTAGGGAGATCGCGCGTGACTGGAGCACGCGGAGAAAGAAGTTGTGTGCTCTCCCAGCCTCCCAAATAAGGGCTTTTTCTTTTTTTTCTTTTTTAAAAAAAGGGAAATAAAACGCGGTTTTTCATACTTTTAAGGCGGTGTCAGATTACGTTCCCATCTGCTTTTAACTGGAAGCGCAGAATGAAATTAGTCCTCGGTCGCGCGCCTCTTTTCGCACCCTTAAAATATTCTTCGATTTTTTTTAAAGAGACGGAGTCATATAGGAGTGTCATTTTTCTAAGGACGGGAAGAGACAGGCTAAAAAGCGGGAGAATGCAGAAGCAGGTCCCCCACTGACCTGCTTTTGCTGCTCCCCCTCCCCAGCCAGGAAGAAGAAAAGCAGAAACAAAGAGTTCTAAACCTTTTACTTCAAAGGCTTTTGAGGAAAGGGGGAGGGGAGATGACCAGGGTCCAGGAAATGCTGAGTAGGAATGCCGTGACTCATCACAACCCGAATACTTCCCAAGGACCATCCCTTCAACTATGATCCTGGGATGCAGTGCGGGGCCTTTTTAATTCCAGCCTTTCCTTTCTGTTTGCCGCCGTTTGCTTTTCCCCCTTTCCAGCCTACCTTTCCCTAACGTCGTGGCCAGGTTTCATCTGCTTGCCTTTAGTTTAAGGAATGCCCACGTTTTTTAAGCCTGTTGTTGCTGTTGTAAATAATCCTGATTTATTATAAGCATTAACTGATTTCAATAAATTCAATTAATTATTGCTGTCAGGAATTATCCTTAATAATTACTTATAATCACGCACCCCATCACTCCGGCACTGAATCTGCGAGAATAAGCCTCGCTGGAACCAAGGTAGCCTTCAAGTTGTCTGTTGGAAATATTATTGTCACCACCACCACCACGTATACTATAGAAAGGTTCTCCAGGGATGCTCAACACAGCCTCCCTTGCAAACGGCTGCCCCCAGCGACCGAGCAGGGCGCTACAGCCTTAGAAACTAAGCCGCGCGCAAGTGGGGGGAGCGAAGAGGGCGGGATTGAGAGGGGCGATTATGAGAGGCTCGAGCTCGGCACGAGTGCGCCCCGGCGCAACGGATTCTGGGTAAGCAAGTGGCCGAGCGGCAAAAGGAAACGCCGAGGGGGTGGGGAGGAGAGAGAGAGAAGCAGGCGAGAGGTGAAAGGTTAGCGGCCTGGAGGCCCCGCCCTCTGCGCCTGGGTGAATGAATGAATGAATGGAAGGGCTGGGAGGCTTCAGGGCTAGAGCTGCGGTAGCGGCGGCGCTGCTGTGGCACAGGCTTCCATGTGCAGCTCCCAGAGATTTTGCATGTCCCCCTCTCTCCCTCCCGGAAGGACAAGTAGGCAGCGGGGCATTGCATTTGTAGAAGAAGTAGTCGAGCTCCTTCTCGGCAATCTCCTCCCCCCCAACACTTCTGTCGGACAATGCCGCCAAGGAGAGTTGCAATCATGGGGGCTTTGCTCCTCTCTGCTCCCCTCGCCGCGACGCAGGCTAGGAGGCCAGGCGGAGGACCAGCACCTCGCTTTCGGACGCGAGGCTAAGATGTTGCTGGGGACGCTGACCTCCCTCAGCCTGCAAGGATCTCTCTCTCTCTCCCCCTCCCTCCAACCACCACCATTTACTCCTTCCCTCCTTTACCCATAAACACACACACACACACACACACACACACACACACACAGGTAGTACAACAAGGAACACAAATCGTTCTATTGTAGCGCCGCCGCAGCCGCCTCACGGCCTTTTCAGAACCTCACGGCTCGTTCAGAACTCTGTTGTTATTGTACCCCACGAAGAGAAAACCCAAATTTTTCACTCAGTTCCCCTTTCGGGCAGATTTACCGAGGGCAACCAGGGCCACCCTTTGCTCGCCCCCAGAACCTGCTTCACACTTCAAGCCTTCCCAGCCCCTTCCTTTTCCCCAGGTCCTCAGTCACCCTAGAAGGTCCTTGAGTCGACTCCGGACCCAAAAGAAGGAGCTGCTCCGTCGCCACCTAGCCTGGCCCGGGAGGGCGTCCCCAGCCTCAGGACCCCCGGATTAGCAGCTTCGATTTGAGCCACTGCTGTTCTCTTCGTGCGGCGGCGGTTGTCGGGGTCTTTTCGCCGAGAATGTGTTTTCATTTAAACCAGCGCGCCGTCGCCTTATTTCTGAAATACTGCACGCCACTCGCTCCATCCTTTCTAAAAGCAACAAAGTTGGGCGAGTTCTCTGCTTTTTCCCTCTACCCGCCCCCCTGCTTCTCGCGGAGAAATGGAGGAAGAAATGTAAAACGCTTCGCGGGGGAAGTGGTTCCCTTTGTTCTTTCATTGTTTCTCCCCGAACTGGCAGCAATAACCACTAACACTTACCTTATCTCTTTTTTGCTGCGAAATCCAGGCGTTCCCATCAGCTGTAAATATACAATCCACTTTGGAAAGAGGCTAGAAATGTTGGGAGAGTTTCTTTTGCACAGCCTTCTCTTTTTGGTGCAAGATTAAGTTGCCGAGCACGTTGTTGCAAGCTGGAGCCCCCCCCCACCCCGCCTTAGTGAATGGTCACGTTTAGGGCCCTCCAAGGCCATCCTAATTCTGCCAGTAGAATCGAGGATATTGAAGGTCTAAACTTTCAAAAGAGAAGGGGGCCTTCGCCTAGCCGGGGAGCTACAAATGCTCTCGGGTTTGCGGGGGAGGGGGTTCACCGCTTTCCCCATTGCACGAAGTAAGGGCGATGCTAGAAAAAGGAAGAAGGAAAGTTTCTACTTTACTGATTCCTTAAAAGCACTAGGTTAAAAGACAAGCACAGCATGCATTTGAAATCCACCACCACCACCACCGCTCTGTTTCCTACTCACGTGGCGAACCTTAAGAGACTTGAAAAATAAAATGATCTGGTTGTAGAAGAGAACAAAGTTTTAAGTTGCATTCGGAACTCAAAGAAATATGCCGAAGGCAAAGAGGATCGCCGTTTTAAGAAATAAAAGAGCAAACGTTAGTGTGCCTTTATTTAATGCAATGGTCAATTGAGCAAAGTCAGCTTGTTTTCAAGGGTTTCTACCTATTTTCTTTGATGCTTAAGGCCCAGCTTTACAGTCTTAGTGCACAAACCTTTTAATCTAAATAGGATGAGGTTTGCTGATGCAGTGGCTGTTTGAATTGATCGTTATGTCTGAACAAATGAGAGGGATTTGCAGCCTCCTTTGGTTTCCGCGGCTCTCAGATACATTAAAAGAAGGCACTGACTGCCAACCTCCATCTTCATCTGGGGATGGAATTGAGTAGTACCTGGCTTTTCATGCCCATATTTTAAAACCCCACTGAGTCCCTGCAAACATTGACTTGGACTATTTCTCTAAAGAGATGGATTTCCTTGCCAAACCCCTTGGTCTTTGTACCTGGGCTGCTGGATAAAATAAACACCACACACTCAAAAATGGAGGGGATGACGCTGTCAGTGTCTTTCCTGTCCCCTTATAGCTTGCCCCACTTCCTCTTAATGACCTCCTCTTCCTCTCCACCTTCCCCAAGAAGGGCTGTTCTCCTCCAGAGGAAGAGAATCAAAGATTCCAATAATAACAGGAACAGTCGAGCCAAGAAGTATGAGGGATTTTCTGGGCCAATATTTAATTGCCTTAGAAACATTGTGGAGTTGTAAACATTCCTTATGAATGCAGCCAAAATAGGCAGGCATTGTCTTGCTTTTATCACAATCGTAATTATGGTGTCCTTTAAACTGCCTGATAGCAAGCAAGATAAAGGAATGTGCCTGTAGCTTCAGATTAAATCTCTCTCCCCCCCTCCCTCCCTCCCTCCCTCCCTCCCTCTGGGTGCGGGTCATCAGGAACCTCTGAGACCTTGGAGATGCAGAATCTTGGAAGACTGTGGTCTGATCATTCCTTCCATCATGAAAGTGAACTGTACCACATTGCTAATTTGGTGAAATCCATAACTTGGATCTCGCACGTTTGTAATTGCCTTTTGCTACTCCCTTCCGTGTTTGTGCCTTGATTTTCAGTGGACTTGGGGGGGTGGGATGAATAATCCTGGGAGGGGGTTAGAGAAAGGAGGCACTCTATCTTTTTCCACATAGTCTATGCTTTTGCCCACCTGTATGTAAGAAACGCCAGCCTGTTCTCCAGCTTTTGTTTACTGCACCTTTGTGTCTAATTAAAAATGCCCACTTTTAGGACCCTTGCAGAACAAAGGCTCCCCAAATCCTCTTTACATCCAAGGATTTGCAAATTTATAAAGGCTGCATTGAATTTGGGATGGGTCAAGGGGCAAAAAAAGGGTAGAAGGTCACTGCATTTTGATTATGGGTCAGTAGGCAACATGGCACATAGTTTGTGTCCCCAAAACTCTTTTTAAATGTGAAGTTTAAAAACAAGGATACACCAAATTTCTAGGGGGAAAATGATCATTAAAAACAGAAAAAGTCCTCTTTGCCTAGGACCTGTTAAGTAGAAAAGATACTCCATGGGAGAAGATAAAGCTTGGGAAAGGCTGAAGGGAAAAGCAGCCCTTAATACCATGATAAATTGTGGCTTTGTTTACAAAGGAATAATCCCAAAGCCTGATGTTGTGTTACAGAAACATAGTTATGGCTCTGAGATTATTTTTTTAAAAACTAGCCTGATGTTGTAATGTATTAAAATGTACCTGTGTGTGTTATGTTTTTTAAAAATCAATTTGAGGCTTTTAATTTATAGTCACATAGTCTTTTAATTGTTGTCCCATCTGTCATGTGCCCTCACCATAACCACTTTGGATATATTATAAAAGGTGGTAAGTACAGCATATGTACTTACTGTGAATATCTATTTTGGACTAGAAAATGTTCTGTTTTTTTCTTCTGGTGTACACATATAAACATACATGTTCACACACACACACACACACACACACAAAACACAGAGTGTATTCAGGCTAACCCTGGAAGACTAAGCCACATCAAGCAGAAACAGATAATAATACAGAATAAATAAACAAACAATAGGATTGCCTGAAGGAGGGCACTGTAGTGTGAAAATGCATCAAGATAGAGTGAATTTAAGGACTTAGTGAAACAGAGGTTTAAAGTGCTGTTGCATTTCACAAGTAAATCTTTAAAGGGCTATAAATGGTTCTGGGTGATTCTTCCAGAAAGAAGAGGTCAACCTGGATTGCTGTGCTGTTTAAACATCATCCTGATAATGCTATGAAAATATATCAAAGCACAACCTGAACTGGAGACTTCATATAGAAACACAAGTCCTTCAAATGCACACAACAATCCAATATATTTTTGTATCAAGGACTAAAAATAAGAGTTATGTGAGCACCCATAGGGACATGCTTACAACATTGGGAGAATAATACTATTTTTCTTTATTTTCTAATTAGCTTTATCATCTTCCAAGAGTGCTTCAAAGTGAAATATGATCTAAGGTAAAAAAAATCCCATCTAAATCTACTGAATGGATAAGAAGCACATTTGACTGATAATCTGTGTGCTGTGTGCTATATGTATAAGCCAGTCGTGAATCACAGGTCTTTCCACCTCACAATTCAGGTAAACTGACCTGCAAAGATTGTTAACCTCTGCCATTTTTTGTTTTTTCATTCATTTGGAATGGACACCCCTTTCACAGGAATTGAGAGGATGGTCCTTGGTTCTCTTGAAATGGGATTCCCAAAAAAGCCTGAAAAGGCAGTGCCTCACTGGTCCAGTTTGTAAAATTGGAGCTTTTCCACCCCTGCATATGTAGATGTCTCCCAGCAGCGTAAGCCTGTTCTTCCAGAAAGACACGGGAGGCCCAGTTCCAGTCTTTAGTACCATAAGTACTTTCCCAGCAGGGCCCAGAAGCCAGTGGAGTGAACCCTGTTACTGGCCCAGCGATTTATTCCGAAAAGCCTTCGCCAGGATTTATGCAAACAAAGAACTACCCGGGGTTTGGGAAGAAGTCCGAGTGTCGGCGGTCTTCCGAGGGACTTCTGTCGCGGGAAGGTGAAGGGCCGAGGGCAAAGCACGTGGGCTTGGAAGCCAGTCACAGTTGGCTAGAAGGCAGATCCTTCGGGAGGAAGCCCGCTTAAGGCCGGAGCCCAAATCGGCTGGGATTGCAGCACGTTGCTTTAGCGGGCTGGAGAATCACAGCCCCGCCGGGGAGGGAGCCCGGCGTTGCTTTTCCTCTAGGAACATCTCTCTGGAAACCACCGGAAATAAACACCTTAATTTTTCACCGGCTCACTCAGATACACGCACAAACACAGACCTGGTCTCTTATGGCAGTGGGAGAGGGGGTGACTTTTCATGTGAATAATCTGAATTTTAAACGCTGCTCCCAGATTGCAGCGGACGATCAACGATCCCTAGGACAGCCCCAGTATTTCTTTCTTTGCTCGCTTAGGGGCCTCGGTGAGCTATTGTTTATAAATCAGGCTCACCTCCCGACGTGCTGGCAGAAAGATCGTGGGAGTGCACCGTGTTTTGATGACCACAAGAAAACCGGCAGCTTTCTCCCCCCCACCAACCAACCCCAAATCAAGAGGAGGAAGTTTCAAGGAACAAAAGGCCGCCCAAGAAATCTGGTGGGAGAGCCTGGAGTCCAATCCACTGGCGGGGTTGGGCATCTTCTCCTTAAGTGCTCTGCTTGGGTTGTGCTTGTGTATTTATTTACTTCTTCGTTTGTTTACTCTCCCCCCTCTCTCGCCTTCCCCATCCCCACCCCCTTCTCTCTCTCTCTCTCTCACACACACACACGTGCATACAAAGCCTGCTAGACCGTGACTTACATAAAATAAATAAGAATGTACTTCGGAAGAAATTTGGATTCGCACCAATTCTTAATACCTGTATGCACGTGTGGGTGGGCGTGCTTTAAATGCCAGTGCTTAAAGCAAACAAAACCCATTGACGCTTTGAAGCTTTTCTAAAGGGTCCAAGTAGTCTGAGAAATTTAGAAGTGTGTGTGTGTGTGTGTGAGAGAGAGAGAGAGAGAGAGAGAGAGAGAGAGAGAGAGAGAGAGAGAGAGAGAGAGAGATTCCTACACCCCATTTATCCTCGAGCACTTCACCGCTGTAAGGAGAATGTTGGTTTGGCTTGTGTTCAATGGCAACCCAAAGGAATCGAGCTGCGCTAGGTCAAGCCACGACTTCGGAACTCAACTTTATGAAGCAAACAAACAAATAAGCCGCTACCAGAGAAGGGAGAACTTCAAGCCTTGGGCCGCAGCTTCTTTTCGTTTGTGTCTTGATCTACAAGGATTCCTGAACCACCAACCTCAAAGCAAAAGGAGTGGAAGAAGGAGGAATGGGAAGAACCTTCTGCTCTCCTAGAAAAAGATGAAAAAAAGACCCACCCTTCCTTCCTTCCTTCCTTCCTTCCTTCCTTCCTTCCCTACGATATTTTTTTACAGTCCAAGCAGCTGTTTTTCCTCAAAAAGGAGGCTTGCAGCTCCAGAATTCGAGGCGCTGCCTCCTGGGCGAGAAGAAGAGGAGCCTGTCTGCGAAGAGACCTCCATTCATTGTTTACCGTCGCCTGCCTTTAGGTTCCGCTGAAGAGGCTGGGAAATCAGGCAGCCCTCGAGAAGCCGAAGGAAGGCGAGGAGGAGTCGCCGGGGGAAGTTAAACCGCGCACGTTTTATCTGGGTGCTTAGTTAGACTTAGGTTTTCAAAGGACTTTCTTAATTTCCGGATACCTCCCAGCCTTCGCACACAAAGGAGGGGGGGGGGAGTCAGCCTTCTCGGGGATTGTATATTTGGGGAAAGCGAGGTGAAAGGAGCGATCGCCTACATTTGATCTAGTCATGCAAAACGGCCATGAAAATTAATTACAAAAAAGATGGGGAGAAGCAGCGATGTGTGTATCTGTGTATAGGGGTGTGTGCTTGTTTGTTTGTTTATTTCTTGCAGGGCCAGTATAAAAAGAAGCGCTTTTCCGGTACCTGCAGGTCTATATCAAGGGGAGGTATTGAGGAACAGAATTGTGGAATTAGAAGGGGAGATTTATTCTACCCTCCCCCCCCCCCGTGGGTTTTCTGCAAAGGAGGGATGTATTTCATTTTGACTCTGGCCGTGAGCTACGGGAGGCCTGATTTGTGCATCTGGCCAAGAATGGAGCTGAAAATCGATGGACGGCTCCATCCACCACCCTCCAGAAGCTTTGGAGAATTCGAATCGAAGCCCGTTGGCTGGACTCCCATTGGAAAACCAGCCTTTGGCCTGATTCTGCACCTAGGAGCTGTACCGTTAGGGTGGAATCTAATTTGTTCTTCGTTTTGTCATGCACTTGAGGGTTGAAAGAGTCCTTACCTTGGAAAGGCGAAAGGGGATACCTTGCTGGGGGGGGGGGGGAGGAGAATAATCTACACCTCTAAAACAATCTTGCAAGTTTTTTTAAGGTGTGTGACCAAGAGGTTGACTATTTGGAGGTCACTGGTAAGACCTGCAAGGGGAGGCCAGGGGAGACGCGGAAGGCAACCTCAATAGGAGGGGTCACACCTGATCTGCTTTCTGAAGAATCCACTGTCCCACACAGGGGTTCTGCACCCCGCATGATGGGATTGGGACACCCCCGCCCCGGAATCGACTATTGCAGCCCTGCGAGTGGGAGCAGAATCGAACCTCCAGAGTTCTCCCGCGATGGCAGCCGGGGCTAGAGGCTGTAAACCAGAAGCATCCTTTTGACCCACTGCAATCTTCCTTCTTCTCCAAGTACCTCTCTCGGCTCTGTTGCCATCTCCCCCCCCCCCCCAGCCCCACACACTCCCGCCAAGCAATCGACTCTCAGCTCAGGCAATCCTGGCACGGACTCGGAAACTCAGAGGAGAAAGCCTCCACCTTGGGAAGCCGCCCCGCAAACTGTGGAAAGTGGATACAGTTCTGGCTTATCTCTGCTTTGTTACGGGCCTGACGTGAGCCCGCGTCCTGATCTCTCCCCCCTTCCTCCTCCCCCCTCTGCTTCCCCTCCCCCCAATATCACAGGCAGAATTTCATCGAAAAGTGTTACAGTAGGACGGAGCTGCAGCTCCAGAGCATCGCACTGCCCCAAAGAAACCCTAGGAGGGGAGCAACAACTTAGCTCTTGGAGGGGGGCAGCGAAAGGGGGTAGGGGAGAGAAATAGAGAGGAGCGAGGAGGAGGAAAGAAGAGGCACCTCTAGTGAACGTGAGTATGCTTGTTCTCTCAGTCGTGCGGGGGGGGGGAGAGGAGGAATCCAAATAACAACAAATACGCCCCAGCTCTTAAAACAAAGCGAAAACTTTAACGCCTGCGGAAGGGAACCGCCAGACGAGCAAGCCTCCTTTGACTCGCTATGCAGAATAAACGCCCCTTTAAAATGGTTACTTAAAATGGTTACTCTGCTCGAACACACACACACACCCCTCTCAGTCGTCTTTCCATCCCTAGAACTCTTACAGTGTTGGGGTGGGAAAAACAGCCCCCCTTTGATTGTACAAAATAACTGGATGAAGCTTTCCCATTGCTATTTATTTCTCGGGGGGGGGGGGCTTTGTAAAAGAAAAAAGGAAGGAGGAGGAGGAGGAAGAGGAAGAAGAAGAAGAACCAGCCAAACGGTGTCAGCAGGGCTTCCCAACCCGTTCCTTTAGTAGCCAAGCGCCGTCGAGCTGCCTTTGGGCTGGCTGGGAGCCCCTGGATTGTTTAATAGAAAGATTTATATACTAACAGTATTATTTACTTTGGGAGGGGAGGTGGCAGCCTAAGAGTATGCTAATTAGCCGGAGATTGGGGAGGGGGTGGGGAGGGGGTGGAATATCAATTTTTATTGCATCACCTGTCAGGAGTGTCCAATCAGCGCTGGCTTTAGGGGAATTAATTGATGAAGGTGTCTCCGGACGAGCTCACTTCACTCTGTCATTTGATTTGGAGCGAAAGCAGCGGCGGGAAGAGCGGCTGCGTGGCTCTTCTGCCTCCTTCGGCAGCCCCCCGGCTTTACATTCCTTTATCCTGGGCTGGACAGGGGGAAGAGCCGCCAGCCGAAGGCACAGGTAGCGAGCCTGCCGCCTCGGCGCCGTCGTCGAGAGAAAGACCGGGGCCACCGAGCTGATGTATTCCCTCCCCCTCCCCCTCCCCAGGACATGATTTTTTCATTCCCCCCCCCCACCTCCAGGGCTCTTTCCTCGTCTCCCCTTCTCCGTCTTGCGCTTCTGATTTATTTTTAATCCTCCAAAGTTTGATCAGGAATAACACGCTTTGTTCTTTTCCATTCAGCAGGATGCCTTGAGACCAAGTCCAGCATCTGGCTGCGGATTTTTTAAATTGCCTTTTCGTGAGTGGATTTTCTTTTTTCTCCCTCTCTCTCTGCCGCCCCCCCCCCTCGCCGCCTCGCACCTTTTCTTCCGGCTGCTGATCGCCGTTCCGACTGGTGGGGTGCGCGGGGGGCCGTCGCCCACCCGTTTTCCGCTCCCCCTGCCCAGATGCTGGGCTTAATTTAAGGCGCACCATGGGAGACTTGAAGTCGGGTTTCGAGGAGGTGGATGGCGTGCGCCTGGGGTACCTGGTGATCCGGGGCAAGCAGATGTTCGCCCTCTCGCAGGTCTTCACGGATCTCCTGAAGAACATCCCGCGCACGACGGTGCACAAGCGCATGGACCACCTGAAAGTCCAGAAGCACCACTGCGACCTGGAGGAACTGCGGAAGCTCAAGTCCATCAACTCCATCGCTTTCCACGCCGCCAAATGCACCCTTATCTCCCGCGAGGACGTGGAGGCGCTTTACACCTCGTGCAAGACCGAACGGGTCCTGAGAACCAAGCGCCGGGGAGGCGCCAGGCCGGGCCAGGACGCCCTGAGCCCCGACCCCTACGCGGCCTTCTGGAAAGACGGCGGCAAACTTTGGCTGGGCTTGAATGGGGGGGCTGCAAGCCTGGCCAGCAGCAGGAAGAAAGCAGCCTGGCGCACCGCGGCGGCGGCGGCGGCGGCCCAAGCAGGAGCTTTCCTACCGGCCTCGGATCTACCTCATTTTTGGAGCAAATCCGCGGGGCGCAGTTTGCCGAGCCTGGCCCGATCGCCCAGCAAAGGGTCTGTAAACTATGAAACGGCCCCGCTTGGGCCCCGCTACGTCTCCCTGGCCACAGAGCCGCCTTGTTTTCGGAGCCTGCTCTGCTCCAAGCATCCTCATTACTATTACCACTCCTCGGCCGCCATTGCCACTCAGCCAAAGCTGGCGGCGGCGGCGGCGGCGGCGGCGGCGGCGGCAGCCTCCCGAGGCAAATCGCTGGGTCTGGGCTGCAGGACGAAGCGGAAAAAAAGCACCGAGAGGCGCTTCTCGGCGGGCTGCGGGCGGCGCGTGGTGATCCTTCCCCGAGCTTGCAAAGCAGCCGGGGGCGCCGTGGCGGAGAGGCTGCCCGGATTGAGCGGTTTCCTGGCCCCGCAGCCGGCCCAGGCTTTCCCAGAGCCTTACAGCAGCGACTCGGAATCCAGCTCCTATTCGGATCACGCAGCCAACGACTCCGACTTCTGCTCCAGCCTGACCAGCACCAGCAATTCCGGTTCCTCGGAGGAGGAAGAGGAGGAAGGCAGCTGCGCCTCGGATTCCAGTGAACTGAGCTCGGACGAGGAAGAGCAAGAAGAGGAGGAGGAAGAGGAGGAGGAGGAAGAGGAGGAGGAGGAAGAAGAAACCAGCTCGGAATCCGATTCCAGCTCCGGGTCCAGCCAAGTCTCGGTCCAGAGTATCCGCTTCAGGCGCACCAGCTTCTGCAAGTCGCCCAGCCTTCTGGCTTCAGCCGGCCTCGCGCACCACCCGCCCCATGCGGCTGGCCACGAGGAGTTCCCTGGTCCAGCGCAAGCCGTCAAATGCGAAGCGTCGGAAGAACCCGAGGACTGGAGGACCCCGGCTGGCTGCGTTCCAAAAGCCGAGCCGGGCTTGGACTGCACCGCTCACCCTGCCGGCAGCGCGCGCTTAGGCGAGCTGGAGCAGCCCGCGGCAGGAGGCAGTGGCGGCGGGGGAAGGTCCCCGCTGGCTGGCGAGGACCACTCCACCCCCGTGCCTGACGCAAAGTCTCCAGACCCGCCTGGGGTCCCCTGCTTAGCCTGCGGGGACCCCTCGCCTAGCTCGAAGCCAAACCACCTTTTGCCCCAAGCAAGATTTCTCGGCGAGGTCAAGATCTGCCAGCCTGCCCTCGCCCTTCTCCCTCACCCTTCTCCCCTTTCTCCAACTGGTGCAGAGAGCCCCGCTGCTGCCCCAGCCCAGCTGTCCAGGGAGCCCCCAGGAAGTGCCCAGCTGGATGCGCGGCCAGCCCCCTGCCAGGACTGTTCCCAGGGAGCTGCTGTTGCTGCTGAAAGTCCCGACCCCCAAAGCCATGCCCAGCCTCTGTCCCTTGTGCCCATTGCCCAGATCAAAGTCGAGGACAGCAGTGGTAACGCCGAGTACGGGGCCCTCCCAGTCCAGACTCCACTCAAATGGGAAGGGAGCGACCAGGAGACCAAGGTGGAGGCCGACCGCCAGCCGTCCCCGCCGCCGCCCAGCCCCACCCAGCATCCTGGGGGCCTTCTGCTGCCAGCCAAGGCAGACCCCACCTGCCCGGAGGACCCTCCTAGCCCTCCCGTGAGCCGCCCGCCTCCCGCGCCTCTGAGCCAGGCCCTCCTTGCATGCACTTTAGGCGTTGCTTCTGCTGCCAAACCTGAGGATGGGGATTACAAATTTGGAGCCCGGGTGAGGAAGAACTACCGGACCTTGGTCCTGGGCAAACGAGCCACCATCCCAAGTCCAGCACCACTCAAGCCAAACCTGAAATCTGTACGCGGCCCCCGGCCACCCCCTGGGAAACTCCTGGAGGCCCAGGAAGGCACCTTGGAGGACCTGGCTGTTCTTAACCGGCGCAAGAGGGTGGCCAGCAACGTGGCTTCCGCCATCAAGAGGCCGTTCAGTTTCCTGGGCAACTTTCCCTGCCCCCCCTCCTTAGTGGTTGGCCTGGACGGGGATCTCTTGCCAGCCTATACCTTAAACAGTGCCAAGGGTGCCCAACCACCGCCCAAGGCCCATCCTGTCTGGAAATGGCAGCTGGGCGGGTCAGCAATACCTCTTCCCCCCAGCCACAAATTCAGGAAATTTCATTCATGAAAGAGCTTGAATGGGAACTCTACTTTTATGGTTGTTGTGTGGATGGCTTGGGTTTCTGGATTCATCCTGATAATAATAGTAACAACTAATATTATTATTATTATTTTGATTCTCCCCCTTTCCCAGCACCTTCTTTTCATTACAGTTGAGGGTCTCTACTCTGGATTGTTTTTCTCCCATTGCATCTGCTTGTATTTTGATTTTTGGAATTCTAGTTTATCCCTCCTGGTCACTTGGGGGAAGAAAACAGCAACAAAAATCGGATTACAATTTATTTTTTTTTGCCATGAAAACAGATCGTGGGGGAAGAGGGTAGTAGCGTGCATGGAGGGGGAGAGATCTAACATTCCACAGACTACTTCAAGCAAAAGTCTCAAGTTAATTAAAAACAAAACAAACATACACCTCAGTGGACTCTGTCAAAGCTGGAACACTTTACCGTCTCAGATTGCTAATAATGCACCCGGTACCTCAATTCAACTGCTACAAGTAAATGTTTGGGGTTTGGGATTTTTTAGTTGAAAGATTATTCAAATGAGCCATTAATATGTAATGCACTAGATCTGGAGCATGGAAGTCTGTACAATTCCATTCAATTTTCTTCAGCAAGAAGTTGCACAGGGACATATCTCTATCATTCAGTTGCAGGGGGTGGGTGGGTGGGTGGGAGGTTCTTCTTAACTTCTAAGTATCCCCCCACTTCCCAATCCCCACCTCATCTCCTTTCCATCAAAATAACTTACATGCCTACAGCTAGCAGAGTGTGTGTTTCTAGATCATCACTGGGACAGTTGCTTTTTTGGCAGCTTAAAATCAATAGAAGCAGTTAAATTTAGTTGAGTATTTGTTTAAGATTAAAAATAAAACGATCCAGGACAAGTCAGTTTTAGTAAAGTAAGGGAGGAGCTTTCTGTCCCTTCCCATAATAAATTGTTCAGATTGACCACTCATGTCATATCTTGGCATATCACAGACCAGACTTGTGCACGTTTAACTTAGAAAGCCCCCCTCCCCCCCCAGTTCACTCTGAAATGATTGATAGGGACTGCAGGCTTAGATGAATTAGGATTGTGGTGAAGCAGATTGAAGCTATGTTTTATTTGGAAAGATGAAGGAGTATCCATAAAATGTGTCTCTCTCAGTTTCAGAAAAATCAGGATAATGCTATTTTCTCAGACTCCTGTTGCAGGAAAATGCAATCACACCTCCCATGTTTAAATGCAACAGAAGCCCCAAGGAGAATCCCTTGCTTTCCGTAGCTGCTGTGGTCACCCAAACTCAGGTGTCTGAAACCAGGATGTGTCACTGTTTTCTTCACATGCCTGGAAACTTGACTTTTCCCAACCATCCTATCTTTGTAGCAGGATCATTTTTTTTACTGCACATGACAATCAGAGGCAATTGTCTATATTTGCACTAAAAACTTGACATAATTGAAGCAGGCGGACTTCTAGAGTCCGGCCATTGGTGAGACATGCCAGTGTAATATGTTGTGATAAGGGAAGCAGTAAATCAAAATGATGGAAATTTGCACTCTTGGAAAAAGCATGCTTTAGCTTTATTTTCAATTAAAACACTGTTTAAAAAAGAGAGAGAACGTCCATATACTTCTTGCAGGATTATCCGTTGTTTTTCACTCTTTTGTGAGGTGGGCGGATGAGAAGAGTATAAAGCTTTGGTTGGAGGGACCGATACTTCTAGAGGTTAATTGTTGTTCCTATAAAACTGTGATGAAAAGGAAATAGTCTCACAATAGTTGTCAATTATGTTATATTTGTGGGATAAGTGAGGAACTTTTGCAAAGTTAAATAGATCCCCCTGAAAGCTGCTGAATCAGCACTTTGGGTCTGCTTCTCTGTCCTGGGTTATTCTTCCTTGCTCAGATTTTATTTGAGAACACATCTTTCTTTTAAATTAAAAATGCTCAAGGATTTCATTTATGGGGCAATCCCAAGAGAATGATGTATCTTCAATTGCAAAAAAACAAAGCAACAAGGCACTGTTTATCCTGAGCCTCAGAGTCAACATTTCTTATGGAAATGTGATGCACATGTTGTTATTATTTACAATGTTGACATTCCTGCCCTGGGCAATACCTCCCTTCCTTGCTTCTATAGATTGCAAATAGACCCGGGCTAATTTCTTCTCTCTCTATCTCATACCAGACACAGGTAGGAAGTAATGTCTCTTTCCGTAAACAATGTGCAAGAGCCAAATGTATTTAGAAGTACTTTCACCCGCTTGCATGGTCAGTACTCCCTCTTACAGGCTTACACTTCTAATTTATAGGGCTGCCTTATGTATTTAGTTGTTTTGCTAAAATGTGGTGCTTTCAAAAGGTGGGGATGAGAATGCAAATGAAATTGTTCTGGCAGAAATGTTGCTCTGGATGTATGTGTGTCTAGGCATGTGTCACCCAATCTTGAATCAATGAATTTGTTTTGGCTTAGGATATCCTTCTCTCCTTTGCCTTTTACTTTTCCAGCAACCCCTAAAGTGATTTGCAAAAGGTCTTCCACCCCTTTGGGAAGAGAGACTGGCCAAAAGACAGCTGGTCCTAAGATCTGCCACCCCCTCCTCCACATAAACCCACACAGGCTTTCTCCACTAGGCAATGCCTTCACCAATGGAAGGATCTTTTTTGGCTTCTGTACTAAAAAGAGTAGGGCAAATGTCAACATTCCACATTTTGGACTAGCTTAACTTTCAAATGTAAGAATAACTTCTAAAAAATAAACTAAAACTAAAACTGGCCGCTTGTTACCACCTCACCCTTGGGTTTTCAAGGCTAATTTGCTGGTTATAGTTTTGAAAAGTTGCAAGATAAAGAACACTTAGCTTTTCATGCTGCTTTTTCCATTAAAAAAGTGGACTGATTGCTCAGTAAAAACAATCCTCTAAGAAAACTGCCCACTCTTGAATCTTCCCAAATTCTAGAGAGCTCACTTACTTCAACATCTGTAGCCAGGGCCCTTTTAAGTCTCTGAGAATCCTAGGGGGCAAAACATCCATTTATCCCCTTCCCCCTCCCTTTTCATTGCTTCTACATATTGATACAATTTTTTTCCTCCATTGTTTTTTCCACTGAAGTCAGTGGCTAGTGAATAGGAGTACATGGAAAACCCCAAATGCTGAAATAATGCTTGACTATATATTATTTTAATTTATGAATTTTACAGCCTTGGATTAAAGGTATTGATCCACCTGATCATTTCAAATACTAAATCATACTTGGATGATGTGGGACTAAGGACAAATGCTTCTACTGCCTCCATGATTAGTTTTTGGGTTTTTTTTTAAGCCCTAGTTTTAAGAGAAAAAGTGGGTCAGGCTTTTTTTTTTTTACACAAATAAATGTAAGGAGAAAAAGAGGGGTCATAAGTCCAGCTGGATGTTTCCCCCTGTAGCAACTCCTGTGGGTCCAAGAGATTCCTGCCCTATTAAGAATGCTGAGGGAAACAAAAAGCCACACCCTCCTTGTCTTACCACAGAACCAACCCCTGGTATTCTGTTGGTCTGCTTTGCAGCAGAGAGTTTTACAGAGTGCAGCCCAAATTAATGACCTGAGGAATGTCTGCCTGTCCTCCCTAGAAAGTGAGAACTTCTTAGCATTCAGGAGAAGGCATGCTTCATTTTTCAACAAGGCCTGAATGTAGGTGAAATGTTCTTATTTTAATATTCCCACATGGAAACATACCCATCAGAACCCCCCTATACACAAGCATGAATATACACAGGCATGTTCTTGGGGCTAAACTACAGATAAAAATTGACTTCATCTACTAACAGATACTCAGAGCTTCACCTTGGAAGCCCACATCACAGAAATTCTTCCCATGCCAGGTGACTGAGAAATGATCTCCACTCACTCAACACAAAGTAAATGCAGGACTTTGTATATCCAGCATTGAAAAGGGAATGGATGTGCAAATGGTTTTCAGGAAAAACCAGGCCTTTTGCCATCAGTTCAAGGTTTGAAAAAGGAGATTGCCCCTAGAAGCCCAATCATTTTTAACTGAAGAGGCAAAATTATTTTAATAAATGAAAAACAAAGCTCTCATTTCGGTTGTTTATTCTAAACACCACTAGGTAGTAAAAAAGAAAGAAAAACCATGTCTGGTTTATGGAAGGCTGCTCTTCATGTGTTTTTGCAATCATATATATATATATGATTATATATCTCATATATATATATATAAATAAATAAATAAATAAAATGTGTGTGTGTTTGCCTGAGTGCCTCCTCTTCTTACAAAAATTTAAATATTTCGGCAATAACAGCAAAATCTGTGGGGGGGCATATATATGCCCACCCCACACAGATTTTGCTGTTATGGCCAAAATATTTAAATTTCTGTAAGAGGAGGAGACATGAAATCATGTCTTGTTTCATTTTACAAGTGTGAGTATGCTTAGAGTTGTGCTCAAAAGTGGCCTTTGGGAAACACAGATACAAGACAGGAAGCGCTTGCTTGCTGTGGTTTTTTACAGTTAAGACACTTGCGTTAAAAAAAGAAAGAGGGGGGGAAAGATAAGAAAGAAAAGTTCATGATTCAACTGCATCTCCATTTGGGGTGGCAGAAAGTTTCCTTTCAGACAGAAGCTGATAGGACCCTTCTCCCCTTCCGATATCAGCATGACAAAGGGCAGGATTTTACTTAACTAAATTGCTCTTGTAAACATCAGACCTTGGTAAAATATTTTCCTAGGAATTCTGTAGATCAGCTTTGCAAAGAAAATACAATCATGCGCATTGGGGGGGGGGATGTTTAAGGGACAGAACTGCTGGCTTTCTTACTGTTGACCAAGACAAAGATTGCATACCCCTATGTTGACTAAATGCGCTTCCCCTAGATCCAAACCCGACTAAAGTGTGTGTGTGTGTGTGTACACGCCTCGCATGGCGTGTTGTAATTTCTGTGCGTGTCTATTCTGATATAATTATTTGAGTTGCCCTGCTTCTTCCCCCTCCTCTCTTCTTCTCTCCCTTTCCTTTTCAATCCGAGGCAGCCCCACAAGCCCCAACGTTAAAAGGGCCGAGATGTTTTGCATGAAGCTCTCACAATAGGGGTTGAGAGAATTGACAGTTTCAAAAACAAGGCGCTCCGTCCTTTCCAGATGCCGAAACCACCTCCCTCCTCCTCCTCCTCCTCCTCCTCTCCCCCTTCCTTCTCCTGTACCTTCCTCGCTGCTGGTGGCGTTAGGATGCTCTGCGAAGCTACGGCAACAGCTGTGTTTGTAAACAGGGGAGGGAGGGGTGAGCACGGGTGGAGAGCCGGCAAAATTGCCCGCGAATTGGGGGAGAGGGCCGGCTCAGGAACAGCCCCACATGTCGGTTTCCCAGCGAGGAAGGGACCGGAAATGAGTCTCCCCACTCCGGGGCTTTCCTAGGGGCACGGCCCCTGCGTGCATCCCAGCAGTTGGGAAGGATGGAGGCGGTGGGGCGAAGGAGAAGGCGGCTCCCCGTTTGCCAGCCGCGGCGTCGCCATCTTGCCTGCTTAAAAAGAACCTCGCGCTGTTTCTTCGCCCCGGCTGGCCTCTCCTTGTGTCTCCGGCCTTTCTCTTCCTCTTTTCTTTCTCCCTCGGCCTGAATGTGTTACCAGCTCATTAGGCGAAGCGGAAGGGCCTCTCGGAGGAGTCGCCCAGAGACCCACTTCAAGGTGGCCTTTCAGAGGCCAGAGGGGAAGGCCTAAGCGCCGCCTTGAAGGCCTCGGCTTGCTTGGGCCCGGCCTCGGTCGCCTTCACTCCCCGCAAGCTCCTCTCCTTTTGTCTCCTGCCTCGCCGCCGCCGCCGCCCCCCCCCCGGGCTCTCCAGCTTCCGCGCAAGAGCTGGCCTTCGGCGGGCCTCCCCGGCCCTCGTGCCTTTTCCGGGTCAGCCGCGGAGCGCCAGGGCACAGAAACGCAGGGTCTTTCTCCCGGCCAGAGCGGGGAGGATGCAGCTTCCCAGGCGCACCAGTAAGGCCACTCCAGAAAAGGGCAGCTCGCTTGATGCATTGAGGGCGACCCACTGACAGCCCTTCGCCCCCGGCATCTGCGGGCAGAATGGCCCGGGAGCCCTTGTCCATTCTGGCTCTCAGCGCTTTCCACCCCCCCCCCGGGCGAAATCCTGCAAGCCTCGCTGGCTCCTGGGTTGGGGACCAGGCTTGCAGGTCAAAGGACGGGCGCCGTCGCCCAGCTGGCTTGAGCGCCGTCAGCTCCGGCGTGAGAAACGCAAACGCCCCGGGCCGGCCATCAGATGCCGGGGATCAGTTTGGTGTCTTTTTATTGTTTGGAGGTCACAGTCCCTCCTCAGCCATTCTGCCATTTAAAGCGAGTTTAACGATGACGGGGGGGGGGGGGGATGAAAGAAACTACCCCGGACGGTGGTGGCGACAGCGTTGGCCAAAAACCGCACCCTGGTTGTTTACTCTGCAGTTGGAAAATGCGCTGGAGAGTTGTAAAGTGTGTGAAATTAGGCACTAGTCTCTTAAAGAGTGCCTAATTTCTAGTAAATAGCCAGGCCTTTGTCAATGGCTTTATTATGTTGTTTCTTGTTAATTGTTGAGAAAATCCCCATTGTGGCGTGTGAATAGCTTTATGAGCTAACCTGGTCAGTGGGGCAATAAGGGGTAGTAAATGGCTGCCTGTTTTAAAGAGCTGAGGCTGGGATCGGTCGTGGCCGAAATGAGGTAGCGGGGACGTTTCCTTCATCGCTCCCTCCTCCAAGGTGCGTCCCCCCCACCCCCGATCGTTATACGCAGGGCTAGAATCTGACACATGTATGCACGCGCGCGCATACACACACGTAAACGCAGTAGGGGTATATTATTTCCAATTCCCCAACTCTTTGTGGCTGTTCCTCGATTTGGCTTCCTAGAAAAGATACAGGAACATCCGCTCTTGCAAGCT
Organism: Charina bottae; assembly: GCA_023362775.1. NCBI lineage: Eukaryota > Metazoa > Chordata > Lepidosauria > Squamata > Charinaidae > Charina > Charina bottae. Next base: position 47,364,792 of record JALMGJ010000007.1, on the reverse strand, counting down.
TTACAGCAGAAGACATTTTGAGATGGCAACTTAACTCTTTCAAGCCGAGGCATATTTCCACATTTACTCAGAAAGAGGGGCCAAGTATTTCCTATGTGGCTGCTGCTATCACAACACACACACACACACATTTTACTTTGGAGGAAGTTGCCTTGAAATCTAAAGGTTCCACCGCCTCGTCGTTCTATGTGATAAAGGGAGCAGAGGAGGCGTCGGAGCCAGTGCCGGTGGGCTGATACAGGAAATGTGCCTGGGAAATGGAGGCTAGCGATTGCAAAAGCAAGGCCGCTCTGCTTGGATTCTCTGGCACTTCAAAATGTTTCCCAAATCCAGACCCCTAGAAATTTTGACAAATAACGATTACAGCCTGTGGCAGCCTTTCCCAAAGCTCAAAAAGTCGTCTTTTTCATAAAAAGAGAAAGATAGTCCCTTTTAAAGAGAGAAGAAGAGAAGTATTACTGTAGTGGAGAAAGGGCGAAAATGCACCAACTTCTTCCATCTATGAAACAAAGGCCCATCGACTAGATGCGTGTAATTCTTAGTAAACACCTTTGGGGATTGCAAGACGGAACCCCCTCTGCGTAGAGAAAAAAAATGAAAACTCATTGCAACAATATGAGGGGGACGTGATTGTGTAGATTCAGCATTCAGTTCTTTCAATTCAACCCTTTTAACCAAGGAGGGGTCGTTTATTTTTGTTTTTAAAAACCCAAAGGGCTTTTGTTTGGGGGGGGGGAGATCCCATGTGGGTAAGATTTGGACAGGGGGGTTGCAGGCAAGCGCTGGCCAAAGCGACAGTCCCAGCGAGATTCGGGCGAGGACAGACCCGGCGTGGCTGCTAAAGCGAGAGCTTTTCACTCTCTGGTTTTCAAAGGAAAAGGGAAGGGCAGCTGGTTTGGCGCAGCGGCAGCTGAGCTGCGACACTACACGCCGGATTCTCGGCGCACGTGTGTCCCTGTATTATAAACCGCACTTCGGATGCAATGGAAATACCCAGAGCCCAAGCCCGAAAATGCGCGCTCGCCCTGGGTCTCTTTCGCAGTTCCCTGCTCCGAGAGGGGCCAGTAACATGCCCGCCGGCCCGCCCGAGACTCGCTTCAGGGCCGCTTCTCCTTTCGCCTCCGAGCCTAAGCGTTGGGCCTAGGAAACATTCCCAGATTTCATTAAAACATAGCCAGACAAAACGGGGGGAAATATAGTTAACGCGCTACCACTTAGCCTTATTTATTTACTCCTCGATCGTGGTTGGTCGCCGGCCGGGCTCTGAACTCCACAGGGCTTTCTCTTTAAAGAGCTTTATGATCCCGGCGTGAGTTTTGTGAAGAGACACCCCTTTCCTCAGAAATCGGGGAAAGACGCGGCATTTACAATGTCCCCTCCCCTCTCCTTCCAGGTTTAATTTCCTCTCTCTCTCTTCCTCGCGAGAAACGGGATGCTTCCATCAAACACTATTTGCTTTTCAACGTTATAGATACATTCTAAAGACCGTCCCAAACTCTAGTTGAGAAGCAAGTCTGAGGTACGTTGAGATAAACCATCCCATTTAAACGTTCGCTCGGGTCAGTTCACATTTCCCCTCTCCCCCCCCCCCCCCCGCTTCCTTTTGCATTTCAAACAGCGATCTCCTTCGTCCGGCCCACCCCCACGCCCGCTTTGTGTCCAAGCAAACGGGGAGAAAACAACGACCCTGGGCTTCTCTTTTAAAACCTCCATCCCAAAGAAAGATCCATGCCAGGCTGCAGCATCTCTATAAATCTGGGAGGTTTGATCTGGTTCTGTCGATTCACAGCATTCTGATGCTAATTTGGGGTGATTCCGTTTTGCAGTTTTACAGGTTAAGGGACACTGAAGTGCTCGAAATTAAAATAAATCAGGCAAGCGTGTGTGTGTGTGTGTGTGTGTGTGTGTGTTTAGTTTGCTTTCCAGATGAAGTAGATCTGTTGCCTTACTAGGCTAGATCACCTCGTATGAACAGTGAGAAAAATCGAGAGAATCCCAGGATTGTCCGGAATCTTCTGTATGTTTTCTTCCTATGTTTCCTGCACCCTTTAATCCCAGGAGCTTTTACTCAGGCAGAAGGTCCACTGAAAGCAGCAGGCATTGTTTCTAGGTAAATGCATATGTGTGAGAGTGAATGACTGAATGTTTGTTCGAAAGAAAGAAAGAGAAAGAGAGAAAGAGAGAAAGAAAAGAAAAGAAAAGAAAAGAAACAAAACATATTTATATGGCTCCTGGCTGGGTTATAAAATTTGGGGGTACAGTTCAAACACACAAAAATTAAAAGCCCAAACTGCATTAATTCTCCTAAAAGGGTTTATGGTGTATTTTAGCAGAAAGGCAAGCCTTTATATTGTACATAATTGTTCTTCAGGAAGATCTACTAAAGAACAGAGGAAACTTGGCTATATACAGACTTTCTGCTCCTAGTATCAAGTAACCGACCGCGTGCCAACCTGTCCTACTTTCTTAAACCTGCACCTTGACCTCTCTAGGATAAATATCAATTTTTAACTTTGTTTCTTACTCCACAAAAAATGAAACGTGTGGCATATCTGACAAAGGGAGCCAGGTTGGACACAGGCAGCTGGGGACTGGGCTCTTCCCACCATTCTCCACCTGAGAAATATGAACGTTGTGGATTCTTTAGGCAGAAAAGCTGACCCCCCCCCTCCCCGGGGAAGTGGGTGTTGGCCCAAAGGCTCCTGGAGCAACTTGGTGGAAAAGCAGCTTGTGAGTTTTTCATTCTCTCAGTCACTGGGCCAATATATGTATTTTTTTCAGATAAGAGCTCAACATAGATCATAGAAAAGGCTTTAATTGTCTCTAGAAGAACCAGAGGGGGCTACAGAGTCCACTTGGTGAATATGTGGCTTGCACCTATGCAGACTTGCCAGCCAGAGTTTTTCAGAGGGGAGAACATCTCTGGATTTTGTGAATGATGGCTGAGAAACTGGATTTGTACCACCTGGCTTTTTTGGGTGTATAAGTGGAGTTCAGCCAATAGGCTGGTGAACCAGCGTCCTTAGGACTTTTCTCTTCCTAGAAGACCACACCAGTGATCTCCTGGCACTACCCATTCACTGCCTTGCTGCAAGGGAACTGCTTCAGCACATACTGGCAACAGCTAATCACCATACGGTGAACCAGCACAGCAAGCCACCCTAGAATCTATTTCATCCTCTTGACGAATGAGTTGGGGCCTCGTAACTACACGAAGGCAGTTTCAGTCAAAGGCTTGAGGAAAACAACTAAATCAGAGTCTGATCTAGAAAAGAGTTACTCACTCCAACCCGGTTGCTTGACAAGCCAAGTTGGAGGCTGGCCTGAAATGCCCTTTTGTCTTACTTCTTGCAGGACGTTTGACTGGTCAGGTCTTTGCTTTTAGTCCTGAGAAGAATGAAGCTCCCTCCCCGCACCTTAAACTCCTTGGTTAGGATGGAAGGAATTTTCTTACAAAAGGAAAAGGCAACCTGGATTTTTAAGATGTGACTTCCATTGGAAACTGCAGGTTTTGGAGAGTTATATAATATATGCATTTTCTGCAAAATTTCTTCTGGGTTACATCTAGCCCAAGGGAAAGTATAATATAATATTAGACAATATTGAGATGAACAGTATTTGTGGTTGCCTGTTTTTCCTTCTTTATCTAATTACTTATTCCTTAATTGCTGGGGTCTGTATGCCAGTCCAGTCCAGGGGGATTCTGAGCATCTTCTTCTTATAGTAAAAGGGATAATATACAAAAAGAGTATAATAAAATTACAAACTTGGGTGAGAAATAGTAGCAAAAGTTTCTACAAAATAAGATAGAGGGGGAAAACATCCCAACACGATCCATCAACCTATATTTTTGGTGGATTCTATCATTGATGCCATTTCTATTGGGATTGCTCTTATTTCACTGCAGTCAAACAACAAATGGAGTGTTGTTGCACCTTTAAGACTGCTCCATGAACTATCACTCAAGCTTTCATTAAGTTTAGTTATGCTTCTGATAAGGTGGGCTAAAAAGTTAAGCCTAAGGTAGTCTCAAAGTATCCTCATACTCTTTCGTGTAGATACCTATCCCATGCCCAGCCCAATACAATGTAACCCTCTACACGGGGAAAACACAGATCTACTTCTCCGGCAACGCCGCGCCGATTTCCTACATCCACCCCTCCCGCCCCCACCTTCAGGGGCAGGTCTTTAGCGGCGACTAAATGACTAACTTGCTCACTCTGAAGGAATCGCTCGTGAAAGTGTAATTTTTGCAGCGAATGCCCCGAGTTCTCCTTCACCGAGGACTGGGGAGAGAGTGGTTTTATGCCGGGGCTGGCTGGAGACCAGGCTATTCCCGTGCCTTTGAAAACCAGCACCGCTGCGGACTTTCCAGTTTGGTTCCGTAGCTTTGAGGGGGGGATTTCCTAGAGAAGGGATTGGACACCAAGCCTGGCTTGACCGGGGAGGGAGGGAGGGTGTGTGTGTAGGGGGGGGGGGCAGCCTAGATTCCGCCTCCTCTCTGGCCCTTTGGAGCATTTCGGCTGCTTTAGAAATATGCAGAAACCCGAAAAATGACGCCGTTCAGGAAGGTGAGAGAAGAAAATCTGGGGAGGGGAGGGGAGAATCCCGCCGCCGCCGCCGCCGCCGCCCAGAGAACAAAGTTGAAGCCCTCTGCTCTTTGGGTTCCTCGTCCTCGGTTTCTGCTTCTGCCATCTCCTCGCTCCCGGGCACATTTCGCATTTTCCTGCAAGGCGACGCTTGACTGAATATGAAGATAAGGGCTGCTGTTTGGGAGGCGGGAGGTTTCCAGGCGATTCCCAGGCTTTATCCCGGTCCACCTATCTGCACCCCCGCGGTTGCAATCGGAATCTCTAGCCGTTGTGAAATTTCAATGGCGGATCGATACTGCCCTGTCGCAGAGAAGGCGAGGGGCAAAGCGAGGAACGGGGGCTGCCGGCTCCAGACTGGTGGGTTGCGAACCGGCATGTCCAGGAGATGTTTTTAAAGTCTTCCTAGTGGCTAAAGTTGATGTCCTCCAGTGATCCCTCGAGTGTATTTTTATAAGATCCACCCCAGGCGAAAGCCAACGGGAAGCTTTTCGAATATTACAGATTGCAACTCCACCAAATATCATCTGGAATAGATTGATTTATGTATCTTGGGATAATCGATTTATGTATCTATGCCAATGGGGCTGAATAGCAAGTTACGGATTTAGGGAGGGAAGAAACGAGGTAACAATTTGGGGGAGGCCGATGTAGACCCGCAGTCCCGGGCCTTTTCTATGCTCCTTCTGCACAACGAGGCTTAAGCAGGACGATGCAGCAATCGCCATTCCTGTAAAGAGAAAGAAGGGAATAAGGATCGCCAAAGAAGGGGGAGGGGGGGCCTTGTAGACTCCTTGCTTGGGACACCGAAACAAGCCGGGATTTTCAAAAGAAACCGTGGTCGCTACTTTTGTTGGCGCAGATCACGTGAAAAACAGCCACTTTATTGTGAATAGCAGGGAAATACATTGAATTATAGTCAACCGCTTCCCTTTTCCTAGAAAAGAACCCAGAGGCCACCACAGGCGAGTTTTCCCAAGCGAAAAGAGCATTTTCCTATACAAAGCAAACAACCACATTAAAATGTACAAATTACCTTCTAAAAATTAATCTATGCCTAAAATCTAGCACACACATTTTCTTGAGAGCGCGATCCATCGCTCGCAGAACCTTTCATAGACTCTTAGAAGCGTGGAGGAAGAGTTAATTTTTGCTCTCCACCATCAACCATACTAATGTCTTCTTTGCATTCTCTATTCTCTCTCTATTTATTTTTCCTCCACTGATGTCAGTAAACAGGAACACCCAGATATTACAATTTTATCTGATCATTTCAAATACCGAGTAATACTTTTGATTCGGTCCCCTCCGTATCTGAATCCCTGGGCAAGGGGGGGGGAGGGCGCAAGATGGGCTCTTCCCCCAAATTGTTAAAAGTAGTTAGAAAGAAAGTACATTTAAACTTGCCAAATGTGTTCATCTATGCTTTAAAAAATTGGAGGTACTTCGAAAGAAAGAGATCAACCTGAAAAAAATCGCAGTAGATTACATGCCCTGAGACGTGATTACTACCAATAGAAGAGAATATTATGTAGCTCAGGGTTAAACTGACGGTTAAACAATCAAGCAGAAAACAATATCCTAATCAAGGAACTACCAAGGAGAAAACCACACCCCCACCAACACTGGCAGGGCAAGCTGCTGTATATAAACAGGGAGCAAACCCCACACTCACTGGCACTGATGATGTTACCTAGTTGGGTAATGAAACGTCTGCAAGCAAACAGCCAAGCTTAGAGAGCACCAAGGACTCCACATGATTACTAGTTAAGCATCCGGACAACCAAAGTGAATGGGGCAAGAGCTCTGCTCCCCTAGGGTGGATCTACACGCCTCTGTAAAACCCCAAAGGGATCTCCTTAAAGCTGAATCCCCTGTTTCCGTGGGATCCTGTCGGAATTGGTTGGAAACCCATTTGGTTTACAGCAAGGGGATATTCCCTCCCAGATCTTGTCTCCTAAAGATCTCCTCCGGAGGCTCTGGCTTGGAAGAAGGGCTTAAGATCCAGGTTGATTTGGAGGCAAACCCGAAGTGTGGCAAGGGTTGCTTACTTTCGAGTAGACCTGCCTAAGATCGCGCTAGGGCTTTCTTTTGCCGGCCACCTCGTTGCCAGCAGGTCTTGGAAAAAGCCGGGCGCGCATTGGATGGGTGGGTGTGCATGGAAGGAAAGAAGGAAGCCCTTGCTGGAGAAAACTCAGTATTTTCTCAGGACCGGTGTCCATACTCCGAAGGGGGGCGGAGATCCCAACCTGACTCTTTTTGCCCAGTTCCGCCGCTGCCAGCGAGATCAGGCCGGCCCCTCTTTTAAAGGGCCGGGAGAACTTCGAGTGTTCCCGCGCGGGTGGTGGAGGGAGCTGCCGGCAGGCCCCACCCCAGACCCGGGCCTCTGTTTCTCGGGGGTGAAGAAGTGGCCGGCTTTGTGCTTGGAAAGGCAGATGCCGGAGGGACCACCGTACGTGCTGGGACTTGCCCCCCCACCTCCACCCCAAAGGAAGGGGGATCATTACGGACTCTCTTTTCTTCTGCTCGCTTTCTCCTACAGGGCTCGCCCTTTGTTCTGGCTGGGGCCAAACAGCTGCTTCTGAGCCCAGCGGACGGGGCAGCTCCCGCTGAGTGCGGCGGGGGGCGGGGGCGGGGGGCGCTGTCGTAGCTTGGATCCTCGGAAGGCCGGTGGAGGGGATCCTTGGGGGGAGGGGGGTCCGGGGGGGACTTCCCCCTTTTCCCATTCCGAGGGCACCTTATCAATTACGAACGGGGCAGGGGGGCTCCGTCAAACCACGGGGTGGAGGGGGGAGAACCGTGAGGGCAATTGTGCTGGGCTACCTTGATGAGCTGCATTGATGGATCTATAATTCCTGTTCAAGGTTGGAATGATCATCAGAATCAGAATGTTACTTTTATACCTGTGGTTTCCTGACACCATTGGCCAAAGAAATACAGTATAGGGGGGAAATTACACCCATGGAGAATGCAGAGAGAAGAAGGGGTGGGAGTGATGAAAGGAACACTCTGCCCCAGAGCCTCGAAAAAGGCCTGGGGACTGTGGAGAAGTCCGAGTCTTCTCAGGAGCCTCTGCTTGGTTTTCCACGTTTTCAGCCTTGTGTTAGAAGTAAATTTTATCTTACCAAGTTCGTTCCTGAGCCGGGAGTAAAGAAACTGACCAATTGCATGAAGTTAGGAGTTTATTCACCCAAGAGCAAAAGCAATGACAGCAAGCTGTTAGGTGGGCGGCCGCTACAGCACATTATATAGATTCCATTCAACTCCTCCTTTAGAAGACCACCCCTTACTCAGTTACCCATACTCCACCTTACCCTCATTCCATATTAGGAATTTCCTTCCTTCACTCCATATTAGGAACTTCCTTCCATCCTTGCTAGGGCTCCTTGACCATTATTAAACAATATATTTCCCCTGGAGAAGCTATCCTTGGAAAGTACACTTTATCTTTCTATGGGCACAGCTATCTATCAAGGCCTGCTAGAAAGGAAGGGTAAGAAAGTTAACAAAACTCTTCAAGGAAATACAACATGGTTTCAGAGCCATAATGCAAGTGCAAATGTTTCTAATATATGAGTATGAAATATATTTGTATTTATATATACACAAATGTAAGAATATGTTTACAATCCAACACTTGCTTTGAGGAAATGCCGGCCTTGGCCTCAGGACTAGTTGGGATGGGCAGGATCCAGCTCCAGGGAATGGTCTGAAATCCTCTGAGCTGCTGTAGTCTGGAATGGGGTGACCCAGGGTCCATCCCCATTCAGTTCTGAAGCTTCTAGACCAGGGTTTCTCATGGCTGGCTGGGGAATTCTGGGCGTTACAGTCCACCCATCTTAAAGCTGCCAAGGTTGAGAAAGACTGTTCTAGACTGAACAGCCCCCAAAATCCCCTCAGTTTAAATTTACAACCTCGCGGGGTTGTTGTGGAAATAAAAAAGAGAGACTCATTTGGAGCTCCTTGGGAGAAATCAAGGGAGAAAAATGTGATTTGCACTCATCCATAAAGCAACAGGGTTAATTGACATAGGGCTGAGGAGAAAAACGTCCCCTTCCAGGGAGGAAAAATAATACGGGGGGGGGGGAGCCATTTCTGGGGACATCATCCGCTTTCCCCCCAGAGCCAGTGTGCTAGCCTCAATTTCTTTCCTGACCGGCCCTTTCCCCTAACTAACATCTAAAACTTGCCCTCTTGTATGTATTTCCTAGGCGATGTATGCAAAGGAATAATAAACTACGAACCAAAGAAATTAAAGGCACGAGATAAGAAAAGGAAATACAGCTCACCAGCACTACTCTCAATCTCTCCCCGTACCTTTCTATTCCGGCAAACCATCCCAGTTCCATCCATCCATCCGTGCCTTGCTTCATACGTCGCCTTTGTTCTTTAAAGTATTTAATTATTGTTTCTCAACGTTTATTGCCAGAAGCCTTCCTCTCAGGGTCAGGCTATAAATAGTGCCATATACTGAAATGCAACAAATAAACAAACACAGAATACCGGCTATGCAGGCCAAAGGTTGTCCAGGAGAGTTGCTACCAGCATAGCGCCAAGGCCCGCCTTCCGGGCACATTAACCCAACACCACCACGCCTTGAAAACATCCGTCTTCTCCCTCCCCATATCTTGCCTCCACCTTCTCCCCAGCCTGCGAGTGCAATGGCAGCCTTAAGTTGACGCGAGGTGTACTGTTTTAAAATAGTAGGTCCCCCCCCCCGCCCCTTAAGCAGACACTATTCCCACCTAGCTTCAAAGTGTGTAAAGTACGTCACTCATTATCTTGAAGGAGAGGTCAGGTGACCTGCTGGGGGTGTGGCCGGAGGCGTGTTTTTGGAGCGTTGGGAGACAGGGACATCCCCCCCCTCTGGTCACTCGCCAGCCCTTCCTGCAACCATTTTTCTCCCAGCCTTTGCCCTCTCCATTAACACTTTCTATCCCGAGTGCTTTCCATATCTGTCAACTCCCCCACTCTATTTTTGATGTCGTCTTCTCTCCAGTCTTTTAACAAGCTAGAAGAAAGGAGAGAGATCTGGGGAAGAGGAGGGGGTGGTTTTGAGCCATTCTGCATTAATAGTATTCAAAAATACCCCTTTGCCTTTCGAGGCAGCAGCCCAGCTTTTGCTCATTGCAGTGTCCATGCAAAAATAAGGGATGTTGGTGAAGAGGGGATATGTTGGTTATTTGCCAGTTTATGCCTCACTTACAATCGCCTTTTTCACTCATCGCTTAAGTAAGAGAGCAGGGTTTCTCAAACTTGGCAACTTTAACATGTGTGGACTTCAGCCCCCAGAATCCCCCAGCTAGCCATGCTGCCTGGGGAATTCTGGGAGTTGAAGTCCACACATCTTAAAGTTGCAGAGGTTGAGAAACACTGTAAGAGAGGTAGACACCCAGCTGTGGATTGTTTCATAGGACCCCGCTAGTTGTCCAATCTGCTCCCCTCCTCCCAACTTCTGGGTCTTCCCAGAAGTTTTCTTATTTCATGTGAAAGAGACAAACGATCCTAGGGAAGCCAGGCAGAGCCCTAAAAGCAGACCCCCCCCCCATTCCAGCTGCAGTGCTCTGATTGATGGATGTTTCTCCCCTTGGCTGATGATGTGCTGAAAGGGAAGGGCCAGAAAGCCAAACATTTTACCTGTTCAGGTGTGCTGTAAATGGCCCGCTCACAATCAGAATGACGCCATCTGGCAGTCACTCCAAACTGATGTACGGGATAGAGGTCAGCAAATGTTATCCTGGCATTATTTTGTGCCATCTCAAAAGTGGATAGAGAACAACTCAGTAGGGGGGAAATGCCTGAAGCTTCTTACAATGCAATCCTACAAACGTTGACTCAGAAATCACTCCCATTGAGTTACTCCCACGCATGAGTATTTCTAAGCATTGCCCCAAGAGTCTTAACTCAGAATCCATTTTCTAGGCCCCTGCTTGTATTTTTCAGAACTCTGGGTTTCCATCAGTGCCAACAGAAATCCCCCGTCCAGAGCTAAATTGCTAGGCATCCGGGAGGAACATTTTTTCAGAAGGAATTGCAGACAGGGAGGGAAGGGTTAACCATCCTTTTCCTCACATGCTGCAGTCCTTAGACAATCTCCCCATGTGGCAATCAAGATTAGGAAAAAAAGCTTCCACGTGTGCTAACACAAAACATTTCTCTAAATTTAATTGCCATATGGGAGGGCGAGGGGGGGTGCTTCCATGAGAGGTTAATTGGGAGGGAAGCATTAACCCTATTTTCTCTGCATGCTGTGGCACCCCAAATCCTTCCCACATAGCAATTAGGTCAGGAAAAAAAGAACTTCCATTGACTTCATGTGTTGCATAATTCTCTTGGGATGGGAAGAACTTTGTTCATGCTCAAAGGCACTGTGTCCTTACACTGTTCCCCTTCAGTTCTTGAAAACCGCTTCCAGTCAAAAGGTGAAAGCAGCGAATCAGTGCCTTCAGGAAATGTTGGTGTGCATTTGTGTTAAAACTCTAATTTGCTCAGGAGACAAGGCATTTGCATATGCAGGCAAAAAGAGGCACTGGGATCTTTGAAAATAAGATTTTTTTTAATTCTTTCAATTCCAAACTGTGGCAAGAATGCCCATATGTTCACATGCAGCAGACACAAGTCAACAATCAGTTTTCTCAGACCTGAAAAAGGGAAGGGAATACCGTATAACGCCATGCTGCCTATCTATCTAGAAGTATTAAAGCAGTTTGCATTAAAATAGTTACGACATGTAAATATATATAACAAATGACAACAACAACAGCAGAACAATTAGGAGGCCAGCTGGTGAAAAAGCAGAGAAGAGATCAAGGGAAGGCCTGGGCAAATAGATTTTTAATTTATGGTAGAAGCTGTCCATAGTGGGAGCCCACTTAATCTCCATGGGGAAGTTGTTTCATATAGATGTCTGTATGAAATTAAAAACAGGCAAGACATCCTGTGGCACCTTAAACACCAATTAACACATTTAATGTTGCATAAGATTTCTGTAAGCAAGCCCTTACTCCAGATACTGACCTAAGTGCTGAATACTATCTGCTTAGCTGTACACAATAGAATACAAAGAACACACTTTGCAAAGGTTAAGAGTTCTTCAGGTACAGTTTTTTAATAATCCTTGTGACATTCATGTAAAGCAGGCCAGTATTATTCTGCTATGAAATTATAGCAGGACCCAATCCATATACTGGCTCCAGAAAATTCTATTGGCATCCTCTGGCTTTAGAGTAGGTTTTTGATATTAAAAATCAAAGGTGGTGTTTCACTGAAAATTGGTCCAAACTTGCATCTATCCATCCATGCAAAGTTTATGCAAATTTGTCCCTAATCTCTCCTCCCCGAAGCAGCATCTAGCTTTCTGTTCCCATGTAGGATTCCAGCTGTAGGTTATCGTCTGTCTGTCCGTCCGTCCGTCCGTCCATCCGATTTGGTACTTGCCACAGTCAAATGACTCTCAGTGGTTTCCAAGACCTTCCAGTACATTAAAATGTCCATGGTATAATATTAATAACATAAAAATAAACTTGAGAAATACACATATAAAAATATATTAAAAAGCAACTGGAAAAATAGTCAAAAATAAAAACCAATAAATAAATGTAGGGCAGCAATCACAACTCATTTGCTCTTCTCAATAACCCAGTTTTGAGTGATTTATGCAATGCTAATAAAATGGGGGCTGGCTGAACCTCAAAGGCAGGAGCCACTGCACAGGGCAGGCCCATCCACAAAGGCACTGTGCCTGTGAGCCTCCAACCGCTTTACACTGTGAAGCGGGGAATCTGGAGCAGTTCTTCTGGGACGTCTACATTGGGCAGACGGGTTGACGAAGACGGTCTCAGGGCTCCCTCACAGCCAGACCCAGAAGGGCTTTAAAGGTCAAAACCAGCACTTTGATTTTCACCCGGGAGCCAACAGGAAGCCAGTGCAAAGCCCAGAGCGCAGGTGCAACGTGTCCCGGCCAGGGTGTGCCAGCTACCAGCCAGGCTGCTGCATTCTGGGCTGAATGACTGAAGCTGCTGGGTGATTTTCAAGGGCAGCCCCAAACATGGCACCGTCCAGGTGAGTCACTGCTACGAGGTCTTCACATTCTGTTTAAGGGACACTGCCTTAAACTGGGCAAAGGCCCCCCTGGCCATAATCTCCACCTGCCCATTTAATAGTGGCCGTGGGAGGACCCCAGGTTGCAACTCTATTCCTTCAGGGGCAGCGCCACCCAGGAAATCACACTGGAGATGTCAGAAACCCCCATTGGACAACCAACACATCTGTCTTGTTTGGGTTCTGCTTCAGCCAGTTTCCTCCCATCTAGACCCTCACACCCTCCAGACACTGGGTCAAAACGTTGGTAGCATCTCTGCTCTAGCTTGGAGTAGCAATGTCCATTTGGGTATCATCAGCATATTGATGATTCCACACCCCAAACCAATGGATGACCCTCCCCAGTGGCCTCATGTAGATGTTAAAAGTGAGGGAGGGTGGATTGAGCCCTACAGCACTCTACAAAGAGACCGCCTTGCTGATCACTCCCCCCCCACAACCACCAGTTGGAACTGCTCACTGAGGAAGGAGTGGAACTACTGTAACCACTTCCAGTCCCAATTCCTGCAGTGACCCAGAAGTATCCATGGTTAATGGTATCAAGAGCTGCAGAGACTTTCAAAAGAACTAGTAGGGGTGCATTTCCCCATCCAGGTCATGACAAATACCTGTATAACAATATCTACTTACCTCAGTCTTAGTTCTGAGTGGACAGATAAGACAGTCTAAACCAGTGCTTCTGGCTGGGGAATTCTGGGGGTTGAAGTCCAGACATCTTAAAGTTGCCAAGTTTGAGAAACACTGCTCTAAACTATCTGATTCACTATGTGGAACGTGATCTGCTTCCAGCGTTTTCCCTACCTGTCTCCTATCATGTCCATTGGGTGTTATTTGCACAGGACTCTAACCCAAGGGATTGCAACCTCATGACCCTCAGATGGACCTTAAGTCCCACAAGCCTCAGTAAGCATAACCAAGGGTCAGGGGTATTAGGAGTTCAGTGCAAAGCATCTGGTGATACCATGGTGCTTCCTGTTCTCAACTTTCAGGTGATTTGGGGGTGGGGGGGAGTCAGGCTTTGATCAACTGAGCCAGAGGGAGCAGAAGTGGGTTGCAATCTGCCAGTAAACTCATGGGGGTCCTTCTGTTACAAATACTTAATTTGGATAATTTGTCTAAAAGATACCAGGACTATTGCCATCCTGGTGCTTTCTCCCTGGCTGGATGGGTGTAGCGATTGGTCAGCCTAAGGATTAAGACTTGCTTCTTCCAGAGAGGAAGGATTTGGTCCATGGGCAGACCAAGTGGCTGCCTTGGCAAGTTGTGTTGGGTGCTATGTGCACCTGGGGCAGTGGCAGAGGTTCTGCAGCTCTGCCAGGCTTGCAGCCCTGGGTAACTGACCGCCAGCCCTGGGTACCAGTCTCTGTCCTGATTTGTTTGAGGGTGAGTCTCTCTCTGTGTGTCTTTTTCCTTTGGAGGGTCCTCTTGGCTCATCTTTACTTGTTCAGAAATGTTCTTCGGGTTGGTTGTTCACATCATCCTTGAAGATAGGCCATATCTACCTCTGATTTCCCCCCCAAGTGACAGTCCAAGTCTCTGAAGCAACTTAGATAAGTCAACCAAAACTGACATTCCACAGCCAGAAGGATTCCCTTGTTCTGACTAATGTTGAGTTTACTGTTCGTGCTTCTGTGCCGTTTTGTGGGTTTTTAAAAAAGAAAATGGGACTGGAATAAAATGTTCTGAGGGTTATTAAGGATATTTTCAGAGGCATGGCAGTCTGTTACAAGATCATGACAGTGTCTTATAGTTTCTTAAAGAGAAAACACACATGCAAACAATCCTGACTTGAAAACAACAGCCATGTTAGCTTCTACAGCGATACAAAAACCCTTGGTGGGAATCCCTTGGTGAGAACACAGCAAGAGCCTTCAGTTCAGTTCAACTTCTTGTTTCCAAGCTGTCTCAGAGAGGCTCAGGCCCAGTGGTCTTTCCTAGCGAAGAGGAACCAAAGACAGGCCACCTTTGGATCCTAACTGAAGCTTATAGCTTTTGCGCCTAGCCACAGATGGCCTCCGTCACTATGAATTAGCACTATTTAAAAGCAAAAGCTTTGTGCACATGTTCAAAAGTCCCGTTATAACTTTTGGAATGTGTGCAAAATACTGTGGCCAAATTTTTAGTGCGGTCATGTGGAATCCCCAACCTATTAATAGAGCTTTTCAGGCTCAGAAGCTCTTCAGAACAAGAGGAAGAACAGCAGGTTTGGACAAAGAAAGAGTTGGGAGGCAAACAGTAGTCGAGTATTCATACAATTACTGTAGTGCAGGTCCTACCAGTCCCATATTACTGTTACTGTTTTCAGGCACATTTATTATCTGAAGATGTAAATCTTCATCTACCCTGATTGTATGAATACTACAAAGAAAATGAACTGTTTTAAAAGATAACTAATTCATATTATATACATTTAATTAGCACCACAATTTTAGCAGAGGCAAGCTAACTATATGCATTTTTTTTTAAAAGGCAATCTAATATTTTATTTATTTATTTAATTTTTATTCCGCCTTTATTATTTTTTTTATAAATAACTCAAGGCAGCGAACATACCTAATACTCCTTCCTCCTCCTATTTTCCTCACAACAACAACCCTGTGAGGTGGGTTGGGCTGAGTGAGAGTCACTGGCCCAAGGCCACCCAGCCGGTTTTCATGCCTAAGGCAGGACTAGAACTCTCAGTCTCCTGGTTTGCCATTGGCTCCTTCCTAGGGCTGAGAGACAGCAATTGGCCCAAGGTCACCCAGCCGGCTTTCATGCCTAAGGGGGGACTAGAACTCACAGACTCCTGGTTTCTAGCCCAGCACCTTAACCACTAGACCAAACTGGCTCTATACCTATTCAAATATCTATTCAAAAGTAAAGCATGCTGAAGATAATCAGACTTAAAATGTTTTTCCTTTTATTTAATACAAAAACAACAGAAAAAAGTTAAACAGTACATAAAGTTATAAAGAAAGAAAACAAATAAAACACCTACCTAAATGTAAACAAGCCTGTGAAAGGATCCTGTTTTTTTCTGGTACTAATATGCAAATAGCTTTATTTTTTTTAACCACCGAGTAACCAACAATAAACAATCAGATTCATAAGAAGACAACTTTTCTTGCTTAAAAATTTATTCTTGAATGTAATTATTGCTTTTCTTTTTGCTACAAGGTGCTTAAATCTATCTCTTCATCTAGGAAAATGCAACACTCCGCCATTCTAGTGATGGGCAAACAAGGTGAGTTAACAAAGCAAATTAACACCAAGCAACTTAACATAAACACAAATTATATAACATTTTCTCCAGTGAATATACACAGTATCTATAGAAATTACAATTACAATGTTAATTTTAATATATGACTTGATAAGTAATGTGCTTTGTCTCTACTTATTAGATAATATATTACATGGAAATCAACCCCATTCTGACCCAATAGGTCTTCATGTCCATCTATTAAACCAGCCTCTGTTAGAGAATACTGAGAGTTGTAATCCCAGCATTTCTGCAGGGTCCTAGACCAAGAAAGGTTTGTGAGTGAAATTTCTCTTTAAAGAATTGTGTTGGCTTCTTTTGGATTGTGTTGTTCTGTTGTTGTCTGGTTTAATTTCTTGTTTGTTGTCCAGAATCACAGTAAATTGTTTAAATAAACAGGCAAAAGCAGTTACAGCACAATTAATCACTGGTAGAATCTACCAATTAATGAGCAAGGATCAAGCTGGCCCAAATCAAGGATACAATATTAGCCTGAATTCAGCTCACCATCTGAGGCAAACCAGATTCTTACCTTTCTCCCATCTATGAGGAAAATGCTCTCAGCATACCTTACACCAGAGCTTTCCAAACTGTGTGTCGCGACACAAAAGTGTGTCGCCACACACAGTCTGGTGTGTCGCCACACAACCCAGAAGCGCTGATCATCATCAGCGCTTCCGGGTTTTCCCGCGGCGACACACCAACGGCGGCGTGCATAAACCGAAAGCGGCAGCAGCGCTTCCGGGGTTTTTGTGCGCTGCTGCAATGGCGGCACTTCCGGGTTTTCCCACGGCGACACACCAACGGCGGTTGGTGTGTCGCCGCGGGAAAACTTTGGAAAGCCCTGCCTTACACCAATGTTTCTCAACCTTGGCAACTTGAAGATGTGTGGACTTCAACTCCCAGAATTCCCCAGCCAGCATGGGGTGGGGGAATGGCTGGCTGGGGAATTCTGGGAGTTGAAGTCCACACATCTTCAAGTTGCCAAGGTTGAGAAACACTGCCTTACACAGTTGCATAAAGTTTCCGGAGAATTCAAGAAAAGCGTTTCCAATACCTTGACAATCCCATTGTGTGGCTAGCTCCACCCACTCAGTGTCCTCTGTCCATATTACAGGGCAGACTCCCATAGTTCCCCGGGGTAGCTCCTAGGCACCTGCTGCTCTTCAGATGTTTTGGACTACAATTTTCATAATATCTTGCTATGGGCATACTGGCTAGGAAGTGAGGGGAACTGAAGTCATTCTGGAATTTCTGTTTATATACAGAATTAATTAACAGCCACCCCTTCTCTTCTTCTAGCTATTTTTCCCCCATTTTTTCCCCTTTACCGGTCCTTATCTTCCAATTTAAAATAAAGAATGGAAGACCTGGAAGATGCCAGCTGCCTGGCTTTGGCAGCAGGAGAACAATGCAGCAATTGCAGCTGGACCATCCACAAGGCGCCCTGAGCAACCTCTCCACATCTGCAAGTGAGCCCCCCCCCTAAGAAAGAAAGAAAGAAAGAAAGAAAGAAAGAAAGAAAGAAAGAAAGAAAGAAAGAAAGAAAGAACTCCTTGCAAAGGACCGGCGCGGCTTCTTGGGGTCCCAGTTCCCCCAAGGCTCCACCTGAGCTGCTTCTTGGACTCGGGCCGGCTCCCTCCTTTGGTGCGCGGCCGGGAGTTCATCCTTCGTAGACCTTTCTCTCTGCTTCCTCCGCGCTTTAATCTCCCATAAAAGGTCTTCTTATCAGGCCTGGATTAAGCGCCTGAGCTGGGGCCGGTGGTGGCTCCGAATGGAACCCCCCCTCGCCGCCCTCTCTGTGGCCTCCGCCAACGGGCCCGGGAGAGCGGGGGACGTGTGTACGGAGGGGCGGCTGCGGCCCTGATCAGACAAGCCGGCCACTCCGGCGGCCTGGACGAACGAGGCCCGTTGTCTTTGTGAAAGGCCGCCCGGCTTCACCCGTCTGGGCGATCCGAGTCCGGCCAGCGGGGCAAAAGCGAGGCCCGGGTCCAGGCAGAAGGAAGCGCCGGAGGGACAGGTCTGGAGAGCAGCCGGCCGCAGGCAGGGCCTGGCCCCAGGTTTGTCCCCGCCCCGCCTGGGGAGCAAGGAAGCGGCGGGGACTGAAGCCTCTGGGTCTGGAGGTTGCCCTGTTGGCTTCTAATAGGGAGGCTGAGCAGGAGCGGGGAGGAGGGAGGTGCTGATGTGGCAAGGCATTTGCCCGGAAGAAACTTAGCCAAGATGTCCTTTGCTCGTTTGTGGCTTAGCGGGCTAGACCACCCTGCCTACGCCTATCGTGGTTTCTTCAAGAAACGGGGGTTAAGCAAACTCATGCTGAAGGATGTCTGCACACAGCCAACTGTGTGTGTGAAACTGATTAGTGGTGCAGGAATGGCATTGTTAAGGCAATTTTGCCTTTAAAAAAGGGAAGGGGGGGGGACCCTGCCTTTGGTGCTGCTGTAATCCAACCTTGAAAGAAACTTATGAGGTGGGGCTGCGGTAAATATAAGGTTGCGGCCTCAGTAGGGTTATCCCTTCATCCAATACCCTGGGATCACCCCTAAGGTCCTCAAGGAAATACTTTTGGGGGGGGGGGGGAGAAGGCGGGAAGCCATTCAAAGGAGGACTCCAAAATGCAGATGTTCTGGCTTACTGCATTTCAAAGCAGATTAATTGATTCACAAGTTTGTCTATAAAGGGATCCCCAGGATTCTGCTGGGCTGAATAAAAATTCACCCAATTCTAGCAGAGTCCTGGGGTGGAAGTTCTGGAGTGCGGAGAGAGGCTCCATCATTAGCCGAGTGAAAAGCAAAGTTTTATTCCAGAGAAGGTAAGCACTTTTCAGCCCCAGTGATTTGGTCAGGAAAAAACCTCCAAAAGTCAGTCACCTCCATGTTCTGAATCTCTGCCTACTATGAAGTTGAATACTGCAAGCTTTTAAGCACATGCTTAGCTTCCCTACATAAACTGATGGGAATGAGAAGTGTATATTTCAGGCTGGATCATGTCCCCACAGTTCAAAGTTTTCAAAGTGGGCTGGAGGGAGGAATATTGCTGATGATGAAAGCGATTTCCATTCTTAAAGAAACCACTGAACAATTGAAGATGGGTAAGAATAAAGATTGATTTAATGGTAAAACCGACCTGACATCCCAATGTTTGCTTCAGGATAAGAAAAGAAGAAAACTGTTTCCTGATCTTTCTTCCTCCCCTACTCACCAATTAATAGAACTTGGCAACTAAGAACAAACTCTGGACATTAGTGAAATGAAGAGACAAAAGACCTTTGCGGATTGGAAAGGGGGGGTGTCTCAGCCTGGAAAGGGAGCCTGCTTCAGAAATCTGAAATGAACAAGGTGTTATTATCTTGCAAACTTCCCTTTGAGATCTTGTGAAACATTAAAGTTGACTGGGGTGGGGGAGTTCAGTTAAATATTAAATGACAACAACAAAACATTTCCTTCCTTCCTTCCTTCCTTCCTTCCTTCCTTCCTTCCTTCCTTCCTTCCTTCCTTCCTTCCTTCCTTCCTTCCTTCCTTCCTTCCTTCCTTCCTTGCATTTTGTACAAAAATTAGAAACTACAGTCACATTACCGACACAACATAGGACTTACTTTAACGCGCCATTATATTTAAAGATTTGGTGGTGATTTCAAGAGCAACTTGGCCAGGCTAAGGCCTTATGTCTTGGGTATAAGCCTGAAAGGCCGTGTAAAACCTGAGACCCTGAACGCCTTTGCTGGGTGCTTGGAAAGGGAACAAGGCTGGCCGCTCACCAGGCTCCACGCCTTCAGCAATTAAGACTGCTGGACTCATTGGGTTTGAAATCTGGATGTGGGCCTGGAGTGGATCTCGCTCTCTGAAAACACGCGGTGAGGTATTCTATTGGCAGCATTCGCTTTCTTCGCCGCGGGCTGCACGGGCGGCAAACTCTACCTTGGCTGCTGCTCGAGGAATACCGCTGAAGCGCCCGGCGGTGCTCGAGGCCTCTGCGGAAGAGGCGGCGGTGTGTGGAGTAGGGGGATCTCCTGGTCAGTTCAGGGAGGGGGGCGTCCAAGGGGTAAGAGGATGGCCAGACCCTCCAGGAGGGCCGAGGGAAAAAGTCACAGCTCTGGGAAAACTTGCTCCCTGCAGTTCTGGTGGCTCGATCAAGATAGTGCGCCGCGCTTGCTGCTGGACATTTTGAAGGACCCTGGAGAGACCCTAAACGCGCGAAGGGAGGGACGGAGGGGGCGGGCAAAGGAATCAGGCCGCTGTCCGTTTCGCTTAAGGTGGGCGGGCCCGGGGCCCGGCAGCGCCGTTTCGCACAGCTCCGACCTCGGCCAAACGCCGCCGGGCAGGTGTGATGCAGAAAAGGGCGCGCGCTAATCCGCAGCCAAGCGAGGGCAGCGGGAGGGGGGGGGGGCGACAGCGTTCCTCCGTCGCCCCTTCTAGTGATAGACCCGAAGGTCGGGGCAGGGAGAGCGGGACTTTAGGAGGAACCTCCTTTCATCTGGAAGTAAATCCGCGCCCCTCCTGCTGGATAAATTAAGGCGTGGAGGGATTTACGGCCCGCCGCGCTCGCCGTTAGGGATATCCCTCTCTGGAGTTCCCAGCGATGAAGTTCAGCGCCAGGAAAGGGGAGGCGGCGGCGGCGCCGGTTCTGGCAGCCTTAGGCTGCCCGGCAGAGAAGTGGTCCTGAGGCTCAGTGGCCAGCTAGGTGGCGGGACGCCGGGCGCAAAGGAAAGGCCCGTATTCCCACCGAGTGAGAATCGAAGAAGTGGGCTGTGCTTCGGAGTGGAAGAAGGAAGGGGCAAAAAGGCAGAGACCCCACGTCTGGCAGCTTCTGATGCCGGAGTCCGGCTGAAAAGACAAGTTTCCTTGCTAAAATTCTCGGAACCGCTCCAAAATTCAACGCCGTGCCCGATTATTTCTTAGGGACCCGCCGCCCTCTGGATAAACAAAATCCCTCTACTGGTATTCTGCTCTGGGCAAATGAGCAGGAATGGCAGAGTGGCCAAGGCTGGATCCGGGATCGCACCCCCTCCCCTCCCCGCCCCGCCCCAGTCTTGGTCAGCCTCCCGAACCGACGAAAGCTGTGCCTCTTCCAGCCCTGGACCCCCATCACCTGTGAGGAATTTGCCTCTGAGCAAACCGCCGCGGATGCGGGGTCAGAAGGAAAGCGACACCCCTTCCAGTCGCGGAGGAGCCAATCTAGGCGACCCAGGGACAGGCCCCGAGGTGGGCCATTTGTAAAGGGAAGCGGAGAAGGCGGCTTTTTGGCAGCAGGGTCAGAGAGCTGCCTAGGCATCCCGGGGAAGAGGAGCGGGAAGAGGACCTGCAAAGGCGGGTCCCGAGCTTGTTTGGGGTCGCGCTCTTCTCCCACCGCGGAGCTCGAGGGCTGGAGACCGGGCAAAGGCGGCGGCGGCGGCGGCGGCGGCCGATGCCTCCCGCTGGAACTGCTCTGTGCTCCGCCGCTCCGGGGCTCCGTGCCCCAACGAGCCTGCCAGAGCTAGGGAGCCTCACGCTGGGCTCTCCCGCCGAGTTTTCTCGGCAGGAGATCGACGGCAAGTCTCCCGCAAGGGCGCAGGAATGGGGGGGGGGGATGTTTCAAAATGCCCATTCGGGCTTAAAACATCCATGCAAGGGCGCTGTCAACAGTTGCGGCGCGGGTGCGAGAGAAAGAACGGGAAGTAAGCCAATTGAATTCAATGGGTCTCACTGCGGAGCAGACGGAGACTGCCATGGGAACCCATTCAGGTCTGGGGCGGCGGGTGAGCAAATACAAACGCAGCCGCCTTGGAAAGCAGATGCCTCCCCTCGATTTGAATCCAGCGCCGGCAGCGAGGAGCCCAAATCGCCTCAGAAGTCGCTGCATTTGGAGAATTTTGTTTTCAATGAAAGCTTTCTTCTCAGTGGTCAGCTATCTCCCCGCCCCGGGAAAAATGCATAAATAGGGGTCGTATCAGAGGAAAGCGCAGATTATTGGAATCTCTCCGTCTGAGCTTCTTCTCTTTTCTCTCCCCCGCCCACATCACGTAATTGTGTTCTGAATCAATGTAGAAACTAAGACTCTTTTATTCAGCCTTGGAAAGACAGCCGCAATCTCCCTCTCTCCTCCGCCGCCCCCCCCCCGTCCCTGTGGGTAGCAGGCTGGAGAGTCGCTTCTTCGGGCCGCGCATCTTGCCTTTCTGGCGCCCGGGAAGGGAAAGGCGCTCCGGTTCGGAGGCAGGAGCCTGAGAGTTCTAGTCCCGCCTTAGGCATGAAAGCCGGCTGGGTGACCTTGGGCCAGTCCCTCTCTCTCAGCCCAACTCACCTCACAGGGTTGTTGTTGTGGGGAAAAAAGGAGGAGGAAGGAGTATTAAGTATGTTTGCCGCCTTGAGTTATTTATAAAATAATAAAGGCGGGATAATAAAATAAAATAAAATAAAATAAAATAAAATAAAATAAAATAAAATAAAATAAAATAAAATAAAATAAAATAAAATAAAATAAAATGCTCGGATCCCTGGAAGGGAAGCCGGCAGGACCATCTGGCCGGGCTGACTTTCTGGTGGGCCCCAACGAAGGACGCTCGCTTGCCCGAGGGGCCCGGAGCTTCGGTTTGGGCTCTGCACGGGGATTAAGCCTGGGGACTGCCGGGCGAAGGCCTCCCCGGCCTCTTCCACGCCTCCCTCCGGTTCCAAGGGGCAGGCTTGCGCTCCCGTCCCAGTTGCCTTTTCCTCCTTTTCCCCAGGCGGGGTGATTCTGGTCGGAAGCTCCAGCGGGCAGGGATTTGCCCTCTTGCGAGGTCGCTCTTGGGAAACCTCCGTTGAAGCCCGCACTGGCGCGCACCCTTGCCCCCCTCCCGCCACTCCGCCGCTACTCCTCGAGGAAATGCAGTGAAGGGGAGGCGCCCGCCCCTCCTTTCCGCGGTTGCTGGCCCGCAGTTTGCGCAGTCCTAACGTTCATCCCGGCTGCAATCCGTTTTAAATCGAAGAGGACGCTGAGGCACCCAATTTCCGGCGCAAGAAGCGGGGGTCCCCTGCTCCCGGCTAAGAGGCTCCTTCGTCCTCCTCCGGAGAGCTGTAGGGGGCTCTTCCTCCCCTCCAGGCTCCAAGCCTGGCTGGGCCCCAAGTGTCGCTGGCGCGGCCGCGAAGCCGAGGCAGGACGCCAGCCGCGGGGGACGTTTTCTCCTCCTGCCCCGGGAAAACCCGCCCGCTTCCTCGGGGAGGAAAGCAGGGGGTGCCGAGCGCCACAGTCATTTTGTGCGGATTCCGAGGGAAGAGAGAAAGCCGCCTTCCCCAGCTGGATCCCCCGCCTTCGCTCCCCCAGCGCTCGCGGGACGACGGCTCCCGTGGGGCTGGCTGGAGGGCAGGGGGCTGTAATCAGCTCTTCTGAGCGGCGCCGAGGGGCGGAAGGCTGGCCGAGGGAGAACGCGCTTTCAACCCACTTGGTGAATGCGGGGCTCTGTGGGCCCCCTCCCCCAAAGCGAAGCGGTTGGCCGCTCTGCTCCCTGGATACCCCCCTCCCCCAGCTTCTCAATTGGCGACCCTGAGATTTCTGGGTAGTCTCCTGTTTGGGACTAGCAGATCAGCAGATTATGCGACGCCCCTCAAAAACCGGCAGAAGTTCAATCACACCGTCCGCCATCATGACTTTTTTGACCATACCCTCGGGACATTCCTGCAACCCAGCTTATTTTATTTTCTTTTAAGAGCGGAACTCGAAGGCCAGGTCCTTAAGTCTGCTATCCTGCAGGGCCATGGGGTCTAGTATGCAAAAAGAAAGAAAGACAGAAAATTAATTAGAGGTGAGCGTTATTGGGATCCTACACAACCTTGCGTGTAAGGGTGTGTAAGCCCCATTATTCTGGTTGGATTTCCTTCTCTGTAGACACGCCTGGGCGCAAATGTTTTTGGGAAGACTTCAAAGTCTCATCTCTTGAGACTTTGATTTCGAGCCCACTCTTCGCACGCCGAGCTTTCCTTCAAGTAACTTGTATAGTTACCCCTTGTATGTGAGCAAGGTAAAGAACTGAGGTTTGGGGGAATCTGGAGGCGAAGTCGAGGCATGTGGCCCGATCCAAGCCACGCTCTCTCTCGCAATAAGGCTTTACTGTACTGAATCCGCAAGTCTTGCTACTCCGTGTGGGTTACAGCTGACGGCCGGCGTTTAATTTTTCTTATGAAATGAACGGAAACTACACCTATAACGATCAGGGGTTATTTTTAATACCCCCACTGAAACTTGCCTCAGTCGCAATACAGCGGAAATAAGATATAATCAGGGGAACTGCCTCGAAGTGGCACAGACTGAAAAATGGCGAAGATCTTTACGCAGAAATGTGGTTAAAAGAGGGGGGGCAGAAGGGGGGCACGCCTTCCCTCCCTTCCAGATGCGCTGGGAACAGCTCCTGGAATTCCCAGCCAGCCAGTTTGGAGGCGGCCCTAGCAGGTGGCTTAAAAAACCAACAACAGACAACGCGGCACAAAACTACATATCTGATTTAGGGTCCTCGTATCTGTACTTTCCCACGTTGCGGTGCAGAGCTTCTCTCTTAACGGAGTCTGGGCCCTTATTCCCTTGCTTTCCAGCATGCCGGTTCACAGCCACAGGTTACAGGGAAACGCGTCTACGGCCCTCAGTTTTTGGCCTTATGATGCAACCCTGGAGAAGAGCAGGCGTGTTCTTGATTTCCTTTCCAACTGCCCCCCCCCCCGCTCCGGCTGGGATTCCGACTCGCTTCTCACTCAAGCGTGAGCGGTTAACAGGCGGGAGACAGGAAACATGGACCTGCAGCGCCTCCTACGGGCGATAAGCTGCGTTGCAAATAGGGTTTTCATCTTAAAGGGGAGGTCTCTTAAGGTGGACCAGCTGGAGAATCACAGAGCTGCCGTTAATTTCTTTTTCTTTCACAGCCCTCTTCCTTTTCAGCAGACCGTTTTCAGTAAGACTAGTCCACCGTATTGATCCCCTCAGGGAATCTATCCGTACCCTTTCGATAGGAAGGATTCGGTTTCGCGCCGTTCCCATTCACATGTCTCTGAATATCTGCATGTATTGTCCTCGCTCTGATGCGTTTTATTACGCCGGTTCAGTCTGCTGCCTCCCTGCTCCTCAGCCGGATTTAAATCAATAACGGCAGATATAATAAGGCGGCTATTCTTCAAGAAAAGACAGGCTAATCCAGTGTTTCTCAACCTTGGCAACTTTCAGATGTGTGGACTTCAACTCCCAGAATTCCCCAGCCAGCCAATTCTGGGAGTTGAAGTCCAGACATCTGAAAGTTGCCAAGGTTGAGAAACACTGGGCTAATCTATCGCGCTCTGACTTTTTGCTTGTTTACGGCTCAAAACGGGGCAAATTGCAAAACAACCGCATATCCGTGAGAATGGTTTCCGCGCACCTAAAGCATTTTACGTGCTTACTAGACTACCGTCCCAGTGCCTCCAGTTAATACATCTCAGGGCAGGCTGAGGATGATGGGAGCTGTGGTTCAACCTCCCTGAAAGGTAATGGGGGGGGGCGCGCGACTGGCCCACATTCTTGGAGACTTCTACATTCTGGCAGATTACTCTATTACTCCGTTTGCACGACACACACACTTGGAAATGAGTATCTGGACCTTGAAAGGCTCAGTTGTCCGGGGTCGCACAAACTTGAACCGTAAACGTATCACAGCGGTGGGTTCCTACCACGGGAAAGGCCAGCACTAAGAGATTAGTTTAAAGTTCAGCATGTCGTGTGAACGCAGCCTATAGGTACCTGGAAAACTAATTCCGCCTGTTCCCGGACGGTGCTTTTCCTCCTGCTATTCTTCGCATCTGCTCCCTCGAGGGGCGCTGCCCCTGACCGGGGCCGGCTCTTCTCTCAGGACACCAGGAAGGACCGGCTCAAAATAAGGAATTCCTCCGAGCGGAGCTCGAGTCTCGCCGTCCTGGACTCGCTCACTGCCTGATCTTAGTAACAGTGCCGAGGCAGCTTGCCCTCACCTTCTTTCAGGATGCGTTTTCGACTTTCCCGTCTACCACCTAGGATTTCCTTGTGGTCTCCCATCGAAATACAATCCAGTCAGACCCTGCTTAACTTTTCGAGTTCAGCCAGGGAGGCGGGTGTAGACCAAACTGCCCACCTGCCTATAACAACTCTCCCCCACCCCCCAAGAAAAAAACTCGGCTGGCCCACAGCCGTGGACCCCAAAAACCTGCGGGGCGCCGGGCCCGGGGAGCTGGTTTCTTTGGGGTTAGGCTACCTGCCGCCGCCCTCCTCCTCCTCTGAGTGCAGGCGGAGTGGATGAAACCGCGTCCAGCGGTCGGTCGGAGTTTGCGCCAGCCGGCGATCCTGGGAAGAGGAGCCTGGCCCCGCTGGCGCTCGCCCCTCAACCGCGCAGCCGGGCGCGGGTGCTGCGCGGGGCCGGGGGTCGCTCGGCCGCCACAGCCTGATCAGTGGCTTGCTGGGTGACCGAAGAGCAGTCGCTCCCTTCCCGCTCCCCACCAGGAATCCCCGCGTCTCAGGGAACTCTTCCTCCTACCCTTCTCGCGGACGCGCCGCTAATCCCCGGGAGGCCGCCCCCGCCCCCGCCCCCGCCCCCGCCCCGCAGCCTTTGGCACCCGGAGCAGCTGCTTTCTGGGCCGGCTGTCAGCAGGCGGGAGCCAGCAGCCACGTTAGCTGCAAAGCGCGGCTGCCTTTTGAAACCTCCTCCTCCTCCCGATATCCGGCAACTCCAGGACTCGATTTTGCCAGCCCGGTACCTCTCTTTTCCTTCAGAGGGCGAGGCAAAGCCGGCCTCCCAACAAACAGCGCCTCTGAGAAGGTGCAGAGTGCTTTTCATCACAGGAGCCACAGCCTCTCCACATGGGGTGGGGTGGGGTGGGTGTAGCGCTGCAGGGTGAGGATGTGGATTTCAGCTGGCGGCACAGAGGTGTGGTGGGGGGTGGTGGTAAAAAAAAGTCAGTCGTGGGGCTTTGCTCGCATGGTTGTGGCCAGTGGTTGACTTTTTCGCCCCTCCTGGGCTGGCGTTATTCTCTCTGTGGGAAAACGTTGGGTTTAAGAGGAGAAAGAGACAAGAACTTTCTTTAAAGAGCTGAAATCTCTGTTAAAAAAGGGGTTATTTTAGCTTGGCAGCTGTAGCCTTCCTTTTGGCCCTGGATGGGCTTGTTTATATTTATTTAGGATTTATCTCCCCACTATCGGAACTTGGATGGATGCTCCTGGGGCCCTCCTTCTCAGCCCCTTGTGGGACTGCATCAGGGACAGGCGTATTGCTGGTGCAGTATATCGATAACAGCGCCTACAATGCAACCGCCCAGAGTTCCCCTTTCGGGGGAGATGGGCGGTAATAGAAATTTAATAAATAAATAAATAAAATAAATACATTACGTTAAAGGTTTTCCCTGCATTTAAGAATGGGGCGATTAAACTGCCCTCTGAAAGGTTTAATAGCAGCAGTAGGTGTGCATTCAGCTATTAATCAGTTGACTGTTAAAATGTTCATATATTTTGTTTAAAGGCACATGGAATTAAACTCAGAGGAGCTGTGTCAATGTCTGATAGAATAGATATCACTTTGTCTGTCCCCAGAATATACAAAGCTTGATCTGTTGGAAATGTAGTTTACTGGATCATCCTGGATTATTGCAACGTGCTTTGCATGGGGCTGCCCTTGAGACCCCTTGAAGCTACAGCTAGTCCAGAATGCAGCGGCACAGGCAGTGTTGGGCATGTCTCAGTGTGCTCATGTGATACCACTGCTCTGCAAACTGCATGGTTGCTGGTGAGCTTCCAGGCGCAACTCAAGGTGCTGGCTACCACCCATAGAGCCCTTCATGGCATAGGGCCCGGTTATCAGAAGGACCACCTATCTCCCATGGTTCTGTCCATCTGCTAATATTGGGTGCTTCAAGTCCCTCCCTTCAGTTAAACCAAGTTTACAAACTTGGCAACTTTAAGAGTTGTCGACATCAGCTCCCAGAACTTCCCCAGCCAGCAGCATGTTGGGACCCAGGTGATATCTCCCTAGAGATCCATGTAGCTCCCACCCTAATGATGTTTGGAAGTCTTTAAAAATGTTGCTGTCCTCCCAGGCCTTGGGTGTGGAGCCCTGTCAATGTTCTTTTCCTTTTTTTTTTAATATGGAATGCTGATGCTTCAGGTTTTTCCTCTATTGCTTTTCTGTTTTTCAATGGTCAGCTGCCCAGAGTCATTGTGTAGTTGGGCGGCCTCCAAATTGAATAAATAAATAAGTAAATACCTGTATTCTCCCGGGGGACACCGAATCATAAACCAAGCACGCTGACTGACTGCACAGTGTACTAAGCCATAATACTTAGAAAGATCTAGCTAAGATCAAGGGACTTGCATTACTGCTGAGTAGTAGTAATGGCTCTCCACCCATCCTTCAACAGGCAGAAACTCGACTGGTACGAAATTTGCTGCCTCCATTGCCAAACCCAGTCCTGCCTCTACTGCATCTCTTCTGATTTAAGGCCAAATCATGCTATTCTGATTTTGTATGTGGAGACTTTGGTAGGCCAAGGAATTGGTTGAATCTTCTGGTTTTCTTGTCTGCCCTTTTCTGTACCTTGCTAGTTGCTGGGAAGAACATCCACCACCAGAGCACTGCAACAGGAATGGGGCAGGTCCTGCTGCTGGATATCATCCATCATCTCTAGACTCCTAACTATGCCCCCCTCCTATACCCCATTCTGTCATAAAATTGAATAAAGTAATATCTATATATCTATATCAGGGGTGGGGAACCTTTTTTCTGCCAAGGGCCATTTTGATATTTATAATATCATTCGCAGACCGGGGTGGGGTGAGGTTTGCAGGCGGGAGTCAAATGCGCAGAAGGGGGCGGGGTTTGCAGGCAGGAGCCAATCATGTGCACCGGGGGGCGGGGTTTGTGGGCGCCTGCAGTTGCCTTGGCAGGGCCAGACCAAATGATTTCCCAGGCCTTATACGGCCTGTGGGCCAGACATTCCCCACCACTGATCTATATCTATATCTCTAATTTATTTCGGGGCATTCCTCTGAAAAAAGCCAAAAATGGCCATTCTGATCCCACAAGTGATCACTTGATTGCCTCCTACAAAAGGGGTGGTGTATCTTAACAGATTTTACACATTTGCAGCTGCCTTGGATACTGTGGCCTTACAGGAGAAAACTCTACTTTAACATCCCCGCACTCAGGATGCCTTAAAGCTGTCTCACTCATGGAAGGGGGGGAAAAGATGAAGGCAACGCCATGGAACATAGCAGAACAAAGAAGATACTAGGGCATGCTTATGCTGTGGTTAGGCACAGGTCAGGAAAGGCCCTTAAAACTATGGAAGATTGACTATTGTGTGAATACAAGCATATGCCTTCGGGTGGAACGAAGATGGAAGTTTCTAAAAACATATTGACTAGGAAGGAGACTTTTTGCAATTTTAATCACACTCATCTCTAAGGAAACATGTTCAGGTTGCAATTTTATACACCTCTCTGGGAATAAGTCCAAGTGAATTCAATGAGGTTTACTTTTCAGCAGTTATGCCTCGATTTTCACTGTAGCATTACAACCCAATCTACCTGCATCTACACGAAAGTAAGACCTTTCCAATCCAGTGAGGCTTAATCCCATGAAAATCTGCTCCCCTTGTACATAGGCCTGGAGGAAAATCCCCACTGAAATCAGTAAGACTTATTTCTGAGTAAGTATGTATAGGATTGCACACTTGTACTTTAAGAGGACAGCAGAAATTAGTTAAGTGTTATTTTGTTATTCCTAGAAACAGAATTATTTTAGATGTTGTGCTCCTTTGGGAAAGTTGTTGTTATTTAATCTTCACTCACTACTGAAGTCTCTAGGGAGTTTAACCCAGGTTAAAACTAAGAATATTAAAAATGAATTAAAATGATCAACAGTTAAAAGCCTGCCCTAAGACATGTGCTTTTAAGGCTTTCTGGTGTCACTTTCCCTCCACTCGGCTTGCCTGTAATCTTGCTCCCCACCAAGTATTACAAAAAGCCTTCCATCACGCAGAAGGTATTTGTAGTCCTCCCAGACCTTGTTAGCGGGAAAGAGATGTGGAGAGAGAGCAATTCCTGAACCTCATCACTTCCTAATCATAGGCTGCCTCCTACCTGGCGAATTATTTATTTGTCTTAACAGATTTTAGGCCGTGCTTCGAAAGAACCATACATTTAAGAAAAGAAAAACCAGGGTGGCAAATTATTAGATTAATAAAGCCCAATTAAAGACCAAAAATCACCATAAACTTTTTAAATAAAATTTCAGCAAAGCAGATAAAAATGTAACTCGCTAGATTAATCCCATTATTTGTTAAAACATATCTATTTATCTGAGAGCCAGTTTGGTGTAGTGGTTAAGGCACCGGGTTAGAAACTGGGAGACCGTGAGCTCTGGTCCCGCCATAGGCACGAAGCCAGCTGGGTGAACTTGGGCCAGTCCCTCTCTCTCAGCCCTCAGAAGGAGGCAATGGCAAACCACTTCTGAGAAACTTTGCCAAGAAAACTGCAGGGACTTGTCCAGGCAGTGTCTGAGAATTGGACACAATTGAACAGATTAAAAAAAAAATCTGTCTATCCACATCTATCTATCTCAAATATCTAAAACATCTCTATTGGGAAATTGTCTTGCCATGAGGGCTGTTATCAAGCAAGTCTGGCATGAAGACTATCCCCTAGTCCGGAAGCTGCTGACTATCAAAGCCCTCTCCTTCCCAGTGCCTTCCTGCAGGAGAATCTCGGGTGATAAACACTGTTTTTAAGGCGGACTTTTATGGTAGAAATAATTCTATGGTAGAAATAACAGGTCCCTGTCTGTTTAGGGCAGTGTTTCTCAACCTTGGCAACTTTTAAGATGTGTGGACTTCAACTCCCAGAATTCCCCAGCCAGCCATGCTGGCTGGGGAATTCCGGGAGTTGAAGTCCACACATCTTAAAAGTTGCCAAGGTTGAGAAACACTGGTTTAGGGCCTTCTCTGTCAACCTCTGCACCTCGAAGCCTGCCTAAAAGCAACCAGAAGCTTATTCCACCCCCAGGCTGCAGCCATGTCATTCTTTCTGTTATTCTTTGCCATGGACGATCCCTTCTGGGACCCAGCCACAGGGAAAGCATTTTCGGTGTGCTCCCTCTTGACATGATTTATCTTTCTATAACTCGTAGTGCAGTTTCCTTGAATATTCAGCACGGCTTCTCCTAGGTAGGACAGAGTTTTAGTCTGGGCTTGTTTTTCTATTCATGCTGTTTAAATTGCTAGTCCCGAAGCAGCATGTAGCTTTTAGGCATCTTTGTGCCGAGCCTCGAAGGCTTCTTGGCTCATTGTATGAAAGCCTCAACCAAACCCAGGTTCTTCCTCTTCCTTGCTAACAGTCTTTCTTCGTAACCTGATTGGTCGGAGGTTGCTTTTCTGGTTTCCTACCAGGGTTCCCTGTGTTTCTTCTGCAGCCAAATGGATGCCAATAAGAGAGGATAAAGACCAGACCAGATGCTTATGACGACTCTAGAAACCTCCCTTTTGCTTTTGAATCAGATTTAACAGGGATTCCTGAGCAACACTGGATGGTTTTCCTTTGATTCTAGGCTCTAAGAGACTTGCTTTCCCCCCAAAGGTTGTATATATGTTGTAGCAGTTCTTATCCTGCCTCTTTCCCCCTTTCTAGGCAACTTTGGGTGGGAGGATACATAATCCCATAGCCTGTGATTTGTCAGACCTAATTGTGGAATTATGAGCAGGTCGGGGCGTTGGTAACTCCTGGGTTTCTAGAAATGAAGGCAACAGATAGTAAGGAAGCCAAATTTATTATGGGACCAACTGCACCTTTTGCTTCTAGCTTCAGAACCTGCCATTTCAATCACACTTTAAGTACTGCAGCCTCATTGAATTTAGTGGGATTTCTAGTTGAATAAATAGAGCTAGGGCTTTAAGCAGCCACAGAAAAATAATAGTGTTTCAATGCAGGAAAGCACAAGCACTTTTGGATTGTGGACTATGCTTGATCTGGTGGGACATATGTCAAATATTGGATGGCGCTGGTATCCTGACTTCGAGTGAAGGAACATGCTGAGACTTGGTGTAAAAGCTCTAGTGTTTTATTGTTCTACTCTGCTAGACAGAATCCAGCTAAACTGAAAAGAATTAGTGATGCTCAGAGAAAAGGCCCATGAAACTAGGGTGGGGCCTTCTTTAACCTCTTGGGAGGAAAGCAAAGCGATTCAGTACTGCGCATGTGTTTATCCACCTGGAGGGATCCCCCTCCTTCTTCACAAGTTATTTCCCTGACACCTGGATCAAAAACTAACACTTATTTCAATTTAATTTAATGAGTTAATATCATAATACTGAATGCATTTTATAATTTCTTTTCTCTCACAATAGAAATGACAATTGAATAGTCCGGGAGTACCAGGTTTGGGGTGAAAAAATCTAGAAGACCACTAGATGGCAGCAAATCTGCCAGCATCCTTCTTGAGATTGCAAAGGGGAAAAAAAAGAGAGGTAGGGGGGTGAAGAGAAGGAAAATATGTCCCCGGGACACCTTTGAAAAACATGGTGACTTTCTGGTGTATTTGACTATCACTCCCATCATCCCCATGATTCATTCTCCAAGTAGAGAGGTCTAGAACAGGTAGGGTGACAGCCTCTTCCTTCACATAAGGTAGAAACCAATTTTTTAAGATTGGCTTACACTGGCTGAAATGTCAGGAGATGAAAGTCCTTCTGGAACCCTCATACATACAGAGTGAAAATTGTTTTGATCAGATTAATCTTGAAGAATAATTCTTTTTTTACTGATGTTTTCCTTTCCTTACAATTGTGCTGGCCTGTCACGGGTAGTAGGTTACACAGAGTCTCTGCTGTGAGCTGAAGGCAGGAATGCACTCACCAGCTGTACACTGAGCAACAGATACAGCCAGCAGACGTGCTGCAGGGAAAAGCCGAGAGAGAGAAACCACGAGTCCGTTTGCCAAAGTCAGAGTTGGAGCCAGAAGACAACCGCTATTCCAAAGCCAGGTCAGGGGTGGTAACAAGTAGGTCAGCGAGAAGTCAAAGCCGGGTCAAAGAGTCCAGAAAACAGATCAACAGTAGTCCAACCAGGGTCAAGAAATCAGGAATCAAGCCAAGATGCCGGAGTGGTCGTGAAGCCAATATGCTACGTTGCTCCCACAACTCACTCACCGCTCTGCTGGTGATTTATTAGGAGATTAGGGGCTGTCATCTGAATCCTGCAAAGACTCAACGTTTCCCCTACGTAACTCCCTTGCAGCTAGCCTCGCACTTCTTCGTCTGTCCTTTAAGGCAATGCGTACACGTCTCCGTCTCTGCCCTTTGGGTGATTCTGGCGAGCTGGGAGTTTGATGAGAACCAGCTGGCTACTGGCTAGAGGGTGGGGACAAACCACCCCCGTTTGCTCCCCTGTAGCCTCAGTTGTTGCCAACTCCCCACTGCCCTGTGGTGCTGTGTCTACTTCTGGAGCCGTGCCTAATTCTGGGGCTTCGTCTGGTTTAGTCCCCTGGGGGTTCACCAGGGGCAGCTCGGACAACAATATGCAAGAACATTCATTCATTCTGGTTTATTACGGTCACTGACCAGTACAAGATTCTACAAGGTATACTCATTGAACCTTACAATATGCACCATCTGATTTAGAATAGTTTTAAAATTATAAGTTAAATTACATTGTTCCAATTAAAAATTAAAATACATTCAGACCACAATGTGGATGAGCCCCTTAATCAAATTTAAATATGCTCTTAATATTAGTCATAACTAATATTGGATGGCGCTGGTATCCTGATATCTGATAATAATTCTGTCAGATGTAAATGCTTATAAAAAGTAAAATATCATATATAAAATATGGTGTGATATATATATATATATATATATATATATATATATATATATATATATACCTTTTAAAATAATTAAAATCATTACAAGGAGTACATTACTACATTTTTCCTATCATAGTCTGGCGTATCTTTATAGCAGCTGCACAGAATTTGGCTACTTGCGCCGTAACAGTTGGATCTTCATCTATAAGTAACATTTGCATATACTCTATATCTTGCCTCCTAGGATATTTCTTGGTCAAGGGTAATATTAATTTACTCCTAAGCTCTTTATAAAAAGGACAACGGAGGAGCACGTGGTCTGTAGTTTCTATCTCTCCATTATTACAACAGCACCACCTTGCAGCTTTTGGGATTTTTTTATATCTACCATATGCAAGAACATAAAGACAGGGGAAACTAGCTAAAGTAGCAATAAACTTTATACCTCCTTATTGACTGCTCTTCTAAATAACTTCCAAGTGCAATATAGCATTATTGATTGAGTGATGGGCTGACTACAGGAGGAAAGTTCAACTGGCAAAATCTATTTGTCATCTGCTCACAGAAATCTTGCTGTTGGATCATTCAAGAGTATTACTAACTAAAGAGAAACAGCAATCGTGTACAATTAATATCTAGTTAACAATAATCAATAAAAGCCAGGAATCAGATGCAAACACTAGCAACAATTACATTGCAGGCCTCTATATGATTACTATTCCTTTCCTATATGAGTATACAGATGATTTTAGGGCAAGTCTAGACACTTTTACTTACTAATATTTATTTACAAAGCTTTTTAAACTTCTATCCACAGAACATGATCTTCCTTTTATCTTTTCCCACAGCTAATCATGATTTTTCCCCTTTCCAAAATCAAAAATACTGTCTGGCATAACTTTGTAGCCTAGCTTAAAAATGTCTGGGCTGTTATATATTAATGTTTTATACACTCTGAGCCACAAGGCACTTTCCGCATCACCTCTAGGCTAGCCCATTGTTTTGGATGTATCGAAAAAGTTGTAGGAAGGATGTATAGAAAAGCTCTAAAGGCAAAACATTCCTTTCCTTGACTTTTTAGCAACCTTAATTCATACATCAGTCCTTGTATCTTAATGAAAGTGGCATTCTTAGGCATTTCAAGTTATCTAGCAATAACCTTGAGTGTTCCAACAGGTAAAACACATGGCTAATTTCCAGGGGAGCTGCGTTCATGGTTTAGAAGTCCACTGTGATCACTGAAAGTTGAAGGAGGAGTACATGAGCTACCTTATAGATTCTTTGTAGGAAGAATCTTGAAATATGTTCAGAGCAGAAGTACCGACAGCCCTAGAGAAATTAGCTGCAGGGAGAAAATAATAAACAGGAGGTGGTGGGCAAAGGTGATATGCTCCACTTTTTTTGGCAAATGATTACACTGAGTGTAGAAAGCATGAAGGATACACTTTTTGCCCAGAAATGGAAAAATATATGTATTACTAAATATTCTAAGCTTAAAAAATATGGCACTAAAACTGGGGCAAAGAGTGAGGAAACGAGAAGGAACTGGAAGATTCTGAAAAAGCCATGCCAGTTTTTTTTTAATGCACAAGCATATTATTCATTTACTCCTCAGGAATCCCATTCAAGTCAATACATAAAGTGGCTTTTGAACCGCAACTGAAGACCGGAAGCAAAGTAAGCCATTGGCTTCGAAAGGCAGTTTCCGTCTCCTGTATTTAAAGCCGTATTATTAAAATCAGTAATACTGATGCAAAACTTGATACTCTGCAAAGCTTAATCCAATTCAAACTGTATTTTTTTTTAAAAAGGAGGACACATACATGAACACATTTATTATTTAAAATTGTTACCAGCAAGCAGGTACCACGAGAGGACTGTCGGGATTTACCACCTAGTTGTTAGTAAAGAAGCATTGGCTTCATTCAGGAAGAGAAGGAAGTGTACTTTGTGCCAAGAGCAGGACACACCTGGCCTCTTTTCTGAACAGGCTGCCAAAATAGCAGGATTTTCCTTCATGGCCAGTGACCATACACAGGTAACTCTTTGCAAATCATCTAAACCAGCTCAGATGCTTGCAAGATAAAGCTCTGGGATCCCTTTGGGGGATACTGAAAAGACAATTCTAGCAGGCTGTAAAGAGATCTTTTGAGAATGCCTTTTAATAATGTAAGGATGAGAGATAGGGTTGTCCCTGAATGACAGATGGGATGAATGGAAGCGAGGAACAATGGAGCCATTGATACACCATTGTTACTCAATAACCTATTGAGCCTCTTCTGGGATTTCTCTTGACCTGCCACTGGGATATGCCCCAGATGGGGATGCTGTTCCTCTTGGAGAGAAGCTTGGAAGGGGGGGGGGAGTTTGAAGAGTGATTTATTAGAGCAACTTTCTCCAACCTCATGCCCTCCAGTAGGCTGACCATACGTCCTGTTTTGAATGGGACAGTCCCATTTTTTAAACAATTCCCGACCGTCTCGTCGTTTAAAAAAAAAAATCCATTTTGTCCTGTTTTTGAAAGTTCCTGCGGCAAAGTGCACCCGTGCCTGCGCATGTGCCCGCACACGCCCGTGCGCCTGCGTGCGCCCACTTTGTCCGGCGAGCCATGGGTAGGTTAGGGTCCCATTTCCCCCCCAAGGAAATATGGTCAGCCTACCTCCAGATGTGTTGGACGTAAACCTTCAGAGTAAGAATTGAGGGCCACTGTAACTGCTGGTCATCAAGTTGGGGAAGGCTATGTTAGTGAGTGGCTGAAAGTTTCCTAGGACCCATCATATAATTAAGGGTTTATGAATTTCTTGGAAGAAATGGCTTATCACTGTGTTTATCAAGTTTAAGGGTTTATCATAGTGCAATAAAGCACAAACCAGTCCTTATTCAAGAATGTTGGAAAACTCTGCTTCAGAAAGACATTTACCAGAATTGCAATTTGGCTCACAAGGCAAGAAAGCAAGGGTTTCATTAACCAGAAATATACTTCAGGATGATCAGTTTTAGCATTAGATGCAAATTAGGATAATGGGTAACAAATGGTATCCATAGGGACTGTTGAAGAGTATAGCATTAGGTTTACTTAAATATAGCCCTTTGTTTGATTGAACAATCTAAAGGAATAATGGTTGCATCAAGGAAGAATCTGGCCTCCTGTAACTTGATTTTTTACAGGGGGAAGCAAGAAAACTGACTGGGATGATGGGAATTGTAGTTAATCCAATATGGAAAGCATCAAATTAAGATGAGTACTGCAGAGGACAAAAGAACTGGCATTTTTGTGGATTTCCACTCCTTTGTTTACTTGTTTTCTTAGGTACCCAGAAATCAAACCAAGCAAGCTTATGCTGAGATAATGTCTACTTAGCATATGTAAACACACTTCTATTATACTTTGGTTTATCTTCAGATCTCCTAAATCTTTCACCTAAACACCTTCTATTGTGCTGCATCTCACAGTTGAAGTGGAATGTAAAATTGTATTAATGAACTGGGAAATTTTGAGTATTTTGAATACTACATGTTAGGCAGCTGCAAAGACCTTCATGGACCACATAACATTTTCTTGCTCTAAAATGCTATTATTATCCTAACACAGCTCTTAAAAACAGCTCCCTGCTGCTGACATGCACTGTCCATTTTTAACAGAATGAAATGTGTTGAACTATCTTTGACTGAGCACTTATGGAGAAATTATGCGCTCTTATGGCTTATTCCACACAGCTTTTATGCTGCTCTGCAGAAACCATTTTTGCCCTGTGAAAACATCCTCTCTTTTCGATTTGTAATCATTTGGATGCGCATCTAACTACATTAACTCTTAAAGAGTACTGCTGCTGTAAAATTATAATGTTGTTCTGGCTTTTAGCTAGAGTATTCATAGTAAGACTGCTACTTGGCATTTCAGAATGCACACAATGTAGACTAGTGGATAGAACATTTTGATTTTTCAGAAAAATGTTTATTAGATTCGACTTACCTTGAAACAGGATCAACTGAACTTCTGAGAAGATATTATAGCAGGCTTTCCTATTCTGCTCTCCCCCTGCCCACCCTTTGTGTTGGATTTTATTTATTTATTTAATTTTTATCCCGCCTTTATTATTTTTATAAATAACTCAAGGTGGCGAACATACCTAATACTCCTTCCTCCTCCTATTTTCCCCACAACAACCCTGTGAGGTGAGTTGGGCTGAGAGAGAGTGACTGGCCCAAGGTCACCCAGCCGGCTTTCATGCCTAAGGTGGGACTAGAGCTCTCAGTCTCCTGGTTTCTAGCCCAGCACCTTAACCACTAGACTAAACTGGCTCCATTATACCAGTATATACAGTCACTCATGCCCTTGTCATCTCCCATATAGATTATTGCAACACGCTCTACATGGGGCTACCCTTGAAGAGTATCCGGAAGCTTCAGCTGGTCCAGAATGCGGCTGCACGGGTAGTTCTGGGTGCTATGAGATCGGCACATGTAACACCGCTACTCCGTGAGCTGCATTGGGTACCAGTTTGCTTCCGGATCCAATTCAAGGTGTTGGTTATCACCTTTAAAGCCCTACATGGCATGGGACCAGGGTATCTGAGGGACCGTCTTGTCCCGACCATATCCACCCACCCCACCCGATCATGCAGGGAGGGCATGCTTCTGATCCCTTCATTAAAAGAATTCCATCTAGCGGGGTCCAGGAGGCGTGCCTTCTCTGCAATAGCACCCGCCCTGTGGGATAACTTGCCCCCTGAGGTGAGACTGGCACCCTCGCTCCTAGCCTTTAGGAAGTCCTTGAAGACCTGGTTCTGCCGCCTTGCCTGGAATGAAGGAAAGGATAGTTCCTCCTGGGGGTGGTTGGCTTAGTGGTTTCCTCCTTTTAAGAACAGACCATCTTTTGGATTTTTATTTTTTTATTTTTATAGTAGTTTTAAATGTCTAGGTTTTATCTTTTATATTCTGGTTGTAAACCGCCCAGAGTCTGCCACGGTAGAGATGGGTGGGGATAAATCCAAATAATAAATAAATAAATAAATAAATAAATTCCCCACATCATTATGGATTTTTGTGTGTGTGTCAGAAGCACCAAGGCACTTTTGTAGTGAAAGGATTTGCCGGTGACATCACCATTGCCTGGGGGATGCCAGAGGAGGCTCCTTTCATGTCCCTGTGAGTTTTCCCACCGAAGTGGTACCTATTTATCTACTTGCATTTGCATGCTTTTGAACTGCTAGGTTGGCAGGAGCTGGGACAAATTGCCGGGAGCTCGCACGCAGCTCGTGCTCTTGGGATTTGAACTGCCGAGCTGTCAGCCTTAATGGCCTCTGACTCAATGTCTTAACCACTGAGCCACCGCGGTCCCATCAGTATGGATATTTAAAGTTAATAGCAAAATCAACCAATTAGTTATAGCTATTGGTGAAACTGCAGTTTGGCTTTGCAGTTTCAAGAGTCTAACACACTCAATTTGCCTCCAGCTTCATGTCTTCATTACAGAAGATTTGGATCTGCAAACAAGCAGGTCTGAAATCCCACGCGTTGCCTTCCAGAGACATTCTGGAAAGGAAGCCTGGTAGGGCTGGCCAGACCTCAGCTCCAGTTGGGCTGCCAAAACTATTATAAGATTTCTGGGTTTTGCACAAGAGAAGGAAACTGAGACACATGTGCATAACACATCCAGCAACATCTGGAGCTAACCATGGGTAAGAATTACTCTTTGATTTTCTATCCAGTGTCACAACTGAATGTGATCAACCCTGGCTTCTTGATTAGCAGACTTTCTGGCTGATTTTCCAAACTCCTCCTTTTTGGCATCTTGTCTCCTGCTCCCATTTAGTTTTTAAAAAGGAAATTACAATTGTGATGGCCAAATCAGGGTCAGATCCATCCTAGGTTGGGTGGGGATGGATATTGTCTCACCCCATCCCCCCCCCATCTTTTTCTGTGTCCCCAAGTTCTACAGTTTATTTGGCCTAATAAACCTATTTGGTCAACTTACCCTGTCTTGTCCAAGTAACTCTGAACATTTGCTAACGATTGAGTGCCATAAAACAGGACTTTCAATCTTTGGTTTGCTATCTAATTTCATTCATTAAAAATGAAGTGTCTTCCTGATTTCAGTTAAGAAAATAGAAAAATAATTAAGACGCATTAAATTTTCAGAGGCCATACCTTAAATGGCCAACCTCCTCCTCCTCCTCCTCCTCCTCCTCCTCCTCATCATCATCATCATCGTCCCCCCCCAAAGGCTAAAGGAAAACTAAGATTCAACCCTGCCAGTTGTGTGACATCACAGTCTCATCATCCCACACTCTGCAGTTGCTTATTTATCAACTTCTTTGCTGCCCCAATCACCCAAGGAACTCTAGGTGGCTTACACAATAGGGCTAAAATAACAGCATAAAAATAATAAGAAAAGAACAACCAAACAGTAATACTAAATACAGAGCATCAGGAAGGAAGCTCAATCACAATTAAGTTGCCAAACACTCCAAATAACAGGCAAAAAAGGGAGGTTCCTTGCCCCTGGTTCAAGGACTATGATGGTTCCGTCTCAGGCAGTAATCTAGCTATTGTATTTTAAACTAACTTTACATTCCAAGCATGCTTCAAAGGCACTTCCATAAAGGTTGAAGAGAATGTCAGTAAGAGCATGGATACCCATACCTCTGTTAATGGTGCCCTAAGTTATTAAAAGATAACTCATATCACTTGGCCTCCAAGGCACAGACTCTAACAGCACCCACAGACCCAGAACTTCATGCTAAAGGGGAGTGTGTAACCCTATCCACAAGCCATATTTTTACCTGATAAACATAAACGCTCTACATGGGGCTACCCCTGAAGAGTATCCGGAAGCTTCAGCTGGTGCAAAATGCTGCGGCGCGAGCAGTTATGGGTGCCATGAGATCGGCACATGTTACACCTCTGCTACGCGAGCTGCATTGGCTACCAGTTTGCTTCCGGGTCCAATTCAAGGTGTTGGTGATCACCTTTAAAGCCCTACATGGCATAGGACCAGGGTACCTGAGGGACCGTCTCGTCCCGATAACGTCGACCCGCCCCACCCGTGCATGCAGAGAGGGCATGCTTCGGACCCCCTCAACAAGAGAATTCCATCTAGCGGGGTCCAGGAGGCGTGCCTTCTCTGCGATAGCGCCCGCCTTGTGGAATATCTTGCCCCCAGAGGTGAGACTGGCCCCTTCACTCCTGGCCTTTCGGAAGGCCCTTAAGACCTGGCTCTGCCGCCGGTCCTGGGACGACAGAGGCGGCAGTGCCTCCTGGGGTTGGCTGGCCCCGTAGTGGTATGGTCCATCCTGCGGTCCCCCCTTCTTGGATTTTATGTAATTTATTATTATTATTCGATGTATTTTAGATACTGTTTTTGTATTTTTAAACTTTCAATTGTTGTAACCCGCCCAGAGTCCCTTGCAAGGGAGATGGGCGGGGAATAAATTGAAATAATAAATAAATAAATAAATAAATTTGTTGCTATTGGTGGTGGGGGTTGAAGCAATTTTCCTACTATGAAGCATTTCTGCACATCCATTTCCTGCAGATCATTTTGGGCAAACTTTACTAAAGACACTTTCCTAATGTAAGTGTATTTGTATGAACAGAGTAGATGTGTGTGTGTTCTGCCCATCATCCCTCCTGAGGTGAGGTTAGCCCCAACCCTTATGGCCTCCCGTGAAGCTCTCAAAACCTGCTTTTTTTAGCAAGTCTGGGAATCTCCTGGCAACAGGGAGCCTAAACCCTGGTTATACTGTATGTAAACGTCTTCCCTCTCCTGGTCTTGTTTTATCTACAGTATGTTTGTTTTAATTCTTGGCTTTATTGTATGCTGCCCAGAGTCACTTCTGGTGAGATGGGCATATACATTTGACAATCAATCAATCAATCAATCAATCAATCGGAAATCACACCAGCTATTCCAGTTTCATCTGCTGCTCAATCTACCAAACTCCTGCATTTCATAAGGTTTTGTTATTTTTGAGAAAGCTCATTCAGCACAGTAACGTGTCATGCCTAGTTGCTGAAAGAAGAACTGGGGGAGCCACTGTACATCTTGTGTTTGCTGATTGTTGGGTGAAAGAAAAATCCTTTCACGTAAACCTGTTCAAAAGCATTATTCTATTTATCATGGTTGTATTTCTCAAACCTCTGAGCTCCCAATCCTATTAAATCCATCTGTGTTTCTGTAACTAGTTTGAGGGATGGGATGACAGAGGACTATAGCAGAGTGATAATGATGGCTCTTCCGTGTAGTTTGATGGAGGCTAATGGTGGGTGACTACAGACAGCTCTCTTTAAGACAGTTCTTTTGTGGTGTCTTCTATTGCCCAGTCTTTCAAAGGGTTCAGGTACGTCATTGCAGCTGCTGTCTCAAACAGATTAGATTAATGCAAACTTCAAAACTAGTCCTATCCTCTTTCACAAAACACTTCAAACACAGCAAGTCATGTCATCTCTCAGATGATTGAGCCTAATCCAGTTAATCCCCTCTCTCCCTCTGCATCTGAATGCAAACTACTGGGACATACCCAATTACACAGCCACAGTCAAAATAAATGGCTTATTTAAGTACTTCACTCAGGCAACCAAGCTTCATTCCTTCCTCCCTCCAAAAATCTCAAAGAAAATGACAGAGAATAGGAATGGTGCACCTATCAATTTATTTATTTATTATTTAAACTTATATTATCACCCATCCCCCCCAATCGGGGGACCCTGGGCGGTTCACAATAAAAACAAGGTTAAAAATACAAATCATCACATCAATAAATAAATATAAAACCCAAGGGCGATGGCTGTTAATACTAGGGAGGGCTTCATGGGATCAGCCAGCCCCAGGAGGAACTGTTGGCATTCCCATCCCAAGCAAGGCGGCAGAACCAGGTCTTCAAGTTTTTGGAAGTACCTCACAACCACACCAAGGGACCCCCAAACCTACTGCTCAGATGGGAAATGACCAATCCGCCAAGTCCTCTATATTGTAGAAAGTCTTTCAGTCCTCTGTAAGTTGTTAAAATCCGTCACACCGATTGCTGTCAGGATACCATCAACAGCAACCCATTTAAAGATCTTGGGACAAATCCTTTTTAGATTTTCTGCTTGTTTTGAACAACAGTATTTGGGTGTTAGTTGGTCAGATGGTTACTTGGACCTCTATGCTCTTCCTGAAGACGAGGCAGTTTTGTAGCTATGACTTAGGCTGAAGTAGTTTAATTTCTCTGCCATTTCTCAGCCTTAAATGGAGTAGCACAGAAATACGATTAAGGAAGAAATACATCCAATCCAGTCTAGCCACAAAATGAAGTTAGACACTGCAAATGTTTCTTTGTTATTTATCTAATGTTGTCTGGACATAGTTTAATGAGGCATGCATTGATTTGTGTTGCTCTGAAATAGATTATTACAATTCTGTGAACACTGAGATTTCAGTTTTCCTTCAGTACCGATCTAGCTGTAGGCCAGTGACACGTCTTTATGACAGCAGCAGATTATGTGGACTTGAGATCAAGATCCTGAGAGATGCCTCCCAATTTCCACTTCTTATTCCTTCAACCAATTTTGCTGTTGATTTAAGAACTTTGGAAGACATATTATGAAAAGTTATTTCCCCAGTAGTTCTGATGTGACCATAAAAGTGTTTAAAGGATAGATGTAGATGAGTGATGGATCACCACGGCCCGGGTCCAGTTCCTGACATTTCTAGTAATGGCTAGAACAAACAATCTGAACCCCTAACCTCCTGTTGCCAGGCACTGTCAGCAGTGCTGAACTAGCTGTATCAATTGCCTGACACAGTGGATGGGTTCACATACTGGACTAAATCAGGATTTGTTTAACTATGATTTGTTCACCTCTGGCTGAGTACATATATTGTACTAAACCACAAATCATGGTTTCCAACCCTCAATAGGTTCACACATATTAAGCCAACCCTGTACATAGTAAACGTCATGTATGTGTTATGCTCCTTATGTAACTTATTCAAAATGTACCTCATTCACCTCATGCTTAAGGAAAGATAATGTACCTAGCTGACCATGAATTCTGCCAATATTTGGGACTAGCTAATTACTGCAGACGCTGACTGCAGCCAGGAAATCAGAAGACGTCTACTTCTTGGGAGGAGAGCAATGACAAATGTTGATAAAATAGTTAAGAGAAGAGACATCACACTGACAACAAAGATCCGCATAGTTAAAGCAATGGTATTCCCCGTAGTAACCTATGGCTGTGAGAGCTGGACCATAAGGAAGGCTGAGTGAAGGAAGATAGATGCTTTTGAACTGTGGTGTTGGAGGAAAATTCTGAGAGTGCCTTGGACTGCAAGAAGATCATACCAGTCCATACTCCAGGA
Organism: Charina bottae; assembly: GCA_023362775.1. Taxonomy (NCBI): domain Eukaryota; kingdom Metazoa; phylum Chordata; class Lepidosauria; order Squamata; family Charinaidae; genus Charina; species Charina bottae. Next base: position 47,320,726 of record JALMGJ010000007.1, on the reverse strand, counting down.
AATAAAGCCAGACTGCTCACTTGAGGGAATGATATTAAAGGCAAAACTGAAGTACTTTGGCCACATAATGAGAAGACAGGATACCCTGGAGAAGATGCTGATGCTGGGGAAAGTGGAAGGCAAAAGGAAGAGGGGCCGACCAAGGGCAAGATGGATGGATGATATTCTGGAGGTGACGGATTCGACTGTGGGGGAGCTGGGGATGGCGAGGGCTGACAGGAAGCTCTGGCGTGGGCTGGTCCATGAAGTCACGAGTCAGAAGCGACTGAACGAATAAACAACAAAATGTTTAAAGGATGGTGTAAAGGGCAGAGGTGGTACTGCATAATTTCGACTATGCACTATGCATAATACTGCATTACATCTATCTGTCAGAGATCGGCAGATCTCTGCCAAAGCGCTAGACCAGGGGTCGGCAAACTTTTTATGCTGGGAGCCATTTTGACATGCTCGTGCACATTTTGAAATGCTCGAGAGCCAGGGGGCGGGGTTTGCGGGCGGGGGCCAATCGCGTGGAAGGGGGCAGGGTTTGCGAGCGGGGGCCAATCACGTGGAAGGGGCGGGGTTTGCGGGCGGGAGCCAATCGCGCGGAAGGGAGTGGGGTTTGGGGGCGGGATCCAATCACGTGGAAGGGTAAGATACAGGCCTGCGCTGCGCTTGGCCGGCCGCCCCGGCCCTCGCTCACCTTCCATGGCCGGTCGTCGCGGGCCGCCGGCGACACTCCCGTCCCGCTGCACCCCAGCTCTCCAAGGCAGAGGCACTGCTGGCGGCGCGCATCTCTGAGCCGGTCCCGGCGCGCTGGCACTGGGCTGTGAAGCTGGACGAGCCGCCGGACCTGGAGCGCTTCCGTGCGCAGCTGAGCGAGGCCCCGCGCCGGTCTTTTTGGAGCGCTTCCATGTGCAGCTGAGCGAGGCCCCGCGCCAGTCTTTTTGGAGCGCTTCCGCGCGCAGCTGAGCGCTGGGCTGTGGAAATGCGCTCCAAAAAGACCGGCGCGGGGCCTCGCTTAGCTGCACGCGAAAGCGCTCCAGGTCCGGCGGCTCGTCCAGCTTCACAGCGCAGCTGAGCGAGGCCCCGCGCCGGTCTTTTTGGAGCGCTTCCGCGCGCAGCTGAGCGCTGGGCTGTGGAAATGCGCTCCAAAAAGACTGGCACGGGGCCTTGCTCAGCTGCGCGTGGAAGCGCTCCAAAAAGACCGGCGCGGGGCCTTGCTCAGCTGCGCGCGGAAGTGCTCCAGGTCCGGTGGCTCGTCCAGCTTCACAGCCCAGCGCAGCTGAGCGAGGCCCCGCGCCGGTCTTTTTGGAGCGCTTCCGCGCGCAGCTGAGCGCTGGGCTGTGGAAATGCGCTCCAAAAAGACCGGCGCGGGGCCTCGCTCAGCTGTGCGCGGAAGCGCTCCAGGTCCGGCGGCTTGTCCAGCTTCACAGCGCAGCTGAGCGAGGCCCCGCGCCGGTCTTTTTGGAGCGCTTCCGCGCGCAGCTGAGCGCTGGGCTGTGGAAATGCGCTCCAAAAAGACCGGCACGGGGCCTTGCTCAGCTGCGCGCGGAAGCGCTCCAAAAAGACCGGCGCGGGGCCTTGCTCAGCTGCGTGCGGAAGCGCTCCAGGTCCGGCGGCTCGTCCAGCTTCACAGCCCAGCGCAGCTGAGCGAGGCCCCGCACCGGTCTTTTTGGAGCGCTTCCGCGCGCAGCTGAGCAAGGCCCTGCGCCGGTCTTTTTTTCGCGCCTCTGGGAAGCAGGGCCAATCGGGCTTCGCCTTGTTCAGCTCGCCTCTCTGCTCCCCTTTGGCGCGCGCTGATTGGTGGAGGCGTCCTTCCTTCTGAGCCTCCACCAATCAGCGTCTGTTTGTTCCCCAAGGTTCGCGCTGCTTCCGGACACCGGCTTTCTGGATGTCGGGTGGCAGACAGGGAGAGAGAGCCAGAGCCGAGGGGCCAAAGAGCCAGATCTGGCTCAAGAGCCGCCATTTCCGACCCTTGCGCTAGACGGATATGCGCACTCCGGGAAGCTGCAAATGACACGAAACTGACGCCGGTTGAGTAGACCAGTTCGCACATGGCTGACGATCGCGAATACACATCCTCGCTAACGGATGACGACGCGTCTCGGAAGACACTGCTACACGTGTCTCCAACAAAGGACCTTGGGGGAAGGGAATGCTTAAATGTAACCACTGTATCTATTTCACTCATTCAAGTCTTTGTTCGTGCTAGCTTCTGTATCCTGTAATAAACTCTTCTGCTTCTAAGAACTCATGCGTCTGTGAGTTACTCTAGAGCAAGGAGGTTACAGATATCGGATGGAGTGCCTTACATAAAGATTTGAATCAAAAATTTTTTTTGACTAACTATCCCGGGGATTACTCTGACAATCAGAGAACCCTCAGTTGAAGGTGGTCACGCAAACCTACACACCTCAATACCGCAGCAAGAAATGGAATCGGTAGAGGCGACAGGAGTCAGCGAAGAAGCCGGACCCAGCTCAGCAAGCACCCAGACGATGGAGGGAATTGCCAGTGAGCGGGAAGGCAAGAAAGCACAGAAAAAGGAAAAACACATAGAGGTAACCAAAACCCCCATTCATCTAAGCAGCATCGAACCAAGGCTAGCGGGATGGTCCGTAGCTGTAGGAGAAGGGCTAGCGGAGAAAGGGGCAAAAGGAAACCAGAAGAGGGTCACTCCAACCCAACGCATAGTACGGTTGGAGGAACAGATGTCCAACGTGCAGCTAAATATAGGAATGCTGATAAATAAAATGGACTCATTGGGCGCAGCCTTTGGGAAACTAATGGACAAATTAGATGAACCCAGAGTGGGGGGACAGAGCCCGGCGCCAACTGAAGGAGAGGGAGACATCGTAAATGAGGGGGAGGAAGAGGAGGTACCTCGCCCCTATACCAGAACACCCATGACTCCGTCATAAAATCCATACACGACCCCAGGGGGGCCACATACCCCGTTTGGAATGGGTGAATTAAAAACGAAATTCAACGGCGACCCCAAGAACCTCGCATGCTTCTTAACCCACGTACAGGGGTTCATGAGAGAATTCGAATACACCTTCTGAACGGAAGAGAGCAAAATCAGATACATCTCCAGCTTTCTGGAAGGTGAGGCAGGGGACTGGTTAGTAACGCTTCACGATCGGGGGGCTAGAGAATTACTAGACTTCCAAGAGTTCATGTTTGCCCTCCGGAAACGATTTGAAGATACGTTAACTAAAGTCTCAGCCAGGGCACGACTTCGGAACTTAAGGCAGCGGAACAGAACAGTAGCTGAGTATGCTATGGACTTTAAAAGATTATTATCTTACCTGCCGGAATGGCTGGAATCGATAAAGATCGAACATTTTCAATATGGGCTAAAACAGGACCTATTAGAAAAGGCATTGGACAGAGATGACCCGGGAACTCTAGAGGGATGGATCCAGTTAGCTGGGAAAATTGAAAGTAACAGAATACAACTGCAAAGCATCAGAAAACTGCAATTCAGGCAGAGGAATGAGGGAACTTTTACAAACCAACCCCGCACGCATGTGAAACAGCGGAATTGGGATGAGGAGAAGGATCGCTGGACAAAAGAGGGACTATGCTTTCGCTGCGGGAAGGAGGGACATCGGATTAGCGCGTGCCCTCAGGGGAAAACGAACGCTAAGGAGCAACCTCCGGGGAAAAGAGCAGCTGACAAAAGTAACCCCAAGACAACACACACTAAAGGAAAAGGAGCGGCTGCAGCAACAATGCACTTTTGGCAGAATTCGGACCTAGAGGAAGACAGCGAGGACTCCGATTTTGAAATCCAGCCAGCGGGAAACGAGTCAGGTCTGTTCTAATGAGCGCCACAGGACAGACCTCTACAAATATACAAAAAATACAAATATAAGGCACTATGTCTATATTAAATAGGAATTCACAATATAATTCCAAGACTGTGTGAAAGAATTCTGACAGGATCAAGGAATACCGATATCAGGATTTCCATTGCTTTGTCTAAAGCAAGTAAAGAAAGCTCCAAATGAATGGTATGAAAATAGAACTAGGGAATTATATATTTTAATATAGTTTTTGGATTTGGCTCTGTCCACTTCTTGACCTTGACCCTGATCCTTTGGGAGTGTGGCCCCTGGTGTGTCACTCAAAAGTTAAGTGTGGCTTTGGGTCCCCCCAAAGTTTCATAGCTGTGTTTAAAGGATCTTGAACAGGCTTCTTTAAAAATATTTTCAATAACTAAACATAAGTGAAAACATCACTTTCAGTCTTAAAGGAAGCAGGTTGATAATCCTGCAGTTGCTAAAGTTCAGTACTTTTTTGAAATGAAAGGGAGATTTGCTCCGTGGGACAACTGTGAGATCAGGAAAGTATATAATTTATTTTTATTTATTTATTTATTTATTTTTCAAATTTATTCCCCGCCCATCTCCCATGCAAGGGACTCTGGACTTTTCATATCATGAAAAGGTTTTCTTATTGTTGTCTCTGATGTGATCATTAAAGGATAAATTGGGATTTTTTTAAAAAAAACCTTTCCGGATTCTGAAGAGACATGGAAGAAAGAGGTATCTCATTATTAACTCAAAGAAAAAGCCAGGTGTCAGGATTGGATAAACAAGAAAGAAGGCAATGCAAAACACTTATCAAAGGGTGAATTTGTGATGATATGTTTTATTGTAAACCCCCCACCCCCAGTAGCAGAGATGGCTTAAAGACATTATAGCCTCAAGAACAAGAAATCACAAAAGACATTATAGCCTGAAGAGCAAGAAATCACAACAATAAATGTTGCAATACGGATGATTGTAAACCAACTTTCTCCATCTTGGTGTCCTACAGGTGTCTTGGACTTCCACCCCAGAATACCCAATCAATTTACTTTATCACAGGACTTCTAAAACCTTTGAAGAGCATTGTTTGGAGAAGTCTGCTATAAACATTTTGGGAGGGGATGACTATGAGTTGCAAACTATGCACACAACTATTTTACCATCACAGCAGAGAATCACATTGAACTTGTTCTGTTGAATTAATTCAATACAAACTCCTTCACGAAGCGACTGGCAATCCTAATTTTTGGTAACTCAGTGGGTAAGATGCCAGGCTTGTCGATCAGAAGATCGCATGTTCGGAGGTTCGAATCCCTAGCCCTGCGTGCAGAGTGAGCTCCCGCACTAGCCCCAGCTCTTGCCAACCTAGCAATTCGAAAGCATGCAAATGCAAGTAGATGAATAGGTACCACTTCGGTGGGTAGGTAACAGCGTTCCGCGCACGTCATGCAGGCCACATGACCGTGGAAGCGTCTTCGGACAGCGCTGGCTCTTCGGCTAACAAGCGGAGATGAGCACCGGCCCCTAGAGTCGGACATGACTGCACAAATGCGTGGGGGGGAACCTTTACCTTTACCTTAATCCAAAGCAAGATTGATCCCATACTACATTTCTCAGAGTCACAAGATACCAGCATGAAACACCCTAGATATTATAGAGAAGGAAGGGTTCACATTTCACATTCTGGCTTCTTCCCTATGATTGGGTAGCCCTGTTTAAGTATTCTGCCTGGGGAAATATGAAATATGCAAGAGGGATGACTGAGGATATTCACCAGCTCTGCACCCAGTTACCATCCATATTTTAAAGGGGGAACTTTTGCAGCAGTGAACGTTAATTTTCCAGGGTTTTAATCTGTGCCAGCAGCCAACATGGATATAAGTCTATCACTACATGAGAAGGTCATTGAACATGAAGACTGGAGCTGCTGGCATACTTACCATGTCAAGTGTGTAGCAATATGATCCAAGTGTACAATGCCTCTTAATACCCTTGTCAAAAGCCGTGACGCTCTGAATTGTATTTGTGTAAAATGATTTTTAAAGCAAGGCACAACAGATCTATGGTGTCAGTCTCTCCAGCCTTCTCTTCCCCCTCTTCCCCACTCTTCTCAGTGTGGGCCCACATCATTTTTCAGAATGGAGAAAGAGGGCCGGGCACGAGCGTGTTGCTTTCCAGCCAGCTTGCTTCACCTAAAGTAAAGTGTCACAAAGGGGGAAAGCTGCTGCCAGATAAGTTTGAGGACCTGGGAAAAGTAGTAAGGAATGACCTAAGGTGGGGTTAGCAAAAGGGGTGGGAAAAGAAGAGTGGCAAAAGTCGATGGGGGGAGAGAGAGAAAATGTCGAAATCCAGCAATTGGGAAAGGAAGTGTGATGCAACCTTGCACAAGATGGATCTCTAGGAAGGCCTTCCTGGCCACAGCTGTCACCTGCTTCTCGAGGAGGAGCTGCGGGTCCACAAAGGTCCTCAAATTTCACATCAGCCCAGAGTTGGGTAATGTCACCCAAGTCAGGACTAAAGGTGGATGATCTCTAGATCCAGGGGGTCCAAATAACCACAGCTACTTGATCTTACCAGGGCTGAGATTCAGTCTGTTTCTCTTCATCCAAATAATTGTGTTTTATGCTCTTATTGTCATGATGTCATCCCTAAAGTGGAGTTTTACTTGTTCTTCCTCCAGCAGTGCTCTAGCACCTCTTCTGATGTTCATCTTCTAGTGTTCCTCAAAAACCAAGGAGCACCCTGGGATCGATTTACCGAGAGAGGGAGGCCACGTAAGAGCCATCTGATCTAAGGCCTCTATTACCTGTCCATTCCAAGCGGCTTCTAAGGATTCATCTGAACTGCCAACCAGTTTCCACAGGGAAAACCGCCGGTTCCCTCTGAGCGCTACTGGGTCCATTAGTTGTCTGGCAGAGAGCAATCTAATAGGTCCCTCCTCCTTGCAAGCGTGGAGGAGCACCAGTGAGCTGTCTGTAGCAAAGGACTGATAGGACATGCCCATCTGCTATCAGATCACATCTCAACTGCCCCAAGACAAAAAAACAGATCAAATGTGCACCCCCCCCCAGCATGTGTCAGGCCCTGAATAACTTGGGACAGGTCTATGGTTGCCACAGAGGTCATGAACTCCTGAGTTGCCCCTGACTCTAGGAGACTGCTGGGGGCAGATTGAAACCCCAAGGACTATCAGCTGGAGGACTTGACTGCCAACCTGACAACAGAATCCAGAAATTTAGGCAGAAATTTTGCCGAATAGCAGGGAGGCCGATACAACAGCCACAAACCCAACTGCTCCCTAGCGCCCAATTTCAGCTAAAAGGATTCAAATCTGGTTATCTGAAGAACAGAGCATTTGAGAGTCATTCAGGCCTCCTAGATGACAACTGCCACCCCATGCCCCAAGCTCATGGCTGGTGCCAAACTTGAAACCCAGGCAAGCACATCTCCAAGATATATTTTTAGGGGTTGGTTAGTTTGTATGTTTTTTTTTTATGTTTGAGAGAAATTCCTTTGGGATGAGCTTCAGTTTTCATGGGAATATTTTTTTAATGAAAAAAAATAGTTACAAGTGATTTGGGGAAACTGGATCGTCTTTTTTCTTTTTGTGGAAGCAAGACAATGAAATTCAAATGATTGGGTGTGCATTGGTGTTTTTATTGCAGTAGTAGTATTTGTAATGTTCCACCTTCTATGGTAGCATTTTGTCACTGAAATTTCAAAAATCCAAACTTATCCAGGGTCTCAGACAGGCTAGAAAAAGAAATATGACAAAAAGGTAAAGGTTTCCCCTGCACAGTTGTGTCCGACTCTAGGGGGTGGTGCTCATCTCAGTTTCTTAGCCGAAGAGCCAGTGCATTTCTGCACAAATTATTGCAGTTTATCCAATTTAATTTTTTTTCCAGGATGTATACCTCATATTTCCAATTAGCTTGTATATTAGTTTTAAAAGGTTGAAGATTAAAAGCTTAAAAATTAAAATTTCAGTTATCTATCTGTCTGTCTATTCCATCCATCCATCCATCCATCCATCCATCCATCCATCCATCCATCCATCTTCCCATATCTGTAAGGAAACATATAGAAATGCATACATGATAAGATTACCAATGACATCTTTTGCAAAGTGGATAAATATTTTTCCCCTTTATTCTTAGAGTGATCCTACATAAGCCAGAAAATATTGCCATAAAACCAATTATTTTTTTTTTGTTTATTCGTTCAGTCGCTTCCGACTCTTCGTGACTTCATGGACCAGTCCACGCCAGAGCTTTCTGTCGGCCGTCACCATCCCCAGCTCCCCAATGGTTGAGTCCGTCACCTCCAGAATACCATCCATCCATCTTGCCCTTGGTCTGCCCCTCTTCCTTTTGCCTTCCACTTTCCCTAGCATCAGCTTCTTCTCCAGGGTATCCTGTCTTCTCATTATGTGGCCAAAGTACTTCAGTTTTGCCTTTAATATCATTCCCTCAAGTGAGCAGTCTGGCTTGATTTCCTGGAGTATGGACTGGTTTGATCTTCTTGCAGTCCAAGGCACTCTCAGAATTTTCCTCCAACACCACAGTTCAAAAGCATCTATCTTCCTTCGCTCAGCCTTCCTTATGGTCCAGCTCTCGCAGCCATAGGTTACTACAGGGAATACCATTGCTTTAACTATGCGGACCTTTGTTGTCAGTGTGATGTCTCTGCTCTTAACTATTTTATCAAGATTTGCCATTGCTCTCCTCCCAAGAAGTAGACGTCTTCTGATTTCCTGGCTGCAGTCAGCATCTGCAGTAATCTTTGCGCCTAGAAATACAAAGTCTGTCACTGCCTCCACTTTTTCTCCCTCTATTTGCCAGTCATCAATCAAGCTCGTTGCCATAATCTTGGTTTTTTTGAGGTTTAACTGCAACCCAGCTTTTGCACTTTCTTCTTTCACCTTCGTCATAAGGCTCCTCAACTCCTCCTCGCTTTCAGCCATCAAAGTGGTATCATCTGCATATCTGAGATTGTTAATGTTTCTTCCAGCGATTTTAACTCCAGCCTTGGATTCCTCAAGCCCAGCATGTCGCATGATGTGTTCTGCGTACAGGTTGAATAGGTAGGGTGAGAGTATACAACCCTGCCGTACTCCTTTCCCAATCTTAAACCAGTCCGTTGTTCCGTGCTCTGTTCTTACCATTGCTACTTGGTCGTTATACAAATTCCTCAGGAGGCAGACAAGATGACTTGGTATCCCCATACCACCAAGAACTTGCCACAATTTGTTATGATCCACACAGTCAAAGGCTTTAGAATAGTCAATAAAACAGAAATAGATGTTTTTCTGAAATTCCCTGGCTTTCTCCATTATCCAGCGGATATTGGCAATTTGGTCTCTAGTTCCTCTGCCTTTTCTAAACCCAGCTTGTACATCTGGCAATTCTCGCTCCATGAATTGCTGGAGTCTACCTTGCAAGATCTTGAGCATTACCTTACTGGCATGTGAAATAAGTGCCACTGTTCGATAGTTTGAACATTCTTTAGTGCTTCCCTTTTTTGGTATGGGGATATAAGTTGATTTTTTCCAATCTGATGGCCATTCTTGTGTTTTCCAAATTTGCTGGCATAAAAACCAATTATACATGTCAACTAATTTAACATGAATGAGTGTATTGCCTGCTCTGAAAAATCTATTGTAGGCATGAATAGCCCATACTAGAAGCTTATGTGAGTACAGCTGAACAAACTTTGAATTTTAGTTGAAAATTCAATATTAATACTTCTGTATTCTTTGATAAAAAGGAAAATATTAGAATACAAAACACTGTTAAATGCAGGCTGACTAGATATTGAAAAAATATTCCTGTAAATTACACCCTTCAGGACCTTTTAGGGAGGGGAAGTAGAGAATGCAAACACACACACACACACACACACACACACACACACACACACACACGTGTTGATCAGATCTGGGAGCAATTCTCCAATGTATTTTCTCAAACAGAAGTAACTTTTTACAAGTCTGTGATTCTTTGTCAGTCCATGAGTTCTTATGTCCACCAGATGGTGCCACTAATCAGCAGAAATCCTTTGTTTTTCCCCTTTTGTTTTTAACATGACTCCAAGCTCAGAAGCTGCATTTCCTGTGAAGCTGTATTTACAAAGCTCAAATCAGAGAAGTATTACAGATGTCATGCTTTCTTTGATCTGTTACACATTCAGTACAATAGGATATGAGAATAAAGACTTTTCCTTTTGTTTTTGTTTTTGTCCTATTAGGCAAGTTAATTGTTGCTCCTTATTTAAACTGGAGTGAGCTCCAGCACTAGCTCCAGCTCTTGCCAACCTAGCAATTCAAAAGCATGCAAATGCAAGTAGATTAATAGGTACCACTTCGGTGGGTAGATAACAGCGTTCTGCGCATGTCGTGCGGCCACATGACCGTGGAAGCATCTTCGGACAACGCTGGCTCTTCGGCTAACAAACGGAGATGAGCACCGGCCCCTAGAGTCGGACACGACTGCACAAATGTGCGGGGGGTACCTTACCTTTATTTAAACTGGACACAAACCAACACAATAAATCTTTTGTTACATAATCTAGCCTAGAACACTTCATCTATTAGGCAAAAGCTAAATCATTTGAGCCTGTGTGAACAGTATTATTAATTGACAGTATACTAATCTAGGATATAATGCTAATTGTATAAGAGACCAGGAACTCTTCATGGCAATAAAGATATATATTACAGTGCATACTCATACTTGTCCAAAGAGCAGTACTATGACAGAAAATAATCTATTTTTAAAGATCAGCATGACTGCAGCCCTAACTTTTAGATTCATATGAACAAGCTGTTTTAAACATACCAATGTTTCTTCCTGATTGCATACTTTCAACCTGTAAAGTTCTTGGAACTTTCACCAAAGTTCTTAATCTTGCATAAATGAAGTTTTCAGCTTTAATTAAGGTAAAGTCTCCCTCCAGTGAAACTTAACTTCAGGTGGTTATATGGACACATTCATAGTGGCTTTTTGGCAACAATATGGAAGTAGTTTGTCACTGTCTCTTCTTTGAATTAGCCACACATGATAGATGTTGTCACCTGCTGTGACTGGTTTTAATTAGAAATATAAAGACATCATAGAAAGGGAAATAGACTCTGGTTGTTTTCTACATTTTATTATTTCATTTATTATGATGATGGGGCCCAAGAAAAATATTTGCTGTGATTTTTACAGCTGAGGGCCACAGTGGGTAGAATAATAACATCAAAGTAGCCCTGTGCAAGGTTGGCCCAAGACATTTTCCTTCTGAGCCAGAACATTAAATGCTTCTCCGCCTGAAAGACAGACATGGTGTCTAATGCACAAGAGCAGTCATGTTTTATATATGCCTGAGGCGGAATATTCCTCATTTCCTTCTCCAGTAAAAATACCATGGGAAAAGAACTAAATAACTATTTGCTATCCTTCCATGACACCAACAATCAGATGCCTCAGAAGGCTACCTACCTCACTGTGTCTAATTGTAAGGTTGGTCTGGATAACAATAGAAATTGAAAGTGTTTTCAAATGTATTAGCATCTCATCCACTTCCTAGATCAAGTACAATCTCCATGTCTTGGCAAAAATGTAGAACTGGTTTGCCATTCCATTCTGACATGCTTTTTTCAATTTCCCCTGGGATTTCCAGGTAATCTCCTAGCCAAGTACTAAACAGGTCTGATCCTGGTTGTTTTTTGAGGTCAACCAATGTCAACTAGCAGCTGCCACCTGCTGTTGGTGCAAGCCAGAGCAAAGAGACTCTGTCAATTATCCCACACTTCTACTAGATAGCATCATGGCTCCTGCTCTGAAAAAAAAGAAGTCCAATGGCTGTGTTCACCTATATCCTCCTCCACTGCTGTTAATTATTTTAAGCACAAGTTGCTGCTATGAAAAGATTACACCCTGGTTTATTTGATAAACTCTTTCTAAAGTATATCCAACTCAACGAGTTTGCTGTGTATTCTATAACAAGAATTTATTTATTTTATTTTTATCCCGCCTTTATTATTTTTTATAAATAACTCAAGGCAGCGAACATACCAGTTTGGTCTAGTGGTTAAGGTGCTGGGCTAGAAACCAGGAGTCTGTGAGTTCTAGTCCCGCCTCAGGCATGAAAGCCGGCTGGGTGACCTTGGGCCAGTCACTCTCTCTCAGCCCAACTCACCTCACAGGGTGGTTGTGGGGAAAATAGGAGGAGGAAGGAGTATTAGGTATGTTTGCCTTGAGTTATTTATAAAAATAATAAAGGCGGGGTAAAAATTAATTAATTAATTAATTAAATAAATAAATACCTAATACTCCTTCCTCCTCCTATTTTCCCAACAACAACTCTGTGAGCTGGAATCCTGCCGAAAAGCTTGAACTGATAGAAGACCCCCAGGCTGGTATTTAGCTGTTGATCTCTTGCATATGGTTCTTTTTAATTATACTCAACTTTATATAATCCTGTTCATTTGTTTGTAACAGTCATGAAATATTTGAGAGATGGAATAAAGGTGGGAAAATTTACAAAGAGGTAGGATGAAGACATAAAAGTCACATGTTCAGGCTAGAAATAATGTGCATTATGTGTCCCACAGAACAATCTTTTCCAGTTGGAGTATCGCAACATTTGTTGGACTTCAACTCTGAAAACTTCCAGATAGCAAGGTCAGGTAGCCAAAAAAATCATGCAGCTAGGAACATTGGAACTTGAAGACTAACATATGTGAATATTGTTAGACAGTCCAATAGCCCTAATAAATTGCTTTTTTTAAAAAAATACCTTGAGTGAGGGATAGAGTCTAGAACTTTCCTGAAATAGAGAGGAGTCCAGTTACACCTTTTCCAGCTAACTAATTTTATTAAAAAGGCATACACTTTCATGAACTGTAGCTCACTTCATCAGATACATGGAGTAACTAGACCAGCCTTTCTCAACCTTTTGACTCTGGAGGAACCCTTGAAATATTTTTCAGGCCTCGGGGAACCTCTGCACATTCAGGCTCAAATAAAGGCCAGAGGTTACAAAATTATTATATGCATTGACAGTGTTCTTAAACTAAAAATAAAGAATGACACTTACCTCTTTAATGTGAAGTTGCCTGAATTTGAAATAATTTTTTAAATAAATCATGATCTCCCAGGGAACCCTAGTGACCTCTCGTGGAACCCTAGGGTGCCATGGAACCCTGGTTGAGAAACCCTGAACTAGACTGATTAGGATTTGAAAAGGGTGTAAGGCAAGGGGGAGAAAAGAAAGAGTGGTTGTACAGATGCTGGTAACATGTGAGACAAATTACAAGTAGTTCATCAATTAGCAAACGTGTGAAAAACCCATTGTTTGTTGAGACTTTCTGAGATAGAAACCTTTTGATGTATTTGAGTTTGGCAGTCTCTTGCTCTATGCTGCTGGCATAGTTCTGTTGTTCTAAAATGGCAACTTTGAAATCTGTACTTGAGTGTCCTTGGAGACTGAAAATGCTCTGATATTATTTTGTCCTTGTTTTGAGTCCTGATGTCAAACTTGTCTCCATTAATTCTTTTGCACAAAGATTACCCTCCAGGTAATTGATTCCATTGTTGCATTCACAAAGAGTGAAGTTTTAATGGTAAACTGAAACATGTTTTTTGACTGAATGAACCATGGGATCTGCAAACATTTTATATGTGAACCAATTCACTTCAAAATGTTACCTTTCTCATCTCTTTTCATTGCAAAATCATGAATTAACTATCTGAAAGAAATTTCTCTACCAATTCACACCTGACAGACAAAATAAGAGTGCAACCCACTCTTCTTGTGCCAATACCTACAGTTTTTGATGAATGCCAACTTCTGTCCCAACTACTGAGAGTGTGCAAATTATTTGTAGGTCTATGTACGTTTCACTGTTGCAGCTTTCATTTGAATTTGTTATCTGTACATAGAGGTACTTCAAACTCTTTTCGAAAAGTATGTCCGATAATTGTTTTTAGATGTAACATTTCATGAGGAAATTCTTTAAAAATTATGATTGTTCCAAAATTGGAGTTAGTCATTCCTGAGAGAGCATGTCACACAGGGAAGTGCAATTTTATATATTTCTTAGGCTAGAATAGCCACATTGCATAACCACACTTTTTCTCTTTCAGAGAATAGGCTGGGCCAGAAAGCAACTTCATAATGGTTATTTCTGGCCTCCTTCAGCAAAGCTAATGAGATCTGATTAGTAAATACCCAGATGAATGGAACACATTTCTGTTATCATCATCATCATCATCATCATCATCATCATCATCATATTCAAAATTTATTGGCCACCCAACTCCACTGGACTCTGGGCAGTGTACAAAACTAGAAAAAACATAAAAACAGCTTAAAACATTATTCTCAAGCATGAGGATCAATTTAGCCATTAAAAAAAAATAATTGTAATGGGATTGATTCTGAACCAAATTTCCTTTGCCTTTCAGACCCTTCCACACATATATTTGGATTATGAGGCCTGAAAGTCACATTAGGGCACCTTGTTGACTTGACTGACCTTGAACAAGATACACAGTATTGGCACCTGATCAGTTCTTGGATAAGAGGCCACCAGGAAATCTGAGTGGTGACTGGGATGATGAAAAAATATTCTGGAATAAAGCCATGACAAACCACTTCCATCTTGTTGTTATTGTTAGATTTTTATCCTGCCTTTCTCTCTCTCTCTCTCTCTCTCTCTCTGTGGTGAACAAGTTGAGTTGAGTTTGATTTGAAGGAGACTTTATCAACTTTCAGAACTGTGGATCTACGGTTTTCATTATCCCTGATCATTGCAAGATAGGTACTCTAAAATCGAATTATTTGTAGACATTCAGGTTGTGAAGGCTTGCATGCTATAAACATAATTATCAATGCATGCCTTTTGGATAGTGTTTCTTGTAATGCTTGCATTTAGTCATAATCCAAATTTACTACTCAGTTTATTTCTTAAAGAGTCCTAGAAACATTTATTTGTGGTCATTCTTCCAGAATCAGAAACCAGGCATCAACTTTCTGCATCAAGGAACATTTCTAAAAATGTACTCTAAATCAAAAGGTAGCTATTATTTAAGTGGGAAAAGTAATTTTTTTTCATGCTTTTTAAAAACACTTGTAGCTGGTTTGAAGCTTTTTATTTACACGGTGCGCTAGGAACACAGCACTGTGCCAAAAATCTAGCCTCTAGCTAGCATATTCTGTGCCAGCTGCTCCAGTTTGTCTAAGAAAGGGGCACCCTGTGCACCCTCTTTGAAAAATAGATGGTACTCACATATTTTAATGGCTGTTGAGAAATAATCAAAACCTAACTTCAGAACTCTCTGGGTATCAGACTTACTGGCTCAAGTTTGCAGTCAGTCACTTCTGACGTGGACAGTTTGTTCACTGGACTGTCCCTCCCTCTCAGATGTTTCCACCGAGTCTGCTCTTTCATACTTTTGTTCATTTGATTAGTTTCCATAGCGACACTCCCTTGTGAAGTTTAGAGGTCCCTGCCAGCAGGTTCTCCTAAATGCCAGCTACTGATCACCCGGTTTGTATGCCAGGTTAACGGGACAAAGTCAGCCTTATTCCAAACCTTTTCACCAAATGCCGTCTGTGTCATTTTCTCCTTTACTTCATTTTGAACTCACTTGAGAAGTTTCTTCAGCTTTGGAAAGCCATTCACAAAACAATTTGACTGATAATACTTTCAGTTGCTGAACTGTGCAGGATTATATAAACTGAAGGAATTTCTTTTTAACTTCCAGTATGCTTCTGAAGAACACGAATGCCTCGCTTGCTTGTATTTCAAGTGCGGTTTGGCTGTTCAGTGACTTTTCTTCAGGACAAATAAACACTTACGGCATTCTGTCTGCGTAAGTAGACAACACAACGTACCCGATGGACTCAGAACCTTAAATCAGAGGTGTCTGTGTTCCTGCATATTGCTTTGATTGGAGCTATTTGTGATAGGAGTTTCAGGATGCATCTCCCATACAGCCAGCCAGACATTAACAGCTTATTTGGGTGGGTTTAGAGCTGGATTGAGATCTAAGCTGAAATGTACTCCTCCCCAGATTTCCTTTGATTTTCAGACAAACACACAAGAAGTACATACAATATATAGTCTGCAGTCTGATACTTGGGTAAGTCACCTTCTAATTAGGCAAAGGACTAAATCAACTCCATTTGGTATCTTTGTGCTTATTGTTATTGTATTTATATCCTGCCTTTCCTTTAGGACAGAGTACAAAAAGTGCAGTATTACCTTAGTTCTTTTGTAGCTAGTAGGACAGAGCTTTCCAAACTGTGTGTCGTGACACAAAAATGTGTTGCCACGCACAGTGTGGTGTGTCGCCACACCACCCGGAAGCGGCGGCGTGTGCATGCACGGCGGCAGCGGCGCGGTATCAGTGTTTCCGCGTTTTAGCGGAGGCTGCTGCCGCCGCCGTGCACGCACACGCCGCCGCCCCCCCGCGCCACCGCCATGCGCGCGTGCCCCCCTCCCGCCGCCACCGCCGCTGGTGTGTCGCCAGCGGCGGCACTTTGGAAAGCCCTGTAGTAGGATCTCTCAGAGGGTGAAACCACTTTTTTTGTGGTTTTGTAGGAGCGGCTTGGAATAGTTTTAAGGGTAAAATGAGTGCTTTAATCCTTGTTAGGGAATTTTAAGTAGCATCTCAGAAATCAGGGCCACAGTGTCCTGGTCCCATCCAATTTGGGAGTCTGGCTCTCAGCCCTTGAGTCAAAGGCCTGTGTGCAGCTTGGTTCTGGGCATTTGGTATAATCTCTCTTCTTCTTATTCTCTGAACAACTCCTCTGTGAGCAGGTTAGACTATGAAGTAGTGGCTTGCATGGGAATCTGAACCTGAGTCTTGCAAGTCCCAATCCATCATCCTAACCCTTACATTACACTGGAGTAATCAGAAATGGTTGAAGTGTTTTTCAAACTAAAAAGGCATGTGGATGTAGCTAACTACAGTAAATGAATAGGAATCTGAACCTTTGAAGAAGCATTACAAATTCACTTTGCAAAAGGGACTCAGAGACTCCTCAGCATCTGTAGGAGGCAAAAGCAGATTTTTTCCAGAGATTTCTGTGGGAATCAGCTAACTTCTAACAACACACATTAAATCCTACCCATCGTTATCTGGGGTTACATGTCATGTTATGTTAACATGTCTTTCAGGTAAAAAGCTAAGTCTTAACCTGAAGCCCTTGAAAGCCTCCGGTAGGGCCCCCATAACGCTCCATTGTGGCCCTCAGAGACTTTCAAAAGTTATTCTTAAATTGGCATTTTTAGTGAGATAGAAGGGGAAATATTAAACTCATGACCAGAAAGTAATCTTATCTATTTAACTCAATGGAAACAGCAATGGAATAAATAACATTTGTTTTTGTCCTACTTTACCTACTGTACTACGTATATTTTGAAATGCAACATGTGGCATGCTTCCAGTGTAGCTCCTGGCCCAGAGAAGGCTGCATACCCTATAATTGAGAAAATGAATGTGATACGTATATTTATGTAGATTTTGGTCTGACTATATCGGGGGCTTTTTTTTTTTTAGAAAGGAGAATTCATCACAACCTATAATTTTATTTGCATTGTAGTATGAGCCATTTGGCGTGGTGGCTCAGCGGGTAAGACGCCAGGCTTGTTGATCGGAAGATCGCAAGTTCAGAGGTTCGAATCCCTAGCCCTGCGTGACGGAGTGAGGCCCCGCACTAGCCCCAGCTCTTGCCAACCTAGCAATTCGAAAGCATGCAAATGCAAGTAGATGAATAGGTACCACTTCGGTGGGTAGGTAACAGCGTTCCGCGTGCGTCATGTCGGCCACATGACCGTGGAAGCGTCTTCGGACAACGCTGGCTCTTCGGCTAACAAACGGAGATGAGCACTGGCCCCTAGAGTCGGACACGACTGCACAAATGTGTGGGGGGAACCTTTACCTTTTTAATGAGCCATTTACAATAGCTGAATACAGTCAGGGCCACATTGAGACCCTGGTTGGCCTTAGACACACTTACCTTTGTAGGCTCTCATAGCAGTAATAATCCAAATGCTAAGGTATAAAGGTATTCTCCGGACCTATATTCTTCAGTGAGTTGCAGGAAATAAGTTGCAATAAGTATATACATATAAAGTAGTAATACTACCTTAAATATTTTTAATTTAAAGCTATATAAATTTTGGTTTTACTGTTACTTTTCAGATTTTTAACTTAAAACATTTTTGTAGGCCCCAAATGTTTCCATAGGATATGAAGTGAACTCCATGGCCACACTTAAATTAAAGATTAAATTAATCAAACTCACTTTCCATCCTTTCCTTCTTGAGAATGGATATGTGAACTGTGGCTGTTGTGGGTCTTCCGGGCTGTGTGGCCGTGTTCTGGAAGTTGTGGTTCCTAACGTTTCGCCAGCATCTGTGGCCAGCATCTTCAGAGGGCAGGAGCACAGATAGAAGCAAAATCTCTGTGCCCAGGTAGAGTGGCAATGTTCTATTTATAGAGCTAAATTATAGGAGATTAGGTGGGGTTTTTTGTTGTGTTGAAATGTTAACGAGTGGCTGATGAGCGTGATTAGCATGTTCATTGTGAGAAGTATTCCCATGTCCTGGTGGTTGGACTGAGTTTGTTGACCTTTTGCAGGCTGTGTTTTTCAGGACTGGTAGCCAGGTTTTGCTAATTTTTAAACTTTCTTCTTTTTTATTGTAACTGTGCTGGTGTTTGTGAATTTCAATGGCTTCTCTGTATAATCTGGTGTAGTGGCTTTTGGTGTTGTCCAGTATTTCTGTGTTTTCAAATAGGATTTTGTGTCCCGTTTGCTTGAGAGCATGTTCAGCTACTGAAGATTTTTCTGGTTGCTGTAGTCTGCAGTGTCTTTCATGTTCTTTTATCCTGGTGTGAATGCTTCGTTTTGTGGTTCCGATGTATACTTGTCCACAGCTGCATGGTATGCGGTATACTCCTGCAGCGGTGCGGGGGTCCCTTTTGTCTTTTGCTGATTTTAGCATTTGTTGTATTTTTCTGGTGGGTCTGAAGACTGTTTGAAAGTTGTGTTTTTCCATCAGTTTTCCCATGCGGTCAGTGACTCCTTTGATGTAGGGCAGGAATACTTTGTTTGTGGGGGGCTGTTTTTCTTCAGTTGGATGTTGTTTTCTTGGTTTGATGGCTCTTTTTATTTCATTCTTGGAATAGCCATTTGCCTGTAGGACCCAATTCAGATGGTTAAGTTCATTGTTGAGAAATTGGGTTTCACAGTTTCGATTAGCACGATCCACCAAGGTTTTGATCATGCCTCTCTTTTGTCGTGGGTGGAAACTGAAGCATTCACACCAGGATAAAAGAACATGAAAGACACTGCAGACTACAGCAACCAGAAAAATCTTCAGTAGCTGAACATGCTCTCAAGCAAACGGGACACAAAATCCTATTTGAAAACACAGAAATACTGGACAACACCAAAAGCCACTACACCAGATTATACAGAGAAGCCATTGAAATTCACAAACACCAGCACAGTTACAATAAAAAAGAAGAAAGTTTAAAAATTAGCAAAACCTGGCTACCAGTCCTGAAAAACACAGCCTGCAAAAGGTCAACAAACTCAGTCCAACCACCAGGACATGGGAATATTTCTCACAATGAACATGCTAATCACGCTCATCAGCCACTCGTTAACATTTCAACACAACAAAAAACCCCACCTAATCTCCTATAATTTAGCTCTATAAATAGAACATTGCCACTCTACCTGGGCACAGAGATTTTGCTTCTATCTGTGCTCCTGCCCTCTGAAGATGCTGGCCACAGATGCTGGCGAAACGTTAGGAACCACAACTTCCAGAACACGGCCACACAGCCCGGAAGACCCACAACAGCCATTGAACTCCGGCCGTGAAAGCCTTCGACAATACATTGATATGTGAACTTTTTATATTTTTGCTGAAATTTAACTTGTCCCAAACATTAAGTTAGTCCAATATATGCTACAGAAATATATAAGATTTGAGTTAGTCTATAAAATAATAAAGATAATGGGAAGGTACCATTGCCATGGTCAGATCTTTTGAATTGCATTGACCTCCCCATGTCTAACCCCACTCAGGGCAATAGACCAATTAGTTTGGACTGGTGTCTCATAAGCTACTTGGACTGCAGAATTCTAGAAGAATGTACAACTACATTGCTCCATTGATGATTAAGTTGGTACAGATGGACAAACAGACTAACAAGAGACATTGGGTTGCCAACATATGCTATTTAGTTACATTTTTCTGGTTTAAGAAGGTTGATGAATACAGATGAAAGATTATGTTATGTTGCAACTGAATTGCACTACAGCCAGAGCACTCAACCTGTAGTTCCCAAATCCCATTTTTAATCCCCAGAACCTCTCACAGGTACTGTATGTGTTGCCAAAATAGGTGAGATGGCTGTTGAATACTTGACAGTAGGGTTTCCAGACATTTTGAAGCAAGAAGCATGTAAAAACATTAACAGACGACCTGAAATAGGTTTTACTATGGTTTTTAAAAAGAGACAATTCCCTACTTGATCCTCTACAAAGCTAGCTAGCAAGCAAATAAAACAACCCACCCAGAAAATCTGACACTACCCCAAATACGTGATAACATTCTGCTCATTTGGCATCATTGCCTCATCATCTACAATCCTCTCACCACAAGAAAGTTCAAATCCTGACTACCAAAAGATGACTTGCCTTGAAGTAACCAGTACAGACATTTTAAAAATAAGCCAGCTTGTCATGGAAATGGAATTGGTGAAGTCATATTTTCCTGCACCAGATTTCTATGATGTCCCATTTTATCCCATCCCAACTTTATCTGTTATAGGATTTATTGCTATATAAAAAGATCAGAGCGCGCTCATGGATGTGGTCACTCAAATTGGTCCCAATCCATTTGGATGTGACACTCCTTAAAAAAGAAGGCAACTTCAAATCGAGGTGCTTCTTCTGGATACTGATGAGGTCCCTAAAACTGACAATGGAAGCATATTCTTTGTTTTATTTATATTTGCTTCTGTTCTTTTCCCTTGATACCTTTGACTCACATTATTCCTTGGCAGAATGTTAACAAGCTTCACACTGCATTATTGTTCACATTATTGAAGCAGAGATGATTTTTAGAAACAAATTTCAAGCAAAACAACTTCTGAAAGCAGGGGGAATTCGGAGGGTTCTGAGTAAGCACTGCAGGCCACAGTTTAAGCCCTGGAGGTACTAGATGTTCTTTTTCTGCTAAGAATATTACAAAATATTACTTTCTGCTGGAAAAAGTAGAAGGAATTGCATTCACCATGTATGCTGCAGTTTTTCCACAGCAAAGGATACGTAGCTAAGTCCTGTTAATGGTGTGTGTGTGTGCATGCATATAAACACCCCATCCTATGTGCATGTGTTATTTATACACATACACACACCCAAAAAATGTATTAAAGTGTACTTGATTGGTATATTTCAAGACGACTATGTTCTACTTACAAATTCTTCTGCCCACCCAGTATAGTGGGTGCACTCCAGGTCCCCTCCATTAGGTGTTGCCATCTTGCGGGACCGAGGAAGTGTGCCTCCTCTGTTGCAGCCCCCACCCCCTGGAACAGCATCCCCCCCCCCCCCGAGATAAGGATGGCGCCCTCTCTCCTAGGGTTCTGGAAAGCTTTGAAAACCTGGCCTTGGTCCCAGGCCTGGGGCTGATGTTTGTTATTTGTTTAATGGCCCCTGCTTTGTTTTGTGGATTTCGTTATTAGAGCATTTTAGTCTGGGCTGCCTGTTGATTTCATATCTTTAGCTGTTTTTTATGTCATGTTTAGTTTTGTGCGCTGCCCAGAGTCCATTGGAGTTGGGTGGCCAATAATTTTAAATGCACACATACATAAATACATGTTTTGTACAGTCAGGGTGAGCCAGTGATGAATGCATAGATGAAACACTACAATATTTACTTTAATCAGCCTTTCTCTGATGGTTTATCTCCAAAATACCTGCTGCTGGTTTCTATTGATTTTGCTCAACAATGTTGCATATAATTTCCCCTTTAAAATATGTCTCTTGCCTGGACTACTTTACATTCTCTGCCTGTGTGATGGTGAACTGTATGTTTTTATAGTGATTTTTTAAATGAAGCAAATTATTAATTTCAACATGATTTTTTAGAGCACTTGAGTGCTTGCTGACCTGTGATTAATTTCTAACAAATTTTTAAAAATCAGCTTTCTCCACTCTGGAGCCCTTCAAGTGCACTCTGAATGCAACTCTCAGAACTCCAAGCCCGCATGGCTAATTATTGGAGTTCTGGGAATTTTTATTTATTTATTTATTTGCTTTATTTATACACCTCTACACTCCCCATGGTTCCATAGCAGTATACAATATAACATCAAATTGGTCATAGCAGAAAGGCAAAATGACACAGAAATTATAATCCTTAAAACTGTCAAAGCCTTTTATAAATTGATATAACTAGACATAATAGTAATAATAGCTGTACTATGACAGATCTTAAAGAACTGCTGTTTTGAACAAATAACTTTTTCTGGCTTTTATATAGGCCAGGAGGGATGGCAGTGTCTGGATTTGAGGTGGGAAGATGTTCCATGGGTTGGTGAGGAAAAAAAATGTTCTTGCTCTTTCCCTCAATCTTGTATACGTGAAGAATCTTTAGCATCCCTACCTGAGATGTGTGCACTGTAGAAGTATGATCTACTTGAAGTAGATGATCCTGTAGGTACAAGAGGGCCAAATCATGCAGGGCTTTAAATAGGACCTGGAAGTCTACTGACAGTCAATGCAGAGCCTCTAGCACAGGTGGTGCATGCAAATAGTAGTTCTCACCTACCAAGAAGGGGGCTGTTGCATTTTGGACCAAGAACGGCCAACAGCAAAGTGGCTGGACTCAACTACAGCAGTGAAGGACCAGGCTGGGGACAAACCTGTATGTATGTATGTAACAAATTTATAAGGCCACCCAACTTGCTAAGAGTCAACACCAACTTGATAGCACACCATCATCATGTAGTAATCTGACCAGGAGATGACAGGGGTGTGGGTCACTGTTGCCAGAGCCTCCTTCTGACTGCATCTGGAAGAGTGGGTGTGAAAGACTGTGGGAACCAGCTGGATAAATTCAGTGGGTGTAAGAAGCAGCAGTCCAGGTCAGGGAGTGTGTGGGAAGGCAATGGGCTAGAAACCAGGAGACTGTGAGTTCTAGTCCTGCCTTAGGCATGAAAGCCGGCTGGGTGACCTTGGGCCAATCGCTGTCTCTCAGCCCTAGGAAGGAGCCAATGGCAAACCAGGAGGCTGAGAGTTCTAGTCCCGCCTTAGGCATGAAAGCCGGCTGGGTGACCTTGGGTCAGTCACTCTCTCTCAGCCCAACTGACCTCACAGGGTGGTTGTTGTGGGGAAAATAGCAGGAGAAAGGAGTATTAGGTATGTTTGCCGTCTTGAGTTATTTATAAAAATAATAAAGGCAGGATAGAAAACAAACAAACAAACAAACAAACAAACCATTTCAAAGCCTTAATTGGCTTGCTCTAAGTCTGTCTGGGAACCTACGTTTACAATTTTAATATGTTTTTACTCCTGACTAGCATTTAAGATGCCTTTCTGAAATCCAAGTGGTTCTTGCTTCTTAAGTTTGCTTGCTATGTGGGGCTTGACACCCAGGTTGAAGAATTCAGTCACAGGGCTATCCAAATGCTTTGTTACTAGACCAATGGGGAAATTTGCAGGCAGAAGCATGAGTGTTTGGGGAGGGGAGTGGGTATACGAAAAATCTGCAAGGTAGTGGGGCATGGCATCATGATCAAAGACCCACCCCTTTGAATAGGAGCCAGCACTGCATGCATAAACAAAGAAGTGGGGTGGATTTGATCACAATGTGCTCACCATGCTGCAGATGCCTCTGGGTTCAAGAAAGAGCTCTCTTCATCTTTGCTAGTCCAAAGACCCAAATTACTAGCTCAGCTGAGTCAGTGATCTGGACTAGTAAGTGCCCTTTGGTTGTTTCTGTAATTGTTCTCAGTTTTGTTGCTTGTTCTGAGTGATTTGTCACACAGACTCCTGAAGAGCTGCTATAATGTACTGCTGCATTTCAGAAATGGTCAGCCTGCCAATCTACATTTTTCCACAGAGTCATCTGTCTGGCCTGTGGGACAAATGGTGCTGCCTTGGAGATTGCTGCTTCTTCTTTTTGTTTCTCAGGCCTTGTCACTTAACATTTGGGCCCTTCTGTTTTCTTTGGTCTATGATACTTACTTCTGGTTCCTCAGACAGATGGCCTGTTAGGATATAAATTCCAACAGCTTTGTGTGGTGTGTGTGTGTTTATATAAGTGTTTATATAAGTGTGTGACAGTGAGAGAGAGACTTGTAGAAATCAATGTTGGAAACAACAAAGTATGCAATATACAGTATATGAAGAGAAGTCACTGGCAGTTTAAAGGAAGCCATCTTCTATACATAGTTCCAAGGAGTTAGTGATGCTTTTGGTAAACAAATCTGCTGATTAATAAATGAAAACATCACATTATACCAAACAAGAGTAAGCTGACCATCTGACCATCTGAATGTAAGCTCAGAATGAACATTATTTTTTTAAAAAAGCAGGATCATTACTATGGGTTAATTTAAATTTTGGGATGGAGAACCAAGCAAATCAACATGGTTATGTTCTACATACTTTACTGGAAGTTAATATGCTATCTTCTTCACTTTCTTTGATCAAAGTCCTTTTTGGCAAAAATAACAAATTAACCACATCATACAGTACATTATCTAGTATTTACACATGAACAATTTGAAGGGAAAATGATCTTCCCCCATAGTTTTTGTTGTTGTTCCTGAATAGAAAGTACTAATTTTGTCTTTAGTCTTCACCTCAGCTGATTTACATGAGTAATCGCAAGCAATTTGTTCTAGTACTGCATCTGGTCTCTGGTTACAGCAGGCTGTGCTCTAAAGAGGTTTAGCTGGTAAAGCTGAATTTATTACTACATTATGGTTAGCAAATTCAAATCCAAAAGTACATATGAAAAAATCTGCAACAAAATTTGAATTAAGAGCATTTCATCTTCATGGAAAACTTATGTACTGTATATCAAGATGTTCAGGTAAGAAAATCTTTGGTACCTAAAGAATAAATCTCAGAAGTGGTCATGGTCAATAAAGTTCCCCTCACTTTCAGATAAATGTGTTTAGGACAAAAATATTTCAGGTCAGAAGTTATGGTAATTAAAACAACAACAGTACTAGAAACATTAGACATTTTAATAACTCCAAGTGATTGGAAGACGAAACAATGTAATAGGAAGTTTGCAAATAACATACAACCAATTCAGTCTCTTCGTTATCACAAATGGAAATATAGCAGGCAATTTAATCTTCACACCACACAATAACTCCATTGCTTCAGTGACTTGGAAAATTGGGAAATGATTTAAACAGGACTACCTTATGCTTTCTGCCAGACTAATAGGATTTAACGGTAATGCAGCATTTAGACCTGTGGTATTCACAATGCAGTTCCCACATAGCAAATACTAATAATTAAGGTTGCTGCTTTCGTACTAGGAAATACACCTGTCTCATGTAACGCAGCAATCTTATCTTTAAGGCAGGGCTTTCCAAACTTTTCTCGTTGGCGCCACACCAATGGTGGCGTGCGAAAACCTGGAAGCGCTGCCACTGTGGTGGCGCATGAAAACCCGGAAGCGCCACCACAGCGGCGGCGCTTCCGGGTTTTTGTGCGGCGTGGCGGCGGCACTTCCGGGTTTCCGCGCACCGCGGTGGCGGTGGCGCATCGTCGTTGTCCTAGTGTGTCCCACGAAAACCTGGAAGTGCTGATGGGCCGCCGCTGCGTGCACTGCCACACGTGGCAGTGGTGGCGTGCCATGAGCACTTCCGGGTTTTCTTGTGACACACCTGGGCCCTGCAGGCGACAGTACTGTGTCGCGACACACAGTTTGGAAAGCTATGCTTTAAGGTATGCTGGCTGAGGAGCCACTGGGTATGATGAAAACTTGTTATGCCAGTGGAATCTAAAATGTTAGATTTAGAAGATATCTGCATAGAAAATATTCTAGTCAATTAGTGAAACACTTTGCTGGAGTTCTGGTTTCACTGGAAAAGATATGCTAGTTGAATAGCTACAAAATGGTGGGGTACATAGCAGTATAAGGATGGAGTTGTGGGCACAATGAGGGAGAAACAGGGAAAAGAACTCTTGCACCTAGCTGACCTTGGCTGATCTTGAAAAGCTAAGGTGGTTTGAATTTGGTTAGTTTGTAGATGGGAGAGCGCCAGGAATTCTCATTAACTATAAACTAGATTGGGAAATTAAAAAAAATATCCTGGAAGGCAATGGCAACTACTATACTGTTGCTAAGAAAATCACATGGATATGTCCATGAAATAATTAAACAACTTGAAGAGATCTTTACCTTTATACCTCTACAGTCTCAGCATCTGGCCAACCTATGTACAGCAGGCTTGGAAGCTAAGCAAGGTCAAGTCTAGTTAATACTTGGATGGAAAACCACCAGCTATTCCCAGGGCTGTAAGACACACTGTGAAGTAAAAAAACATTGCCTGGAAAAAGGCACTGATAAACCATCTCCATACTGTTGCTAAGGGAACTGCATGGATGTGTCCATGAAGTCATCAGGAGCAGAGTCAAGCTCTACTTGACAAAGTCTTTACCCTTTTTATACCTCTACAAGCCCCTACAATATCTGTGTCTCAGCACAACTTGAAAATAATCTGAAACCTAGTGCAGTAAATTTCTTTCCAATTAATTCCCATGGAAGAAAACATAAATTAAAAATAACTACTCCAGCTGCTCACCATACAGC
Organism: Charina bottae; assembly: GCA_023362775.1. NCBI lineage: Eukaryota > Metazoa > Chordata > Lepidosauria > Squamata > Charinaidae > Charina > Charina bottae. The sequence goes on along the minus strand of JALMGJ010000007.1, from coordinate 47,294,065 downwards.
CCACATTACCAAGACAGAGTCAAGTCAACAGCCAAGCTCAATATACCAACTTAGCAGCATCCGGTGAGAAAACCAGAGAAGGGAAACTTTTACAAAAAAGGACATTTTACATACACACACAATTGTCTACAGTACATACACACAGTACATGGACATTGGAGAACATTGTTAACACTTCTGTGCCTGCATGTGTGAGATGAAGCTCATTGAATATTGATAGAAACTTCGCTTTGGCATTCCACTCCGTTCCACAACTGAATCCTGGTAAGTGGCAATGGGTAACGGTGGGAATGAGGTCTGTCTTGGTTCCATGCGATTTATGCTGTAGGTTCCTGAAAGGTTTCATTGTATTCCCTGTGTTTTTAAGTGTTATCAGCTGGAACTTGCAATCATTTTGCTGACTGGGACCACAGGTGGCAGAACACAGATGCAATGGTATCACATAAACAGATGCTACCATTATTTTTGGTCTACTTTTTAAAACATTTTGTGCAGTTTAAGCAGCACTCAGCATATCCAACAAAATAATCTATCTGCCCAAGTTGGCTGGGATATTCTGCTACTGCTATTTGATGAAATTTTGGTAGTATGATCCTAGGAGTTCTGGGATCTGCAAATAAAATTTTGTGATCACATGGGGCCTGTGGTTGCCCATATTGCTCCAAAGGAATGAGATCATGAGGAAGTTTGGAGCGAAGACCGTTCAGTACACCGAGGGCACTTCGCTGTGCCTCTGTGCTGAGAAAATTAGGTGAGGCTGCACAGGGGCTGGACTGGTGCCTTAACAGGAAGTGGGTTAGATGTCAGGTGCTGGTCTAGAAACCAGGAGGCTGAGAGTTCTAGTCCCGCCTTAGGCATGAAGGCCGGCTGGGTGACCTTGGGCCAATCGCTGTCTCTCAGCCCAACTCACCTCACAGGGTTGTTGTTGTGGGGAAAACAGGAGGAGGAAGGAGTATTAGGTATGTTCACTGACTTGAATTATTTATAAAAATAATAAAGGTGGGATAGAAAAATAAAATAAAGAAATAAATAAACCCTAATCAGAATAGTATGGCAGAGGCATTATAAATAGCTGCTTCTCATGTCTAAGAATTGGGTGAATATGCTCTTTACATGGAGTTGGAGGCTTCTTGAAAAAAATACTTAGCTTTTGGGGGTTAATCAGTGCCCTTTACTTGCTTCAATTCTGCCACAGATTGAACATCAGTTTAAAACTTAGTACTCGTTTGTCCAATCATTTTGAACTATATGCTGGATTGCTCATTCTGATGCCTCTGTGCTTGACTGATTGGCTAGATCAGGGCTTTCCAAACTGTGTGTTGCGACACACTACTGTGTCGCCTGGGGCCCCCAAGTGTGTCGCGCGACAACCCGGAAGCGCTGATGGCGCACTGCAACCGCCGCACGCGACAGCGCACGCAGCAGCGGCGGGCCATCAGCGCTTCCGGGTTCCAGGACGCCGCTGCCGCCACAGCGCACAAAAACCCGAAAGCGCGGTGGCAACCCGGAAGCACTGGTGGTGGCGCTTCCGGGGTTTTGCCAGATTTTTGTGCGCCGGCCGTTGGTGTGTCGCCAACGGCAAAAGTTTGAAAAGCCCTGGGCTAGATTTATATCCAACCTTTCGTTCAGCAGCTCAAGATGGCATCCACAGTGCTCCCATGTTTCCTCACCACCACCACCCTGTGAGGGAGGTTGAGCTGAGAGAGGAGGACTGGCCCAAAGTCGCCCCACGAGCGTCCATGGCTGAAGGAGCTCTTGAAGCCGGGTCTCCCTGGGCCAAACCACTACATGTTGTTGTTTATTCGTTCAGTCGCTTCCGACTCTCCGTGACTTCATGGACCAGCCCACGCCAGAGCTTCCTGTCGGCCGTCGCCACCCCCAGCTCCCCCACAGTTGAGTCTGTCACCACCAGAACATCATCCATCCATCTTGCCCTTGGTCGGCCCCTCTTCCTTTGGCCTTCCACTTTCCCCAGCATCAGCATCTTCTCCAGGGTATCACTACATACCTACATACAGGGTAACCACTACATACCTGCTCCATTATCTTGCTGTACTCTGCAGTGCCATATTTTGGGACTTATGCATATTGCAAGCAGTTATCCCGATACCCTAGCATGAAGTGCGGATGACAGTATTTTTATAAATAAAAAAAGAGTGAATTCTTTGCATTTCGGAGCCTTTCCCAATCTGTTCGTTTGTCGCCCGCGAATACTTTAACTTTCGCTCAAAGAGCGCCTCCTCCTCGTTGCTGGCGCCCGCTCGGAAAGCTGGCCGCCAGCGCCCTCTCCTCGCTTACCTGGCAGGTTAGGCCCCGAGTCTCCCCACTCGGAGGCCTGGCGGAGAAGGGAGGCGCCCGAATTGGGCAACCGACCCTTCAGTGCGGAGCTCGCTCTGCGGGGGAGCCGAGCGCGCAGGCACGAGGCGGAGGCTGGCGCAGGCGGCTCCCGGCAGAAGTTCCCCTCCCACTCGCTCGCACATGCTGCCGAGCCGCCACCGCCGCCAGCTGGAAGAGCCGCGCATTCTCGGCCGCTGACCTTCCACTTAGTCCGCAGGCTGCCCCCGGCAAGTCACCTTCGCTTGCGGCGGGCAAGGCATGCCCCTGCCCTCCTTGGCGGCCGTTTCCGCCCGGACGCTTAGCGGGGAGGCTGACCATGAACCCTCAATGCGCCCGCTGTGGCAAAGTCGTCTACCCGACCGAGAAAGTCAACTGCCTGGATAAGGTGCGCGCGCGCCAGGTGGCCGGGCCGGCTGCGGCTGGGGGCGAGGGGTGGCCGGGGAAGGGGGAAGGGGCCCCGGCGGGCATGCGGGGGGGGGATGGGCGAGGAGCTGCCTCGGGGTTGCTTCATTCCCCTCCCTTCCCTCCGTCTCCGGCGCCGTCTTCAGATTTTACCTGCGTGCAGAAGTAGGAGGACTCCAAACTGGGACATTCTAGAGGCCCTCGTTTCTTTTTGCGGGGAAGCATTTGGGATTCTTTGTGGGGGTGGGGTTGAACTTAAAGGAAAAGGAATGTCATCTGCAGTTACATTCTGTGCGGGGGCTGGGAAGAGCCTTTCCTACCGGACACCTGTCACCTGTCTTGGATGGCAACTCCCATTTCATCTCTTCCCCCTGCCCCCTCCAGAATGACAGCCGGGCAGTTGACGCGCGGGCAAAAGTGTTGGTTTCGCGCTCCCCAAGAGGGCCGGAGTGCGGGGAGGGTAGCGGCGGTCCAGCCTCGTTGTTGCGCGGCGGTTCCGGGAAGGGCTGGTGGGCAGAGAGAAAAGCCTGTGCGCCTTTCGAGCCGGGCGCCTCGCGAGGAGCACCGGGGCTGAACAGCACTGCGCGGGCTCGGCTTCTCCCTCGCCGGTGGGAACTGGGCTGCGGCGGTGGCGGGGATGAGCGGAAGCGCTGAAGGCGGCGGAGCGAGCCGGAGAGCTACAGTAGTCGCCCGGGCAGCCGCTGCGCCTCCTCCCCCACCGGGCATTGCAGCGGCGCTGCCTTCAGCAATGAACTTGTCACCCTGCGGCTGACGCCGTGCCCGCTGCCCGAGGGAGGAGGCGAGGACTGTAGCGAGCTTGATCTTCCCTGTCAGGTTCCGAAGGGTCTCCGTTAGGCCCCTCACCCCCCAAGCCTGCTCGTGTGCATAGGCTTCGAGGGGGTGAGAGACAAGGCCTCCTCCCCTTCCCCCATGTGAACGCTGTGGGGCTGCCCCCCTTCGACCTCCCCAAGTCCTAAAGGTGAGTCCCTCATCTGGGACTCGGAGCTGTCTCCTCGCCTCCGGCGCTGCAATGCAGAAGGGGCTTCTCCGGCGGCCGCTGTTACGCAACGGCCGCCCGCCGCCCGCCGCCCGCCCGCTTCTGTAGGCAAAGACTCGGGGTGGGGGGGGTGGGGGGGCGAGGCGTACATCAGCCTCCCGTGCCTGCCCTTCTCGGCGAAATTATTTCTCTCTCGCCCCGTTGGGGGTCACAAAAGTGCGATTGTCTGAAGGAAACCGCAAATAGTGAGGCTGTGACAAGAATGCCTCCGCCTCCCAGGAGGAGGAATTAACAGATTTTTGGTCGACGTTAGGATGGGTTTCTGTGAATACACAGACAAGTGGGTGGTGTTGATGCTTTCAGTTTGGGGGATGGGCCCTGAAAAAAAATATATATTTTAATCTCATGTCCTTCTGTTACTCAAAATAACTGGAACCATGAGTGAGGGAGAAAAATAACACCATGAAGTCAAACTACAGATACTAAAGATGTGGGGCAGGCTAGAAAAGGAGGGTTTGATGCATGAACAGGCCTGCTGATGTGAGGTTTCCTAAATTTTTAGTAAGATATCTGTCACATTGGGCTTGACAAATGTAATAACAAAATGCTCAGTCAGTAGACAGTCTTTAAGAAGGCAGATTAAAGACGCGAGGGGCTGGTGGTTGGAAGATTAAGGCATACTGTTATTTTTGGAGGAGACCTTATGTCTGTGGTCACTTTCAAGAAACTGTACATGGACTTTCGGTAAGCAAAAGGAAACACTAGTATTTGGGTCCGTTTAATCCCTACCTTCACAAAGCATTTTCCTCCTTTCTCTATGTGCATGTTGGAGGGAGGAAACAGAGGGAGCCAATGAAAAAGCAAGGGGGGGGGGCAGGATTGTCTGCTGGAAGCAAAATATCAGATTCATTCCATTATTACTTTGTTGACTTCAGCCCCATTGCTTCAAATACTTGAGGGAGGCTTACAACATTATCACAAGCTATGTCAATTGCAGCATGAATGGAAATGCTCCAGAAGAATGAGTGGCATTTGTAAGTCGAGCAGGTTTTGACTTAAGCAATGAAGTAAATGCTCATGAGCAGGAGAGCCCTTAAATGGAATAGGGCTGTTTACCACATTTTGAAGTAATATACATTTAAAGAGCCTACTTTGTAAGACCATTAAGTCTTACAAAGTTTAAAATTACTCAAGTCTATCACTGAAAGCTAATAGATGTTAAAAGGAGCACCTCCATTCATTGCATAAATAGCATATGTTGGTAGTGATACCACTTATAACAATACAAATTTTCTTTCAGTACTGGCACAAGGGATGTTTCCATTGTGAGGTATGCAAAATGGCTCTAAATATGAACAACTACAAAGGATATGAGAAGAAGCCTTACTGCAATGCGTAAGTGTCAAAAACATTAACTTAAAGAAATATACGAAGGTGGCAGCACCTAGCTGTCTTGGGTGATCTTGAAAAAAAGTTAAGCAGGGTCAAACCTGTTACTGCTTGGATGGGATACAATCAGGAAATCCCAGTGCTATAGGCTAGATGGAGAAGTAAAAAAATATTCCAGAAAAAGGGCATGGCAAACTACTTCCATATTGTTGCCAAGATCTACATGTATATGTTAATGAAGTCACCAGCAGTCAAACGTGACTTGATGAAGACTTTACCTTACTTGTACTGACAGGATGGACATTTGCTTTGACAGATATATTATCCAAAGGCAACTTCGTAAACTTTAGGTTGGATCCCAGTGAAGCTCTTCTGCTAGTGTGAAGTCTTTATTGTCCACAGAAAGTATGTTTTTCATTTAAGCAGAAAAACTTTGTGTCAGAATGATGACCTCCAAATCCAGAAGGATTGACTACAGTTTCTACAAGAATTTGCACAAAGTCATTCTTAAGAACTTTTAATGGCCGTATTAGAATGATATGCTATAGCATTTCTTAATTACTGAAGAGTACCAATATAGTTTCCACTCAAGATTTTGGAACCAACCCTATGAAATTAGTAGATATGTTTTACGTATTTTATGAAATATGTATATTTTTTAAAGTAAGTATATCATGGAAAGCCTCAACTGACCTTTCTGCTTTTTGGATAAATGGTAAATCTGTTATCAGTAATAATCAATACTATATTATTATAAATACAATATAAAATCAATACAATAATATATATATATATATATATATATATATATATATATATATATATATATTTACCAGAAAGGAGTTTAAAGACAATTAAACAGAATTTTAAACAGAAAAATCTAATTTGCTTTCTATATTGCCATATTGTTAGCAAATCCAGGATGATCTTGTTTAAAGGTAAATTTTGGGGGAAACTAGTTTTCTTTTCAGGTAAACATAGAACTCTCTATTACCTTATATGTTATGGTATTGATACATGTGTGGTGAATGTACTAATTCCATAAACTGTCACTGTGAAATCTGTATTTATAATTCTTCACCTTTATTTCCAACCACTGATATCAAGCTTGTCGCTGATTAGAATCTGGATTTACCTCCTTCGCCATTTTTACCAGTGGAAATACAGAAGGAATGGAAACTGACATTAGTTTATTGGATGCTGATTATTCATTTGAAGAAATAAGTCAAATAGTATTCTAGTTTTTGGAGAGGATAACTGAAAAAGCAGTAACATAGGTTGTATGTTATAGTTCCTTTTGAAGGTTTCATATGCCTATTTAGAATCTGTCATCAGTTGTGTAGGTTTTTGTCATATTTCCTTAACCATTTGAGGCTTGATCATTCATGTGTGTTGCAGTGATAATAGTTCTACACAAAAATTACTGTTTCATAGTATTTTCTTCTTTGCGGAGGGTATTGGCTTATATATTTTAAATGTGATATTGCCTATTATAAAAATGGATTGGATCAGGATCAATAAACAAAAACTGAATCCTAGTGAGCCCCACATGCAATGAAAATTCGGTTTGTGTGAGCAAAAAAGGGTGAACAGTTTCTTCTGGCTAGGATCGCACACTACTTGAAGAATCAGGAATTGAGGATGCTGATAGTTGTTGGCTTGTACTTTAGGTCATATAACCTCTATAGTACAAAGTGCTTTTTACTAGCTATGGTAGACGTGCCAGCTATAACTATCCCTAAACAATTCATTACTTAAATAATGTATATTTGCATTTATATCCCACTTTTTCCCCCCTGAGAGTTCAAGTTGGCTTACTTGAAGGTCTCTGCTGAGATTTATCATTTAGTTGTAGATTAATGCTGCTTCTTTCCTCCAGGAACAAAGGTGGTTTACAATAGAGGTCTCTCCTCATTTTCTTCTCAAGCCTGTGAGGGAGATTGGAGGGAGAGAGTGACAGGCAAAACTTCACCTAGTGAGTTTTGAAGTCAGATGAGGACTTAAACCTGGGTCTCCTTGGTTCAAGCCCAACATCTTAATCACTAGCTTACCCTTACATTCCAGGTAGCACCATGATAGATTATAGACTTCACTGTGTCACTGCTGTTGCTGTGATGCTTCAGTTCAGAACAGAACCGTTAGCTGGAAATAGTACTAGTTCTAGCTAAATATTAGTGCTGGTTTTACCATTTTTGCTACATCAGTTCTCTGTACTATTTGTATATTGTGAATTGCCGTTGCATTACCTTGTGAGCAGTTTTTAAAGTTAAACTGAAGGGAGCATCTATATGTATAAAAACCTTCTTACAACTGAAGTAAATAAATAATTATTGCAACTTCTTGACTGTATGGAGAATTAGGTGTATCTTAATCCAAAGGGCTGATATGCTGAGGAACTGGAAACATCTTCTGTAGAGAAGACGGTAAGATGGTAAGGGGCTGGGAGACTAAATCCTATGAAGAGCAGTTAAAGGAGTTAAAGCAGTTTAGCTTGAAGAAGAGAAGGGAGGGATGTCAGAAGGGATGTCACAGGGAAGAAGGAGTAGATTTATTCTCCTTAGCACCTGAGGGTAAGACAAGAACCAGTGGGTGCAAGCTTTAGAGTCAGAGGTCCAAATGTGAACTAAGGAGGAATTTGTTGACTGTGAGAGCTATTAAGCAATGGACCAGCCTGCCTCCTAAAGTTGTGGGTGCTCCATCATTGGAGGTTCTCAAGAAAAGACTGGACAGCCTTTTGTCCAGGATGGTATGAGGATTCCTGCACCGGCCAGAGGGTTGGACTGGAAGGCCTCTTTCAACCCTATGATTCTATGTGACAATGTGAATTGCAATAATTTCTTTAGACACTTTATGTACAATAAAGTATCTAATCATTGACGCACTATAAACCTCAAAATAATTAATCATAATTGGATCCAATGCAATATATCTGTATCCAACTGAAAATACATATGCGATCAATTTAGGAGCAATTCTAATATACTGCCCACATAGATTAAAAATAAGCACTCTCCAGTAATTGTGGATTTTTCCAGTGAACATTTTATTTCTTTCAGTATAAGCTAAATGTGTTTCCCATGAGTAGAAAATGTTGAATATTAGCCTGGCCCACCGTTAATTGCTGTGAAAAATCTTCTTCCCCAAAAGAACTCCCACAATTTTTGTTATTTTGATTGTATCCATGAAATTGCATACCTTCTTTTTCTTTTTTGCTTTGAGATGGAATGATGACTTATTATCCCAGAGTTTTGTCCTTCTATCCATTGAGTAGTAAACATTTTAGACTACTTGGAATCTTTCTTTTCTAAATATTACAACATATTTGCTGCTGGAAACTTTGAATTCATATGCAGTTCCCCCAGACAACAGTAAACATTAAACCACAGCAAACCCTTGTTATTGCATTTGCTGAGGGATTAGGGAATTAGGCTTATATTTAGCATTCCCCAACTTGCAACTTCCAGACATATTGGGCCGTAACTGGCCCATGCTGATGGGAATGATACAAGCTGTAGTCTACCAGATATGTAGAGCAACGGATTGAGGAAAGCTTGCTTTCTAATGAAGGGCCATTTTACCATGCATGGTGGACTTGTGAAAAAGCAAAAAAAAATGTATTGGGTGCAAATACATACAATGATACAAATATCTGTAGCTTGAATCATGTCAACTGGATTTCTATTTTCTCAGTGGAAACGTTTCGCTCCTTATCCAAGGAGCTTCTTCAGTCTGAGCAAAGAAGCTCCTTGGATAAGGAGCGAAACGTTTCCACTGAGAAAATAGAAATCCAGTTGACATGATTCAAGCTACAGACAATTCCACCTGGATGACTGAGAACCTTCATAGACATAATGATACAAATAATTTTTAAAAACCAATATTCAGACGAAACCAGAACTTTTCTTCTTGGGACTTATGGATAGCCAATTAGATAAGACTTATGGAAGATTGATTTTGTACATGGTAACTGCAGCGAGACTATTATATGCACAAAGATGGAAAAATACTGAAATAACCACAACGGAGGAGTGGATCGTGAAGATGGCAGAACTTGCAGAAATGGCGAAATTGACCTGTTTGATCAGGGATAAGACAACAAGTACTTTCATAAAAGACTGGAAACTTTTATAAAAGAGTGGAAAAATGAATTTGCTGATTAAAAAGGGTTGAATATGGGAAGACGAGAACCATCTTATAATTTTAAAGAGGGAGGAGAGATAATGAATTTGTTTGTAACTGCTGTAAAGAAGATTGGAAAATGCTTCTTTATATATCCTTTCTTTTTTTCCTACCTACACTGGCTCAGCGGGTAGGACGCCAGGCTTGTTGATCGGAAGATCGCAAGTTCGGAGGTTCGAATCCCTAGTCCTGCGTGACGGAGTGAGCTCCCGCACTAGCCTCAGCTCTTGCCAACCTAGCAATTCGAAAGCATGCAAATGCAAGTAGATGAATAGGTACCACTTTGGTGGGAAGGTAACAGTGTTCCGCATGTGTCATGCCGGCCACATGACTGTGGAAGCATCTTCAGACAACGCTGGCTCTTCGGCTAACAAACGGAGATGAGCACTGGCCCCTAGAGTTGGACACGACTGCACAAATGTGCGGGGGGAACCTTTACCTTTACCTTACACTGTCTTTCCTACTTCTTCTTTTAACTTTTATCTTTCTTTCTCTTTTAATTCCACTCTATAGTTTCATGTTTATCCTTTATCTATGTGAAAATCTTTAAATATATATATGAAAAGCTATTCCCATCTGAAACCTCTTCCTTTATTCCTACTGAAAGACAAAAGCTATCCATCCAGTATAGTGGTGAAGGTGTTGAATTAGAATTGGGGAAGCCCACTTTCAAGTCCAGCCTTAGCCATGGAAGCTGACGGTTACTTTGGGCTAGTCACTCCCTCTCAGCCCAACTTACATTACGGGGTTGTTGGGAAGACTTGGAGAGGGAATGCTATATACACTGCCTTGAGATCCTAGAGGACAGATGGATATAAATCAAACGATCAATAGGCCAAGCAAACAAACAAAACAAGTACATTAGCCAGAGTAGAAGCAGGTAGGTTGCATAACTTGGGATTTGTTGTCTAGAAATGGCATATTATCTTAAATGTTACTATGATGGAAAGGCAAAAGCCTTTAGACTCAACCGAAAATGAAAATTTACTGAGTATATTATCAGCGACAGATAGGGCTGAGACTCAGAGTAAACGGAAGAACCTGATCATTCCTTACATGGCTGGCGTGTCTGAAAAGATAAAACGGATATTTGGCAAACACCACATACCTGTATATTTCAAACCCACCAACACACTGAGACAGAGGCTTGTACACCCCAAAGATCAAACTCCAAAACACAAGGAAAGCAATGTAGTGTATGCAATCCAGTGCAGTGAGGAGTGCTCTGAACTCTACATTGGAGAAACCAAACAACCTTTGTACAGGAGGATGGCCCAACACAGGAGAAGTAACACCACAGGACCAGAGTCAGCAGTTTATCTTCATCTAAAGGAAAAAGGACACTCATTTGAGGACATTAATGTTCACATTTTAGACAGAGAAGATAGGTGGTTTGAGAGAGGGGTCAAGGAATCCATTTATGCCAACTTGGAAAATCCTTCCTTGAATAGAGGTGGGGGCCTCAGGCACAACCTTTCCCCTATCTTCCTTCCTGCTTTGTCTTCTGTGCCTAGGAAGATTAAGACCATTTCACAAGCTCAACAGCAGCAGGGTAATCTTAACGATCCTCCTTTAGATGATAAAGGGACTTAGAAATAAACATCTCAAAATAACCATGACTTAGCCCCAGGTGCAAGGTCACACAGCCACCCTAGAAACATATTTAAGGATTCCCTTACCAACTTTGCTCAGACTGAAGAAGCTCCTTGGATAAGGAGTGAAACGTTTCTACTGAGAAAATAGAAATCCAGTTGACATGATTCAAGCCACAGACTGTTCCACCTGGATGACTGAGAACCTTCATCGACATATCATGTACATCTGGTTATAAAACAATAGTTTGAAGGCTATTTCAGAAGGAATAGAATGAAAAAGAAAGGAAGGCAAAGAAATAATGTTATTTTATTTTTAGAGATACTTAAAGAATAAAATCAGAGAAAAGAAAAAAATAGAAAGAAGGAAAAAGAAAATAGAATACATTAAGGATTTACAAAATTAAAAAAAGACATAAGAATTTAGAAAGTGTTAAAAGAAAAAGGAAGAACATTCAACTATTATTCTTAAAAATAACATTAAATTGGAACAATATAAAGATAAGTTTGGCACTTTAAGGCCTAATATTAAAGTCAAATCTGAGATTGACAAAACCAGCCAAAATGAAAGCTATTAGTCAAAATAGTAAGAAATAACAAGAATTTCTCCTAATCTGAAACAGATTGGTGTTGAAGTATAAGAATAAGAATAAGAACAAAATGGGCTTGGGCAATATGTGCCAGCAAGATTTCTCTTAGGAAAGTAAGGATAATTACATTTGTAGGAAAGCAAAAGATTAGAATGTCCACTACAAAGGAGATTCTATAAAAATAAATGGCTGGTTGATGATGCCAGTGCTGGTTTCAATGAATTGTAGCTGTTTGGGCAAGCAGATATTAGACTGGACAGTCACAAACTTACACAACAGTCAGAGTTGTCAAAGAATGAATGATGGTGTGTTATTCTAATTGCATATGACAGGGTGGGGTTAAGAAAAGATTGGGTCCGTTGCTCTGTGGTATTAAGGGCTAAGACTTTCTTCTCCATTTCAACATAGGCTGTGCTCTAAAAGTTGAGCATCCTTGCCCTTTTATGCTGAGCCTTGTTTATTTAGGAGTCATGGACAGATAAAATCATGGACAGATAAAATGATAATTTTTCTTGGAAAGATTATCTTCAGACTTCCCCAGGATTTTTCACCTACTATGCATTAAATGCTTTCAGTTTGACAATTGACTCCTTAATATTAAGCTGTTGGATTTTTTTTTAAAATCCACTTTTGCATACTGGAAATGGAACACTTTTATTTAAATCAATTCCTTGTGGTTCCCCAAAGCTCCTTTTGGAACACCTGGGATATTAAAATGTTTAACTTAGGGTGTGTGCCCAATATTTCTAGTTTGGTATGCAAAGTGTGTGTTTGCCTTTCAGAAAACAGAGTTCCCTTTTGATTCCTGAAAAGGGCAAGTTGCTTTTTTCCAGCTTGTGATTTATTTACTTGCTTTTGTTTTTCATCTAGTTGGTCAAACCAAATTAGGTTGCTTTCCATAGTTTATTTTAAAAATATCTTCCTTTTAATGTTAGAGGAAACTAGAGCTCCTATTGAGGCAACAGGCAGACAGGTTGATGGGAATGAATGTTGAATGCATTTCACAACTGGCCTGCTCTTCAGTAAAGTAATAACAACAACAGCAGATGTTTTTTTAGGCATTAAAATATTATCTACTGTCTGAAAAAGTTTTACGATTCTTTACCAAATCATAGGCCAAATGATTAATTTTCACTTAGCAACCTGAATTTCTTAGTGTTTATTTTATATTGTATATTTGGATTTGGTTTAATATTCCTTATACTTTTAAATTTTACAGACTCTAATTATTGCAGAGAGCAAAGGGTCCCCTTGCTTGAAGAGTGATTTTGATACATATGTAACTTACATATTTAATACTGAACGTTTTACTTATTCATATGGCTGATATGAGCTCCTTAGAAAATTGCTGTTTCAAATGTGAGCATTTTCAGAAATGTGCCTATAGAATCTGAATTACCCAAAGGATGTTCACTCTCTTGTTCCTGTGAGCAGATGAAATTGTAAAACTTGCATTATTACTCACTGGCTGCTATATTAAGCATAGCCTTAAGGCTCTTCTCCTGGGGGGCTGATATTAACTATGTTAGAAAAAGGTGAGTGGTATTTCTGAATGCTTAAATATCACCGCTTTGAGCAGCATGATCTTCAAACAGGAAACTGACAAATTGAGTCAATATCTCTGGTGAACTTAATCTGTCCTTATGAGGGGTGATGCAGGAAGAGGCACGGAGGAATGAAATGAGAAATAATCTCTTCACAATTCCATTTCATCCCATGGAATGCTGGAAACAGCCAGCCTCTGTGAACATCGGCTGCTTCAACTTCTACTAACTTTGTCAGGTTTGTAAATGCACCTTCATAGGTTTAATTTCATTTTTGGCACGTTAACCTAGGCCAAGGGTCGGAAATGGCGGCTCGCGAGCCAGATGCGGCTCTTTGGCCCCTTGAGTGTGGCTCTTCCGCAGCTGAACTCACCCCCGCCCTTCCACACGATTGGATCCCGCCCCCAAACTCTGATGGCCGGCGCTGGAGGAGGGCGATTGATTCTTCCTCCTTCCCTGGCCGGTCCTCGCGGGCCAATCGCGTGGAAGGCGCACGGGCGGAGCTGCCTGTCTGGCACTCGGACGCTCCGGCTGGGGTGCAGCGGGACGGGAGCTCCGCCCGCGCGCCTTCCCTGGCCGGTCCTCACGGGCCGATCGCGTGGAAGGCGCGCGGGCGGAGCTGCCTGTCTGGCACTCGGACGCTCCGGCCGGGGTGCAGCGGGACGGGAGCTCCGCCCGCGCGCCTTCCCTGGCCGGTCCTCACGGGCCGATCGCGTGGAAGGCGCGTGGGCGGAACTGCCTGTCTGGCACTCGGGCCGCCGCCGCTGCCAGGTGGGTCCCCTCAGGGCGGGCGGAGGCAGGCGGGCAGCCGCTCCTCCTCTCCCACCGGAGGAGGAGGAGGAGGCCCGGGCTGCCCGGCTGCCCACCCCGCCCGGCCTCCCGCCCCGCCCGGCCACCCGCTCACTTACCTGCCTGCTTGCCTCCCTCCGCGAGGCCCCCCGCTGCCTTCCCGGGAAAGCCCGCCACTCGGCGCGGGCGGGGCTGCCGCTTCCGCCCGCCCGCATCGAGCCAAGGAAATGATGGGGGGCGAGAAACGAGGCGGGCGGTGATGACAAACGGCGCACTTCAGGGGAAGGACCCACCCGGTAGCGCGGCCCCGCCGCCGCCCTTTCTCTCCGGCTTGGATCCTGGGAAGGCAGTGGGGGGCCTCGCAGAGGGAGGCAAGCAGGCAGGTAAGCGAGCGGGCGGGCGGGCGGCCTGGGCCTCCTCCTCCTCCTCCGGTGGGAGAGAAGGAGGAGCGGCTGCCCGCCTGCCTCCGCCCGCCCTGAGGGGACCCACCCGGCGGCGGCGGGGGCTCCCCTGAAGCGCGCCGCTTGTCGTCGCCGCCCGCCTCGTTTCTCGCCCCCCATCATTTCCTTGGCTCGACGCGGGTGGGCGGAAGCGGCAGCCCCGCCCGCGCCGAGTGGCGGGCTTTCCCGGGAAGGCAGCGGGGGGCCTCGCGGAGGGAGGCAAGCGGGCGGGCGGGCGGCCCAGGCCTCCGCCGCTGGGCCCGCCCCCCTCGGCGCCTGTGCGGCTCCCCCGCGCCCACTCCGCCCGGCCAGACATGCCCCGCTCTGGAGGCCGGGCTCACCGAGGAGGACCCCCGACCCTCCCAAACAGATTCGGCCTCCCACGCGCCCCAATAAGCCGCGTGATTGGCTCCCACCCGCAAACCCCGCCCCCTTCCACGTGATTGGCCCCCGCCCGCAAACCCCGCCCCCTTCCACGCGATTGGCCCCCGCCCGCAAACCCCGCCCCCTGGCTCTCGAGCATTTCAAAATGTGCATGAGAATGTCAAAATGGCTCCTAGCATAAAAAGTTTGCCGACCCCTGACCTAGGCTATTGCAAATCACTCAGTAATAGAGTTTATGTCAGAAGTTGAAATTGAGCATAAACACAACAAATTTCTACAAAGATGCTTATGTAAAGAAGTCTCATATAGTTCAAAAGTAAATAATTTAATAATTCATGTGCTTAATCTATATAACAAAAGCAAGAGTTCAATTTAGCTGATGATTGTTTATCATATTTGGCTTGAGGGCAAGTCATTGTTCAAGAGCTTAATATTTCTGATAAAAACCTGAAACCTATAAAATTGGTAAAACCATGATTGGACTCAGTCATATTTAGAGTAGATTTATTGATATCAGTAGACTTAAGTTAGTTTGACTAAATCTTGTAGATGTTGTAGAGATCGGTTTGTAAGTGATGTTAACTATTAAACTAATATACTAATCAAAATGTACCAGATAATACAAGCTTAGAGAAACAATTTAGTGGTTATGGTTGAGTGAATGAAATTAGTTCCTAAATATCATGAGGTTGGCATAACCTTTAAAATGAATTCTTAGCCTGACAAAGCTATTAGGAGTGATATTTTATCCCAGCAATCTGTGTTTGCTACACTGCAGCCAAAAACCTTTTCATTTCCTCCTCTGAGTTCAATTTCCGTTATGTTTTCATAACATAACACAACACACCTTTACTATCCTTTATGGCTTTAATTCCCCATCCCCTTTTAATGTCTGCTTCAGATAGCCATTTTTGGGCTGCAAAACTCCAGATGACTATGAGATGGCAGCAAAGAAAATGTTTTGTATCTCTTTGCCAACTACTGGTCACCTGGATTTTTGCAACACAGATATGGTAAGCCTAGCTTCAGATCATTCTCCCATTTATCCTTAGATTTTTATTTATTTTTTTCAGTGTAAAAGGATAAAATAATGCTGCAAAGAGAGTGTAAGAAGAAAAAAGCATCACCATCTAGATATGTGTTTGGATTAAATGGAGCTTAACGTTAGGGAGACAGGGTTATAAACAAAAACAGTAAGTTAATTATGAAAGCCTGTAAAGCAGCAGAAGTAAAATGATTTAGTGACTGCAACATGGAGGTAAGGACAGCTTTTTAGGCCCATTGAACTAGGAGGAATGCAGCAAGATGGTAGTAATTATGAAGGCATAATTCCAAAATTATTGGAAGGCATAATTCCAAAATCCCAACTTTGGTGTGGGAGAGATTTTTTTGTTTTTGTTCTGCAACAGTGAAGTACAATAAGGAATCTTCTCATCTCAAAAAGCTCCACAAATGTGCTGTTTATTATTCAGGGATGAAAAAAAAGCAAATTAGGGTTCTGCTAGATTTCTGTGGATCAAAGATTTTTGATTTCTAGTAGCTAAGCAACACTACCGCAAAAAGACATAATTTCCTTCTTAAAGTTTGGGGATGAGATGTAACTAGTTTATGTGGGTCTGTCTATGTGAGGCCAGGGATACACTTCTGTGCAAATTGTGCACAGCACATGAAGGGGGCACCAGTTGCAATTAAAAAAAAAGAGGAGTACAATATTAACAACACAGGCTCACTGACTTCACACATGGATACCTGGCTGTCGAGACTGGTGATGGAACCTATAACTGTGACCCAACAGGCCCTTGCATAATTTTTGTTATGTATTTACGTATATTAAATAAATTGTGAATATTAATAAAAATGGTTTTGTGGGGCACTACATAGAATTTGGCACAAGGGCACCTTGTATTCTGGCAGCAGCCTGGAACGCAAAAGACTCTAAATGTGTTTTAATAATGCCAGGTTCCTCAAGGGTTGGACTGGATGTAATAAATACTGTACTGGAAACCAACTTCTGTTGTTCACAGTGGATTGAGATTTGGTGGTACACTGATGTCTTTGGTTGTGCTTCAGCCGGCAGGAATCTGTAATATTCCCCAGGCTGGTGTTATGTTTCATTGCCAGCTTGCATTGTTACCCAGATATGTATTTGGATAAAATAGGTGGGAATGAATGAATGAATGTGTGTGTGTGTGTGTGTGTTTATGTATGTATGTATGTATGATGTATGTATGTATGTGTACACACACACACACACACACACTCACTCACTCACTCACTCACTCATTCATTCCCACCTATATATATATATATATATATATATATATATATATAGTATATATATATATATTCTCTCTCTCTCTCTCTCTCTCTCTCTCTCTCTCTCTATATATATATATATATATATATATATACACTCTCTCTCTCTCTCTCTCTCTCTCTATATATATATATATATATATATATACACATACATATATATATATATATACACACACACACACACACACACACACACACACACACACACACACTCCCCCTCTCTCTATATATATATATAGTGTGTAGAGAAGAATCAGAAAATTGGAATTCTGGAGTGTTATCTTGTGGTTAAGTTAAGGGTGGGTTACCACTTTGGACACAGTGAATAGAATCCCTAAATATCTGTTTAGACTCCCATTTAGGCCTTTTCTTGGAGTGTAAACTAATCACAGGCATGTTTGCATTTTATTTTAGACTTAGTTGCCCACCTGAAAGATAGGGATGTATTGTTAAATTTTTGCCTACTTGGTGTATGCTAGTCATTTTATGGGACTTCTTTCAGTTCTTTATACAGTAATGTAACCCAGGCATTTGCTATTATGTCAAATATAATGGAAAACAAAGTTCAGCCAGCATTATTAGTGGAGAAATCAGATAGTTAATGGATTGATCATACTCCAAGTTTCAGTTTGTTCATGAGTAACAATGGATAGGCCTCCTGGATATTCCAAAGAGTGATTGAAAGCACCTTTGTGATGCCATTATTAAAAGTCTGTCTTCCTTTTATTTGAATCAGATCACCTTAAGATCCTCCTGCTTTATATGTTTTCAGTAAATATCATAATCTTATTGTTATTTGTATTACTTTGTAGTTTATTCTTACCAGAATCAATATAAATGCATTGTTGACTGGCTTTCTTTTTGGGGTAAACACTTTGAATTTGGGGGTAAAAACTTCTTAAGATTTATGCTAGATCAAAATAGAGTAAGCAATAGCCCAAATGGCTAAGCTAACAGCATTGATAAGAGAAAATACGGTGTCTAGATTTGTTTCTACTTGGCAACCACTTTTAGATTATTTGCTTGTGTCTGAAGAAAATGAAGCTTTGATTTTAGGTTTTGATGATTAAATGGTTTGACTTTATAGAAATAATGTTACTTAGGTTTAACTAATGGTAAGAGACTATATCTCTTAAATAAATTGTAATAATTGATGTTGTATAATTGTATAATTGGATTGGAGATATATAATACTGTAAGCCGCCTAGAGTCCGCCAGTAGGGAGGGGATAGGCGGGGTATAAATAAGACAAATAAATAAATAAATAAATAAAATAAATATCTGTATAAAATGCATTTATGTCTGTATTGGAAAAGGTCGGAAGTCACTTTCTTTTTCTGCTTTCTATCTAGTTCTGCACTTTTATAGTTTTTCTTTTTTCTTTAGTTCTGTATTCTGTCTTATCTATACTCTATATTTTGTATTTTAGCTACACTTTGAAAATCAATAAAGTTCTTAAAAAAATAGAGTAAGCAATAGATAGACAAGATCTGAAAATATGGGTTCATGATTCTTAAGTAAAAGATTTCCTGAGAACATTGACACCCTGAGTGATAGGACTGAAATATGGAAATATGAATTCTGTAATTTCTACCATCTGCTCATATATCTTGGGAAAGAGCCCTTGCCATTTGATGCAATGGCATTAATGTTTTTCTTTAAGCACATGCCTGCATGTATGGTCTCAAACCTGATATTTGCCTGGTAGTGACCATCTTGGACTTCCTAAGCTATAGTTTTCTGAGCACCTGATAATTTCCTGAATCTTTTTTTGTGTCATCATGACAACAAAACAAAACAAAACAAAACAAAACAACACACTAAACTTTTTCTGAAACAGCCAGTTTTGAAAAATTATAGAGGCCTGGTTTCTTGAAGCTTTTAGTTCAGAGCTTTCCAAACTGTGTGTCGCGACACAAAAGTGTGTCGCCACACACAGTCTGGTGTGTCGCCACACAACCCGGAAGCGCTGATCATCATCAGCGCTTCCGGGTTTTCCCGCAGCGACACACCAATGGTGGCGCGCAAAATCCCGAAAGCGGCAGCAGCGCTTCCGGGTTTTTGCGCGCTGCCGCAATGGCGGCACTTCCGGGTTTTCCTGCGGCGACACACCAACGGCGGTTGGTGTGTCGCCGCGGGAAAACTTTGGAAAGCCCTGTTTTAGTTGTTTGTCATTTAATGTAGCAAAAGATAGAATAGTCTATTCACTACATCTGCAAGCTGTGTTGTTTTCTGTACATGCAAATAAAGTCTCTTTTGAGTTATGTCTTTATAAATAAAGTGTCCTTTGAGGTTGACCTTTGGGGATGTCATGGACACATTAGTTTAGCTTTCTGGGCAACAGTATGAAAGTCGTTTGCCACTGCTTTCTCACAGAAAGTTTTTTCAGCTTTCCCAGTCCAGTTTACAACTTGTCTATTCCCTTAGTGATCTCCCATCTACAGTAAGTGTCAACCAAGCCTTACTTCCATATCCAGAAAAGATCAACCGGGTGCTGTCAACTGCTGAGGCATATATAAAGTAACAGTATAACAGCAGCATATTGCAATGCAATGGTTTGGTTGTGAATATTTCAGCCTTTGAAACTAAAGTGTGGAAATTGTTCAGTATTGGTTGCTCTGCTTAGTGACCAAAGTATATGGTCACTAATAAAAGCTTCAGAAAAATGAAGACAACGAAGACAAGATTGTTAGCTTGCATAAAAAGTCCCCTTGTGGGGGGAGATGGGCGGTGATATAAATCAAACAATAAATAAATAAATAAATAAATAAAAAGCCAGACAACAAAAATCTGAGTAAAAATTCTGCTGTTTTGCTGAGAGCCAGCTAACCTTGCTTCCAAGAGAAATCTCTTCAAGGTTGCGAGAACCCTTGCAAAAGTAGTGGAAACAAAGATATATGAAGTAAAAATTAAAACAAAACAAAACAAAATCAGCAGTTTTAAGTTATAATCTCAGATATTTGAAATTAAAAAAAGAAAAGAAAAAGGAACAATGAAGGCAAATTATCATAAAATTACTAAACCTTTGAAACAAGAGCTCTTTCATGACATCTTAAAGCAGTCTTTTCCAAACTTTTCATTATAGTGGAAATTCTCTAAATTCCCAACTAGGTAACAAGGTATTGTAATTGGCCTTGTTGGCAGAGAATTCTGAGAACTGTCATCTCAACTGATCTGAAAGCACAGGTTGTGGAAGCTACTTTAATGGACAAGAAATTTATCCTGCATATGTTTTCCTAGGAATATGATAAAGTATTCGTCAAAGTAATACCCAGAGTTATGCAATGATTGGAATTTGATTCTACAAAAGTGCTTTGGAGTGTGCAGAATGCAAATGTAGCAGTTGTTTGCAACTCTTGAAAGAGGGCTCAGAAAGTAGGACGAGAAGAATTGATCTCTCTGCTGAAGTCAATAACTCAGTAAATAGAATGCCCTGGGTTCCTGGAACTCTGAAGTGACTCTTGTTCCTGGAAATACATTTTAACCGACAAGTGTTATTACCTTGAAAAGAATCTTCTGAATATTTCAAAAACTGAAATGTAGTAGAGTTCATTACTGCTACTGATGTACTTCTTTATTGAAGGCATGAGGCAAATGTTCCCTTTGCCCTGTTGGACATGGCCTTAGAGGCACTGAGCATCATGACTGTCTGTGAATTGAATCTGAGTCTCCTTGATTTAAGTTCACCTCTGTATTTCATGAAGCTTTATATTCTCTATCTCACAGTTGCCAGTCTGCCCATCTTTCAATACCCTTTTGTTCTTCAAAAGCTTGCAAATTCGTAATTGCTCTGCTATGCTTGGTTGCTATGTGCCATAATATTAAGTATGGATGTTGGTAGCTGTGTGTTGAAAGACTAAGTACTAGTTACTAGCCTGGAAATTTCTTAGTATTTTCGATCAAGTGCTGTTTTGTTTTATCATTCGGAGATAGGAGGAGAAACAGAGTTGCCACTAGCCTAATCTGTAGGAAGATTGGTACTGGACAAGCGCAGCACCTTGACCAGTAAAGCTGGGTTCAGAAACGTCAGCCTGTTAGCACTGGGTCCATTATGCTCCATTGCAGTGAGTCTTAGACTGGCTTTTCAAAGGAATGGAAGAAGGAGTGTTTAATTTTCTGTCCTTTTTCCAAATCCTTCAGAGAAGCAGTGTCTATGGGGGTGGTAGTGCTGGTGATGGTGGTATCAGTGGGTCACTCTAACAACAGTACTGTTGTATCCTTGTGCCATTAGACCTTCCCCTTTCTTACATGCATCATGACGTTGCACATACATCCAGGCAGAGTGGGCCTGTGGCAGAATGGCACGATGCTTTTTTGTCATTTTGAAAAAAGCAGCCGGAGCCTACAGATGACAATGCCTCAGACTAATAATGAATTCCACATTTTGGATTATAAAGGAAGACCCATCAGTTATGTTGTCAAATAGAATCATGTATTTCTATTTGCATGCATTAAAAAAAAATCTTCAGAGTGCCAGAGACAAATTTCAAAGCATTTCATGGGAGCTTAAAAACTAAGATGTGTTATGACGTAAGCTTGCATGGATTATTTCATACTCTACTTAAGTCTGTCCCTTAATATATTTGTTAGTCTTTAAGTAGTATGCTATTTTGCTCCAACAGACTAACACAGAGCTTTCCAAACTGTGTGTTGCGACACGTTAGTGTGTCGGCTGCAGTGTCTGGGTGTGTCGCGGCTGCTGCCGCCTCCGAGCCCTGCCAGGATTCCACGCAGGTCCTAGTGCCTGCCCTGTGCCCTGCTGCCTCCAAACCTGCCCTGCCAGGATTCCACGCAGGTCCTAGTGCCTGCCTTGTGCCTTGCTGCCTCCAAACCTGCCCTGCCAGGATTCCGTGCAGGTCCTAGTGCCTGCCTTGTGCCCTGCTGTAAGAGTGCGTCGCGAAATGATGCCCTGTTGTAAGAGTGTGTCACGAAATGATGCATGTCTAAAAAGTGTGTCACCAGCATGAAAAGTTTTGAAAGCTCTGGACTAACACAGCTACTCCTATGGAAAAAGATAAAGTAATTTTGTATTCCTGAGCAATGTGACAATGTTATGAGAAGGTACCTGTAAGTAGAATCAAACTCATACAGTGTAAAGGAGTCATTTTTTAATTTCTAGTTGAAGTCACAAGAATAAACAATTGGTAAGAAAGGTCATAGTAAGGCTATCAACTAACCTCTGAAAAATTTACTAACATTTCATGCATTTCATCAACCAGTCAGCTGCAATTTTTTTCATGTGTTTAAATGAAATGAATAGTTAACAGTTTGCTTTAAAGCAACGGTTCTCAAACATTTTGGTCTCAGGATTCCTTTACATTTTAAAAAAATGATTGAGGACCCCAAAGAGCTTTGATTTATGTAGGCTATATCTGCTACTCTAAAGTAAGGGTGAATTGAATTATATTTTAAAATGTATGTATGTATGTATGTATGTATGTATGTATGTATGTATATATATATATGTATATATCCAAAATTCTTATCAACTTTGTCTTAATAATAAAGATAATATCTGAGAATACGATTTTATGCTTCTAAGTTTTCAGTGATTACATTTTCTACATAGCTGTGCTGGTTTGATGCCAGCTCTGCAGAATAGCCTTAACAGTTGTCTGGATTAAATTTTAAAGTTACTGCTATCTGTTTTTTGAAAGCAGAAACATCATTAGTAATATGACTATTAAAACGAGAGTACACTGGATGTGCATTACCCTAATGCTGCCAATTATTAAAATATAAATAGAAATATTTGGAAAGAAGATTTTCTGTCTCCTTCTGTAAGCAGAAAACACTGGCAAACGTTTTCTGCTTCTCAAAATAAAATTTGGACAGTCCTCTATAAACTTGGAAATGCAAGCTGCTACATGAATGCTGGCTTTTATTATATTTGAAAGGCAGGGTTAATAGAATAATTAAATGTCAGATCATGCCAAGAAGGATGTTTTAATGGAATTACTGCCAACAACGTTTTGCAAGATACACAGATGTCTTCCATATCTGTGTTCCTTATCTAGTATATATGTGAAGTTGAGTTGGAAATGAAATTTTGTGAAGGGTTATAATGAAGAAGTAGTTAGTGTTTTTTTCTTTTAAAGATTTCTTCTTACGTTGTTCTTGTAAAATTTTTCATACAGAAATACTGACATGAGGTTTATTGGTTTAGAGCAGTGTTTTTCAACCTTGGCAACTTTGAGATGTGTGGACTTCAACTTCAAGCCACACCACAGCACAGGAAGCTCCTAGCTTTTAGACAGGAATGAGGCCGGGTAGCTGCCACTGGGAAGACTGAAAAACTCTCTACCTGCCCAGTTTTTAGATCCTCAAATGTTAGTGCAAATTATCATTTATAAATCCTAAGAAAATATATGAAACTAGGACATGGGGAAAATGCATTCTGAATATTTTTAATAAACTGATTTGTGCTTTTAACTTTAAGAAAAGTACCACCATTTTTGGGCCTTTGGGATGCAAAATCTCTACTTGCCAAACCTTAACTGACTAAGCTGGGAATCGGCTGGGGGTACATACTATTCCCTTTCCTCACTTCTCTTTCCCTAGGCATGCTAGTTTTGGATTGCTTCAAAGTCAGTCTCCCATTATTTAAAAACGGGGAACAATGATTTAATTCACATTTATTAAAATCCAAAATGTGATTTTAAATCCTGGAATGATATAACAAGTTATTTATTATTTATTTATTATTATTTCAATTTATTCCCCGCCCATCTCCCATGGAAGGGACTCTGGGCAGGCTACAATAATCAAAATTTAAAAACATACAGTTAGGAATGTTATCTGGAGAAGACCAGTCTTTGTCCCAATAATGCCAGCATGGAGACTGCTTTGATCTTCACCTCTCTGCTTGGAAGGTGATGACCATGTCTCATGAGCTTTTTCCCCATCCAGAGGCAGGACTTAGCATGGCAAGTAGTTCCCTTATACATTTGAGATGTCATTCAGGGTTATTATAACAAGCTAATGTTACTTATTATAACTGAACCGTAACAAGATTACAAATTAAATTCACATTTTGGGTAATATTGATGTTTAAAGTTGAATGTGAATAATAATGGAAGTAATTGAAGCAATTGCTGAACTCTGTTGATACGGTTTTAGTAATGAGTTGCAAATATTGTTTTAGGATCAGGAGCCATCTGTACCTACATATAAGATACCATAATGAACATTCTGCACCTAATCATTTCCTGACATACGCAACATCTTCTTTTTAACTAACCTAAGTGGACCATTTTAACAACAATCATGTATAATTTAGTTTTAAAAATATGTTTCTGCTCACTTTCATGGACATCATTAAATCTAATGTTTGGATAATATTACTTTGGAATTTAAATTTCTATTACAGGAGCTCTTAGAAACAGTTGCTTGGTAACTCACACATTTTTTTTGAAGCAAGCTAATTTGTGATAAGTATGTCACCAAAGTGTTAGTGTTCGAGTTCTGAGATAAGCAAATTTTTGAAAGGTATTCTGTAAATGGACTCCATCACTTTTCTTTTTAAGACAGAGCTGTTGTGAAGTACAGGCATGTTACATGCCATTGTGGTATACGCATACTGTATGTGGAGACATCAGGATAAAATTTAATCAAGACGTCTGTCTTTCCCCCTCTGCTTGGTATATATGCACATAGTGCCATATAATCCAATCCAGCCTTTTCTTTCTGCCTGGGGAAACTAGTTGAACTTGTCAGTATTGGTATGAAGATTTTGCACCAAATCCAAAGGGTGTTGATGCTTTAGCTTTTGCTAAAAAAGGGGTGGGGCTTTGATCACATAATTGTGGCCTCCATCTTGATTTTTATGACCCTTCTGCAGAACCCCTGTATCTATCCCCTTCCTCCTCCTCCTCCTCCTCCTCCTAAATTTATATCCTGCCTTT
This sequence comes from Charina bottae, assembly GCA_023362775.1. Taxonomy (NCBI): domain Eukaryota; kingdom Metazoa; phylum Chordata; class Lepidosauria; order Squamata; family Charinaidae; genus Charina; species Charina bottae. The sequence continues at coordinate 47,269,199 of JALMGJ010000007.1, read as the reverse complement.
TCAAAGCAGCTTACATGTCAAATGCTGCCAGGTAGATTAGGCTGAAAGACATGACTGGCCCAAGGCCATCCAGCGAGCTTCTGTAGCTGTGGATAGACTTGAACCTGGATCTCTCTGCTGCTAACCCCTTAACCACCATGTCACACAGGCCCTTATGGCTGCTGTTCTTGCCAGCTACCACAGTGGTTTTAACCTGTTGCATGTTGATGTTGATATTTTGTTTCTTAGCTTAGTTTCACCCCTGTTTGGGATTATCTATTAATGAAAAGCAGTAATAGATTTAATAAAAGAAAAAGAATTAAAATATGGGAGTTCTATATAGACATTCTAGTTCCCATTACAGCCAAGCACATTGTGTGTATCTCTATGCATGTACTTTAAGAAGGAGGGAGAAAAAATGGCATTCAGCCAAATGATCTCAATAGGGTTCCTGGAATGTAGTTACCCTCTGTGAATTAAAAGAAGTTATGACCACAATTTGCATGGCTGTTTTTATTATATTAACGTATGTTAAAATAGATTTTGTCCACTTATTTGGACACATCCTTTAACTCAAGGATGCAAGTAGACCCCCAACTGGCTAAAAAGCCCGAGTGTTGCACCCAGATTCCTTCAAAACCTTGCTGTGAAATTATAAATTTAACAGCATTAATACATGCATGTAATTTAAATAAAATTAAATGAGATTTAGAGTATATCCTCCCTGCTTGCCCTTCCAGTTTTAAGGAGCATAGTCTCTAGCACAGGGCTTTCCAAAGTTTTTCCCGCGGCGACACACCAACCGGCGTTGGTGTGTCGCCGTGGGAAACCCAGAAGTGCGGCAGCGCGCAAAAACCCGGAAGCGCTGCTGCTGCTTTCGGGTTTTGCGCGCTGCAGTTGGTGTGTCGCCGTGGGGAAACCTGGAAGCGCTGATGATGATCAGCACTTCCGGGTTGTGTGGCGACACACCAGACTGTGTGTGGCGACACACTTTTGTGTCGCGACACACAGTTTGGAAAGCTCTGCTCTAGCAAGTTGCTCAAAAAGACAGTATAGCATTTAGCTAAAAAAAGTTGGTTTTCCTACCTTAAACAGTATTAAGCAGCCTAAAGGTCACAACTATTGGTAGCAACAAGTCCCACCTGGAAGTTAGAAATGGAAGGGGCAATGGAAGAAGAAAAATATTTGAACCTCTTCCTAAGTTTTAGAGAGGTTTAGCCTTGCATTAAAAAGAATGTAATTCCGTCCTTCTCTTGGCTATCATCATCAATTGCCTTGGGTATGTGAAAAACATTTTATCTTCCAAGATGAAATGTTTTGAGAACTTCCTGAAAAATGCTGCAACACCCCTGGAACAGCTCGACCAGTGAGGTCAAGAGGAAAAATAGAATGTTCTGGAATCCTCTGGAGACTTTCGGTTTTGCACGTATATACCGTATCCCTGAAGGGAGAGGCAAGCAACAACCACAAATTTTATTTACAGTTTTTTATTTTGTTTGTAAGGTGTTTTGACAGGAGTCAAATAATCCTGAAAGGTGAGATATAAATAATTGCAATAAATAACTAATGAATAGCTTTAAGAATTAAGAAAGAAGTCCAGGGATTCCTTCCATTCCCACAGCTAGACAGACCACTGAGGTATTTTTAACAATTTTAATTTTATCTCATGAGTTTTCCTGTTTCATCTTTCATTTTTCCTTAAATCCTGCTTTGTTCTGTTAAGCTTACTTTTGCTTTGAAGTGAAAGATTGAATCCGCCATGGGAAGTTGGCATTTACACTCTTGGAAAAGCAAGAAACACAAACAGTTATTGTCTGTTTAGAATTGCTCTTTGCTCGGGGCAACAATGAATAACAGCTTCAGAAAACTGGATAACTGCCATTTTTAGGTAGAATACATTTGATGCGTTTATTTCATGTTTTGGGAAGTGAGGATCTTGATGTTGCCTAAAGCAATGAAGGTTCCCTGTGGATCAGTCCTTAAAAAAAAAGCTCTCTGAGGAAATGAATAACTTAACAAGAGAGGCGCAGGGGATCTGTGCTTGTATTTTTGTTTCTAAGGTTAGTGTTCCCTTAATCACCTGCCAAGCTCACCACTGGATTCAAAACATTAAAAAGCTGTTTCTACTAGAAGTAGCTAGGTAATGTAGGTGTTCCCAGGACTGTGTGCTCTGTTGCCTCACTGCACTCTTTTTTAAAATAAAGTATTCAGAAATGTATTTTTCTAAAGAACAAACTCATCTTTGTAGCTGATGAAAACACCACAGCCTACATTCCCTTTGATGTATAATTTTAGTATTAAGGAGGAAAAAAGATATAATGATTGAGATTCAGATTTTAGGTATATCTCTCTGACAGTGTGATTTTATCCATATTAGAAAAGAAACTAATCTCAGTTAAGGAAGTGTTTTCTGTTTCTGTGTCTGCATGCACTTCATTGTGTTCTGTTTACCAGATCTTGCTCCAGGCAAGCCTAATTAATTTCTTTCAAATTTTGTATGTGAACTCTGTGTAATGCAATACTGTATGCTTCCAGTCATTCAGTGTTTATTGAAAAATATTTAGACTGAAATCTTTTTTTAATATGTAAATATAGGCTATCCCAGTTGTGACAGAAGTTCTTCACACTTGGGTTGGATTCCCTTACTGTATTTTTCAATAACATTTTGTAAATGGAACCACTAAGACTTCCGAAGTATGTATGTATGTGTGTGTGTGTGTGTGTAGGTGTGTGTGTGTGTGTGTATGTATGTATGTATGAAGGGGCGCAATGGCTCAGTGGTTAAGATACCAGGCTTGTCGATCGGAAGGTTGGCGGTTCGAGAGCTCCCGCACTCGCCTCAGCTCTTGCCAACCTAGCAATTCGAAAGCATGCAAATGCAAGTAGATAAATAGGTACCACTTCGGTGGGATGGTAACAGCGTTCCGCGCATGTCATGCCGGCCACATGACCGTGGAAGCGTCTCTGGACAGCGCTGGTTCTTCAGCTAAGAAACGGAGATGAGCACTGCCCCCTAGAGTTGGACACGACTGTGCAGGGGAAAACCTTTACCTAATAATATTATAATATAATATAATATAATATAATATAATATAATATAATATAATATAATAATAATGTAATAATATAATAATATAATATAATATTTATATATATATATACACACACACATACATACAAATGTATACACACACACACACACATTTCTTAATGTAATGCAGGGCTTTCCAAAGTTTTCCCGCGGCAACACACCAACCGCCGTTGGTGTGTCGCTGCGGGAAAACCCAGAAGTGCCGCCGTTGCGGCAGCACGCAGAAACCCGGAAGCGCTGCTGCTGCTTTCGGTTTTTGCACGCCGCCGTTGGTGTGTCACCACAGGAAAACCTGGGAGCGCTGATGATGATCAGCGCTTCCGGGTTGTGTGGCGACACACCAGACTGTGTGTGGCGACACACTTTTGTGTCGCGACACACAGTTTGGAAAGCTCTGATGTAATGCAATGTTTATTTCAGAATTGCACTTAAGCTTTTATTTACTTAAAACATCCCAACCTCGTTTCAGTATAAACGTTCCCAAATTAATTTACAATACATTTTGAACCAGAAGAAAATCCCACAGTTTTCCCCACAACAGCAGCTAAATCCTTATGAATGTTAGGAAATTCATAATTGAATTTGTTATGAATTGTTTAAAAAGTACTAACATCTCAGGACACATAACATGTTTTTTGTTGTTTATTCGTTCAGAAGCTTCTGACTCTTCGTGACTTCATGGACCAGCCCATGCCAGAGCTTTCTGTCGGCCGTCACCATCCCCAGCTCCCCCATGGTTGAGTCTGTCACCTCCAGAATATCATCCATCCATCTTGCCCTTGGTCGGCCCCTCTTCCTTTTGCCTTCCACTTTCCCTAGCATCAGCTTCTTCTCCAGGGTATCCTGTCTTCTCATTATGTGGCCAAAGTACTTCAGTTTTGCCTTTAATATCATTCCCTCAAGTGAGCAGTCTGGCTTTATTTCCTGGAGTATGGACTGGTTGGATCTTCTTGCAGTCCAAGGCACTCTCAGAATTTTCCTCCAACACCACAGTTCAAAAGCATCTATCTTCCTTTGCTCAGCCTTCCTTATGGTCCAGCTCTCACAGCCATAGGTTACTACAGGGAATACCATTGCTTTAACTATGCGGATCTTTGTTGTCAGTGTGATGTCTCTGCTCTTAACTATTTTATCAAGATTTGCCATTGCTCTCCTCCCAAGAAGTAGACGTCTTCTGATTTCCTGGCTGCAGTCAGCATCTGCAGTAATCTTTGCGCCTAGAAATACAAAGTCTGTCACTGCCTCCACTTTTTCTCCCTCTATTTGCCAGTTATCAATCAAGCTGGTTGCCATAATCTTGGTTTTTTTGAGGTTTAACTGCAACCGAGCTTTTGCACTTTCTTCTTTTACCTTCGTCATAAGGCTCCTCAACTCCTCCTCGCTTTCAGCCATCAAAGTGGTATCATCTGCATATCTAAGATTGTTAATGTTTCTTCCAGCGATTTTAACTCCAGCCTTGGATTCCTCAAGCCCAGCACGTCGCATGATGTGTTCTGCGTACAGGTTGAATAGGTAGGGTGAGAGTATACAGCCCTGCCGTACTCCTTTCCCAATCTTAAACCAGTCCGTTGTTCCGTGCTCTGTTCTTACTGTTGCTACTTGGTTGTTACACAGATTCCTCAGGAGGCAGACAAGATGACTTGGTATCCCCATACCACCAAGAACTTGCCACAATTTGTTATGATCCACACAGTCAAAGGCTTTAGAATAGTCAATAAAACAAAAATAGATGTTTTTCTGAAACTCCCTGGCTTTCTCCATTATCCAGCGGATATTGGCAATTTGGTCTCTAGTTCCTCTGCCTTTTCTAAACCCAGCTTGTACATCTGGCAATTCTCGCTCCATGAATTGCTGGAGTCTACCTTGCAAGATCTTGAGCATTACCTTACTGGCATGTGAAATAAGTGCCACTGTTCGATAGTTTGAACATTCTTTAGTGCTTCCCTTTTTTGGTATGGGGATATAAGTTGATTTTTTCCAATCTGATGGCCATTCTTGTGTTTTCCAAATTTGCTGGCATATGGCATGCATCACCTTGACAGCATCATCTTGCAAGATTTTAAACAGTTCAGCTGGGATACCGTCGTCTCCTGCTGCCTTGTTATTAGCAATGCTTCTTAAGGCCCATTCAACCTCACTCTTCAGGATGTCTGGCTCTAACTCACTGACCACACCGTCAAAGCTATCTCCAATATTATTATCCTTCCTATACAGATCTTCCGTATATTCTTGCCACCTTTTCTTGATCTCTTCTGCTTCTGTTAGGTCCTTACCATCTTTGTTTTTGATCATACCCATTTTTGCCTGGAATTTACCTCCGATGTTTCTAATTTTCTGGAAGAGGTCTCTTGTCCTTCCTATTCTATTGTCTTCTTCCACTTCTGCACGTTGCTTGTTTAAAAATAATTCCTTATCTCTTCTGGCTAACCTCTGGAATTTTGCATTTAATTGGGCATATCTCCCCCTATCACTGTTGCCTTTTGCTTTCCTTCTTTCTTGGGCTACTTCCAGTGTCTCAGCAGACAGCCATCTTGCCTTCTTGGTTTTCTTTTTCTTTGGGACGTTTTTTGTTGCCGCCTCCTGAACAATGTTGAGAACTTCTGTCCATAGTTCTTCCGGGACCCTATCTACTAAATCTAGTCCCTTAAATCTATTCTTCACCTCCACTGCATATTCCTTAGGAATATTAGTGAGCTCATATCTAACTGATCTGTGGGTCTTCCCTATTCTCTTTAGTCTGATTCTAAACTTGCAATAAGAAGTTCGTGATCTGAACTACAGTCAGCTCCAGGTCTTGTTTTTACCGACTGTATAGATGTCCGCCACCTTTGGCTGCAAAGGATGTAGTCAATCTGATTTCGGTGTCGACCATCTGGTGAAGTCCATGTATAAAGTCGTCTTTTAGGTTGTTGGAAGAGAGTGTTTGTTATGCACAGTGAGTTGTCTTGGCAAAATTCTATCAGCCTATGTCCTGCTTCATTTTGTTCTCCCAGACCATGCTTGCCTGTAATTCCAGGTGTCGTCTGACTACCCACCTTAGCATTCCAGTCTCCTGTAATGAAAATAACATCTCTTTTTGGTGTATTATCCAGTAGGTGCTGCAGATCCTCATAGAGCTGATCTACTTCTGCTTCTTCAGCATCTGTGGTTGGGGCGTATATTTGGATCACTGTGATGTTAAATGGCTTACCCTGAATTCGAATTGAGATCATTCTATCGTTTTTTGGATTGTATCCAAGCACTGCTTTAGCCACTTTATTATTAATTATGAAGGCTACTCCATTTCTTCTGTGGTCCTCTTGTCCACAGTAGTAGATCTGGTGGTCATCTGATGTGAAGTGGCCCATTCCAGTCCATTTCAGTTCACTGACAGCTAACATGTCTATATTTAATCTTGACATCTCACCAATAACCACATCCAATTTGCCCTGGCTCATAGATCTTACATTCCAGGTTCCTATGGTGTGTTGATCTTTAGAACATCGGATTCGTCGTTCACCACCAGCACCGTCGGCCGCTAGCCGTCCTTTCGGCTTTGAGCTAGCTGCGTCATCACATCTGGGGCTAGTTGAACGTATCCTCTGTTCCTCCCCAGTAGCATTTTGACCATCTTCCGACCTGGGAGTCCCATCTTCCGATGGTATACCGACATATCTCTGGTTGTACTGATCCATTTAGTTTTCACGGCAAGAATACTGGGGTGGGTTGCCATTACCTTCCCCAGGGATCGTATTTAGTCTGACCTCTCTGCCACGACCTTCCCGTCTTGGGTGTCCCTTCACGGTTTAGCTCATGGTTTCATTGAGGTGCTCAAGCTCCAGCACCACGACAAGGTAACGATCTCCTTTGCTGGAGGACACATAACATGCTTAGCCCAATACCTAAGCTACTCAAATTTGGTGTCGGGGGGTCCTCAAAAGCAGTGTGAAAATGAGTCAGGAGTCTCTGTACTTCTGTCTGTTCAGAAATGTAAATAGTGAGAGCAAGGAGTGATATTTACTTCCCTGCTGTGGGCTGTCATAGATCCCTCAATCACTAAAATTACCTTGCTCTCTCTATACAAAAGTGAAGTGAAAGAAATATTTAAAAAATGAGTTGCATGAATTTTGTTTTCTGCTGAAGAGAAGGGAAACTAACAGAATGTTGCAACAGTGTCAGTCCTGGCTTGCCTGCAGTTTCTGACCAAGAGGAGGGATATGGCTGGGTCTCTTTTCAGTGGGGAAATGACCTGCTCCCAAACACCATAGAACTCTAGCAATATGAGCTGAAATCCAGCTTCAGAGGGCTTCCTGTTGCAGGGAGCTGAGTCATAAGTACTGACTAGCCTGGGGGATTGTTTTGGTTGGGATGGAGGTTTTGGGCATAGAGGGAGTTAGCTGCTCCCCAAAGGGTGGGGCTGACAGTTTCATCCCGATAGTGTTTGGCCAGGGGAGATACGGCAGGGAGTGTCCAGTAGGTTGTCCCAGGGGAAAGGAGACCTCCAATTTAGTGCCCATCTCCACTTCTGGACTGTCAAGCCCATTCTGGGAATTTGGGAGCCAGATTGCTGGCACTATTGGCCTCAAGGTGCTGATGTTATATGTTTGCAGTAAGTCCATCCTCATCCACGATTTAGTGTTGGATGAAGCAGCTGATCTGGCATGTATGACTGAAACCTGGCTGGGCTCTGGCAACAAAGTCATCATGTTGGAAACTGGCCCAGCTGGTTATCAGGTTTTTCAGCAGCCTTGACACCATGGCTGGGGAGGGGAGGTGGCTCTGATTGTGAGAGAGACTTCGATTGTGAACAGGAACACTCCTCTGGAGATATTGGGATGTGAGTGTCTATTCGTGATGCTGGGCTGTAGAAAGAAGTTAGGGGTTCTGCGTGTGTACTGACCGTTCCCTGAGCTGTGTGATCTAGTTTTGGGGTTGGCAGTAGAGCATCTACACCTTTTGGTGTTGGGTAACTTCAATCAAGTTGGGTAACTTCATTCAAGGAACAGAGGATACGTTCAACTAGCCCCAGATGTGATGACGCAGCTAGCTCAAAGCCGAAAGGACGGCTAGCGGCCGACGGTGCTGGTGGTGAACGACGAATCCGATGTTCTAAAGATCAACACACCATAGGAACCTGGAATGTAAGATCTATGAGCCAGGGCAAATTGGATGTGGTTATTGGTGAGATGTCAAGATTAAATATAGACATGTTAGCTGTCAGTGAACTGAAATGGACTGGAATGGGCCACTTCACATCAGATGACCACCAGATCTACTACTGTGGACAAGAGGACCACAGAAGAAATGGAGTAGCCTTCATAATTAATAATAAAGTGGCTAAAGCAGTGCTTGGATACAATCCAAAAAACGATAGAATGATCTCAATTCGAATTCAGGGTAAGCCATTTAACATCACAGTGATCCAAATATACGCCCCAACCACAGATGCTGAAGAAGCAGACGTAGATCAGTTCTATGAGGATCTGCAGCACCTACTGGATAATACACCAAAAAGAGATGTTATTTTCATTACAGGAGACTGGAATGCTAAGGTGGGTAGTCAGACGACACCTGGAATTACAGGCAAGCATGGTCTGGGAGAACAAAATGAAGCAGGACATAGGCTGATAGAATTTTGCCAAGACAACTCACTGTGCATAACAAACACTCTCTTCCAACAACCTAAAAGACGACTTTATACATGGACTTCACCAGATGGTCGACACCGAAATCAGATTGACTACATCCTTTGCAGCCAAAGGTGGCGGACATCTATACAGTCGGTAAAAACAAGACCTGGAGCTGACTGTAGTTCAGATCACGAACTTCTTATTGCACAATTTAGAATCAGACTAAAGAGAGTAGGGAAGACCCACAGATCAGTTAGATATGAGCTCACTAATATTCCTAAGGAATATGCAGTGGAGGTGAAGAATAGATTTAAGGGACTAGATTTAGTAGATAGGGTCCCAGAAGAACTATGGACAGAAGTTCGCAACATTGTTCAGGAGGCGGCAACAAAAAACGTCCCAAAGAAAAAGAAAACCAAGAAGGCAAGATGGCTGTCTGCTGAGACACTAGAAGTAGCCCAAGAAAGAAGGAAAGCAAAAGGCAACAGTGATAGGGGGAGATATGCCCAATTAAATGCAAAATTCCAGAGGTTAGCCAGAAGAGATAAGGAATTATTTTTAAACAAGCAATGTGCGGAAGTGGAAGAAGACAATAGAATAGGAAGGACAAGAGACCTCTTCCAGAAAATTAGAAACATTGGAGGTAAATTCCAGGCAAAAATGGGTATGATCAAAAACAAAGAGGGCAAGGACCTAACAGAAGCAGAAGAGATCAAGAAAAGGTGGCAAGAATATACGGAAGATCTGTATAGGAAGGATAATAATATTGGAGATAGCTTTGACGGTGTGGTCAGTGAGTTAGAGCCAGACATCCTGAAGAGTGAGGTTGAATGGGCCTTAAGAAGCATTGCTAATAACAAGGCAGCAGGAGACGACGGTATCCCAGCTGAACTGTTTAAAATCTTGCAAGATGATGCTGTCAAGGTGATGCATGCCATATGCCAGCAAATTTGGAAAACACAAGAATGGCCATCAGATTGGAAAAAATCAACTTATATCCCCATACCAAAAAAGGGAAGCACTAAAGAATGTTCAAACTATCGAACAGTGGCACTTATTTCACATGCCAGTAAGGTAATGCTCAAGATCTTGCAAGGTAGACTCCAGCAATTCATGGAGCGAGAATTGCCAGATGTACAAGCTGGGTTTAGAAAAGGCAGAGGAACTAGAGACCAAATTGCCAATATCCGCTGGATAATGGAGAAAGCCAGGGAGTTTCAGAAAAACATCTATTTTTGTTTTATTGACTATTCTAAAGCCTTTGACTGTGTGGACCATAACAAATTGTGGCAAGTTCTTGGTGGTATGGGGATACCAAGTCATCTTGTCTGCCTCCTGAGGAATATGTATAACGACCAAGTAGCAACGGTAAGAACAGAGCACGGAACAACGGACTGGTTTAAGATTGGGAAAGGAGTACGGCAGGGCTGTATACTCTCACCCTACCTATTCAACCTATACGCAGAACACATCATGCGACGTGCTGGGCTTGAGGAATCCAAGGCTGGAGTTAAAATCGCTGGAAGAAACATTAACAATCTTAGATATGCAGATGATACCACTTTGATGGCTGAAAGCGAGGAGGAGTTGAGGAGCCTTATGACGAAGGTGAAAGAAGAAAGTGCAAAAGCTGGGTTGCAGTTAAACCTCAAAAAAACCAAGATTATGGCAACCAGCTTGATTGATAACTGGCAAATAGAGGGAGAAAAAGTGGAGGCAGTGACAGACTTTGTATTTCTAGGCGCAAAGATTACTGCAGACGCTGACTGCAGCCAGGAAATCAGAAGACGTCTACTTCTTGGGAGGAGAGCAATGGCAAATCTTGATAAAATAGTTAAGAGCAGAGACATCACACTGACAACAAAGGTCCGCATAGTTAAAGCAATGGTATTCCCTGTAGTAACCTATGGCTGTGAGAGCTGGACCATAAGGAAGGCTGAGCGAAGGAAGATAGATGCTTTTGAACTGTGGTGTTGGAGGAAACTTCTGAGAGTGCCTTGGACTGCAAGAAGATCAAACCAGTCCATACTCCAGGAAATAAAGCCAGACTGCTCACTTGAGGGAATGATATTAAAGGCAAAACTGAAGTACTTTGGCCACATAATGAGAAGAGAGGATACCCTGGAGAAGAAGCTGATGCTAGGGAAAGTGGAAGGCAAAAGGAAGAGGGGCCGACCAAGGGCAAGATGGATGGATGATATTCTGGAGGTGACAGACTTAACCATGGGGGAGCTGGGGATGGTGACAGCCGACAGGAAGCTCTGGCGTGGGCTGGTCCATGAAGTCACGAAGAGTCGGAAGCGACTGAACGAATAAACAACAACAACTTCAATCTACTGGCCTCTGGGGCAGTTTGGTTAAAGCTTGAGAGTTCATATCTTTCATCGTGACCATAGGCTTGTCTCAGTTATCTCAGATCTAGTGCAAGTGGGTGGTCATATTTTGGATCTCGTTTTTGTCTCCAAGCAGTTGTTGAAAGTTCTGGAGATGGAGGGAATTTCCATCATCCTGTTGCCATGGTCAGATCATGCCCTGGTCTGGTTGCAGTTAGAAGCCTCCTGGAACCTCAGTAAGATGGTGGGACCAATTAGGATGGTCTAAAGCAACGGATCCAATTGGTTTTTAGAGGGCCCTTGGGGATTTTCCCAGCTCTCTGATGGATGGTTCTGTTCAGTGCCTTGCGAGTGGCTAGTATCAGGAATTAAGCCTGGGGCTGGACATTATTGCCCCCCAAGCAGCCTCTTTCTGGGAGCTGATCCTAGATGGTACCTTGGTTTACTGAGGCCCTTTGGGAGATGAAGCACAAGAAACGATGTCTGGAGTGCCAATGGAGAAGATCTAGAAGCAAATCTGACTGAGCACAGTATGTGCCCCTATTTGGGTCTACACCATGGTAATAAAAGAGGCTAAGCATGCTTATTTTTCCTTCCTTATTGCATCATACGACTGCCATCCAGCATGAAGGGGAAGGTTGTCGAAATGGCGGTGGTGGACCAACTTCACAGCACCCTAGAGAAAGTGGATTATCTGGACCCTTTTCAGTCAGGATTCAGGCCCAGTTTTGGGATAGAGACAGCATTGGTTGCTCTCCTGGATGACCTGTATCACGACCTGGATAGAGGAATCATAGCCCTTCTGGTTTATTAAATCTCTTGGTGGCTTTTGATACCATCAACCAGGTATTCTTTTGGACTGCTGGTGAGGATTGGGGGTTGGAGGTGTTGTCTTGCAATGGATATACTTCTTCCTTAGTGGGTGGTTCTAATCTGTGTTGGTGAGAGAGGAGAAGTTGGCATGGTGGTCCCTGACTTGTGGGGTGCTACAGGCATCAGTCTTTTCTCCCCTGCTTTTTAACATCTAAATGAAGCCACCGGGAGAGGTCATTAGACAGTTTTGGATGTGATATCATCAATATGCTGATGATACCCAATTTTTCATTGCTGAGTTGCTGTCAACTCCCTCTCCTGACGCCTGGAGGCTTGCAGGTTCTGGTGGGGAGAGAACAGACTGAAGTTGAATCCTGGTGAATCAGAGTTGCTGCTGATACATTGGGGTTCTTGGGCACCTCCAGAGTTACTCCTTATGGGCATATACTATACTATCCATCAGGGAGCAGGTTCGCAACGTGGGGATCCTTCTTGATTCATGGCTCCTGCTGGATCAGCAGGTGGAAGCCATGGCCAGAGGGGTTTACTCCCAACTCTGGATGGTGTACCAATTGCAAACTTACCTGGGGCAGGAGTGGTTAGCAATACAGTAGTAACTCATGCCCTTATCACCACCTGTCTAGACTACTATAATATGCTTTACTTGGGGCTGCCCTTAAAGAATATTCAGAAACTGCAGTTAGTTCAGAATGCAGCAGCCTGCATACTTTTGGGTTCCCAACATTGGGAGCACATCACACCATTTGTGGACTTTGCCAGTTGGTTCCTGGGTCCAATTTAAGTGCTGACCTATACAGCTCTTCATGGCTTGGCACCTGGATACGTTCAGACCACCATCTCCAGCCAGCTTTGGCTCTACCTCTTAGATCTAGAATGGAGAAACTGCTGCAAATCTGTAAGCATAAGGGAGGTGACCTTAACAGAAATATGCAAGAACTGCTACCTAGGCAAAGAGGGCTGAAACTTCCTTTAAGTCCTGGGAAGCCAGATAATATTCAGAAGCAATTCAGGCAAATGCCTCTCTTACTCACTGGGATATAAGAAGGAGGGGAAAAGCTCTATTAGACTTGCAAGATTCTGTTATTCTAGCCTATCTTAATAAAGTATAGTTCTAGTTTTCCTGCAGAGCTGATTTTCCGGTCTGGTCTACCTAATGGGGCTGACAAAATCCCACACTTTCGGGAGGGCTAGGGGAGAGGACTGAGGCAAGGAGGCACTGCTTTTCTTCAGCACCAACATACGGAATAGCCTCCCTGTGGAGATCAGGCTGGTTTTTACTGTTTTCTGCAAGCTCTTAAAGACTGAGCTTTTCCAGAAAGCCTTCCCCTGATTTGATTTGATTTGATTTGATGTAGCCATCTTTTTTTCTTTCTGTTCTTGTAGTGTGGTGGTATTTTTATTTTGTATGGGACTGTTTTGGAAGGGGCGTGGTGGCTCAGCGGGTAAGACGCCAGGCTTGTCGATTGGAAGATCGCAAGTTCGGAGGTTCGAATCCCTGGCCCTGCGTGCGGAGTGAGCTCCCGCACTAGCTCCAGCTCTTGCCAACCTAGCAATTCGAAAGCATGCAAATGCAAGTAGATTAATAGGTACCACTTCGGTGGGAAGGTAACAGCGTTCCGCGGCGTCATGCGGCCACATGACCGTGGAAGTGTCTTCGGACAACGCTGGCTCTTCGGCTAACAAACGGAGATGAGCACCGGCCCCTAGAGTCGGACACGACTGCACAAATGTGCGGGGGGTACCTTTACCTTTACCTTTTTATGGGACTGTTTTATATTGTATTTTTTTTTCTACGTGAGCTACCTGGAATTGTTTCTGATTGGGATGGCATACAAATATGTCAAATAAATAAATAAATAAATAAATTTAATGGCTCGGCTCCCAAACAGAAATGATGGCGTGGGATCAGAAGTATGCAGAGCTGATCCTAGAGCAGTGCAAATAAATCGGAAGGGTCCTTAGCATAAGGCTTCTGATGATGGTGTAAAGCAGGGCTTTCCAAACTTTTGTCGTTGGCAACACACCAACGGCCGGCGCGCAAAACCCCGGAAGCGCGGCGGTGCGCCATCAGCGCTTCCAGGTTGTCGCGCGACACACTTGGGGCCCCCAGGCGACACAGTACTGTGTCGTGACACACAGTTTGGAAAGCCCTGATGTAAAGAATCCTTCAGAATAATACTGAGTTAAAATCTGGCCACTTATTCTCTGATGACCAGGACACAGCCTGTTCTACACATTTTCCAGATGCTTTAGGATTTCTTTTGATTGTGTTCTTCTACCTGCAAGATAGCAGAGGATACTGGTATTGTTTTTTCTTTCTTCTGTGATGCGTGTTTCCATCCCTCTGCAGGCTCGCTGGCTGCCTGCAATCCTGAACCGAAAAAGTGCTGCTGGAGAAATTCCTTGATGATATTAAAAAAAAGGTAAAGGTACCCCCCGCACATTTGTGCAGTCATGTCCGACTCTAGGGGCCAGTGCTCATCTCCGTTTGTTAGCCAAAGAGCCAGCGTTGTCCGAAGACGCTTCCACGGTCATGTGGCCGCATGACACGCGCGGAACGCTGTTACCTACCCACCGAAGTGGTACCTATTCATCTACTTGCATTTGCATGCTTTCGAATTGCTAGGTTGGCAAGAGCTGGAGCTAGTGCAGGAGCTCACTCCGCACGCAGGGCTAGGGATTCAAACCTCCAAACTTGCAATCTTCCGATCAACAAGCCTGGCGTCTTACCCACTGAGCCACCACGCCCCCTCTTGATGATATTATCATTGGGCTTTTTATTGAAATATGGGAAACAAGGGACATTAGCAACTGCTAGAGAGAGATGGCTGTATCATAAAAAAACCCCAAGACTCTGATATACAGTACTTTTCAACCTTTTTGTGATTGAGGTAAATGCAAGAAGCCCACACACCACCTTAAGAATTACAATAACATTTTCTTCTTAGTTGATTTTTTCCCTCAAAAGCAATTTCTTTTCCATTGCTTTGAAAGATATTTATAAGAAATATCTTTGTGAAAGATATTTCACAAAGAGTGAAAGAGTGAAGAATTTTCAACACCGTATTAGTTCAGATTCACTGTTCTCCAACCATTTATGGCTTCAGAGGTCAAGCTGCATTCAACTGTGCTCAGAAATAGATTGATAGCATATGCAAGTCTTCTTAATTTTTGTTAATTCCTAGATGTTTCTGTGGGAACAATTTTATCTGCCTTCTGGACTTCAGAATCTTACAGTAAAGAAAATCTATATAAAGTTAGAAAGTACTTTTCCAGCTTCCAAGTAATCCATATTTAGATCCGATAATGTTTAGAAAATCTAGACATTTCTACATATTCTTCATACATACAATCCAACATGATTCCCCACATAGGGGCAGCTGAACCAGAATGTATCTTGGATGGCAATAAGGTTATGGGGGAATCGTTGCCCTTAGACTCTCTGTTAGGAATCCTCTCTTTGATTCTGTCATTGGAAGATACCTACCATTTGATGCAAGACTTTTGTCAGGCTTCATGCCAGACACAGCAGTATATGTTGACTCTCTAGATACCCAGTTCTGTATTCAAGAACTAGTTAATTGGCAGAAGTCTTGCAGACATGAAATGGCTACATTCGTTTCTTTACTGCAGATGAGAATGAAACCATATGCACAGAAGATCTACTTACTTGAAGTACACAGAAGTCAAAGTCTATACAAAGGTTTATGTTTCCCCCCCACATCTTTTCAAGTCAATTAAAACTTTGCTGTTGTCTTAACTGTGTTTCGAAATTCAGAAGCACCTGATCTATATTGTTCTCCCTGGCCTGGGGACTGCTGGTTCTTATTTTGCTGGCTTAGAGCTTTGAGCTTTGATCAAAATTTCAAGTATAGTATTAATTGATATACCATTTATCAGGCAATGCATTCCCAGCCAGTTTATTTTACTGTAAATACAGTATACATAAAATGCCATAGAATTGGTACAATAAAACTAATATATAATATAAAACAACTAATATATAATATATTATAATATATAAATATAGCACAGCTGATGTGAACAGCACTTTTAAAAAGATCATTATTATGCTTTTGGATGGATTGTGAATTTTCAGCCCTCCCCTCCTCTGCTTAAGATCAGACTTTGGTTTTATTTTTTAGTATTGTAAACTTATTGGAGGCTTAACATTGTTGAAAATTTCGTTTCCCAGTGAAAAAAAGTGGATTTTTGTTGTTGCTGTTTTCAGTGGTATGGTATTAAGGAGCTCTGGGATCTGCATCAGGCTGTTTACTGTCTGCTCTGAGTCATAGTACAGTCAGTAGCATTTACAGCAAAGCAGAATGACATCGAAATAAAATGTGCCTCATGTTGTAATCATGCAAATGCCACTAATACATACGTACTTGTGGCCCGACATCAGAGGCAAGGACATCATTGTGGCATTTGCATGACACTTGTCAATAAATCTCCTTAAATGCCTTCTCTGCAGTTGCTCCCACCCTCTGGAACATCCTTCCCCCAGAGGTGAGACAGGCCCCCGCACTCCTGGACTTCAGAAAAAAACTGAAAACCTGGTTTTGCCACCAAGCCTGGGACGGGAGGGGAAATAGTCATTCTTGGGGATGGCTAGCACCCTAGCACGGATGGAGAGCGGCCCTTACGCTCAGAATTTGAGAAGAACTGTAGCCATCTTGATTTTATTCCATATTATCCTATTTATATTGTCTAAGAATTTTAATGATATTTTATATTTTGTGTATTTGTTTTAGGACCGGTTTGTATTTTAATGATGGTTTGGTTGTGACCCGCCCAGAGTTCTCCTTGTGGAGAAGATGGGCGGTAATATAAATCCAATAAATAAAATAATAAATAAAAAAATAAAATTAATAAAATAATAAAATAAAATAAAATAAAATATAAAATAAAATAAAATATAAAATAAAATAATAAAATAAAATAAAATATAAAATAAAATAAAATAAAATAAAATAAAATATAAAATAAAATAAAATAAAATAAAATAATAAAATAATAAAATAAAATAAAATAAAATAAATAAAATAAAATAAAATTAAAAAATAAAATAAAATTAAAAAATAAAATAATAAAATAATAAATAAATGCTATGATTCTGAAGAAAAATATCAGTGTGGTGTAAGTGCTTGATCCCAAGGAGAGCAAGTAGTGGTTAAAGTGCTGGATTTGGTCTGGAGAAATCCAGATTCCAGTTGGCTCTTAGCCATTGGAGATCATTTGATGACTTTGGGCCTGCTACTGTTTATCAGCCTGCTCTACCTCACAGGTATATTTTGGGAAAAATGAAGAAAGGTTAGTAAGTACATTGCCTGGAACTCCTGGAGGAAGGGCAGGATATAAATCTTACCAATATATAAAACAGAATACCCAATCCCAGTCCCACAGTTCACTTCTCACAGCGATCACATTCTTAGTATTTGCTCAGATTTCAAGGCCTACAATTTTGAGGCTGTTCATATTGTCTTAATGATTTCTATATTATGAGTTGACTTTTTGTTTATGACTTTTTTATTTTATGAGTTTACTCAGATGGTTGACTCTGAAGTTATGCAGGTTTGGGCCTAGTTTGTACTTGGATGGGAGATCACAAAGAAATCTAGGATGGGAGAAGCCTTCAAAAATCATAATACCCCCAAACCCATCCAAACATCCAAAACCCACATCATGAAAGAAAGCAGTGGCAATAACTTCTGTACTACTGCCTCAAAAACTACATGAACATCTTCATGAAGTTACCAAGGGTCATGCTTGATTTTGCCTAGTACTGGCAGTATTTTTCATGCACCTGTAACCAGGCACACTATCATATAATAAAATGTAACATTAAGAAATTAATACAGTAGCACACTATAATTCAATTTAAGATCACTCAGTAATTAAAATATAGAGCCTCTAAAACCTTAAAAGCAATACTGTTATTGGTGTTTATTATCACCCTCTCAGCCAAGGAGAAAGTGTGGATGAAGCCTTCTGAAACCAAGTTACCAAGAGGCATGCAGCTATAGTGATGGGAGGTTTTAATTACATCACTGTTGGTTGGGATACAAACTCTGCCAAGCATGGTCCTTCCTGATTTGACTTGCTGACAATTTGTCTTGTTCAAAATTGGTGAAGGAAGGAAGGCCCAAGAGGATCAGCTATCCTTGACTACATTATAGCCAGTGTCAACAAATGGAAGACTTAGGTTTTTAAAAAGAATTTTATTGAGTTTAAAGCAAATATAAAAACTGCAAAAAAGCAAAAAGCTACAAAAAAAGTAAAAAAGTGAGAAACACAAGAAAAAAGAATTTTTTGAAGATTACATAGAAAGGTGACTTCCGACTTTCAACAGGAAGAATATGCAGCAATTTTCATAATCCCTTACAGTATATCAAACCAAGATCACATTATTTCTATAAATCTTTCCATTAACACATATACAAATTATGGGGCGCGGTGGCTCAGCGGGTTAAACCGCTGAGCTGTTAGTCTGCCGACCATAAGGTCGGCAGTTCGAATCTGCGTGGCGGGGTGAGCTCCCGTCACTAGCCCCAGCTTCTGCCCACCCAGCAGACCGAAAGCCATTGGCAAGTAGATGAATGGGGACCACTCACGTGGGCCAATTTGCTGGTGTCCTTTTCGGAGGGTCGCCCTCGAACCAAGAAGAGCTGGTTCCTGTAGATGGTGGCGGAGGACAGCAGAGGACGGCGGATCCCGAAATAACAACTTCCTGGATGTCAGCAGCCGGCTCAGAAGCAAAGGTTCCTGGGACATGTAGTCTGACCTGCAGATGAAGAGCCGGTTCCCTCACCCCCTTCCTAACGCACGGGTAATATATGCTGTATAATATAATAATATGTATGATGAACGTAAGCCGCCTAGAGCCCTCCGCTTAGGGAGGGGATAGGCGGGGTATAAATACAATAATAAATAAATAAATAAATAAATAAATAAATAAATAAATCACTAATGCAATTGCTCCTTCCCCTTTAAAAATATGTATATTTATATAAATTTCTAAATCAAGTTCCCTCCCCCATAAGACAACATTTGTTTAATTGTTCCCTTCCCACCACTATTCTATATATTTCTGTCCACTATAATAAAAGTCAAATGAAAACATATAAATTGTCTACTTTTATAATTAATAACACTACAACAATCTTAATCCTATTAAACCTAAAAAACCAAGCAATTATTATTATACCTTATGAATACCTTATAAATCTTACAAATCAAACAAACCTTAAAAAAATCCAATAAATCTTAATCCAAATAATTAAAGAAAGATGAAATTGTAATAACCTCATTATCAATCCAATTACACATTCTTAATTTTACCCCACCTCAAAGTATACCAGAGCATTTACACATCTCCCTATTACACCCAAGGCATCTTTCCTGCAAAAATCAAAAAGCCCAACTTCCCCCCTTAGAAACTCTAACTTCTTAGCAGAAAAACTCCCACAAAACAAGTTCTCTTCTCTCCCATAACAATTCCCCAGAAAGTCATAACAATCTCTCAGAAAAACAGCTCTCCTTAACCGCAGCTCAGACTGTCGCCTAAACCACTTCACCACCAAAATGTAATCTTTGTCTGGCATTATTTCAGTCTTGCTATCAGTTCCATCCTTATTAAAATTTTCATCTTCCTCCATAGCATCTTCAGCCAGATGACACAGCTTAGAAGTAATTTCTTCCCCAAAGTCCTGAATAGTCTGCAAAATGGGTTGACACCACTCTAAAAAGATCTCTTTAAAGGTCTGCTCAGGCTCATAAACAGGACTCTGAAAAAGCCTCCTTAAAATCTTCCACGTTTCAGGCAGTAAATTATGGTGCCCCCTAGATACTTGACTCGCGCAGATAGGAGTTTATGAGTTAATAGAAAAGTTCCAAATGAAATTGGCACAAGGGAAACTACCTTAACAAGCAAATCCCAAAGAAAGTGAACAGAAAGCTGAAGATTCAAAGCAACAAATCCAACGTGTAGGGAAATATCAATCCTTCAGATCCTCCTGGCTACAACTTGCTGTCTGGAGGACGAATGGGTCGATTCCCAACGTTTTCGTTAATCCGTAAAAACGCTCTGGGCTACAGGAGAAACCAGCCTGTGCCTGGAAAAGCTGCCACGATGCCAGTTCTGCCCGCGGAGCTTGCAGGCAAAGCTGCTCAGTCCACCATATTCCCACCGGAAGCCAACAAATGGAAGATTTAGTTAAGGAAGGAGAAATAGCAGGAACTTTGAGGGAAAAATATGTATATATTAAGGAAACTAAAGCCAAGTGCAATTGAATGTGTATTTTTGACTTCAAAAAGGATTTTAATAAACTAGAGCAGGGATTCTTCCATGGCAAGAGGAAAAGAAATTAAGTTGGATGAAAATTCCTAAGAAATGATATATTAAAAGCACAATTGCAACCAGTTTGCATATACTATATAGAGTCATTTACAGCGATGAAATCCTTCAGTGTAGAATTAACTATTGAACTTCCCTTGCTGTAACAAAATAAGCATTCATTTGGATGACAGACTGGTATATAAATATATGATCCCAAAGGATATGCCTATACTAAGGCCGTAGTTTAGATGGGATGGGATAATCAAGCACATCTGATCCTTGTAGCTTCATAATGAGAAAAAAGCATTTTATGCAGCTTTCTACTGCTATTCACACAATTTGTGAGGAGATTAACAGATTCACTGTTTGCTATGCAGAGATATCAAAAGAGAAAGGCATGTATCTCAGGGCTATTGATTGCATGGAATGCAGTGATGGGTAATTGATGGATGGAACCCAGTCAGCTCATAGATAGAGGCTTTGTATGTGCAAAAGGTATAAAAATAAATTCCTGTATGACAGTTCCCTTAGGCCAAAGAGGAATTTCCATGCTGGCTGTTGCACTTAAGCCTCGAGTCAAGCTATGAGTGATGGGGGGTAGCACTGTAAGTTGGATGTTATCTGTGGCTCTTTGTGAACTGCCTAAGAAGAAGGTGAGACTAGCAAGCAAGGTGGTCTCCAGGGCAAGATTCACAGGGTGTGTTGATAAATGGAATGCAGACAGGTTGTGCTGGATTTTCACTAAGCAGAATAAACAGAAGCCCAGTTTAGTTTCCATTGCTTCTCTTGCCAATGGAACTTTGCTATAGTGGCATAAGAAGATTGCATGCTGCTTAATTCAGTATGTCAGGTTGTTGTGTCAGAGAAGACATACATCATGTTCCTTTTTTCTGCATCAGATGCTAAAAGGTTGCTTAGCAACCTAATTCTGCCAGCTTTAATTATTGCCTTAACTCTTTGAAACTGATAAAGGGAACTGACTTTTGAAGTTAATTTTCTGATGTGGCCTTTTCCTATAGCACTAAGAATCAGCACAAAGCTCTCTGGATTTGCTTTGTAATAAGGCAGCAGTGAAAACATTTCAAAATCCACGTTGGGCAATATCATCATTAAGCCAGTTCAAAATCAAATAATGGTGTGCATGATTTTGAGTTTTCTAGAACCCTTTATCCACAATCTGTGTTTGTTTCTTTATTTCAGCATTTCCTGGATAAGTAAAAATAAAGAAACAAAATGTTTATGATATGGAAGCTCTCATTCCTACTTTGTTGTACTCAGAAACACACAATCTCCACATGTCTTGTTGTCACAGCAAACTCATTTGCTGGGGTGAGGGCAATGGGAGTTGTTAACCAGTACATTTGAAAGGCACCAGCATCCAATCCAAGTAATCAGATTATGTTTGGAATACTTGCAATTCCTAGAACTTCAGTTGGCCCTTCTGGTTCTATCTGAATTTTGAGGGTTGCATTTTCACCACGGTCTTAAACTGGCTTCCCAATAGCTCTCTTTCCATAACATACCTGGCTAGGTCACTATATGGAGAGAGGGTTTACTGCAGTGCTTCCCAAAAATTTTCCTTCATTACCCAAAGCTTATCAGAAAGTCTTTTTTACCCAGTGTAGGAAACCCCCCCCCACTTTAAGTCAATTTAAATGTCCCTGTTCTGATTGGGTAATGGGTTCGTGTGTCGTTACCCAAAGAAAAACCACTTTTACCCAATTTTGGGTAATTTACCAAGGTTTGGGAAGCACTGGTTTACTGTGTTCTGGGAACAACCAGAAAGGAGTGAATTGACCCAGCCAGGTCAAATGAAACGCAGCCGTGTGCAAACAGGGCCAGCCACGCACAGTGCTAAGCTAACTCCATTCTGTCAGTCATCGCATGGAAACACGCACTGCAGCCGAAGCTGCTGGTCCCCCATCTGGCTCCCGAAGGCTTCTTAGGCAAAGTGCAGAAATTTCAGTCTGGACTGCAGTGGGTTGGCAATGGGGTTGGGCTGGTGCTCAGCCTGGACTATGGAACTGCAGGATTGGTGTTCTCCTGCTTCTTGCCTTTCCCAACCATGCAAGAAAGCAAGACTCACGGACTGGCTCTTGTGTGCATTGGTCTGTCAGGCCCTGCCTTTTCCTTCACCCTTTCCTTTGCTAGCCCAGAGGTTTGCACACAGGGATGCCTTCGCCCCCCCTTTCCCGCATTACTGTATCTCCTTTGATACTAACCCAGACCCTTACTTTTGTTCTTACTTCCTCTATAGCAGGGGTCGGCAACCTTTTTGGCACCAGGGACCACTTCCCTCGGAAAATTGTTTCCAAGGACCAGGGGGCAGGGTTTGTGGGCGACAGCTAATTGGACGGATGGGGGGGGGGTTTCAGGCCTTTTTGCCTCGGATCACCGCAAAAAGTGATGGGGGGGGGCACCCCAGGGTGGAAAATCTCCGTGCCGATCAGCTGTGTAGCAGGGAAGCGGAGGTGTGCCGGAGCTACCCGGTAGGGGCCAAAAAAAACGGTGGGGAGCAAAAGTGGGGGGGAGGAAAAGTCCGCCCCATGCCCCACCGGGGTGCCCCTTTGAAAGGTCAGGCTCTGGGGACCCTGAAAATGCCCTCAGTGCCACGAAAAAAATGTGGCACTGAGCTGCAGGGAGGAGAAAAGCCTTGCCACGCATGCTGCCGCCGCGAGGGGAGGCTGATTGGTGGGGGTGCTCCTCAGCCCACCTCTGCCCTTCTTTGCCATGCGCTGATAGGTGGAGGTGTTTCTTCTTCCGGGCTCCCACCAATCAGCTGCTCCGGCTCACCCTGCGGCCCACTTCATAACAGCCCCCGGCCCACCAGTGGGCCTCGGACCACAGGTTGCAGACCCCTGCTCTATAGGAATTTGGAATCTTTACAGAGGAAGAACAGATAGTTCAGCTTCATTGAAGCAAAGTAGCAAGGTTCTTACATTGCAACTTAAAGATGTTTGAAGTATACCTTTGTGGGCAGGGTGGGAGAGAAATTGAAACAGTGCCCATTGCTGCAAGGAGAGCCATTTTGGTGTAGTGGTTAATGTGCTGGGCTAGAAACTAGGAGACCATGAGTGCTAGTCCACCCTTAAGCACAGAAGCCAGATGGGTAACTAATCCCTCTCTCTCAGCCCAACCTACCTCACAGGATTGTTGTGAGGTGGGGTACTATGCACTCTGCCTTGAGTTGTACTCCACCCCCAAAAAGGGCAGGATATAAATCTAATGAATAAATAAAAATATAAATGTAAGTGTTGGATGGAGCATGAAAGTCTATGGTTGAGGATAGTTTATTGACTTAATGGGCCCTCAGTGGATCAATTGCAAGCAGAAAGTGTGCATCTGCCTATAAATAAGTCAATTTTTTTAAATGTATTAAATATCTTTCTATATTTCTATCCTACTGCAATTCAAAAAAGATTCTTGGTGTCCATTGACCTGTTTCATATAGTCAGTCCTCCAAGAAAAAGAATTGCAGAGAAAGAGTGGTTGAAAAAGCAGGCCTCTCCATCATAGAGCTCACTGTCAAGGCAGAACAGACCTCCCAAGCACAGATTGGCTGTATTGGCAAGCTTCTTGCTGCCTTCCTGGCCAATGGGGAAAGTGCTAGTGAAATAATGAAGTCTTGCCAGTATTCTTCTGTTACAAGGGTTCATGGATTATTAGTAGGATGACCATATTTCCTTGAGACAAAAACGGGACAAGAGGAACCGAAAGCTGGAAGTAGCTGGAGCGGCATGAAAGAGCCAGAGCAGCTGATTGGAGGGAACCAGGAAGAGGAATTGCCTCCGCCTATCGTGCTGCTTGGCCCACCTCTCCCACCTCCTTTGCCGCGCGCTGATAGGTGGAGGCGATTCCTCTTCTGGGTTCCCTCCAACTCCCACCTCCTTTGCCGCGCGCTGATAGGCAGAGGCAATTCCTCTTCTGGGTTCCCTCCAATCAGCTGCTCTGGCTCTTTCGTGCCACTCCAGCTACTTTCGGCTCTTGGTTCCGGCTGGCGGCAGGGACAGGCTAGTTCCTGACAGGTTTTTTAAAAAACGGGACAAAATTGACTTTTATATTAAAACAACGGTCCGGAAATGTAAAAAAAATGGGACTGTCCTGTTCAAAATGGGACGTATGGTCAGCCTAATTATTAGGCACTTTCTGGAGAAAGTGGGTGGGGATTCTGTATTCTCGAAACACTCATTTTTGTCCCAGTAATGTGATTCTGTGATCGCATTGGTAAGGAGATTTAATAGGGTTAGTGCCTAATTGGTTTAAGTGCATTGTTGGAACAGGACTAATGAGTCTCGTATGACCATGGACTTGGTGTATTAATACCAGAAGTAATAATACCAAAATACTTAAAACAGGGTATTTTCAGTTCAGAATGATGTAAATTTGAAATGTTTCATAAACGACTGTACTTCAAATTATGTACATAAATAGTATTAGGCAACTAACTATAGATTGGTAATAGGAGAATCAAATCCTGTATAGGAGTATACAGCCTTCCAGTTCTTCTATGGGAAGACCTCTCAGACTGATAAGTTTCAATCTGTAGCTAAAATGGTCATTTTCTTTCCTTTCTCTCTCTTTAATTGCTTTTTAATTTTATATTCACTGCAGTGCTGCTTTAGTAGAATCCCACATTCCACAATCCAATTGCATTTCCAAATGGCACTCCAGGGGACTGCGTGACAATGCTGAATTTTATCGCAGCTTTGTCATGTCCTGCTATTGCTCTGCCTTTCTTTAGAAGGTGGATATAACAATACTGATGTACTACGTATGTAGAGTCAACATTTTGCTTCCCACTTGCAATTGTAGTTTTATATTTATAGTTTTATCCTAGGCAGGGTATGCCTGATCCATTTTTCATGTTATTCTGAAACGTAGAAAAAAATTCTCTGCATGTGATATTTACTTACTTTATGTTTTTTAAGGACATTTTGATGATGAGGTGGAATATCTGTTATTCTTTCAGGCATTTTATAAAAAATCAGTCAGTCAATATTCCAACCTAATCTTTGGGTGTTCTAGTTCCACAATTCCTGTTCAAATTGTGGAGTCCTTGGTGCTCTCTGAGCCTTGTTGTTTTCTTGCAGACGTTTCATTGCCAGACTAGGTAACATTTTCAATGTGAAAAGGAAGAAAAGGGAGAAAACCCCTTTTCGCACTGAAGATGTTGCCTAGTCTGGCAATGAAACGTCTGCAAGAAAACAGCAAGGCTCAGAGAGCACCAAGGACTCCACAGTTCAACCCTGAGCTACAAATATTCTCTTTGATTGGTACCTGTTCAAATTCTTTAGCTCAAAACCCAATTCACACATGATTGATGACTGTCTGAAAAGGGTCATCCCTCCAGGAATTAAAAAAAAATGTTTGAGGGGGATTTTTACTTTTTAAAATTGTATGATACAGTTTATAGTGGGTTTCCAAAGTTTAGTTTCTCTGTGACTTTGAATCTTTGTAGCTTCATTAGTCAGCAATATTGTCCTTAGTTTCAGATGATTCTTGTATGGTATGGATATGAATCTATGCACTTATAAGTTGCATGTTTTGAACTTCTCAAATATAAACCCATAGAAGTGACTTCTGTAGGGTGGAATTGCTGTTTTATCTCTAATTGTAACTGTTCACTTACCATAATCTCAGGCAGAGGTCTTAGGCAGATGTTAGGCAGTTGCTAGATATGGACTTTTCCCAGATTGAAAGTTCAGCAGATGCAGCAAACTCTGTTTAACAGATCATGGTTAAGTGGGCATCAGATGTAATTTATTTATTTATTATTTCAAGTTATATGACTTCCCATCTCAAATACATGACTGCATGGCTAGCAACAGTGAAAAGCTGTCTAAAAAATAAATACCCCCCCATTATATATACACACAATCAGCAGCCAAGGTACAAAAACCATCAATAACAATCAACATAACCACTGCACGGGCTTAACCACACATCCAGATCCCCAAGCCCGGTGGCACCACCACATCTTTAAGGCCTTGTAAAAAGCCAGTAGGGTCCAATCTAATCTCCGGGATGGGGATGATATTCCAAAGGGCAGGCACCATGACAGAAAATGCTCTTTCCCTGAGCCCTGCCAGGTGACATTCCCTAACAGACGGGACCTGGAGCATGATTATTCTGTCTGATATAATTGGGGAAAGGCAGTCCCTCAAATAACCAGGTCCCATACCACGAAGGGCTTTATAGGTCATTACCAGCACCTTGAATTGAACCTGGAAGCATACTGGTAACCAAAGTAGCTCGCAGAGCGGAGGTGTAACATGCGCTGACTGCTGCATTCTGGACCAGCTGGAGCTTCTGGATACTCTTCAAGGCCAGTCCGACGTAAAGCACATTGCAGTAGTCCGTTTGGGAAGTGACCAAGGTGTGAGTGACTGTGAGCAGATCCTCCCAGTCCAGGAATGAGCACAACTGGTGCACAACATGAAGTTGCATAATGGACAACCTCGAGAACATGCTAAATGAAAAAGAAGCTTTGTTGCTAACCTGACATCCAAATAATAGATAGCAAACGGAAACATTCCCAGTTTCTGCAATTCTGCATTTACTACAGGAGTTGTCTGTCAAACAATGTGTTTAAATCTGTATTTGAGTTATGATAACTCAGTGATTCCAACAACCTTTATTTTGAGGGGAATATGTTGTTACTTTAATTAGAAATGGTAAATCTTTGCAGTATAACAGAAATACTTATCAATACACTTTAGTACCCTTTTTGGTTACCATATCTATAAAATAAAAAATAGTAAAGTTATGTATTACAAATTCACCATAGCTCTACAATTGTAGGAGTTTTCATCCAGGCATTTTTAAATCCTTTTGAGGCAGACCAAACTATTTTCACTAAGCAGATTACTAGAACCTGAAAGAATATAGTTAACCCTCTAAACTCTCTTGAAAAACCATTAGCTTAATTTTCAAATATCCTGATAATCCTATCTTTGCCTGGTTGTCCAAAATTACAAGATGACCTTTTTCATTAGGATTAAGCACCACAAGGTTCAGAGTTGCAGAGAGAAATCAAATCAAATTATCTCCCCTTAATTAAGGAGGAGGATATAAGTGAGTAATTGTTGTGTGTGACTCCAGATTATATAAATCATTTGACAACTGTGCAATTCTGAATCATTATATGTAGTTGCCTTACAGTGGCTGTCTAGCCTAGTATTTATACATTTAGAGATATTCAAACAGACCTCATGGATTTCCAAAATTTGGGTGCCATATCCCAAAAGCTGATAGTGGAAGATAGACAGTAAAACAAAGGAGTGAGGTGTCTCCAGTAGGTCAGTTAGGGTTGCTTCAGAGAGCCTTTTAATCAGAGGTGCCAGATTTTTTTAAGGAATAACCCTGTCTTCAGTGGTGAAGAACACGCGGGCCCATTCATGTGTTCTCTGACTAGCTCATGAGATCTATTCCAAGCTTCTCTTTCTTGAACATGACTTGCACATGTGAAACTGCTGGCATATATTTAATGCAGAAGTCATCACCTTTAAAATAATGCTTTCTGAAATGGCAGCAGTTAGCAAATTCAACTGTCAGTCACTCAGTGATGTAAGGAAGGCATGTGTGAATCAGCATTGCACTCACAGCAAGAAATTCCATCTCAGGTCTGATAACAGGCTGAAAAGGGAGGGAGGAAAACCATCTGGTTCCACAGCGAAACTCTGAAAACCTATGAAAAAGAAAGGTATTCTGTTCACCCCTCCTCCATAGCCACAGCAGTCTTTGGCATTGCCAATTGACACTTGCAGAGAGACATAAGGCTTCATTTCCTAATCCAATGAGAAAATGGGGGAAATGACCTGGAGGTTAGGAGGAAAATGAGTCTCTCTAGCAGCTGCCCTTGCTGAAAACGTGCCTTCTACTTAAAGAATCATAGCCCTAAAGAATTTTGGAGCAGAGAATGCTGAAATTCTTTAGACTCCTAGCAATTCCTAGCATGCCATTAACTTAGTACTTTTATAAAAAAAATAAAGGCTCAAAGCTGTCCTGCTTAAAGTAATTTTCATTCTCCTTAACAACAGGGAGGATCTTACAAAATAATGCATTCAGCTTTATTTCAGAAGTAATTAGTTTTGGAAAGAACAAAAAGGAAAACCTTGTTTTTAAAATAAATACAGTATCCATTGAGTTAATGCTATTATAGCAGCCTGTGACCTAAACTGTTTTGCTGAGGAGGAAACGCCTTTCCAGGAGGAAAGGTTACAGCTGCTTATCGCTGAACCACACTTGACCACCTCCTTACAAAATAGCGAAGCAATACTTCTTTTCAAAAGGGCGTAAGTAAAGACAAAAGAATGTCTTATTTCTTCAGTATAGCATAAGCATTTTCTTGTATCCAGAATGTACTGGTATTTTAATAATAAGGATGATGATGATGATGATGATGATGATGATGATGATGATGATACAAATTCAGGCATACCATACATCTGAGGCATTCGTTTAAAGATTTCCTGTAAATTGCAAGAAAGCCAAATATTGAAATTAAGATGATAGATTTGTCACCATCTTCTAAAATAAATAGGAGAAGAAAAGTTTCTAGTATTAAATAGGTTGTAGTTCACAATTTTTTCTTGTGCAATAGGAAGGTCTTTAGGTACCCATCATTTACAAGGCAACTTTGGAAGGCAAGTGAATACTTTTAGAACTAAGAACATGTTGTGGTTCCTGTCTCAAAATGGCTGCCCCTGGGAGTGTGGCTAACAACAACGCATAATTTATCAGGAAAGAAGCTAATTAGGGAGCTCCTTGCAACCACGGGATATTTTTTTACCATCCAGTTTTTATTTGCCTTTTTTTCCTAAGCAGATGGGATCACTTCGGAACAAAGCTGTGGTCTGGAACCATTCACTTGAAGAATTCTTCTAGGTCCTGTGTGGGACCCAGAGGCATTCTTGTAATTACAGGTAGTCCTCACTTAACAACCATTCATTTAGTGACGGTTCAGACTTACAAGGGTACTGAAAACCGATTTATGACTGGTCCTCACACTTATGACTGTCGCAGTGTCCCATGGTCATGTGAACGCCATTTTTGACCTTCCCAGCCGGCTTCTGGCAAGCAAAATCAATGGGGAACTGTGTGATTTGCTTAACGACCATGTGGTTTGCTTAACACCTGCAGTGATTTGCTTAACAACCACTGCAAAAAAGGGTAAAATTGTAAAATTGGGTTGGATTCACTTAATGACCACTTTGCTTAGCAACCAAATTTCTGGTCCCAATTGTCGTTAAGCAAGGACTACTTGTAAAGAAGATGTTCTAGCTGGCACAGTGGTTTTGTCATGCCAGCTTCATGTTATTTTAAAAATTAAAATAATTAAATAAAGTCAGATAAGTCAGGAGATTCCATGGGTCCTACAGGTGCTACATTCCTTGTCCCTAGTTTATATTATCCCTTAGTGGCAGACAGAACAGTTGTCCTTGTAATACCCCTATGTGGAAACAAGGAGTTATTTGAAGTCAAGGAGTGCTTATGAAATATGCGATGAAATGGTCACCATATGGCTTGGCTTTTATGACTTTTGTCTGAGACTATTTCTGAATAGTAAACTATTCCTCAACATCATCATTTGTGTGTTAACTGGTCAATTAAAGAAGGCATGATAAAAACAAATTAAAAATTATGGGACAACAAATTAATATTAAGATCTTGAAGAGTCTTAAAGATGGCTTCACCTAGGATAATTTTAGCACTTTTGTACTGAAATTATTTTGGAAGGCAAAGAAATGAACAGGCACAAGTGTCTCATGCTCCAGAAGAAGACTCAGCCAACTTATTGGTCAATTAAGGAAAGTAATGGTCTGGCTTGCCTATTATGGGATTTCCAGAGGGCTCCCAACTGTCTGGAAGAAACTGATCAGGTCTGTTCCTGACTCTTTAATAGAAGTCTGATTAGCATAAACTATTCTTAGAATTACAAAAGGCTTTCATGCAAAATATTTTCTCAGTTTCTAGAACATTTAATTGCATAAATGCTATGTAGATAGGTTTTTTTTGAATTCTACCTGTTTGTCATAATCACTAGCTCTATCAAAGCTTTTTGTCTTGGATTTATACTAAAATCATTGAAATGTAAAGTAATTTCTATGGAAACAGAATACTTCTCAGAGCTGATTATACATTCTTGAAGTGTATAGATTGGAGCTTCTGTGGATGATTTCTTAGATTTTTAACAGAGGCTTGTCGATCGGAAGATTGCAAGTTTGGAGGTTCGAATCCCTAGTCCCACGTGATGGAGTGAGCTCCCGCACTAGCCCCAGCTCTTGCCAACCTAGCAATTTGAAAGCAAGCAAATGCAAGTAGATGAATAGGTACCACTTCGGTGGGTAGGTAACAGCGTTCCGTGTGCGTCATGCCGGCCACATGACCGTGGAAGCGTCTTCGGACAACGCTGGCTCTTCGGCTAACAAACGGAGATGAGCACCGGCCCCTAGAGTCGGACACGACTGCACAAATGTGCAGGGGGAACCTTTACCTTTTTACTGTATGTGTAGGTAATTGTAGTTTTGAACAGAACAGGATTGGGTCTCTAAAGCACATTTTAGTAGACAGATTTCATATACAGTCCTTTTATAATGCATAGTAAAAATTCATTAGTTATCAAAATAAAGTAAAACGTTGAGTTATGGCTGTACATAGTTGTTTCTCAAAACATTTTTCAAAATGCAATTATGCCAGGACAAATCTGATTGCATTAGTTACACTGCTAGATAGGGGCTAAATTCAGTAAGTAGGATGGCCCAACATTTCTATTCAATATATTCCTCCAAATGCCTGAGAAGCTGATCCTGAGTTAATAACAGATTCAGATATTCTGGCTAGGTTCACAATTATAGAAAACCATGTGTCTTTTTTTAACCCTAGTGCAGAGCTTTCCAAACTTTTCATGTTGGTGACACACTCTTACAGCAGGGCATCATTTCGTGACACACTCTTACAGCAGGTCACAAGGCAGGCACTAGGACCTGCGCGGAATCACAGCAGGTTTGGAGGCAGCAGGGCACAAGGCAGGCACTAGGACCTGCGTGGAATCCTGGCAGGGCAGGTTTGGAGGCAGCAGGGCATAAGGCAGGCACTAGGACCTGCGCAGAATCCTGGCAGGGCAGGTTTGGAGGTAGCAGGGCACAAGGCAGGCACTAGGACCTGCGCAGAATCCTGGCAGGGCAGGTTTGGAGGTAGCAGGGCACAAGGCAGGCACTAGGACCTGCGCAGAATCCTGGCAGGGCAGGTTTGGAGGTAGCAGGGCACAAGGCAGGCACTAGGACCTGCGCGGAATCCTGGCAGGGCAGGTTTGGAGGCAGCAGGGCATAAGGCAGGCACTAGGACCTGCGCGGAATCCTGGCAGGGCAGGTTTGGAGGCAGCAGGGCATAAGGCAGGCACTAGGACCTGCGTGGAATCCTGGCAGGGCTCGGAGGCAGCAGCAGCCGCGACACACCCAGACACTGCAGCCGACACACTAATGTGTCCGGACACACAGTTTGGAAAGCTATGCCCTAGTGCATTGAATAAACTACAATTGCCTGGACTACATGCAATACACTTAGCCGTGGACATTGGTTTACAAACAGCATTGGGCTGAAATAACATAGTAAGCCAAAGCTAAGCAAACTACATTATGAGTCAGCACAACAGATCAATGAAGTCAGTGGAAAGAGATGCTGTTGTCAAAGGCAGGATCCAAAGATTAGATTTAGGTTGAGTAGCCGTATGTTGGACTTCTCTGCCTTTTTTGCTTGATTCTATAAGTTCTATTTTCAAAGCTTAACAAATTGTATTGGCATTTTGTGAAAAGTATTTCAGCTTTTTTGTCATTGCAAACTTTTGAATGCACGTTATTAAGACAGCTAACAGCATTTTTAATAGTAAAAACAATTGTCATCCATTCTGCTACATTGTCTTGTTTTCTTTAGTAAACTAGGTATGATATTGCGTTTTACCTGATAAAGATGCAAACAGACTGCATGTCCATGTGTTATTATTTATAATACAACTTTGTATTATAAATAACAGCACATTACATATAATGCAACTTTCAATACAATTAAATTAAGAAAAAAAATCTGTTCACTTAGATTACCATTTTTTTGAATTTTTAAAAACCAAATAATGGTATACAGCTTAAATTTAGGAAAGTTAGTAGACAAGATTATTGGCCTCCAGGAAACACAGCTGGTAGTAAAAGTTTGCTTCTTCTATGATTCATACTGTATGGTGCATTGGATTGGGCTATGGTTTATGTTCCATTAATATTTTGCTTCCTTAATATTTTGCTTCCTTAATCGGAGTAAGAAATAGTACATCCTCACATAAGTGAACATGGATGTTATCCAAGACTGGTCAAGATATTTTAGCAATTGAAGCAAAAAATTGTATAAATTTGTTTCCCTCCGTGAAAGAAAAATAAATGAATTAACAATTTGTTGCCTGTTTATAACACACAAACCATTTCTACGATTCATTTGTCAGCTTTATTTTGCCTCACGATAGAGCCAATTTTGCATTCATTCTGTTGTGAGGAGAGATGTAGGGAAATGTCTTTCAGAGCAACTCCTGTAGATGCTGTGTATAATTATCTCCACAGACTTTGCTGAGTTGAGGAAGCCTACCATGCATTTATGGTAAACCGTTTCCCTTAGCAAAATGTATACAAATCAATTCTGTTTTCATGCAATTATAATATTGCGGAAGACCGCATATATATTTGAAACACTGATTGATAGAAACGTGCATGTAGTAATCAGCGAAGATAACAACAGGGAAGTCATTCTGGAAAAAGAATTCTTTTCATGAAAATTGTTGTCTTAATGAAGTATCATCAAAGTTCATTACATATTAAAATGTATTATAGACAAACAAACAAAAAGATGGCCCTTGCTCCAAAGTAGCATAATTTAAAATTCACAAGCAAAAAGCAGGAAAAATTACTTATCACTGTTGATGAACATACCTCTGTGTTAGGAATGATTATATCAAAGTTTTGTTGCTTGTAACTGGGCCACAGTGTGCCTAATCCTGTTCCTGAGATTTAAAATGAACCCCATGTCCATCTGCAGGATTTTCAAAGGGCTTATTTTGATATTTCTTTCTTTTTAGTGAGGAATTATAAATTAATTGTTCTGATATTGCATTTTTAAAAAGTTGTTGTGAAACTGGTTTGTCTTTTGTAGCATATCCTGTGGATAAAAATGTATTGTTAATTACATAGTTTTGTTTTTATTGTTATAGTAAACCATTGGGAGACCTGAAAGAACAGGTTAGGGATAGATCATTATGGAGAAAATCTATCTATGTGGTTGTTAGGAGTTGAAAATGACTTGATGGTACATAATCAATCAATCAATCAATCAACTTCATATATAGTATATGCAGAAAAGTGCCATACAGTTAAAGTGATTAGTAATGCAAGTGTTGTCTTCATCTGACTCATTCTGTTCAACAACATGGAGGAAAAATGCTGAACATTTTGTGCTGGTCTCTGAGGCTTTTGCTTTGGGTCATCTTTAGCAGGGCCGCAACTAGGGGGGGGCAAGTGGGGCATGTGCCCCAGGTGCTGCGCTGGGGGGCACCAAAATGACAACACCTCCCTCACCAACCCATGGGGGTGGGGCGTGGAATCCATGTTTGCCCCGGGTGACACAGACCCTAGTTGTGGTCCTGATCTTTAGCACTGGCTCTCCCCATCAGCTTGTGGGTCTCTGCTAGAACCCATGAGTGATGGGTTTTGCTTGCCATAACATGTATTGCTCTAAGAATGCAGGGAAAAGCCACAATACAGTCCCTACAGGTATGTGGAATTCCGTTCCAGTTAATATCCTTATAGCCATATTCTGTATCAGAAATACTTCAAACCAATCAGAATACTTCAAACCACACAAATCTTTTATGGTTTTGTTTGTTCGGTTTTACAAAGAAGTATAAATGAACACGTGCATCTCAACTTTAGACCTGACACATGCAAATATAACCGCCTCTAAAACAGATTAAACAACAATGCATCTACTATAGATCTTCATCATGTCTGGACTGACCTAAAGCCAAGCTCTGGTTTTGTTTAGTAATTGTACCACCCTATATGTGTTTGATGAAAAGGAAAAATATACCAGTGTTCATCATATTTCATTCACTTTTGGTCCCTGGACATCCTTACTTAGAAGTTATATGCAAATGATAAATAACATGGGGAATAAAATAGAACATTAAAAGACTCCAAAAAGTGAAATGAAATTGCCCATTACCATTTTCTGGAACTAACCATTTAGAAAAATACATGTTTTTGATGCTATTGAAAGCCATCAAGAGATCCAGGAGAATTTATTCTGTTACTGTTCTTCCTGATTTTACCACAGGGTAATCAAGGCAGCTTCAGTATCAAAATCAGGCCTAAAGCCACATTGAAATGGCTTAAAAATAGTTAAATGCCAGTGTACCTGTATTAGATCAGCCACTATGTATTCCAGCACTCAGAAAAGAGTTGTTAGTCATTCTTCTGTTGCTGTTAGGAATACATGAAAGTGATCATACTTCTACCTCCTTAAGGAGGCTGTTACTATCTTTTTTTGTAATCAGGAATTTACCACTTCCTGGACCCAATTTGTAATCCTCTTCCTGCTAAATGAAATAAGCCATAAGGAACAGGGCATAAGGGCAAATATACACAAAGTTAAGTGTATCTAAGCTCCTTGGCCACATCATCAAATTTAAAACATGAAAATTATTCAACAATGTAAGATAAAAATAATGCACTAACCCTGCATTTAATGATCTGTGTTAATTATGGAAAGATCAGCTGTGATAGACACAAGTGATTTTGTCTTCAGAATATCTTGTAAATGTCTCACAGTGAGCTAACCTTTAAAAATGTCCACAACATGTTATCTTCAGGTGCTTGGAGAAAGGAACCATGTATTGTTCTAGGACTAGGTGAAGTAATTGTTCATTGTTTAGAAATTTACTTGAGTATTATGTGAAGATCTTTTTATTTGCAAATGCTTTTTTGTACTGATTATTTTTCAGTTATTTTATGGTTATAGTGTGATTTTGATATTAAGAACTATTGGAGCTGATGTCTTGATTATGTTGTTGGTGTCTCAAAATGTTTGAACTGAAGACTACAGTATAGATCATGTGGTAAGAATTGGCTCCAGTAATTTCATAGGGATTTGGTCTCATCTCCCTTCTGGCAAAAAGAATTCCAGGCTGATTATGTTGATGATAACACTTCCTGTCAACTATTTACTTGTTTTGCCTGCATTAATTATTAGTGCATGTCCTTGAAAGTTATTAGACTATGTATTGCACTGTGTTTTTAATGGAAGATTGCAGAGAAGTAAGTGGTAAAGATGTGAATGGATGAATAAAATATTTCCTGAATAGAGATACCCTGAACCCTATGAATGTAGTGGGTTGTACAGAAACCAACCAACCAAACAAACAAAAGGCTAGAAATTGGCGGAACATGAGTTCTAGTCCTGCCTGAGGCACAAAGCCAATTGGGTGACTTGGGGATAGTTAATCTCTCCGAGCCCTAGGAAGAATGCAGTGGAGAACCACTTCTGGAAAATGTTGCCAAGAAAACTGCATGGACTTGTCCATATAGTCACCAGGAGTCAAGATTGACTTGAAGGCAGCAAAGAAACAAAGACCCCAAACCTTAGGTTGTTAGATGAAGCATTAATACTGTATATGGCGGGCTCATTGCAGTTATAGTTGGCTTTTTGTTAATCCTGGCTATCAGAAAAGAATGTAGGACATATCCTTCCACTTCGTTGTATGCCTTTTCTGGAGTAAACTTCCTATATCCTTCTGTGATAGTTAAACTGCAAATTGATACTAAAGTTAACTCTGGCTAAATTTAGTCAGGGTTCTCATTTCCTTGCAGTCTGTAACTGGCTACAAACTACAGATCTAATCGAAGAGAACTACAGATCTTCTGAGATAAAAACATTCTGAAAATGATGTATTTATTACTTATGTTTTGGAAAGCTGCTGATGGGTGTTGACATATTTGTGGCAGATTGATTTCAAAGTGTTTTAAAATAAATTTTAACAGAAACAATAACAGATATGACAATTTAGGACTTTTACTAACTGAATAAAATTTGATTTGTGTTGTCTTTATAATCTGACATGTATCTCTAATGTGGAGGAAAAGTGTGATATAAATTAAAAGTTAATTTATGCCATAGCAGCAAATAATAAAATTGGTTTGTGCAATGGTATTTGTTAACAGGAAATGTAAAAAATAAGGTTACTGCTTCGAAAGCAATGAGGCTAACATGTAGACATATGCAAAATTCATAGAATGTCCCCATTTTAATGAATGTTGCAAATCCCTAGTAGAATGGTTTTGTCTGTTGTTTATATATAGTGGGATGTAGTGGCAATTGCTATATTGGTTTTGAGATGAGCAAGAAGCTTTTTAATATTATTTCTAATCTCTGTGCAGCCTTTCAACTTTGTGATAAGGAGAATTACTTGGGATGGGAAATCACAAATACATTTTCAATTTATTCATGCTCTCTCCCTTTATTTTATTTCAGAAATAAAGGCATAAAATTATGTGTTTCATGCTAAGAAGATAGAACATAATTATCTCTTATATGAGTAAGCTATTTATTTGATAGGGATATTATGATAATAGCTACTCTTACATACATTATTTAAATATTGAAAAAGATCTTTACTTCCATCTTTCACCCTGTTGCCATCCTAGCTCTTAAGGGATAAAACCTCCCTCCTGGCATAAAACTTGGGCAAGAAACTGAAGGATAGAAAGAGATGCAGTAATATGGGTGAGAATGTAAAAATCTTCCTAGATTTATTTTTTCTGAGGCATGTGGACAATAGCTTTAAAAGTGAAAGACACTATGGTTTTGAGAAGTTTATGGGCATGTTAAAATGTTTAAAATTGGCAACTGAAAAAGCACTTCTACTATTGGAGTCAATGGCATCTGTGATGGGTGTCAAAATCTGCAAGGTGAATGGAAAAATAAAGAAGCTCCAAATGTTGAAAATTGGATATTTAAAGTTATGGACTTGGCGGAGATGGCAAAACTGACATGTCTAATGAGAGAGAAATCTACAGAGGCTTTTATTAAGGACTGAAGTCTGTTATGGATTATATTACAAAAGTACAGAAAAATAGCTTGATGATAAAAGGCTTTATAGATTAAATAAGGAGAGATAACAAAAAAATTAAATAGTGATTACAAAGGTATAAAAGAATAAGAAATGGTTAATGGATCTGTGAGGAAAGTGAAGGGTGGAAGTGGACCATATGTTTTTTAAGTTTGATGTTTAGTTTTGTATTTGTAGGTTTATGTTTCTGTATATGTTTCTGAATTGTGTTTTTCAATGTTTATTTTATGTGTAGAATTTTAATAAAGTTTATATATTTTAAAAAATCTGCAAGATGGTGGGCATGATGTTATGATCCAAGTCCCATCCCTTTTGTACGTGCAACAACGTTCCATGAACATACAAAAAGAGTGGAACATGGATCGCAATGCTGTGCCTGCCAGTTTCGAGAATTTGACACCTCCCTCTGTCCCCCCATTGCAGACATCCATACAGAGAATATCTGTTTAAAAATCCCTAGGCAATAGTCTTCCTTTGAAGGCAAATACATCTTATGAACATGAGATGTACTGCTTCCTGACTGGTCATGTTTGAAGTCTTTACCTAAGATTTTGCAATAGGTATAGAACAATAATGATGAGCAATTAATATATTGAGCAAGTGGTGTTAATTTTTTTTAACATCTGGAAAAATATAATTCATTTTGAAATGTGCCTTGCTTTCTTCCTTACAGAATAGGCATACATCTTGAACCCTGATAGATTGCAAACACAGTAAATATTTATTGCTGCATCTTTTAGACCAGAATGTAGGAAAATAGTATAATAAATGGGTACATAAAGTGAACTAGACCTAATTCTGATGACTTGAGGCAAAATGAACTCCAGGTAGTCCTTGTTTAGCAACCACAATTGGGACTGGCAACTCGGTTGTTAAGCAAAGCAGTCGCTAAGTGAAACTGCGACTGTGTTTATGATCTTACTTCAGCTTTCCTTTGCTTTACAGACCTGTGAAGGTTTTAAATGTGAGGATTGGTTTTAAAGTTATGTTTTCATCACTATTGTAACTGCGAACAGTTGCTTAGCGAGGCAGTCACTAAAAGAGGACTACCTGTATCTGGCTTGAACCTTAGTGGATAATTTTCCCAAGGTGATGACCATGTGAGCTGTGACCAGTCATGTGCTGGAGCCAGCTCATACTGGCTCACAAGAGTCAATTGTTAAATTTTCTGGAATTTTGCAGGCCAGCTGAGAGCAGAGCCGATCAATTGTTTGGCAGCTAGCAGTGTGGTGCAGTGGCAGCAATGGACCCGGACAAGCCGGTCGTTAAACATGTGCCAGCATACCACTGGCTGTGGCCCTTTAATTCTCCTGGAAGAATTCAGGGCCACTAACCATGTCATCTGTTTGAATGTTCTTACAAGGTAGATTTGGAGACACTTTACTGTAATTATTCATGAAAGGTTAAGATCCAGAAGCTGATGCTTCTCTTTACCTAAAAAGGTAAAGGTTCCCCCCCGCACATTTGTGCAGTCGTGTCCGACTCTAGGGGCCGGTGCTCATCTCCGTTTGTTAGCCGAAGAGCCAGCGTTGTCCAAAGACGCTTCTGCGGTCATGTGGCCAGCATGACGCATGCGGAACGCTGTTACCTTCCCACCTAAGTGGTACCTATTCATCTACTTGCATTTGCATGCTTTCGAATTGCTAGGTTGGCAAGAGCTGGGGCTAGTGCGGGAGCTCACTCCGTCATGCGGTGCTAGGGATTTGAACCTCCGAACTTGTGATCTTCCGATCGACAAGCCTGGCATCTTACCCGCTGAGCCACCACGCCCTCTCTTTACCTGGTAGCCTCTAATTTTACATGGTTTGATGTTGTCCATCCCTTGACGAGAGTAACCACTGGACCACATCGGTTTGGCTGTAAAAATTATCAGTATTCGTATACTTTTTGTGTATGTGTGTCCTTGTGGGAAAAGGAAATCAGATTAGTTTTTCAAGCATTGGGCTGCAGGATCATCAATACTCAGCTGACTCCAAGTGCTATCTCTTATTTTCATTGGAGTCTAGGTGGCAGAATGTAGTTGTCAGCTGCAAAAGACTGGGAGTGTTAAAAAAGAAAAAAAACCTCCTTCAAGCATTATTAGTGCTAGCATTTTTTATCAACTGCCCTGTTATATTGGTTAAAGAGTTGTCTTCAACCGTTTGTTAGTTGAAGTCCCTTATGTAACTTACTCTCTGCAATGTTGTGACTTGCTGAAGCACAATATATTTAACACTTTTCAAGACAGGTGAGAAGGTTTATAGATCGGTTTCTTTCATAAAGCACTCATAGCTTGGCATTCTTTCACTATTTGGGAATGAGCATCCTCTTTTATGTCCTACTATCACCATGTGCATCAGTCATTTCCAAACTTGCACCCTGTTGGGACTGCATCTCCTAGGGTTTCCACCTAGCATGGGTTTTTCAAGTGAAGGCTTTTTTGTGCAATCACCATGCCTCATTTATGGAATTTTATGGGATTTTAATGCTATTTCCAGCTGCTCTCTCTGTCTTTTTTCTTACCGTAGAAAATCCATCAATGAGGGAAAGATGTTTGGTAGTGCAAGATCATTCTAAAATGTTCCTCATTCATAGGGGTCTGTATCCTTTAGCATTAAGACAAGCTCATACAAGTTCCTGGCCAAGCTAGACTGAGAACTTACTGACAGAAAGGCTATGCAGGAATTTGAATTTCTCTTGAATCAAAATGAGTTTCTTGAGTTCTTCTTCCAAATGTCTTGCAGACAAATGCTTCCAGCAACATTCCTTCCACTTGCCAATGTAGGATCTTTTAATACTGCATATGAGCACAAATTATGCTACACCCTCTTTCTAGAAGATTCCCCAATATTATCTCCCATTGAACCTTCCCCCAAACAATACTATCCTTTAGAGATGTACAACCTGACCCAGGGCCACAGGTGCCCCCTGAGGACCTAGTCTGCAGTCCTCGAAACCTCCAAAAATAGTTATCAAATAATTTTAATAAGATTGGGGAAATCTTTAATTACTGATCAATCAGTAACTAAATGTAAATGTGGCAGCACACAGTTGATACTGTCTGGTTTTCGGAAAAAAAACATCAGATGACTGCTGAATGTTGATGGCAAACTGGGGCGATTATGAGGGCATTGCAGGACCCTGAAGGGGTCTGAGATTCACTGCCTCTCATTTATTTGCTTGGGAGTATCAAGTTGTCAGCATCTGGTTCAGAAACACTGGTGGATCAAAAATATACAGTATTCTCTTTCTTTTTGACAATTTGCCTCTTAGAAGCCAGACTGTTAGCCCATATAAATTGGATCATGGGAATATTTGTGTTGCTGTATTATCTGGAAGAGAATTGCTAGACCTAATTACCTGGCATTAAACTAAGAAGAGATGGCTGATAGAATTAACCTGCAACCGGTGTAAAAAGCTTAAGTACATATGCAAGCCGAATACTTAGATATCAAGCTGTAGCCCTAATCTGGGCTACTTATGATACATAAATTGATAAAAGACTTATGTTGATTCTTGCCCATACTGAAATGGAGATGTTATATATTTGATGGGATTAACAATATACCAGAGAATTGCTTTGTGCAAAATAATAAGGCTGATGTTTCATTGTGTAAGAATTGACATTTAGAAGTAATTGCAGCCTAACAAAATAGTCTGCTCTTTTCTTCTTTTTTACATAGCAAAAGATGTGGTTATTTTTTTAAAAAAATCTGCCAGAATACAGCATATCATTATATAATACCAGGTCTTCAGAGAAAGAAGATGCCATGCTGTTTTTTTCATTGAATTGATGTTTTGCCCTTTGATTATTTTATTATTTATAGCAATTACACATGACAAATTTATCTTGTTTGACCAATTTGGAATACTGATCTTATCTCCAAACTTCTTCAATTCGTCCAGAAGAATGAGATGCAGTTCGTGCGAAAATATAAATACAGCCTACTTTAGAAAGGCAATGGAGTCAGAGAGATCTATGCATAGTAGAATGAGTTACAAGGCTGCCAAGTTTGACAAGGTCACACTTCTTCAAATTCCATCATTGTCAGATTTCCAAGCTCATTGTGCTGAGAATAGTAACAAGCAAAACAGATATTTTTCTCTCCAGAGGACTATCCCAAACATCTAAATTAGGGAAACATGGTGGGAAGGAAATTGATGAAAAGTGTGATCTACTTGATATTGTTTCATCACAATTCTGTGTTGAAAGAAAAAGAGTTAATTTTTTATTTTGTAATAATCCTTGCACTGTTGATCCTAATCCTGGCAGTACATTGAGCAAGATTTTTCTCTACCCAAGAAGACAGCTCCAAAATAACCAACCAAGTAATTAGAGAAGATTTTTAAATAGAAGTAGATTATGTGTTAAATCCCAAGCAGTAATAAATGCTTCTGGAGCTCATCAAATTGATCTCATCCAATAAACACTCCTCGGTTATTGGCTGCAATGGACTTGCTCTGACATAATGTACCAGTGTTTTTTGAGGTGTCTTAATATTTGGAGCTCAGCAAGTGGCAACTGTTGATCTGGCTAATTTTGAGAAGCTAAACAGGGTTAGACAGGGTTAGTATTTAGATAGAAAACATCCTGGGACAAGGCAACAACAAATCACTTATGAATTGTGCCAAAAATATCTACATGGAGGTGCCTGTGTAATCATTAGGAGTTGAGCTTGACTC
This sequence comes from Charina bottae, assembly GCA_023362775.1. Classification (NCBI taxonomy): domain Eukaryota; kingdom Metazoa; phylum Chordata; class Lepidosauria; order Squamata; family Charinaidae; genus Charina; species Charina bottae. Next base: position 47,227,195 of record JALMGJ010000007.1, on the reverse strand, counting down.
CAGGGAGTCTTTATCTTAATATTTGGAATTTCAAGCTGGCTCTTCTTGTTCTGCAAATAGGCCTGTGAAATTTCACGGTTAGGTGATTGATGGTCTGGGTGTTCCTCCCCCTCCCTCTCCTTTCATATTCCCTTTTCTCATTCCCTTTCCTGTGTGGGCGACTTCCTTTGTAGAGGAAAGGAAGAAAGCTTCAGTTGGTGAAACATGCAACACTCAAGTTGCTACCTGGTGCACCAGGATACCTTTTGCCAGTTGTTTTCTGGGCCCTGTTCAAAACATTGTTTCTAAGACAGAAGGAGGCAACTATTTTGATCCATGAGACTATTTGGGCTTGAGAAATCAAATAAAAAAGCTGCCATGGGGTTGGATGATCTAAAAACCAATGTAGTGAATATAGCCTTTCAGAAAACACCCATTTACTGGAAGACAAACTGGTGAGGTTGCTTTCTGCCTTGCCCATTAGCCCCAAGGATGTGGGGTTTTTTTAGATTTTTTTTTTATCCTGCTTTTATTATTTTTATAAATAACTCAAGGCGGGGATTTGAGTAAACTCCGGGAGACAGTGGAGGACAGGAAGGCCTGGCGTGCTATGGTCCATGAGGTCACGAAGAGTCAGACACGACTAAACGACTGAACAACAACAACAACAACAAGGCGGGGAACATACCTAATACTCCTTCCTCCTATTTTCCCCACAACAACAATGCTGTAAGGTGAGTTGGGCTGAGAGAGAGTGACTGGCCCAAGGTCACCCAGCCAGCTTTCATGCCCAAGGTGGGACTAGAACTCACAGTTTTTTCACATGTTTTATTCAATTTAGCTTACTTTTATCTTTTTCTTCTAAGCTAGTGAGTGTATTTTTAAGCAAAGCATTTGGGCTGCAGTCACTTGCTATTTTTTATTTTCTGAGGGCATTTCCACACTGCGTCTTTGCACCAGTTCAGAATCAGCTCTGAACCCGATTGATCTTATAATGTCAGCTAGGTCTGAAAACTGACTTGTGTTATTGCTATGGTGTGTCTGAAATCAAAGCAAAGCTGGGGTTCAACTCTGAAGTATGCAGTTCTGCAGATCTCGTGAGTGGCCTGTTCTGCCATTGGCAGAAACTTATCTCATTCCATTTCTTGGCTTCTTTCTCTGCCTTCCCTCCATAGAAGGTTAGCTGCCAGGGTTGGCAGCATTTGAAGTTGGTGGAAGTGAAAATGATAGCAGATTGTTTTCAAACTGCTTTTACCAGGGAGTGGAAATGGTGATGGTGTAGCGGTAGAAGTACTATGAATGCCTTTACAGCCTAAGTTGGACCTAGAAGCACTCTTGAAAATGAAGATGGTACTAGAGATTGGTTTATTACGTTGCAGGATCCCATATTTCTAGGAATGGATCTTTGCAGATCTCAAGGGGGATGTCCACATTGCCTGCTATATTCTAATCTTCAAAGCTTTCCATGGTTAGGGATTGTTTTGCTATAAGCATGTACTGACTTAACATCTGCAGGAAGGGTCATTCTGTAGATACTTTCCCGTCTACCTCCTCAGCTCGAGCTCCTGGTTGAGAGAATACATGAAGTGCCAGCAAGAAATAACCAATTCTCTAGAGCTGCGGCACTACCTTTGGGTATTGGGATGGGGCAGAGTACAGTATATCAAAGTCATTGCTCTGGTGCATTCATAACACTAAGCTATAGTATGGTTTATTTGCTTTTTGCTCAGCATTATGGGTAAATCCATCCAGTATGGCTTAGAGTTATGTCTGATCCAAATCAATGATGGCTTTTCAACGCCATGGTTTTTAAAAAAATGTGTTTTGGAAGAAAGGGGAATTAGGTGCCCACAAATCAGGAGCTGAGTTGGGGAGCAGGAAATTCATTCTGACACTCTTTTTCCATTCCCAGCACAGCACTTGGCTTACATTTAGTGGTATGGAAAATACAATAAGTCATCTTTAATATGTTGCCTCTTCAAATCACCACCCAATAAATCCCTCCTATTCTGTTTTGTGGGTGCCACTCAGCATGACATTAAAACATGATAATATTCTGATGTATGTTCCTGATCAATTTATTTTGTCACATTTCTTTTTCTGTAAATATAGTTTTTTTCTGATTGTAACAAAAACAAAACAACCATCTAGCTGGCCACAAATCCATATGTTCACAGTGTAATTTTTAATGTAATTCAATCTCTTATCGCTAAAAAACATTTCATAACTTTACATTGTGACTCTCTTGGGAGTAGAAATGGTATTGTAGTGGGTGGGTGGGCTGTTATAAGCCATTTTGAGACCACATGATGAAGTGGAATATAGGTAAAATAAATAAACGTCATCGCTGGAGTGTGCAGACTCTCCAAGAAACCACTATTGAAATCTAGAGGTTCTTAATATAAAAGAAAATCTATATTTTTCTAGCAGCCATTACTTCAAAGTAGGAAGCTATAAGGTGACCTTTTGAAAGGTCTTATGAGAATAGAATGCAGTTTAATGGAGTGTTGATATTAATTCCATTCTGGGAATGTCACTCATTGAATTGAGCGCTGTGAAGTTTCAAGAAGAGTGTTTCTTTCTTGAAAAGGCTATGGCTAGGCTAGAGTGTGGGTACACACCACTCTTTAATGCAACTGTGCTGCTATTTCTGTAAACTCTTTGCTATGCCTCTGGGCAGGAAGCCTGGTTCAGAACAACAGTACTATTTTCAAAGAGCAAGGCACAGTCTAAAATAAATGTTGAGCAGAGGATGGCTTTGTCTAAACTTTGAAATAATCTAAGGGTTAACATGTGCCACTTTTCTAAAGCTAGGGTACAGCTCCCTCTTTTCTATGAAGGCTTTGGCACAGCCCTTTAATTCTAACTCTTTCTTGAACCTAAGGCCCATGTTGCATGTGATGTCAATGACTTTATTAGAAAGCACATTAGCATTTTTGTTGTTGTGGAAGCTCTTTTTAAGGCTAATAGCAGTGAGGGGAGAGCAGGTTTCATCAAGCCCTTGGCTGGGGGGAAAAGTGGCTAATGGTTTCATCGTTTTTCTAAGCTGTAGGCCTGATGAAAACCCTGCCTTGAAGCCTATTATTAAATATTAAATAGGTATTATATTATTTTTATGATTGCTCTTCCTCCCAAAGACTGCACTTTTTAATGATGCATTTAGTAGGTCTGTCCAGATTTGAAGGGTAAAAGGTTCTTTGGAGCATGCTGGGGAGGCACGTAGCATTTGTCAGCAACTGCTTAAACCAAACATGTCTTTCCCCATCATACTGAAATACTGTAGATGTGGCTGATTTAAGGAGTTGCCGATGGTGCTGCATGAGCACCTGTGGATGCTCCAGAGTACCTTTCTCTTCAAATCTACGCAGCCCTGGTATTTACTATCCCACGTTGGGGTCTTTTGGCCATAATAACCATTACATACATACTATCCCATATGTCTTATGGATCCAATTAGCTGTTACCTAATATATATACTGTAGACTTCCTCAATCTGATATCTTCCAGATGTGTTGGTTTACAACACCTGGAAATTGCGTTTGATCAATTTCACTCAATATTTAGCTCTTTGGGTTGTGGATTTCTATCAGGTTTATGGGATATCCTCATGCTATCATGGCTCTTAAAAATCTTGTCTGCTTAGATTAACTGGTACAGACATTGTTGCATCAGTATAGAATCATGCTTTCTCAGAATGCATAAAACAAAAATATTGGGAATATTATAGCTAGGGTCACATGTTGCAGTCAGGCATGTTACTCTATGGGTTTATTTGGATTTTTCCTTAGCATTTTGTGTTAGAACAGTTATTACAATTTATGAACCATGATTTAGGGCTTACAGTTTTGGGTGAATCCAGCTAGTTGTGTTTAGTAAATCATAGTTAAACAAAGGCTTATTGCAACTTCCAAACCTAGCTTGTAGATCAGAGCGAAATCTCTGTATTGTTTTGTTTTTATTCTGTTAACAGTAAAGTATCATACCACTGCTGTTTATTGTTATTTGCAGGTTAATAGGCTAGATAGAGCAAGGTTTTTTTCCCCATTTTTTAGGGATAATCTGTTGGTGGCTGCATGGTAGGCAGGGTTGAAACAAGCCATATGGGGTGGTGGCGGTGGCAGAGTGAGGAAGCAGAACATGCTTCTTTTTTGGACACCCTTTCCTTCCCTTTTTCTGACACCCTATTCTTTCTTTTCCAACCAGCAGGCAGCAGGAATAATGTTCATCTTACACTGGTAGGGGGTGGCAGTGGGGTTAAAATCATGCTGAAGATAGCATGAAATTACCTCCAGGTCCACAGGCTTCCTTCCCCTAGATTAGAAAAAGGTATTTCTTCTGGGATGCCATGAGAACATGGGAACAGTTACTTCTTCTCTACTCTATTGGGCTGTGGCATAATGAACAGGATTAGGCCATGCTTTTCTGAAATAGCTAATGCACATGAAAAAGCATTGTCGGATAGGAATGTAATAGCTTTCATGAGCCCTTACAAGTTGTTGTTGTTTATTCGTTCAGTCGCTTCCGACTCTTCGTGACTCCATGGACCAGCCCACGCTAGAGCTTCCTGTCGGCCGTCGCCACCCCCAGATCCCCCATGGTTGAGTCCGTCACCTCCAGAATATCATCCATCCATCTTGCCCTTGGTCGGCCCCTCTTCCTTTTGCCTTCCACTTTCCCCAGCATCAGCATCTTCTCCAGGGTATCTTGTCTTCTCATTATGTGGCCAAAGTACTTCAGTTTTGCCTTTAATATCATTCCCTCAAGTGAGCAGTCTGGCTTTATTTCCTGGAGTATGGACTGGTTTGATCTTCTTGCAGTCCAAGGCACTCTCAGAATTTTCCTCCAACACCACAGTTCAAAAGCATCAATCTTCCTTTGCTCAGCCTTCCTTATGGTTTAGCTCTCGCAGCCATAGGTTACTACAGGGAATACCATTGCTTTAACTATGCGGACTATGCGGTCCGCATAGTTAAAGCCCTTACAAGTGCCATCAATAAATTCCCTTGTGTGTTTTTGCAATGCAGAAGCAGGAAGACATGGTGTATAGCAGTAGTGATAGGAAACACTGGTGCTTTTATTCCTAAGGTGGAATCTAGTTTTTGTTGGAAAATCATCCATTGAGAAACTAATTTGTGGATAAATCATTCAAGATGCTGTGCCTCACTGAGATCAGGTATAAGCTATCATCGAAACATTATGATTTGTGCTGCTATTCTATGTATATGAAAAGTTGCAATTGATGAGGCTGGGAAAAATCTTTTAATCCTCCCCTTTCTTGCAGCCCTTTTACTTGACTTTATATCAATTTTCCCTTCATATTTTGTTTTCTCTTCTCCTTTTATGAAGATTTAAATAATCATTTTTTCTTCACATCATTTTTGTACTGCATCCAGTTCTTTCATCTTCTTCAGGCTGAACTTACTATTTTAATTAGCTAAAGGAAAATCACCATCCTAATGCAGTGTTTGGATTTTCAGTTTATGTTAAAAAGATGCATTTGCTTACTTAATTTTACAGAATTGTACCCTCCTCCCCAGTTTTCTAGGATCTGACTTAAATATGTTTATTTTATGATCCATTGCTTTTACAGCTTTAGCATTATGCACAAAGCATCTTGTGTAGATTTTTTTCCTGTTTCCAAACTAATTTTACATATTTTCTGCTATCTGATGTACTCTGATGATGAACTTCAAAGCACAGGAGAAAGATAATCTCAAGCTGGAACTTCAAAGAGAAATTCTGACTTTAAAAAAGCTTTATGTCCAGTACCAGGCAATATCAAATCTCACCAAGCTTTTCTCTTTTCTAGGAACTGCTGGTTTGCGTCTCATAAATGTTTAACACCCAGTTCAGAATATTGTATGATTCTCTCAAATGATCAGGAACCAAACATCTGTGCTTCAGTTTCTAACTTCCATCCAAGAGTCATTCTTTTTTACCATATCAAAGCACTAGCGTTGATACAACATTAGTCACTAGAAGAAGGCAAAGATTACTATGGATGCTCTTAGGCTCTCATTTGAAATCTAAATCCCCACATTTTTGCTGCCTTGCATGGGTATATTGAACATTAGAGATACAATTGGCCTTCTTCAAAGTGGCAGCTGTTGGTACTTATTATAAAAATACAGTTGTATTTCTGTATTTCTTTATTGTATATATTGTACAGAAAGGGCTTAAGTACTGAGATGGTGTAACCTCTGCCTATCTACAGTAAATCCCATAAGGTTAGATTGGGATTCTACTGAAAAAGATTTGGATTGCAAATCTTTTATTCTTTATTTCTTTTATTAGATCTACAGTATATATCCAATTCAGCAACACAGGATTTAACACAGAAGAATTCTGAATTAACCTAAACTGTGCAGAGTCAAAGTGCTTCTTTGTCAATTATGCATTCAGTTAGTCAAATGTTCACTAAGATGTTGAAAGGTTCACTGATTGCTCTGCAGCTAGTCAGTTCCAGTTTTCTGCTTATAGCTTAGTGCAGAGCTTTCCAAACTGTGTGTCGGGACACGTTAGTGTGTCGGCTGCAGTGTCTGGATGTGTCATGGCTGCTGCTGCCTCCTGGCTTCCGCGCAGGTCCTAGTGCCTGCCTTGTGCCTTGCTGCCTCCAAAACTGCCCTGCCAGGATTCCGCACAGGTCCTAGTGCCTGCCTTGTGCCTTGCTGCCTCCAAACCTGCTGTGATTCCGTGCAGGTCCTAGTGCCTGCCTTGTGCCCTGCTGTAAGAGTGTGTCGCGAAATGATGCCCTGCTGTAAGAGTGTGTCGCGAAATGATGCATGTCTAAAAAGTGTGTCACCGACATGAAAAGTTTGGAAAGCTCTGGCTTAGTGGGTTGCCTGAATCCAGCCCAGTCAATGGATTTGTAAGCCTCGGTTGTGAAAACCCAACTGATTGTGCTTTATTTCATAAACCTTAATTAGACAAATCCAAGTTGGTATTGTGTGAAGACAGCCAGAAAATTATTTCCCATCCTCTTCTAACCCATTCAATTCATGCTAGGCTGACACAATATAATAATCAGCTTCTCAGTAGATTGTACCAATTTTTCCCCCCTCCAGACTCCCCTTTCAATCATGAATCTGTCCTTATAGGGGTTAAACCTAAGAGTTCATAGATATTTTAACGGCCCTACTTTGGGAGCGATGCTCTGCCACCGCTTGCCAGTATGCTCTGCCACCTCTTGCGTGGTACCCCAGAAGAGCTATTTATCCCATCAGTAGTGCCAGTGAGTGGCAATCTTTCCCAACAACTTCTCTTCCTTGTTGCATCTACAATATTTCTTCTCTTATTGCTGCACCTTTCTCCTTGTCTGTTATTTACTGGCCACCATAAAAATTGTTATGCTCCCCAATTGGAAACTGCAGCCACATGAATGCGCCATATATTATCCAAGTTGTGAGCTGCTAATTGGTTCGGTTCATTCCTAGGTAACTTAGTCCTGAGAAAGTGGAAAGTGTGAGAAAGAAACTCCAAATAACCCCACCTTGATTTTGTTTGGCATAAGAGGGGGCAGAAAGTTTCAAGTTTCTGTTATTATACAGTATATTAAGTTATTACGTTTCTGTTATTATATCCTACATCAGTACAGTTGTATTCCTGAAATCTTTGCTCTGCCTGTTATCTGACCTGACCTACCTTGAAGGGCCGACAGAGGCAGTCTGTTGCTGCTGGCTGAGAGAAAGCAAGCTTTTGTGCCGTCTTGTGTTGACAAGTAGAACTTGGCATGGGCTATTCTGACTAGGTGTAAGATAGCTACAAATATGACCTGATCAATGCTTCAACCCAATTGCATTGTGTCACTACAGTATAGTGTGCTTAATACTTGGACTGCATCAGGAAGAAGAAACCCATGGAATGTGGGCTACTTATCTTTCCTGTACTTATTTTTGAAGCCCATATCATACTATCTAAATTAAACACTGTGATTTTTGACATTGTAACCCCCTCAAAATAAATGCATGAAGTCTCTGTGATAGTTAACACTATTTTAAATCTTAAAATCACTTTTGTTGTTGTTTAGTCGTGTCCGACTCTTCGTGACCTCATGGACCATAGCACGCCAGGCCTTCCTGTCCTCCACTGTCTCCCGGAGTTTACTCAAATTGACGTTCATTACATCGGTGATGCTATCTAACCATCTCATCCTCTGCCGTCCCCTTCTCCTTTTGCCTTCAGTCTTTCCCAGCTTCAGGGTCTTTTCCAGTGAGTCCTCTCTTTGCATTAGATGGCCAAAGTATTTGAGCTTCAGCTTCAGTATCTGTCCTTCCAATGAGCAGTCAGGGTTGATCACTTAACGTTAAAATCACTTAACGTTGCCCAAAATTGACTGATGGAGAAAGACTGACCAACCCTGTATTAAATAGAGAGCTTGTGACTTTCAAATGTGGTTGTGATAAATAATTCTGCAATTATTCTGTAGCAGACCCGGTGTTTCTCTTCTATTAATGTAGAAGGAATTATTTGCTTGCAAGAAATATGTGATGACTAATTGAGAAAGCTTGAATGAAAAAGAAGCCTTGACATATATACAGTATGTCCCATAGAGTTACATTAGCAAATTGTGATTGCTAAAAGACATAAAACCCTGAGAAGATTTATACATTTATAAATCAATTTCCTTCTGTGTTCTTGTATCAGCAAACAGGCCTGCTGGCACATAATGCTAATCCTGGATATTTTTAACTGTGGTTTGTAGAACATATCATAGTAGCTTGATCTCTATACAACGTTGAACTCTAATGGATAGATTTTTTTTTGCCATTTGCAGAGGTTCAAATGCTTAATTAGCTTAAAACTTTTATTTATAAGCAATTGTTAATATAATTTATTATACTATAATTTATTATCAATAAGCAGTTATTAATATAATTTGTTTTTGTTGTTTATTCGTTCAGTCGTTTCCGACTCTTCGTGACTTCATGGACCAGTCCACGCCAGAGCTTTCTGTCGGCCGTCACCATCCCCAGCTCCCCAATGGTTGAGTCCGTCACCTCCAGAATACCATCCATCCATCTTGCCCTTGGTCGGCCCCTCTTCCTTTTGCCTTCCACTTTCCCTAGCATCAGCTTCTTCTCCAGAGTATCCTGTCTTCTCATGATGTGGCCAAAGTACTTCAGTTTTGCCTTTAATATCATTCCCTCAAGTGAGCAGTCTGGCTTGATTTCCTGGAGTATGGACTGGTTTGATCTTCTTGCAGTCCAAGGCACTCTCAGAATTTTCCTCCAACACCACAGTTCAAAAGCATCTATCTTCCTTCGCTCAGCCTTCCTTATGGTCCAGCTCTCGCAGCCATAGGTTACTACAGGGAATACCATTGCTTTAACTATGCGGACCTTTGTTGTCAGTGTGATGTCTCTGCTCTTAACTATTTTATCAAGATTTGCCATTGCTCTCCTCCCAAGAAGTAGACGTCTTCTGATTTCCTGGCTGCAGTCAGCGTCTGCAGTAATCTTTGCGCCTAGAAATACAAAGTCTGTCACTGCCTCCACTTTTTCTCCCTCTATTTGCCAGTCATCAATCAAGCTCGTTGCCATAATCTTGGTTTTTTTGAGGTTTAGCTGCAACCCAGCTTTTGCACTTTCTTCTTTCACCTTCGTCATAAGGCTCCTCAACTCCTCCTCGCTTTCAGCCATCAAAGTGGTATCATCTGCATATCTGAGATTGTTAATGTTTCTTCCAGCGATTTTAACTCCAGCCTTGGATTCCTCAAGCCCAGCATGTCGCATGATGTGTTCTGCATACAGGTTGAATAGGTAGGGTGAGAGTATACAACCCTGCCGTACTCCTTTCCCAATTTTCCATTTAGTTTTCATGGCAAGAATACTGGGGTGGGTTGCCATTACCTTCCCCAGGGATCGTATTTAGTCTGACCTCTCTGCCACGACCTTCCCGTCTTGGGTGTCCCTTCACGGTTTAGCTCATGGTTTCATTGAGGTGCTCAAGCTCCAGCACCACGACAAGGTAACGATCTCCTTTGCTGGAGTAATATAATTTATTAACATTTAATTGTTAGTATAATTTAATAATTGCTTATAAATAAAAGTTCTAAGCTAATTATTTTGTAGAGAGGCTGAAATCCCATGTTAATAAAGGAGGCTCTGAAGCACTTATAGTTGTATCTTGAGGTATCCAGTGTTTTAACTGGAAATATTGTGACTCAGCACTTTTGCCAAATACTGTTTATGTTGCACCTCTGCAAATGGCATGCATATATATATATTGCATGGAATACAGGTAGTCCTCAGTTGATGACAGTAATTGGGACCGGAATTTCCATCGCTAAGTGATGCAGTTGTAAAGTGCAATGTCATGTGACCACAGCGCTTAGCGACGGCAACCCCTGTAGTCCTCGTTGCTGTCCTTAAGGGAGAATCATGGGTCATTAAGTGAGTCCCAGGTGGCTCGCAAGAAGGCCGGCAGGCAGGTAAGTGGCTGCTGCCAGGTGGGGGAGTGTCTGCGGGTGGCTGGCAAGGTGCGGCGGGGCCGGGGGTGGCTGCTGATGGGCAGGGGAGGGTGCGTAGGTGGCCTGTAAGGCACGGCGCAAGCGCAGCGGGGCCAGGGGTGGCTGCTGCTGGGGGAGAGTGCGAGCAGCTTATTAGTGCAATTTGCAACCTTCCCTGCCAGCTTCCCCATTGATTTTGCTTGTGGGAAACTGGCAGGGAAGGTCGCAAATGGCAATCATGTGACCATAGGATTCTGCAACCATTGTAAATGTGAGCTGGTTGCCAAGTGCACAGATCATGATCATGTGACCATGGGGGTACTGGGACGGCCAAAACTTCGAGGACCGGTCGTAAATACCACTCATTCAGCGCCATCATAACTTCAAATGGTCACTGAACAAGTGGTCGTTAAACGAGGACTACCTGTAGACCATTGGAGTGTCAAGTATTTCCACGCCAATGGAATAATATTTTGGCATCAGTAAGTCATATTTTTATAGATTTAAAATTGCAATGAATTGAATAAAAGTGTTTTAATATATTGGACATTTATACATCGTTTCATTTCTGGAGATGGTGTTTGAAAACACTGTTAATATGATTTAGTCTTATGCCATAGTGTCTCCCTTTTCATTAATTATCTCACATAATTATGGATCGGGAGGCTCTGCTCACGGTCACTCATGCCCTAGTCACCTCCAGATTGGACTACTGTAAGCGTTCTATATGGGGCTGCCCTTGGAGAGTATTTGGAAGCTTCAGCTGGTGCAGAATGCAGTGGCGTGGGCAGTTATGTGTGCCCCTAGGACAGCACATGTTACACCTCTGCTCCGCAAACTGCATTGGTTGCTAGTTTGCTTCTGGGTCCAATTCAAGGTGCTGGTTTTAACCTTTAAAGCCCTTCATGGCATGAGGCCAGGTTATCTGAGGGACCGCCTCTCCCCGATTATATTAGCCCACCCCATTAGATCCGGCAGAGAGGGCATGCTGTGGATACCATCTGCCAGAGACCTACATTTGGTGGGTCCCAGGTGGAGGGCCTTCTCTGCCATGGCACCCACCTTATGGAACATTCTCCCCCCGCCCCAATATTCAGTTAGCAACATCCCTTTTGACGTTTTGGAAGTCCCTCAAGACCTGGCTATGCCACCAGGCCTGGGGATCCCAGGGAACCGGGCATCTGTTGAGATGGCTCCACTATTGAGGTGGATGTACTCATTCTCTCTCTGCCTGGGGTTTGTATATATTTCTGTTTTAATTAATTTTTTAATGTGGATTTTTATATTTTTAATGCTTGTTTTTATATATGTATTGTTTTTATTTGATTATTGTATGCCACCCAGAGTTATTTCCCGTGAGATGGATGGCTATATAAATTTGACTAATAAATAAATAAATAAATGGAAAATAAATAAATATCAATTTAATTTTGGGAGACTCAATGGTTTTTGCAGATGTTTATGCACTTTTGAACTATGTATCAGTGGTGTGCAAGCTAATAAGGGGACAAAGTCCTTGGACACTGCTTGCTATTATAACGGAAAAATGCTGATATTATAAAGGTGGAAAGAGCCTTGTTCTCCATAAATTATACCTTAGCCTAAGGAACTTATTTCTCTGTCCCTATTTGAGTTAGCACTGCATCACCTGAGGACTGTTTAGACATTTAGTCTGCGTAATTCTACATGAATAATTTCCCATGTTTTTTCTTCCTTTAAAATTAGGTAAATTGACTAAAAGCATATTAATTGCTCATTATATGAGCATATATGTAAGACTAATTGAATTTCATTGAATATTCATATAAATCCTAGAGAAAAACCATAATGGTTGTAGTAAACATCAGATTAGAGCAGAAATAAGCAAACCGCATTGCGGCTTAGCATTATAATGGACTTATGCTATTTATTTATTTATTTATTTATTTATTTATTTATTGTTTAAATTTGTATCACCGCCCATCTCCCCCAACCGGGGGACTCTGGGTGGTCCACAATAAAAGCAAAGTTAAAAATATAAATATAAAATTACAATATCAATAAAATAAATATAAAATCCAAGTGCAATAGATGTTAATAATAGGAGGGGCTTCATGGCACTAGCCACCCCCATGCAGGCACACACCATTATCTGAGTGGTAGCTCTTTTTAAAAATATTTTTAACATAGATAATTATAGATAACTCATAAAACCTGCCAGGTTACAGCTTTGTAAAAGTGAAGATCTGTGTGGTACTCCATGAGTTACTAAATTAAATGTAGTATAAATAGTATTTACAGGAATGTAGTACTGTATTTCAAACTGAAGGAGGGATAGTGTTTTGAAGGCATGGTTTTCTTTATGGTGCATTATTGTTAAGCACATTGTCTACTTATGTGAAGGAAAGGTGCTGACCCTATTAACATTAATAAGGATGACCTTTGGGGAAGTGGAATATGAATGAACCCTTTGTGCACAGTTCATAAAGGGGTTGAGTTTGCATTTAAAATAAGGACTGCGATCAAGATAGTAAAAGACAGAACTGTATATTCAACCAGACGTTAAAGGTCACTTGATGGAGACTTTCCCCCCCAAGCTGCATTGCATGTTCTATGTAGCAAAGGCAAACTGCTTCTTCAGTTTTCATCCTTATGCACATTGTACTAATTATATGAATACATATATATTTTGGTTTGAACATTTCTGGCAAAAGGATCAGTTTCTCCTTAATTTTGCTTTTGCTTATTTGTCTTCTGTTTTAATATTGTTTTTGTTTTCTAGGACTTCCTCTTATACTTTCAAGCATAATGCATATGGTTAAGGTACTGGGCTAGAAACCAGGAGTCTGAGAGTTCTAGTCCCGCCTTAGGCATGAAAGCCAGCTGGGTGACCTTGGGCCAGTCCCTGTCTCTCAGCCCTAGGAAGGAGCCAATGGCAAACCAGGAGTCTGAGAATTCTAGTCCCGCCTTAGGCATGAAAGCCGGCTGGGTGACGTTGGGCCAGTCCCTGTCTCTCAGCCCAACTCACCTCACAGGGTTGTTGTTGTGGGGAAAATAGGAGGAGGAAGGAGTATTAGGTATGTGCCACCTTGAGTTATTTATAAAAATAATAAAGGTGGGATAGAAAATAAACAAACAAATAAATAATAATCTTATTACCATCTAAGAACATTTTGTGGGCCAACAGTTTATTTATTTACTATAGTTCTTCTGCTACTATATTCCCATAGGCTTGAAGTAGCTTACAGAATGCCACAGCAAGCATTGAAATAAAAATAAAACATCTATACACATAAACATCCCACAAACTATGACTGTGCCATCCAGTGGGGATAAGCTAAATGTCTTAATCCTGACACACCTTCTGAAAGAGTGTGATGATCTCAACAACAATGTCCCAATAAACACTTCTCCATGCAGTTCAGTGAAATGCAGATAAAGCTTTATTCAGGATACATGTTCATTGAAGCACTCCTAAAGACTTGAATGCGGATTCCCGCCAAACTATTCCCTCTTAACTTCCCCCTGCGCGCCAATTCACCAACGATGATCTCATGAAGCAAAACGGTCCCATCTCCACTTCGTTGCAGGTGCGTGACCTTGGCCGAGCTGTCTCTAGCTTCCACCAGCAGACATAACACTCAACTGCCATCCCCCCTCCCAACTACTCTGCAAGCACTATGCTATGCTTAATTCTAATGGCAGGATTCATGGACATGAACCCTGACATGCCGACCCTCCAAAAGAAAGAATAATATGCACAGAACAAGAAAGGTTAGAAAATACAAGTAAACATAAAGGCATATGGAACAATTCCAGAAATTTTCAGGCTGCAACACCATGGGAGGCACGGAGATCTGAAAAACAGAAACAATAACAATTGTGCAGTTAACCAGGTTTAGTAGGGAATTGATCATGGAATTTCTTCAGTAACCTTGGTGCTGAAACATGGATTTTGTCAACCCATTCCTCAAACCCCACCATTGAACCAAATACTGTAATTTTCCTCTATGCATTCTGGAGTCCAAAATGTTCACAATCTCAAAGTGTTCGTTATCTCCCACCATTGTAGGTGGAGGGGTCACTGGATCAGGATGCCATTGATGAGCAGGTTTAACTGGTTTCAATAAGCTGATGTGAAAGACAGGATGTACTCTACGAAGGTTCTTTGGCAAGTCCAACTGAGCGGCCACCGGGTTGATTACTTTCACAATAGGAAAAGGGCCAATAAACTTAGGGCCCAGTTTCTTGGAAGGCTGAGTTGATTTCAAATGTTTTGTAGACAGGTAAACCTTCTCTCCCACTACCAAAGGCCATTCAGGAGCCCGTTTACGATCAGCAAAGGTTTTGTAAGAATCTTTAGCTTCCTGCAAAATATTCAACATTACAGGCCAATTCGATCGTATTTTTGTAATCCATTCATCTGCCAGTACAGGATCAGACTGTTGAATCAAGGTAGGGTCAGGTAGTTCAGGAATAGGGACAAAATCTTGACCAGTAGCCACTTTAAATGGGGAAAACCCAGTGCTCTGATGAACCGCATTATTATAGGCCACCTCAGCAAAAGGTAATAACTCCACCCAATTATCTTGCTGATGACTAATGTAACACCGTAAATACTGTTCCAACATGGAGTTAAGTCGTTCGCAAGCCCCATTCCCCTGGGGGTGGTGCCCAGAAGTGAGACCCTGCTCCGTTCCAATCAATTTTAAAAATTATTTCCAAAATTTGGCGGTAAACTGACTTCCGCGGTCGCTGATAATCCGCAAGGGGGCGCCGTGTGCTCGGTAGATGTGCACGATGAATAATTTTGCCAGTTGACCAGCAGATGGCAGTCCTTTACAAGGAATAAAATGAGCTTGCTTAGAAAATAAGTCAGTCACTACCCATATCACAGTTTTACCTTTACTCTCTGGTAAGTCCACAATGAAATCCATTGAAATTTGCTTCCATGGGCTCATTGGCTCAGCCACGGTTTGCAACAGCCCCACAGGTTTCCCGGGCGCTTTTTTCATGGAAGCGCAAACATGACATGACAAAACATATTGTTTAACATCCCTCCTCAAGGTTGGCCACCAAAACTGCCTTCTAATCAAATGTAAAGTTTTAACAAATCCAAAGTGTCTGGCAATTTTACTATCATGACAACGCTGTAAAACAGCTTTTCTCACAGTCTCAGGAACATATAATCTGTCTCCATTCCACCACACCCCATTAGTCTCAGTTAAAGTTTGTTTGTGATCTTTCCACCAATCATCATTCACCATAGCTTCCCGAAGTTCTTTTTCTAAGGAAGGTTCACATGGGGTTTTCTGTTGTTTGGCCTTGCTTCTAGTCAGAGCTACGTTCCCTTGTAATTGTACAGGTACAGGTGCTCTAGTACTTTCAGGACCAGGCTCCTCCTGGCTAGATAATCCCAATTGTTGTGGCGACATTACTGTAGATACCACTAGTTCCGTTTGAGTGTCATGTTGTGGTAGTCTGGACAAAGCATCTGCTAAAAAGTTTTTTCCTGCTGGTAAATACTTTAATGTGAAATTAAACCTACTGAAAAATTCAGCCCAAAGGATTTGTTTAGGATTTAATTTCCGTGGAGTTTTATGTGCTTCCAAGTTTTTATGGTCAGTAAAGACTTCAAATGGATGAGGAGAACCCTCCAGCAGGTGTCGCCATGTAGCTAGAGCATGTCGTACTGCAAAAGCTTCCTTTTCCCAAACCAACCAACGTTGTTCAGCCTCAGTAAATTTACGAGAAATATATGCACAAGGTCTTAATTGATCGTTATTGTCTTTTTGCAATAATATACATCCAATTGCAGAATTAGACGCGTCTGTCTGGATCACAAAGGGACGTTCTGGATCAGGATGTTTTAAAATGGGTTCTGCAGTGAACAATTGCTTCAATTGTTCAAAAGCCGTTTGGCACGCCGGCGTCCATTTTAATTTAGTTTGAGGCTTATTTGCTAATACGCCATCAGCCGATTTCTTGGTTTTTAACATATCGGTTAATGGTAATGCAATCTTTGCAAAAGCAGGAATAAATTGGCGATAGAAATTTGCAAATCCCAGAAAAGCTTGTAATTGCTTTTTTGTTCTGGGTGTTTCCCACGCCAACACATCTTTGACTTTGGCGGGATCCATTTCTATGCCTTGATGAGATATTCTGTAACCTAGAAAATCCAGTTTTTCTTTGTGAAATTCACATTTAGACAACTTAACATACAACTTGTTTTCTAAGAGCTTTCTGAGTACTGCTTTTACCAGTTTCACATGTTGTTCCATAGTCTCTGTGTATATCAATATGTCATCCAAATATACCAATACTCCTTGGTACAGAAATTCATGCAGAACCTCATTAATTAAGCTCATGAAGACTCCAGGCCCGCCCCTTAATCCGAACGGCATGACTTTATATTGAAAAAAACCCAGTTGGCAATTAAAGGCTGTTTTCCACTCATCCCCTTCTTTTATGCGTACTCTAAAGTACGCTTCTCTCAAATCTAGCTTGGTGAATATTTTTCCTTTGGTTAGCTGAGCCAGCATATCTTTCATCAAAGGCAGCGGGTATTGGTTAGAAATACAAATAGCATTCAGCCCCCTATAGTCAGTACAGAGTCTTAAGGAACCATCTTTCTTTTTCCTGAATAATACTGGAGCTGCCGTGGGGGGTGTGGAAGGCTCAATAAATCCCCGCTTTAAGTTCTTATCTATAAAATTCCTCAGCTCTTGCAGTTCCTTATGAGTCATTGAATACAACTTAGGTTTAGGCAACACTGCCCCAGGCTCCAATTGCAAAGAACAGTCTGTTTTCCGATGAGGGGGCATCTGGTCTGAATCCATCTCTACAAAAATCTCCCCCTCCTCCTCATACACTGACGGTGCCACCGCTGCTTGAGCTAGCTCCCGTAACACACAAAGTCCTGTAGCTTCCCGCTCAACTCCCAAATATGAGCCATCTGCAAATTCCATTTCTCCAGAAACCCACTCAATCTGAGGGTTACGCTCCCTCAACCATTTAAGTCCCAACACTATGGGCTGATTGGAAATGGGAGCCACAATGAACCTAATAGTCTCTTGATGCGTCCCAATAGTCATTTTCAAAGCTTCTGTATAATATTCCACTGGACCCCCTTTCATGTCTGATCCATCCAACTGACAAAATATGATGGGAACTTTTAATTTATGCAACTTAAGTCTCAGTCCCGTAACAATGGCAGGATGCATCAAACATCTTGAGCACCCCGAGTCCAGCATTGCCATCAAATTGTTCTGATCCCTCCCATCTAAAGTTTCAAGCTTTATCTTAATCTGCATGGTAGGACAATCTCCACTCACCAGCGGATCGGAGCGCCGATCTGTAAATGCCTGGCCCCCGGCGCACTTCAAACCAGGCATCGCTCGTTTTCCGCCGGCTGCATGAATTCTTCGTCAGAGGAGTCGTTCTCTCCCCCAACCAATTCCCATGTCTTGCTTTCATCCAGCGCATGAGCTGTCCCCTTGCGTGGTTGCAGCTTAACTGGTTTGGAAAACTGGCTGTCTGGCTTTGCTTTTACTGCAGAGGTTTTTTTGAGGGCAGTTGCTAATACGATGCCCCTCTTTGCCACATTTGAAACACAAGCCCCTTTTTGCTCTGCATTCTTTTTCTTCCTCCCAAACATTTGCTCTGGCCGGCTTCTTCGCCGGTGGCTGTCCCAGAGGGGTTTTCCCAGAGCTATGCAGCTTCCTGTACGATCTCAGTCTTAATTGGGTGCTCTCTGCTCTGCCGGCTAATTGAATCCATCCCTCCAGGGTGTCAGGGTCACCTCGTCCCGCTGCCATCTCTAAAATCTCGGGTTTCAATCCCATCTGAAAATATTCCACCTGAAAAGCTTCAGGGCAGTTGGGGACCATACCTATAAGCTTTTTAAACTCCATCGCGTATTCTGCAACAGATCGGTTCCCCTGGCTTAGCTGCTGCAGTTGCACCTTAGCTGACATTTTAGAGAGCGTATCCTCAAATCTTTGTCGCAAGGCTAGCATAAAGCTGTGAAAAGTCAATAACTCTGGGGACTTGGAGTCATGCAACGCCACCAGCCATAAAGCAGCCTCTCCTTCTAAGAAACTTGAGACATACCTTACTTTGGCCTCTTCGGTCAAGAAAGAATCTTCAAACTCCTCCATAAAACCCCTGACATGGGTCATAAAACAAGCCAATTTCCCTGGGTCTCCATCAAATCTCATTTTCAATTTGTTTAATGCGAACACCCTAGCTTGGCCCCTTTGTAATCCACTTACGGGCATTTGAGGCACCTCCATCTCAGGTCCGGAAAATTCCTCTTCTTCCTCCCCACTGGACGTGCCGCTTTCTGCTGCCGTGGTCATCAATTTAGGTTGTAAATCCACCCCTGGGGCCCCTTCCTGCTTTGGAGCCAGGGCCAGTTGCTGCATGGATTGAATAAGGGTTTGCAGTTGATGGCTAATAGTCTCCATTTCAAAATCAATGCGTGCAGTCTTCGCTTCCAGTGAAGCCATCCTCTGGGACTGGGTCACTCGGGGTTTAGCCGTGCGTTTTCCCATCCCAGCCTGGATGCCGCCTCCAATTCCCACGGACCATTCTGCTCCCACTCTGGGGGTGCGTGCCATGGCTAGTTCGGCAGCCTCTACTCCACTCCGTCGAGGCCCCTTCTTGGAGGTTTTTTTCTTGCCCACTTCTGGTTCAGCAGCCATACTTTTTTCTTCCTTGGGAATTACTTCCAAACCTGAAGAAGTGCCTGGTTGCTCTTCTTCCCCCGCCTGGAAACATTCCATAGATTCTTCCATGCTGAAATTGCTTGGACGAGTCGATTCTCACTCAGGAGGCACTAATTGGAGTTACCAATTGTAACCTCAGGATAAACCGACTGGATTGTAGATTCAAGTCTTTCTGTGATGATCTCAACAACAATGTCCCAATAAACACTTCTCCATGCAGTTCAGTGAAATGCAGATAAAGCTTTATTCAGGATACATGTTCATTGAAGCACTCCTAAAGACTTGAATGCGGATTCCCGCCAAACTATTCCCTCTTAACTTCCCCCTGCGTGCCAATTCACCAACGATGATCTCATGAAGCAAAACGGTCCCATCTCTACTTCGTTGCAGGTGCGTGACCTTGGCCGAGCTGTCTCTAGCTTCCACCAGCAGACATAACACTCAACTGCCATCCCCCCTCCCAACTACTCTGCAAGCACAATGCTATGCTTAATTCTAATGGCAGGATTCATGGACATGAACCCTGACAAAGAGCTGGGTCTTTGTGGCCCTTCAGAAGCCCAATAAGGTAGAGCAGAGCTTTCCAAACTGTGTCGGGACACGTTAGTGTGTCGGCTGCAGTGTCTGGGTGTGTTGCGGCTGCTGCTGCCTCGGAGCCCTGCCAGGATTCCGCGCAGGTCCTAGTGCCTGCCTTGTGCCCTGCCGCCTCCAAACCTGCTGTGATTCCACGCAGGTCCTAGTGCCTGCCTTGGGCCTTGCTGCCTCCAAACCTTTTTTAAAAAAATTCTAGAACAAGCACTGGGGGTCTACTTGGTCTGAACTGAGTTTTCAGTATGAGAAATAGGGGGACTTCACCCTATGCTATGTTTGCAATACAGATCATACCCGCCATTTACATTGCTCCCCAGTGACACATGTTTGACAAAACAGGAGTAGTGGGGGCCACAGGGTCAAACTTATCCCTGTCATTGGGACTGAGTTCCCTGCACTTACTTAAAAGCAAAAGCTTATTTTTTTTAAAAAAAGTCATAAGTATCAGCTACTTTTTTGATGTAACATATAGCTTAGCCTTACCATTAACAAATTAGCTCCTGGAGTAAAACAGTTTGAGTGCGTGCTACAGTGCAACAGTTAATTATTTAATCTTTTAAAGTGATTTAACGGAATAAAATCATAGATTTTTTAAAAAGAATTGCTCATTTATAAAACTGAGTGGGTAGCAGTATCTTTAAAATGTATGGTTTGCTTGGTGTGTGCCTGCATGTGTAAGGGACTGAGAGTGTTTTGGGCATTTATTCATATAAATTGATTGTTGATTAGTCAAGAGTTTTTAGATAACTGGTAAAAATGCTACCACTGATGTATGAAATTCTTCCATCTGCAAGAATCATCCATGCAACATGCCTGTAGAACAGGAAGCTCTTAGGAACTGATCAAAATATATGTTTTGGAATAACCATTGAGATGCAAAGATACCTAAAGAGAATTTAAACAAAAATAGTGTGATAAGGGGGATTTAGAAATAAAGAAGAAAAGCACTGATAACATCACAGTCTCTTTCTAACTCAGTGAGGTATCATTCTTTGCTCTTTTTTGCGGGGGTCTGAAAAAGAGGAATTTATTAAAGAAAAAGAGAATAAGGTATCCATGAATAAATAACAGTGTCTCCTGTTGCTTTCCTGGTTGTGAGGATGCTAGGCTTTAGAATCCCATTGTCTTCATTGTTTTCTTTTTTAAAAAATCCCCATTGTATGCAAGCTACAATTTGAAGATAAGTACGCAAACTAATTCCTTTGAAATTAATGAGCCAAAATGCAGGGCTAGTAACAAATAAGTTACAAATCAGTTATAACTCTTTTATTGTTTCTCTTTGTTCCAGACACTACCCAAAGCAGTCCTTTACTACAGTGGCAGACACACCTGAAAATATTCGACTAAAACAGCAAAGTGAATTGCAAAGTCAGGTAATCTTTGTCTTATTTTTTGTAAAGGTAATAATGCCAGTCAGAGATCATTCTTTAAATTATCCCTGATTACTAACTTAATCAGTAATTAAATGATTGCTGGTGATTACTAACTTCTGTTGATTTTAGCATTACAGTAAGGGTTAGTTGAAAGATCATGTGTTTTTTAAAATCTCAAATAGAAGCATTCTTTGTTCCTACTTTCTTATTTTAATGTGTCTACTAACAACTCAAAGATATGACTCACCTCTATATTTTGTCTATTAATAAGAATGGCTGTATTCTGTATTTCTGTATCTTTTATCTTTTTCTGAAATTTAATAAAATACTAAAAAAAAAAGAATGGCTGTCTGACTGCTGGTTGTAGGGAGCTCTCACTGCTGACTGCAAATAGAACTGACATGACCAGGACTTAAAAATTTAGATCAGGTGGCAACTAATTCCAGGAAACATTGGTCTTTCTGGTCAGTGAGGTTGATAAGATCTTGAATCCCAGTGACTTCTTGATGGAGATGCTGAAATCTTGAGCAGACAGGCATTCTTGCAATTGATGGGAGATAATTAGGGTGACCATACGTCCCGTTTTGAACGGGACAGTCCCGTTATTTTAGCATTTTTCAACCGTCCCGTCGTTTTGATCAAAATCTCAATTTTGTCCCTTTTTTAAACCCGGCGGGAAGGAGGACAGGAAGACAGGAAGGAGGACTGGAGCTGGACTTGCCATTGGAGGCAGCCCGGAAGAGGCCCTATCAGCGCAGCAACTGGAAGCCCAGTTGCCACGTGCGATCCCAGCAGCAGAAGCAGCACCACAGTCCAGGTTCCTGCCTCCTTACCTGATCCTGAGGTTGTCTGCCCAGCAGTGGTGAGGCCAGGGAAAGCAGGCATGGGAAGGTTGTGGAAAGAGGGTGCCTGTGTGTGTGTGTGTGTGCACGCGCGTGTGTGCGCGTGCAGATTACTTGCTCAGAGTAATCACACACACACACACACACACACGCACCCCACATCCTCTTTCTCCAGCCTCCCCATGACCAAATGCACCCACACCTGTTGCAGGGAGGCTGGAGAAAGAGGGTGTGGGGTGTGTGTGTGTGTGTGCATGGATTACTTGCTCAGCGTAATCGTGCACACACACACACACGCACGAACCCCACACCCTCTTTCTCCAGCCTCCCTCCAACAGGTGCGGGTGCATTTGGTCATGGGGAGGCTGGAGAAAGAGGGTGTGGGGTGCATGTGTGTGTGTGTGTGTGTGTGTGTATCTGATCAGGCTTGGCCGAGGGAGGAGAGTTGTCGGGCCGCCAAGCAGGAGAAGCAGGAGCCAGCCACCCTGGGGAGCTTCAGCGGGCAGCAAGGGGCGGAGTGGTGTGGCTGAAGCCCCCCAGCGCGGCCGGCTCCTGCTTCTCCTGCTCGGCAGTGGCGACGGCAACAACTCTCCCCCCTTGGCCAAGCCCGATCAGATGCACACACACACACACACAGGACAGACTGCCCTGGCAGGAGCTGGCCATGCTGGGGGGCTTCAGCGGGTGGCGAGGGGCGGAGTGGTGTGGCTGAAGCCTCCCAGCACGGCCGGCTCCTGCCGAGGGCAGTCTGTCCTGTGAGTGTGTGAGTGTGTGTATGTGCATCTGATTGGGCTTGGCCAAGGGAGGAGAGTTGTTGGGCCGCCGAGCAGGAGAAGCAGGAGCCGGCCACCCTGGGGAGCTTCTGCAGGCAGCAAGGGGCGGAGTGGTCGACAACTCTCCTCCCTTGGCCAAGCCCGATCAGATGCACACACACACACACTCACAGGACAGACTGCCTTCAGCAGGACCCGGCCGCGCTGGAGGGCTTCAGCGGGCAGCGAGGGGCGGAGTGGTGTGGCTGAAGCCTCCCAGCGTGGCCAGCTCCTGCTGAGGGCATTCTGTCCTGTGAGTGTCTGAGTGTGTGTATGTGTATCTGATCGGGCTTGGCCAAGGGAGGAGAGTTGTCGGGCCGCCGAGCAGGAGAAGCAGGAGCCGGCCACCCTGGGGAGCTTCAGCGGGCAGCAAGGGGCGAGTGATGTGGCTGAAGCAGCCGAGCGCAGCCGGCTCCTCCTGCTTCTTCTGCTCTGCGGCGGTGGCAGCAGCAGCGACTCTCCTCCCTCCCTCGGCCAAGCCCGAGGGGGATGGGGCAGTGGTGGGCCTCCATCCCCTCCATCCCTGCCCCTTGTTCCCCGGCCGATGACGGTGCTGTGTGCACAGTGTGTGTACTCCGGCCTCCCCCAAACACACCAGCTCTGCCGCACCATTTACTGCTAGAAGAAAAAAAAAACCTTTAAAAATAAAAAAAAATTAAAATCCGAGCCAATCACGCTGATGGGGGTGGGGTTTGCAGGCAGGAGCCAATCGTGTGGGGTGGGGGCGGGGTTTGCAGGTGGGAGCCAATTGCGTGGACTGGGGGGCGGGGTTTGGAGGCCGGCATGGTGGCATAAGACCCTGTCCCGTTTTGCCATCCCAAAAGTCCCATTTTTGTCTGAAGGAAATATGGTCAGCCTAGAGATAATAGTATGTCCTTCAGATGCCCAGAAATATTTTTGCGTCCTTTCTTGGGGATTGCAAAACCCTGACCCTTTCATCTATTGTTTGAAAAAAAAATCTCGCTCTAGAATTGTTAGCTATGTTGGTGATTATATGGTTTATATGTTACATTAGAATGTGTGGCCAAGATAATTTGCCACACCTTATTTACACAATCAGTTTAGTAAAGTGCAAGTATCTTGTGTCAACTGGTTACTCTATTATTTACAATCCATGTATGTAATTTCAAATTTTATTTTTGTCTTGGTATTAGCTATCCTACCAAATTTGTGTCACTGGCAAATTGGATAACCATTTCCTCCATCTCTCCTTCCATGTCATGAATGAAAATATTGAAGAGGAAAGCAGAATTACTCTTAGATTATCTTTTTAAATTAATTTAAATTTTATTTAATTGTTGTATTTTTATTAACTTATTTAGGATGGATGGTTTTATTGTTGAATGTTTATGTAATTGTTTTTGTTTACACACCAAAACAATGGGCTTCTTTTGAGAAGGAAGAACAGTATGTATAATTTCCGTCCTGCTTTTTTCTAGTATGTTGTATGCATATATAAAGGCATTCACACAGTCTAGAATAAAGTAGGGTAAAGTGAGTCAAATGGTCAGCCTGGTTACACATATTCACTAAAGGCAACAAGAGAAGCTTGCATGCACATGTGAGTCAAATTTGCATTGTTCTTCTTCCTACTTGTCATGTAATTTTCTTAAAAATTAGCTTGTACTAAAAATTCTTTTGCTTCTGTAGAAAATACAAAGCATACACTCATATAGGTTTACTCACACTTAATCAAAGCTGAATGGTTCCTTTATTCTATATCAAAGTTTAATTTCCCCTTCTTTAGAAGGGATTTTTCTATATCTTGCAAAACTCCAGACAACCACTTGATAGCATGAAAGGGATATAGAAAACTCCGACTCTGTTGCCATATATTGATCATCTGGATTTTTGCAGCCTAGAATAGGGTAGCCATGGTGTATTATGAAACTGATGCTTTCATGCATTTCTGATTTAGCATTTAGGTTTCAGGGTTATA
This sequence comes from Charina bottae, assembly GCA_023362775.1. Taxonomy (NCBI): domain Eukaryota; kingdom Metazoa; phylum Chordata; class Lepidosauria; order Squamata; family Charinaidae; genus Charina; species Charina bottae. Next base: position 47,202,504 of record JALMGJ010000007.1, on the reverse strand, counting down.
AATGATGAGTCAGTGGTCCACTGAGAGTCAGATGATTAATGAAAAGACTACAGCATTTAATCTACACATTCACTGGTGTGAAAATGTTCAGGTGTCATGTGAAATCCTGATATGAAAATAGAAATTTGAAAAGAGTGAAGTGTGAATCAAGGTGGTGTTGTTGACAACAAAAACTCTAAAGGGACGAAGTATATAAAAGGGTAGGAAAGATGATGTAATTGAATTAAACATCCTTGAAGATGTATAAGGATGATTGCTTCTCCCAAATGTTCTTTCCACATAATCTCTGAATATATTCATTTTTTTTTAGTTTTGGTGCCTGTGTAAGATCATAATGACTAGCCAGCTTATGAGGTAGTCATTGATATGTTTTAGTGAATGTTTAAAAGTGTTTTCCACATACACAGCTGTATACAAGAACTCTACACTGTAAGGGTTTTTGATTGTAGAAATATAGGCAAGACTAAATATTTAATTCATATAGATGTACATTGTTCAGGATCCCCTCCTGATTGTAAACTGGTGGAGATAATACTTACATTCCTCATATTTTCTCCATCCCCAAATGGTGTCCAATCTGTTCATGCATAACTTTTCACACTAAGAAAGCTGACTTCTAGGTTTGAATACTGACAATATTATACACTACCATATTGCTCAAGCTATTTTAGATAGCATTTGTTACAATAGTAGTATCTATTACATCCTTTATTTAAAAATCTGGTAACTTACTTTAAGCCAGAGGGCATGAGAGAAAGTAACTTTCTATTTGGGTGGTTTATAAGTACAGTAACAAAGAATTATTATATTTTAACTTCCCAATGTGACAAAAGGCACATTTCTTACAATAAATGTTTGATTTGAGTTTTGGGTCATGGGGACTGGCTGAGAGAATAATCATACAACACCAGAAAGAGACATCTATACCTGATTCGCAGCAATGGATTGTTGGTATCATCAGCATCTGTTACAAGCCATAGTAACATTTTAGCCTTCTGGAAGGTCATTAAGACCTAGCATTTTCCTTGGGTGTTAGGGCTGGGATGTTAGAGCCTGATGTAAGTGTGTCTGATTTGTAAATTTGTTATGTGCTGCCTTAGTTTTTCCTTATTTGGATTATCTTAACTTTGTTTAGTTATGGAGTTCTTTTAATTATTTTTGTAAATTGGTTGTTAGATGCCCAGAGTTAAAATGGGTGGCCATGTAAAATCTCTAAATAAATAAATACAGTGCTACCAGCATGCTTGTGTCAGTTGTGCTATGCTGTGAGCCACAAATACGTAAATCATATCATTTCTGTTACTTTAGCAATACTATTTCTTTAAGAGAATGAATGTTTGATTTAAACTTTATTCTTTTTAGTTGCAGAAATCATAGCAAACTCCTTATATCTCAAATACAAATCTTATTTGAATCATGAATTAAAGTTCTGCTGCTTTGGTCTCATAAATGTAACAAACACCACCCCTTTGTCTTGTCATGTCTGTTAATCTCTATTCTTTCACTTTTTTTTCCATTTCGATGACTGCATTTTCATTTTGCCTTCTTTAAAATAAAATAATAGGGTTTTTGGTGTCTTTTAGTTCCAGTGCTTCTCACCAGGAGCTCACTGACACCAGATGGTTGACAGAAAGTGATAGCACTTGGTGTAAATCTAACACCAAATGTGTTCTTCCTCCAACCATCAGAGTCTGTGAGAAGAGAGGGAGAACTGATAAAAGTCAATCTGTTTGTAAACAGTATCCAAATAATATTGGAATGCAGAGAAAATAGGAAGTCTAACTTACATTGATTTCCTTTCTGTTCTTACTTTGCATCCTTTCATTTACTGAACTTGCTTCAATCAATCAATCAATTTTTATTTCGGTCATAGACCAGCATACAATTAGTAACATAACCCTAACATAACAGTTACACTAAAATAGAAATAAAATAAATATAAAAAGTCATATTGATAGCATAAAATAAGATAAAGATAAAAATTATTAAGGTAAAATTACAGAAAAAACACTTAAAATTCTAAAAAATCTAAGAAAAATTAGAAGAGATATTGTGGCGTGCTATACAGATTATAGAGCAGTATTTAGCTATGGTCAATGAAGTAAAATCAGATTGGTCTGATAAAAACAGTTTGAGATAAAAAGAATCCGAACGACCTGGATATTTGATAAAAAATTGGGATAATAGTTCCTGGCGAGCATCTGCATAGAGAGGACAATATAAAATGACATGATCCATTGTTTCAATTACTCCTCTGCCACATGGGCACAGTCTTTGATCAAAAGGGATATTTCGATATCCCCCTTCAATAACAGCTGTTGGAAGGGCATTGAATCTAGCCAAGGATAAGGCCCTCCTAAATTTTGGAATTGTTATGCAGCTAAGATATCTAGCTGGTTGGAGAAGATGTGCAGAGTGGCCCAAAAAGATGTTTTTAGGTAAAACGGATAAATCGGATTGTAGCTCTAGATCGATGGCCCGTTGTTTGAGATCAGCTAGTGCACGTTCACAGCCCATGTTCTTACTTTGCATCCTTTCATTTACTGAACTTGCTTCTTCTTGCTCAAACAAACATTGAGATGAGTTGGCCTAGTGCAGTAATTCGCAACCTTTTCCAGCCCTGGCACCATTACATGACCTTGAGAAGCCAGAGAGTAAGAGACTGTGCAAGTCCGATTTTGGAAATAGGAGGCAAAACAAATTTCTTCAGTTGGGGTTATTATTACAAAAATATAAGAATATTTTCTTTGCCACGCAGAGGATATAACCTTTATTTTCCTTATTTCTAGAAATTCTTACTTTTGTTTCTCTAATTTCTATTTTTTTTCTATATTATCTTATATTCTATCTAATTTACAATGTTACTTTCTATATCTCAATTCCATATATATTATTTTTATCCCATCCTATACTTTGCTTTAACCTTTTCCCTCTCCTGGTCTTCAAGCTAATGCCAGCCCTCCCTTAACCCATTTTGCCCCACCATCAGTTGCCGAGCCTAGGGCCATCTGGGTTGCTCCCTTGAGGCACTTGAGCCTCTGGAAGGCTTTCAGTGCTGTGAGGTACTTCAAGCTACCTTCCACAAAGTTCTATTAGCACCCATGTTTTGGGCTGCTTTTTTCATTGGCACCTGAGTCTTTCCAGTGTCAGTGCCCAGGCCTTTTTGGAAAAGAATTAGCAGTGTTCCTGTGCTTTCCTAAACTTGCCATTCTCTTCCTGGCTGTTGATGACCAATTGTGCCAATTCCTGAGCCATAATATGGGATTCCCTTCCTCTGCCAGTGCCTGGGCCTCACTCAAGATGTTGGACAGTGTTGTCCAGGATGCTCTGGTCTGGCTGACATTCTGGCTGCTCTCCTTGTCATCCAAAGCTGTGTCACTCTGCTCAAGTTTTAGGCTTTTAGCCCTTCTGGGGCTAAAGAAGACTTCTCTTCTTCATTCTTCTATTTTCCTCTTCTCCATCACTGCCATTATACTTCCTCTTCAGCCAATTCTCCAAAATTGGTGAAGATGGAACCTTTAAAAAGAATATGGAGAGAGGAGAACATTGACAGGGAGTTATTCTCACATTTTATGCAATATAATCACCATGACATATTTTTTTAAATTAACGTGCCATCAAGTTGGTGTCAATTTTTAGTGACCTCATAGATCAATTTTCTTCATGATGATTTGTCCCTAACATGATCTTTCAGGTCTTCCAATGGTGTACTCATTGCCACTGTAACTGAGTCCATCCACCTTGCTGCTGGTCATCCTTTTCTCTTTCCTTCTACCTTTCTCAGCATTAGAGACTTATCCAGAAAGCAAGGTCTTCACATAATGTGTCCAAAGCAGGATAATTTGAGCCTGGTCATTTGTGCCTCAAGTGAGAACTGTGGGTTGATTTGTTCGGTGATCCATTTATATGTTTTTGGGCTGTCCAACATCAACTTTCAAAAGCATCAATACTTTTCTATCTGGCTTCTTCAAAGTCCAACTTTTGCTTGCATAGCATCATCATCATTGGTGATCACTCGTAGCCGAGTAAGATTGTCTTCCAAAGGTAAAATTTTAACAGTGGATCCGTAAGTGGCTATAAAGGCCAATTCTGGATCCGCACAACCTCCCACAATGAGGGCATAGGTTTCCGGGTGGGAGACGGTCATGATGAGGGTTTGCCTGACGTGCCTTCCTTTTAGCTCTTTTCTCCCTTTCGCCCTGTACTCGTGCTTCTTCAAAGTCCATAGCGCCATTAATAAAGGATGACCTCCAATTGAAACGCTCATGAGTTAGGGCTTCCCAGTTCTCAATGCTGATATTACATTTTTTAAAATTAGCTTTGAGAGTATCTTTGAATCTCTTTTGCTGTCCACCAATATTCCGTTTTCCATTCTTAAGTTGGGAGTAAAGTAGCTGCTTTGGAAGACGATGGTCAGGCATTCGAACAACATGACCGGTCCAGCGAAGTTGATGTTGGATGATCATTGTTTCAATGCTGGTGGTTTTCGCTTCTTCTAATACGCTAACATTAGTCCGCCTATCTTCCCAAGTAATTTGCAGAATTTTTCGGAGGCAGTGTTGATGGAATCTTTCAAGAAGTTGGAGGTGGCGTTTGTAGAGGGTCCATGTTTCACAGGCGTACAGAAGGGTTGGTAGTACAATGGCTTTGTAAACAAGCATTTTGGTCTCCCTGCGAATGTCCCGATCCTCAAATACGCTACGCTTCATTCGGGAGAAAGCTACGCTCGCAGAGCTCAGGTGATGCTGAATTTCAGCGTCGATGTCGGCTTTTGTAGATAGATGGCTGCCGAGATAAGAAAAGTGGTCGACATTTTCTAGTGCCACACCTTTAAGATGGATTGATGGTGCTGCGGAGGGATTGGTTCGAACTTGCTGGTAAAGCACTTTGGTTTTTTTAATGTTAATCGAGAGGCCGAGCTTTTCATATGCTTCTGCAAAGATGTTTAGGATAGTTTGAAGATCTTCTTCGGAGTGTGCACAGACTACGTTATCATCAGCATATTGAAGTTCTATAACAGAAGTTGTAGTTACCTTATTTTTTTCCTTTCAGCCTACTAAGATTAAAAAGCTTTCCATCTGTTTGATATATAATTTCTACACTAGTAGGAAGTTTCTCTTCAACAAGGTGTATAATCATAGCGATGAAGATAGCAAATAAGGTTGGAGCAATAACACATCCCTGTTTAACGCTGGATTCCACTTTAAATGGATTGCTTTGAGAGCCATTGTTATTCAGGATTGTTGCCATCATGTCGTCATGGAGTAGCTGCAAGATGTTCACAAATTTATCAGGGCATCCGATTTTCAGAAGGATGGTCCAGAGAGCAGTACGATTTACAGTATCAAAAGCTTTAGTCAGATCAATAAACGCCATGTACAGAGGGCGGTTTTGCTCCTTGCATTTTTCTGGAAGCTGTCGTGCAGTGAAGATCATATCCACTGTTCCCCTGGAAGGGCGGAAGCCATTTTGCGTTTCAGGGAGGATGTCTTCTGATACAGATAGGAGACGGTTTGCGATGATCTTTGCCAGGATTTTGCCTGCTATGGCTAGAAGGGAGATGCCTCGATAGTTTCCACAGTCTGTTCTATCACCCTTTTTAAAGAGAGTGATAATTATGGCATCCCTAAAGTCTGCTGGAATCTCCTCCCTCATCCAGATTTTTTCGATGAGCTTATGAAGTTGTTGTGTAAGTTCAGGCCCGCCTTCTTTAAAGACTTCAGCAGGAATCCCATCAGGTCCACTAGCTTTGTTATTTTTCATTTGTTTAGTGGCTTTACTGACTTCCTCCAAACTAGGGGGTACTGCAAGCTCATCTCTTATTTGTTTTTGCGGGATTTGCAAGAAGACTTCATCAGCCACAGTAGAGTGACGATTAAGGAGATTGTTGTAGTAATGCTCTTTCCAGTGCAGTGCAATAGACTCTTTGTCCTTTAGATGTTTAGCACCATCTACTGAGCGTAAGGGATTTGTACCATGGTTTGTTGGTCCATAGATGGCCTTTATGGCATTAAAAAAGCCCCGTGCATCATGAGCATCTGCAAAATGTTGGGTTTCTTGGGCTTTTTTTATCCACCATATGTTCTTAAGTTCTCTAGTTCTTCTTTGGACTTCTGCCTTTGCACTGGCGTAGATTTTTTTCTTAACGGCACAGTTAATAACTTTTTGCCATATCTGGAAGGCTTTCCTTTTCTTGTCAATAATATGTTCAATCTCACTATCGTTCTCATCAAACCAGTCCTGATGTCTCTTAGTTTGGTATCCGATAGTTTGTTCACAGGCTGAAATAATAGAAGTCTTCAATTTAACCCAGTGTTCCTCAACATTTTCAGGAAGTTCCATAGGCAGATGTTCCTTGAGAGTTGATTGAAAGCAAGCTCGTTTAATAGAATCTTGAAGGGCCAGTGTATTCATTTTACGCCTTGGTTTTCCTCCTTGGAGCCTACGATGAGGGACAGTCTTTATGGCCATTGTGGATCGAATTAATCAATGGTCTGTCCAGCAGTCATCGGCGCTCGTCATGGCTCTGGTGAGAAGTACATCACGGCGATCTCTAGCACGGACAATTACATAATCTAAAAGATGCCAGTGCTTCGACCGTGGGTGCTTCCAAGATGTTTTAAATTTATTTTTCTGGCGAAAGAGTGTGTTAGTAATGACAAGGTTATGCTCTGCACATTTAGTCAGAAGTAAGATTCCATTCGTGTTGCTGTTGTCAAGTCCTTCTTTCCCAATGATCCCTGGCCACAAATCAAAGTCACGCCCAACTCTTGCATTGAAATCGCCCAGGAGGATAATTTTATCCTCCTTTGGTATCTCTGATAAGATGGTGTCCAGCTGGGTATAAAATTTTTCCTTGATATCCTCATCTGCATCTAGTGTTGGTGCGTAAGCACTTAGGATAGTTGCCTGTTGGTTTTTGGCGAGTTTTATTCGCAGAGTTGAGAGTCGTTCGTTAATCCCAGTGGGAACTTCTGACAAGAGCTTCACAAGGTCGTTTTTGATAGCAAAGCCTACCCCATGTATTCGTCGTTCTTGTTCAGGCAGTCCTTTCCAAAAGAAGGTATAACCTCCTTTTTCTTCCTTCAACTGTCCTTCTCCTGCTCTTCGAATTTCTTGGAGTGCTGCTATATCAATATTAAAACATCTCAGCTCCCTTGCAATAATGGCAATCCTACGTTCAGGTCGTTCACTATCCATATTGTCTTGCAGTGTCTGTATATTCCATGTTCCAAAATTCATGTGTTTTTTACGACCGCTAGATGGTGACCCCACTGGTCGCGGTAATCCAGTCAGGGAGAAAATGAGGCAGACTATGTTTAGGGCACCTTTTCTAGCCCCCTCCCCATATGGGGTGAGCAGAGTGGATCCTAAATAGGGCTGCTCAGTCGTGGATACAGCTGCCGAACTACTCAACTGCCTCGATCCTTGAGTCAGGGCGACTGAATCCGTATCCACCACCCATGTGCTGGTCCATGACTAGGAGCTTCCGGATTTCACAGTCCTGCCCCCGTTGCCATTCGTCAATCTCCATGGGACTTTTGGTTGTTTTGGGTTTGGTGTGGTTGGAAGACGCCTGTGCGTGAATTTGTTTTATGTGTGGAGATCGGTGCACAACGATCAGCACACAACCTTCACAGAAAAAGGCTCTAATCCAATGGCTTGCATAGAGTGTCACAGGGAATAGTGTAGGTATAGATTTAGGTTTTTAAAAATTATTACTTTACTTAGTGATGAGGATACAAATTGAAATCTACCATGTGTAAAAGAAACCTTGAATATTTGGGGAAAGAAGTTATTTATAGAGGCAGCAAAGTTTTATCAAGCAGCCTACTCAAATTATTGACTTAGTGATGAACTTAAGGGGAAAAAAATGGGTGCCTTAACCCTTTAAAATGTTGGCAACTAAGGAAAAAGAAGGCTACAATCTTTGGGAATAAATGGAGCTATAGCTCAAAGGCAGTATATACTACCTGTGGAAGTACCCAGATTCACCTGTGCAACTTCAAAGAGTGTTAGGACAAAGCTCTGAAAATCTAGAGCAGCTTTTCTCAGCCTCTTGACCCTGGAGGAACCCTTGAAATATTTTTCAGGCCTCAGAGAACCCCTGCACATTCAGGCTCAGATATAGGCCAGAAGTTACTAAATTATTATATTTGTTTCATGTGTAGGCCTGTATATATGCATTAACAGTGTTCTTAAACTAAAAACAAAGAATGAAACTTACCTCTTTCATGTGAAGTTGCCCAAATTTGAAATATTTTTTAAAATAAACTGTGATCTCCCAGGGAACCCCTGGTGACCTCTTGTGGAACCCTAGGGTTCCATGGAACCCTAGTTGAGAAGCCCTGATCTAGAGAGACAATACCATATCTAATTCCAATGGTTGTCTGGATTTTTGCAGCCCAGGCATATAGTCCTAAACAGATAAGTCAATGGCTTACAGTTAATGGCTTGAATGAGTTTAACAGCTGTGTTATTGGGGTCACAGGATGCAGAAGAAACCAAAATGGCATTATATAGGAAGGGAAACATTCAAAATGTATATCACATTTAGCAATGAAGGAGTGTTGATCTGATGGTGTTTTTCTGGTGGGAATTGCTACATATTTTTTTTCATTCTGGAGTCCTGTTGTCTTCTAAAATTTGGTTTCAGATTTGCTGTAAAAAATTCCCAAATGTTTTATTGTTGTGGATGCTATTTTATTTCTTGCTTTTGGTTATTGACTGAATACTAAGTCTTCTGTTTTAAATATAAAAGGACTTTATTGTGGGAAGATGTCAGCTTTTCCTAGGCTGTCTGTGAAAGTGGACTTAACCAACTATTCACAAGTTTTATATACTCATCTTGAGACTCACCTCTACCTTTACTGCATAGTTAATATGAGTATTTGTCTTTTTGGGGCCTCCCCCAGATGGATGTAGACATTCATTTACTTTCAGTAGAGACACTGTAGCTCAGCAGTAAAATTGGTGTGTGGGGAGAGCGATTGTAGTGCCTGCTTTCAGAGGTGGGAAAGTGTGTACTTTGAGCCCCTGCATAGACTATCACAGACTGTTTCTTTACTACAATCCAATAATGCTTGTGTTGCAACATCTCTTTATTTCAGAATTAATTCAATATATAATAATATCCTTTTTTTCTTTCAAGATGTCTGACTTCTTACAAGGCTTTTTTCAGCAGAGGTATATCTGGCTTGTAACTAATCAGAGCAAGTAGCTAAGCCATCTTGTTAAACCTTTGAAATAAGTGCATGGTGAAAACTGCAGGCTTTTATTGATTAAAATTCCTGCAGTTTTTTCACTGTAAAAAAGGTAAAGGTTCCCCCCGCACATTTGTGCAGTTGTGTCCGACTCTAGGGGCCGGTGCTCATCTCCGTTTGTTAGCCGAAGAGCCAGCGTTGTCCGAAGACGCTTCCACGGTCATCTGGCCGCATGACGCACGTGGAACGCTGTTACCTACCCACCGAAGTGGTACCTATTAATCTACTTGCATTTACATGCTTTCGAATTGCTAGGTTGGCAAGAGCTGGGGCGAGTGCGGGAGCTCACTCCGTCACGCGGGGCTAGGGATTCGAACCTCCGAACTTGCAATCTTCCGATCGACAAGCCTGGCGTCTTACCTGCTGAGCCACCATGCCCCTTACATTTTAATTGTATTCATACTTAAAACTACCTGGAGGCATAGAATGTAGTTCATAACGTCTTGCTCTGTCTTTCTTTTTCTTACTTGATAGGTCAAGTACAAGCGAGACTTTGAAGAAAGCAAAGGAAGAGGGTTCAGCATTGTAACTGACACACCCGAACTGCAAAGACTGAAAAGGACTCAGGAGCAAATCAGTAATGTATGTGACAATGATAGCACAACAGAAAAAAATGTTACAGAAGTGACCGTGAGTTGGGTGATTGTTTCCAGAACTGAGTTTGTATGGCTGCAGAAATTGGATTATTTGATGCTTTGTGTGCTTGTGCTCCAAATTTTGTTTCACTTAGTAGCACATTGGTGGTGTGTGTTTCCCCTCTCCAAGCAAATTAAAGGTGAAATTACCAATCAAATTTATTGTTAAAAAATGCAAATTAGTATATTTATGGTATATTATGGTATATTAGTATATTTATGGTAAGCTTCAATGCAATGCACTCAAAATATTTTTCTGTTATGAATTAGATACGATAAACATTACAGAACTACTTTACAAATAACTTTAGCTTGCAGAATTACTTTATTTAACAGGAAACATTGGTTTGGATGGAAAGGACTGTGATGGGGGGAAAAAAGTTCTAAGGATTTGGCTGAGGAACTAACAGAAGACTTCTTACCATGAAATACCACAGTGCGTTGGAATTGTACCACACTGAAAAATTTTGTATAAGGAAAATGATGTGTGTCTTAAGGAGGTTGTGCAACAGAACAATGGCTTCAGATCTGAGGATATTGCTCCCATGCAATAGTCTTTTGTTATAAGCTGGAAAACCTTATAGTGAGTGGGAATGCTTTTTGATAGCAATTTGAGCTCTAACCCATTGTAAACAGTATTTTTTGAAAGCAAATCACTGATGATATGATCTGCAAAATAAAAAAGATATAAAACGTAAACAGATGAAAATCCTTTAGAAAGGTTGTAGAGATTTTTAGCTTGACATATGAAAAATAGTATATTCAGATAGATCCTAGCTTCATATTCTCTCTGTTGGGACTTCTTATATTAGAACAACTTTTGATTAACTGAAGACAGGAACACTTAAATAAGATTTACTTATTTTAGGATGTGATTGGAGGAGATAATTGTGTGCTGAAAGCTGGTACTGGATTATGAGGAACTGCTGGGATCCATAAAGTTTTCAGAGTGATTTGGGAGGATATAAAAAGGCTATAGAAGGAACATTGATAGCCATTAGCAATTAGTAACACTAAGGAGTAGGAAAGACAATAAAGGAGTGTATTATACAAATACAGACTGTGATATAAGACCCAGAGCAGTTGTGTGATAATCCCAACCATTATTCAGGAGATGTAGAGTGTGTTTCTTCCTTCTCCCTCCCCTCTCTTTTCTGAGGTAATGGAGGTAAGTTTCAGAATAGTTTGGGAGGATATTAAAAAGATATGTGAGGAAGAGTGATGCTATTAGCAACATTTAAAACTACACTGTTGGATTTAAGAACAACTTCACTTTCAAAAGCCTTCAGAACTCTTTGGCTGGTGCAGTGTACAATGATTCACAGATACCAGTATTAACAATGTTTGATAATTGGAGAATGTTACATCTGCATTAAAGTCTTTTCCTATTAAAAAGATACTGAGGAAACTTGAGAAGAGGCTAGATAAAAATATATCAGGATGAAGTTTATCATATTTATATGCACATGATCAGCAAAACCTGAATATCAAATATGTATAACTAAATAAGCAGTGGCCCTGGAATTCAGTAGGTACAGGGACATTTGAAGAAGAAATTCCTAGCAGCAGGATCAAAGACTTGATAGAGTTCTGTTGTCATGGTAGTAAAAAACTCAATGTCTTATATGGATTGCTCTAAGAGTATTAAATAAATTAACTGCTTTTCCTAATGACCAGTTTTGGACATTTTAGTTCACCTTCCATGGTTGAATGAACATTTTAAATTGCCTGTGCATTTTCCAATTTGTGTAGTGTAGTTTGAAATGCTCATAAATTATTGTATTTTCAATATTTCAGGTCAAAATATTAATATTTTTTTTGGCCTGGGGAGTATGCTGCTTTGGCTTCCAAAGAGTCTGCCTATGGTGTTCATTCAAGAGTACAACAAACTGCACTTGCCTTGTTTATGATCAGAAACATTATTTTTGCCTTGTTACTTATAATTTTCAGCATGCTGGATATTTTCACAGTAAAAATAATTCACCGTTTAGCTTTTTTTATGTTTCAGAAGGTTATAATGAGCACCCACAGTGGAAAATAGGTATAAGAAAATGAATATAATTATATTTTAAAATACAGTATGAAGTGAAATCCTGTGAAATAATTAACTAATTTGTGACCCCAGTAAGAGATTTTAAATGATATTTAAAAAAGCACATGGGAAAACCTCTTGGCAACATAGCCATAGTATATATTTATTTTAAATGTTATGTGCATATAAATGTTTCCATGACTATTTCATAATTCTATTGGTTTGGTACCATGTAGTGCTATTAGTCAAGAGAAGACAGCAGTTTGCTTATGTTTTCTGATTGGAGGAAGTAGCAGAACTGCACTTATTAAGGTAAGTGAGTTTTCTCCTTGCTAACCATACAGGTTTTAGTATCAAGAAACATCATTCAGGAACTTAACATACCTACTTTCATTTTATGAATATTTTCAAGCCCTGTTGTTGAATAGTTTCTTAGAATTAATGCTCAATAGTTTGGGTGTTAGTGGGTATTTTTTTCTGGTCATTAACTATACCCATATGTATTTGTATTAATGCTGTTCATTGCAGAAATGTATATGTTCAAGGCTTTACATTGATATAGGTTTATAATGAAATGCATACTGATAAAGAGATATATTACTTTAAAAATAAATAAGTTTGATAAATGATAAATTACAGTAGTGAGATAGCCATATTTATCTGTAGTAACAAAAATAACACATACAGATGTAAAGCTAAACCATATATGAAAGAATTTAGCTTCATTCTGGGCTTGTGGACTTTACCCAACCCCTTGCTTCTGCCGTGTGGCTAAGAAAAAATTGGAAATGTTTGATTTCATTTTTAGTTTACTACAATTTATTGTTTGGTGCTAAGTGAGAATCAGTTTAGCTTAATACAAGCCACTTACATAATCCATCATTTCATGTTGGCTTACTTTAAAGTAACAATTGCGGGTTTTCTCGCGCCCAGCGGGCTTCCCCATGAGGCCAGAGGCCAAGGAACACACCAACACGCGGTTTCCTCGGGATGGGATCGCCCCGAGCAGTCTCGTGACATCCCTTTTATTTGGCACAGAAACAGGCAGGCTTACAGGCGTCGCGTGATATAATGCTCCAATGGCAAGTTTACACATACCCTTTGTGCACCTGGCACGCGTTAGTTGCGCCCGGCACTCAAGCGGCTTCGTTCGCGCCTTTTCTGTAAGCGAGCGGCGGCTGCTTCTCCGCGCGCCCTGCAGCTTGGCTGGGTGTTTGACAAGCTTGCGCCTGCCAGCTGATCCGGCAGAGGGCGGCCCCCTCCCCACTCCGGCTGGCGTGCTCCAGCCTCGCGGAGAAAAAGCCACGCCTCTCCTAATGATTCCGGCATCTCCTCCTTTTTTATTTTGTTTACGCAGCTAGGCCTATTGCGGTGGCCTGGTACCTAGCGTCCCTTTCGTTACAAACATGCTGAAGCGTGACAGAAGTTCTAAGCAAAATCACTATCCTCTCCAGATAGGTAGTTCAGGGGCTCTTTCGCACTCTGCAGCAGTGCCCGGTGTTCTTGTAGGGCGAGGGAGATTTGTGCTCCCTGTTTCTGCATGATTCCCTCAATTGTGCTATGTATCATGTTTCTGAGCAAAGGGATAAGGCAGGGCAATATCAGTAAACCCAACACTATCATACCTCCTATTAGGAGAGCTTGCTTCCAGTTGCGGAAGAGCCCCCCTAAGAACCCTTCGTCATCCAGGAGGCCAGTCCAGCTTTGGACCGGAACATGGACCACCTTCCGCAGATCCGCCGTGAGATCTGCCACCACCTTTCCGGTCTCATCTATCTGCAGGCAACAGTTGGTCAAGTTGAATTTTCCACATACCCCCCCTTCTTTGGCCAGCAGATAGTCCAGGGCCAGCCTGTTTTGATAGACAGCAGTGCGCAATTTATCTTGCGCCTTTGCTAGGACATTTAGCGCAGTGTCAATCCGGCGGCCGGCTATTTCCATGACGGCCTGTAACCGGATGAGACGGTTGAGCAAGTAAATGGGCGTCCTATATCCCCACGAGCCATCTTCTGCCCAGGTGGCGGGGTCATAGTAAGCAATGATACGCTCAGGGGGCCATTCATTGTCCTTCCAAGTTCCTGTCGAGATGCCACCCAAACCATTACTCAAGGATCTTTTTTCCCTGTTTACTTGCCAATTATCGTACACCGGAACCCCTAATGTCTGTTTGGCCCTGAGGGGGAGGAGAAAGAAGGAAGGTTTGATCCATCCCAGGATGCATGAGCCGCTCCACCCAGCCGGAAGGAACTCATAGGCCATGTTCCCACAAATCCAGTACATGCCGTTAGGCGCTACCCAGTTGGTAGTGCTGGAATTTAAAAAGGGCAGAGCGCTGGCATTAAACTGGGCAGGCTCAGACATATTTCCTGCCGCTGTCCAGACCCCCTGCAGCCCCTGCCCTCTGCACAACAGATCGCCCACTGGATGGGAACCGTTTTGGTAAAAGCAATGATTCCCAACGATGTTGGTGGTTAAGGTCCAAGTGGTACCTCGGGCATTAACTCGACTGGTAATGTTCCCATGTTCAGTTAAGTTGTTAAACTCCTCTGGATCAGCCTCCAGGGCTTCCCAGGGCCACTGTTCTCCCATGTTGGTGCCACCGCAAACAAAACAATTCGTCACACCAACCGTCAGAGCTACTTGAGTGGCAAACTCAAGAAACAGGTTTCTGGCCACCGGGGACACAATGGGCTTAGCATTAGTTTCCAGTTCAGCTAATGTATCATATACTGACCATTCAATGCGTTTGACCAGGTGTGGAGAGAACAACCGTTGTTCAATAGTGATGTATGTTTTGGGATCTTGCCCGGAACTGTCGATACCAAAGCCAAGGAAGAACATGTGATTGGTCTTCTCTGTGTCCAACTCCCATACCAAGCTAACGTTGTTGCCTTTTTCCTTCCGGAATTGGTTGACGTTTGGACAGCCGTCATAGCCCCCCCCCCGGTATAATCACATACCCACCCCCATGAGAGACAAGGGGGGTGTAACCAAGTGAGGCCATTTTTACTCAAGACGTAGTCTGGGGCAGTCCCTCCTCCATCACCGTGGATGGTCTTGGTGGCACAGAGATACTTATGATTGTGCTTGTAAGTCTCGCGCCATGACCCACAACCCCATTTTGTCAAAGTTCCGGCGAATTTTTCAAGGACGGTGCAGCTGTCGAATTCTAGCCTGATCCGGGGTTTGGTCATGTCGAAGGTGGAGTTGGAGCAAATTCTGACAGGGGGGTACAGGTAGTTCCCCTGGCTGTAAGGGTATTTCGGCAAGCCTGCATAAAGATCCACCTGCCAATATTGGACCACACCAGGTCCGAAACAATGAAAGGTGGTCGTTTGCTGCTGACGCTCTGTGCATATACTGTACTGCGTGCCATTAAGAATACATGGCGCGGCCGAGTCGGTGCATGAGGCAGGCTTCGTAGTTGAATAGATCAGAGTCACAGTAGTTATAGTTCCTTTCTTGACCTGGGAAATGCAGCGCGTACAATTGCGGTTGTTCTCTGGAGGGGCGACGGTGACGAAGCTTGCAGCGGGGACTCCGAAGCCCATGGCAGTGAGGATAAGTATGATTCCAGCTCCTCCCATGTTAGAAATGGCGTCGTCACAGATCCGGCAGGGTCAGGGGCAAGAACGGCAGAAGATAGGATCGGAGGGACGAGGTCCTTTAGGTTGCTGCCGGTGGGGGGTGAAGCTGCCGGGAATATGGGCGGACGCAGCGGGCCGGGACCCAGATGACCTTGTCGTTATAATCCACTGCCGCGTAGCCACAGCCCCACGTAATAAGCTTGGCAGGGCCGATCCACGAAGGATCCGGGAGTTGTCGGAAATATACAGGTGGGCGCACCGGGGGGGAAGCCACTGTTGGAAAATGGCGAGAGGCAGCCGTTGATGGAGGGTCGCCGGTCAGGTTCAAAAAGTTTAATGAAAAAAGACACAAGTTCAGGGTGTTTTGCACTGTCGGGAGGCCAGGGGCAATTTTCCCCTTTTCATTTAAAAAACGGAGAAGAGCTGCCTTAAGTGTTTGGTTGGCACGCTCGACCAGGGCCTGACCCTGGCTGTTATAAGGGATGCCGAATTTGTGAACCACCGACCATTTTGTGCAAAAGGTCACGAAGGCACTGCTAGTGTAGGCAGGGCCGTTGTCGGTCTTCAGCTCTTTGGGGCGTCCCAGCGATGCAAAGGAGCAAATGCAGTGGTTGATGACATGTTTCGTGGCCTCACCCCTCTGGGGGGAGGCCATAATGAAACCAGAGAAGGTGTCAATGGAAACATGAAGATGTTTCCATGGGGCAAAAGGAGGGAATTGAGTCACGTCCATCTGCCAAATATGACAGCAGTCCAAGCCCCGGGGGTTAACCCCCAGGGGGACAGTGGGGGACTGTTTGCTGCACGTCGGACATTGCTGAATGATGGCAGCAGCCTCTAAGGCAGAGAGCTTAAATTCACGCATGAGGGCCTTTTTGTTTTGATGGAAATAGGAGTGACTATCCCAGGGACTGGGAAAGGCCAGTGTCAAAAGAGTCGAAGACGCCGCGGCGTCCGCGCGGTCATTCCCCTCCTGTAGGGGGCCAGGGAAAGGCTGATGACTGCGGATGTGGGCGACGAAAAATGGGTGGCGCCTGCGGTTGACGAGCTGTTGGAGATCCAAAAACAGGGAAAGCAGGTCCGGGGACAAATTCGGGGACAAATAGGAGTCAAAAATGGTCTGAACAATTTGGACCACATACAAGCTGTCCAAAATGAGATTGAAGGGACAGTGTTGGAACTGGGAAAAAGCCAACGTGGCGGCCACAAGTTCGGACCGCTGGGCTGAAACTTGTGGCGGCGTGAGGAGCTGGTGCCAGCGGCCAGCAGTGTTCCATACACAAGCGCCACGGCTCTTGCTGCCATCGGCAAATGCTGTGACCGCCCCCAAGATGGGGCGGGTGGCGCACGGAGAGTGCCACTGAAAAGGAACAGTTCTTACCAAAAAAAGGCGAGGGTCAGTGGGTGGGTGACAAGAGATAGCACCGGGCCAGTCAGCAAGCGCCAACTGGAGCGCCTCCGAGGAGGCGTAAAGATTTTCCCAGGCTATGAGGGAGAAAGGGACATAAAGCACAGACAAATCAATGCCAGCGAGAGCTTTGGCCCTAAAGCGAGATTTCGTGATAAGCTGAGCAAAAAGCACGTGTTTTTGCGAAATAGTCACCTTAGGGGTGTTAGGCAGGTGAACCCACTCTGCTATGAGGAGCTGCTTAGGGGACGACTTTTGGGCCAGCGCAGCGGTGGGCAAGTGCGGGGTATTGAGGAGCACAAGGGCAAATGGAGTGTTGGGCAGAACATGATCCACCCATACCCCTTGAAGGGCCTGATTCACTAGGTCACAGACGTTGAGCTGCTGGCTCGTCAACACAATCTTGTCCCCCGGCTGCGATCCCTGAGTGAGGGCCGCAAAGAGCGGAGCAAGCTGGGATGTGGTAAGGCCCATATAAGGGCGTGCCCAATTAATAGAGCCCAGATATTGTTGGAGTTGAACCAAGCTCGGCCGGGTGGGCAAGGCCAAGCGAGACATCTGTGGCTCAGAGCGAGCAGCCAGAAGCTTGTGACCAAGATAGGAGAAAGGATGGTGAACCTGGATCTTCTCAGGAGCCACGTAAAACCCATGTTTCTGAAAAATAGAGGTTAGGGCAGGAAGAGTGGCCGCAACTGTGCCAAAATGTCATCCATGTAGTGATAGATGACAAAAGAAGGAAATTGGTCACGGAACGGTTGCAGAACTTTGTCCACCACATATTGGCACATAGTGGGACTGTTTAGCATGCCCTGAGGCAGCACGGTCCACTGGTATCTGGCCGCAGGCCTAGAGTTGTTAAATTCCGGGACCGTGAAGGCGAATAATTGCCGATCGTCAGGGTGAAGGGGAATGGAGAAGAAGGCGTCCTTCAAGTCAATTATCATGAGATCCCAATCTTTGGGAAGCATGTTCGGATTTGGGAGGCCACATTGAAGTGCCCCCATGGGGCGAATGATAGCGTTGACGGCCCTCAGGTCGTGCAAAAATCTCCATTTTCCCGATTTCTTTTTTATCACAAAAACAGGGGAGTTGTAGGGGCTCAAAGAGGATTCAATGCGTTTTTGCTGTAGCTGCTCATGGACTAGTTCCCTAAGAGCGGTCAGCTTTTCAGATGTCAGCGGCCACTGGTCCACCCAGACAGGCGCCGGGGAGGTCAGGACCAATTTTAGAAGAAAGGTCATACTAATTCAGGGTGAGCTTCGCATCAAATTGGCGCATGAGGTCCCGTCCCCACAAATTGACATGCAGTGGGAGGACGATCGGTTTAATGTGCGCAGTGACTGAAGATTCAGAGGTGGTAACCGGAAGCCAGTGCCTGCTCATGCGGGCGTGCTGAACCCCGCCCACGCCTCGCACTGATGGTGTGCTGTCGGTCTGCCACTCGGAGGGCCACTCCTCTTCCCTTATAACGGACACATCAGCTCCGGTATCTAAAATACCAAAGGAGTGGCCGTTTACTTGGAAGGTTAGAGAAGGGCGGGAGTGCTGGATGTTTTGCTCAACCGTCAAAAGTTGGGTTAGGGGCGGGACTGGGACACCGGTTGCTACCACCATTCCCTCAGGGACCCGCAAGGAAGAGGTATTAGGGGTGAAGACAAGCGCCACAGTGGTAAAGTCAGCGGAGTCTTTCAAGAATGGCGCGGCTATGACACCCTGGATGATAAAATCATGGTGGGGGAACACCAAGATAGGAGTGTCGAAACCGGGAGGAAACGGAACAGCCGGGTGGATGGGGAGAAAATAGGAAAGGCCTGGCAGACCGGTGACAATAGTCTCTGAAGCAACAAAGATAAAATGATGAAGTTCAGCCTTAGGGGCGGGGCTAGCTGATGGCCCCGTTTCTAGTTTCCCGCCTGTGGCTGTTGAGGAATATCGGCAACTGGCGGGTTCGAACGGCATTGGTTGGCCCAGTGGAAGCCCTTTTTACATCGGGGGCACACCGTTTTTGGTTTAGAGAAGGTGCCCACTTGCCTATGAGCGCCACCGCCTGGGGCGTGGCACTGGCTTTTGAAATGTCCGGGCTTGCCACAGTTAAAACAATTTCCGAATTTGGGGTCCTGGCGGCCCTCTGCCTTTTGCAGGGCCATCACCAGCGCCTCCATATTGTAGGCGTTAGTGCCCACAATACGGCAGGCCTGGATGTAATCTGCCAGTCCTGCATCGGGTTTGCTAAGCAAAGGTTGGAGAACGCGCTTGCAATCCTCATTGGCATTTTCAAAGGCAAGTTTCTTAAGCAGTTCCTCCTGGGCTATACTATTAGTAATTTCACGGGAGATGGCCTTTTGTAATTGATCAATGAAATCGCCAAATGGCTGGTTGGGGCCCTGGAAAATTTTGACAAATGAGCCCTTCGTTCCCCTTTGGGCATCATCAACCTTTTTTAGAGCAGTTTGCGCCGCCAGAGCGGAATGAGCCAAATAGAAAGGATCCAGGGCTATCTGAGGGGGGGTGGTTGTGAAAGCTCCATTGCCTGTCAATTGGTCTACAATGGGTGGATTGTTACCCCTCCACATGAGAACCACCCTGTGGCATTCTTTTTTCCATTCAGATTCCCACACCACATATTGGGAAGATGTCAAAATCATATGGAATAGCCTTTTCCAATCTTCTGGTATCATATGAAAAGAAGAGGCCAAGTTAGTTATCAAGCCCAGTGTGTAATGGCTAGATATGCCGTAGGAAGAGGCGGCTTGTTTAATCTCTCTAATTATCTTGATGGGGACAGTTGCATAAGAGCGATTTCCTGTCGCAGGGTCAATAAGGACAGGCGCGCAAAACTGGTATTCGTCCGGATCTAGTTCCCCTTTTTGATACGCATCAGCTAACGCCTTAGAAATGGTGCCGGCTGGGGAACAAGTCTCTGGAGGAGATGGCGCACTCGGAAGAGAGTCAGGTTCCGCGTGGAAAACTGCGGAGGTATCCGGTCGCTCCCTGGCCTGTTCCACCAGTGGCTTGGCGGACTTATCAGGCCCGTAGGGAGGGGGAGGGTCAGCCCCTTTTTCCGGAAAAAGTCTCCTGTAATTTTAAGACATTCATAAACGGCCCGCCATGTAGTCAAAATTCTAGGCGGGGCGCGCGGAGACTCATAAAAATATTTTCCTAATTTAGTCCAAATTGGTAATTTTAGCGACCCTTTTTCTGGATAGATTGGACAATTTTGGTAAATATATTTTAAAAGTTCAATGAGATCCTTTTTCGAGGGAGGGTTTAAGGTGGCCCCCTCCCTTCTAAGCGTAGAAATTGACTTGAACAATTCCCTAAGTTTGGTGAGGTGCGCGACCTGAGGCTTAGAGAATTCTGCCCCCATACTCACGATGAGGGGTGCTTCGCCTGCAGACGGCGACCGGCCCCGGGTTGCAGTAGACTGTGTCGTCGAGTGAGTACGGGGGGACCAAGGGACGTGAGAGGGAATGCCAATCAATCACGTCGGGGTCACCAGTTGCGGGTTTTCTCGCGCCCAGCGGGCTTCCCCATGAGGCCAGAGGCCAAGGAACACACCAACACGCGGTTTCCTCGGGATGTGATCGCCCCGAGCAGTCTCGTGACGTCCCTTTTATTTGGCACAGAAACAGGCAGGCTTACAGGCGTCGCGTGATATAATGCTCCAATGGCAAGTTTACACATACCCTTTGTGCACCCGGCACGCGTTAGTTGCGCCCGGCACTCAAGCGGCTTCGTTCGCGCCTTTTCTGTAAGCGAGCGGCGGCTGCTTCTCCGCGCGCCCTGCAGCTTGGCTGGGTTTTTGACAAGCTTGCGCCTGCCAGCTGATCCGGCAGAGGGCGGCCCCCTCCCCACTCTGGCTGGCGTGCTCCAGCCTCGCGGAGAAAAAGCCACGCCTCTCCTAATGATTCCGGCAAACAATAGTTGTAAGTTTATGAAGAATAATAATCTGTAGTTAAAGGTAAAGTTTCCCCCCGCACATTTGTGCAGTCGTGTCCGACTCTAGGGGCCGGTGCTCATCTCCGTTTGTTAGCTGAAGAGCCAGCATTGTCCGAAGACGCTTCCACGGTCATGTGGCTGGCATGACACACGCGGAATGCTGTTACCTTCCCACCAAAGTGGTACCTATTCATCTACTTGCATTTGCATGCTTTCGAATTGCTAGGTTGGCAAGCGCTGGGGCGAGTGCGGGAGCTCACTCCGCCACGCGGGGCTAGGGATTCGAACCTCCGAACTTGCGATCTTCTGATCGACAAGCCTGGCTTCTTACCCGCTGAGCCACCACACCCCCTCTGTAGTTAAGTGTTTCTACATTCTTTGTCCACATGGCTGGTAGCAGAGTTGATGGGGAAAGGGAGAGTCCAACCATGCAGTAGTTTTATTGCGACGAAGTCAGCAAACACTAACATTTTCACTATGTATTATAGCCCCTTTCTTTGAGTCCAAAGATGGTTGCAACTAGGTCTTAGTGTGAGGTTTTCAAACTGGGTTTTGTGGAATCCTAGGGTTCTGTGAGGGTTCTGTGGGACTTAGTTCCTTGCAGGAAGTTTTTTTTTCTCCTTAGCCTCTTGCAGAGAGGTCCCCCTTCCCCTTAATCTCTTTGGAGAATTTTTGTTCCTTAGAAGGGTTTTAAATGGGGCTAAGGGAAAAAACTTCCAACGTATTTAGCTCTCCGTTCCTGTCATGATGCTACTCTTCAGAGCATCCGTAGGAATTTTTCTAGGGTACAGCAAAAGGGGTGGGGCTTGTCAGTTGACATTCAGAAGTTCTGCCCCTCTTGATTGGGATTCCAGGATTTTGCTTTTAACAAAGAGCCTGAAAAAGTTTGAAACCCCCTGGTCTGGTAGATCATGAAAAACTATACATAAAAACTGTAGTAAAACAATTTCTATGGATCATGGTTTCATTTTTTGCTTGCAAATTTATTTTGTGTGTGCATAGTTCACTTTTATGTAATATAATTGAAGTTTAATCCTGGTTATCAGATAATTATGTATGTATTTTATTTAGTATATATCATGCCTTTTTGCTCAAGTAAATATTCAAGGCAGCTAAAGTAAAGGTAAAGGTTTCCCCTGCACAGTCATGTCCAACTCTAGGGGGCGGTGCTCATCTCCGTTTCTTAGCCGAAGAGCCAGCGCTGTCTGAAGATGCTTCCGCAGTCATGTGGCTGGCATGACAAGCACGGAACGCTGTTACCATCCCACCGAAGTGGTACCTATTTATCTACCTGCATTTGCATACTTTCGAATTGCTAGGTTGGCAAGAGCTGGGGCGAGTGCGGGAGCTCACTCCGTCACGCGGGGCTAGGGTCTCGAACCACCGACCTTCTGATAGACAAGCCAGGCATCTTAACCACTGAAAAAATACAAGATAGAAAAAGTAAATAAATTTATTGATTGATTAGATTTATTACCAGCCACCACCCCAAGCCACTCAGCAGTTTACTTTAATAAAACGTAGGAAATAGAATTAAAATTAATTCTAACATTTAAAAGCCTGGTAAAATAAATGCACTTCTATAGATTTTCGCAAGGCCAAGAGAGCATAATCTCCCTCCCTCTGCTCCTCCCTGCCAAGTGCAGGAATTCAGTCCAGAACCCTCTTCCATGTAGTAGTTAGATGAATCTCTGACAATGGGGGCTTCTTCAGAAAGGCCTCACATGGGGTTGCCAGATATCTGAACAGACAAAGGAGGACACTCTCAGCCTTCCCAGGTAGACCAGACAGGAAACACAACCAGATGAGCTAATTCCACTTTATTGTAAGGCTACATTAACATAATCTTGCAAGTCTGAAAGTACAAATCTCCCACTGTCTCTTTTTACAGCCTGAGGGTTAGGGAGGATCCTTTCTGAGTTTCTTTCTGTGCCTATTATGCAGCTGGGGGCTCCCCCGACTTTTATCTGTTATTCCCTAGGCAGCATTTCCCCCCCCCCCCCCGTCTCCCAAGGTCATTCCCACATACCATTACAGATACAGACTATTGGAAAAGAGGACAAATGGGAGGAGGGAAAGAACATGCTGTATCACTTTCTTGGCATCTGCCTACATGTATATGAAATTCCTTTTTCCAGCATCAGGAAGACTGGTTTTTCAATTGCAATATTTTTTCAACAAATCTTTATTTTCAAGAACATATGCTAGCAATAATACAGAATAGACGATGATGTGCTTTCCAAATTTCATCATAGAAGTCATCATCACTCATGTGACCTACAGACTACAATGATCATAGATTTGAAGGGGTTGGATTGAAGCCGATTGCTGGAATCGGGAAATAAATTAAATAACATAAATCTTGGCTGTCAAATCTGTTGACGGATGAGGGAAAGAAAGAAGCAGACAATTTACAAGGTCACAATATATGAAAGTTTGAATGACTACTGTTGTGAAAACAGTCCAATTTTTTAAAAACAAAACAAGACACTGAAAAAGCCAGACAATATTTGACTTTAAGGCTGTGCCTGCGAGACAGAGGATATGAGGACAAAAAGGAGGACATTTCCTCCTTTTGCTGTGTCGGGGCAAGCAGATGGAGCGGCCTGCTTCTCTCCTAGGCACCAGCGATCCACGTACTATGCAGTAAATAGACTCCAAACAGAAGTTATATCAAATATCCTATTTACTTATATACATACGTATTTACAGATCACTTCCACACAGGTAACAAATGATAAACCAACGATACAGCATACACGAGGTAGAATGAGAATAAATGAGAAGAATGAATTACAGGACATCTCTGTATTTATATATAAACTGACCAATCACCTTATAGGTCACTCTCATTATTCACCACACCCAACTTAACTCTTAGCACCTGTTGTATGTGTCATACACTGACACATCATCACTACAACAATGGCTGCTAATTGGGTGACTCTGCAGAATATTTCCCCTTTCACCTAAATATCAAGCCTCACTGTATAATTTATATCTAGCTGTAAATTCCTGGGTATATCAAACCCCAACATGCTGGATGTCTGGTAACCTAGCTTCACCTGCAGATCTTAATGGCTAGACAGGTTCATAAAGCAAGATGCGGTCTCTCAGACAGTTACTCTGTAAGCCATTTGAGGACTTTAAATAATAATACAACAATAAATTGTGCCTGGTAAGCAACTGGTAACCAGTGCAGATCTTCCTGTAAGTTTCATGTGATTTATTTCACTTCTTTCTCCCAAATCTTTGCCTTCAATATTTTGGGGGGTGCTTTAGTATTTTCTCTTGGTGTGATTTTTTAAAAAAACTAATCCAAATTAATTGTAAAAATAAAATGTAATTTGTAGAGAAATAGCATGGGCAATTTTCATAGCTCCTTTGTACAATTACTAATATAACAAAATGTATGGTTTACTGATGGTCATGCACTCTGTATTGTACTGATTTAATTCCAGGTCCCAAATGTAAAGGAGTGCTAAAATGAAGGTTTGGCACATTTGTGGTACCTGTGTACTTGCTCAAACAAATGTGTTTTGTTATAGATAAATAGCTTGCATGGAGAATTGGCAAGTGAAGATGTTAAAATAGAGGCCTGTAGTTACCCTAGTAGACTACATTATTTAAGAGGGCAGTTCTATGTTTCATTACCCAGGATTAACCTGAATGAATTCAGTGGAATTTAATTCTGGCTAAACATCTACTGTATATACATGTACTCTAAAGGTATTTCTTACATTCTGATTTCTTAAATTTTTAAATAATGGGACTGTGCACTGCTTTTGATTAGATTTAGGAGAGGTATATCAGAACATGTGGAAGCTCAAGTACAGCAACTACGTGCAACTTACTAAAGCAGCAGATTGCATGGTTGCAGAAGAACAGAATGTATGCGACATCTCTTTCCTATTAAATTGAGTCAGTGAAATCTTTTACTTGCATTCTTGTATGGGCAGACATGCTTCTTAGTTTTTATTTAATATTGGATTTTGAAGTAAACATATATAACTTTGTTATTTATTTGTTCATTTATTTATTTTTTAAATAGATTTATATGGTTGCCCATAAAAATATGACTATGGGCAGCTAAGAATATGAAAAATGATAAAAACATATATAAATAAACATAAAACACACAGCAGCTGGATAAATTATAAAAACAACAATCAGCATTCAACATAACCAGGAGATGGGCTCCATCACACACCCAGGGCCCCAGGCTCAAGGGTAGAGCCAAGTATGTTGGGTGATAAATCAAGTCCCTAGTCTTGAAACATCCTTATGCACCAGCAGTTACGGTGAAACCTGTGGCCTTGGATTAAGTAAGGAAGGAAAATGAGAATTTGAAAGTCTTACGTTGTCATGTTAATTATTCTGTTAATCTCTGTGCAACAATTCAGGAATAATTCAGAAAAGGTGCTTTGTAGCATACGTGGAAGCAAACATAGCACCTGTCTGCAACTCTTTAAAGTAGCTGCATCTTTCTCCAAAATTGCATGGCTGCAGGCAAGCACTACACTTCTGCCCTCTGTATGCTCCAAAACCCTGAATATTCTCCTAACTTTATAAAATAAAATTTCATGCCTGTTTGTTTCATATTAGGACCGAAAGGTTTAATACTGGGGTGTGTGCAAAATGGAAAAAATATTATTTTGAACCTGGAACAAAACATAGCTTTCTGAAAGTTTGGCTGAATGATTTTAGTTTTTCTTCCCTCCTTCCCTTATGCTGCCCCCAGTGTATGACCTGTGCCCCTATTCTTCACTGCAATGGGCTTAGTGCTAAGAAACAGGCTTCCAGTGCAACACATCTGACCAGCCTGCCATCGCCCAATTTTCCTAGTGTCTTCCTTCCTTCCTTCCTTCCTTCCTTCCTTCCTTCCTTCCTTCCTTCCTTCCTTCCTTCCGACCATAGTTGTTGCTAATAGCTTTTTCTTGCTCCTCCCTCCCAATAAATTATGCCAGATCAACCACATTTTAATCTACCTGGAACAAAACAGCTGTGTTTCATTCATTCAATCTGCAACACATATTTTGGTTTGGGCATGGACTAGCCCCCAAATGTTTTTTATATTCCTCATTCAATATATTTAATTGGCAAATTAATGAAGTCCAATCTCTTTCTTTCTCTCCCTCTAATGGTATGCTGTAAAAAATATTAGCTAAAAGATTATTACTAGAAAGATATAAGTGATAGGCCTGCCCACTTGGTTACGTATTTGTTTGTATGAATGTTTCCAGCTATTTTATTATTTATAATTTTTGAAGTATTCTATTTGGCTAGCAATGCCAGTCAGTTAGCATTCATACAGGGCTTTGAAAGTACTTTGATGTAAAGCAAAGGAGGCTGCTTGAACATGAACAGGGAATGAAGTAAATATGGATTGCATTCTCTGTCAGTTGTCAAGGTTGCCATAGTGAAAAGAGAGTATTACTGTGTATTACTTGCTTAAAATTGTTGGGGTCATTAAGCTATCAGAATTGTTGTTCAAATCAACTTTAAAATAAAAAAAGAAAAGAGGTGAAGTTTGTAGAATATTTCTTTCTCTAAGAACCCTTCATCTGTAGACAGGATTGCCCTCTGACCTACTTGTTAATTATCACTATCCCACTTTCTTCCTCTCCAAGGTCAGAAAAGTTTATATTTGAGGAACATAATGGATCAAGGGGGGAGATGAGGATAGAGAAGGTAAAATTGTTTTTCATCAGCTGCTGACTAGCTACGTTTGCCTTGACCTCGGAGTTATTTATTGCATTTTTATGATTCTTCATCTGCCTGGTGGCTAGAAAAGCATATCTGTTCTGTTAAAACATTGAAATAGAGATGAATAATATTTGATAACTTGCCATTCTACTTCAAATAGAATTTGACTATGCCTGTTTTTGTTTGTTCATTTATTTATTAACCCAGTGCTAGTCTTGATTCCTGACACATTTTTGAAGCAGGACTGAATTCTTTTATCATCCTGACAGCAGTGAGATTTAAGGCTGATGCAAGATGTAATATAATACAGTGCAATGTACATTAATCAACAAGAATGTTGTTAAAGAGAAAAGTGAGTTTCCTTAAAGGAGAACTGAGCCTACTATAAATCTATTACAACAAAATAACTTAAAATGGAGAGATTCTGTTTTCTTGTGAAGAAATTGTATTTTTTGCAGTGTCGATATTCAAATATTAGTCTTAGTGATAAGTTGAATGGGGCATATCTGTACTAACAATAAGATGCATTCAGTCCTCTCTCACCCTCAGAGATTTTCATCTATAAAACAGAACTATCACAAGGCCTGCTTAGTCTCTTGGTTAGACACTCTCTAGCCATATTAGCACCCTCTTTTGTGTATTTTGTGTACTCAGCCATATTCCTCTTGAAGCCTAAGATGACGTGAAATCAAGAATGATGATGAGTTTCTTTAGGAAAAAAAACCCTCACTTCCTCCCTCTCTAGGTCCTCTTGGTTTTAATTCCATAGTGTGGTAAGTTAATGTTTGACTTACAGTGGAATTCAGTTCTATTTGTTGAGGCCCCGTCCCTTTTTTTTGGGAGAGCTCTATTTTTCTAACTGGCTTTCTTGAAAAATTGAGCCAGGTGTGTCAACAATTCTTTATTCTTACTTAAGATTAGGATTTAGCTACAAGTCTTATTCTTAATTTTTAAAATAACAACTGATTAAAGTACAAAGAGTTGCCTTAAATTGAGTTGTACTAATATAGCCCAGCTTCCTTCATCTGCTGCCTTCCACTGTGTTGAGTATACCTCCAATCATCCCCAGCCAGCATGGAATTCACCTTTGGAGCAAATTGGGCTTGGGAAGTGCTGATATGGACAATACTCAGATAAGAGTTCTCCAGGATTCAGGGCACAGAACTGGCTCCCAGCCTTGTTAATATTATTTAAGCTTGAGATCCAGAACTTGTATTTTGGAATGTATGCAAGTAAAATATGTACTCTGTCATGAAATCAAAAGTCACTTTTAAAAAAAAATAGAACAATAGGGAATTTAATAAACAAATACTTATAAAACTGTGTGTGTGTGTATTGTGTCAGTCTTGACTCCTAGAGACCATATGGACAAATCCCTGCAGTTTTCTTGCCAACATTTTCAAAGTGGTTTACCTTTGTCTTCTTAGGACTAAGACAGAGTGACTGGCCCAAAGTCACCCAGCTGGCTTTCCGTGTAAAGTAATACTAGAATACTCTCTCAGTTTCTACCCAGGTGCTAATCACTACACCAAACTGGCTCTCATAAAGCAATATTTAGAGAGAGCCAGTTTGGTCTAGTGCACAGCTTTCCAAACTCTGTGTCGCGACACAAAAGTGTGTTGCCTGTGGGGCCCAGGTGTGTCACGTCAAAACCCGGAAGTGCTGATGGCACGCTGCCGCTGGGCCATCAGCACTTCTGGGTTTTCGCACGGCACACAAGGACACCGCCACCGCTGCGGCGCGTGAAAATCCGAAAGCACTGCAGTGGCGGCGGTGCGCAAAAAACGAAAGTGGTGGCGGCAGCGCTTCCAGGTTTTTGCGCGCCGCCATTGGTGTGTTGCTGTGGGAAAACTTTGGAAAGCCCTGGTCTAGTGGTTAAGGCACCAGACTAGAAACCAGGAGACTGAGAGTTCTAGTCCTGCCTTAGGCATGAAAGCCGGCTGGGTGACCTTGGGCCAGTCAGACACTCAGCCCAACTCACCTCATAGGGTTGTTGTTGTGGGGAAAAGAGGAGGAGGAGGAAGGAGTATTAGGTATGTTCCCCACCTTGAGTTATTTATAATAATAATAAAGGCAGGATAAACAATCTTTAAAAATATATATACTAAAAAAAAGCTTTTCCTATTACACTCTTGTTATTTCTGAAATTTTTAATCTGCATTAAAATACTTTTTTTCATTTTTGAAAGTCTTTGCCTTATAACAGATTTTATTTTGCATCCATGCATCCATGCACCCATCCATCCTTATTGATATATTTATTCACTAATTTTACCAAAGTGGGTTTTCAAATCTGTAGTCATTACACATGTAAAAACCACCTGCTGAGTTAGCCCAGGACGTGATTGCCGTCCGTGAGTCCCGCGTGGAGTCTAGGCTAACATCTTCCTCAGCAGGTGACATAGGAGTTCAAAGTTGTTAAATAAGCAGGCAGGTTGTGATAAGATCCGGAGTGCTTTTAAATCTGCTTTCCTTATTTCATATTCATTCATGTGGGTTGAATTACACTACTAATACAAGAATGGACTTTCAGGGAAACTATTAAGTATGATCTAGAGAATGAAAGTAATTTGCATCAGGCTTCGGCTGTGCATGCATTTATTCAAAGTATTGCATAAACAGGACTTGTCACCAGTTGATTACAATAGACTGTAAAGGAAAGTTTGCATGATTGAATGCTGTTCCCCCAGTTTTTTTTTTATGCACAGGGAGGTAGAGTGCAGGCACAGATTTGCCATCTAGGCCAGCCTTTCTCAACCTTTTGACCCTGGAGGAACCCTTGAAATATTTTTCAGGCCTTGGGGGAACCCCTGCACATTCAGGCTCAAATATAGGCCGCAAGTTACAAAATTATTATATTCATTTTATGGGTAGGCCTGTACATATGCATTAACAGTGTTCTTAAACTAAAAATAAAGGATGAAACTTACCTCTTTAATGTGAAGTTGCCCAAATTTGAAATAAGTTTTTAAATAAATCATGATCTCCCAGGGAGACCACAATTGGGACTGGCAACTCGGTTGCTAAGTGCCACGGTCACTAAGTGGAAAATCACATAACCATGACGGCTTATGACCTTACTTCCCCTTTGGTCGTTAAGCACAGTACCGAGGTTATTAAGCAAAACATCATATGACTGTGACTTAACGATTTTACTTCTACCTTCTCTATTAACTCTGCTTGTCACAAGCCAGTTGCGAAGCATACAAATTGCGATCATGTGACCATGGGACATTGCAATGGTTGTAAATGTGAGGATTGGTCACAAAGCTATTTTTTTTACACCATCGTAATTTCAACCGGTCACTAAATGAGGCAGTTGGTAAGCGAGGACTACCTGTACCACATTCAAAATAAATATAATTTACAAAGATTGATATGTGCAATACATTTCTAACATAACTTTGTTATATTACCTCTTTTAAAATACTGTTAGTATTGGATTTGTTTCCAGACTTCATCCAAAAAGCATGTATAAAGAAAGAAAGGGTCCTGCTTGACAATTCTGCTTGACCAATTCTCAAAACTCCTTGAAAGGTAGGTCAGTACACACAGACTATAAACAGCTATGAAGGCTACCCCTACTGTATTCCCTTTTACTTACAGGGGTTTGTTAATTGGGTTTTTAGTGATAGAGATAGTTTGGCTGTTGTGGGTCTTCCGGGCTGTGTGGCCGTGTTCTGGAAGTTGTGGTTCCTAACGTTTCGCCAGCATCTGTGGCCGGCATCTTCAGAGGGCTTCCTATTAACCTGGAACTATTAACTCAGTCAATCAACCAAGCAGCAAACAACAACCCAATCAAGGTACTACCAAAGAGAGTACAACACCCCCACCAACACAGGCAGGACAAGCCAGGGTATATAAATAGAGAGCAAGTTCCACTCCCTTTTCGCACTGAAGATGTTGCCTAGGCTGGCAATGAAACGTCTGCAAGAAAACAACAAGGCTCAGAGAGCGCCATGGACTCCACATAAAAAAGGATGTAAAACATCAAAAAAGACCATAGAATAACCACAGTTGTTATTATCTCCAGAGGCAGGCCCCAAATTTAACATCCTCCAAATGTAAAATATTTCATCCACGTGCATCCAGTAATGTCTATTTATCTCTATACCAACCCAATAAAGCAATATGGTATCAATGTCTATACTGTATATATAGTCCTTTTGCATATTGTGATCTCTTCAAATTTAATATTTTTTGTTGTACAAATAATAGCTGTATGTTTGCAAACAATTCTTGTATTAAAAGAAGCATTTCAAATTTAGGTTCAATAATATGCCCACAGACATACGCAAAGACACTCTTCATATGTGTGAATTTTGGCATATTTTATTGTGATAATTATTTTTAAGCAATTTTAAGTGATACATGGGAGGTACTGCATATTAGTGAAAAAAAGAAATGTATTAGTGTTATGGAACAAATAGCAGCAGCAGCAGCAGCAGCAGAGAAGAAATATATTATTTTAGGATGAGTAGGACATCTGTGAAGGGAAGTTGCCCAGTTAATTGTCTGTTCAGTAGAACCAAAGAACAGTAACACTGAAAATTATATTATCTTCAGCTGAAATAACTGAGAATTAGTTCTTCTACCCCTGCTTTAAAAAAAATTATTGAAAGAGCAAAATACAAAAGAGAAAAAGAAAGAAAACAAGATAATAGTTATTGAATATAGATTAAAAGTATTATGAAAAGACTTTCTAGTAACACAGTCACCCTTTCCCTTCCATTTGTATATCTATACTTTACAATGAACATTAAAGGTTGTTGCTATTTCTATTTAAGTCCTAGAAACCATATTCAAAATGTCTAAATTTGTCCTGCTGTGTAATGTGTTGTATATAAGGGAGCCATTTCTGCTTGAATTTGGTTTTAAAGTTCTATTATGCATATATGCTGTCAATTTTGATTGCAGCATATTCTCCAATTTTAGCTTCTCAATCTAATGTTGTCGGCAAGCTTTCTCTTTTCCAGTGTTGTGCCAAGTTTGTTCTTTTGGCTGTCAGCATAGTAAATTATGATATGTTTCATTTATAGTTTCTGGAATTATACTAATAAAAATATCTGTGGTTTCAGTTTCAATTTTATATTTAGGATTTTTTGAATATGTTCATGTATTTGTTTCCAGTATTTTTGAGCTTTTTTGCATTACCACCACATGTGTTAAAATGCTCCAACTTTGTTGTGGCTTTTCCAACATTTTTTGTTACATGCTTTATCTACCTTGGCAATCATTGACAGGGTTATGTACCATCTTTAAAACATTTATTCATTTATTTAACAAATTTATATGGCTGCCCATCTCACTTGATGCCCATCTCACTTGATGCCCATCTCACTTGACGCCCATCACACTGGACGTGGCGGCATACAATTAACAATTAAAACAATGTCACAATAGTAAAACACTTTTAAAAAAATAAAAGCAAGTTTGCAGGAAAAGAACATCCATCTAAATCAGGCTTTCTCAACCAGAGTTCCATGGGACCCTAGGGTTCTGCGAGAGGTCACTAGGGGTTTCCTGGGAGATCATGATTGATTTAAAAAAATATTTCAAATTTGGGCAACTTCACATTAAAGAGGTCAGTTTCATTCTTTATTTTTAGTTTAAGAACACTGTTAATGCATATATACAGGCCCACACATGAAACAAATACAATAATTTTGTAACTTCTGGCCTATATTTGAGCCTGAATGTGCAGGGTTTCCCCGAGGCCTGAACAATATTTCCAGGGTTCCTCCAGGGTCAAAAGGTTGAGAGAGAAAGGCTGATCTAAATATAGTACCATTGCGCAGGATCCCCATGGGATCCCCAGGGTTGCTGGAAGAATCATGGTTTCAGGGTCTTTTATAAATAAAAATTGACCAATTTCTCCTTATATTATAGCTTAGAGTAAATTTTTTTTTCTATAACTCTTCCCACTGATCCGGTGTAATGGCTTCTTTGAAATTTTGCATCCATTTTAACATACAACTTTTGATTTGCTCTGTCTCCGTATCGTATTTCAGTAACAATTTGTAAATACGTCCTAATAAGTGATCCTGGTTTTGTATAAGGATTTCAAATTCTGTTATCTTCTTCAAGAAATGGAAAGAGCAATGGATACATTGGAATTTTAGCAAAGAAAAATTTAAGATTCAGAGGCCTACCAGAAGATTTCAGAAAAAGAGATCTTGAAAGCCACTTTAAAGCTTTGATGCAGGAATTGTCTGTAGCTTGAATCATGTCAACTGGATTTCTATTTTCTCAGTGGAAACGTTTCGCTCCTTATCCAAGAAGCTTCTTCAGTCTGAGCAAAGTTTGTAAGGGAATCCTTAAATATGTTTCTACAAACTTTGCTCAGACTGAAGAAGCTTCTTGGATAAGGAGCGAAACGTTTCCACTGAGAAAATAGAAATCCAGTTGACATGATTCAAGCTACAGACAATTCCACCTGGATGACTGAGAACCTTCATCGACATCTTGATGCAGGAATACTTAAAAATAAATGGAGCTTTTCTAGATATTGAGTATATTTTCAGGATAAATTCCATATTTGCACAAAGAAGAAAAGTACCTCAGGATATCCCTGTAAGATTTTTTTACAGAAAAGAACAAAATATGCTATTCAACAGGAGATTGATATACCTTTAATTATAAAAGGGAAGCAAATTCTATTTCAAGATGTCTCCCCTAGAATGTTGAGAAAAAAGAGAGAATTCACATTCTTTACAAGAGCACTAAGAACCAAACAAATCAGATATAGATGGGGAATCCTGTTTGACAAATCAATTCAAGGGAAAAAAGGATGAAAAGAAAGTTCTTCCAGTGTCCAGTGGCTTTGACAGATGCTTGGAAACTAAAAAATCCAGATATTCTATCACTACGTTTCTTATGTACATGCTTTATCTGCATACATTTTACATTTGTTATTCAGCGGGACTATAGTTCCTCCTTTATAGTTAGCGAGAAGAACAGATTACTTCCTTGGCCAATAGAATTTTGGTCAATTAACCTATATTGGTGTTGGCTTATCCTTATAATGTGATTATGAGGTTATTATTTTGATATTATTTATTATTTTATATCTTGGTCAGATTTGGGGGGGATCAAATGAGGTGGGCCTGATTGTCTAGTCTGTTGTTCTTTAGTCATGAACCTGTCAACAGATCAAGTCCCGTAGAATGGAAAACAAATCTCCCAGTGGATTGCAAAGTACACCTGACTTCTAGAGCCTTCAAAAATAGACCATACTCATTGGTCAGTGTCCTACTAGTTTGTCATGAGGATATGTATTTGTATTCCCATAAGATTTTGATCCAACCATAATATAAGTTTAATTTTAGCACCTTTAACTTAGGACTGTACATGCCTAGGATAGTGCAAAACAAGACTTTAGAATCTTCTATAGGCTGGTGCATTTATATGTAACAAAGTATGGTTATGAATTCTAGATTCTCTACTATTTAATATCTTCTGCCAGCATGATGGGTTAAAGAAACCAGAAATTGTAGAATACTGGTGTTATTTAGCAGTACACCAGTACCGACATTCCCAGCTTCCTTAACAAGACAGCAACAGAAATCAAATATTATCTTCTGTTTCCGGCTCTTTGGGAATGTGACAAAGTAAGAATTCTGGTTTAGAGATAACGCTTAAAAAAAAAAGCACTGTTGGATTCTGGTTTTTGCAACTCCTGCTAATAGAAGGAGCAATAATTTCACTGCATTTTCTACTTATCATTATGGTTCTTATCATGATAACCATTATGAGAAATTGTTTCTTCAATATTTGGCTAATTATCTGAGTTATGTGCTTGGTTCCTCTAAATTCATGAATTCTAGAACAAGCTTTGAAATTCCAGCACTGGCAGCCTTCCTCATAATAGTTAAACCTGTTGCTTTCCAGTGAAAGTCTCTGAGTCTGCACAGCTACTCCCTACCAATAAGCATTCCTGAAAGCCTATAGCTAATGACCCTACAAATGGGGATTTGAATTTTCATACCAAGCTGAAAAGCTTAAGATTCTTGATTTTGTAATAATGTTTAGATGTTTAATTTTTAGTTTTCTAGTTTTTAGAAATAAATTCAGTGTATGTTTGCTAATACAGTTCCATTGACTTTGGCCCATTTTTGGTGTGTTTGTATTTTGGAAACTCGGTTCTGCGTGCTCTTCTTATGGATTTTAGTTCCATATTATATATAACAATGAATCCTAAATATAAGAGTTTGTGATTATTTCTTCATATCTTCTTTCTACAGATTTTCTACCTGTGCATTTTCATCCATTCCTCCACAGCTTGCTTGATATTTTCAGAGGTTGCCTCACAGCAGCTTACAGCTTAACCCTATAATTCTTTTGATAGCAGTACCTACATTTATATATTCTAATCAGACTAATCAGTACTCTTGAACTAGGCATGCTACTTCTAACACAATTTTTTCATCATTTTTGCACTTTGCTTTTAGATGAGGTTATGATTATACCACAACTGTACATGGTGCATTTCAAGAAATAGGAAAAGTACAAATTAGAATGATCTTGAAGAGAAATCTTAACTTCCTTAATGATTTCTAAAGTTAGTAGCTATTACTAGATTTGAACATCTTAGCAAGCCAGGATTCTTTATCATTCATGGGCAGTGTTGTGTATTCTGCTCATTTGTTCATTCTTTTCTTGTCCAAGTGATGAAAGCTGTAGGAGCTCTGAGGAACTAAATAAACCATTAAACATAGTTTGTTTACAATTATGTGTGACCTGTGGCTTATTTCCCTCATAGCAGGCTAGAATCTGAAACCACAGTTCTTGGTTTCTGATTCCTGACCTTTTGAAGGAGACATGCCAGTAATCCTGATTTGTGGGACATGGTAAGCAAACCTTGAAAGGTGTCTCCATGTTTTGTTTATCCACTCCATTGACAGGAGAAGCCATAGAAGAGTGGTTAAGCAGCGTGTACCACATATTGCTTATTTTTAAGCCATTTAAAAAAAAATTAATAATTGATTATTGAAATTATGCCCTATGTTTTACAGGTAGTCCTCGCTTAATGACCATTCGTTTAATGATGGTTTGGAGATACGGTGGGGCTAAAAAAGTTAATTACGACTCGTCCTTGAAGTTACGACCATCACACCACCCCCGCAGTCGTACGATCGCAATTTGGGTGCTTGGCAACCGGCTCTCATTTACGACTGGTTGCAGCATCCTGCAGTCATGTGATCACAATTTGCGACCTTCCTAGCCTGCTTCCAACAAGCCAAATCAATAGGGAACCATTGATTTGCTTTACGACTGCTGCAAATCGGTTAACGTCCATGTGATTCACTTAATGACAGTGGTGATTTGCTTACAACCGCAGTAAAAATGGTCACAAAATTGGGTCTGGTCACGTGATGCCTCGTTTAATGACTGCATCACTTAGCGACTGAAATTCCGGTCCCAGTTGCGGTCATTAAGCGAGGACTACCTGTATATTTATTCCAACACTCATAGTGGCTTGCAATAACAAATTAATGCAATCAAAATCAAAATTAAAACCAGTCATTTAAAAATTAACAGTTAAAAGCTTGGCAAAAGAGAAAGAAATGGAATAATTCCTGAATTCTAAATAAATCTGGTTTTCCAAGACATGAATATAGCCATTGTATATTTCTCTTGATATATAAAATATGATGGATGTCACTGATACAAATAGGTTTTCTGGTAGATGATCATATTTTTGTAACATTGTAACCAGTGCTGTTATAACTGTTATAACAATGCTGTTATAACTGGGGAGATTTTTCCCCCCCACATCCCTCCCAGAAATGGTAACAAAAGAAAGATTGTGCTGTTATGTGGGTCTAACTTCAGGATCATAAGGTGCTCCAAGGAATATGGCAAAGATAGGAACTGCCAAAGAGCTGCAAAAAACTGGAAATTAATTTGTTTTTAGGAACAGTAGCTCAGTGGTTAAGACGCCAGGCTTGTCGATCAGAAGGTTGGCGGTTCGAGACCCGAGCGCCGTGTGACAGAGTGAGCTCCCACACTTGCCCCAGCTCTTGCCTCCCTAGCAATTCGAAAGCATGCAAATGCAAGTAGATAAATAGGTACCACTTTGGTGGGATGGTAACAGCGTTCCGCGAGTGTCATGCCAGCCACCTGACCGCGGAAGCATCTTCGGACAGCGCTGGCTCTTCGTCTAACAAACGGAGATGAGCACCTCCCCCTAGAGTTGGACACGACTGTGCAGGGGAAGACCTTTACCTTTTACCTTAGCTTAGTACTAAAGCAAATGTCCTGGATTTAATCTAATGAGAACTATAATATATTTTCAACTCAAAGACATTTCTCTGTTATAGATAAGACAGGGTCAAGGAGTAAGTAGAAAGGCACTGTTTGAAACATCAAAGAGTGCTGAAGCAGTCATTACCCACACCTTTACCCTGCTGACATATTTCATGATATCATACACTGAGATTCTGTATTGCTTTAGGCTAGGTTATGGAGCAGAGTTGTCTTAAATTTTATGTGCTTAAAAAAACTTCTCATAATTATGCCTTCCAGAAAATACAGCTTAGGGTCTGTAATTAGGGTCTTGTGGGGGTGATGAAAGTAATACAGAATTACTCTACCTTGAAATTGTGCAGTGTGTTACATAAGGCTTTTTAACGTGTTCATGATCATTTTGAATTATTATAAGATCTTAATAAAACCTTTCACAGGGAGGACATCATTTCCATGTAAGGTACAATCACTGGTGTTTCTTGTTAAAAAGGCAGGTAGTTGGTGATGGAAAAGCCTATTCCTGAGATTCTGTAGAGTCATTGCTAAAGCAGACAATACCATGATATCAGGTAACTCCATGCGCACAGTTGACCTTGCATATGTTGTTGTATGCCCCAGATCTTCATATAGAAACTTCCTGGATACACAACAGGATTTTATTTCAACGTTGGCAATGGAATAGTTGTCTTCTACTGTACTGAAGAAATGGTACAGCATAGCTTAGGACATGCAATCTTCTCTACTGCTTACTATCCTCCAGCATCTGTTTCCCTGCCTAATGAAGGAGCCCAGTTTTTTATGTATTCATCCTTACATAAATTTTATTTAGGTTATAATTGGAACTTGGCCCTTTTCTTGTCCCCCCCCCCACTGCCCTCTATTACTTCAATAAAACCATACCATAGAAATAAGTACATTTCTAAAAGTTCTGGTTCTAATTAATGTAAACTCATATCATCATAAGTGCCACAAGGTTATATTGTTGATTTTTGCTTCTACAGACTCATATAGGAACAATGAATGGATAACAGAGCTTTTTAAACACAAGTTAACCCAAAGTTCTGAAGAACCTTATAAAAGTATTATTGAGTAATATATTGTGTGTATGTATGTATGTATTAGTGTGAAAAAGAGTTTAAAGAAAGGCTGGAATGCCATTTTTACAATGTAATTAACTTGAGAAGGTTTCTGTTTTTCCTTTTATTTGGTAAAACATGTGTTTGCTCCAGAAAGTGGCCTAATATTTAAAATAACATTGATTATTCCCTCAAAACCATTCACAGTATGAACATTAATTAAATTCACAGTATGAACATTAATTAAATAAAAAATGGAAAATATGAGCTGTTAGAAGAAAAAAAATGCACATTATTTTGCTCCTAAATGATTTGTAACCTGAATTTCTAGCTTCAGTTGAGCAACATTAAATGTGGAATTGCTTGGTGGCTAATTCAGTGAAGTGAGATTAATGCATGTTAGACTTAGAAGTATGTTAGGAAATGAAATAAAGCTTCATCTTGGAAAATGTATGTAGAAATAAGATTTGACATTTCCCTTTTCTGTCTCCTGGCAAAGCCTCATGCCATTTTGATTTACAGGTTATTATCTTTGGGCTTTTGCTGAGACTTAAAACTCTCTTTTTGCTCCAGAAAAATCCACAAAGCTTGTTGTTACAGATTCAAGCAGCCTCTGGCATTAGGTTTTTTTTTTAACTGAAAGGCAAGCTATGAGATCATCATAGTGATAAAAGCCTAAAAGCTCATCCCAGTTCTGCCCTTAGCCTTCCTGGAAATTAACTTTCTGGTGACAGCCTGAATATGTTAACATTAATAAATAAGCTTTTGGTTAGAAAAAAAAAATCTATTCTACTTATCTTTTCAGTTGTAGGTTATTTTGGATTGCATTTTATATCATTTTATCTGTTCCCCCTTATTTTTACTTTTACCATAATAAGTCCATATTCATGCTAGGCTTTTATTCTTCCATTCCTACAATTCCTAGTAATCAGAACAGTCTGTTACTGAGGCCAGATGCTTTTCTCTCTTCTGAACTTCTCATCTTCCTCTTGAAAGCTTCTCCCAGTCTACCATGATCAGATCTATTCTACGTATTTTTCATATTTAAAAATGTAAATGTAATACCTCTTCTTTGAAAGAATTTATATCACTGTTCTGTTAAAATTCATTTTTGGGAATACTGTATTTATGATTTTGCTGTTCTAACTTTGAGCATCCTAAACATTTTGATGCTAAATAATGCACTTCTAGCACTACAATTATACTTCTTTAAGAATTGAAGTAACTACAATGCCACACCTTAAAAACTATGCTGCCTTCTAAGTAATTCCTTTTTAAAGACTTATTTTTTCCTTTAAAACTGCGTTCCGTAGCCCAAACATGATACATTATACCTTGTGCCCATGCCATAAATAATAATTTATTATGGGATTTCAATTTCCCTTTTCTTTTTCATATTATAATACTAGAATGGTCTCTAATTTTTATCTTAAATTTAAAGATAGTTAACTAGATACATATGTGAAATCTTTTATAATCTTTAATTTCATTTTCATTGTTAAACAGGTCTCAAAAAGCATCAGAAACACTATGCTGCTCCAAATTCCATTTATGTTCTTCTATCTTATTTTGTTGGATGGACCAAAATGGCAAGCACAATTGCAGCTCAAAGACCTGTCCCTTTGTACATCCACAACGCCAATGCGTATAGAAAGGTATGGAGCTTCAGTCTACAGTGGTGCCCACCATTTTGCCCCCCTTACACCCTCCCCTCATTACAGATGCCTCTGCCACCCATCCCTGCTATAAAGTCTCAGGAGATGTTGGAATAAGAGTCTGGAAGAAAAATGGTCCATAAAAAGGGAGAGCTAAAAGGGGGAGCTAAATTCCCTTTATTATATAAAGGGGGCGTGGTGGCTCAGCGGGTAAGACGCCAGGCTTGTCGATCGGAAGATCGCAAGTTTGGAGGTTTGAATCCCCAGCCCTGCGTGACGGAGTGAGCTCCCGCACTAGCTCCAGCTCTTGCCAACCTAGCAATTCAAAAGCATGCAAATGCAAGTAGATGAATAGGTACCACTTCGGTGGGTAGGTAACAGCGTTCTGCGTGCGTCATGCGGCCACATGACCGCAGAAGCGTCTTCGGACAGCGCTGGCTCTTCGGCTAATGAACGGAGATGAGCACCGGCCCCTAGAGTCGGACACGACTGCACAAATGTGCGGGGGGAACCTTTACCTTTACCTTTAAATTCCCTTTAGCTTTCATATTTTTAGGAATTTTGGAGTACCATTTTCAGAAAAAAAATTCTGCTCAATTAGAATAATTTTGGTATTTATAATATCTTAAGCTGATTCCAAATATGTTCCTGAACAGATGTTTGTCAGCTGTAACATCTAATGTTTCATACACTTTGATTAAGGAGTTTTTTAAAACAAAACATGCTAAGTAGAAAATGAGGGAAAAAAGATACACAAATAACTGCTAGGTTGCACATTTCCCCCCCCCCCCCACATCTAATTTCCATTTAAACTGTTTAATATCTTAACTGTATGGTAGAGTTGCAGCAGCTTTGTGTTTTGGAATGTCATATGGCCATTATAAAATAGGCACTTGATAATGCATAGGCAGAGTTATGTTTTTCAGGAGGCT
The DNA here is from genome assembly GCA_023362775.1 of Charina bottae. Lineage (NCBI taxonomy): Eukaryota > Metazoa > Chordata > Lepidosauria > Squamata > Charinaidae > Charina > Charina bottae. Next base: position 47,162,024 of record JALMGJ010000007.1, on the reverse strand, counting down.
GAAGAAAAGAGCCATATTTATCATCTTGTCCCAGTTGTCAAGGTAACCATGTTTCCTTGTTGGGTATTATTCTTGGTAGGGAGCCTAACTTCTTGCCTAATTATTGCTAGCTATTACATTTTTAAGTTCATTGTATGTCACTTTTCTTCAACAACATCCAGTGCCTTTTCCATGGATTAATGGAACAACTCACATATTAACATGCAAACTGTGCTGAATTTATCATGAGGCTAGATGAGGAATATATAAAATGGATAGAAAGAAGTTACTGAGTAAGTAGTTTGGTCTAGTGGTTAAGGCAACGGGCTAGAAACCAGGAGACTGAGAGTTCTAGTCCCGCCTTAGGCATGAAAGCCGGCTGGGTGACCTTGGGCCAATCACTGTCTCTCAGCCCTAGGAAGGAGCCAATGGCAAACCAGGAGACTGAGAGTTCTAGTCCCGCCTTAGGCATGAAAGCCGGCTGGGTGACCTTGGGCCAGTCACACACACTCAGCCCAACCCACCTCACAGGGTTGTTGTTGTGGGGAAAATAGGAGGAGGAAGGAGTATTTGGTATGTTTGCCTCCTTGAGTTATTTATAAAAATAATAAAGGCGGGATAGAAAATAAATAAATAAAATAAATAAATAAATAGAAATAAACCTTCACTGAGTCTTTTTTTGGAATAATGTCTTCACTCCGTTCTGAGATCAAGGCCAACCTCAAAGAAAAATAAATAGAACCAGACTTAAGCAGGTTCATGGGAATGAAAGAAAGCATGGAGCAGTTAGAAAAGCTATTAAAAGTGAAATACATCCAATTACACAATCTGGTATTTTTATTATGGTGACAGTGCAGGATACTCTAGCATTTTTGACTGGGGTCCCAGTGCATGCATGCGTTGCGGAACCAAAGTTATTCTGAAGAACTTGCATTCTATGAATTGTTATAATATATTTGAGAAGATTTGGGGTATGCTTTTGTAGAATCACTTTGTTTGCTTGTTCTGATGACCAAATTGACTTAATTAAAAATTAATTAAGTTATACTTTCACAGGAAAGTGAGTCAAGATGTAAAGAAGCTTTTGCTACAATTACAGTTCTTTGACACTGAACAATTCAAGTTTTTGGAAAATTGTAGGAATATCTGAAAAGTAATGTTTGTTTATATGTTTGCAACTCTTATCTGTAATGGAGAAGATGTTTACTTATAATTAATAAAGCTCTCTAATGATTTAGCTGTGATTGCGAACTTTAAGAAATTGGTCAATGGCTTTGTGAACCATCTTATTTTAATAATTCATTTACATTCATGTTAATAAGTTTCATAGTTTGTGTAGCTCACACACCCCTTAAACAGATTTTCAGACATTTAAACTGATTGCAAGAAAATATTTTTGTTTTAAAGCAGCCACCCCGTACATCATGCCAAACATGATCTTTGGCTCTGCTTGTTTTTAATTATGGGAATTGTAGTTCATGAGTCCAATACATTTCAAGGGCACCAAGCTGGGGAAGGCTGTTTTCAAGAATGTTTACTCAAAGGACATCTGATGCTTTTCACTCCACTTCATGCTACATTGTTCAGATAAGACTTTCAAGTATTGCCTAAATAAGGAAGAAATCTCAGCGAGATGAAGCTGGCCATGAGACCAGAGTGACACAAGCAATTCAAACGGTACAGAGCATAAGCTGCTTTATCTTGCTGAACCTTACCATCTTTCTAAAAGAACGAAAAATGAGAACGATTTTTCAAGAATCTACGAAGAATGAAAATGAGGAAGTGGTGGTGGACGAAGAGGAGGAGGATGCAATGGTAGGTGGCTGTGATCCATTCTGTAAAGTGTGAAAGGATTTATTTTGTGATTTGTACTCACTTTTGGAAATACTTCCTCTTTCCCCATAGGTGTTCCTTAAGCCTGTTATTGAGGATAAAAACATGGAACTTGCAAGAAAATGCACAGAAATAATAAGTAATGTAAGTAAAATTTATAGCGCTAGTTTAATTCATTAGATAATATTTCTACTACTTCTGATATTTAGATATGTAAATGTTGCTTCAAAGATATATTTGGTGCTAAATTCCACTTCTGGATTTGTTTCTACTTGGCAACCACTTTTAGACTATTTGCTCGTGTCAGAAAAAAATGAGGCTTTAATCTTGGGTTTTGATGATTAAAAGGTCTGATTTTATAGAAATAATGTTACTAGTGTTTAACTAATGGTAAGAGATTAGATTTGTAACTGCATTTATATATGTATTGGAGAAAGTTGGAAGTCACTTTCTTTTTCTATTCTTTTCTAACTTTACACTTTTATGGTTTTTCTTTTTTCTTTAGGTCTATACTCTGTCTTTTCTATACTCTATTTTGTATTTTAACTATGCTTTGAAAAATAATAAAGTTCTTTTGCAAAAAAAAAAGATATATTCGGTGCTTTAAATAGAAATGAACAAAACTGATACTGAAAACATGTATTATTCAAAGTATACCTAAGCTTTAAATGGTTAAATGGTTACTAGTTTCACTTTCAGATAATATTATGGCCTTTTATCCTATCCTATCCTATCCTATCCTATCCTATCCTATCCTATCCTATCCTATCCTATCCTATCCTATCCTATCCTATCCTATCCATTTCCCATTGCTAGTAAAGGATTATTCAGAACACACTGACATATAACTATATTGTGATCTTTTTGGCTGAAGAGGAAGATGTTTAAAAATACTCCTAGGTGTTTTAAGAACTTTGATTTCCAGATCTTTGCAATATTACAGCCTTCCAGCCAGTTTTATTTCTGGTTTCATTGTTTTTGCTGATTATACCATTAAAAAAATCTGAAATTTTAAAATTATCATTGTTGTGTTGTGACTTTGCATTTGATGTTCTTAATTTAAACACAGCCTAGAGAACCTTGGTTCCTGTCAGTTTTGAAAGTTTTAGTAAACCATTTGGATCAGATTTAAAATAATTTTAGTCACAGCCAAATTCTTTAGGAATTTTCCTCAAATGAATATTGCAATATTAAGAGATTAGTGCATTCCCCCCATTTTTTTTTTGTGCTAGTTTTCAGTTTAATTTTCTGGGATACTGATATATTGCCATTAAAGTGTAAAAATAATATTTTTGTTTTTTAATCTGCTCTGGCAGTAGAACTATGAATATCCTCTATAGGATACACAGTATGCTTTGTTGAGTGGTTATTTTGATGTCACTTGATTCGTTGGGAATGCTTTTAGGAAACTGGAAAATATAATTGTCAGTTATCCTTATATTTGGTTTATGCCATTCTGCTTTGGCTTTTTGCTATTTTGAGTTGCTTGTAATTTATCTTTGTAAGAAAGAGAATTGTTTTAATAAATATCAACTCCAGCTTTGTTCATACTGACTTGGCTAGGGCCAGAGCTATTGGTGCTTGCGGGGAGGGGGGCAAAGGTGACAAGTGATGACATGTGCATGCAACGTCATAGCACAGGTATGAAAGGGCAGAGCTTGCAACTGTGACATTATAACACATCATTATGGCATCATCGTGGATAGGAAGACATGCCTTTGACCACAGCATAATCTGAATTTCAGATCCACTAGCAGTTATAGAGGAACAATAATGCTGACTTTTCTTGAGAAGATATACTAAACACAACTTAATGCCCATAGCATTTTCTTTCTTTCTTTCTTTCTTTCTTTCTTTCTTTCTTTCTTTCTTTCTTTCTTTCTTTCTTTCTTTCTTCTTTCTTTCTCTTTCTTTCTTTCTTTCTTTCTTTCTTTCTTTCTTTCTTTCTTTCTTTCTTTCTTTCTTTCTTTCTTTCTTTCTTTCTTTCTTTCTTTCTTTCTTTCTTTCTTTCCATTAATTTCAATGGCAATTGCTTAACTTCCTACTATTCAAATAATTCTGTACTTCACTGAGCCTGGTAGGATGGTGATTGTTGTTCTTGCTTTTATTGCTTATACAGAATTGGAAGCTTTTCAGGATTGGTATGGATAATATGATACAAAATAATCACCTTTCATGAAGAGCTTTCTGCCCATAGGCCATTGATTTTTCCAAAGCTCTTTTCTCTGGTTTAATGGAACTCTGTTGGATTTCAGCCAGCGCAATCTTAGTGGTGATCACAAAAATGTTAAAATGTCCTTGCTTACCCTTTCTTTTCCTAGCATTGACTCAAGCATTGCATCTTATTCTCTGAATGAGGTAGATGTAAGCCACAGGGCAAAATATGTTTCTTTAAAGTCAGCCACTAATCTAGAGGTGAATTTAAAATATGCCTTGATTTGCTCCCCCCACCCTGGAAGGAGTGCAATTAATATACTGTTACTGAATATTAAGTACTAATGCATTGTACCTCAAGGACAAATGACAGTGGCATCCGCAGGATCTAGCTACTTTTGTCAAAATGATGAAAGCAGTGTGGCAGCACAAGCTTCACCCCTTTTGTATGTGCAAACCACGTGGCAATGCATATATTGAAAGGGTGGGGCTTGCATTGTGATGCTGCAATATTGCTCTCCTAATTTGAACCCCCTTGTCTCCTGCTGCAGGCAGTGCTGCAAAGGAAACAGAAAGTTGAGTGAGGATTCCTTTCTCACTTTGAAGAAAAAGTAATGCCCAGCCGTCCATACCCATTACAGTAGCAAGCATCTAGTGTCTTTTCAGGTGTATCAGTTCCCCTGGGAGATTAATTCCTCAATAATTATTTCAGTTGCTAGTGTACTGCTCTACAGTATTTGATACAAATAATATTTTTATTCAGTTTGCTAATAGAAGTAGTAAACAAAGAAACAGAATCCCATAAAGTTATATGTCCTCCTTTCAAGGGACTCATTATAGTAATTATGTGCATGATTTAATATTAGGGTAATCCCCTTGCAGCGTTTCAACTGCAGCAAAATGCTTCAGTGACACAGATAAAATGGCCACAATTATGAATACTTCACAGCTTCTGTCTTTATGAGCTTTCCTGTAATTTAAAATCTGTTAGCTGTCCTAAACTTATGTGGTCTTGTAGTTATGGAAAAAAATGTTTAGTTAAAATTAAATTAAACATTCATTTATTTCATTTAAATAAGGAATTATTAATAAAGGTTATATTCCTTTTTTTCCCTCCTCTGGTCCCGTCATAATAAAATTCCTTATTTTCTATTTTTAACACACTTTCTTCTCCTTCTTTAGGTCCATTATAAAGAAGAATATGAAAAATCCAAAGGCAGGTGCACGTTTGTACCTGATACTCCACAGCTGACACATGTGAAAAATATATCTGCTGTTATTTCTGAAGTAAGGAAAGAACGTTTGCAATCTTCATTTGTTATACTGATGGTTCTATGATTTACAAAGTAGCACTTATCACAAGAATGCAGTCCTTCTCTCTCCCTTCTCATATTTCTTTCAATATGCCTCCTCCTGATTAAGTTCCAGCCAGTCAGGGGTCACACAGTTCATGGAATTACATCATTATACTATTTAGTCAATTTAATTTTATGACATGATGCCATCACTGAAAACAAAGTCAATTCAGAATTAAGAAATTGTTTTCAGGGTATGACCCTGATAAGAATTGAAAGAGTGACAGTGTTACAACATTTAGTCATCTGTGAATTTTTTAATATTTACTTTATCTTTGGTGTAGAATGTTTTTATTTAAAGTATTTTAATTTCTACTTAATAACCAAACTTCCCTAGCTGGATTGCATGGTTATTTAACACATTCAAAGAATAAAAAGAGTAAAGCAATAATCTATTTGCTCTGAGTTAAAAAAGGCTTTTCAAAGAAATGGTGCCGTTAATTAATTAATTAATTAATATTGTTTTGGTTTTTTTAGGTGCATTAAATGTTAAGTTTAAACATCTCCAGTGCAGATAGCTGCTGTGCAACACAATTATAGTAAATTCAATTGAAACTCAAACAACTTAGATGGACCTTATAGAGCTGAATCTTTAACATATGGTATATGAGCACTTGAGAGCCAGTTTGGTTTGATGGTTAAGGCACCAGGCTAGAAACCGGGAGACCATGAGTTCTAGTCCCACCTTAGGCACAAAGCCAGCTGGTTGACCTTGGGCCAGTCACTTTCTCTCAGCTGTAGGAAGAAGGCAATGACAAACCACTTCTGAAAAACCAAGAAAACTGCAAGGACTTGTCCAAGCAGTCTCCGAGAATCAGATGCAATTGAATGGATTAAAAAAATCACTTAGGTGGGCAACTAGATTTAAGAAAAGCTCATGTTATGAGGGCTGGTTGAAATGACAGAATTGTTCTCAAAGGAAGTTTTGGAAATTAGAAGACAAATTGGGTTCATTTTATTTGCTATTATTATGAAAGTGGTAACTTTTAGAAACAGGAACTCACCCAATTTGGTCTGCCACAAAATCTATGAAGGTCTGTTGGTCTAAACAGGTAACTCCTTTAGTGGTAGAATGAGAACTGCAGAATTAGACCTTCATTTGTTCTCAGTCACAGCTAGGCATAATCTATTTTTACATCTACTTTTTGAAAGATTTAATGTGAACCTTTCCTGTTGAATATCCACTTAATCTGTCTAAAATGATTACTACTTTTCTTTTTTCTCTTATCCTCCAGGCAAAGTACAAAGCAAAAGCTAAGAAAGAACTTTCTAACTCGCTCTACCAGCAAATGCCTGCTACAATTGATAGTGTGTTTGCAAAAGAAGTCACGCAACTTCAGAGCAAGGTAGTTTTACAAACATACCCCATAATACATCTCCTGGTGAAATATATTACTTTTTTTTACCTTTCCTAAAGAGATATTATACCCAGCATTAATTGAACAGCCCAAAGTCCATTTTAGTAATGGAAGATCCCTTGGTGACTTTAACAAGGGAAAGTGAAAAATTGGGGGAAGGAAGAATTGCTATGTATACCACCTTGAACTCTTGGAGGAAAAGCAGGATATATCACTAAAATAAATAAATAGGAAACATCAAAAATAAATATAAACAAAAGTGTTTTTTGGTTGTGTGTTTGCAGCAATATTAGCACTAGATAGAATTGAGTAGGATTCCTACTTAGGGTCTGCAAACAAGTTACTTATAGCTTGAGTGAGAGGAAGTATTTGTTTCATCAGTGCTCTGACATCTAAGGGACAATTAACCAAGTCTATGAACAACCTTGAAATTAACTGGTTTAACATACAGTATAAGTGAACCCCTGAAACATCATATCCAACATCACCCATTGCCTGTACTTGCCTTGTTTCTGGATTGAACTTGAGTCATGATTGACTCCACCACCAACCTCAGCATCTATCTATCTATCTATCTATCTATCTATCTATCTATCTATTTTTTAAATTTATCCCTGCCCATCTCCCCGAATAGGGGACTCTGGGCGGTTTACAGCATATATAACATGGTAATCTAAATAACAACCTAGAATTGTTGGATAACTGAGAATATGGAGATGCCAGAGATTGAATCTGGGTGCTTTTGCACACAAATAATATGCTGTAGCACTGAGCTTTAGAATATTGTCCACTACACATGGAGTACTGTAAATGGAAAGGGCAAATATGCCTAGTAACGCACCTGCCCTAGAGCAGATGCTTTCCATCATAATTTTCTGTAATGTTTTAATTTCATTGGAACAAAAAATTTAAAATACTGTTCTTCTAAGTCCCAACCCAGACAGGTGATCTTGAAGATCAATATTACTGAATGTTTCTGAAACTGAAAGACTGATAAATAACCCTAATAAAAGAGTTACATTCTTATTAAGTCTAAGTTGTTAGGCAGGGAATCCAAGACAGTTCCTATCCACAAACCTGTTTCAGAGGTCAAATAAAAATGGATCCTGATAATTAGCATTATCAAGAAATCTCTGTACTTTAGATTTTCCCACATACAGTATATTTGGGCATTTTGCCCAGAGTTGAAAGATTGAGACAGTATAGATTGGCTAAGTACTCATATATTATAGAGGAAGAATTTTATAAATAACAACACTGCAAAAACCATTCGAGCTAAGTTGGAATTGCTTTAAAATATTAGACCCAGGAAGCAAATCGCTTAGTTAAACAGTTAAGCTCTTTATTGAGATAATGACATAATATTTTAAAATAAAACTCTTAGGTAAATTTAACCTTAGTTATATAGCCCCTTCTATACTTTCTCTTTTGGGCCAGTATGGGCATTAGCAGATATGGCTTTAGTTCTGGGTGGGAATTGAACCGTCCTTCCCCTTCCCACAGCTAATCAGTCATTTCTTGAGAGGATTTAATACGCCTGGAATATTCATAGAATACAGTTTTGTATAGTATTTTAAACCATTTTTTCCCTCTCCTTCTATGGTGCAACAGGAGAGATACAAAAGAGCTGGCTGCAATGTTCAGTTTTCAGAAAATTCTATCCTCATGTAGATTTTGCTCTCCTTATAAAAGTGTTAAATACAGAACTGTACTATTTAAGACTTACTCTGAAACACACATCTGCTTTAAGAGGACATACACAATATATCTTAGATGTACCATAAAATGTAAAACCTGCAGACACATTTATTTCCCATCTGTAGCATAAATCATGGCATTCTGCTGCAGAAGGTAGGAAAGTGGAATAATTTCCACTCACTGAGTTTTCCAAACATTATGCCTGTAAGGAAAATGAAAGAGGAGATGGTGGGTTTTACAACAGAGCTGGGACTTGCCCTTTCCCCAAAAAACTGTTGTCTAGACCTTCATATTCCAGATACACAACATTCATGCACAGACAGATTTTGACATATGCTGGAGGGAAGAAAATGATAATATTTATATTCTGCTCCCTCTTGCTTTTCTTGTCCTGCTCTTCAATATTTATAGAGGCTTTAATGCCCTTTTTGATTTACAGTAAAGCCATGGAAAATGCAAATAAACTTGTAATTCTCAGTGCTTAATTTGCTTCAGTAATTTTTGAAAATGAAGGTAGCTTGTGACCAGTCGATTGGTAGTAATAGTATAAATAATACTTATATTTATACTATATTGGCATTGGGATAAGAAACAAGCTGGTCAAGAATATTTTACTACCAAGATTGAATTGGAATCCATATTTTCTGCTGATTATGTTTGGAGTTGCTTGAAGAGTTTATGATTCATAAAGCATCTTTGGTGAGGACCCTGCTGCCCCAAAGTAGGGACATACCTAACATTGGACACAGTGAGACGGTTGCTTCCAGTGAGAGTAGTTTTTTAAATGAAATAATGAATGACAGGGCTGTCTTGCATCCCTCTTCCTTAACTTGACCCACCCAGTCATGCAGAGAGGGCATGCTACGGACCCCATCGACCAAAGAATTCCATCTAGCGGGGTCCAGGAGGCGGGCCTTTTCTGAAGTAGTGCCCGCCCTTTGGGATATCTTGCCCCCGGAGCTGAGGCGTAAACGAATTATTGTACATCATTTTTCAGTTGTGTGTCCAGGAATTAGATCTGGGATGGGCAAATTGCACCCCAAGGATACCCAAGGGTGCAATTTCATATGTTGACTAATCTCCTCTGCAACTAATCAGTTCAGACCTCTGTCCTAACCTGTTGCATGGGGAGGAAGGAAGAGAGATGGAAAGAGATTAGAAAACATGCATCCAAAAACCATTAGAAATCGAAGAGAGAGAATGGGTCTGGTCCTGCCCATTGCTTGCTTAAACCTATTCCAAAATTGATACCTATAGATTCCTTACATGTATGTGCATTTTCAAGAGAAAAAAATAGACCTTATGCCTTACCAATATTTATAGGTTTTATTAGTGAAAATTTAAATGAATTTTTATGAACTCTTATTCACCTTGCTGGGCCCATTCATTAAATTTTTCAAACATACCTGACCCAATTATTCATGAGTACTGAGCAAATTTAACAAAATTGTAGGGACTCCTGTAATTTTGCAACGGAAGAAAATAATTAAGTAGCAAGCTTGCCAGGTAGTAGAGAGTACAATATAAAAGAAGCTGAATTGAAGGAAAAGAATCACTGCTAATGTAAGCTTCCTCTCAGAAAACCTGATGGGAATAAATGGTTTACTAAATGGTTCTTCTGTTTTTATAATTTGTTATAAAATAGAAAAACACCAGTTAAAAGATGTCTATGAAGGTTCTCAGTCATCCAGGTGGAATTGTCTGTAGCTTGAATCATGTCAACTGGATTTCTATTTTCTCAGTGGAAACGTTTCGCTCCTTATCCAAGGAGCTTCTTCAGTCTGAGCAAAGTTGGTAAGCAACTTTACCAACTTTGCTCAGACTGAAGAAGCTCTTTGGATAAGGAGCGAAATGTTTCCACTGAGAAAATAGAAATCCAGTTGACATGATTCAAGCTACAGACCAGTTAAAAGACAGACAGAAGGTACAACATGGCATGTTCACAGTTGAAGGAAGTGTCATCTGGCGACTCCATAAAATTGCTACAATTAACACTGAATTACACATTAAAAGTTCATCAACTATATTAAGAACTAGATCCATTGAAACCAGTGGGACATAACTTGTTCATAACTTCAGTGCACATTGATTTCAGCGAGGCCACTCTACCGAAGTCTGGATCCGATCCATTCTGTTTAGGTTCTAGTACTGTAAACATGCTCCTTTTTGGACTACTTTCTGAGTGTCTTTATCTTCTTTTGTCCTGAAATCTGCCTGCAGTAATTATTTTCATGTTTTACATCCTTTGAATGTCACTTCATATGCACCTTGTAACATGCCTGTTGATAGAGGAGCTCATTAGCAGTAATCAAAAACAGGTGTGAAAATATTGGGCTGGTTCACAAGTTCCCTTTTCTTTTCTTTTCTGAAAAATGCTAGGAAAAATAAGCAATATCACAAGTATGTATTTTTTCCAATTCTTCAGTTAGAATTCAGATAATTTGAAATTAATTAGCACAAGCTGTTAAATATATTCAGTATTACTTTAGACATTTTCATAGGGATACCTCTGCATACTACTCTTAAATCATGTGCTAATTACTATGTTTTGAAAGAGAAACTTCTTTCCCCTAAAATTGACTTTGATGTTCTTCAAATGTGAGGTTTATTTAAGATCAACACGGCCAGTATCTGTTGGGCAGCATTGGGCTTCAGGGTTAATGACTGTGGTCTAGACAACAGAATTCAGATTATCCTCTTGGTTTGAAGGTTTTATTTGCTGCTGTTTCCATTATATTTTATCATCATTTTATCTTGCCTTTTTGGACTACATTGTAGATTCTTCCAAGGAGGCTTGCAAGTAGAAGCAAAAAAGAATGATAAAAATATATAAAAACTTAAAATCATTAGAATTCTTCACACAATCTAGTTTTCCGGCATACCTTCTAACAGTTTATTGTGTTTATTGAAAGGAGAATTTAAACATTTTTTGTCCTAGCATACTATTCTTTGATGAAAAATCAAGTATGTAATGGCTCTTATTTACTTATTAAATATAGCATGATAAAATATTGAGTTTCAATGTCTGCACAACAGTGAATATACTAGCTGGATCACAACCAGTTCTACATAGAATAAACAAGTTGAGAATCAATTGGATCTAAATTAGCACATTGAGTTCAGTGCAGATTCATCCACATATTTAGTCTGTGTGATTGCATCAAAGCTTTAGGTTACAATTCTTTTTTATGTACAAAAGAATAAACTATAAATTAAACTATAAACTATAAAAGATAAACTATAAATTAAAAAAAAAACAAGTACAAAAAGGAAAGGGAAAAAACCAAAGAAGTATTATCCAATGTATAGAAAAGGGCTCACTTTTTAAATATAGCATTAAGTATTCACCACACAAGTAATAATTATCAGTCCTTCCATTACAGTATGTTGAAGATAATAGCTGGTAGGTGGGGCAGAGTGGCAGCTGAGTTGAAGGACGGAGGCTGGGAAGGTGTTGAGAAGCTGGAGTGGATAGGAAGTGCACTGGAAGGAGAGGGTAGAATAAAAGGTGCTGGGAAGATTGATTGGGTGAGTAAGCTCTCTGATGGATCTACTGTCTGCTGGGACAGCAGCAGCGGCAGAAGTGACACCTTCTCCCACTCTGGCTTCTGCCTCAACCAGCACTTCCTTGTTGATAGAATAGTTTGAGAAAAAGCATCCTTCAGTAGACTTATGATGACTGTTATAGGGCATCATAGGTCATAAGACTGTTATAGGTCTTGTAATCTGCCTCTGGAAAGGGGCAGAACAATAGAAGGGGGAACCTTTGGATTTATCACACATTTACTGTAGATTTAATGGAGATCTCTTCCATCCAAATGATTCATTGAATCCAGATTTTCTTATAATTCAATATCACATTGATCTTTAAATTCCACTCCTTTTCCCAAAACCATATTAACATATCTATGGAGTTTAAACCAAGAGGAGATAGTAGTGGAGAATCCCATATAATAGGTATAAGTGTTCCCCCATCATTTTAAACTTCTAGGATAGCATACTTACCTTAGAATAGGCCACAGTAGAATTTATTTCTAAGAAGACATGAATAGCACAGTTACATGGACCTCTCAGTTTTGGTCATCACAGGTTGTCAGGATTAAAGATTAAAACTCTTATTTTGTTTAAGTTTATATAAAGTAATTTATATTCTGAGTTTATAAACAAAAATGGTTTATAAAAAAGTTTATAAAATGGCTTGATTAAAAACCAGTGGTTTAAAAGAAAAACCCTGGAAATTTATAGAATGAGTTTATGAAAAGTTTTTTTCCCCCACCCCAGTAAAAAAGAGAAATCTTGGGCTGTAATTGACCTAGATTTCTGCATGCATGCTAACAATATTTATCATTTTTAGGTTCTTTACAAGCAAAAATATGATGCTGAGAAAGGAACATCAAATTATGCACAGATGAAGGAACTTCCAGATGTTAAGCATGCCATGGAAGTTAGTAAACACCAAAGTAATGTGAGTATTTTCTCAGCTTAAATAGTTAGATTCTTGTGTATATTTGAAATGAAATATTATAGTTCAGTGCTTGACAGGTTGATGACTAAATAATTGTCTTTTGTATGATTATTTAGATTGTGATTTAGCAGTGTCCTTACACTGGAAGAATGTGTGGATGACTTGACTGCAAACTAATAATTAAAAAGCTTCTGCACAGATGTGGAAGACAAGACATAGATATGTTCAAGATAATGTATGCTTTAAATTATTTATTTATTTGAAACATTTATAACCATTTCTTTGGCTTAAGTTCCTGTAGCAGTTTTACATATCAGTAAAGCTACCAGATTTATGGATGGATGGATGGATGGATGGATGGATGGATGGATGGATGGAAGGAAGGAAGGAAGGAAGGAAGGAAGGAAGGAAGGTCACTGAGGCGTTTCTTCTTAACTAGCTGTATGGTGAGTGGCTTCTTCTTAGAACCATAGAATTGGAATTGGCCATAGAAATCCCTCTCTGACTTCACTATCAAACATCTCTACTGTTAGGACGGTTTTCCTAATATTGTGCCAGGATTTGCCTTCCTGTAACTTAAGACCAACATGCTGTGTCTTGTGCTCTGGCATGATAACAAATAGGTCTTGACCTTCTTCTGTTAAATATCTCTTCAGGGCTTTGAAAAGTGCTATCATATTTTCTCTCAGTCATCTTTTCTCAAGGCTAAACATATTCACAGTTTCTCTTCATAAAACCTATTTTTCAATCCCTTCATCATCCTCATTGCCCTTCTCTGCATCTGTTCTGAACTTTCTCTGAATCTCTTTTTAATGTGAGCTAGGATTGGACATAGCACTTAGTCTGAGTATGACAAATATAGAATATACTGAAACTATTATTTCTGTGATAATCTGAAACTATATTTTGATTAACTCAGGTGCAGGAGTGGGTTCTGTGGCACACCAGTTGATACTTCAGTCCACTTTGAAGAGGACCTAATATAATAGTATATTATAGGTAGATAGGTATGGTTTAAAGACAGCTGAGGGTCCGCCTGATACACATGCCACGTAGCCCATACTTAACTGGCTTGCAAATAGTAATTTCAGTGGGTTGAGGTTATTTTGTGGAATGTTTTGCTGAAGCCAATATATCTTTTCAACATTCCTATAGTTCATCAGAGAAGCTACTAGATCAAAAGTAAGATAGGTTTAGCCTGGGAAGACTTATTCTTGACAAATCCATGCTGATTTCTAGTAATTACCACTTTGCTTCCAATATACTTAAAGATGTATTGCTTTTTGCCATAGAATCTTTCCAGGTATCATTTCCCCACTTTTAGTCATCTGACACTGTGGGTCAGGAATTTTCTAGGAGGACTATACTTGACAAAAGTTAAAAAAAAAAGCTTTCCAATATGAGAAGGAAAAGTTATCATATTGTTGGATATGTTGCAATTCCAGTCAATATTCCAAATTCAGAGAGTTATGTAAGACACACTAAAATTGTGCAGATAAGATGTCTATGAAGGTTCTCAGTCATCCAGGTGGAATTGTCTGTAGCTTGAACACAGGAGCTCCAACACAGGAGAAATAACACCACAGGACCAGTCAGCAGTTTATCTTCATCTGAAAGAAAAAGGACACTCATTTGAGGACACTAATGTTCACATTTTAGACAGAGAAGATAGGTGGTTTGAGAGAGGGGTCAAGGAATCCATTTATGCCAACTTGGAAAATCCTTCCTTGAATAGAGGTGGGGGCCTCAGGCACAAACTCTCCCCCATCTTCCTCCCCGTTTTGTCTTCTGTGCCTAGGAAGATTAAGACCATTTCACAAGCTCAACAGCAGCATGGTGATTTTAACGACCCTCCTTTAGATGATAAAAGGACTTAAAAATTACATCTCAATATAACCATGACCTAGCCCCAGGTGTAAGGTCACACAGCTACCTAGGAACATATTTAGGATTCCCTTACCAACTTTGCTCAGACTGAAGAAGCTCCTTGGATAAGGAGCGAAACGTTTCCACTAAGAAAAAATTTGCAGATAAGAATTTTATTGATTGTTTTAAAATGGCCATATCCTAACCTGCATCACAAATAATTTTTGAAATGGTTTCAGTCATTTTCTCATGTATTGGAAATAGTTCAAAACTATTGTAAATCATCCAATACCCATTGAAATGGAAGTAAATTTAGTGAACTTAACTAGACTTTCTAAATTAATATTGTTAATTATACGGAGCATGTTTAGTCTGAAAGATTCCTAGAATAGTTTATAGGTCAATAATAGAGATTAGCATTTGTTCCCCAGGATTACAGTCTAAAAAAGTAGAATACAAGATGAAAAAATGATAGGTGGGAAAACAAAAAGAAAAACATTCAGATACCAATTTCAATTGTATGTACGTCTTATAATGATCAAATAAAATTAAGATATAATGGTATATAATACAATGAATTGAATCCTTAGTCTGTAGAATAGGACAATAGGACAAGTAAGTACAGGAGAAGTTAAGACATATTGATTCCAGTGGACCTGTTCTGTGAAGATGGGATCTGATACATTTAGTAAACATGCATGGGACTGGGGGAATAGGATCACTTTTTTTTTCTTATTCATCAGTAGAGCAAGATGGGTACAGCAACAGAATGTGAATTTATCTAATGTCCTTCTAAATCAATTCAGCTCAGCCAGTGCAGAAGTTACATGTAATGGGCTTATTGAACTATTTGTTCATTATTAAAATAAGACTGCCATTTTATAATCAAATATGTGGAGCTGAAAATTCCTTTTTTCAAAGGATGACTGCCATTTTTTGAAAATATTCTTGTACTCCTGATTTTCATTAGTGAAGTACATCATGATTTATTGTAAACCTTGAACAGATTCATGCTGAGCATCATGTGGGATAAGATTTTGTTACAAATAAATACTATAAAATGTATAAGTATTATAATTTAGTGATGAACTATAGCAACAGAAATCTCAAATTATGTGAAATATATTTTTTGACTGCAAGGAATAGAAGATTATTTTAATCAGTACAGTGTGTTTGCCTGAAAAACCATTTGTCAATGTTAAATTAACATTCTCAAATCTAAAATTCTACATTTACTTTCCTGGGAGAAAGCTTCATGAAGTGAAGTCAGTGTTTTTCCTCCTGAGTAGGCACGTAAAAGTACTATGCTGCTCTTACTGAGACAGGTCCTAAAGAACTGCTTAGCTAGTTTCATGTCCCTGAAATGCCTCTACCCATATGTTTCTTGAATATGTGGAAACCCATTATTGGAACAGGAGATTTTCAAAAGCATTCTTGAAAAGTGCAGCATGAACATTGAAGAAATGAAACATATTGCTGATACAACTGTAGGGACGTTTAGGCAATGAGACAGGCAGTAGCTTAGTGAGTGAAACCTATACTCTAGGCCTGGGTTAAGAAATCTGTCACCCTCTAGATACCAGATTACAAATCTCATCAGATCCATTCAATGTGGCTAATAGTCATGGATAAAAAGAGTTGTAGTCCAATGACATCTGAAGAGCCAGCCTTGCTTTAGCCAATGTCTCAAATAAGAGCTGCAGATGAGGAGTAGGACAAAAAACAGAAGAAGGTACAGATGAGGAAAAAAGGCAGCAGAGAATAAAGGAAAAGAAAAGAGAGAAGGGAGAAGAAGGTAATCAGGCACTATCTCTGCCTGGAAGACAGGAGATGAGTAGAGAAAAGAGACAGAGCCTGGAGGAGGAAGTGGGAAGCAAGTTAGAGAAATACCCACAGAGAATTGAAGGGATTTGAGGAAGTGGCACTTGTACCTCACAAAAGCTAGAATGGAAACTATCTGGCTTCAGAGGAACTGTATGAAACAAAGCTTACCTCAGTGTAGCTGCCATCTTGCTGAAAGAACCCATACAAAAAAGCCTTAGACTTAAGAATCCAACCCACCCTTCCTGCTTTCTCCACCATCAAATAGGAGCTCTCTTTATCTTGGAATAGTGCCTTCAGAAGGAGAAATCACACCTCTTTTAAGTGTCCAGGGACTCCTGGAGTCTATATTACCTATGTAATTGATTGATTATGTTCCATCAAGTCAATGTCGACTCTTAGTGACTACATACTGTAGATCTGTCCCTAACGTGGTCCTTCAGGTCTTCCAAAGGTTTACCCATCAATACTATAACTTAGTTCATTCACCTTGCTGCTAGTCATCCTTTTCTTCTCTTTCCTTTCAACTTTCCCAGCATTAGAGCCTTCTCCAGGGAGCTGAGTCCTGATACAATGTGTTCAAAGTAGGATAATTTGAGACTGGTCATTTATGCCTCAAAGGAAAACTCTAGGTTGATTTGTTTAACGATCCATTCTTGGCTGCCCATGGTATTCTCAGAATCTTCTGCAACGCCAAATTTCAAAAGCATCAATACACTTTCTATCCTGCTTCTTCAGAGTCCAAATTACACTTCCATAGAGTGTCACCAGGAATAGCATTGCCTGCACAATTCTGATCTTTGTAGGTATAAATACATCACGGCATTTGAATATCTTTTCCAAGGATTTCGTGGCTATCAAGTGTTAGTCTGCAGTGTATTTATTGACTGTTTGTTCCTTTATTGTTGATGATTGATCCTAAAAGGCAAAAGCTATCCATTACTTTAGTATCTTCACTGTCAATCTAAGGCTGGTTGGTGTACCTCTTGTCATTGGTTTAGTCTTCTTTATATTTAATTTTAGTCCCATTTTTTCACTATGCTCCTTGACGTTTTTACTAGAGCTTGCAGGTCCTTTGCATTTTCAGCTATCAGAGAGGTGTCACTAGCAAAGCACAGGTTATTGATGTTTCTTCCTCCAATTTTAAAACCACACTCATCTTCTTCCAATTCAGCATATAGGTTGAATAAATAAAGGGAGAGTATACAGCCTTGTCTCTCTGCTTGGAGCCAGTCTGTTTCACCATGTTCTGTCTGTACTGTGGCTTTCTGTCCTATATATAGGTTTCTCATGAGGACAATGAGATGTTCTGGGATTCCCATTTTTCTAAGCACATTCCACAGCCTGACATGATCGACACAATCAAAGGCCTTTCCACAATCAATGAAGCACATAGTGACTTCTCTTTAGTATTCTTTGGCTTTCTCAATTATCCAGTGTTCATCAGCAATAATGCCTTGTGTTCCTCGGCCATCTTGAACATCTGGCATCCCTTTTTCCATGTAGGGCTCTAAACTGTGTTGTATCATCCTAAGCATTATTTTGTTAGCATGTGCAATTAAGGATATTGTGATATTGTATGATAGTTTGCACACTTACATTGTAGCTGCAAGATAATCCAGTAGAGTAACTGGCATACAATTACAGACAAAACTATTTAAACGTGTGATGTTGTCTTCTTTTATATGTATTTGATGTGCATTCCTCCCATCCCAGGTTCAACCTTTAAATTTCAATTGGGGATAAGATAAGATGGGTTTAAGATTATGGTTCTGATGAATACTCATCTGTAAGATTTTTAAGGTAAAATTAGTGAATTAAGAAGAAATCTCAATTGGAAATTAAACAACAACAACAACCTGAATGACTGTTCAGTTCAGAAACCATTCATACATATAGACAGGCAGTGTAATATACTGTAGTAATCGGTATTGGACATGGATAATTCACAGGTGATTTTGAGCTGGTTATTCTTTCATCTGAGACAATCTTACAGAAATATTATGGGGATAAAATTAGGGAAGACCTCTATAAACATACCTTTCAGAGAAAATTTAGGAAATGGATACAATAAAATAATAATTTATCCTTATTTGTTAGCTCTTTAAGTACTATTTACCTCTTCTTCTTTTAGTGATTCTAGACAATTCGACCATGTAGCCAGAATTGCTGATGAAGCTGCACTGACATCACACTGAATGGATGGATCAGTGGATGTACCTCTGAACCTAGTTTTTGTCATGCCATTTATTTATTTATTTTTATTTATTTTTCAAATTTATTCCCCGCCCATCTCCCATGCAAGGGACTCTGGGCGGGTGCATGCATTGCAAGTGATGGCAAGCAATGAAAATGCCACTGCACAGCATGGTATTAACAAGGAGTAAGGGCTTAATTGCCTTAGCAAGACATACATTTCTATTTCCTGGCAGCCGCCTCCACACAATATGCAAACTTTTTTGTGCCCCGTTTTAAGTGATTAAGAGGGTGTTTCTTTTCATAGTGGGCCAAAGTATTTGGTAACAGCATCTCCTTGTTCTGACTTGGGCCTAGTGATATTTACTCAGGGACTGGAAAATGTGGACCCTTTGCCAGTCTTCATTCTGTTCCACGTTGTCGGTATTATCAATGAGGTATAGCAATGTACAAACTACGTATGGCAGACATTTTAAAAAATGCTTGTCTCTCTCCAACATAAATATATCTTCACCCCAGTGCCAGAAGAGTAATAAGTCATGGGTAGAAAATGTTGAACTAGACCATACATTAAATTTGATGAAATAACAACTGTCTGATTTTTCTACCATCTCTTCCCTCTGAAATTAACCACACTTCCTTATTTCAATTACCGTTTGACCGTCACATGGGAACCATAAGAGTAAATATTTGCTGCAGGTTTCACCACAAGATTTGCATTTTTTCCTGGGTCTGAACCTGATCGTTTCAGTCTTAACTGAAGTCCAGATACTAGGTTTCAACTTACAATTTATATGGATGATGAGTACCTTTCAGGAAGCCTATTCCTGCTTCCTTTATGGTATTGATTTCATCTCGTGCAAATTTTGTGCACTTTTCTTAATTTCCAAGGGCTTAGAAATACTTTTAGATTAATTCTAGGAAATTACTTCAGTGGTTTGTACACCTGTAGGGAATAAGGCATGTAAATGTTAATAAATAATAATTGTCATTATTTTAACCATATTTCACTTTAGTTTTTCTAAAAAAAACCTTGAAAGTTAAAAAGTTCAGGAAAGCAGAAGTTGCTTTTTTTTTAAAGTCCAAAGGACTTCAAGATTTTCTTAACAGAGAAGATAGATTATTGTTAATATTTTAAGTTTGCACTGAGTTAGTTCATTAAAACAGCCACATTTTTTCCCCCAGAACTTGTACAGAAGTGGAATGAATAGCAGAAAAATGCTGGGCTGGTGATTGCATGAGATCTAAATAATTTCTTCACAATCATTTTTGAAATATGCACAGCCCTAATACAAATTAATGTAGTTCAAATACAGATTATATGCCTGTTGAAGCGGCTGCCTCTGCATCTAATAACATGGCTGTTTCTATGTGTGAGTGCATATTAAAACAAAACCAGAAAAAATTAGAAAATGCATTCAGCAGGGCTAGAAAATTAATTAAATAAAACTAACAGAAACCTAGGCTAAACAAGAAGAGGGAGAACATATGTTTTTTCTGAAAAACATACATCCTTTTCTGGTGCTGAAATGGCAGGAGTGAAGAAGTGTCAGGTGATTCTCAAGTCTTGTTGTCCTTACTAAGATCCTGTCCAGTTACTAAGCCATTAGGGCAGTATTTCTCAACCTTGGCCACTTTAAGATGTGTGGACCTCAACTCCCAGAATTCCCCAGCTAGCAAGGTTTAGGGCAAGGCTGGCTGGGAGTTGAAGTCCACGGATCTTAAAGTGGCCAAGGTTGAGAAACACTGCATTACAGAGTGGAGAGGTGTGAAACAGGAAAGTTTTGAAAACCTTTCTTACACACAATGCACACACATTAAAAGTAGCACTGCCACTTTGCACTGTGCCTAGAAGCCAGCGGAGAAGCCCAGCCAATTTAGTTGTTTCAGAATTGTCATAAAATGGTATTTGCTGTCCATCTCAAACAACAATGCATTCTAATGTGTTTAGTATACAGCATTTTCATTTTGTTTTTTTGGAACAGAATTATTATTTTATCTTTTATATCAACATTTATTTATCCTGCCAGTGCATAATATAATAATGTTAATAAACAGCATTTTATGTTACTATATTTTATTTTATTTATTTATTTATTTATTTATTTATTTATTTATTTTATTAGATTTATATTACTGCCCATCTCCCCAACGGGGACCCCGGGCGGTGAAATGTTATTACATTTCTAACTGAGCTGGTTATCCTAAGGCATTCATAATATTTTGTTTTACAGGTTTCATATAAAAAAGATCTCCAGGATAATCACAAATATACTGAAGTTTCCAATAGACCAGATGTAATGATGGCAACAAAGCTAACAAAGATAATAAGCAATGTATGGCATTTCTTTTCTTACCATTTTTTTAAAAAAAGGTACAGTTATCACATTTCCATTTTGGTACAGATTAACTACAGTAATTGAATTCAGTAACTGAAACTCTAGACTTACATTCAGATTGATGACGATGATCTCAATTCCCTAAAGTGGACTAATATCAGTAATGTATTCCATTTTAGACACTCTAAATATTAGTTCCAGCGTATCTCTCTTTCAGGCTAAGTATCATATTTAAAATGGTAAACTTTCAATATTTTTATGATAAACTTTTGAACAATCTGATCTTGCTCCATAACCCCCTTTAATAAGTTTGCTTCATGTGGCCATTTTTTTGAAATGTATTTGTGTTAACAAAAAGCATGTAGCTCCTAATTTTCCTATTGCTTCATTCATTGACTTACCTTATCTTAGGTTTTGAGGATATGTGATTGTATAAATCTACAACTGATTAACATAGTGGTGGACAGTCATTAATCCTGTAAGATCTTGTTTGTGTTTTTAATATTGTGCTAGAATTTGTAATTTTACAAAGGGGTGTGGTGGCTCAGTGGGTAAGACACCAGGCTTGTCGATCGGAAGATCGCAAGTTCAGAGGTTCGAATCCCTAGCCCCATGTGATTAATAGGTACCACTTTGGTGGATAGGTAACAGCGTTCCGCATGCATCATGCCGGCCACATGACCGCGGAAGCGTCTTCGGACAACGCTGGCTCTTTGACTAACAAACGGAGATGAGCACCGGCCCCTAGAGTCGGATACGACTGCACCAATGTGCGGGGGAACCTTTACCTTACCTAGAATTTGTAATGCAATTTCTTAGAAATGTTTTTCTTCTACAAAAGATAACTTCTTTTTTTTTTTTTTTACCTTATTCCTAAATTTGAGAATTTCATTCTAATTTCTCTTGGTGGTGTTTCTGAGCTTACTTTATTATTGAAAGCGCCACTGGTGTTGCTGTTTTCTGTTACATATCTTTCCTTCACCGTGAAGTCTCCTTGGCTACCTGCTGTTCCCATTCTGAAAAAGCTCCATGGAAGAATTTCTCTTGCATTGTCTTTTGTTGGCTTGTATTTGAAGTTACTTTCTCCAAAGAGTCAACAGTCTAATGGAGAGGGAATTGTACAGTTAAAGGAAATTCACATCTAGCGCTGGTTCTTTTCATAACTAAATAGAAGAATATGCATGAGGATTTCACTGAAATGTTTCTTTTTCTCTGAAAGAAATTTCAAAAGCAAATGCTTTTTTGGTCAGATTGAATGAGAATTAATAAGAAAATGTTCAAGAAAGATTTTTTAGCAAGACATTAGCTTTTTAAAAAATATAAACTAATTGTGAAAGAGTGGAAGGTGACACGTATATGGTCAACAGCCAATGTTTGAAGAGAGACTTCTGTTGTTGCTATTGTTAAATAGAAAATCTCTTGTCAATCTTTTATAGTTTACATAGAGTTCTGTGAGTAAATGCTGTTTTGTCTTTTTCCCAGCCAAGTTAAATGATGGCTAGTATTAATATACTTACATTTTTGTTTTGAAGGCTGAATATACAAAAGGAAAACAAGAAATGATCAAGGAGCCAACTGTACTTGGAAGACCAGACTTTAACCATGCTCAGAATGTATCCAAGTTGTTAAGTCAAGTAAGGTTTTGATGGCTTTTATGTTCAATTGAAATGTTTTGTTCCCAAGCATAAAATCAAATGTTTTCCTTTTCAAGTTGCAAAATTTTGTAAGTGCATGAAAACATAAGGTTTCAACAACTTTTTTTTTCATTGTATTCTGAAAAAATGCATTTAACTGACATTTATTACATGTTGAGGAAACAGTAGCTGCAGCTCACAAACAGATGATAAATCTGACTTCAGTTACAGAAGATGATAGGATTACTATATTGTGGTATGCTCCACATAATATGTGATCTGTTGTGTTGTGTTTATGGTACTGAATTTTATTGTTGCAAATGTTTTTTAAAAATTATGTAAAAACAAGGGATAATCAAAGGCAAACTAAATACATTGAGTCCAAAACATCTCAGGGATACCAGGTTGCTTGTAATTGACTTAACTCTCTAAATCTCTATAGATTTTTTTTTCAGAGAATGAGAAACCAGTGTGATGGGAGGTGAAAAGAATATAATTAAAAGTGGTTTCTGTGAGACAGATATTTGGTTATTTAACTGTTATGTACAGTTTATTGTCTCTGATTGAATGTTGATCAGCCAGAAATCTAGACCCAAATTTAGTAAAGTGACAAAACTGATTATATCCTGTAGTAGAATATATTTAGGACAGTTAGCAAGGAATTAGCTCAGCCCTCGTCTTGCAGATTGGCAATTAAACAGTCTTCCCAGCTGGTGCCCTCCAGATATACTAACTTCAAACCCATAATTCTGGGGCAGTGTGGTTGTGGCTTAGAAACATGGGAATGGAAGTCGTAACCACTAGGTTATAGAAGACAGTGTTAGGGAAATTTGATTGAGCTAGGAACAATTAACTTTTTAAAAAAGAAAATAGTTAATTAGGAAAAAATGAAGATCTTTTTTATGATCATCTCTAAGTTAAATAATTAAAATATAATTTACTATCACATACAATAGTTGAATGTGGTTAAGTTATATTTTCCATTTCTTTTTACAGCCTTAGTAATAAGATACTAGTCAGAAAATCCCATTATCACATCACCACTTTGCTCTTTGTTAATAATCCTTTAAAATATACTAATTTCCATCTTACGCTAAATCAGTGTGGAATTAATTGTTCTTCGGGATAATTATTACAGCTTTGAGTATATGTTACTAATACTGCAGTGAACTGTAAAAAATAGGATTTCAGAACCACTGAGCTGAGGGAGATACACTCAGGGATCTCTTACAGGGTTGTTCTATGCATCTTTTGGGACAGTATAATAGAACTTGAACCATATCTTATTCAGAGTATTATTATCAGTGTTCCTAAGAGTAACTTGTTTGTTTGGATTGCTTGTAGAAAGTAGATGGTCTGCCCTTCATAATCGATGCTTCTGGATAAATGTCAATTTCAGAACACTGCATATTTATCCTACATTTTATTGGGCATTCTTAGGATTTGGATTTGTTCTCATCTTCTTAATTACCTCTTTTATTATAGGCATGTGTATTGCCATATAATGATGGGGGACTTTACTTTCCTAACTTTCATGGGGTATATATTTTGACCTCTGTTTCTCTATGGAATCCAAGGAAGGAGAAGCCACTGTGAACTCATTATATGGCCCTTTGATATCTTGGCAGGAGCTTGGTACCTTTTTAATGAAGGATTAGCAGCATCTTTGGAAAATGTGAGGACAGAAATATAATTTTGACCCTTATTCATGTAACAAACTTACATTTGGGGGTAGTTCCAGTTTGAAAACTGCAGAAAATTGTTTGCTTTGAATTCATGGGCTAATAGGGGTATTAATACATTTAATCAGCTTATTGCCAATCAAGTTTTTAAACAATCTGAATCACTGCAACAATAGCAGTATATTCAATTAAAACCTAATTTGATTTCATAGTTTGGCCCAGACACTTTAGCAGCATCTAAACCTCCCAAATTATTATTAGCACTGAAATATGTTTCTGATTCAACAACAGTTTCTTTCATGGACACCTTGGAGAACATGTAAAAGTGGTTCGTTGTCAATGTCATTATACTGAAAGTGAAAAATGATGGAGGTGACACTTACACATACCCATACATTTGTTTTAGGAAGAATATTATGTTTAATATGTGAATGTGATTTGAATTATATACTAGAATTTTGGAATTTATCATTATGTGAAGAACTACATATTTATCATGAATGGGACATATTAAAAATTCTTTTACAGTGTCACCCCAGATGTATATGTTCACTTTCTTTGTAGGAACAAGCTTTTTAGTGATATAATGGAAAGATTGATCAATATTATTCTGTGTCATCAAGGTTTAACACTGTACTATTTTCTACATATTTTTTTTTCCTTTCGGTATCTTTTTATCTCTTTCTGTATGCTAAAGTAATCCAAATAAAATAATAAAAAAGATCTGAATTCTGCAGAAATGTATTATTTATAGTGATATATTTGTTTCTTAGGTTAAATACAAAGAGCAGCTTGTTAAGGAAATGAAGAATTATTGCTTCAATCCTCTGGAAAGTGCTTCTTTCAAGCAAGCTCAACTTGCATCTGTCTTAGCAAGTGATGTAAGTGGAATTCTTTGGGACATTTCTAGTATAGGTCATTTCTTGTAGTGAATATTGTATGGGAGTTCCTTCGTATGCATTTAAATTCCTTAGAATAATTTCCTTAAGTTTTAATTGGAAAACTCTCTCATCTATATTGAATGTTTTAACTTGTTCCTAGATGGAATGTTTTCTGATTACATTTTGCTACTCTGCAGTAAATGAGTGCCACCTTATGGCCACCATAAATATGAAAGAAATACAGTGTGATTTTTTTTTTTTGCAAGGTAATTGGAAGTGTCTTATTTCTATTCCATCTTTCAGTCCTTTCACCAGAGATATTTGTTTCCTTCTTAAAGGTGAAATACAAAAAAGAAAGTCTGGACAGTCTTCATGAACCAACATCTGCTTTTCCAAACCTATTACAGTTAGAGCACGCACTGAGTGCCAGCAAGATCCATAGTAATGTAAGTTGGCCTTCTTGGAGTTATTTCTGGTAAATGGCCAGGATGGCTAAATTTCCCAAAAAGTTATTATTTCAAGCTGTTACTTCCTCACAAGAAATATATTTGTTCTGTTTACTCTCTTTCTATTTCTATAGCTTGACCTCTATAGCTAATTAGATGTTAGAAAGACCTTTTTTTTAAAAAAAATTATTTTCTATCCCGCCTTTATTATTTTTATGAATAACTCAAGGTAGCGAACATACCTAATACTCCTTCCTCCTCTTGTTTTCCCCACAACAACAACCCTGTGAGGTGAGTTTGGCTGAGAGAGAGTTACTGGCCCAAGGTCACCCAGCCAGCTTTCATGCCTGAGGCGGGACTAGAACTCTCAGTCTCCTGGTTTCTAGCCTGTTGGCTTAACCACTAGACCAAACTGGCTCTTTTGTGTCCTCAGAGCAATTCTTGGTCCTTTCTAACACTTGGTCAGTGTGAGAATATTGTAAACCAGCTTTCTCAATGAGGACATTCTTCAGAAGTGTCAGCTTTAGCTGCAAGAATGTCCAGTTAGCATGGCATTTCTAAGAATTCTGGGAATTGGAATCCACATTTGGGAGAGTACCCAGTTTGGGGAAGGCCATTGTAAACACTGGCTGAGAGGCTGCCTTTGATGAATACCTAGGGGCATTTCTACACCACTACAATTTCCATTCAGTTTCTCCCAAAGCAGTTTAAAGCAAACTTGCAGTTGTCTTCAGAGATACTGATCTTGAAATGCTGACAAAATACAGAAAACATGAGTCAGTAAATGCTCCCGCCAATAGGAGAGTACAGTATCTTGCCTTCACATACCACTAGTATTAGAGCAAGAGCAACATGGACTCCTTCATCCCATTAAGACAAAAGAAATAAATTACCAGTGTCTGTCCTGTCTAGTTTTTCCCCACATACTGCATACATTTGTGTGGTGATTTGTAATGGCAATTGAATGTAATGGCAATGAAACGTCTGCAAGAAAACAACAAGGCTCAGAGAGCACCAAGGACTCCACAGTTCAACCCTGAGCTACAAATATTCTCTTTGATTGATTTGTAATAAGTATGGATCTCACCAGTGGAGAAGCTTCCTTGTTACAAGGCTATCATTTCTCTTGCATTTCAAAGCAGCTTGCAAACTGAAGCATGTCAGCAATTTTGTAGTCAAGTGCTTTTGCAATAGCTGTATGTGGTTGCATGTAACTGAGGTGGCTGGAGTGAGAAAGAGGCAGAGATCCATTCCATACAATACTTGTAGGTGCTAGAAATAGAATACTGAAGCTATATTGTAATGCAGGGGGAGACTAAATGATTGTTTTGAATCCAGGAGGCAGGATGAGGCAAAGTTTCCATAAGGCGGAAAACAGACTATGCAAAAGCTCTGCAGAGCCACAATAATTCAAATTCAAACAATTCAATTTCAAATAAACCAGTGCAAAGTTAGTAATAAATTCACTCAGTTCCCCAATCTGGCCAACTATGTGAGATCAAACAGAAGCTAACCTCTTCATACAAAGATTTTAGTCTAATCAGTTGAAAAATTAACAGTGCATGTGTGTGTTTATGTGTGCATATGTACAGTATGTCTATGTTAGACTGTACAGAATTCAAGAAGGCCTGGCCTTCTCATTTTAAATATCCATAATTATTGGATGATGAAGATAATTGCAGCAGCAGTGTCATCTGTTGGAATAGTTTGAAGCGATTTGAAGACTTTGATGATCAGATCCAGCAAAACAGGAATGGGCAATTCTTAGGCTATGATCAGGGATTGATGTATGCCGCCCAGAGTCACTTTTGGTGAGATGGGCAGCCTTACAAATTTGGTTAACAAATAAAATAAAATAAAATAATAAAATAAAATAAAATAAAATAAAATAAAATAAAATAAAATAAAATAAAATAAAATAAAATAAAATAAAAAATGTATGTCTATTCTGTTGGTTCCATAGTTCCCCAAGATTGTGTTACCCAAAAGCAGTGATAGGTTGCTGAATTTACAATTGCCTGCCAATTTTCAATGGGGGGGGGGGGAAGGAAAAATTAAGCTAGCTAGATAAATTTAACTCAGAAAAGTTGGTAGGCTATATCCATTCCCCCACAAGAGGGGAAAAATACAAGAATGTCAGTTTTGTCCCCTTCAGTGCTGTGATCACATCCTTGCCTAATCCAGTGTGTCCCTCAGCCACCAAAGTAGAACCTATGAATTACCTTGTGAGGCCCTAAAACATGTTGTTTGTATCACCCATGATGTGATTCTTGGATTTAATAGAGATCAGTCAATGGAGATATTTGGGGCAATACTTTGATCCTATTTTGTTGAATGATATGGGCTTCAGAATGCTTGGCAAGTCTCGACATCTGTCTTGCTTTTCTAGACTTGTATCCATCATGGACATACAGATACTTCTAAAAGTGACTTTCTTCCCTCTCTTCCTGAATCAACATAGTGAATGTACTATTTTTTTTACTTTTAAAATAGATTGAGATGACGTAATATTTAATTGGTTCTAATAGGTCATTGAAGACAGATAAATATTAGCTCTTACAGTTCAGAAAGCTTTAATATTTACATGCATAGAGGTTGCTACTGACATAGACTGGGGCTTGAAGGATTGCATGTGATCTCCCTTATTCATTCATTCATTCATTCATTCATTCATTCATTCATTCAATCATTCAATCAATCAATCAATCAATCAATCAATTTATATAGCCGCCCATCTCAAACCAGTGACTCTGGGCGGCGAACAATAATAAAAACAATAAAACAATAAAAACAGTACCAAAAATTAAATATAAATATAAATACAAATACAGCCAAGAGATCTTAAAAGCCATTGGTGTTAGCACAGCCATGAAATGGGGCCCTTCACACACTCGGGGCCCCAGGCCTGGGCACAAAGCCAGGTCTTCAAGGCCTTCCGAAAAGCCAAAAGGGTCGGGGCCATCCTAATCTCAGGAGGAAGGATGTTCCAGAGGGCAGGTGCCACAGCAGAAAAAGCACGCCTCCTGGTCCCCGCCAGCCAACATTCCTTGGCTGAAGGGACCTGGAGCATGCCCATTCTGCTGGACCAGATTGGATGGGTAGAAACAACTGGGAAAAGACAGTCCCTAAGGCAGGGCTTTCCAAAGTTTTTCCCGCGGCGACACACCAACTAGCGTTGGTGTGTCGCCGCGGGAAAACCCGGAAGTGCGGCAGCGCACAAAAACCTGGAAGCGCTGCTGCTGCTTTCGGGTTTTGCGTGCTGCAGTTGGTGTGTCGCCGTGGGAAAACCCGGAAGCGCTGATGATGATCAGCGCTTCCGGGTTGTGTGGCGACACACCAGACTGTGTGTGGCGACACACTTTTGTGTCGCAACACACAGTTTGGAATGCTCTGCCTTAAGGTAATCCGGCCCCAAGCCATGAAGGGCTTTTGATAAGGGCTTTTCAATCTTCCACCTTGTCCAAAACAGCCCCTAAAGTCAAGAGAACTTTTGGAGCAGTATCGTCTCAAATAGGAAAGAATACTACAATAGCTACCACTATAGAACCCCCAGATTGCACTACTGATATTCAGTGGTTTAAACACAAATTTTCAGTGGCACAATTGTTTTTGGCCATTTAACATTTGAGAATAGATACATTAAGGTTAATTCTCACAGAACTGCCTCAAAGACACCCCCCCAAAAAGGCTTTGTAAGAGTTGGTTCTTAGACTTATAAGCATTTAAGCAATCATTGTATAAACAACCTACACCTGCAGACTCCTTTATCAGAAAAGAGACCTCTCTTCTTTCTGAGGCACCATAACCTGGTGAGATATGCACTCATGAAGTCCCTACCCTAATGTACACATAGATATATTGGGTCTAAATTGAAAATTGTTCACTTGCTGGAATTCTTGTATCACAATTTCTTTCATCTTAATAAATCTCGCTAAAGAGAACTTTGTGAGATTTATGCTTGGGAAGCATCACTTTCAGTTAAGGCAACTACCAAAGGTTTGACAGGCCCCAAAGTTTTAGCCATATGCCCAGTGAATCATATCATATATGTCTCTTACAGTCCTTTATGCAAATGCGTTGAAGTTTAAACATATATTTGCTTTTTTTTCAGTATGAATATAAGAAACTATTTGAGAAAACTAAGGGGCTGTATCATTTTGAAGCAGATACTGCTGAACAGCTGCACCACAAAGAAAATGCAGTCATCCAGAGTCAGGTATGACCACAGTACTCTGTAAACTTAGAACTGCATACTTAGTATAACACCTATATTGGTAAGTTATGAAATACGATCCTTGCGTAAAATGGAAGGTGGAAAATATTGAATATGCATAAAAGAGACGTAATATACATGTAAATGACTCACAAGTCCTTTCTCATGTGGAGCTTTTTATTATTATCTGAATATGGATGAAGTAAGGTGCTATTGATTTTAAAATTGATTTTTGATGCCTAATGTTTTTATTAGGTTAAGTATAAAGAGAAATATGAAAAATCAAAAGGCAAGTCTATGCTAGAATTTATGGATACACCAACATACCAAGTTTCAAAGGAAGCTCAAAAGTTTCAAAGTGAGGTTAGTGAAATGTTTTTTGAAATTATTATTAGAGTGTAGTAACCAGTGTGTTGTGCTGTAGCAGCGTCTGAATAAGAGGTTTGTGTGTCTCTGTGGTTTACTGTGGAACAGAGTAACCGATAACAGTCCAGTATTTCAACCCAGTCCTTGGTTTAGTTTCACTCAATAGAAGGTTGGACTTGTTTTTGTTGAGCAGCAAATCAGCTTGATGTAGTATAAACTACTTTTTCAGATCTTCACATTTTTGCAGTGCTGTGAGATACATTTCAAGAAACACAAGTTCAAAGCATTCTTAGACATATGGAATGAGTTAAGCAATTCTTTGGATCTCATTGTGCTTCCCATTTGATGTTTCAGTAATTATTTTAGAGTCACACTTTGATATTCCACAAATATTTAGATTATACTTTGTAAAGTATGTTTGAGATGATTCTATAAAAATGTTCTAGCTCAAAATTAGGAATGCATACATTTGATAACAAACATAATTTTGTTTTGGACACAGAAAATGTATAGAAAAGAATTTGAAGAAAAAGTCAGAGGAAAGGCTGCACTGGATTTAGACAAGACTCTAGAATTCTTGCACGTAAAACATGTAACAGATCTATTAAAAAAGGTAACATAACAGAAGATGAATAGTCTTTTTTACTATGTCATAACATAGTTTAAGTTCTATCATGTTCATCCTCCTTTTCCTTTCAGTTTATTCTTTTTCTGTAGTGACACAGAGCAGATAATTCAAAACCGATGTTTCTGAAATATTTGTAAAAAACTGATAGTTGCAATTTGTTCACATATTAAATCTCAGTTCAAGTATTTCATCACATCACAGTTTGTGTATGGTATAAATTAGAGCCAAACTATAGTTTGAATTTGCAAATGAACAGTATGGAAACAAATGTTTACAGCAACTTGTCAAACTTTATTCTTCATCCAGGTTTAAATATATAAATGTATTCAAATTTCCATTGTGTTATCAGCTTTTATAGGGTTATAATTGTTTAGCCAATTCATATATACCTCCTTATCACAGTAAAGTTCTATTAACTATGATTTATGTGATGTCTGAATAGAGTTTCTGCCTAGAAATTGAAGTGCCCAAAGATAAAACTGAGATGGTGCCACTTGGCTTGACAATTAGGGAGAAAAGTATAAGTCGTCTATTTCCTCTTCTGGAAAAAGTGTGACAAGACTGAAATAATTAAGGCTTGCCTTTTCTGCCAAGTTTAGTATAATATCCGTCTACGTGCTCATTTCAATCACAAGAGCTCATTGTGCTACGTAACTCTGATTTATGGATAAGTGCCTTTTGTGTTGCATTTAGTGATCTTTTGTGAATAATGATAGCATTAACAGAATTTGAGTGACAGGGTCATTTACTTGTCTGTAATCCTGAAAGCCACCCAGAATTGAAGCTCTTACAATTTTATAAAATAACCGTGTAACGGTAGCACTAGTGCCTAAGTAGAAGAATGTTTTCTTTTTTCAGGAGCAAGATAAAGATTACAGTATTTGTACTTTACTTTTCGATTTCCCAGTTCTGTTTTAACTATGGTAAATGTATACTCCCTAATTCATATTTTATAGAAAATTTCAAGTATGCCTTGAAATATTTAGTAAGAAGGATTTCTTTTTCTTTTTCTTTTTAAGATCTTGCTCACTATTTAAAGCTGAATTTTTTTTTAAACTTCAGAAGGAGTATAGAAAAGATTTGGAAGAAGGGATGAAAGGAAAAGGACTGGCAGTGCTTGAAGATACTCCAGATTTGATTAGAGTGAAAAATGCAGCTCAGATACTAAGTGAGGTAGGTGCTGTTAGTAACAGTTAGTAAATGTCATGGAAAGTTTGCCCACACAAAGTATCCAATTGAAATATATTCTTAGTTTTGTAGTCAGTGGAAAATGTGTATTATTTGAATGTGCGTGTATCTTTTGTTTTTTTTTAATAACAGAAAGAATATAGAAAAGATCTGGAACATGAAATAAAGGGAAAAGGAGTGAAATTTATTTCAGAAACTCCTGACATTCGAAGAGCAAAGAGAGCATCTGAAATTATTAGTGAGGTCAGTAAAGGAAGACACCTCTTTTTAAATTATTATAGAAATGAAGTGCATGCATCTACTTTTACCACATTCCGATGGTGTGCTTCAGACAGATTCTATAGTACCACAAAGCAACATATCCCTGTGAAGTGACTTTAGGTAAGTTGCGACTGACACAAGGCTTTGTGCAAAGTTCTGCTCTTCTGAGCACTGTAGAAAGACACATAATTGCATTCCTACTTTGTTTCTCCATAAAAGGTTAGGATGGGGACAAGGCAAGCAGAGGAGTTGAGTTGAGTGACTGACAGATCCAAAAATGCTCTTCTGATTCTCTAAAACTGGCAGGGTTCATATTAGAAAGTTTGATTGTGCCTGCATATTTAATCTTGTTCTTTTAAAGAAACCTTTTTCTTTAATTAAATATGTGTATCTTTCCCAATATTGACAAGAAGGTGCATGAAACTGAATTTGGATTCTGACCCCTGAGATTCAAACTGGGCTGTTATCTGAAAATATCAACTCAGGCTGGAACCTAATGTTTTGGTTGATCCATAGTCCTAGAAGACATCTACTGCTCCATTATTTGATTTAAGAAATTGAATGGTGGTGGACTTTCCTCATTTGATATTATTATTTTAGTTTATTTTATTTTTATGTCACTCTTCTTCCTAAGACGTAAATTATAATTTTGACCATGTGCTTTTGAACAGAAATGCATATTTAGGCTACATTCCCATGCCATGTTATCTGGTATTTATTGTAATAAGATACCTACAGCCAGAATAGGTATGTGTATGAGAATATTATTAAATACATTCATCTTGCATTAATTATTTATAATTTAAACAAGTAGATAATGCCTGAAGTAATGTAAAATTTCTCTAATTTATGTAATTCAGTAGTGTTAAAAGCAATGAAGCATTCCTTACATGCTTAAAAATTCTGGCAGTAAAATAAACCAAAATTGTTTATCTTTCTAGAGGTTAATACTTCTATAACCCAAAGTTTATGTATATGTGAGTGTGTGTGAAAGAGAGGAAGAGAGAGCGAGAGAGAGAACTGACCACACAATGATTTTTAATAGGCAACTCTCAAAAAATTGTACTGTAGATTTATATTCATTTTACAATTTTGAAACAGCCTATTTTAGATAATAGCCCCTAAATTCTGCCTGTGAGGTCATAGGTTTGACTATCCGTATCTGTGTACCCTTAAAAACTATCTTCTCCCCCACCTCCCACCTCCAAGCTGATGCCTGATTTTACAGTATATATCCTTATATTCACAGAAAGAATATAGAAAAGATCTGGAGACCAAAATTAAAGGAAAAGGAATGCAAGTTGGCACTGATACACCTGAAATACAGCGAGCAAAGAGAGCATCTGAAATTGCAAGCCAGGTTTGCTTAAAATGTTTTCAAAGCATAATTCTATACATTACAACTTAATGTATGATATTATTATACTGTATTACTATTACTATACTGATCGGGGAGTCCTTCAGACAGTCACTCATGCCCTGGTCACCTTACAGCTTGACTACTGCAATGCATTCTATGTGAGGCTGCCCTTGAAGACCACCTGGAAGTTTCAGCTGGTCCAGAATGCAGCGGCATGGGAAGTAATGGGCATACCTCGGTATGCCCATGTAAC
Source organism: Charina bottae (assembly GCA_023362775.1). NCBI lineage: Eukaryota > Metazoa > Chordata > Lepidosauria > Squamata > Charinaidae > Charina > Charina bottae. The sequence goes on along the minus strand of JALMGJ010000007.1, from coordinate 47,128,048 downwards.
ATCTCTGCTTCACGAGTTGCACTGGTTGTCAGTTTGCTTCCTAGTATAATTCAAGGTGCCGGTCAGCACCTATGAAGGCCTACATGGCATAGGGCCTGGTTACTTGAGGGACCACCAGTCTCTGCCTGGCTGATCTAGCAGGTTTGGCACGCTCCGGGTTCCATCGATTAAACAGTGCCACCTGTCTGGCCCCCAGAAGTGCACCTTCCCTTTAGCAGCACCTGCCCTCTGGAATGAGGTTCCCCTCGAAATTCAGATGGCTCCCACCTACTGGTATTTCAAAGAGCCCTAAAGACCTGGCTCTTTACCCAGTCCTTTGGCAAGGATGATTGACACCCCTTTCTTCTTTTTTGTTCCCTTCCGTGGTTGTTTTCTTTGCAATTGTTGTTCTGTCTTGTTCTGTTTTTTGTACTGATTTTTGTTCTTAAATATTTTTAACAATTGTAAAGCTCCCAGAGTCAGTGGGAGTCGGGTGGCATATAAATTTAATAAATTGTTGTTATTGTTATTGTTATTGTTGTTGTTGTTGTTATTATTAATAATAATAATAATAATAATAATAATAGAATACATATGTACTTTTGCAAGAATGGAATACTTCTGTCCAGGTAGAATCAGAAGATATTAACCAGGTTTTGAAGGGTCCAGTTATATGAATTTAATCATTAATCTGTAATTTGCTTTAGGATGGCAAAACAAATCCAAGACGGAATAGGATACTGTAGAGCTTTTATGATTACTATTTTTTAGAAAAAACGGTTAAAGGATCTGAAAAATACATCTGAGTGTCTCCTATAGAGCCTGTGTTCTGAATGTATAAAACATTTTCACCTTCCAGGGTGTTACTTAATAAAAGCACTCAGATTAAAGAAAGTTCTATATAAAAGCTGAAGCTGCTATAGATCTGATTATTCCCTGTTCTGTTCTTTTTAGAAAGAATACAAGAAACATATGGAAATGGAAATTAAAGGAAAGGGGATGCAGGTGGGCATGGATACTCCTGATATACAACGAGCAAAGAAAGCTTATGAACTCGCAAGCCAGGTTAGTCCAGAATGCAGCACTTCAGTGGCATTCATTGTAAAATATAATGGTCCTTTAAAAAGGTGTTCTGACAAAATTCTTTTGAGAATAGAAAGCATACAAAAATAATAAAACCAAATCCTACAGAAGCATGGCCAGGCATCAGAAATCTAGTTTGTGTTACAAGCAAAGCTTTGAAAGCCACACACATGTATAGATATGAATGACCAGAGGTAGCATATATTTAAGAATTCTTTAATGTGCTATATCTTGCAGAAAGAATACATGAAGGACTTGGAGACTGAGATCAAAGGGAAAGGAATGCTAGTAGGCCCAGATATTCCAGACATACAGCGAGCAAGGAAGGCATCTGAAATAGCTAGCCAGGTGAGTACAGAATGAGCAGTAATTAAGAATTATTTGTAGATCAGGGATATTCTCCTGAGTGTAGGGATGTCTATTTTATTCTGATAGCAGTCTTATTTTTAAGAAGTACACATACAGTTTTTTGCATCTTGGGGCAGCTGATCAGTCTCAAATTAACAATTTAGGCTTTAATGCCTAGTTTACTATGGCCCAGTTTATTTAACCTGACAGTGTGAATGAATTTTTAAATGGTATTAATATTGATTTAAACAAATTTAAGTCAATTTCAACTGCCAACTAGTGTTGGAATATTAAGTGTGTGTAATAAATTGTGGGATATTTTTTCAGAAGAAGTACAAAGATGAAGCAGTGAAGATGCTGTGTAGTTACTCTGCTGTGCCAGATACTCCTGAAATTGAGAGAATTAAAAATGCACAGAGAAATATCAGTGCTGTAAGTAGCAGTAATTATAATATTGGCACATTTTGCCAATATGCAGCATTAAATTAACTTTCTTGTATCTCAGGAAATGGTAGAAATATGTACATTCTTTCCAAACCCATTGTGTAAACTCTCCAGTATAGAATGCATCTTTGGAATTAATATTTTGAACTGGCAGACTAGTTTTACATTGTTTCCAAGAAAACAACATGGATGTGTCAATATAGTGACTAAAATGTATTTAATTCAGGTAGACCTTACCTTTATCTTAAACTGTTTCATCCAGTTAACTGCAAAATAACTGAGATTTGGTAAGCATAATTCACAATCAAGATGTAAATGCAAATTGAATTTTTTGGTTGATTGACTGATATATTTTATATATACAGTATATATACACCTATTTATATTGTAATAAGCCTTTTCTTTCCATTAGTCAGGTTCATTTTTGTATTTCTTTTTAATTATCTGGAAAGCCTGTATCTATACTTCTAAGAAATGTTCACTATAATTGATTTTGAGCATTTAGAGCAGAGATGGGAGGATTTTGGCCAAGCAGGCTGAGAATAGTAGGAATTGTGATCCTACAGCATGTTGGAGGGCTGCAGGTTAAGGAAGTCTGCCTTAAAATGATCATTTACAGAATGTACTTCTGGACATTCAAAAGTTTTCCGTACCAGTGACTGAATGGAGTTAGTTTCAGCTTCATGAACCAAACAAGGACTGTAAAAACCACTAGACTGAAATCAATTACAAGAGTTTTATTGGGTTTTCAATTATTTATTTAATATATTATCTAATATATTATCTAATTATATTTCTCCCAATAGAGTTTCCCACTGCCCAAAGTGGGCAACATTTCACCCCATAGGGTACAATTACTGCGTGGTTGCTGATAGCAGCCCCATAAGCACCCACCCTTCCTCTCCATGCCTTCTACCACACACTTCACACACTGTCACATTAGAGCAGGGTGTCTGTGATCAAACTCTGTCAAGCCTTATGTTCACCCTGAAGGCATCAATCATCAGGGGGATTATAGAATGATGGATATATACAATATGTAACAAAAGCAAGATCAGCAATAGAACACTGTGCCATTTTGCAACAACAAAGTAAAATCTAAAGACACCGCCCAGGGTCCCCGTTGGGGGAGATGGGCGGTAATATAAATCTAATAAAATAAAAAATAAAATAAATAAAGTGCTTTGATGAGCTTTGATGCCTCTTGATGAAAATGAAGAAAAATTTCAGGAAATGGAAGACAGATATTGTATTTGCACAATTCTGATCTAAATTAAAGTCTTTTACAGTTTCTTGTCTAAGGTCAGATGATGAGACATTGTGGTGCTGACATGCTGAATGCAATACTGAATTCAGGATCATTGCATAGTTACATATCTGTAGGAGCATTAGAGGCCAAAGCTCAATGAATGATAAGTTTCCTTCTTCAACTTGGATGATAGATGGTTCTTCCAACCATCTCTTGACTCTGCTTTGAAATCAGTTGTATTGGACTCATACACATCCTGTCATTGAGTTCATTCTTAAGCATTTTAAGTAGTGCCTAAAGGAATGTTCTTTAATGCAAGACTGAATCTACTATGAGTTCCAGTAGATAAGGGTTAAGAAAATGAAGTTTCTCTGCTGATTTAGTTGATTCATGGAAAACTAAAATATCCCCATAATTTCAAATAATAGAAGGAGAGGTCAAGAATAGTTCCTTCCCCACTCACCCAAACTTTTCCTAGAAATTTTGTATTTATTTTATTTTCTTTGTTTAATGAAGGTACTTTACAAGAAAGGATTAGGTGCTGGAATAACAGTAGCAGAGACCCCTGTGACTGAACATGTAAAGAAAAATCAGAAAAATATTAGTACAGTAAGTTTAACTAATATTATATATTGTGCTTTGCATAAATGGTAAAAGTTATAGTTGTTGTTGTTGTTGTTCAGTCGTTTAGTCGTGTCTGACTCTTCGTGACCTCATGGACCATAGCACGCCAGGCCTTCCTGTCCTCCACTGTCACCTGGAGTTTACTCAAATTCATGTTCATTACATCGGTGATGCTATCTAACCATCTCATCCTCTGCCGTCCCCTTCTCCTTTTGCCTTCAGTCTTTCCCAGCATCAGGGTCTTTTCCAGTGAGTCCTCTCTTCGCATTAGGTGGCCAAAGTATTTGAGCTTCATCTTCAGTATCTGTCCTTCCAATGAGCAGTCAGGGTTGGTTTCCTTTAGGATTGACTGATTTGACCTCCTTGCAGTCCAAGGGACTCTTAAGAGTCTTCTCTAGCACCACAGTTCAAAAGCATCAATTCTTTGGCGCTCAGCCTTCCTTATGGTCCAACTCTCACAGCCATACATTACTACTGGGAAAACCATAGCTTTAACTATACGGACCTTTGTTGGCAAGGTGATGTCTCTGCTTTTTAATATGCTGTCTACGTTTGCCATAGCTTTCCTCCCAAGGAGCAAGCGTCTTTTAATTTCATGGCTGCAGTCACCGTCTGCGGTGATCTTGGAGCCCAAGAAAATAAAATCTGTCACTGCTTCCATTTCTTCCCCTTCTATTTGCCAGGAAGAGATGGGACCAGATGCCATGATCTGGGTTTTTTTAATGTTGAGTTTCAAGCCAGCTTTTGCACTCTCCACTTTCAACCTCATCAAGAGGCTCTTTAGTTCCTCTTCGCTTTCTGCCATTAGGGTGGTATTGTCTGCATATCTGAGGTTGTTGATATTTCTCCCGGCAATCTTAACTCCAGCTTGTGATTCACCACCCCAAAAAAGAAAAAAAAAACCCAACCAGAGAGAAAGCAATCTTTTTATACTTTTGTATGCAGTATTAATAATCTTGAAACAAACTGGAAAAAGAGAATTTAACTATCAAAAGGTGTTTAATGCAATGCACTGCTTATCATGGTTCAGTCACCAGGTTATACTTTGTGTTTTATTCATTAATTATCAGGTGTGCTATAAAGAACAGCTTGGTAAAGCTACTTCTGTCAGTGTCACTCCTGAAATGGAAAGAGTCAAGAAGAATCAAGAAATTATCAGCTCGGCAAGTCCTTTGTCTCTTTTTTCTTTCTGTTGTTTTGTACTAATAAATTTATCTTTTTATTAGTCACCAGGTTATACTTTGTGTTTTATTCATTAATTATCAGGTGTGCTATAAAGAACAGCTTGGTAAAGCTACTTCTGTCAGTGTCACTCCTGAAATGGAAAGAGTAAAGAAAAATCAAGAAATTATCAGCTCGGCAAGTCCTTTGTCTCTTGTTTCTTTTGTTTTGTTTTGTACTAATACATTTATTTTTTTGGTGAAGAATGGATCCTTCTTTCTTGAAATTTTAAAATGACTGCAGAAAAGTGTGCTTATCCATATGGCCCAATGACTGTCATTAATTAGGTGGGATAAACCTGTGCATTTTTTTTTTGCAGCTCCATCTTGTTTGTGTAAAACTACCATTATTTCTTTAAAGCTTAAATAATCTTTCTTTACATCATACATTAGCCATGCAAATATTATGAACTGTAACTCAGGTCAGTATATTCAGGTTTTGAATGGACATATCATTGCAGTGCTGATGATCAAGAATAATGACAATGCTGTTAGCATTTACAAAAATTAGCTGTGTAGTCAAAGTATTTCTATGTAATGATAATGATGTGTTTTACAGGTCAAGTACAGCAGAGATCAGCAGCAGATGAAAGGTAGACCTAGCGTGATTCTAGACACACCCGAGTTAAGGCATGTCAAAGAGACACAAAACATCATCTCAATGGTAGGGTAGATTCTTCACATAAGTAGTATGTTCTAAGGAACAATATTGTGTCGTACATTGAATTGTAGTCTTCATTAACAGAGAAGATTTCGCACACACGACTGAAGTGTGAATTGATTTCTTCTTACACTGTGGTTGATGGAGTGGAGTTGCTAACAATGTAATTTCCCCCTTACAATACTAATAAAATGATTTTTCTAATAATTCACTGAGTGGCTTTTTAAACACATGTCACATGGTTCTTCTCTTTCCACATCCCAAAGTTTAACAGGAGAGGATGACACACACTGCCTTGTGCCTGTGCATGTTAGAGGTTCCGGTGTGCAAGTGGAATTTTGACTGTGGTTGTTGAGATTGTTTTGCAAAGTTATGTATGTGTGGTTGTGCAGAATACATTATGATCTGGGAGAAGTGTTAAATAAGTACAGGTGGTTCTCCGTATTTGTGGGTTTCTATTCCAGCATAAAACCACATATAACAAAATCACAAGAAATGAGACCTTGACTCCACAGGAATTGCGGGGTCATTCTCTCTTCCTCCCACAGGCCCTTCATCACTTTTTCTCCCCTAGTGGTCCTCTGGCAATGCACCTATACATTTTTATTAGTAATAAAAAATAAGGTCAAAATTGCACCATGCTGAAGCCCTTTACATGTATATCAAAGACTGATCTCTATGGTTCAGTCACAGATATGCATCACTGCAGATACCAAGAGCCACCTGTGTACACACTCTAATGCCTGGTTAGTTGTAGTAATATGTGGGTTGGTATGAAGCACTGTTTGAAATTAAGCCAGTTTAATGCCAGTACTTGCATGGGAATGTAATTGGTTGAGACTAATGATGCAATTACTTCAAAAATATTCTTAAAGTTCATCACTGGAACATGCCATAGATATGAAGGCATATCCTGGCAATGAATAATTTTTATTTATTTATTTATTTATTTACCAAATTTCATCACTGCCCATCTCCCTCAACAGATTGCATGTTGATGATTAACCACTTGAGTAATATGCAAACAAAATGGGATATAGCCATTGGCTGATGGAATAATATCTGCCAGGTAAATCAATTCTCCCTCACTTCAGTACTCTGCAGCCCTCTGTTAGTGACCTGCTGGAGCCAACTTGGGGAGAATGCAGGGAAGAAGAACAAGTCCTTTTGCTTGAGCAGAAATTCTCCTGTATATTGCTGGATACAAGCCAATGGCAATGCCCCCCAAAATTACAGTGATTGTTTACTGATTTTAATATTTGAATCAGACAATATACTGTACTTATTTTTATTTTTCTCCAGGTCAAATATCATGAAGATTTTGAGAAGACAAAAGGCAGAGGATTCACTCCAGTAGTGGATGACCCTGTAACTGAACGAGTGAGAAGGACCACCCAGGTGGTTAGTGATGCTGCATACAAAGGTGTTCACCCACATATAGTTGAAATGGACAGGAGACCTGGAATAATTGTGGGTAAGTCAATTCTGTAACTTTACTGAATCAGAAACCCTTGTGTGGCTAGCTCTGTTTATATTTTTTGTGATCAGACTATTATTATTATTATTATTATTATTATTATTATTATTATTTCAGTATAATTGCAATACAATACAAAAAATAGGAGGAGGAAGGAGTATTAGGTATGTTTGCTGCCTTGAGTTATTTATAAAAAATAATAAAGACGGGATAAAAATTAATTGATTAAATAAATACTATCTGCATTTGAAGTTATGTGCTTTTGTGTCATATGAAATTTCTTTCTCATATTAGAATGATAGGTCATTTGGGATGATCAGACAATAATGTTCCCCAGCAAAATTGCTAATTGCAGCACCCTCTGAAGTAATGAGACTATTAATTAATCCAATAGATAAAATGGAAGAAATTTTAATCTAACATTAATTTGCTTGACAAGAGCTTAAATTTAAAAAAGACATAATACAAGAAGTATTTAAATTGTTAATATGAAAGGCCAATATTAACACCTTTAACTATTATAATAATGAAAGTAATCACAGAACAAATTGCTATTTGACATTTTTATATAAATCAGTACAAAAGGAATTAAGTTCTATCATTTCAGTGCCTTGTAAGATAAGTATTTTATTGTTACAGTTACCAAATAAAATTAATATTTTTGTAACAGTTGATCTGTGTACTAACATGAAAATAAAATGTATTCATTCTTATTGCACATTACTAGTTTAAAACTCTCCCCAGAGTATTTGAACAATGTCAGATACTGTTTAGCTAATATTGAACTGGCAAGTAGTGATTGGCTGAAGAAGTTAGTTGTTGTAGTCCAATGTTTCTGAAAAGCACTGGATTAAGGAAAACTGCTTTAGTTAGCAGTGAGTTAGATGCAAACTTTTTTCAAAACCTGTACTGTCATATTCAATGTCTCTTTAGTCTTTCGGCTATATGAATATTTCATATACAGTACATGTGTAAGCATCTTACAGGCTTCATTTTTGGGGCCTTGTCTCATTTGCCAGTGAAAACCAGTTTGACATAGCTTTTTGTCAAACATTAAAAACCATGTATAACAAACACTCATAAAACAGCAAACTAAACTTTATTAACAGCAATAAAACCCTTGTTATGCTAACTTTCCAGAAGTACGAATCATGAAAAGCATTTCTGGAAATAGATAAAATGCAAAATGATTGTTTGAAGCATGTCTTTTGTGACTCGGGTACCACCATGGAGAGAACGTTACTCCCAGTTACTCCTGTCTGTTAGCACTTAGGAACAGGTAAGTCTGAGGTTTGGAAGCTGTTACTGCAACTTGGGTCTCGGAGATGGCTTCATGTAATCGTAGCACTCACTAGAACCATTCTTCATTGGGTACTGTTGGCAAGGTGAGAAAATGGAGACTGGGAGGTGATTGTGGCCAGGAAGTGTTTTGCATTGTAGTTTCTGAGCTTGGACTGCAGAACATAAATAGTGGAAACAATGCTTTGACAAGAATTTGTAAATTTCAAAGTAATTTACTCCAGACCATATAAACTAATTATCAAAAGCAATAGCCAGGAGAAAATTGTACACATTACATTTATTTGGTTATTGTTTGCATACAGTGTAATTTGTTTAGATATAGGACAGTCTTTTTTTGTTTTTATGTTACAGAATTATGCAAAGGAAGGAGATGAACATGGCTGCAATTAGGATGTATTATAGGGAACAAATTATTTTGAAAAAGATGGTTGCTTATGAAACAGCTTCTAGACTGAAATGAAAACTTTTCACTAGCTTTCCTGCAAAGAAAATATGAATGTGTGGCTGGAGTAATGTAAATAAACCAATGTTTCATACAAACTACTATATAAAATCAATATAAACAGGAAATTTGATACCATATATTGTTTCCTGGCTCTATTTGAAAATAACTTCACAAATTCAGACTGAGTGTGTTGACTGCTATAATAATGCCTCTTGATGATTAGAATGTGTATGCTTTAGCTACAACAGGATACCCACTGTCTTTCTAATAACAAAGCAATTGAATTTTTTCCCCCTTGCTTTTTTTCACCAACTGTCCTGTTGTTTCTTTTTTGGGGAAAGACCTCAAAGTTTGGCGCACAGATCCTGGCTCCATCTTCGACCTTGATCCTTTGGAAGATAATATTCAATCTAAGAGTCTACATATGCTTTTGGGTATTATTTAGTTATGGTTTTCTGCATTGCTTTGTTATAGTCCTGGAAGTAATATTTGAATTAATTAATCTCACTTGTGTGAATACAACAGCATATTATTATTCTGTTTACTAGGGCTGCACCACTATGAATAGTTATTGCCTGTATGCAGGATATATTTAGTGGAATTTCACTTATTCCCCAGAGCAAGACTGATTGGGGTTGATGTCAGATGTAGACCAACTCATTAGGTAGACACCAGGTTGTGAAAGAATGGTCTATTGGGATTTTAATCAGCTGACTAGATTCTGTAGTGATATGACACTACTTACAGAATGGATGATTTCAGAAAAGCTTTTGTGCCATTGTGCCATATTAGTCTGCCTGATTCACAAAGTTTTATTGGGATTCACATGGATTATGTCTTCTTTTTACAACTCTTCCATCTTTCCTGCTGCTACTTTCATTTTTTTTCTGGCCAGAGAAAAGCCATTCGAGAGAGAAAAATAGAGGAGCTGCAGTATCTTTTGACTAGTAGCACTAAGTGACAAAGTTACACTCTAAAGTTTAGGTGTCTGTGTTCAAATACTATGTTTCAGTGAATCCCTAAGTGAATGGAAGCTAACACAACCTCTAGATGCCGCAGTGTTATACCCAACTTCTTTCTTTCTGCAAGTTCGAGTGCATACTTCCTACTTATGTGCAGTTGTTTATAGCTTCAGAGTAAGAAAATAGTGAATATGGCAGGTACAGAGGTTTCTGTTGTTTAAGTGCTCTTTTTCTTTTACTGTAAAGTTATTAATAAGGCCACAAAAGATGACTTAGTAGGCCTACAGCCAGTCTTTAGAAGACAGTTCCGCAGGTGAACAAATACTCAGGAACAGCATCCCCATGGAGATTTTTATCCAACCTTACTTGTTTTTAAATGAGCCATAAAAACTTGGCTCTTTCCCTGGGCTTGGATAGTGTGTGGTTGAATCCCTTTAAGTTGGAGGATAGAGTTTTTTTTTTTAATTTGCTCCCTCTGGTGACTGCTGTTCTTTATAACCAACTGCACAAGGCGTCAATATCTGCTTTCCTATTTGAAGCGTTATTGTGTGTGCATGTGTGTGTGAGAGAAAATCTGGTTGCTTTGTACAAAATGGTGCTTGATGGTGTTTATTTATGGTTTAGTATTTTTAAAAAATAAAAAGCCCCCTTTTAATTTTTTAAATTTACAATACTATTTATTACAGTATTGTGTTTCCCCTTGTAGAAAAAGCAAGGCATTGCAGCCAACAGCATTTTCGTTCTACCAGTACTTCTGGCGTGGGAGATGACAAGTCAGATGATTCTATATTTTCTTACTCCAGTGAGGCAACAAGACTATCTAATGAAGGAGGAGGTATACAGAAGTATCCACCATTAACTGTCACTGTGTGCCCATTCCTTGCACTTAAGAATTAACTCAGCGGTCCTCGTTTACCTAATGAACCGACAACTGCATTAGATGAAGTATTTTTTGTTAATCTTAGACAATCGTGGGTCATCAAGGATGATGTTTGTATACTATCTTTACACATGCTTCTTAAATCTTAGTGGCTATCAAGTGTAGTTATAAATTGTCCTCCACTGGTTTGGGTTCTCTACCTTCTTATGATGTTTAACAGTCTTTATCAATAAGCAGAATTATCAATTGAATTTGAAATTGTCCAGATCATAATGGAGTTTGCCGCGTGACAATTTTTACCATCGCTAGTTAACTTGTGACACAAACACACTTAATTGATTAAAGGGTTTAGAGAATGCAAGCATACCTTTGCAGCCATAGAATCTAGAAATGAACCCTAAAGTAGAACTCAGATAAGAGCCTCAGTCAATTACATTCTGCATCTACTGCAGTATTCTGTGTTTATATTTAACTTTCAGATAAAAGATTAGCAAATTTATACACATACCCACTGATTGTTTCAAGCTCTGAACGAAACAGCCAAAGGCCCAAAAGTCGAAATGACTTGAATGTTCCATGTTCTGTCAGAACAAAATTTGAAAGAATTTCAGCCATAGGAATCAGTGGAAATTTGAGATCAGTCTGACTCTCCATTGTTTTTATCCAGCATCTGTAAAACGATGGGATGAGAGTCCATGGTGACTACTATTGGCCAATCAACTTGAAAGATTGGCAGAATATATGTTTTTTAAAAAATGGCATTAGAATGGGGAAAAACCCAGTATCTGTTACTTAATATATAATTTAGAATATTTTATCAGAAAATGTCTCCTGATACTCAGAGAACAGTAGTCTGTTCAATTTCTTTAAATAAACATTCTTGGCATTCAGTCAACACAACATTATAGGAGAGAGAAGGAGTTAATCTTTTCAATAATACTGTTTAGTATCTGCTCTTGACAGCCAGTTTGGTGTAGTGGTTAAGGCATCAAGTTAGAAACCGAGAGACCGTGAATTCTAGTCTCGCCTTAGGCACAAAGCCAGCTGAGTGACCTTGGGCCAGTCACTTTCTCTCAGCCCTAGGAAGGAGGCAATGGCAAACCACTTCTGAAAAGCCTTGCCAAGAAAACTGCAGGGACTTGTCCAGGCAGTCTCTGAGAATCGGACACGATTGAACAGATTAAAAAAAAAATCCACAATTAGGAGTTAGCACTTCAACTGGGGATTGGAGAAGTCAGCCAAGACACATGCACAGATACAAATTTAGTTTTACATTGCCACTCCGTTGAAGTATGTTCTTGCTGTTTAAAATTAAAACATTGTTTTCAATAAATTTAGCAAGAAAGTTTTAACAGTATATTAGCACTGTGCAGCACTTTGAAGATAATTTAGAAAGATGCTTTGGAATACCTTTAAAACAGCTGTGCCTTCTCCTTCTCCATCTTTTTGGAACTGAATCCAAAACATTGCACTGCCTTGTAATGCCATACTGTCCCAGTGTTGAAGTATCCTGAAGTGCTCTGATCTGGCAAGAATCTCTTTCTGTCTTTTTCTCTTACGTGCCCAGTGCTGAGTCACCAAAGGTTAAACAAAAGAGCAAAATAAAATAAGCGAGAAAATAGAAATCCACCAAACTATCTTAGTTGGAGTCTTCAGTCTTGGCTTTTTAAAATGCTCTCTGAGAGTTCATCAGGACACAAGATCATGCACAGAATGCACTCCAGCAAAGCTCAACTAAACATCCCAGGTCAACATAGAGGCTTTGCAGTTTTTAAATGCATTATGGAATCCAAAAAGTCACAGGAGCAGCATAAAATGCACAGAGAAATCAAAGCTCAACAAAATCAGTCCAAACTGACATAGAGCGTTTGCTTTTTAAATGTGCCCTTCTGCATCAACAGGTTACAAGAGCATGCCCAGAATGCATGCACACAGCAAAATTCAACAAAGCAACCAGACTAACAAGTAGCCTTTGCATCTAACTATGTTAACAATACTTGCATATAAAGCACAGTATTGCATGCAAACACACCTTTCTATTACCTGCCTGGAGCATAAAGCACAGCACAACTAACATGCAATGTATGGACAAGAATTCTAAATTTTCCCATAGTGAAGAATTTTTTAAAAAGCAGTAACTAAGTAGGTAGGCTGGCAGGTGTGCATCTGTAAGCAGTCTTCTGTGTTTTATTGCTGATTTCTTCTCATCTCTCCATCCCCACATCATCCCATCCAGTCTAAACCAACCGCAGCCAGGGCATGACAGGTTCCTGTTGCCATATACTGGCTAGGCTGGGAAAAGTGAAAAAGCAAGCCAATACAAACCCTAAAAACTGAGCAAAAATGCTGCCGTTGAAACAGTCGGAAACAGTTGAAGCAACCACGTTTTATTCCGAGGTCGTGCTTTGTTCTGACCCTCCAGGATCGGAGTGCTTCAAGATCAGAACATTGCGAGATTGAAATACTTTGCACATTCCTCATCACAGTGTTTTCGCTTAATTGCACTCATTTAGAGTGCTTATAATTTGGCCATAATGGTAAAGGTAAAGGTAAAGGTTTTCCCCTGCACAGTCGTGTCCGACTCTAGGGGCCAGTGCTCATCTCTGTTTTTTAGCCAAAGAGCCAGCACTGTCCGAAGACGCTTCCGCGGTCATGTGGCCAGCATGACGTGCACGGAATGCTGTTACCATCCCACGGAAGTGGTACCTATGTATCTACTTGCATTTGCATGCTTTCGAATTGCTACGTTGGCAAGAGCTGGGGCAAGTGTGGGAGCTCACTCCGTCACGCGGCACTCGGGTCTCGAACCGCCGACCTTCCGATCGACAAGCCTGGCGTCTTAACCGCTGAGCCATCGCGCCCCTTGGCCATAATGGTACAATGGTGAATTAATGAATTAGTTATTGTACTATTGTCTTAGAATTGCAGAGCACCTAGTCTTTTATTTATGCATTTTTGGGCCACCACAGGACATCATCCTTACATTATTCTCTGTGCCCCCCCCACAAACTTTTGAACACCCTCCCACAGTGAGACATGCTTAGTTGTCTTGGCAGTAGGCAAAGCTACTCTCTTAGGCCTTGCTTTAATTCTTTGTATATCCTTATGCATAGTGGTGTTTTATGTTCAAATTCCCTTGAATTGTGTTTTGAAAAAAGCCCACTGCAAACATGAAGCAGCTTTTTCAGACATGAAGCCACTGTTTTAACTCAGAAGAGGGCATGTCAAATTGTAAATCCCCATCCCTGAAACCTGAGATATTATTTTATTAGATTTATCTCCTGCCTTTCTTTCAGGAGGTTATGGTGCTATCCATAGCACTTCCTCTTTTCTTTTTTCCCCTATATAACCCTATAAAGTAGGCTGGCCAGAGAGGGTGACTGACCCAAGTCACTCAGTGAGCTTCTCTGGCTGAGGGAGGATCAGACGTTGTTTTCCTTGGTCGAAGTCCAGCATTTTAACCACTACACCACACTAGATCACTAAGTCTGGACCACATGCATCATATGGTTTCTCCCAATATGCTTCATTGTGCTGTCCACTACAGATCTAGCCCCCCCCCCCCCCCGCACCCCCAAGAGGCCACTGAAAGATTTCAATGTATGTTTTACACTTTCAGGTAATGGTTTAAAATATTTTTATGATATTGGTTATAAAAGAGTAAAGTCATCTTCAAGTTGACTTGGCTTGATATTAAAGTGGCTTGCCCTTGCTTTCTCCTGGGATGTCCTTTTGGAGATGTTTGAGATTTCCTTGTGGTCTTCCATCCAAGTAGTAACTAGGTCTGACCCTGCTTAGCTTTCTAGGTGCTGCCACCTGTTTGCCAGCTGATTATTACCAAAAACGTAGGTTGAAAGGTGGAATAAAAATTCTCAGGTAAATCTTATGAGACCATAAATTTGCAGATTTTGGACTGATAGTTTAACTTTCTCTGTTCCGTTAATGTGTTCATGGGATTACTGGTATGTATGAATAGAAAAGTGAGAGTCCCAGATCAGTGAATCACCCTGCCAGTGTTCAAAATGATGCCATATTTCCATAAATGAATATACATGGGGCACTAATAAGTATGCATATTTTTGTTTGTCTGAGCTTTAAAGTGGGTTTTGAATTACCCTTAAATATGTCTATGAAATATTCATTACAATATTTTGTTCTGCTTGATTGTATTTCCAGATCATTTAAACTATGCTTTGCCATCTCCATTTTTACTTGTTAAATGGAATAATTTTAATACTCCTATTAGCTGCAGACAGCCATGTGTTTCTTATTTGTAATGTATATTTTTCATGTTTGGGTTTGTGAGGTTTTTCCATAGTATTTTCCTTTGTAAAAAAAAAATCCCAAGTGTTAAAATAAATGTGTAGGCTGAAAAGAAGGGCTTTTCTTGCTTAGTACTTTTTCTTTTATACTGTAGTTGGCAAGAATAGTCAAATCAGTGTGGTTCCAAAGTATGAAATCTGAGAAAAGTGCTCTCATATGCGAGATTAATTTACCAAATTTCCTAACACTTATGCCCCAGTTTTTCAAATGTATAGTCCAAAGCATAGACATTATTTCCATACAGAATTGCATTTTATGAAGCACCCACAGTTATGTATGTTGTAAATAAAAAGCACATGCAAGGCAAGCTTCTTGAGAGGCATCTTTTACTAAAGGTGAATACAAAAAAGCAGAAGAACTGTTATATGAGAAGAACTGATCTGGGGAAAAGAAGGACTGTGTTTATCTAGTATATAACTAGTATAAAATGAAATCTAGCAACAGGTATGGCAAGAGTCAGTCTGAAAACTGAAAGAAAATCACATGAATCTCAGGTTGTACAAAATGGGAGCAGCTCCCTCAAAGGTCTGTTTCTGGGTGGATACTAATTGGCGTCAAGGAGTGGAGTGGTGGTGAATTTGGAGGGAGGTTTTGTAACTTTCCTTACTGTTCATCTGGATTCATGCAGGTTGTGCCCAACAATTTTGGGCTTTAGGATCCATAATTGTATTTGGAAGTAAACTGATAATTTGAAAATTTACTTATTATTATATAGAGGGAAAAATAAATCTCTTGCTCTGCTTCAACTGCATCTACCTCCATCTAGTAGAAGGGGGCATGGTTGTGGAAATTAATGAATTGATCCAAAAGGTGCTTTTAAATTGTCTTTGTCTATACAGACACATTTATTTAAAGATTAAAGCTGTTATGTCTGAAGAAGTCCACTCAATAATTAAGGGAAGGGTTGCATTATAATAGCTTGAGGGTTGCAGCCCATAGCAATATACAGTATATTGATTAGGTACCATCAAGTCAATGTCGACTCTTAGCAACCACATAGATTTTCTCCATGACAATCTGTCCCTGACCTCGTCTTTCAGGTCTTCCAACGGTAAACTCATTGCCACTGTAACTGAGCCCATCCACCTTGCTGCTGGTTGTCCTTTTCTCTTTCCTCTTCCTTTCCCAGGATTAGAGCCTTCCCTAGAGAGTTAGGTCTTCACATAATGTGTCCGAAGTAGGATAATGTGAGCCTGGTCATTTGTTCCTCAAGTGAGAATTCTGGGTTGATTTGTTCAATGATCTATTTGCTTGTTTTCTTGACTGTCCACAGTATTCTTCAACACCAAAGTTCAAAAATGTCAATACTCTTCCTATCCTGCTTCTTCAAGGTCCAACTTTCACTTCCAATAGAGTGTCACAGAGAATACCATGGCTTGCATGATTCTGATCTTTATGGGTATAAACACATCATGACATTTGAATATCTTTTCATGGCTGCTCTACCAAGTTTTTATTTTTATTTATTTCTTTATACGTATATATAACAAGACCAATTATACACACATCAACACACTGATATGCATAGGTGTGTTATAAACAGTGGCACCAAGAATTGGATAAGAAGGACATATCAATTTAAAGAAGGACATAAAAGAAGTCTTTAATCTGCCTCTAGCTTACATTAAAAAAGGAGCACAAGTTGCAGCACTGGGTCTCTTAAAGGAAATTTCGATTTGTATATACAGTTGCTTCTAACATTAGAACAAAGCAAAGTTAAATTTTAATTATTTTCCACTTCAGGAAATATTTCACAGCCAAGCAAATGATTTTCACGATTTAGAATAGTGATTATTGATTATATGCCATCACCTTGGTATGAACACTTAGTGACCCCATTGATAGATCTTCTCCAGAATGATCAGCTTCCAACCTGGCCCTTCGGGTCTCCCAGTGGTACACCCATCACTGCTATAACCAAGTCCTTGCTGCTGCCTGTCCTTTTTTTCTTTTTCCTTCCACCTTTCCCAGCATCATGGACTTACCAAGGGAGCGATGTCTTTATCTTTGTATACTGTGTCCAAAAAGTTTATTTTTCAGCTATTTTTTTATTTTACACTTCATTCTCTTGTCCTGAAGTGCCATGACATAGCAACATGTTTAGGTCAGTGCCTGGATGAGAGTCTGTATGTGGCTCCTTAGATACCATGATGAACGGGTGATGGGGTGCAAATGAAATAAATAATAAAAACAATTTTTTATTTTCTTTTGTGTACTCCATGCTTTAAAAAGGTAATCTCAGACACTACCTCTATATCAAGATAAATCAGGGCATCTGGAAAGAGAAAAATAATATCAGGATTTCTTAATTTACATAATTTGCAACCTATCAGTAACAGCTTAAAATTAATGGATTAGACAGTATACAGGCTGTGGACATGGGGCTAAAAATAGCAGTTTGTAGTAGCTCCCCAGCATTATCCAAGCAGTACTTATTATATGATGGGGCAGTTATGCTTATTGCTGGAATGGTGCCATCTAGGCCCAGCAATACATTATTTAAGCTAACCTTACAGCCCCCATTATGCATACAGCCATTCTTTAAAACAGAGCTTTCCGAACTGTGTGTCGCCACACACAGTCTGGTGTGTCGCCACACAACCCGGAAGCGCTGATCATCATCAACGCTTCCGGGTTTTCCCGCGGCGACACACCAACAGCGGCGCGCAAAAACCCGAAAGTGGCAGCAGCGCTTCTGGGTTTTTGAACACCAACGGCGGTTGGTGTGTCGCCGCGGGAAAACTTTGGAAAGCCCTGCTTTAAAAAAACATGTGAGCAATTCTCTTTTTTGTCACTGAGACTTCTGGTCAATAAATCTGGTTTGATCTAAATCTTTATCTTTGTTGATTTTTTTATTTTGTTGGAAGTATGATATACATTTCAATTTTACTAGACCCACAAAGTGGGGAGTCGTAATATGTTCCCCACTGAGTTGGAAATGGACAACACAGAAGTTTTACTTTACTGCTGTAGTAAACTACTTGTGTATGAGAAATATCTGAATGTACTACATACATTCAGGTATTGGTAGATACTGAAGACCTGGGAATGAAAATAAACATTAATGTTCATATTTGAACTGAATATTTCTGGAATGCATAAGAAGAATATTGGTGATATTTCTGACAATAAATGAAGATTAGAACTTTCCATTTAAACCATGGTGACAAGCCAACACTATTTATTTCAGGAGAGACAAGTGTACCTTCTTTGGCACAATTGAATAGTAATTGTATATTAGTATTATATGTATCTTACTTATTCTGTAGATTGTTTTCACTTTATTCTTCCTGAATATTTTAAAAACACATGCCATTGTGTGCTATTGCCTTTGTCAGATGTAAATTCACAGTATAGGAATATAATACTGAAAAATTGCACTTTTCCTTGTATCTAGATTTGTCTTTGTGTGTGCATGCATGCATGCATGGATAATACTGTTTCTGAAGCATTTGTTTTTAGCATTCCTTTGTTTAAGACAAAGATTTATCACACAGAAGTTTCATCATCTTATTTCAATTCCTACTAATAAACCAGTTCCTGCGATCTTCTAATCAGGAGAGCAAATTGCCATTTCACCCACAGAATGATCTTGGCATGAAGTAGTAATATATTTTTATTTCTTTCCCATTCAGCCCCTGTGTTTCCTGGGGCATATCAACAAAGTCAGCACCAAGGATATGGTTACATGCACCAGACTAGTGTGTCGTCTATGAGATCAATGCATTCACAGCCACATTCAGCTAGCTTGGTGAGTATTAAGTTAAAAGATACTTAAAGATACTTTTGGTAGATTTTTTTTAAAGTTACAGTGATGCAAATTTCAAATTAAGTATGGAAAGATGTTGCAAATTTAGGCTTAATGTATTTTCCTATGACATTGGGGTGTCTTCAGGGAAGAAATAAAAAACTCAAGATGGCAGCCACAACCATGTGATTGGAGCCCTGCCCTGTTTTACAGGCATTGTGATGTATGTAAAAAGGGGTAGGGCTTTGATCACATGGTTGTGGATACCATTTTGAGATTTTTGACCACACCTGTGGACATCCCTGTATGACTGCAGACTTCTTCTTTGACAAATGTTTTGCACAAATAGAACTTTGCTGATTTATACAGCCAGCAGTTTTGGCTAAATAAAAAGTTTTATATTGGATATATGCTTGTAGATATTGTCACATTAACTGGTCTTGTAGCTGCCTTCCAATGGAATTTGTTTAATGGACTTTCCTCTACTTTTCTGTTAACAGAGAACTTATAGAGCTATGTATGACTATAGTGCCCAAGATGAAGATGAAGTTTCCTTCAGAGATGGTGACTACATCATCAATGTACAACCGATTGATGATGGTTGGATGTATGGTACAGTTCAGAGAACTGGGAAAACTGGAATGCTTCCAGCAAATTACATTGAGTTTGTTAATTAGTTCACCATTAATCTTCTGAGCATTTTGATTTACCTATAATCTTTTTAAACAAAGTATTTTTAAAACCACAACTTCATTACTTCCCTGTTAGTGTAACAATCTGTGCTCATATGCTAAAGTCAACATGCAGTCCTCTAGAAAGAAATCTAGTAGTACTGAGCTCTGAAAGCATGATACTTAAAATGATTTATAAAAAACACACTGATGGTGGAAACTGGATTAATTTCTATTAGCTCCCAAATAGAATTCTGCCTTTATAGTAGGTTGTGTTTCTCATTTGAATTATAAACACAAAGCAACTGATATTTTTTTATTGTGTGACTTTGAAATTGTAAGAGGTATAGCTTGCTGTTAAGGTTTGAGCCATTAAAAATCCAAGTGCACCGAATCAATGTTTTTGTTGTAATGAATGACATGATCAAAAGTTGCTTACTACTGCTTTGCAGTCTTAAACAAAACATACCCTGTCCTTAATGATGAAACATTCCTGCTACTTATAGTTGTCTAGTCTGTTGTCTTTTTCTCTAAAGCTCTCATTTGCTATCTTCCAGAGTTCCAACTTATATCAGACTTTCCAAAGTACCAGTTGCAAAAGATTGCTGAAACATGAAATGTCTGAGTCTTTTTGTGCAGTTAGTGACAATTTCAGAATGCACTTGTTAAATCCTGTGTTTTGTTAATGCCAACATTTTTCTATTTGCCCTTGTATTAGCACTCTTTATATAGAAATCACTATCGTTTAAACATCTTTCAAATTATACCAGTCTCTAGCCTTTCCTTGTATCACAATGGGAGTTTTCAGTGCAAGTGACTATTTCCTTAACTTGCAACAGTGTAATGGATTGGTGATGGGTATAGTTATAACATAAATGTATAAAGAGCCAGTTTGGTCTAGTAGTTAAGGCAATGGGCTAGAAACCAGGAGACTGAGAGTTCTAGTCCCGCCTTAGGCATGAAAGCCGGCTGGGTGACCTTGGGCCAGTCCCTGTCTCTCAGCCCTAGGAAGGAGCCAATGGCAAACCAGGAGACTGATTTAGTCCCACATAAAAAAAATTAAAAAATGTAAGCTTAGATTTGAATCTAGTCAGCTAGCAGAATCCCCCCAACTTAATTGAAAAAAAAGATAGATTTTTAGTAAATTTCCATTCATCCTTATGAATACAACTTACCGATTTCTTCAATAATTGAACTATTACATCAGAAATATTCCCTTTACAAAAAGATTTTTAAGTTTTAAAATATTACTTTAAATTTTTTTTTCAAGGATTAAGAACTTGATATCTACTTAAACATACTGATTAATATAAACATAACAACAAAATACTTTAGATATTTCTAAATGTTGTTTGGAGTTCATGAGGTCCATTGTAGCCTAGCAAGTAAGAAATTGGCAGAGCAATCCAAATGTGATTATTGGGCATGGTCTGGGAGCAGGAAAGAACATATTAAGCCCTATAAGATCATAAGCAGTCAAGGCAAAACATTCTGAATATGTAAAGCAGCCTTTCTCAACCTTTTGACCCTGGAGGAACCCTTGAAATATTTTTCAACCCATGGGGAACCCCTGCACATTCAGGCTCAAATATAGGCCCCAAGTTACAAAATCATTATATTCGTTTCATTTGTAGGCCTGTATATATGCATTAAAATGCTCTTAAACTGAAAATAAAGAATGAAACTTACTTCTTTAATGTGAAGTTGCCCAAATTTGAAATATTTTAAAAAATAAATTGTGATCTCCCAGGGAATCCCTAGTGACCTCTTGCAGAACCACGGAACCCTGGTTGAGAAACCCTGCTTTAAAGCATAGGTAAGCAACTGGTAGCTTCCGTATCCTATTTGTGACCTCCAAAAAGGGAGTAGATGGGCCTGGGGTTTTCTTTGCTTGGAGGGCTTTAAAGAGCAACATGAGTACAGTACTTTAAGCCTTGCAGAAATGGAAACCACCCATAATGCTCCTTAAAAATCCTGACCCCCTCCCCTCAATTTGGCCCAATTCTTCCAGTTGGGAGGGTTAAGAGCCAAATTTTGAGAAACCCCTAAAGGGAATGGGAGAGTTAAAAAAAATGGCCTGCTCTGATGAAGTTACAAAAATTCTTGCCATGCCCACTACAGTCTTGGAGCAGAAGAGAAAGCAAAGTATGTTTTTCTAACACATGCTATGGCTGCTAAGTATTATTGGATTGGTACATAGGTTT
Source organism: Charina bottae (assembly GCA_023362775.1). NCBI lineage: Eukaryota > Metazoa > Chordata > Lepidosauria > Squamata > Charinaidae > Charina > Charina bottae. The sequence continues at coordinate 47,106,428 of JALMGJ010000007.1, read as the reverse complement.
CTTTCTCCAAGATGGTTCTTTGAGGAGCAGTCTTTGTGAAAGATGAAGAAAAGCTTGGGATCCAACTCATTATTATTATTCCAAATGTTATAGTCAGGGGGGAAAAGGAAAATAAAATAAACATGGGCCAAAACTTGGGAAGAAATACTAGTTTTATTTATCAGAATGTGTTCCCCAAGTGTTGCTTTTCACCAATCTTTGCATGTGGAGCTCTGAAGCAAATTTTTAAGATAATTTCTTGTAGAAGTTATCACTATGAATGTTAGTTACTTCTGTTGTATATTTATATATACAAAGGGAGATATGGAAAGAACCTATTTTTCTACTTACATGGCTTAGATATTAAATGGCATGGATATTAGACTAAATGATTATGAATCTCTTATTTTTGTCCTGTCCAAATGAAATTTAAGATTCTTGTTTTTTTAAAAATCTAGGTTTGGTGAGGGAAAAGTAACTTCCAGGGAAAGCTCTTTTATTACTTTGGTACGTATTTGTAGCTAAGGGATTAAATATATTTTGCTAAAGTTATGAATCACAAGAATGAAAAGTATGTTGGCCTTTGAAAGAGTCATGTCTCCACTGTGTTTATTTTACTTTTGCGTTGCCTAAAGAAGCATGCTTAAATTGCTCTTAGCAATATGTGTTGTCATAAAGTAATAGATCACTGTTCTTTCAACGATTATCCAGGAAGCTTTAAAGATACCAAGTCATGTGCTTTAACAGAGGTTAGAGTTATTTTTTATCAGAGAAAGAGAGAAAACAAAGGTGCAGAAGACAAGTAACTGTTTTGTCTTTGGCTCTTTTTCTATGATACTGATATCAAGCCTTTCTCAATGTGTTTGAACACAACACCCAAAATGGTTGGGAATACAGTCATACCTCTTGAGGGCAACAAATTGGAACAGACTGTTATTGGTTCTAAAAGTGCCACAATTTGTTGGGGAATACAGGGCAGTTTGCTATGCATTGGGGCCCAGGGCATGGAGAGCAAATCTTGTATTAATAAAAGAATGTAATTTTTGATTTACATGTTTATAACATTGTGACAGTGAAGGGTCTTCTCAGGGATACTTCTGTTTCTCTGTGTGGAGTTGTTTGTTTTGAAGATGTCTCCCACCCTCAAATCTACTATAACATCAAAATGTAGAGTGGAAGAGAACTTTAGTAATCTGTGTCAGTAAAAACTATTATTTGTGTGTTCACAAGTGCAGAAGTATAGGACCTCATTAATGTGCACGTTTTTGTTATGTAAATAGCTTTAAGGAGTATAGGATGGAGAAATGAAAAGTTTAATTCTTTGATCTCCTTGACAAAAAGCCTTGTCTCCTTGCTGAAGGAACACTTTTGATTGGTCTTACTGGCCACCACCACCTTCAAAAGCAACAATAATTTTTTTTGTTTCTCTCTAAATCTCTCTAAAAAGATTCAGAAAATAATGTTCTTAAAGAATAACATGATGATGGCAAATTTCAGGAGTTTTTGAAATGATGACTTACACTGATCTACCAGTGGGTTTTACTCTGCAGTGAAAGCAGTGGCTGACGAATCACATATGTGCAAGGAAAACTGTAGGCAAAAGTTACATCGATTTCCTTTCCCCCATCCTAAATAGCAATACTGTACATCAGTTTCCCAAAACTATAATGAAATCTTTACCAACTAGGAACTTGGAAGTCTGCTCTCTGTGCTCTGTATGCAGGGTACAGGGATAAAGCAAAACTAAGGATGAAAATAGAGGACTTTCCTTAAGTCTTAACAGACAGAATATGCTTATTGTCATGAAATATCTTACCAAGCCTTAAATATTTCTTTGAGAAATGCAAATACCTTTAACATTCATGGCGTAGCTGTGTCTGTGATTTTTTTAAAGAATCATGTAATATTTTGTTGAAATAATGCTGTTCAGTCATTCTTCATGACCTGATAGACTTTATTTTGCGGGTTGTTTGTTGGTAACTTTTTTTTCCAAATTATTGTAAGTTCACGTGTCTCAGTGACACTATCTAGCTGCCTTGTCTTCTGCCAGCCTGTTTTTCTATTGCCTTCATTTTTTCTAAGCATCAGAGTCTTCTCCAGTGATTTTTCTTTTCCCATTAAGTGTCCAAAATGTATAAACTTTAGCTTCATTATTAGTGCTTCCAGTAAGCAGTCTGGTTTCATTTCATTAAGCGTTGAATAATTTGTTCATCTTGTGGGCCAAGGTATTCTCAACCATTTCCCCCAACTTTGCAATTCAAAGGCAACAATTTTTCTTTGTTTGTTCTTTCTGATGGTACCCGCTTTCCCCTTAAAGCTGGGAAAACCATGATTTTAACAGTACGCACATTTATTTTCAGTGTGATATCTCTACATGTTAATGCTTTTTTGGCCCGCTTTTATATCTTGCCCTCCACAATATTGAAGGAAGGTATAACAATATCCCTTCTGCAGAGCAAACCTGCCCCTGTGTCTTGCAGGAACCTGGTACTCCACCCATGTGTTCCTTCAGTGTCCTTTTGATTAGCAATTGGTGCCCTACCCTCATAACCTATTCACCAACAAAATGATGATTTTATTTGTTTTATATTATTGGACCAAAACGTAACATCTCCAGAAGTGTTGCAAAATTTAGTATAGTTGCTATTGCTTTATGCGTGAAAATACTATCTTAATTTAAAGATTTTATAACTATATAAACATTTTATACTTTTTATGTTGTTTTATATATTTTTGCTACTTATGACTAGTCATGGACCACACTGGAATTATACTAATGTTTTGTTGAGATCTGTCATAGTCTTTCTCCCATGTAGCAGATGTCTCTATTTCATGCCTTCAGTCACCATCCCTGTGAATTTTTGACCCTAGAAAGATAAGGTCTGTTACTACTTGCCTGCCTATTTGCATTGGCTTGGCGTTGCCTGATTAGTGTTCTTTATCTCTTCTTAAGAAGAGATTTCTTAAGTCATCTTCATTTTCAGCCTTCAGTGTGGTATCATCAGCATCTCTGAGGTTAGTGATGTTTCTCCCAGCAATTTTGATTCCAGTTCTGTTCTTCTAGCCCAATATTTCTCATGAGATATTCTACATATAAGTTAAATAAGTAAGGCGACAGTGTACATTCTTGACACACACCTTTTCCAACTGTAAATCATTTGGTTGTTCCATATTGTGTTTCTGTTTGCATTGATTATGTAGAATTACTCTTTATTTATTTTTGCTCTTATCTGGAACTCAGTGTTTAGTTGGGCAAATTTTCCTCTCTCTTTGTTGCTTTTTGATTTCTGTCTTTCTACAGAACTATTTACAATATGTCATCAGACAGCCATTTTCTTTTGCCTTGTATTTTGCATTTCAGGATATTTTTGTTAACTTCTTCTTTAAAGAAGTCATGAATTTCAATCCAGAGTTATTCAGACACTCATATGTATCAGATCTAATCCATTAAATCTATTTTTTACTTTCCGTGCAAGAAATATTACTAGGTTGTATCTTGTTGTTTTGACTATTTTCTTTGTTTTCTTTAGTTTAAGTGGTAATTTTGCAAGAAGGACTTGATGATCTGAGCTCCAGTCAGCACCATGTGTTGTTTTTGCTGACTGTCTGGAGTTTCTCCATCTTTACTTCAGTCAGCTTGATTTTGGTGTGGTCCATCTGGAGATGTCCACATGTAGAATCGTCCTTTAGGTTGTTGGAAGGAAGTACTTGCTCTGGACACGGAATTTTCATGCAACACTCTTATTAATCTCCTGCCTCATTATGTACACTAAGGCTAAATTTTTGCATTATACCAGCTGCTGTTTTACTTCCCATTTTAGCATTCAAGTCTCTCATAATTAATATTTCATCATTTTGGAGAATTGCATTGTACTTTGAACTTGTTAGCAAAGTGTAGCAAGTTTCCATTGTACTGTGCAACTTCTGTGTTTGGAGGATAGATTTGGATTACAATAATACTGATTGGCTTGCTTGGATTCAAATTGAGACTATTCTATCAGTTTTGGAGTTGTATCTGAGTCTGATTTTCACCTCTCTTGTTAATAACTACTACATTTCTTCTATGATTTTCTTGTCCACAGTAGAAGATTTGATGGTCCTCTGATATGAAGTGCAGTCAGTTTCAGATCACTGATTCCCAATGTTCTTGATATTTCTGCTCTGACAACATCAGATTTGTTTTGGTTCATGGTTCTGACATTACATGTAACAATGGTAAGCATATCTTCACAGCATCAACCTTTCCTTTTGCCTCTGGCTACATCAGCAGTTGGACATAATTTCAGCTTTAATCTAGCCACACCGTAAGCACCAGTGCTACTCATTAACATTGTCCAGATTGTGGATGTTCATTTGGGTTTTTTTGACAGAATACTGGAGTGGGTTGCTGTTTGCTTCTGCAGTGGGTCATATTGAGACTGACCGATGCCTTGTCTATGGCCTGCCAATCATGGGTGACCCCTATGGGAGTCTGCCCTCCCATGGGATAGCTCATAGCATCATTGGGATGTGCAAGTCCCATTACAAGGTAACGGTACGTGAAAAGTAATATGATGTATGTATGTTTAAAAAGCAGGTTAATAACCAATCCATCAAGTATTTTGAATGCATATGTTGCTATAAATACTGATTTCCCAGATCTGAAGTTTTCTTTCTGCTGTTAATGGAGGAACAGGGAAACCTGTATTCAGTCCCTTCACTCTCCCACCTTCAAATAATATCCATTGCTACTACAACTGGTCATTTCTTTGTCATTACTGAAGTAGTTTCCAATTAACTGAAAGGAACAGTTTTCACAGCTTTGATTTGTCCATGTGTAATGCAGCAATATTATTAAACATGATACTGAATTGCAAGGGGAAAATGCCAACAGTGGTTACCAAGTCCATGTTCTTTGCAGCCTAGGCAGCCCCAAGATGCCCTGCATGTCACTTTCATAGTCCTGAATTTGGGAGTTCCATGGAAAGAAAGAAAGAAAGAAAGAAAGAAAGAAAGAAAGAAAGAAAGAAAGAAAGGAGGGAGGGAGGGAGGGAGGGAGGGAGGGAGGATGGATCTTGTGCTACTGTTGCTGTTGCTGCCTACCCACCCAGAAGATGGGAATGGGGGGGGGGAAGGGGAGGCTTATAAAAAAGTGGCCCTTATGAAGTGGTACTTGTCTTATTTATTTTTATGTAAAGAAAGCAAGTGGGAATGTACAGTGTGTGCATGAGGAAGAGAGAGAAGCAGAGAAAGAGATGAAGCAGGATGGCTAAGAGCATCTAAAACAAAGCCTTTTTAAACCTGGCAAGATCATTCAATGCCACTTTACCTGTTTCTGTTTAAAATATAATTGTATTTCTCCAAGAATATTAACCAACTATGAACATATTTGAATAAATGTTAGCAGAGCACTTTTCATATTAGTGCTACATGTACACTAGGTTGCTTCATGCATCATGTAGGTAATGTAGTTGCGACCAAAAATTGCTCCCTTACCTATTAGAATTCTATAGCATTAACTAATTCCCAGCATTAACAAAAACATGCAAAGGTATTTTTATCCATGGTTTGTTGAAGAAGCTAAAGCTGGCTGGGTTCACACATATTAAGTCAAAACCTGTTATTTATAAATCATAGTGGCTGAGTTTGCACAACTTGCTTTACAAAATCTAAACAAACTGTAATAGGGCTTAGTGTGATGCATAGAATATGGGCTCATCCTTTTTTGATCAGTCATTATGTAGAAATCTAGTGATCCCCTGGCAATGCTCGTATGAATCGCTTTCAGTACTTTCAGTACTCATCCAGAGTGTTGCCATGCCAAAGTTGCTTTCAGTGACAATTGTATCTTTCTATAATATCTGAAGTAGCCTTTAGAGTCCCATCGTAAATATTTATGTGTCTAGATCCGTGTTTCTCAACCTTGGCCACTTTAAGATGTGTAGATGGCAACTCCCAGAATTCCCGAGCCAGCACGTCTTAAAGTGACCAAAGTTGAGAAACACTGGTCTAGATAAATGAAAAACATTTTTGATACCTTCTTGAGAATGAAAGGCATACAGGCAATCCCCAGGTTACACCAGGGTTTCAGTCCAGGAACTCATATGTAAGATGATAATAGAAGCAAAATTTTTTCACAGGTACAAATATGGTGCCTGCCATTTTTCACATTTGCAAAATGGAGGTTGTCATTGTCTTGCCCCTTTCCATACCATCAGATTTCTATAAGTCAGAGCTTATGTGATTGGGGACTATCTCTATTAAAATACCTTGGTCTTTATTTTCCATGAAAGAATAATTACAATGTGCTTTTAGTTTTAAAGTAATTCCAGGAATAAGTACTGATAATAACAAAGTGAAACAGTAATTTGACTGCATTTTATGTGTTTTGAATAATATTTAACTTCAAACTACTGGATAAATGTTAGCATTTAACCAACTACTTCAATATTTAGTATATTAAAACCAGTTGACTACTGGTTACATAGACTACTGTCAGTTACAAATTGTGAAGAATTTAAATCTTCTATCAACATTTCTCAAAATCATAGTATAAAGGAGTATGTCGAACCTGTTTCACTTGCTAGTGGCTTTTTTTTTTTTTTGCTGCACCTGCATTTCATTTTCACTTCTCCCTGGAAGGAAAAAAAAACATATTTATTAAAAATCCCTTTTTATCCCATAAAAATCTCTTTTATGCTGTCTTTTATGCTCTTTTATAACAGTTTTTGATGGCATATGTGATTTCCAAGGCTCCATATCTGGTCCTTGGACTTGTGGTTAAAAGGATCTAGAACAGACCCTGGCTTGCTGCCATCATCAAGGGCAACGCTTGTAATACAAATCCATTATTGCTTCTGCGGTTCAGCCCATATATCCTTGAGTTAAAAGTGTGACAGGGAGAGGGGTGTTGATGCAAGCCTATTTCCATCACCCCCTTATTTAGCTCCCCTGAAGATCTTTGTGGGTTGAGCATAAGGCCTTCAGAGACATTGGAGGCATATTTACCCAAGTTTACTATAAACCCCTCTCAACTGCAGTCCAGTTATGGCAATGTTCTAAGTAGGCTCAGCTGAAGGCATTTACACTGTCTGTCCCCTGAAATTTGTTAAACAATGTGCAAAGATCTGCAGAGATGATCACATGCTTCCACCCTTGCTTCCACTGTTCTTTTTACCACTGCATGGGGAGGTTGACTCATTGCAATAGTGCAATTGCACTTTTATATTCTGCCATGTTGCTCCCTGCTGCAGGGCTTTGTTTTTATTGGATAGGTGGTGGAGGGAAGAGAAAATATTTGGTATCTACCCATCTACAAAGAGTTGAGCATAAAGGAAAGAAGCAAGTTGGAGCAGGTTGCATAATGATTAATATTGCATCAAATCCCAATAGAGCAACTGTGATAGTTCAGCTTTCATTAACAACACTGACTAATAATTCTCAGGTTTCTGTCTCTGTCTTCCTACCTCTCTCCAAAATTCAGGCTGAAATCTGCTTCAAACTCTCGTTCTGCCTCTTCCCCAAATTTTTGGTAATATTCCAATGGTTGGTTTGCTAGCCAACCATTAAAAAATCTAGGGTTTTTTTCCAACTAGTTGCTATAAAAGCAAAAGGAAGGATCATTCTCCTCCCCAGTGCTCCTCTGCATGTTTATTTAATTGTGAATCTTACAGACCAGCCACTTGTTTAGGGGGTACCTCCAATCCACAGGATTGGGTTCCCAGATCTTCCAGAAAAGCATTTTTTTAAAAAAATGTTGGTATTCCTGTTCCAATAGGTCTTCCTAAATTATTGAGGACTTTTTCAATTAAGTTTCTGGTCTCCCTTTTAGTTAAGCAAATGTATCATGAAAGATTCATTTACAACCAAGGTGATCAAATTCTGAAATAATTTTAATAGGAAAAAAAGGAAGCAAAACTTTCTGTATATGAGTCTCAAACATACACATTCCTTCTCTGGAGTCAAACATCAACCTTGTAGGAACGTCAAATTTGCAACCTTCTTGATAAATATTTGGAGCTAATTTTTCCTTCTGGGACTGCCTGCATAATCACAGGACACTCAGAGGAAGTTCATACGTGTTTTCTTAATCTAATATATAGAAAATACATATTGTATGTATGATGCAATTACACTGAAACTGAAAACATGTTATTTTGAAACAATCATTAAGTTATCTACTGTATCACTGGAAATCTATGTACTTAAACATTGCAAAGTATAAATTGATTAAAACACCAGAAATAAATTTTTATTGATTGTATTTGAATAGCATGATAAGAAGCACATCTACTATTTTTGAAATTTATAAAAATCAAAAAATAAATTACTGCTGTAGTAAGATGTACTGTTCCTTCAAATGTACTTTCCTAGTTATTTTTCAGAACTGTATGTTATTTGGTAATACGAAATCACGAAACAATCATTGATGCTCGATGGAGAGAGAACTCTCAATGGATTAGATGATATACTTATAGAATTTGGCTTTTGTTATGAAAAAATATAACATCAACAATTAAAATATATTTTGCTTGAAATGCTTTAAATTCTATTTTCCCTACTTCACTGTGAATAAAGCAACATTTTGCTCCCTGCAGTTTCAGCCTATGCAACCTTGAATCTGTTCAGGTCAAATATTTGCAGTTAACATACAATGGCATGGAAATAAAGTATTAAAGCTTCTACTATGTATGCATTATATCAATCAAAAACATTTCAAAACTAATGGATTCCATGACATAGAACAGAATTGGGCAACTTGCATCCCCTTTGATACACCTGCGTTCCAGTTTTCAGAGCCATCTAAACATACTTATGCAATTGCTGAATAACGTTTGATTATGAAGTTTGCCACTGTATTGTGGCAATGAGGTGTCCTGTGTCCATAGATAAAGTTAAGTTTCAATTTAATACTGTTTAGAATTGTAATTTTCTACAAATATATTTTTGTCCTTGCCCCACACAGTTTTTGAGTGCAGTCAACGGCAAACTATGCAAATATGGTGGCCCTTGTCCCCCCAATGGTTACCCAGACCTGATACAAATATCTACGTTATAGTTGTGACATGTGGGATATGTGTCATTTTGGGATGAGTGACAAAAACTTTATCTCATGCTAGGCTATGGTAAGTGATGTCTTCTACCATTCTGCATTATTTGGAAGCAATGAAAAAAGAAATTACAGGGATGAAGAACTATAGCTGAGTGATACAGCACATTGTTCTACAGTGTTGGACTATGACTGGGGAGTAAAAGGTAAAGGTAAAGGTACCCCCCGCACATTTGTGCAGTCGTGTCCGACTCTAGGGGCCGGTGCTCATCTCCGTTTGTTAGCCAAAGAGCCAGCGTTGTCCGAAGACGCTTCCACAGTCATGTGGCTGCATGACGCGCGCGGAACGCTGTTACCTACCCACCGAAGTGGTACCTATTCATCTACTTGCATTTGCATGCTTTCGAATTGCTAGGTTGGCAAGAGCTGGAGCTAGTGCAGGAGCTCACTCCGCACGCAGGGCTAGGGATTCGAACCTCCGAACTTGCAATCTTCCGATCAACAAGCCTGGCGTCTTACCCGCTGAGCCACCACGCCCCTTGACTGGGGAGATCCAAGTTAAAAATGAGATGTTACTTGGCAAGACTAGCATAAGGCAACTTTTTTGTCATTTATAGTGTCCAACCCAGTATTGATGTAAGTTTGGACCTTTTTCACTCCAGATGTGCCCATTTAATTTAAGTGACCCTCAAGCTTTTCAAGCAAAAGCTCTAGAAAAAATCTTATATGGACGAGAACTTGGGTTATGCTCCAATTTACACCTTTTGGTTTGGGAATTAATGCTTTAAAAAGTAAAGGTACCCCCCGCACATTTGTGCAGTCGTGTCCGACTCTAGGGGCCGGTGCTCATCTCCGTTTGTTAGCCAAAGAGCCAGCGTTGTCCGAAGACGCTTCCACGGTCATGTGGCCGCATGACACGCGCGGAACGCTGTTACCTACCCACCGAAGTGGTACCTATTCATCTACTTGCATTTGCATGCTTTCGAATTGCTAGGTTGGCAAGAGCTGGAGCTAGTGCAGGAGCTCACTCCGCACGCAGGGCTAGGGATTCGAACCTCCGAACTTGCAATCTTCCGATCAACAAGCCTGGCGTCTTACCCGCTGAGCCACCACGCCCCTTGACTGGGGAGATCCAAGTTAAAAATGAGATGTTACTTGGCAAGACTAGCATAAGGCAACTTTTTACACTGAGCACTTTGCTCCTCTCATTCTTGGTATGATCCCAACATTGCCACTTGTGCAAAGAAGGACTTGTGAACTTGCAGCAACAGTACAGCTGGGACCCTACTTATGTACTAGGAAAAGTTGTTACAGTAGGTGAATGCATGGCCAATACTATATTACAAATTACTGCTCATGACTTTTAATGTGGCAGAACAAGAACTCCCATTTTATTTATTTATTATGCCAAGACTGCAGGAGCCGATGGATTCATAATACTAGTGTTTAGAAAGACAACTCTAATTTTGATGACTGTGGTTTGTGGCTGAAGGTCAAATTATGCAATTCCTAGATTCTGGACTTGGCAGTATGGAACAGTATCTCCACAATCTCAAATCTTGGAAGATTAGTAGCACTCAGTAGAGCTGCTTTTTCCGCAGAAACCTCAGACATCCATCAAAGTCAGATTTCTATAAAACTTCATTGTAATTTCAGATTATCATAATTCTATAGAAGGATTTTTTGTGCTTGCTTTTTCCCCATTAACAAAAAAGATGCTTGAAGGGTAAACAACTGTTTTCATCAAACATATGGAAGCATACAATTATTTCCCTCTTCTTTCTAAATTGATTTAAAAGCGATCTAAACCATTAGTCATTGCTTTTTTTCCAAATACTTTCTTACCAACTTTCTTTTCTTGTGGCCATCACATCTGTTAGACAAATGATCAGTCTTAGCAAGATCTGATGTAATACCCAATGCTTTTACAGGAAGGGCTGTTTGTTTTTTGTATTAGATTAGATGCTTCTGGTAATAAGAGTGTAACTTCTACTATAGAACAAGGAAGAATTTTGTCTATTTCTCCTATCTTGTGAACTTTTGAATGACATAGAAATGTTGTCTTTCTATACTTCATTGTAAAAAGAAAGGCCCAAACATACTCAGAAACCACTATAGTGGGAAACAGCTTAAATTTGTTACTGATGTTACTAGGCTGGAATTCTTTGGCCCTTCCACTACAGAACAAATATTTCCAGCTTTATTTTGTATGGTGTTTTGAGAGGTGTATTGGTGGCAGGTGTTTGCATAATAGGCTTTCTAATCTTCTCCTTTGGTATTTCTAAAGCCTTAGGGTGTTTGCAGTAAATGTCCACATAGGCAAAAGTATCCTTGAGAGTTGCCTTCCTGTGAAAGGGCTTTTGTTTCATTTGTCAGATTAAAAGTCTGTTCTTTTTGTTAGCCACAAGAGATCACCCAATTTCATTTGTAACTTTTCCTCCCTAAGTATATTATTATGCACTCACACATCTTCTTGACTGCAAAAGTTGATTTTGTTCATGATTGAGCTTGAGGACATTACGAAAGGTCATTCACACTAATAGCATTTGTTGACATCTGTCTGTGTGTGTGTTCCAGAAGTTCTACACACTTACATAAAAAGGTTTTTCTGTGCACAAGTAAAATATATTCAACAGCACAGAAAGCTATTAAGAAAGCTTATTATTATTATTATTATTATTATTATTATTATTATTATTATTATTATTTCTTCTTCTTCTTCTTCTTCTTCTTCTTCTTCTTCTTCTTCTTCTTCTTCTTCTTCTTCTTCTTCTTCTATCATATTATCTGTATTAAGATAATATGATTGATGATGATGATGATGATGATGATGATGATGAAGAAGAAGAAGAAGACGACATAGAGGCTATGGGAGGGAAGGAAGATGATGAAGTGGTTACAATCCTTATAACAAACTCTACTAAAAGTCTTCTCATACTACTTTTCATTCTATTTTACTACCTTTCATAGAGGCTATGTTCACACATAATGCTAACCCAAATCCAGGATTCTTTTAAACTTGATTATTAAACAACCATAGTAGTCTGTTTCTAAAGGATGTTTTTCTGTGACAAGTCCCCAGTTTGGCTTATGTATAATGCTAAGCCTTGATGTAGTTTGTTTATGACTTAGCCTAATGCTAACAGATGGCTTTGCACATTAGGCTAAGTCATAAACAAACTACATCAAGGCTTAGCATTATACATGAGCCAAACTGCAGACTTATCACAGAAAAAAATTCCTTCCTGATATCTAGAATTCCAAATGAAGAGCAACAGTTTTTTATGGAAGTCATTTTGCCAAATGTATTCAGAATATAATATAGATCAGCTTTTTTCATGTGGTAAAAGCATGTGGAATCACTTTAAAAACAAGTTATGTTAGGAAAAACTGGAGCATGAATGTTATACTATTGCATAGTAGCTGTTTACGACACTGGATTCAGGAGGAACATTAAAAATTACAAAACCGAAGTAATTATTATAAGTACTTTGCAATGTTTAATGACTCACCCAAGAGTCAAAGTGCTCAGTTTTTCATTACCTCTCTCCCATATATGTTATTTATGGTCAGTATCTGTTGAAATTTTTCTTTTTCCCATATGAGGGGATAATGATCAGAATAAGGAAAATAATCTAATAAAATTAGTTGCAAAAAAAAAGTTTCCATCTTTCTCATTCAGCTGTAACTTTTTCTAAATATCTTTTGGGATAATTTCATTTATCTGACTTAGAACCAGTATTTCTGCTCCAATTCACATGCAAGTACATAGGAAAGAAGAAAAACCCATTCGACGTTATTCAAACATTTTAACATTTAAAAGCCCAAATTTGAATGCTAATCTTGTTCATGACTCTTAATGGCAAAGGATTCAAAATTAATTCCAGAGGGAACTGAAATGTCAATTGCAGAAAGGTGGGGGGGAAACCCTGATGGTTTAAATTGAGTCTGGCTTTTTAATATGAGACAGACAAAGAAGAAAATTAAAGGAAAGTGCTTGTATTATCTGGCTTCTAGAAGACATTATTCTCCCAAACAAAGGATTCAGAAGAGTGCTACAGAAAGGAAGAAAAATCAGAGGCTATATGGACCCCAACCAAATAAAACAGAACATATTATTGGGGAGTAAAATTGGCCGGTTTTTAAAATGTTCAGTAAAGTCAAACCAAGGAGAATTTTAGACACAGTTGTAAATGTATGTGATAGAACTGTCAATTGTGAAGATTTTCATCACTTCTATGCACGCATCTATGCATGAAACAAACATGCACCTTTTTAAGCAAAAATTGTTTAGATTTCTATAGTGTGTGCTATCTACAGCTCAAGAAAACCAACTGAACACACATATCTCCAATTTTCCATAGTTATAAAAATTTCTTCAGTAGAAATCATTCCTCTCCTCTACTTCTCTAGCACCAGATTGAGGCAACCCCTTCAGATAAATAATTTTTGTAGTCCTGGGACGGCAGCCAACGGTTAGTTATATAGTAACTGTTAAAAGGAGAGAACGTAGAGTGGTATCATAAAACAGTTCTGTGTGCCAAGTTGTCCTCTCCATCAAACTGAACAGGATCATTATGGAAGCCTTAAATCAAGGAGGACAAATATGGTTTCATCTGGAAACTAGAATGACCCATCTCAATGGCTTGTATGGAATTTTCCTGCTAAATTTGGGGATATTTGTATGTTGCAGGTAGCTATAACACAGGTGAGGGCCTTATTATGAGGAGGGCAATGGGGCAACTCCTGAGTCCCCATTTTTGGAAGGGGCTCCATCCAAAGTATAGTTCTATATTTAAAATAATCAGCTGTTCAATACTTTTCACTTAAGACAATAAAACTAATGTGTTAAAATATTGTATATTCCTAGGAATTATTTCAGTTATTTCTGTATTTATTTTCCTGGGCCATTGACTTTAATGGATGAAAAATGTTGGGAGAAAAATTGCCTAAAGTGCAGTGAGAAGGAAGTAGTGGAGGAAGACCTCAAATGAACATTTTGCTTCCAGGTCTCTCCTACTCAAGACTTGGTGTATGTTCATGCTGAATTCAAATCCATTTATAATGGGAAAAGAAGGAAGGAAGGAAGGAAGGAAGGAAGGAAGGAAGGAAGGAAGGAAGGAAGGAAGGAAGGAAGGAAATGCCTAGCTAATTATGGAATTAAAGTGAACACAATAGGATTAGATCTCTCAAAATCTTTTTCCCCCCAAGGTTGACTGGTGTTGGAGAAAAGTTGAATTGTTCCCTTGCTATTCTATGGAAAATATCTATTTGTCTTGCTCTATGGATGAGAGGCATACATAGCATATGCTAAAAGGCTGCTACAGGCAAGGCAATCAGGCCTGTTCTGTGGAGGGCAGGACATTGGTTGAAATTAAAAAGAAGGGGATCCAGGCTAAATGTTAGGAAGAATTTCCCAGTAGTAGGAGAAAGTCTGCCTATAAAAGGGGTGGGCTCCCCCTTGCTGCAGATTCTCAAACATGTCTGGGATGGTCGCCTCTGGAGGATATCTTAATGGGGGTAGCAGTGGGTTGGCCTCAATGACTTTTAAGGTACTTTTCTTGCTCATATTTTGCTTCGTGCCTTGAAGAACTGAACTTCCTTCTCTGTATTTCTACTGTTGTCAGGTGACCAATCCGGTCTGTCTTTAATATTGGTGACTTTGGAAGGTATTAATGGTTCCAAACTCAATGCAACAATTCAGCAAGCAAGCAAGCAAAGACATGAATATGGAAAAAAATATATTTGAAAGCTCTGTTCACTTGAAAGTTGAAAAGCCGCAACCACGAAAAACTACTATTCACCCACCTGTGCAGTATTCTCCACATGTTACGTAAATCTGAATGTGTGGTAGCATTTGTCCCACTGTAAAATGCTTAAAAGAATGGAAGAAGGGTTTGCCGAAGCAGATCAACTGCAGCGTTCTGTTCACCCAGTTGGCTAAACGTAGTTTGGAATGGAACACAATAACTCACAGGCATGTTATTCAGCAACTGTCTCCAAAACTGGAAATGTATCCCACATAAACAGTAGCCATTGGTAGCCTTGTTGTTTATTTATTTATTTTATTTATTTATATTTCAATTTATATACCGCTCCATCTCCCCACAGGGGAACTCTGGTCATGTTGTTCATGACGGTAGCTAACACAGCTGCTCTCCAAAAGCTATGCAGGGTTAGATCTAGTTAGAACCTGGGAGACTGCGGAACACCCCAGCATACAGGTTAGACTGGGAAATTTGAAAACATCCCGGAAGAATGCCATTCCAGGAAACTGCATGGATGTTGAATATAACCCTACTTTTTAAAAAAATTATTGCTATTATAAAAATATTTTAAAACCATCATCTAAAACCATGGGTAGGCAATTGTCAGGGGCCACACTTAATGTTGAGGGAGACAGGGGCTACAGGAGCCAGGGCAACAATGCAAATCAGACAGGAGCAGGACATGCATGTAGATTTCCTTCCTTCCTTCCTTCCTTCCTTCCTTCCTTCCTTCCTTCCTTCCTTCCTTCCTTCCTTCCTTCCTTCCTTCCTTCCTTCCTTCCTTTTGCAGGTTTCAGCATCTAGATCAGTGTTTTTCAATCTTGGCAACTTTAAGATGTGTGGACTTCAACTCCCAGAATTCCCCAGCCAGCATGGGACACCACTAAGCATTTGGATGGAACACCACTAGGAAGGCTGTAAGCTAATTTGGGAAGGAAACAACAACAACACAACAGAATACAACAGCAAACCACTTCCTTTTACCACCCCGAAACTACAGCAATGTGTCCACAAAGTTTCAAAGGCTGAACGTGACTCGAACGAAACTTTATAAACATTCATAAACTTTTTATAAAGTTGTTAAATTGAGGGCAATCACAGCATCCTCCTTTTTCATGAGCAAAAGATTTGCATGTAAAATTCCATGTCCTCAGATTTGGTCCTGTCATTCTAATTTAACCCAAACGTGCCTTGCCCTTTCAGAACAACATATGTGGAAATCATTATATTCATACAGCCATAAAGGGTATCAGAGAGAAACTCCAGAGCCCTGAGATTATCCACTGACTGGCTCTCACACTGTACTAAGCAATAACATGGTTCTCTGTTTTCTGCTTAGCATGTTGCAAAACCAGCTATTTTGGTTTGTAAACTGGAATGTATGGCTTAGCATATTGTACAAATCCAACAGATTGTGGTTTATTATGTTGAAAGCCAGCTCACGTTTTTCATTGCCAAATGATTTAACCCATCTCCTTATATTAACTTTGGCATTTTATATGCATTTTTGTGTTGGATTGTATTCCTATAGTTATTTCTCCCACATAAATCCTGTTTCAGGCATTACATAACATATGTTGATACTAAATATAAGATATTTAGGGGAAAAAAAACTGTATTTCTTTTTCTTTGTTCTCTCTTGCACAGTATTACATTCTGAAAATGTCCTTTGTTTGTTTGTTTGTTTGTTTGTTTATTAAATTTGTATAGCTGCCCATCTCACAGGTGTGACTTTGGGCAGCTCACCACAGTTAAAACAACAGAAATGTTAAAAATGTAAACGCAACAGCATAGAACTATCCTAGAATGACAATTAAAAATGGAGTAAGACATAAAACATTATCCAAACATAGAAAAGTAATTGCATAAAAATGACACAAGGGGGCAGATGCATACTATTTAGTAACATCTTTGAAATAGTGGATTGATGAAACTTTATATGAATAGCAATGTTCATTGATTCAGGGCAGCAGAATAGATAACAACCTTAGCAGGCACATAATTAACCATTTTTAATTAGCATGCTATTGCATGCATAATTTTATTATTTACATTTTTAAAAAATAAACTCAATATTCCATTAGCAACTTTTTTTCAGAGATGTTGAAAAACTTTGGCAGTTCCAGATTTCCCCTTAATGATAGAGAAAAGTTGAAGTTAAATTGTTTTAAGATTATTTAACAAATTCATTGCTGAAACATGGGCCAACTGAAATTAGCACTCCATAATTTACTCTGTCTGTTACAGATGGTTTCAAATATATAATCTTGGTCAACGGCCAGTCTGCAATCTTATAGCTTAGGATATGTTAATTCCCCCCTTCAAAGTCAGAAAGAGAGTTCTGACCTCAGAGGGAGAAATCCAACATGAGATCCAGGCTCCAGTAATTCCCAGGAGTCTTCAAGGCCAGCTGCTCCAAACTTCTGAAATTCTGACTCTGGGAAGGCTTAAAAAGGACTGTCCAGTTTGGAGGGGAGAAAAGAATGGAAGTCTCCTAGCCTTCTGCCATGCTCCTGAATGACAGAATATTTAGATGAGTCTTTGACCTGGGCTAAATGTATAAACTCCATTGTTTTTTAAAAAAAAGGCTGATGGGAGAGATAAGGGTGTGCGATGTCTTCACCTTTAATTTTATCCAGCCAGTCTTCTGCCAACAGAGCAGATGATATAACAAGGTTTCAAAGGCCTCTGCAGTTGAAGAGATTTCTCTTGAGAGAAACAGATGTAAAAATGCATCAATTTGTAAATGCAACTATGTTCAGGGCATCTGCAGGGATGATCAAGGAAGCGAAGATGGGAGCCATGGCTGTGTAATTAAAACCTTGCCCCCGTTTTTTTGCATGCCCTGCACAATGCTTGTAAAAGAGGGGAAGAAGTTGTGGCTGTCATCTTGACTTCTTTTTCCTCGCTACAGACATACTTGACCCCAGGACATTCATTTCACCAGAATAGGTTGGTGATCTGGCTATCACCTCCACTCCTAGTTCTAATGCAGCCTGCAGAATAAGACAATGCAAAGAGATGGTGGCATAAGAATAGTTGGGTGAGGTCATGGGTTGTCAGGATGCAACACATGGTCCATTTTGATTGTGCAGTCAAGTGGCCATCCAGACCAGTGTTTCTCAACCTTGGCAACTTTCAGATGTGTGGACTTCAGCTCCTATGCTGGCTGGGGAATTCTGGGAGTTGAAGTCCAAGGTTGAGAAACACTGATCCAGACAGAAGCAAGTGATAAGGTTCCCTGTCAGTATCAGGACTGGCTCACTTCGGCTGATGCTGCTCACCTAAGCAGCATCCTTTCTTTTTATCATGACATTTTAGAGACCCTTGTGAATGGCTACAGATTTTCAAGTTATCATTTGTTTACTTTAAGTGTCTGTTTCTTTAACAAAATGTGCTTATTCCCCAGGAATAGTGTCTGGCATCAGGAAAGCAGGGGAAAAAAAATATTTTCTGGACACTAAGTGATACTATGCAGGCCACTAGATGGTAGCAAAGAACCAATCTTTTCTAGAGTTTCAGAGATTGGAACACCAGGCCATCTCAGTCCAACTGTTGTGCATGGGAACTCTTGCAGGCTTGTATATCAGAGTTGAATTTGATGGATATATGATGACTTTTACATCTTTTGCAACAAGAATATACTTTGGGTGTTGCTGAGAAATAAAATAATTTTAGAACTAGAAGGGCAGGATCTGCGGTTTGGATGGCACAGTTGTCTACGGTATGATAAAGTTAATGAAGATTTTAAAAATCACTATATTAGAAGTGTCATATTAAGAATATGGAATAGATGTAAACCCAGACTGTGCCCAAAAATGTCTTTATGGGTCTCAGTACAAGAGGAATTTTATAGGAAAGAAACAGCAGGTAAAGAGAAATGGTTAACCTATCGAGAGATGTTAGAAAAAGGGCATAGAGTAATATAAGATGAAACCAAGAGAGCAACTGGCTGCAGAGGGATTTAGTTTTCGATGGTTTTCGTACGCGCAGTTAAGAGAAAGATTTACAGTAGACAATAGAACATTTCGAATTGAGCAGCAGAACATAGAATTTGAAGTTGAATTATGTACAAATGATGAACATGAAATTGCTAAAATGTATAAACTTTTGTTGAAGTTTGAAACGGAGGAAGAATAAGTGAAAGAGCATATGATAAAATGGGCTAAGAACTTTGGTTATAACATATTGTTGAAACAGTGGGAAAACATGTGGTTGAAAGGATTGAAATTCACACTATGTTATAATTTAAAAGAGAATTTTTATAATTTGATGTACCATTGGTATATGACTGCAGAAAAATTATTTAGCATATATAAAGGTACTTCACATTTATGTTGGAATATCATGCCTGATTGACTTGTAAAAAAGCCAGAACATTTTGGGTTCAAACACATACAATGATACAAAGAATTTTAAATACTAATTTTCAACTGAAACCAGAACTTTTTTTCTGGGATTAATGGACAGACAATTAGAAAAGAGCCATAGAAGATTATTTTTCTATATGATCACCGCTGTGAGACTACTATACGCACAAAACTGCAAAGACTCTGAAATACCCACAACAGAGGAATGATAAATGAAGTTGACGGAACTAGCAGAAATGGCAAAATTAACTTGTTTGCTTAGAGAAAGATCTACTACATTTATTAGTGACTGGAAACCCCTTATGGACTTTTTGCTGAAAAAAGAAAAAAATGAACTAGTGATTTATGGATTTGATGATTAGAAAGGGTAGATTATGGAAGGAAATAAATTATGATGTAGCCTTAGAGAGAGAGGGTAAAATATAAATGTACTTATAACTGCTGTTAAGAAGATCGGAAGCCACTTCTTAATACTTCTTTTTCTTTTTCTTTCTTTTCTATTTCTTTTTCACTTTCTTACTACTTTTCTCTGTTCTTTTCCTCTTCAATTCAAAATTTGTGTTGTTTTTATTCTGTTGAAAACTTCTTTAATGAAAATTATAAAAAAAAACCAATGCTTTTTAAAAAGTTTTTTTTCAATCTCCCTCAATGAGGCCTATATACCTATGATTTTAAAAGTTCCTTGTTAAATGATGATGCAAATATATTGATAGTGACCCTGACATATAGATTACAGACTGTATTACCTTTGATTATCCAGCCTCTGGTTTTATAAAAGGTCACTAAGCATCTAATAATATTAGCTTACTAATTGACATTCTGCGTGTACAATCAGATAAATAGACATCAGTGGTGGAGGGTTTTTAGGATGAGGAAAAGGCTTTTGATATGGTGCAGTGGAAATTTTGGAAACATGTTTTGCCTAAACATGTTCCCTCCATTTTTAAACATTAATTTGATTGGTATATTATTATTTATATAAACATACAAATATTACTAATTGAATTATTGCTTCAGTTATCAAACTGCTTTGTGAAATTTATTAAAGATGAGTTATTTTTAATTTGAGATTGGAATTATCTATTTGTTTTATTAAACAAGCAGACACTGTTCTGGGTATCTCCAGATTTATCATATGTCTATGATAAATAATGCCTTTTATTAATTTTCTCTATCAACATTTATTGAAATTATACAATAGTTTGATAATTTAACAGGTTATTCAATTAATTGAATTAAGTCTACACTTATTATAGTCTAATGTTGCTATGGAAATTTGTAATACTTGGAGGTTCAATCATTGCTTGAATTCTTTTAATGAGCTGGGAATCGTTATTCCACAGAAAATTCCTTCATCTGTGGCCTTCTGGGGGAGGTATGGTGAACTGAAGATGGCTCTGTGAAAGTGTTGCTGACAACCACAGCAAAGACCAAGGAACCGGTGAGTAGACCGGTTCCTTGGAACCTCTCTGGATAAGGAGAAGATGGGAAATCAGCCACATGTGCTCCAGATGGCTGCTCCTCATGAGGAGACTGCAGGACAGTGGTTTTCTGTGGGTTTGAGCACTGGGAGACAAAGGGATTAGCCATCTTGCTCCCAACTGCGGCAGAGACTTTTAAAGGATACTGAGTTTACAAACTTCACTTTCTAATCATTTTGGAAATTGCCTATTAACCATTTTAAAGGTATTAGAGATCTTTAGCATGACAAATTTGAAAATGCTGGGTGAATCTGCCTTCAATCCTGAATGAAAGAAAATTTTAATCATAAGCTTAAGAATTTAAAGAATATGAAATAAACATCAAAAAGCCAAATAAGGTTTTGATCTTAGAAAGTTATAAATGAACTAAAGGTCCAGATAAAATTGGAATATTGAAACTTTTACAATAAGACCTTGGAATTAATTATAATGAACAAACAGCTTCTCATGGGAAATAGATTCTGTTTTTTTTTTTACAAGACAAAACAAAGATAAGCAATTTCATGATTTCACAAACTGGACACTAGAGGGAACTAAATTTTTTAGGGAAAGATTTACAAGCCTGTAAAATGTTACAAAATGTTCCAACAATGAAAATACTGAAAGAGGCGAATGGAATCAGAAAATAGCCACAATATCAACAATCTTAGTAAAGATGTCTGCTTCTATAGATAGACTATGACTAAAAGATATTACTGAAAAAATTATAGATGTAGACAGCTAGCTGACAGGCTAGAGATGGTATCGAAAGTGGATTTACAACTGACAGGCCAAGATAATGACTTAGAAAAGGATATTTCACTGGATCTACAAAAGAAACTGGTTGAGGTTTTAAAATTTAAAAGGAAAATACAAATGACAAACCAAGAGAGTGACTTGGATAATTTTTTCCTACTGAATTTACAAAAGAAGCTTGTTAAAGTCTTGAAGAACTCTGTGTAATGGGACAGAGAAGGAATGAAGAGAAATCAAATCCTATGACAATATTTGAATGAACTAAAGATTAAAGATTAAAATATTAAAAAAACTAAAAATTAAAGTTTAAAGGGGTGCGATGGCTCAGTAGTTAAGACCCAGGCTTGTCATTCGGAAGGCTGTCTCTTCAGCTAAGAAACGCAGATGAGCACCGCCCCCTAGAGTTGGACATGACTATGCAGGGGAAAACCTTTACCTTTTTTAAAGATTAAGACAGTTTGAAGTAAAAGGAAGGAGTATAAAGTTGATTTATTTGATCAAGATTAAGACAAGATACGGCAACGCTTTATAGACTTTTTCCTGATACCAGGACTGAAAGGATGGTGTTTTATGGATTTGTTTATACATAAGAGATGGGATTTGGGATGAAGAGATAAATGTTTCCAACCTTAGAGGGGGTGAAAAGTCACTACATTTATTTGTTGTGTTGAAGGTTGGAAGTCACTTTTTTATATTTCTTTTCTCTTTTTTAATTATATTTCTACTTTTCTCTTTCTTCTCTCTTTTTTTCTTGAACTTTTTACTCCTTCTCTCTATTCTCTTTTCTTTCTTTAATTTTGGTTTGTATTAGATTTTATTATTATAATAAACTATATATATATAATTTATATATATATATAAATTCATTTATATATATATTTATTTGTGAATGCAAATATATCATTTTTGAAAAAAATGGGTAACAATCCACATAAATACAGTATATGCTTATTGTGTTTATGGAGAAAGATAAATGTTGTGAAAATGAGTATTTTTTCAAGACTGATGTACATACTTGGAGGTACATAGAGGCATTCTCTTGAATACCTCCTATGAAATAATCTTTCAGTTATTTTAAGCAGATTGATAAGATAGTAATATTTTTTTAAGGGAAGGATAAACCCATAGAATTTCTTAGTTAAAGTTATTGCATTGTGCTGCTGGGCCAGGCTGGGGCTGGGCTTCTGATGTCTTCCAGAACATCGCAAGAATGGGGCACGCCTGCTATTCTCCAAATAGCGCATCCTGCAAATAGCCAGCTTTTCTTGGATTTTTTTCAATTTCCCGGTCTACCCTATGGACCTGGTATTCCTGTAGGTCTCCCACTATAGGACTAACTAAGCCTAACCTTACCTAGCTCCCAAACCCAGGCAGAGTCCTGACAGGTAGATAGATATTTATGAAGGGAGACCACGGTCTCATGGTTTTTATTTTTATTTTTATTTGTATTCCAGATGAAATTCTGGAAGAAGCCAGAACCATTGCTATTTCTGTTTCTGAGAGACAGTAATGTTTTCTGTCAAGTCTATTACTTTCCCTCCTTTTTTCTGGAACGAGATGGTTTCAGTGCATGTATTGATTGATTGGGTTGCTTTTGAAGTTGCTAAATGCAGTGGAGTTTTGGAAAGAAATTGGTACCATGTTGATATTGCAGGGCACCAGAACTGACAGCTTGAAAAAACAGATGGGTGGCTGCTAACAGCAGAATAACTATTTTACTTCTGGAATAATTTGTTGAGGTTCCATGCCAGCTGGAGAATGAGATGGAGACAAGCTGTGGGTAAGGCCAGGACCCAAGTTGGGCGGGACTACCCATTCCATTTGTTAATTATGCCTCTTTTTTTCTCTTGTTTTATTTTCTCTTTCTCTCTTTCTCCTCTCCTCTTTTTCTCCCACCTAGCTTGAGGCCAGGCAACCAACAGATTGCTCCTACTAAAGCATTGGATTGATTGCTTACAGAGGGCCTTTGAAATTATGCCAAGTGTTGTATAATGTATCCATCACATTCTGGCTCCTTCTTTTGGAGAGATGAAAGGTAGATGCTTGTCAGATCTACTGTCACGTTTTCCATTCTCCATTTGCAGCTGCTAGTGTACTGAATCTTTTTGTAACTATCAGGCCTGCTGTTTCCTCTAGCATATCAAGTGGAGGATGGGTGGGATGATGAAAAAGGTCACAGATGAAGGAATAAACATCAGAAAGCAAAACACTATAGACTGTCAATCTGGACAAGAGTCTACTCTTTAATGCAGGACCCTGCCTTAAACCCACCCTATTGCTAGTGAAAGAGAGAAATCAACACGTAGCAAAGGAGCACAGAAAACAATGTATTGGTACCATATTCAGTCTTTCAATCACTTATTGAAAATACATATATCCATGTATTTTTATTTATTCATTGACATATATTGTGCAAACCTTTTATTCTTGGTCAACCTGCTGTTCAGCATTAGCAAACTATTATGCATGCAGACTCACTTGGAAGAAAATCATTTTCTTACTTCATTACAGGTCTATCATACCAAAATGATCCATGTAAAGATGTTTCCATTAGCTAATGCAAGGCAATTTTCTATTTTCATTCAGTCAACCAGCAGAACTTTATTTTATTTATTTATTTATTTATTTATTAATCATATTTATACCCTGCCTATCCCCTCCCTATCGGAGGACTCTAGGCGGCTTACAGCATTGAATTCATATATATTAACATTCAATATTACACAATGTTTTTACCGTGTGCTGGGGAACGGGGTAGGGAACCGACTCTTTCTTCAGTGGGTATTGGACTACAAGTCCCAGGATACCTTGCTTCTGAGTCGGCTGCTGACGTCCTGGATGTTATTTGGGATTCGTCGTCCTCCGCCGTCCTCCGCCGCCCTCCGCCGCCATTTCGCGAGGTCTTCTTCGCTCCGGAGGTGACCCCCGACAGGACACCAGCAAATTGTCCCACATAAGGTGGTACCCATTTTATCTACTTGCAATTAGCTTTCGAACTGCTGGGTTGACAGGAGCTGGGGCAAGTGATGAGAGCTCACCATGCCACGCGGAGATTCGAACTGCCGACCTACTGACCGGCAGTCCTACAGCATCAGCGGTTTAACCCGCTGAGCTACCGTGCCCCAGAACTTTAATTTGGCTTTGGGGAACAGATGAAAAGCAACTGGACTTTTAAGGTCATTCTAACGATTATAGCATCTATATTGCTATACATAAGTTTAGGTAAAATTGGAGGATGGGGATGGTGGTTCTAGAGGATCTGTGTGTGTGTGTGTGTATGTGTGGGGTGACAATGTGCTGATGTGATGCAAGTTCCACCTCTTTTTAATGTGTGCTATATGCTGTTGCATGTACTTATGAAAGGGATAGACCTTCCATCTTGATGGTGCATGTAAAGGGAAGAAGGAATAACCTGGAGGAACAGGAGGAACAGCCACTACCGAGACAATGGTCAGATAAAAGAAATGAGTCCAGGGCAGAACTGTAACCTGAGTAAGTGTCTCAGACAAGACCCTCCCTAGTTCTCATGAAGATAAAGGGAGGGAGGGGGGAAGGGCATTCAGTCCTGCAAAATTCTGTTACTGTAACCTTATAATAAAAGTAGCTTTTATCTTTTGATGGAAGTGTTGGATTCTGCCAACATCTCTGGGTAGTCCCATTGTAAAAAAAGAAAAAAAAATCCAAAAAACCCCTCAAGTTGAAATATTACAAAGAAATGACAATCTTTTGAGTCCTTAATACAGCTGTTACTGTGTATAATTGTGGATAAGACCATCTTATTGACACTTGAAATTTCAACCAAAATATCATGAAAAATGTGTCACCCACATGACCCTCAAATTTTTAACTGCAGCAACAGGCAGGAAACTGCAAACTGCTATGCCATAATTTATAAAGCTACATTTTAAGGCTGTAATGGGCTTTAAAAAATTTGAGCTCCGGTCTGCAGATAAGTTGAACCTAACTTTTTGGGTGTATTTTGGAACCTAAAATTCTCAGCTTATCAGCGAGTATATACAGTAAATGAAATGAAATATTCACTTGAGTGATATACTTTAATCATTTATAAAACGTATTGCAGATTTAGAATAATTCAAAACTTGTCTAATACTGATAGTAATCTTGAAGTTTTAGATGCCGCTAATAAAAGATGTGGTTCGAGACCCAAGTGCCGCGTGATGGAGTGAGCTCCCACACTCGCCCCAGCTCTTGCCAACCTAGCAATTCGAAAGCATGCAAATGCAAGTAGATAAATAGGTACCACTTCAGTGGGATGGTAACAGAGTTCCACACGCATTATGCTGGCCACATGACCGCGGAAGCGTCTTCGGACAACGCTGGCTCTTCGGCTAACAAACGGAGATGAGCACCGCCCCCCAGAGTCAGACACGACTGTGCAGGGGAAAACCTTTACCTTTACCTCTTAATGCATCTGGCAGAAAGTGTGAAATCTAGAGAAGTTTAAATTGAATATCCTGTCATTTTGCAATTTTAGGTAATCCAAATTTCTTTTGCAGTAAGTCAAGTAGTTTAAAAACCTGACTGGCAAGCTGATCCAAAATATTAATACTGCTACTTGAGTCTTGCTTCCAAAAGATTAACCTACAATTTTCAAACTAAAATTATGTCAGGGTGTGTTGGAGTCTGGAAGGTTAGAAAAAGCACTCCAAGCAGCTAACAACAATCTTGCAGAGTAGAAGCTCCCAGAAAAGACTTGCACATACAGCTTAATTAACGTTAAGAAATAAAACAGTCTTCACACCTTAGTTAGTTGAAGAAAAATGAAGATAGCTTACATTTTTATTCAGTAGATCTTGGTTACAAGCAGTTTCATGGTAGAAAGGCTTAATCATCTCCGGTCTGCGTGCAAGCGAGATGTTTCGGACGAGACCCACATAGCCATGTGGCCCTCCTGAGTGGCATGTGTGCTTAGGAAGAAGGAAAGATGGAGAATTGGCCTCAAGAGACACAAGAAGGAGCAGAAAACAGGAAGCAGGTGACCCAGGCACCTCCCACAAGCACAGTAGAGATATGCTTCAGTAGAAAAGTCCTTCCCTATGCTTGTGAGACAATGCTGAGTTGACTTGCGATAATCCTAAAAGGGTGTATGTTTATAATGTGAAGAAACCTCCTTGACATTTTCAAAGGAAGGAGATTGCCCATATGTTCTAGAATGCTTGATGCCCAGAAATTATGACATCTAGCCTAAATAAAAATTCTACCTTGCTGTAGCACACTAATTTGCTTTGTGCCAATAAAGAATAATGTATTTTTATTTTATTTTATTTTTATTTATCATATTTCTTTACCTCCCATCTCGTATTGTAACGACTCTCCATATGGATAATTATTTTGTCTGCTTAGCTAATAGGGATGCATATGATCACAGGATCTGGTTCTCATAAAATGATATATGCCTATTAACATATTGTAGAGAGTAATGAAGATGACTTTGATGGAGATATGCAAGCTCAGTTGCCAAGGCGACAAGGGGTAAAACATATTTTAAGTCCAGAATTTCCAGATAACATTTGGAAGCGACTCAGACAGACACATCACTAATTCACTGAACCTTAATTGGGAGGATGAGGGACAGCATAACCAGACTTACAAGACTGATGTCAGACCCACTAGGTAGACCAGATCAAGAAATCAACTCCACAGGAAGGCTAAAACTACTTTTACTGTGATTGGCTATTGTAACAGAATCCTGCAAGTTGTAGATGCAGGAAGTAAAGTGTCATATATGAAAATGTCCATTTTGTGATAAGCTTCAAGTCTAATTTTAAAGACTAAGAACCATGGGCTATAAGCCCTGAAATTGCCTCCGTTGATGTGACTATGGATGCAGACTTAGCAATCAGCCACATGGACTACCTGATGATAATCTTCTATGCTCCAGTGAAATGTCTATTGAAATAGTAGACAGTAATCCCCAAAAACTACACAATAAGCAATTCATTAATTTTTAAGATTACAAGATTAGTTGTCATTAACAGATCTTCTTGAGGAGAAGATAAACATCTAAAGTAATTTATGTAGATTCTATGCAAATCTGGGTACCCTTCTGTCCTCTTTTTTTGACTGATGCTTTGCCCCAGCATAAAAATGTGCACACAAGCAAAAAGCAGTTTAGGCCCTTGTAATACTCCTTCATGCATCTTGCTTCTTTTTTCTCTTGTGCTCACCCCTCCATGTTTGAATACCTTTCAGCTTGACAACATTTCTAGATACCGTGGCTGGTTCAAACAGAGTTGCTTACTCCAAATTAGATCTTGTGTACTGTCATCTTTGGAATCTTGGAAGCAGTTACTCCGTTAATAGCTATACTGGAATTATCTCTATTGTCATACTTTAAAATCATCCATTCCCTGTTTGGCATCCTCCAGTTGTATTGGGGCTGTAGTTTTCATATTTCCTAGCCAGCATTGCCAGGAGCTGGAAATTCTGGATACTGCAGTCCAGCACATCTGAAAGGTAGCAAGTAAGGGAAGGCTGCTTTAAATTTTGATACCCTCATCAGATATTTGATTGACTTTAGCATGGCCCGCACAGTTATCCATATATATACTGTATGTATGTATGTGTGTATGTGTATGTGTATGTGTATGTGTATGTGTATGTGTATGTGTATGTGTATGTGTATGTGTGTGTATATATGTGTGTGTGTGTGTGTGTGTGTGTAGGGGGCGTGATGGCTCAGTGGTTAAGATGCCAGGCTTGTCGATTGGAAGGTTGGCGGTTTGAGACACGAGCGCCGTGTAATGGAGTGAGCTCCCACACTCACCCCAGCTCTTGCCAACCTAGCAATTCGAAAGCATGCAAATGCAAGTAGATGAATAGGTACCACTTCGGTGGGAAGGTAGCAGCGTTCCGTGCGCGTCATGCCGGCCACATGACCGTGGAAGCGTCTTCGGACAGCACAGGCTCTTCGGCTAAGAAACGGAGATGAGCACCGGCCCCTGGAGTCGGACACGTCTGCACAGGGGAAAACCTTTACCTATATATATATATATATATATGTGTGTGTGTGTGTGTGTGTGTGTGTGTGTGTGTTTCTATAGGTTTGCAATAATGGAAATGCTTACTGCTGTCTCCTCCCTTTGACCACATACACTCTACCAAACTTTGTGATTGCTGACTTCTTTGATTTCTTGTTGCTGTGATCAATTAAAACAATTGTACTGAGGGAAGTGAAAGAAATCAGCTTCAAATGTTTACATCCTTAGGGATATAGTTGTATTTTTCCCCACTCCAACAAAATAAACGCCATGGGCTCATGAATGATGGATTTTTCTCTCCCAGTGAAGCAGAGACAACCAACATCTAGAAAATGCATGCATTTAAATACATTAGAGGAAATAAAAAATTAGCATAGCAAGTGCCAAGTCCCTCTCTTCCAACACCCAGCAGAGGCTGAATAAAGAAGGTACCGCAATATAGCATAGGCATCTAGAATCTTTAACAGAATTTATCTATTACTGTACATTTTGGAAGTCACCCAGGCCCTCATTAGGGATTAGCAAGGAGTGAGATATTAGTGCAAGCATAATTAGAAATCCAATTTGCAAACTCTTCTAAAAAATTAATTATTTGATGCAGATTCTTCAGTAACACATAAGAAAAGGCAAGACTACAGGAACAGTAGAAAATATTTTCAGCCTCAGCCTTGTCAACTGTTTTTGCAGTGTTTAAACACATTAAGGTTAGTGAAGTTAAATAACATACTTGGCTCCTTCTATATTAAAAGTAACTCTTATTACATTGAATATTACAGGACTGCATGTAGATATAAGACTCATGAGCAGAAAATACTTTGAATGGCTGTTCCAGAGTCCGTGTATGTATAGCATCATATTTATTTTAACCATGTCTGTACACTTGAATTAAAGCTAAAATGGTGATGATACTGGAAAATATCTTATAACAGTAAGAAGTGAAAGAAGGCAATGGGTGGCAGCAAAATCAGAAACCAGGTTAGTCAGTCAATCAAAGTATGTCAATGGAGAAACTGATGAATAGCCTGAACCCAACTTGAATATTTCAAGTTCAATCTGTTCAATCTGATCTCAGATTTCAAAGAATGAAATTTATAATATAGGCTGGCCTTGGAATAGTGGAGCAAATGGCAGTTTGGTTCTGTCAAAGCATATATTCCTCATACTTGGTCAAGTTATTCTGGCACCACAGTGTGAGCCAATCAATCCTGCCTCCAGCTGATCAGTAGGAGAATACAAAAAAACAGCATTTCATCTGGGCTCCATCTCAAGTGACTGTTTCGCCAGTGCCACAAAAATCACCTCATCTACACAAAGGGGGAAAATATCGATATTCTTCCCCTGCTGCATTTTTGATCATGTTGTGACATAGGAGCTGGGAGCTGGGAAATCAGCCTGATGGCAAGCTTTGTAGAACTGCAGAGATGCAAACAAAAAAAACAAACACCCACTATTGCTGTGATTTCAACTCCACAAATAATGAAAGAGCTAACCTATATGTCTGAAAGTATAAATGAGTCTTATATAGATTGTGGTGGGTGTGCGTAAGAGTAGGAATTCATAGTTGCATGTTATACCCCATTAAATGATGAAAATGAAGAGATGGATATACACACTAGAGGTGTGTTTTGGGGAAAAGTTGGCAATATTCTGAATATGTAGGACTGGGTGGAAAAGGTATTTGGTTAGGTAATATGAATGTGTAGGAATGAGATGAAAGAATACATAAAACGATTGGACCATTAGAAGACCCAAGAATGAATGAGGGTGGTGATTGTTGGTAACTAAGCATAAGTCTATTCATGCAAACACATGGCAAAGGAAGGAGTCTAGATCTAAAGGTATGATGTTTATTGTGAAAGGTTGCGAGAATTAGTTAAGGGTACAATGATGATGTGAAACACGGAATGTGAGTGGTACAAGAACATGGTGGAAGGATTTTTGTTGTTTATTCGTTCAGTCGTTTCTGACTCTTCGTGACTTCATGGACCAGCCCACGCCAGAGCTTCCTGTCGGCCGTCACCATCCCCAGCTCCCCCATGGTTGAGTCCGTCACCTCCAGAATATCATCCATGGTGGAAGGATGCTTTGCAAGAATAGAAAGATATGGAGGGTACAATGAATGGGGTTAGACTAAACTCGATTTAGTTATATTTCCTTTCTTTTTCTCTTAACTCCTGCCTTTTATTTCTTTTGTTCATACTTCTAACTCTCTTTCAGTATTTTGCATAACGTTTCTTACCCTGAAAGGGAATAGTAGGGTAGGTACATCGGTAGTTACTAAACAAAGATCGGACAGATTTGCAGATGATTTGTTCATGCAGAGATCTCCTCCCTCTGCCTGACAATAGAGATACAATGATAACAAATTAAACAAGTCCACTCTCTTTAACATCAGACCCAGTCCTGACTAGGCCACGTGCCACCATATGTCACAGAGCAAAGGTTCCTTCTTCAGATGACAGCTGTGATGTTTATGATTTAGGGGTAGTGAATGCTGAGGAATATATGACACAAACTGTACAATGGGGGTGTGGGGGTCAGGTAAAGAGAGAGAGGGAGAGAGAATGAATGAGAATAAAATGTCCTGCAAGATACACTCTGCTCCAGAATTGAATTCAGAGACATAAACCAAATTCTGAAACAGCTGGCATGTCAGTTAATATGATCAGCAGACATTGCTTTGCCATTCTTATTGAAGAAGAGAAAATTCGGTTTCACACAACACAGCTAGGCTGATATTCAAATTACACAACTGACATGGCCGCAAAAGGGCACTCAATTTTTTTTTAAAAAAATCATGAAATTCTCTCGACACTCTTTAGCAGGCAGGCTGGTAGCTGATCGTGCCCCTTCCGTATGAGAATGTATGCGCCTTTCAAACCCATGCCCCCAAACTATTGTTTAGCTGCCCAATCTAGCAGAATTTAACTTTTCATCCCTCATCCCTGAACCAAACCCATTTCTACTTTTCCATTACCACTTTGCCATTCAAAACTTTTATACTTAATTGTAAAGTTGTTTATAAAAATATTCCTTATTTTTCTATTTGTAGATAAATATGCTGATCTTAAGAGTTTAGCCATCCATTTGTAAGAGAGCCATTGAGTTACTTGCCATGTGTGCACTCATACTAACAAATGCATATAAATATTGACTACATATAGAAAGAACTAAAACCAGGCCTGGATTTTGTAGAGTGGGTACATCTCCCTCTTCAGTAATCTTTTTTCTTGGGGAGAAATGAATCAAGCCTCCCTGAGTTTTAGAACCTGTCCTGCTTTGTCAGCATTTTCCAGCTTCTACCACAAAATTGTTCTTTTCTGGAACAACAATCTGCCTTGGTTGTATTTACTTTCTTCATATATTTTAATTGCCAAGACAGAGATCTGTTCTGTCTTTGAACCCTGGAAACAATGGCCTGCCTTATAATAGTCATTAAAATGTATAAAGGAAAGAGATCAACATGGTGATAGGAATCAACCCTAACATATAAAGATCTAATTACTCTTTTGCTAATGGCTGCACATTTGAGTTGTAGTTATTACAAAGGACTCCTACTACTACCTTTCCGTTGTGAGTCATGGCTGACTGAAGACGTCTCTGTGAATGAGCGGAGATGATGAACACTGTGCAGAATAAAAGACCGGTGAGTAGACTGGTCCTTCGAATTTCTCTGGAGAAGGAGAGATCGGGAGATCACCCACAAGTGCTCTGAATGGCAGCTCCTCAGAAGGAGACTGTAAAACAAGTCTGAAAATCAAGTATATAAAATCAAGTATGTAATTAAATAATATACTTGTGGGAAATGACTGAAACGGAACTAAATCCAGATTAGGAACTGAGGCTTGATGAAGGTTGCAAATGGACCAAAAAACCTAGCAAAAAAGGGTTAAAATGGCTAAGCCAGCTATAACTTTTTCTTATCTTAAAGAGTTTTTTTTACATGGGCTGAAATATTAATAACTAATATCTCAGAAAGGATACAGATTTCAATGGATAAAATTTTAGAAGACAATGAGAAAAAAATTAAAAAACCTTTACCGGACATAGACATTATAGAGTTTGAAGACATGGAAGACAACAAAATTGAGATTATCAAAATGGGAATACAAAAGACATATCAAGAAAGGGATCTGGACATGGAACAGCTGCAGATGAAATCCTGGACGATGCCTCTTTATGGGACTTACAAAGTAGGCGGCAAAAGTTTTGAAGACTTCTTTTAAATACCAAAGAGTGATGAAAGATCAAGTCCTGCAATGCCATAGGGAGGATTTGAAGGTCAAGATTGTGCAGAGCAAAAAGAAAGAATATAAAGTTGGACTATTTGACCAGGGATAAACTATTTGTTTGATATTTCTGGTAATTCCTAATGGACTTTTTGCTGAACCAGGATTGAAAAGATGATGAATTATGGAGTGCATATAGATAAAAGGCTATGGAGAGAAGAGTTTTTTTATTTGTAACTTTAAAAGGGGGTGAAAAGTTAGTATATTAGCTTATGCTCAGTGTGATGCAGGTTGGAAGCCACTTCTTTATTGTCTTCTTCTTTTCTCTTCTTCTTTTTTCTTCTAGCTTAGTTTGTATTAGTTTTTACTACGTTTATTAAAAACTTTAATAAAATCATTTTTTTTAAAAAAGGACTCGTACTAAAGAGTTAACTGGACTACCCCTTTTATGCAGTCCTTAGATCTCCTTCTAACTACAACATAAGAGAATCATTTGCATAGTTTCCCACCGTTTTGAAAAAACATATCTATAGTATAAGCCTTAAAATAATTAAAAAGCAGAGGAAGAAGGAACCAAATTTCATAAAACCCAGGAAAAAACCTAAAAGTCCTAGTTGCATTGCCCCATTCACTGTGGCGTTTGGGGCCCCAAAACTGTTAATAGCAATCAATTCATTGCCCACCAGAATCCAGAAATTATGAGGTATAACTGCTGAGCTTGATTTTAGTTTAGCTCCAGTATATAATACTGTAATTAGAAGAAGTAGGGGGCTACCACATATGGATTGCAAGGAGTAGTAGTAGTAGTAGTAGTAGTGGGGGAGGGGGGTGGGAGGAGATTGCCAGATGATCTGGGTTGCAAAACTCTGGGCAAGTGTTAGAATTTGTTAAAATCAAATTTGCCCTAATATAATCAATGATTTAAAAGTACATTTCCTCTCATTCACTTGCAGCATAGTAGCCTTGAAGTATAACCCAGAAACTAGCTGTTGGAGCAGTGTTTGCATTGCCACTGTAGGTTGTAACTTTAGACTCTTATCTGGAGAATGCTACTAATAGGAAGTCTAAGTCTAAGCATTGTTTAAAATAATACTTCGTTCAGTGACTCAAACACAATATCCAGTTATCACATTGCAGAGACAGGAATGACCCAACCTCAGGCAGAAATTTCATTATCCCACAGGATATTAAAACCTTGATATTAACGTTGTCAACATTCCAATAACAAATGCAACTTGGAGAGTGATTACTTATTTGAAAATATCTTTAAATAAAATTTTGATATGACAATATTTTATCCAGTGTGGATGCTAATACTGATTAGTACAGTAGGGAAAGAATGAGTGTAACTATCAACACAGGTGGAAATTTGTTTGTGTTGTAAATAATGAACTCATTTGTAATCATGTAACAAATGCTGATAGACAGGCCAAGTACCTCAGATCCTTCAAAATACCGTGTACTTTCACAATAATTTCCAATCATTGAATGCTGCATTTTAGGGTGAATGATATAAATTGATGGTGTTTTGCTTTGCATTGGGCCAGCTTTTCATTCAGAAACCAAGCTAACCCCAAAATACAACCTTTTGAAAACTATTTCCCCACTCCTCAATGAATTCAGGTTTAAAAATTCAGTCACAGAGGCTGACATACTGTGCACAATATACTTTTAATAAGTTTACTTCAACTATTGTCCAGTCTTTGGACGCATACTTAACCTTGTAGCTCTCCAATGAGAAGAGCTACTAAAGCTGTTTTGTAAATATCATTTTTCCCCTGTAGATATTCTATTGCTTTCCACTACCATAGCAACACCCTGTATGTGCCATAGGAGGCAACACATTGTAAGGTTTAAAATTTCCAAAATTTACTAGCAAGGCAAACCAAAGACCTCAGAATGTTCTGATGATATTATAGTCCCTGACAATCTGTATGTCCTGGAGTTTATATCCTATTCCATGGTTGGAGGGTGGGGTGAAAGGCAAGGGAGACTAAGTTTCCTTGGATCCTTGGATTCATTTTGGACCCAGAGCCTAATATGCTCCTTTTTTGGCCTTTCATATATGTGATTTTTAAAAAAGCCAGTTTGGAGGATGATGGGAAATCAGGATGGAGAAGTCCTAGGTTGGATTTCCCCTTCCGAGGTCAAAGTTCTCCCCCTAATTATGAAAGAGAAAATCCAACTAGATGTCATAGAACTGCAGCCTAAATCTGGGTGCAGCATACTGGTACTTACTTTATATATATATATAATATATTTTATTAAGTTTTAAATATACATAGTTAAAAGTTGGAAACAGAAAAAGAAATAGAAATACAAATCAAAGAAAGAAGAAAAAAAGTGTAGTAAAGCAAAGAAAAAAAGAAAAAGATGAAACATAGAAAATGTAAGTATAAATCGGAGGTTGACTGATACTTACTTTTAAAGGACATTTTATTAATATATTTTTATAATTTAAACTTCTAAGGCTGCTCACCAATGACTATTGGCAGCTCACAATGTTAACAGAAAAATACATTAAAACTGCTAAGACAGAGAAAAAGACTATGGGCCATTACACACATACTGTAAGCATAATCCACAGCAGATACACAACTCATCCTTACCCAGGGTCTGGGGAAACAGCCAGGTCTTCAAGGTTTCTTGAAGACTCCCAGATCTCAGGGGAAATGCCATTTCAATTTTCTTAAGAACATAATTTGCAGGAATTAGGAACTGAGGCTTGAGGAAGGTTGCTACTGGACACTAGAGGGAACTACAGGACAAGGCAGAGTTAAAGAGTTAAAATGGCTAAGCCGGCTATAACTTTTTCTTATTTTAAAGAGTTTTTTACATGGGCTGAAATATTAATAACTAATATCTCAGAAAGGAGACAGATTTCACTAGATTAACTTTTAGAAGATGATGAGAAAAAAATTAAAAAACCTTTACCTGACATAGATATTATAGAGTTTGAAGGCATGGAAGACAACAAAAGTGAGATTACCAAAATGGGAATACAACAGAGAAATCAAGAAAAGGATCTGGATCTGGAACATCTGCGACAAGAAATCCTGGACAATGCCTCTTTATGGGACTTACAAAGTAGGCGGCAAAAGTTTTGAAGACTTCTTTTAAATACCAAAGAGTGATGAAAGATCAAGTCCTGCAATGCCATAGGGAAGATTTAAAGGTCAAGATTGTGCAGAGCAAAAAGAAGGAATATAAAGTTGGACTATTTGATCAGGGATAAACTATTTGTTTGATATTTCTGGTAACTCCTAATGGACTTTTTGCTGAACCAGGATTGAAAAGATGATGATTTCTGGAGTGCGTATAGATAAAAGTTAGACTATGGGGAAAAGAGTTTTTTTATTTGTAACTTTAATAGGGGGTGAAAAGTTAGTATATTAGCTTATGCTTGGTGTGATGAAGGTTGGAAGTTACTTCTTTATTATTGTCTTTGTTGTCTTTTTCTCTTCTCTTCTCTTCTCTTCTCTTCTCTTCTCTTCTCTTCTCTTCTCTTGCATTTTTCTTTTTTTCTGCACTTCCTGCACTTCTATTTTTCTTCTTTCTTTTTACTTTAGTTTGTATTAGTTTTTACTATGTTTATTAAAAACATTAATAAAATTATTTAAGAAATAATTTGCAGGAGGAATACGTTTAGAATAGCTCTTCAGCGGTCCTAAATTTTATCAATGTTTTGGTAGGGGGCCATGGGAGCTCAGCTGTTAATGGCTCCATCTATCATACTCCACCGCACTCCACTCTTTTGTAGGGTTTGTAAGAGTTGACCTTTCCTCAGCGGGCCTTAGTGGTCAAGTAGGAATTGATTGCTCCAAGGCTAGTTCTTTGCCTCCAACAAGTATCCTGTAGCCCCTGGGATTATATCTGCACCTGCATCTATACCTATAGCTATAGCTATAGCTATAGCTATACCTATCATCTATATCTAGCTTCACTTTTTTCTGAAGATTTTATGTGTTTTCCCTAGGTTTTCCATCCAAAACCTTAGAGATGAAGACTCCAAACAACTATATATCTCCTGGATATACAGTAGTTCCTAAAAGAAATACCAATGATACTGCCACAACCTTAGGCAAATTTCAGACTCTCCATTGAATAGCTGATAAAGCAACTGTTTTACAGTCAAAGGACTCAGCTTCTTACTTTCTCTAAGGAGAATGAAGAATGCAAGTGATTCTTGGCAGACTTGTGTTCAGACATACTGTAGTCTGAATTATAGATTCCTTTCTGGATATTTTTAAAATACAGGCATATCGCCACACAATATATTTTCTTACTGTGTAGGTACACATCATCCCAGCAGGAATGCTTGCAATCTGTGTTTTTCAGTAACTTGTAAATCTTTCATAAATATCACAAATGCAGAAGGAAAAAGGGCCAGTTACATCCTTTGTTTTTTTAAAAATCTGTTGGCTATAAGGTTGTTAGAGAAGTGATTGCTAAAGGTGTTAATTTCATTCAAAAGTTTGTATGCACCCATATTATTCTGTAGACAGAATTGTGAATTTCTTTGCAAAAAACCTACCATCTTGTATAAGAATATACCACTCCTCAAAAACCACAGGAGTTTTTATTTGCTATTGTGCCAGGGTAAAATGTCGCTTCTGTATTTTGACTTAGCATGTGAAGACTTGTCAAATGCCAAGTCTCCAAAACTGTCAGCCATGCATAGATATTGTACAACCACTTATACAGGAAAATTTACAAGAGGAATCACCATATCTCAAACACCACCCCTGTTTCTTTGATTGTATAACTGCCAAGCTTCTGTAATTGGTGGTAAGGGATCCTATTAGTAACCTCTGAAGACAGACAGGATTGTTCATGAAAATGAATGGAGATTAATGGTAAAGGAAGATTTGGAAATGCTAGTGATGGTGGATAATTAGGTCTGCTGATTCAAAGCATATAAAGGGCACATTGGAGATCATGGAGTCTAACTCCCAGGGTCCCTCCTTGTGGGGGAGATGGGCGGGATATAAATGTAATAAATAAATAAAATAAATAAATAACTCTCTGGCCAGTGCATGAATCTGCTACTACAGCACCCCCAATTAATGACCATTCAACCTCTGCTTAAAGCCCTCCGTAGAAGGAGGAGACTCCATCATCTTCCGAGGCAGTTAGTTCCATTGCTGAATAGCTCTTACTGTTGAGAATGTTTTCTTCATATCCAACCAAAATCTACTTCTTGTAATTTAAACCCATTGTTTGTTCTCATATCTGATGGAATGACTCTGAATAATTTTGCCTCAGTTTCTATATGATAGCCCTTTAGATATTTGAAGACAGCTATTATGATCTCCTCTCCCGGATAAACATACCTAATGCCACCAACCATTCCTCATATATTTTTTCTTCCAAGCCCTTTATCATTGTGATTGTTCACCAGTTTGTCAAGAAAATATGGTTTACAAAACTGGACGTAGTATTCTAGATATATTTCAACCTTGGGAACTTTAAGATGGTGGGATGCCTGGGGAATTCTGGGAGTTGAAGTCCACACATCTTAAAGTTCCCAAGGTTGAGAAACACTGACTTAAACTAATACAGAATTGAGAGGAACCATGAGTTATCTTGATCTTATACTTTTGCATCCTTGAGGCAACCTAGGATTGCTTTTGCTTTCCTTCCTTCTAAGACATGCCAATCCTTTTCCTATGTGCTGATATCCTTACCCATCTACACTCTTGCCTTTGATTTTAATTCCCCAAATGTAGAACTTTGCAATTTGTAAGAACGTTGCTCTTGAAATTAATCTTGTTGGGTTTTCCTCATTGCTCCAGCTTGTCAAGGTCCTCCTGGATCTAAATACTGTCTTCTAAGTTGCTTGCTATTTGTCCTATCTTTGTGACATATGCAAATTTGGTAATGTTTTCTAACTCCTCATCTATGTCCTTCATAAATACACTGAACAGCATAAGGCCTAGAATGGAGCCCTGCAGTACTCCACTTGACACTGCCTTCCAGCTGAACATGGAGTCACTGATGTACATTTGTTGGATACGATTGTTCAACCAGCTGTACATCCATCTAATGGTAGTGTAGACCAGTCCACTTTTTGTCATCTTCTCTGTTATATGGGAGACTTGCTGAAAGCTTTGATGAAGTCAAGGTACACCATGTCAACTGCATTCTTGTGGTTAACTAAACTGGTCATGCTATCAAAAAAGGTGATCAGGTTAGTTGGCATGGCAAACCCATGCTGGCTCCTGCAAAGCAATCCATTATTTTCTAAATGCTCACAAACTGCTCAAGAATCTATTCCAGAGTTTTGCATGATATTGACACCAAGCTGATTAGTCTCTAGTTACCTGGATCTGATTCCCCCCCCCTTTCTGAAGATAGGAATAATATCAGCTCTTTTCTAGTCCCCTGGCACTAAGCCCCTTATCCAAGATTTCTCAAAGATAATAGAAAGGGGCTCCAAGAAGATAACTACAAGTTCCTGAAAGACTGTTTGATGTAATTCATCTGTTCCTGAAGACCTAAATATGTACATGGTAGTAAGGAACTCCCTAATAGTCTCTTTACTAATCTTTGGTTGCCACTTCTTCCTTTTGTCATTGTACAATTTGGTCCATTCTTCCACAAGGGAGGAAACTGAAGCAAAATAGATACTGAGGAACTCTGCCTTCTCTCTGTCACCCATTACTGTCCTACCATCTTCTCCTAACAGCTGGCCCATGCTTTACTTTTCCTTCTATTTGCTAGTGGGATAGCGCCAAAAGACGTTCTTTTAGCTTCCCTTATGATTCTAAGTCCCTTTTGCACTTTAGCCTGCCTAATCTCTTTCTGCAGATTGTCAGTTCCTATCAGAGAATTTCACGGGTCCAGCCTGAGTGCCCTTGCTTTCTATATCAAGATGTAGGGGAGGCTGCATTCAGGGCCCAGTGTCGAGAAGATTAAGAACATGTGCAACAGTAGATAAGGCACCCTGGAAACAAGAAACCAGCAGCAAAATTGTATGGTTTATTTAAGTAGTTTCAGTAATCAATTACCACTCGCTCCCTTATGCATGCATAAATCCTCTTCCATGATCAGGTTGGCCAAATTCTGGTCTGGGATCTGGGGAAGACAATGCACAGCAGAAGGTTGACCTGAGTCAGAGGTTTTCCAGTGATCCTCTTGATTCCATCCTCCTTTTTGAACATTCTTATTACCGTTCCCTCCAGCATGGTATGCACTGTTCATGGATTTTGCCTTTGGGTACATATTTCCTTTTTCAATGGAATTTGCCATTAAGCCTAGAGCATGTCCCACTCCTTGTCAACCTTAGAATGATCTTAGAATGGTCTTCTGCTGTTGCTAAGCTGTTCTTGTCTTCCCTGTGGTCCCACAGAGTTCACTGTGGCTTTCCTTTGATTCTTTCCTTCGCTCTTTTGTAAGACTCCTAACTCTGGAGCTCCGCTGTCAGTTAGAATAGACAGGCTTTCCGTAAAGTGATGGCGTCCCCTATAACCATCGTATTCTTTGGCTATGTTAGCAGGGGATTACTCTATGTGAGGTAAAATCCAACAGATCTGAGGAACTTCATCTTGGGAAAGTTGATGTTGACAATATTTTGCTCAGTGGTCAGTAGTCTGACTGATAATGCAGCTTCCTTTAATATTGTGTTTTTTTTTATCTCACCGTACAACCATTTATGTAACATTCAGGGAGCTAAAGTTGCTAGAACTGGACCAGAGGCCAAGGCTGCAGCATATTGAACTCTCTTAATTTATTCTTAGAAGTCAAGAGGTTAAAATTAGAGCAAGAGGCAGTGCAAAGAGGGGAGCACAGATGCAGAAAGTTTGGGTTCAATACAGGTAGTCCTCGTTTAGCAACTGCCTCATTTAACGACCATTTGCAGTTACGACAGTGATGAAAAAGTAACTTTGTGACCAGTCCTCGCATTTATGACCTTTGCAGGTCTGTAAAGCGAAGGAAAGCTGGAGTAAGATCACAAACATAGTCACGGTTTCACTTAGCAACTGCTTCACTTAATGGCTGAGTTGCTGGTCCCAATTGCGGTTGCTAAATGAGGACTACCTGTACACTAAAAATGCTGCCTCTGGAAGGTTAAGCAACAGCCTTCAATGTGACCTCAAGGAAAGTAGAAACTCTCTTCTAAGGGGGAACGTGGCAAAGCCTGCTAGACCTCCAGCTCAAATAGCACAGGAACTGATTTCCAAAGGCAGAATCATCAGTAAATACCCCTAACTCAACAAATCTACCAGGCAAGTGCGGGTGGGCACCACACAATGCAGTTGCTTGGCGTGAGGGGTGGGATAATAGACGCCCCGTTTATTCCAATGCACCCAGCTTTGCTTTTCTAAGTTAGAGGGTGTGAGCAATATGGAGACATTTCTGGGTCTGCATTAATATCTCAAGTAGGCCTTTGGTACACTCTGTGACTGGGGACCGAGAGCTCCAGGGCTCATTTCCAAAACAGCAAAGACATTGCATTTCCTTGTTGCTCCTTATTTTGAATTTGATAGAGCCTTGAACTTAACCTCATTGCTTGCAATTTGAACACCAGCAGCCTGATCTAAAATGCCACATGCAGAACTCAGTCCGCTGCGGCAGGCAATTGTTAAGGATGGAAATGACGATTTATAAAAATGAAGGCTGGCATGTCTAAAGCTGTGAAGTCCCCCAGGGCAGTCTTATAAAGCAATTTGCCAGAGATTAAAGAAAGGTGGGAAGGTCTCTCTCTTGCCTGTCAGGTTATAGGATCAACAAATTCAGCAAGTTTTAAGAAGTATAATTATGCCAGGATATGAAAGATGCTTTCATTGGTTTAACAGGGTTGTTAATAAATTGTATTTAACATGAGAAGCATGAAGGATGGCTGTTGGTATTTAGATATATTCAGACCGGTAGGATGTAAAAAGTATAAATTAATACTGACATTTTAATCTTTGCCAGTAACACTTGTGCTGAATGCAGAGGAGATATATAACATTTCTGGTGTATTAGAAAAAGTTGGATCTATAGGTTATGTAGATCCAATTTATTCTAATACACCAGAAATATGGTAAAATAGCATGGCAATAAGGATTTTTCTCTGTGGAAAAATATGTTTACCCATGTGTACCCTGACCTTCCCAACCTGGTATTCCCCAGATGTGTTGGACTATGATTCCCACGATCCTGAAACAACATGACCAGCACATCTGGATGGCACCAAAAGTGCTCCTAAATAATGCTTTTATTTGTGACTGCCCTGCCACATTCAGATACTTTTACAGGGCAGCCAGATAATGTCAGCTTCCATATAGAAAGCTTCTATGTTTTCCTACCACTTGTTTCTGTCTTTTGTTCTTGATAGGAAATATTAATTAACAGAAAGAAGATAGAGGAACTCCATGCTGTATTTTGATTGGCAGAGTCCTCCATCTGGAAACAAACTGGGGAATGCTGCATAGCAAAAGAGAGTGGATATCGGATCAGTAGCAACAAATTCCATTTCACCTGTTAATGTTTGCATTGATCATACAGCTTCTGAATATGGAGGTTCGGCACCCAGCTCTTTTGCCCAACAGCCACTGAAAGACCATCCATCACTTTGCACAATCCTTTTTCAAAGCTTTTTTAGCAATGACCCTTATACCCTCCACCCCATCCTCCGGCATTGGATTTTATAGCTTAATTAGGCATTCTATGAAGACATACTTCAGTTTAGGAAGATTAAGTCTGTAAATCTGTAGCTTAAAATCCCAGCAGCAAATAGAAGGACTCTTCAAAATAATAGGCCGGGGCCTGTGTCTCCTCTCTAGCTGCTCATAAAGGTCTCTAGCAGCTTTTTCTACGCTGCCCCATGAAACCTGAATATACAAGTCACATATGGCTTTTTTGAAATTTCATTCAAAATAAAATAGTCTCACTGAGCCTTAGTTTTCCTTTTTTTTTTTTTGGCCTTTATAATTCCCTGATGTCTCAGTCTGTGAAACGTGTTTTATTAGCAACAGCTGTGCCAAATTTGGAGCGAGAAGGCTGCTTGTTAAATGTTCCCAGAGGTAAATCCTGAGATGGTTGAAACATCCTTAAAGATGGTTACGTGGTTTGTATTTTTTTTTTTTTTGGGGGGGGCACTTTGCAACAGGTGAAGGTGGCCGGGCAGAAACCAAGGCCAGCAAACTCCTTCCCACCTATAGTTTCTCTGTCTACTTCTCTAGTTGTTCTACAGTTTATGAATGTCATAAATCCCAAGGAATAAGTGAAGTCAATTCAGGCTATTAAGTTTCATTTTCTTTTAATCTCCAATCCCCTCAGGGTATCATTTACTGTAATTGTTTCTTAAATGATTCCCCAGAGTTTAAGCTTTGCTGGGGAAGGCTTTCTATACACACACTTAGAAACGTAAATGGGACACAGGACAACTCTCTGTGATTTGTTTTTCTTTACTTTGCCACAATCATCACAGTCCCCTTATCGGTTCTTTATGGGAGAAAAATTGATAACTGCATTTGGCATTAATTGTAGACCTTCAGGTTTTATGTACTTAATTTAAATGTTCTCTAAATACCCTATGGCATAGGGTTAGGGCCTATGCTATAAATTTAAGCCTTATACTCCTGCCTTATATTTCCCACTCATCTTTGTTGTAAAATGAATTAAAATTTGCCCTATAGTGGACTTCTGGCATCTGCTATTGTGGGGAATGTTGAATATACCTTCAAAAGAATTTCTTCTCAACTTTATCTTTCGTATGTATCTGACTAGAACTATAATAGATATTCACTTGAATTAAGTCTAATATAACCAGTGTATCTATTTATTTATGGATTCATGTCAAATCTTTCTGGTGCTGGATGGCACTCAGTGGCTTCCAATGGAAAAAAAAAACAGAATCACAAAAAGAAAAACAATTGACAAATCATAATTAAAAGCTCATTAAAAGGTTTTAATGACCAAACATTACTCAATTTCTTCCCAACTTTATCAGCTTGAACTTCCTTTAATATCAAAGGTCAGCTGAAATAGGAACATTTTTCTTACCAGCAGATATATAATGAAAAGAAAGCCACCCCAGTGTCTCACCCTAGGAAGCTCCAAGCCATATTTATTTATTTATTTTACAATTTTTAACCTATTTTCTTACACCAATGGTTCCCAACCTGTGGTCTGGGAGTGTACTGCAGAGGGTCCTAGATGTCAGTGCCAAAATCATTTTTTAATGGCCAAAATCTTAGGAGATAAATACATTTTATAAAATGTTAGCCCTTTCATCCAAAATTTTACAAGTCTGGGCATGGTATGCTAATTTCTCATAATACTTGGTGATCTCATACAATTTTGTGAAGAAATAAGCTTAAAAATAACTTTTATTTATTATTTATTTATTTATTTAATTAATTTATATAACTGCCCATCTCCCCCAACGGGGAACTC
This sequence comes from Charina bottae, assembly GCA_023362775.1. NCBI lineage: Eukaryota > Metazoa > Chordata > Lepidosauria > Squamata > Charinaidae > Charina > Charina bottae. Next base: position 47,062,452 of record JALMGJ010000007.1, on the reverse strand, counting down.
TGGGCGGTTTACAATAAAAATAAATTAGATAAAAACATGAAATATAAATATATATACCAACAATTTATACAATTAATATAATAAATAGATATAAAAATCCAAGTGGGAGATAGTATTAATAAAAGAAGGGCATTATAAAATTACAGGATTAACCACCCCCATGAGGAACTATCATTTCCTCCCTCCCATGCCAGGCGGCAGAACCAAGTCTTCAGTTCTTTCCTAAAGGTCGGGAGGGAGGGGATCTGTCTCAACTCTGGGGGCAAGATGTTCCACAGTGTGGGTGCTACCACAGAGAAGGCCCGCCTCCTAGCCCCCATCAGATGACATTCTTTAATTGATGGGGCTCGTAGCAGGCACTCTCTGAACGATCGGGTGGGGCGGGTCGATAATATGGGGATAAGACGGTCCCTCAGGTATTCTGGTCCCATGCCATGTAGGGCTTTAAAGGTGATAACCAACACCTTGAATTGTACCCGGAAGCAAACCGGCACCCAATGTAGCTCGCGGAGCAAAGGTGTTATATGTGCGGATCTTGGTGCACCTAAAATCGCCCGCGCGGCTGCATTCTGCACCAGCTGTAGCTTCCGGATAGTCTTCAGGGGTAGCCCCATGTAGAGCGCATTGCAATAATCTACATGGGAGATGACGAGAGCATGAGTGACTGTTCAGAGGGCATCGCTATCCAGGAATGGGCGCAACTGGCGCACAAGCCGAAGCTGTGCAAAAGCCCTCCTAGCCACGACTGCCACCTGCTCTTTGAGCAGGAGTCATGAGTCTAGAAGGACCCCCAAGTTGCGCACCGGTTCCGAATGGGGCAGTGCTACCCCATCGAGAACCAAAGATGATAATTTCCCAGAAGACGCTAAGCCATCAATCCACAGCCACTCGGTCTTGCCAGGGTTCAACTGAAGCCTGTTGTTCCCCATCCAGGCCCTCACAGCCCCCAGGCACTGGGACAGGGTGGTCACTGCATCACTTACTTCACCTGGGATGGAGATATACAGTTGAGTATCATCTGCATACTGATGATACCTCATCCCATGGTGTCGGATGACCTCGCCCAGCGGTTTCATGTAGATGTTGAATAGGAGAGGAGAGAGAACCGAACACTGCGGCACCCCACACAGGAGTGGTCGCGGGCCGGATCTCTCCTCCCCTACCACCACAAACTGGGAATGGCCCTGGAGGAAGGAGGTGAACCAGCGCAAAACTACGCTGCCCACCCCCAACTCCCTAAGCCGTCCCAAAAGGATACCATGGTCGATGGTATCGAATGCCGCTGAGAGATCTTTTTTCCCATAAGTTTTATTAAATTTTAAAATACATATTAAGAGCTAATACAAAAGAAAAGAAATAGAAATACAAAGTAAGAAAAAGGAAAAGAAAAAGTGAAGTCAAAAAATAACAAACAAAGAAAATATAGAAAATAGATGTCCTCCAATTTATCCTTGAACTTTAAGTACAACAATTAACTTTAAATGTTAGTCCTTCATACAATACACAGAAACTTTTCTTTGTCATATACCCTATGATTTCTATAATCCAATCTTCTGTTCTTCATATAGGTTTCGCCTTTCTTGATATCTTCCAACAATCCATCTCTGGTTTCTACTCCTTAGAATAGTAATCAAATGTTCATTGTTGCATCAATTAAATGTTTTCCATTTGCTCTTTCCATTTTTACATCTATATTTATATCTTCAATAAAGTACAATTAGTATAACAAATAAAGGCCTTATCTACGTCTAATAAAATACAGTATATTCTGTTCATGTTATGACTATATATTCCATTAATACATAATCTAACATATTACATAACATAATACATAATATAGCAAAAATACAAAACCTAACATAACATATAACCTAATACATACAACATATTCTTGTAATAACCTACATTCTAATTCCATCTCATCATCTCATTGTCTTCTCATAAATGTGTCTCCAGAAAGAGTAATATATAATATCAACATATTTATTTATAATCTTGTATCTTACACTTAAAATATCATGTTTTTATGCATCTGTAAGTTTCTCATATCTGTGCTTACTCTGTGTACAATACCAAATCCGCATTTTCATTAACCTTGCATTCCAAATCAATATCAATAAATCTCCTGTTTAGGTTATGCCAATATCACAATATGCAACTTGTTTATTTCTGTAACTCATGTGGGATATCAAAATGTTTATTTTGCCATATCTATCAATTTGCATATTAAAATCTTCCTGTCTCAGCTGCCACAATGTATTTATGCCCAAACATTTAATAGACCACTTCCTGTAAAATATCATAATCTTCTTCTGTACCAATACATTCAAAGTCCTCTTTCCCTGTTTCTCTACTGATTCGAAAGGTCTTTCCTCTGTTTCTAAATCTGTCCCTTGTATCTTCTGTTCCTGAGCCACCAAAACTATTAATATACGTTCTATGGATTTCTTAATTTGCAAAATTTTTTTGCTGGTTTCTTCCTTAAAATCCTGAAGTGCTGTGAGAAATGCCATTATTTGTTGTTCAAATCGTAATCAGCTGCCGTAGCCAAAACAAAAAATTTTCTCAGGGAGCAGGGAACAGCTGTTCTATTATTTATCAATAATGTCTATTTCTTTAAGTGAGAAAAGCTTTTAAAGTAAGAGATGAAAAAATTCCACAGAGCAGTATTTCAAACAGTTTGTAAAAGGAAAGATGAAAATATATTCCAAATGAAAGATAGTCCTTTCTAAAAAAAAGTAGAAAAATAAAAAAAAAAAGGTAGAGAGGCACACATTCTCTATACTTTATTCTTTATTCTTCTTTATTCTTCAGGCTGCAAGCTGCTTAACCCAAACAAACAATTTCTCAAAAGTCAGTTAGTTTGTCGAGTGAGAAATACCAACAAAGTCTCTTAAGTCCCAATTTCTCTGATACAAAAGAAAGGCAGAAAAATACAAAACTTGTTCACTATGTTGCCAAAATAAAATCTATCAAACTTCCACCAAAATTAATTATAGCAAAGAAAACACAAAATTAGCCAACATTTTGAACGAAGTCCAAAGATAAATTTTAGATAATAAAAATGTACTAATCTAAAAAAGAAAACTAATATAAAGTGGTCTAAAAGCTGGCTGTCACTCTTGTGTCTCCCAAGAGACTTACGTTCTCTGCAGAGCTAGGATCCTCCTTCGGCCATTTCACTGCATTCACCCCGTTCTTCTCCGCGGTGGAAACAACAAAGAAAAACAGGAGTGGGCAATTACAATGGCTCTGTGAGCAATCTTCTGGTTCCCCCTTCTCCAGGGGGAAACTTCAGTGGTCTGTAGACCCCTGCAAACAAGATAGAAAGTTAGCCAGGTCTCAGAGCTCAGAGCTCTGAGAAACTCTGACTTGTCGAGTTGCCAGCCAGGCTTGGAGTGAGAGATCTAAGAGAGCCAGGATGGATGCACTACCTCCATCCCGCTCCCGCCAGAGATCATCTGTAAGCGCGACCAATGCAGTCTCCGTCCCAAATCCCAGCCTGAAACCTGACTGGAAAGGGTCTAGATAATCCACTTCATCCAGGGTCCTCTGAAGCTGCAACGCCACCACCTTCTCAACCACCTTTCCCAAAAAGGGAAGGTGGGAGACTGGGCGAAAATTGTCCAGAATGGTAGGGTCCAGGGATGGCTTCTTGAGGAGGGGGTTCTCCAACACCTCCTTGAAGGCCGTTGGAAACACCCCCTCCAACAAGGATGTATTAATCATTGCCTGGACCGATCCACATGTCACCTCCCTGGCCGATTTTACTAGCCAGGAAGGACAGGGATCTAACTGACATGTGGTGGAATTAACAGTTCAGAGGATCTTGTCCACTTCCTTAGGTCCAACAGGATCAAATTCTTCCCAGATAATAGGGCAAGACCACTCTCCTGGCATCTCCCCAGACTGCATTTCACGCATGGAGTCCAACTTAGACCGAATCCGAGCGATTTTATCCTGCAGATGCTCAGCAAATTCTTCCGCACGGCCCTGTAGGTGGGTGGTCGACTCCACCCTACCTAAGAGAGATCGAGTAATCTTAAACAGGGCCGTCGGACGGCATTCTGCGGATGCAATAAGAGCGGAGAAATATTCACGTTTCGCCGCTCTTACTGCCACAAGGTAGGCCTTAATAGCGGCTCTAGATTGTGTTCGGTCCGATTCCGCCTTCGTCTTTCTCCAGCGGCGCTCTAGATGGATCTTATTGAGTTCCTGTGCCCAACATCTAGAGAAATTATGTATACTCTGGAATGTTCAACTGTCACATTACTGGCTTTAGATGTCCTCAAAAGATTTCAGTGATGATCTAGTAGTTCCTTCAAAGGAAATAGTTGAAATTGCTGCTTTAAATGCAAAAAACATCCTGCTGTGGCTTATATGGGATTAATGAGAAAAAGAGAAACCCTGCACACAGGTTTACAATTCAGAAGACATGAGGAAGGAAATTCTGTAGTTCAGAAGACAACAGGAAGGGAAGGGGAAGTAGAGTAAACACAGGTCCTGGTTCTGAACATTCAGCAACTGGTCTGACTGAAAACAGCTGAGGGAGAAGTAAAGCTAATGCAGCTGGCCTCTCAGCAAAGCCAACAGAGTGGACTTGCTCCCTATCTCTCCCTATGTATGGCCTGATGATGGGTGAGCATTGGAGGTCCAATGAATCTGGTCTTTCAGCAAAGCTGATAAACTAGTTCTGTTTCCTCCTCCTTGTTGTTCAGTAGTCTAATGGAATGGTCCCTGCTCAGTAACTGTTCAGATAATTCTTGACTAACCTTCCCCAGCCTGGAGCCCACCAGGTATGTTGGGATTGCCAAATTAGAATCCCCAAAGCTTCTATTTTTAATTGCACCACATCTGGAGAGGATAGGTCGGGGAAAGCCATGAAAGAGGTCTATCACGTCTGGAGAAAACTCCATACCTGCTGCTGGAAACATGATGCCTGTTGCAATCCTGTGGGAGTGCAAGATGAACTGGAAAGAGCTCCTTAAATACTGTAGGTGTTGAGTTTTCCTTCAGTTCAGGCATGGCTTGAGGCCCTTTGAAATATGATTGTTGATCATGGCTCTTCCTTTTCCTCAAAGAGGAGAAAAACCCTGTTGGCCAGGACTTAGTCCCCTCTCCTCCTCAGACCACTTCTAACTTTCCAGGTTAAATGTAGTCCTTCCATTTAGACAACCTTTTCATGGTGATTGGGCAGTAGCAGTTGGGAGAAAGATCTGGTGCCACATTAATACCTTTGGAAGATACTGTGGGTGAGAGTGGTGGTGGAGAGGAATACTACTTTGGATAACATGCATTGGGTTGGCTTGCAAATTAAATGGTCTGTGGTCTGAAAGGGCTCATAGACTATCTCAGAGTGTTTAAGGAGTTATCTGTAGAGCAGGGCTTTCCAAAGTTTTTCCCACGGCGACACACCAACCGGCGTTGGTGTGTCGCCGCGGGAAAACCCGGAAGTGCGGCAGCGCGCAAAAACCAGGAAGCGCTGCTTCTGCTTTCGGGTTTTGCGCATTGCAGTTGGAGTGTTGCCGCGGGAAAACCCGGAAGCGCTGATCATGATCAGCGCTTCCGGGTTGTGTGGCGACACACCAGACTGTGTGTGGCGACACACTTTTGTGTCGCGACACACAGATTGGAAAGCTCTGCTGTAGAGCCTTGTAACATAAGGGGATGCAAGTATTACTTTTTGCTTTCTTTCTTGACTTTTTATCCAGCTGTCTCCCAGCTTAGCCTTCTCCTCTTTCACCTTCCCACAAGCCACACAGGTCCTGGTAGACAGAGCTACTATAAAAATTCTCTTAGGTCATTGGCTGCCTCTGCAACAGCTCACTACATGGTATCGTGTTGTGGGCTTCTCTACTTCAGTATTCCTGTTGCAGATGGGTGTGGGACTCAGGAAGAACGTCTTGTAAGGCTATCTAGTGCATCTGGCCCAACTGGATGCCCTCCAGATGAGTAGGACTATATGGCTACACTGGCAGAAATTACTGGAGATTGTGGCCTTTCTACATCTGGAAGGTACCAGTTTGGGAAAACCTAATACAGTGAATTTATGGATGGAATGAAGTTTGGATGCAAGATTTGACCTTACTACTTAGTTTATAGATATTCTATTGAAAGATCTGATTCTGGAGCTGTATATGTAAACATTTCTTGGAAATGGAAAGTGCTTGTTCCCTGAAATATGATCTTTTTCATAAACAAAAGAGGAGCCAGCCCTGAGAAAGCATGCACAGGCAGTGAATTCACTAAATTCACTAAATCCCATAAAATTCCCAGTAGATGCAGGGGATGGGAATTTGGCTGACCTCTACTTAGAGATCCAAAATTATTTTTGGTGCATCATAGTTTCATTTTCAGAGAATGATCACTGAAGAAAAGCGGAAGGAGAGTTCTTCAATCTACCTCATCCTATAGTTAGGGTTGAGAGTTCCCTGACTTCTACAACTTTTTCTGGACTACTTTCTTGAGTTGTCCTTGTGCTTTAAGACATGAGAAAAATTAAAAACTCATAGGTCAGGTATGGGGAGAGAAGGGGAACATGGTTACTTCAGGGATGATGGTTGTATAAATGATACTGTTTTCACAACGGACTGCCTGAATGGAGATTGTACAAATTGGGTATTTGCATGTGATGGCATGGGGCGTGGTGGCTCAGCGGGTAAGACGCCAGGCTTGTCGATAGGAAGATCGCAAGTTCGGAGGTTCGAATCCCTAGCCCCGCGTGACGGAGTGAGCTCCCACACTCGCCCCAGCTCTTGCCAACCTAGCAATTCGAAAGCATGCAAATGCAAGTAGATGAATAGGTACCACTTCGGTGGGATGGTAACAGTGTTCCGCACGCATCATGCCGGCCACATGACCACGGAAGCGTCTTCGGACAGCGCTGGCTCTTCGGATAACAAACGGAGATGAGCACCGGCCTCTAGAGTTGGACACGACTGCACAAATGTGCGGGGGGAACCTTTACCTTTTTTACCTTATGTGATGGCATATAAGCAGCCAAATAATTGGCATCATGCCTCTATAGATTTCTCTGCCATATGGCATTCAGGCTGCATTTTCTTTCAAAGTAGAAAAGAAAAGGAAGATTAAGTCTTTTAGTCAGAAGGGATTAGTCCTGCCTCTATTCTTACATGTCACATTAAGTAATCAGATACTTTGGTCATGTACAGCTTGTGATGATTGGCTTTGCAATTCTATAGTTTCAATATTGAAAGATCTGATTCTATAGTTTCATTTCCATTTAAGAATGGGTCAGACACATGATTTGGATCTCCACAATAGCTGTCTACTTTGGCTCACTGTTGCTTAGCTCCTTCTTGGATCCCAGCTATTTGATTCAGATTCAGTACTATTGCAGTCCAGAGCACTGGTGGCCCAGAAAATAGCTATTCTGGATTTGGGCAAATGATACAGTAGTAAAGAAAGATATATAGAACTATAGGCCCTGTTAAGTTTATTTACCATGTTTCTTACCTGGTCTTAGGACTTGAGATTCCTCATTCAGCAAAGGCATACTGATGATCCCAAACCCCAAACCAATGGATGACCTCACCTAGCAGTTTCATCTAGATGTTGAATGAAAGGAGAGAGAGTGTTGAGACCTGTGGCATCCCACAAAGGAGGGGCCTAGGGAGTGACCTCTCCCCCCCAACCTCTCCCCCTCAACCTCTCCCCCTCAACTGGCTGAAACTAGCCCTGGAGCAAGGAAGAATACCACCATAGATCATTGTCCCCTATCCCCAACCTAGAAGGATACCATGGCTGACAATATTGAAAGCCACTGAGAGATCAAGGAGAACAAAGATGAATGTACCACATCTATTCTGGCTCCATCAAAGGTCATCTACAAGTGCAATCAAGGTTGTCTCTGTACTAAATCCCGGTCTGAAACCCAACTGAAATGGGTCTAGACAATCTGCTTCCTCCAGGATTCTCATTGCCCTGAGACAAAAATCAGATCTAATATGGCCACTGATATGCATCAGGCCATCAATGATGAGGGACAGGTTTATGGTAGCCAAGGAGGCCACAAACTCCTGAGTCACCCTGGACTCAAAGCCAATAGATGGCAGATTAACGTCCCCAACCACAAATAGCCTTGGGGACTCTATCCCCAGCCCAGTGACTGAATCCAGATCCTCAGGCAGGGTTGATGCTGGGCAGCAGGGAGGACAGTACAGCAGCAATCCTAACTGTTCCTTAAGCCCAACTTCAACCAGAGCATCTGTAGAGTGGAGCTTCTGAAAGCCCGTAATGACTCTCAGAGGACAACAGCCACCCCACCTTCCCTTCCCTGGGGTCTTGGCTGGTGCAAAACACAAACCTGGGTGGCCACAATTCTGAGAGGGGAATATTCCACTCTGGGCCAACCAAGTCTTGGTTAAACAAGCCAGGTCAGTGCCCTCATTCAGGATACGTTAATGAATGAGGGCAGCTTTATTACACACCAACCTGGCATTCGAAAGCAGTAGCTGGATCCCAGGATCACCGAGGATCTGATAACCAGGCACTGAAGGTGGAAACCAAGGGCCAGACAGTGAGACCGCTTCGAAGAAGTGGGCCTGATGTCCCCAGGTGTGGCCTCACCCAGGCTCCCATCCCATCCCATCCCACCTCCCTTTGCCCATCACCATTGTGATGGTCCTGCCTGCCCCCTCAGTTCCCCCCTCTTGCTACCACCCCTCACCCCCAGGCCAAGCCACATATACACAATCTCTCCCCCACCCACCACATACAAAGCCAACCCAATGCCTCAACAACCCACTCTGCCCCACCAGGCGCTCAACCATCCCTGGCTCATCATCATCTGCCCAAGCAGTTAGTAGCCTTGGCGGCGGTGGGGGGGGGCAGGCCCTGCAAGGAAAGAGTAAGCAGGTCCCACCCATCTCCCCACACCCTATAAATGGGAGCAAATCACACCCCTGAAAGTTTGGGGGAAAAGGCCCAAGGGACACCACCCCAGGACTGGTCTCCTGACTCCCCCCTCCATGTCAGAGGGATAACTAGTTGACCGTGGTGGTTGTGAACCCAACAGAAACAACAAAAAACAGACAACCCCCCCTAGCCACACCAACCCCTCATCAGCAAACAGCCCTTCCGGTCGCCATCTTAAGTTGTATTTATTATCATTAATGTGGCATAAGGCATAAGATGTCCACTATGTGAAAATATTCACCGTCATGCATAAATTCACTGAGACAGTAGGTGGTTCCTCCAATTAAGGTTCCTTGACATGCTGTCATAAATTATTCAAATTAAGGAATACATGCAATTCTGCATCATTTATCTTCTGCTCTGCTTTTTAAAGTGTTCGGATCCTGTTTATCATATCTGATTAGATTAAGACTGAAGGGGTGTTAAAGATGATTCTGCACACTCTCCCCAGTTTAAACATGCCTTTTCATTTATTTCTCATATATGAGGTAAATGCTATTGCTCCCAGGGTGATGAGCAATTGAGATGATAATACTTTGCCCTCTCCACTTTGACTTTTGGCACCATTTTTGATTAGGCATCCTGAAATGACATAATGAGGATTTGCCGCAGTCAATTAAAAGTGCTTTCATTTCATAGCATTTCCTATGAATCTGTTTTAAACTCTTAAAGTGCAGTATGATTGATAATGATGACATCTCTAGGAGCAAGCTTCTTTTGCTGAATAGCCATAGGTCTAGATGTCCAGGCAAAGTTTAGCAACTGATGAGAAGAGGTGGTTCATATTGAGATGTAAGTGGGATGAAAAGGGCAGCTTTGGGGAGGTGGAGGGTTTACTTTTTCAGTATCCTTTAGGATACTGAAGGAAATTATCAGGCCTAGTTTTAATTCAAAAATAGAAATATTAAACTGGCACCCTCAGCCCCTTCATTAAGAAGTAAATCCTGTTAATCTTTAATAGAGTCAAACGTTTAGGGTAGCACTTTAGTTACCTTAAGTATTAAATGGAGTTATCTTCCATTTTAGCAGAAGATTGAAGATAGAATTTAAAATCAGCGTGGAATTAAATGGACTGGGCTTCAGCAGAGTGGCAGAAGAATGGGACAACAGAAAAAAGAAATCCAAAGGTGGAGCTGACGTGATCCTCCCATTTTGATCACAATTTTTGCAAGTAGTGAAAATGGGAGCTGCTTATGGCTGGAAGAAGTAAAGTGTGACAAAAGGTTTTGGGGCAGGAATTATAGGCAGCAGCTTGTTTTCCATAAGGCCCCTCTGTGTGATACAACAATATAACAGTTGCTAGCATAAAGTCCCAACAACAGGTCTGAGCTGATGAAACCACCATGCCGTCTTTCCTTGCAGCATTATAGCTTCCTGTCTGCACTGGCTACCTTTAATAAGTCCTAACCCAAAGTGCTGAAATTAAGTGGTCAGACTTTGGAAAACATCAACATTTGACAGTTCAAAGCTGTATCCAATTTGACCATTCCAAGGTCAGAAAAACTCTGCTATAGATTGCTCTGTAAAAAAGCAATTGGGTATCAAGGTCATTGTTTGGAATTGAACAGGGATATTGTGATTCAGGGTCTTGATCCAATACGCCCTGATAGGAATGAGGCCAAACTGATATGTTTGCTATATGGTATAAGGAGCCCCAGCTGGTAGTGAAATGGTTGTTTCATGTGACTTTGCCCTGTCCTCTGTGTCTTTTAAAAATCTCTGACTTAAAATCTAATTTATGGTTTGCCCTTTGATGCTGCTCATTTTTAGAATAAACAAGTCATTTGATCCTTCTGAGAGTCCTCCAAGAACCGAACAGCTTGCAAAATCCCCACAAGAGTGCAGAGTAAGCAATTAAAATAAGAAGACTTTATTGTTATTGCTAAGATTCTTGAATGCTGTTTCATGCCTTGAGTCTTGTGTAACTGGGTATAACATCTGTCACTTCAGCTAAAAAGATGAAATTCTCAAGATTAATTGAGCAAAATGTTTGATCCCATTAATATGTTCTTCTTTAATATAACAGAAATATGACTAACATTTCATCAGTCCAGAGAGAGAGAGAATGAGAGAGAGAGATGAAAAGCCATTTTCAAGAAATCTTGGTGAAATGAAATTTCCTATAGTGGTCATAGTTACAGTACGTACAACAGTAAAATCTAGGTAGACCTAGTAGGTGATAAACTGACCTGTCTTTCAGGATAAAAAATATCCTTTTCTTGTCAATCCACTTAACAGAAGCCAAATCTATCTTTTCTTGGTTCTAACTCTCTGAAGCCAGTCTTAGTCAGGTATGAATTGGGGGACCAATGAATTTCCTATAGTAGGAAAAGAAACTTTTGAGATAACAAAAGAGCATCTACAAAGAAAACCCCAAAGATTTAGCTGAGAAGTCTCTTTGGTGATGTTTGGAAAATAGTGGTCAACTCTTTAATTGAAGAAAAAAAAAACCTAAAGAAAGATTCCAGCATCAGAAAAACCACCATCACCAAACAAAAAGACAGAACAACCTGTATTTGTTTTAGACTCAGCCACCACACATCTCGACTACTGCAATGTGTTCTATGTGGGGCTTCCCTTGAAGACCACTCAGAAGCTTCAACTGGTCCCGAATGCAGTGGTGTGGACAGTGATGGACATGCCTTGGTATGCCCATGTGACATCCCGCTCCATGAGCTGCACTGCTTACCAGTTTGCTTCTGGGTGTGATTCAAAGTGCTGTTTGTGACCTATAAAGCCCTACATGACATAGAATGTGCTTATCCTAAGGACTGCCTATCTTCCATGGTGTCTGCCTGGCTGATATGAGCCAACAGGAATGTTGCACTCTGGGTCCCTTTGAATAAACAGTGTTATCTTTTGGGACTCAAGCAATGTGTTTTTTCTGTTGCACTGCCTGCCCTTTGGAATGAGGTTCCTCTGAGATCAGGGTGGGTGGCTCCCCCCCCCCCCAATGGCATTTTGGAGGGCCTTAAAGATCTGGCTGTTCTCCCATAGCCTGGGCTAGGAAAACTGGAGCCCTTTGTGAAATGTTTGTAGATGTTTTCTGTGTTGCTGGTTGGATTCACCATCTTGTTCTTTATTTTTCTTGTTTTTCCCATGTATTTTTTTTTGTTATATTATGAGCTGCCCAGAGTTCTTCTGGAGTCAGATTTAATTTAATTTAATTTAATTTAATTTAATTTAATTTAATTTAATTTAATTTAATTTAATTTAATTTAATTTAATTTAATTTAATTTAATTTAATTTAATTTAATTTAATTTTTTTTTATTATTTATTTTTTTATTTTTATTTTTATCTTATTTATACCCTGCCTATCCCCTCCCTACTGGAGGACTCTAGGCAGCTTACAACATCAGTATATATCAATTATACATCATATATCATACAAATTTACCGCGCGATAGGGAGGAGGACAGGGAACCGGCTCTTCAGCTGCAGGCATCGGACTACATGCCCCAGCATGCCTCGCTTCCGCGCCGGCTGCTGACGTCCAGGAAGCTGTTCTTTCCGGATCCGTCATCCTCCGCTGTCATCAGGTTCTCCAGGTCTTCTTTGGATCGAGGACGACCCTCCGCTGGACGCCGGCAAATTGACCCACGAAGTGGTACCCATTTATCTACTCGCATATGCTTCCGATCTGCTGGGTGGGCAGAAGCTGGAGCTAGTGGCGGGAGCTCACCCCGCCCCGCGGTTTCGAACTGCCAACCTTGTGGTCGGCAGACTAACGGCTCAGCGGTTTAACCTGCTGAGCCACCGCGCTCCAATTTAATTTAATTTAATTTAATTTAATTTAATTTAATTTAATTTAATTTAATTTAATTTAATTTAATTTAATTTAATTTAATTTAATTTAATTTAATTTAATTTAATTTAATTTACCAGTGACACTTTAGATGCTATTCGTAGATCACAGCTGCACAATTGGACTCTTTTTTCTTTGGATTCGGCTCATAGAATAACAATCATATTTGAAGAACAAGGTTAATCTCATGGCTCTTTCTCCTGGAATAGGCATTCTCTGATGGTGGAGTTGTAGCTTGTAAAGCAGGGGTACCCAACCTTTTTGGCACGAGGGACCGGTTTCGTGGAAGACAATTTTTCCACGGACCGGGGGGGTGTTTGCAGGCAGGAGCCAATCACGCGGACCGGGGGACGGGGTTTTCAGGCGGGAGCCAATCGCACGGACCGAGGGTGGGGTTCGGAGACCAGCATGGCGGCCCGGTTCCTAACAGGCCACGGACCGGTACCGGTCTGTGGCCTGGGGGTTGGGGACCCCTGTTGTAAAGGACAATTATGTGGTGGTTGTGCAAGCAGTTTGAAATCCTAACTGTATGGCTATCCATTCCCGTAATTGTGATAGGAAATGGAATTGGGCTTGGATTTTATTGGCTATCTACATTATATACAGTACTTCAATAGACAGGACTAGCATATCTTAGAGGCATCTGTAATATCATAAGAGTCCTTTTGTGGTGCTCCCCTTGGGGTGTTGCCAACAAGGAGCTATATTTTTAATAACTGAATATTGGAGTATTGGAGTATTCCACCTGGCCAAAGGGGTTGTTCAGTTATGTTTGCTAGCTGCTCCAGGTGCCACAGGACTGCAACCTTAGTGGAAGCCATGATGGATTTCCTAACTTTGCACATGTAGGAAATAAGGGGCTTCTTATAAGGTGTTTCTCCTTCTTCTCCTTCTCCTTCTCCTTCTCCTTCTCCTTCTCCTTCTCCTTCTCCTTCTCCTTCTCCTCCTCCTCCTCCTCCTCCTCCTCCTTCTCCTCCTCCTTCTCCTCCTTTTTCTTTTTTGTGGTAATCTCATTGCGGGAGTATTGTCTCCATATTGGATGACTTCCGTCATATTCATATTTCATGTTCCTTCAGATTATTTTATATAATGGAAACTGTCAACTTCCAGTTAATCCTGATTTTTAATTATCAAGCATAAGAGCAATTTACATTACAAATACAAGCCAAGAGCAGTTTAGTCAAATAAAGGCATTTATAGAATAAATGTTTTCAGCACATTAGTAGGCAATGGGCAACTATAATAAATGTATGCTCCCAGGATCAGGCAAATATTGACAAAGGAAATTGAAACTGCTAAAAATGATGGATACTCAAGATACAGTGGAATGAGCTCCACAAATTCTGAGCTGCAGTGGAAATGAGCACAGTTTCCTACACCAAGTTTCATGAAGCTTATGTGGTTTGAGAAACTCCAGATTGAAAAGTTCAGATACAGCACATAGCCATGATTTCTTAGTCATGATTCAATCAAATCTGTGTTTGCTGTGTTCATTCAATATAAAGCATGGTTTGAAAAGCATCAGGGATGGGTTCATGCAACATGCTTAGTCAAAGCAAAATAAACCATGAAATGGCTAAATGCAACCAGTGAAAATGAGTTGCAGTTCAAAAACAGATGTAATGACAAATTCACATGCACACAAAAATTGACACATCACATACTTAAAAAGTAAATGACAGCCTATTTTTTCTAAAGGCAGTTGAGGGCATTCTTCCCAAACTTTGTGCAAGATGTACTAGACATCAGCCACACTGGGTAGAAATTCTGAAGCTGCTGTCCCAGCACACCTGAAGGGATGAAACTGGTAAAGAGAGCCAGTTTGGTCTAGTGGTTAAGGTGCTGGGCTAGAAACCAGGAGTCTGTGAGTTCTAGTCCCGCCTTAGGCATGAAAGCCGGCTGGGTGACCTTGGGCCAGTCACACACTCTCAGCCCAACTCACTTCACAGGGTTGTTGCTGTGGGGAAAACAGGAGGAGGAAGGAGTATTAGGTATGTTCCCCACCTTGAGTTATTTATAAAAATAATAAAGGTGGGATTAAAAAATCTAAAAAAAAAGTTGTCCTAAGTACTCATGATCAAGGTATTTCCCCTGCCAGGTAAGTATTCATGGCAGAGAATATATGCTTTTTCTTATTATGATTGGAACATCTAAACCAGCCTTCTTCAACTTTTTCATTCTGGAGGAGCTCTTGAAATAATGTTCAGTTCTCAGGGAACTCCTTTATAAAAATTATTTTGTCTATAGCTAGCATCATGCGGCACATAAAGTTAAAAAAAACAATGTTTATTTTTTTTCAATCACGATCCCTTGCAGAACCCCTAAAGATCTCTCACAGAACCCAGTTGAAAAAGGTTGATCTGGACCAGTGTTTCTCAACCTTGGCAACTTTAAGATGTGTGGATTTCAACTCTCAGAATTCTCCAGCCGGCCATTCTGGCTGGGAAATTCTGGGAGTTGAAGTCCACACATCTTAAAGTTGCCAAGGTGGAGAAACACTGGTCTGGACAATTCCAAATTTCTAGCTCTTCCTGCCCTAAGTTGTTGCACAGCCTGTTATTCGACCTCCTTCCCATTCATCATTGCAATCCATCTGTCCTTTCCTGCTCATCGTGCACAAGTTCATCATTCCAGCCACACATACTTCACAATTAAAACTTCTTTCTTTTTTGGTGTATTTTCTTTTCTTTTAATAGGCGTATGAAAGCACAGTCACAAAAAAGGGGGAAATTAAAGGAAGAAGAAAGTCAAGATTTACAAGCTATATAAAACTGAACAAGAATTTTTGCAGTAACTTTAGATTAATACTGCATATAAAAATGGACTTATAACAATTTGGCACTTCAAAATCATTATTAAAATCAGGTTGATAGTCAATAATTAACAAAGACAGCCGGTATAATAAGAATTATAAATCAGAATGAACCATTAACAAGAGTTTCTATCTAATCTAAAAAGGTAGGCAAGATCTAATATTTAAGCCTTAAGAGAAACCCAAACTTCAGATGCTGTACGAATCTGTGTGTAGAATTATAATATATAAATGGTTTCGAAGTTAAATTCCTTGTCAAACGTCTTTTTCAAAATACAATGTTATTTTGGACATTGTTGCAAACTCCATCAGTTTGGTCTGCCATTTTTAAGAGAAGGAATTTTGTGTGATTTCCAGGAGAGACATAAAATATCCTGGCAGCTCCATAAACTTTGTAGGGATATACTGTAAGGTTTGGTGATCTTTGGCAGAAAACAGCTGGCAGGAAAATAATTCCACCTTTCAGATTTGTATAGATGTAATAACTCATCTTCGAGAAGCAGCAGCTACTATTTCTGAAACAAATTCATGAGCAATTCTATGTTTTCACGCAGGTACTTACGGCATAATTCTGTTTTCTCTTTTCAAGATGTTCAACCAAGAGGCTGGCTAACTTTTTGAAATTTATGGCCTTTTCTTCGCAGAGTTCAAGAGCTCCAAGAGCTGCTCTACCTCCTTTCGCCATTGCATGAAAATGGGCTGCATTCCTATTTCATATCAGAGCCATACTCTGCCTTGAGCTCATGGAGGAGAAAGGCTGGATGCAACAGCAACAACAACAGTAGAACTAAATAGGAGGTGGGAGCTTTATGTACATTGCGTTGACTTGTACAAAATAAAGGTGGGATATAAAATTTGAAAACAAACAAACAAATAAATAAATTTAAAATGTTATATAGTTCTTCTTCAGATTCCTAACACACACACACACGCACAAACACACACACATATAGGTTTTTATATGTTCAAATTTCTGCACACTAGATTAGAATGTCAAAAAACCTGAGAAGGTGGCTGTGGTAAACCAGTGCTGTACTTTTTCAAAGAAAACTGGACAGGTGTGCCCATTCTTGTCATCAGTAATCACGTTCACCTTGAGAGCATGGTTTACGTCGATCCTGTTACAACACAGTAGCTGGTTCTGAGTTCAAGGAGCTAATTCCCCAAGGGGTTTTCTAGCAGGATACTCCCAGGGTTACTTTAAGGATTCACCTTGAACAAGCCTGCTGCCAATTTTTCCAATAAACCACGAGGTGGGCTGGGCTCTAAAGGGTAATTTCCCCCTTTCACTTTACACCCTTACTTTACTACTTCCATAAGGAAACTAATAAACAGCTTTAAAAAAATCCCTTTCCAAACTCATCTAATTTTAATTTCCCCCCCTCTATTCTTTGGGACACCCCCTCTTTCAGGAGATTCCCAGTTTGGATGTCATTGTGGACTCCACACTGTCTGCCGAGAAGCCTCCTATCTCTTTCCAGGAGTGCCCATAGGGTATGGTCAAAAAAGTCAAGATGGTCCTACAACAATGTGATTGAAGTTCTGTCTGTTTTTCACGTGCATCGCAAGCAATGGATATAAAAACCTGGCAGAACTTCTTGTTGCACTATCATGGCTGACTTTTTGACCACAACCTGCAGATACCCCTGATGATCTCTATTAATCTTATCATGCTAAGATCCAATTTCCTCTGCTCCCAACTCCCCCCCCCCCCGTTAAAGCCCTGTACAACCAAATCCCTAGCATTCAACTTGCCATATATACTCACATATAAACCCATCCATGGATAAGCTGACCCTCACATTTTTAACTAAAATACTGTGAAAAATGCGTCACCTGCAGATAAACCGATCCTTGAAATTTTTGTATGTTTTAATTTTCACAATTGGCTTATCCATGGGTAATCGATGGATTAACCTTTTCATGGTATTTTAGTTAAAAATTCAAGCATCATCTTATCCATGGAGTATATACCGGATACATGGGTATTTTTAAAAAGTATTACCGTATATACAGTACTTACAGATAAGCCCATCCACAGATAAGCCAAACCCAATTTCTGGGGTGTATTTTGGCATCTAAAATTCTCGGCTTATTCCTGAGTGTACATGGCAACTTCCTTGCTTCTCATGGCAAACCCTTACCAGTTTGTTCCAGATTTAGTTATTTCCCAACTCTACGGCAACTTCTTAGATTACATCTCTCTTTTTTATATTTTATTGTGGGGGATATTTCTATCAGTTTTAATATTAGCAATAATAATCATAATTAGGGAAACTGAATGCTATTGTTTCAAGTCATTGAAACCCATGAATGTGCTTTTCATGAGTATCTCATTAAAATCATACCAGATTGGGAAATAAATTGTTGTGTGATGTGTATTATCTGCACAGATTATACCAAACTTGTGTGTCTGTGTATGTGTTTGTGCTAAAAAAATAAGTTTGACAGGGTGTAAATCTGAAATGTTTCTCCTAAATTGACTGTAATGGGCTGGAAATCTACATATATTGCCATAATAAACAAACAAACAAACAAACAAATGACACAAGATGTACACTTTCTAGGACTATTTCAATGATGGTTAAAAGATTCTCAAGGACAGATTTATTTCCTGTTCAGGAAGATATTAATCTCCAAGAGTCTCTCCATTTAAAAACATTCCTACAAATAGCGAATGTGTTTCTGATAAATACAAAACTGTTTGAGTGAGCTGTTCCAGTTCTTTCTGTAGTTGTCATCTACACAAAACATAAATGGAATCCCAAGTTTTGGTTTAAGGCAATAGTTCTTGGTGGTGCTGAGTACTCTTTAATTATATATTCCATTCCCTGGATATGGTCCAAGCAGGGCCAGAAGTACAGTAGTCTGGTAATGTGGGATATCTGTGACTCCTCTAGCAGTCTGCTGTAGGACTTTGAAAATTATCATAAAAAGGTAAAGGTTCCCCCCGCACATTTGTGCAGTCTTGTCTGACTCTAGGGGGCGGTGCTCATCTCCGTTTGTTAGCCGAAGAGCCAGCGCTGTCTGAAGACGCTTCCGCAGTCGTGTGGCTGGCATGACGCACACAGAACGCTGTTACCTTCCCACCAAAGTGGGAAGTGGTACCTGTTTATCTACTTGCATTTGCATGCTTTTGAATTGCTAGGTTGGCAAGAGCTGGGGTGAGTGCGGGAGATCACTCCGTCACGCCGCGCTCAGGTCTCGAACCACCGAACTTGCGATCTTCCGATCAACAAGCCTGGCGTTTTACCCGCTGAGCCACCACGCCCCCATTCTCATACAAACCAAATTCTCATACAAACTATCTAAATTTGCTTCTTCTGGACTTCTAAGATCAAAATGCAGTTACCTATCTGATTTTAGAGGTTTCTGAATGTTTGTGATGCAGTTCTCAAAAATGTACTAAAACTGAACAAAACTGATTCATATATTCAATCACTTTCTGATTAAATCTATTGAGAAATACATCTTTCAAAACACGATACACTGAAGAATGCATCCTTGTAGGAAAAATATATTTAATTCTTTTAGCATATATTATTACAAAAGTCCATACTCCAGGAAATAAAGCCAGACTGCTCACTTGAGGGAATGATATTAAAGGCAAAACTGAAGTACTTTGGCCACATAATGAGAAGACAGGATACCCTGGAGAAGAAGCTGATGCTAGGGAAAGTGGAAGGCAAAAGGAAGAGGGGCCGACCAAGGGCAAGATGGATGGATGATATTCTGGAGGTGACAGACTCAACCATGGGAGAGCTGGGGATGGTGACGGCCGACAGGAAGCTCTGGCGTGGGCTGGTCCATGAAGTCACGAAGAGTCGGAAGCGACTGAACGAATAAACAACAAATTACAAAAATGTATTTATTATTTTGAATTTTATTAAAAATCCCAGATCAGTGCACAATAAACTAATAGCTATTGTAACAACAAAGTAAATACAACCCATTGAGAAGACCATAAAAATGTCACTACAGTAATTAGGGATATGACTTTAAATATTTAAATATAGGGGTTTTTTTAATAATGGTTTCTTGTTGTTGTTGTTGCCTTTGTTTTAGTTTTAGAAAGTAAGAGAATGGATTTGCAAATATACCCAAGTAAAAATGATATGACTGGAGAATAAACTATTTTGTCCATTCTTCCCCTCTCATCCTAGATCCTTACCTTAATTTTCTTTGAACCATTGCAGCTACAGTATTTTCCACAGCCTTCTGTAGCATTTTCCTATTTCTTCTGCTAGAGCTTGGCCTCTTCTATGCCCCTTTCTTAGCAGATAACACTGGGTTGCAAAATTGATATTTGGATAAGGTGATAGAAGGGCATGTTTTCGTACAGTGTTGCTTATAAATTGGAGATGGACACTCGAGATGCATTGATACCCACGTTCACCTTCCCAAAAGCAAGGCTTAATTTATGCACTGAGCTCTTTTCTAAGGATGCTTTTTCTTTCCCTTTTTACAATAACGATGGTTTTCATGTTCGCTACGGAAACGTCTCTTATCTTGTTGGCTGTTTCAGATGTGCTTTGTTCACATTCTGCACGCTGTCAGGACTCTTCTGCCGCTGGAGAAGAAAGGCTTAATGTAATTCAAAGAACCATTTTTTTCTTAGTGCATTCATCTTATTTATTATCAAAGGCAGAAAATGAAAAGGGAAACATTTTTCAAGGGGCATGCTGACAGCCGTGCAGTCAAATATGTTTTGCCGCAACAAGAATCCTATCAATGGGACCTCAGTGGCAGGCTCTTAAGTAGGAGTTGAAAACATATTGCAAAATTTTTAAAAGAAGCTAGGCTTTTGATGGTGAATATGTTTAGGACTGTTACTTTGCTCATCTTGTCACCCGCTTTGATACAGAAGTGTTTGCATGAAAGAGGATGGCACTACCAGGGTTGAGGAAACCATAGGCAAGAAGCCTTAACCGCTGCCCCCATACGTACTAGACCCAGAAGCCCAGAATGCCATGCCCAATTGGGGAATGTCCAAAGTCATCCCATAGTTTCAAAAGGAAAGCTACAAGAAAGATGTCTTGAGGAACAGCAGAGGCATAAATAACATGTGTTTGGGGAAGGCCTACAGCTATATGAATTTTGGAAGCCATATATCTTGATGGCGTATGCATCCTTCTGTTACTGCAAGAAGGAGCTTGTGCATCATATATATAATTCCAAGTCAGACTGTGAGTTCCTCTGGACCAGGGCTTTCCAAAGTTTTCCCGCGGCGACATACCAACCGCCGTTGGTGTGTCGCCGCGGGAAAACCCGGAAGTGCCGCTGTTGCGGCAGCGCGCAAAACCCCGGAAGCGCTGCTGCCGCTTTTGAGTTTTTGCGCGCCGCCATTGGTGCATCGCCATGGGAAAACCTGGAAGCGCTGATGATGATCAGCGCTTCCGGGTTGTGTGGCGACACACCAGACTGTGTGGCGACACACTTTTGTGTCGCGACACACAGTTTGGAAAGCTCTGCTCTGGACCAATGCTGTCTACTCTGGCTGGCAGCAAAGCTCCAGGGTTTCCAGCAGAGATTTCTCTCTCACCTCTCACCTGAGCTCTTTAACTGAAGATATCTAGGAATGAACCAGAAGCCTTATTCAAAGTATGGGACCATCTATTCAATTACATTTACCTACATGTAAATTTATCTACAAAAAGTATTCAGAAAGACATTAAGAAAAACTTTGGAGCAATGTCATTGCTTTAATATGTTGAATGCACATAGTTCCCCTTGCCCCAGAGATACTGTACATTGAGAAGAGTAAGAAATTCATAGAATAGGACACCTGTTCAGAAATTGGTTGTCTTCACATCTTGGAAGACACTGCTGGAACTCCAGAACCACCCAAAGCAAACCAATGAACTCTCTTGGAATTGCAGTCCCAGACTGTACAATCAATGGACCTTGAGCACTGGAATGACAGATCAGCTGTTGGGCTGGGGCAGAAAGCATTTTATGAGAAAGACCCTGTTGTAATAGTTGAGGAAGAAAAGTTGTGATTCAAGAACATTCAAACATGCTGAACCTGAATTAACTACCTACTGAATCAAGGGCTGATACAACATTCTATATTTTCCTTGTATTCCAGATATACAAATTTGGACATATTTTAAACAGGGAGGGTTTTTTTCCCCTGCACTGTCTTATATTGGGCCATCAAAAAGCTGTGAACTTAATCAGAAGGAGGAAAGTACTCATTAACATAAAAAGGAAAGTACACAGGACACTTCTTAAATGACCAAGGGTGAGGGTTGGGAGAGCCATATGCCAAGTTTAAGATTACTTTACGGCAGAGCTTTCCAAACTGTGTGTCGCGACACAAAAGTGTGTCTGGTGTGTTGCCACACAACCTGGAAGCGCTGATCATCATCAGTGCTTCTGGGTTTTCCCGCGGCGACACACCAACGGCGGCGCGCAAAAACCCGAAAGCGGCAGCAGCGCTTCCAGGTTTTTGCACGCTGCCGCAATGGCGACACTTCCGGGTTTTCCTGCGGCAACACACCAACGGAGGTTGGTGTGTCGCCGTGGGAAAACTTTGGAAAGCCCTGCTTTACAGCTTAATTGAACTAGGGCTACTATATCTGGATCTCTCTCTCTCTTTCATTCTCTGTCTCATGAAATTGGGAGTCATTAAATCACCCCTGCACTGGAGAGACAGAGGATTGCATTGAAGCTTATGATTAGATCCCTAGATCTCTAGCTATAAGAGAACTTTACTGAAGACTGCCAAAAGACTTTGGTGGTTGGTGGGATACTAAGTTAAATAAATAAATAAACAAACAAATAAAGTACTGTATGTAACAAGTCATTACTGATCTTTCGATCCCATCTTTAAGAATCAGCATCAAATCAGTCTCACGGAATAGCAAGATATGGTTTATGCTGAAATATTCAAAGGTTTACTTTGGACCCTTTTGTGCAGCCCCTGGCTTCTCCCCCCCCCCGATGACAACAAACATGTTTACACTTTGTGTAGCGCCGTGTTAGCCTTTAATTCAGTGGGAAAAGACGGAACAAAGAAGCCAGCACAGTGTCATGGCAATGGAGCTTCTGGAGGGAGGGGGGAATCCAGAGGGAGGAGTGTGGATGAGGCGGGAATTCCTGCCAGTGGGAATCTGTCTTGCAAATCCAAAAGAGCTGCCGCAAAACAGCTGCTCTGGAGCAGCAACGTACAGATATAATTAGCTTGGCTTTCCAAGATGACCATAACAGTATGAAGACAAGCGAGAATGGTACCTCCCTGCATGTGTTTCAGAGCTAAATTCCACTGAATTTATGGCAGCTCATTCTCAGGTATGGTTCATATGGCAGCTAAATGCGCTACTACATGATTGCTTAATAATTAAAACCAGAATGTGTCGTTTTCTTAAATTTCATTCAACACACATTTAGCCAAAGGTTAAAAAGCAATTAACATATCATGTCTCAAAAGTCATAAGGCAAAAACATTAATCCTAACCTCAGTGCTGTTTTATAATCCCTACATGAACATTAAATTTGCTCCATGAACCTATAATGTTCTACCTGCCAAGAAAACACATGACACCAATGAAGCAATCAGTCAAACAGCAACAAAGCAATGATTTGAACAGCAGTAATTCAAGCAACCACAGCATTCTTTGCCATCCATATTTTTACTGTGGCTTCCTTGTAGAAAGGAATGTAATGCAAGGTTCTCTACCTAGATGAAATTCTTCATGGGAACATTTTTACTAGCTGAAATTTATTGTGCCCCTGCATTGTTCACCATTCTTTCAAGGTTTATAGATCCGAATCCTCAGCGTGATCGCTATTGCCTTACGAGCTGCATTATGATGCTATGATGCTATAATTGTGCAGATAAGTTGTAAATAAGATAATAGGGCTGCAAGTACTAGAATTTGTTATTCTGGGTATGCTTATCTGTCATAATATGTATAGCATTAGAAAGAATACATGAAAAATCTTTAAAGAGCTGTTATTAAAGAGCTACATCTGAGATCTCAAAACAATGCTGGCTTGACTATTGTGTTTTGGGGGATTTGGCAACAAGAAAATTGGAACAAACAATAAATCCTTATCAGGCTTACCCATAATTAAGTCTCATTGATGCTTAGAATGCAGATGTAGGATAGACTTTGGATACACTATGAATATAGCATCAGTACCCTCACTGAATTTATCTGGAAAATGCATTCACACAATTGCTTTGTAGAACAGAGCGGTGTATTTATTATACAAGCAATTAAACAGCCTATCACAACTTAATGCCCTTCAAATGTGTTGGCCTATAATTCCCAGAATTCTTAGTCATGATGATGGAATTTTGGGAGTTGTAGATCTGAATGTCGGGAAATATCAGGAGGTTTAGAAGTGAGAATCCAATGGAATTGACTCTTCAGCACCTCATGACCTACTAACCCCAAGGGGACAGTGAGGGGTAGATGGTGAGTTAAGGATCAACTCTGTGGCCCATCTTTGTCTGCCACTCTGTCTCTTCCTTGTTTTTCTTATGAGATTGCTAATCTCGTGTCACTTTCTTTTGCCTTTGTTCCCAGGCACACTTATACAGAGCACATGCTTGTTGACTTTCCTCTTGGTAGAACATAGCTAGCTAGGCTTTAGGCTTTGTCTGTCTCTACAATGCATTTCCTGTAAATAAATCTCTTCTCTGATATAGTGATAAGATTCACTAATAATTACTGTATTGCCAAGAGTCCAAGCAGTGCTCAGGTGCTCAGGCAATTGGTTCTTTTAGATCCAGTGATAATAAGCACGCCAGTAGATAAAGAAACTCAAAGCTTTATTAGAAACATAAGCAAACAAAGTTAAACAAAAACCCCAGTTTAGGCAGATTATACAGAAGCATAGAAAGCATAGCATAGAAAGAAATACATACATAACAAAACAAGGTGATACCTTTATTCCCTTGTTGCTACCAGGAACTTGGCTAAGATAGCAGAGAATAACCCCAAAAGGAATGGCTGTTGAGTCCCACAGCACCCAGCGTCCTGAGCCTGTATCAAAGTTCCCAAACTCCAAAGACAATCCTAAGGTTTTTATCAAAGCCTGGCTCCCAAACCCCGTGACCAAGCCCAGCCTGACCTTGACTGGGATTCCTTCTGGGGCCTGGCACCTATCCATGACATCATTCCCAGAGCCTGGGAATCTATCAGATAAGCCAGTGCCTAAGCATAAACAATTTCTTATTATCCCCCCCCCATTCCAAGCCGCTAGAGGGGCGGCTGGAGGAGTGAACTTATGCTTAAACTTAACAAGCTGGGGGTTTTCTCTCCCCACTTTAAACAAAGTTATGTTCTGAAGGGCTGTTGGAGGAGTGGGCGTATGCTTCTTCTCTCCCCCCTCCCATGCCAAACAGAAATAAAAACAAGCCAGTAAAACATCAGTATAACTCAAAATAAACTCTAAACTCCTAGGTGTGTGTGTGTGGGGGGGGGGGGAGGAAAATCAAAACATGCCACTTAACTCCTCGAGATACAATGGTCTTCTGCAGGTTGCCACTACAATTACTCAAGTCAGATTCCTGCTCTCAAGAATGTTCACAAGTAAACATACAAAGCTTCAACCTCCAACACTGGATTGGGGTAGACTAAAATAAGAAAAATCAGAAGTTCTTTAATGGTGTCTACCATTCTGTGGTAACACCATCATGTATAAGATCCTGACTGGGACTAGGAGGAAGAGGAGTGGGGAAATTTCTCCAGTTTCATATTTCATTTGCAGGATTTATTCCGCTCACTGGTTTGACTGCAGAGAGAATTGAAAATAAGTTAAGATTTGGAAAAAGAAAAGAATTGATTGAACAAAGGTGTGATCAAGTTATTGATTTCTCTTCTTCTGCCACTCTTTGATCCTGAAGTACAGTATATAGAATCCACTGATCCGGTAGAGTATTTCTGGAAAAAAAAACCCACAGGAAACAAAACAAAAAGTATATGGAAAACTCACTAGTTCATGATTGCTTCCGAGAGATGCTGTCTTGAAGATTTTACAAGTCTGATACTATTAATTTTGTCACTCCTTCCTATGAGATCAACTGAGTTACACTTACAGAAAAATACTAGGACTCAGCTCTCTGGGCACTGTGCTATTTCAAAATAGAAGCTGTTCTAAGCATGTCAGTATCTACATGCTGGCAATTGTGGAAGAAAAGGAGATGGGATGACGGGAATTGGCAAAATCAATAGACCTTTATGAAGTTTCCAAGCACTGTTGCATACGCTGGACATGATAAATTACACCCAAAGAAACACACAGTAGTATCCATGTATATCTTTTACTTGAACATGTTTTGGCTCAACAGAACAAAATAATCTTGTCCACAAAGAAGGAGATGATATGGTAATTTTAAAAAATACATATTTTCCCACCATTATTTTATATATTAGTAAATGTCATATGCCCTATTGCATGTCATACCTTAGAATGAGTATTAAGAAAGACTTGTGGGAAGATATGCATTATGTTCTTTGTTTTAAGAGGAAATAAGATCACAGGATATTATTATTATTATTATTATTATTATTATTATTATTATTATGTGGCAGAGCATTCCATTGTCCTTGTTTTTGTACTGTGGGCTGCTTTGGAGTGCATTGAGAGAATCATAGAATCATAGAATCATGGAATCATAGAATCATAGAATCATAGAATCATAGGGTTGGAAGGGACCTTGGAGGTCTTCTAGTCCACCCCCCTGCCCAAGGCAGGAATTTTCATACCATCTCAGACAAGTGGTTGTCCAATCTTTTCTTGAAAACCTCCAGCGATGGAGCACCCACGACTCTGGGAGGGAAGCTGTTCTACTGCTTAATACAGAGCTTTCCAAACTATGTGTCGCGACACAAAAGTGTGTCACCTGCGGGGCCCAGATGTGTCGCGTCAAAACCCAGAAGCGCTGATGGCACGCCATCAGCGCTTCCAGGTTTTCCCGCGGTGACACACCAATGGTGGCGTGCGAAAATCTGAAAGCGCCGCAGCCACGGCGGCGCGCAAAAACCGAAAGCGGAAGCAGCGCTTCCGGGTTTTTGCGTGCTGCCACAACAGCGGCACTTCCAGGTTTTCCCGCGGCGACACACCAACGGCGGTCTTCCACCCATTGCTTCTTGTCCTACCCTCAGGTGCTATGATGAATAAATCAACACCCTCTTCTCTGTGGCAGCCTTTCAAGTATTGGACGATTGCTATCATGTCTCCCCTTAGTCTTCTCTTCATTAAACTAAACATACCTAGTTCCTTTAGCCATTCTTCATAGGATTTAGCCTTCAGACCCCTTATCATCTTTGTTGCTCTTCTCTGAACTCTTTCTAGGGCCTCAGCATCTTTTTTTGTATTGTGGTGACCAGAAATGGACCAAGAGAATGAGAAAGCATTCATTTTTACATATTCAGGTCTTCTGCATTCTCCCTGCTCTACTCACATAAGACATTTCCTGCTTTTCACTGTACAGTAAAAGTGGTGGAGCTCCAACAGAAAAGGACATAGGCTGGGTGACCTTGGGCCAGTCACTCTCTCTCTTTGCTCAAGAAGTACATGATTCCAGCCTCAGTTTTATTCACATGTTGTAATATGCTGTATCTAAGTTGTGTCTATTATCTAGAGCAGCATTCCCCATCTGGTATCCTCCAGAGTTGCCTGATGGTAATTCTTGGGTTGGCAATCCCAAAATATCTGGAGAAAACCAAGGAAAGTTTAAGACCATTTTCCTGAATTTCAGTATGCCAAGATATTTCATTTACATTCCATTTGCTCTTATCGGGCCATGTTTCCTTTTTGGTATGAGATAAAGTGGCTACGTACCTTTTGAGACTTTTGTTCAGAGTTTTGAAAACTGTTGCTTCTTTTAAAATGTGAAAATGTTGCCATCTATGGTTTTTAATATTTATTTTATTTACACAGTATGTGTATCAAATAACATAGAAATGATACAAAAACAATGTGTTTCTCACATGTTTCTGGCTACCCGTTTGGTTGGTTGCCTATTATTATTATTATTATTATTATTATTATTATTATTATTAATTATTATTATCTTTTTTTCAATGACTTTATTAATTTTCAAAATATAGTTAAAATACAAAATGTAGAATATAGAAAAGATAGAAAACAGAACTAAAGGAAAAAGGAAAACTATAAAAGTGCAGAATTAGAGAGAAGACAGAAAAAGAAAGTGACTTCCAACCTTCTCCAATACAGATATAAATGCATTTACAAATATCATCTCTTACCATTAGTTAAACCTTAGTAAAGTTATTTCTATCAAATCAAATTTTATTATTTTTTTCTTGACTGTGGCCAAGTTTGAAGGCAGTTTGTAGAACAGAAGCTTTCTGGACGCAGTTTGATCAGATTCTAGAGAGAAACTGAAAACATAAAGAGATTGGGGTTTTTTTAGT
This sequence comes from Charina bottae, assembly GCA_023362775.1. Classification (NCBI taxonomy): domain Eukaryota; kingdom Metazoa; phylum Chordata; class Lepidosauria; order Squamata; family Charinaidae; genus Charina; species Charina bottae. The sequence goes on along the minus strand of JALMGJ010000007.1, from coordinate 47,034,501 downwards.
AAAGAGAAACAAGAATAGAAGAAGGCAATATGAAGATAAGCATGGAGGAAAAAAATGTTGGATGCATTTGCATTCAAGGTAGTAAAATCTGAAAACCTTCCAGCGAGCTAATAGTTTGGAGGTTAACCATATGACTGGAGAAGTCCCAGATTCAGCCACGGCACTGCATTGTAACCATAGAGCCCCCTTTGGCCATTATTATTGGGAAATGGTGTGATTTCTCACCATTTTATATCAGAATACACCCAAAAGCAAGTGTTAACCTTAAAACATGACCAACATTTTTTTAAAGCAACAAAACAGAGAATCCCCATAACTCCCATTAGCTACCAGAAGTCAATCCTAAAGGAAATCAACCCTGACTGCTCATTGGAAGGACAGATGCTGAAGCTGAAGCTCAAATACTTTGGCCACCTAATGCGAAGAGAGGACTCACTGGAAAAGACCCTGATGCTGGGAAAGACTGAAGGCAAAAGGAGAAGGGGACGGCAGAGGATGAGATGGTTAGATAGCATCACCAATGTAATGAACATGAATTTGAGTAAACTCCGAGAGACAGTGGAGGACAGGAAGGCCTGGCGTGCTATGGTCCATGAGGTCACGAACAGTCAGACACGACTAAACGACTGAACAACAACAACCAGAAGTCAGGAAAAAAAAATCTTGGCTATGTCCAAGTTAATTGTAGTTCTTGTCTGCTAAAAATGGTTACCTGAGTTAAAAGATTTTCAGGTGATGTGAAAGACCACAGTGTAGTAATGGGAGACCTAATCATACTCAGAGTGGATGAAGCATAATGTAAGGCAGTTCCTAATATCAATCAATGGTTGACAAGTTAATTTTAAGTGGCTGATGGATCAGTTAATATGCTTCACATCCTGATTAATCTATGAAACTGAAAGGGATATTTATTCTGCCTATCTATTGCACTTCATTCTATTGAATCTGTTTTTTCTGCCATTTGTAGAGAGAAGTTCACTATGGAGTATCAATACAGAATTGATAAAAGACTAACTAGAGCTCAGTGGTAAAGCAGCTGCTTTGGGTGCAAAAGGATCTCAGATTCTACTTTCTTTCTCCCTTATTCAGGAATCAGATAACATAAAGGAATGGATGGATCAGTCTATTGTGGATCCACATAAATTTTGCACAAGTTCCATTGTGAGTCATACTGCTCTGCATTCATAGCAATCGGAGAATGTTTTTAAAAACAAGGAGCAGAATAATACATTTCACTTGGACATTTTCCCATCTAAAAGGTGCATTTTATATGCATCCCTATTCAAACATTCTTTTAGTATGCAAAGTGGATGGGGCTGTGTCATGGCCAGGGTTGGGATTTTTTTCTTGCTTGTCCTTGACCTTTTGGAGGAAGTACAGCTGGGTCTCACAGATCTTGTTTTCAGTAACAACTGAAGACCTAAGAATTGCCTATTTTTTAATAACGAACTCTCTTTTATATTTTGTATTTTTATTCTTTTTTAGAATTGGTATTTTTACTATTGATATGAATGTTGTTTCATTGTTCTTTTGTACACTGTTCTGAATAATAATAATTATAACAACAACAACAACAACACTGCTGTTGTATTATTATTAGTAGTACATTAGGTGCCATTCTAAAAGATCTGGAAAAGCACTTGGACACAATAGGAATGGATAGAATCTCAACTCTTCAATTACAAAAAATTGCATTATTTGGAACAGTGCATATATTACAAGACATATATTACATGTAATACATATATTACATGACCGCAGAAGCATCTTCAGACAACGCTGGCTCTTCGGCTAACAAACAGAGATGAGCACCGGCCCCTAGAGTCAGACACGACTGCATAAATATGTGGGGGGAACCTTTAACCGTTATATATTACAATGATAATATATATATATATATATTATGATAACTATCCTAGATCCTTGGGAAGGGTTTAGCAGATTGTCTGGTAGGCTGTGTGTAAATAATAATAACAACAACAATAACAATATTTCTGTATGTCTTTTTGAGCATTATAAGATTTGCAAAAGTGAGCAAAGGGAAAGGAAATTGTATTCTGATCTAGCTTTGAATAGATGATGGAATTTGCAAAAAAAATATGGATTTTTTATTATACTGTCTGTGGCAAAAAAAGAAAGGACTTAAAAATATAGTAAATTCATAAGATGGATGGATCCTTTCACCTTGTATTTGCAGAGACAGGAACATGGGACGTGGTCACAGAACATAAACCTGTTTTCGTAACGAAATGTTTCCTGTGTTTATAGATTTTTCCCATAAAGTTCACTAGTGGTAATTCAAACAAAACGCAGCAGCTAACTCAGAGGAAATTTATTTCAGAAGGCTAGCCTTCTTCTTTTCTTGCTGATATTCTCTCATCCATCTTTTAAAACATAAATAGTGGATTCACTTCTCAGAGAAAGAACAGCAAAGTGGTTAAAACTGCTGTAAGAGCTGATTGAAAAATGGAGGCACTGTTGAATTGTGATCTGGCTTCCATCAATGAAAAAGAAACAAACTTGAGAATGTATTGTCGAAGGCTTTCACGGCCGGAGTTCAATGGCTGTTGTGGGTCTTCCGGGCTGTGTGGCCGTGTTCTGGAAGTTGTGGTTCCTAACGTTTCACCAGCATCTGTGGCCAGCATCTTCAGAGGGCAGAGGGCAAAAGAGATTTTGCTTCTATCTGTGCTCCTGCCCTCTGAAGATGCTGGCCACAGATGCTGGCGAAACGTTAGGAACCACAACTTCCAGAACACGGCCACACAGCCCGGAAGACCCACAACAGCCAAACTTGAGAATGTCAGATTTGGTCTCTGGATTTCAAATGCAAGAAATGAGAGAAATCAAAGCTTCCAAGGAATGCTAAAAAATAAATGTGACAAAATTTTTAATCATTCTTGTTTTCTAAGAATAACAGGGAGTAAATAAATTAAATCTCTGATAAACCTTTGCCAAGGAGTTAATCCTGTTATTTTCACAAGAAAGGGATGATATAATTTTGTTGCCATAATTTTAAATATCTTTTCCTGGTGTCCACATCAGAGTTCTTGTCTAAATGAAAACGTGGCATTTTCCATCAATCTTATTTGGGTTAATATTTTCTGAGACAGAACAAAACATGTTTAAAAGAATGTAATCATAACAATTGTTTTATTTTTCATGTGCCTATTATAACTAAGCAAATATAAATTTGTTATGTCATCTCATGACAACTTGCATTGCTTATCAGGGTTATTTCTTTAACACTATAATATTAACTCCTATAATATTTTCCAAGACAGCAGACTTTTGTACACACTGTACAAACAATTCAAAGCCATGGTAGTAGAGAAGAAAGTGGTCTCATATGGAATCAAGATGAGTCTTTCTAGCTCAATATTATAAATCAATAGGGCTCCTCAGGAGAAGGAGCCCACAACACACCATGAGTTGTACCCCCAGGAAATCTTTGCAGGATTTAGTATTGCTAAAGTGTGATAACCCTCAGTGTCAGAATTCCCAACCAAGAAATCCCTCAGGCAATTACCCTAAAAGATTCATTTATTCAGGATCAGTACACTTCAGGCGAGGAGAAGCCTCGAATAAAGATTTTCACGCCCAAGCTGCATTATCAAAACGTCCCTCTGACATCACCCAGAGTCAAGACATAACAATTCAGTTCTCACTCCAAGCATCCCTCTGCCCGATAGAATGTCTGTTGAAAGAGCAGGTGCTTATCACAGTTTTTGGCAAGCGATGCAGAAATGCCGAGAGGGAGGCTTCTTGAAGCAATTAAGTGCAGACCAGCAAACTACACGTGTACAACAGTCAGGGAAGCATGGCAGACGAACACGCAAGGCTGACATAAAGGCAGCTCTTCCTCCATTTTGGGGTGGAGGTGGGGGGCACCTAGTTTGTCCCACCTGGTTGTCTTGTCACCCAGGCCTTCCCCCCAATCTTCTCTTCTGCATGATCCCTTCAGACCTGAGTTGCCCCTTCTTCCCCATAGTTGCACTAACAATTCTGGAAACCTCCCTGCCCAAGAAGCTGAGCCGAGGACCATTTCCAACATGCATTGCTCATGGAGCATAGAGGCAAGACAAGAGGAAATAGCAGGCACCTACACTACAGGTTCTCTTCCGAATGCCACCTGGAGTCCCATCCCTAAGTAGGAAGGGAAGCTATTCTCTCATCTTATTTTTGGGGGACCTTAGCCCTGAGCTGTCACCAAAGCATCATGAGCAACATTACTGTTCCTTCCTGGGGTGCCTTTGGACTGCCTTTCCCAACTGCCCCGGCTGTTAACTTTTATTAACCTAACTTTTACAATAAAACTTCAGTTGCTTTGCAGAAACCAGACCAAACTGGCTGGATAAAACTCCTGTCTTCTGGTTCTAGGCAGCAGTCTTTCCCAACCCTGTCTGATGATGCATCAGGAACTGTTGACTACTGTACTGTTTCATGTGAGTGAATTGCATAACAGCAGCCGATGGTGATGGACTCTCTGATTCCTTTGGGCCAAAAGTTGTGCGCAAGGGTGTACTGTCCTATATTAGTCGGGAGCTATGCAAGCAAAAATAGGGGTGTGGTGGCTCAGCGGGTAAGACGCCAGGCTTGTCGATCAGAAGATCACAAGTTCAGAGGTTCGAATCCCTAGTCCTGCGTGTGGAGTGAGCTCCCGCACTAGCTCCAGCTCTTGCCAACCTAGCAATTTGAAAGCATGCAAATGCAAGTAGATGAATAGGTACCACTTTGGTGGGAAGGTAACAGCGTTCCGCCCGCGTCATGCTGGCCACATGACTGTGGAAGCATCTTCGGACAACACTGGCTCTTCGGCTAACAAACGGAGATGAGCACCGGCCCCTAGAGTCAGACACGACTGCACAAATGTGAGGGGGGAACCTTTACCTTTTTATGCAAGCAAAGGCTGAACAAAGTGTGATGGGACAACCACGTCCTTTGTTTATGTAACAGATATTTTAGGGTCAAGTGAAAAATCCTCTTACCGAAATACTTATTCCTGGGAAAATGAAAGTGGTAGCTCAACTACAAATCAGTTAGATGCTAAGCACATTCAGGTACAAGGAATATTACAAGTCTTAACAAGATAGTGGAAGCATTAACTGCAAAAAGTGTTAACTAGGACAGCTAGGGAAGTAGCAAATAATGCTGGGAGCTCAAAGCTTTTGGATAATGACTAGAGCAGTGTTTCTCAACCTTGGCAACTTTAAGCTGTATGGACTTCAACTCCCAGAATCCCCCAACCAGCATTCTGTCTGGGGAATTCTGGGAGTTGAAGTCCATACAGTTAACATTGCCAAGGTGGAGAAACACTGGACTAGAGAAATGTAACAGCTTCAGATGTTTTCTTCAATTCACTGTTTTAACTCAAGGTTACCATTGTATTCGGACTGATAACCTCACCTATCTCACTTCATTACCACACACATTACCATGTATGTGCTATAAACCAATAAATAAATCAGAAGCTAATTAATGTACATTAAAATTTGCATGTCTATAAAGAGGGACTCTAACCTCTCCTCCCTTTAGGCTTGTCTGCCTCTGGTACCAATCAGTAAACCAATTTGTGCTTCAAATTGCTTACAACAAGCTAAAAAGCGGAAGCAAGGCATGCTGGGGCATGTAGTCCGGTGCCTGCAGCCGAAGAGCCGGTTCCCTGTCCTCTTCCCTATCGCGCGGTAAATTTAAAAATGTATATGATATATGATGTATAATTGAAATATATTGATGTTGTAAGCCGCCTAGAGCCCTCCAGTAGGGAGGGGATAGGCGGGGTATAAATAGGATAAAATAAATAAAAATAATAAAAAGCCCTCTCCAAGATTTATTTATTTATTATTTATTTATTAATCAAACTTCTATCACCGCCCATCTCCCTCCACCGGAGGGACTCTGGGCGGTTTACAACAAAATAATAGAAACAAAAAACATAAAATATGCATAGAATATAAAAATACAAATTATAAAATAAGATTTGTATTATAAATCTTCTTTTATTTATAAAAATAGCCTGGGTTGGAACCTATCAGCTTCATTCCACTGCCTCCACCATTTTTGCTTGCAGCTCTCCATTAACCTTAACCAGTTTACTCAGCCTGGTTGCAATTCTGCAAGGTTTCTGGGCCACGAGGAGATTTCTTAAAGCAGCACAGCACTGGATGGAGATCATGAAAATTATTATCTAATCATTCTGAAAGGCACCAGGCTGAAAGAACACACTTATGACTCCAAGGCCACCAGAACTGCTGTCTGCTTTGTTCTCTTTTATCCCAGCACACAAACGGATACAACTGATGTTCAGTAAGTTGCATAAAAATGCGAATAGGCAAAAGTGTTGTCAGTGATGGATAACAAGTTGGTGCTACCCATGATGGATGCTGGGCCAAGTTGAAAGTATGAAGAATGCAGGATCTAATTTATTTTCACATCCAGAAAAATAGATCTGCATTAAAAACCGATCAGGGGAAAATTAAAGAAAGGCTGGAATAAGCAGCTATTTTTGTCTTCCTTTTCTGCAGCAACATGAAATGCAAATCAGGAACTGGGAAGAGCCAGTTTGATTTTAGTACTGAATATAAAATAGGCTGCATTTGCAGACTGAGATTTGAAATATAACTCCTCCAAATGAATGCAATGGAGCATAGTTTCCATTGTGCAGCCACATCCCTATAGCAGCACAAACGTGGATCATACTTCAATATCACACACACATGTGCTAAATGTTTTATTTTAGCTCTTATTTATAATGATATTTAATAAGATTGAAGGAAGACATTAATTTGTAATGGTAATAATTCTATAGCAAAATTCCTCTGAAAGAATCAGTTGACTCCAATGTTAATTGGCCATCAGCATCCACGCACATTGGATGACAAAAGAAAAGTCAAAAGAACACTCATTCCTTCTAGGAAGTTAGCAGTTGCTGTTTCATCAAATATTTGAATTATTTATAGTACCTTTCCCCAACTCTCCAGATGTATTAGAATATTCAGAATTCCCATCCTGTAGTTGCACGCCTTCCACATCTGGAGGGCATCCAGTTGGAGAAGCTTGATTTCTATTTATTGTAGCTTGCATGTCCAATGGTTGAATAAGATGTGCTTTCCATTATCCTGATTTATTTTAGAGCTAAGAGCTAAGTCATCAAGTATCTGCCAGCATCATGTGCTTTAGTTGCAATATGACACCAACACTCTGATTTGAGATTTATTCCTCTCCAATTATTGAATACTTATAGTAATGCAGCAGTAAGAAGACCCCATTAGTTCAACATTTTCAGGTAACAAGATTTCATCAGCTTCCATCTACTGAATCAAAATTTTAGGTGGTTATTTCAGGTTCACAGATGTAGATGCAAACTGTTGAGCTTAAATAACGCTTGGCAGATAAGAGAGCTTTTGGTAATTAATTTTGTTCCCCCATAATTCAATAATGGGGGAAAGGATTTTTATTTCATTATTAAGTGGTCTACAATTCTCCTTGTAAATGTTGAGAGAAGTAAAATTCAGCAACTATTTTTAACTTCAGGAAGTTTTGCTGTAGCCCTTTATCTGGAAGAGGCATTCAGTATTGGAATATCAGGCAAGATGCTCCCTCTTTGTTCCTATCTTTGGACCTGTCTCCACCTGAGTCTTAGCACAGCACAATCATATCCAGACAACACAATTTCTCTGCCTTGTCTCCATGACATACCTTCCTCTTGCCCCAGCCCGTGAGTGATACAGGATTAAATAGTTCTTGGTGTACTAGTATTGAAATGGTATTTCCCCTGCTACTACAATACTTCCAAGGTCAACCTTGAGGTGTATAAAATCTTTTATGTTTCACCAGCCATTTCCTTGGAAGTGAAGCCAGGAGAACAATACTGAGTATGATCAGAGAGGTGTTTTACTAGGAGTCTCAGGCTGACATGGACCCATCCTTTCCTTCTGGTCCCTGGTCAACCTCTTCTGCTGCCATTCTGCTATTCTCTCCTTAAAGAGTTGGATACAGCTTGGTGTATGAAATGTCAAGAAACCTGCTTGGCATGCTTCCAAGTATGGTTGCCAAGAAAGCAACACGGATAGGTTCATATGGATGTCACCAGGATTCAAGTTCAACTTGAAGAATGAGAACCACCACTCCGTGACAGCCCACTGGATTTTCACCATAATGGTAGAGATACACTACATTTCTCTTTGGCCATGCTTTCAGGTGCAGTTTGAAAAATCCCTCCAAGCCAGGCACCTTTGCTCTTTCTACCTCTCTTTCCTCCGCACTTTCCTCCTCAATCACTGCCTCCTATTTCCATGTTGCAATACTGCATTTTGTAGCAATGGAGTTTCCTTTGTGTTCCTCTGGCATCCCTACGATTGCTGCATTCAAATGCTTCTAATCAGATTCCTTACCTTCTAGCAACATTTGATTCAACTGCCATGATCTCTGTGAAGGTGCAGAAAACAGCTCATGGTCTCCTGGATAATGTTTTATGTTTAAGGAGTTACCTTTCTCTACACGATGCGCTTGATACATCAATGCAGCTGAAAATAAATATGTTTATTATGAGAAAAAGATATAATTTTCTTCATTTAGATACCAAATCTTCCTAAAATGTTTTTAATTGAGACATATTTAGTAGTTAAAGCTCTATAATGAATGAGCTCATGTTTTTCACATTGGTGGCAGGGCTATAATGCTATTCGTTGCTATATTAATCACCTCTTAAAACAGTTTCTACTTCAGAAACGATAAGCACATTGCAGATAAAAATATTTGCATTTTGTAAGTAATTTTTATTATGTTGAAAAAGACCATCAAGAAAGTACACATTAGTAATCATTTACAAACATTATTTCCCATGCATACATATAATTCAAAGCATATAATTTCATATTATTCTATTTATATTGTCTATGAATTTTAATGATATTTTATATTTTGTGTATTTGCATTAGGACCGGTTTTGTATGTTAATGTTGGTTTGGTTCTGAACCGCCCAAGTTCTCCTTGCGGAGAAGATGGGCGGTAATATAAATCCAATAAATAAAATAAAAATAAATAAAATATCCAAATAAATAAAATCTTACTCTAAAAACCTGCTAATATTTCACCTTTTCTTAATCATTAGTTTGTCTGTGACCTCATATGTGGAACAGAGAGAGGCACAAAACTTAGCTTCTTACAGAAACTGCTCAGGATATGGTCTTGGGAAAGGCAAAATGTATAAATACAAACAGACCAATTTCTTAAAATAGATATAAAGAATATTGTACCTGCATCTCTATAAAGAGTGGCAAGGAATATATGTGTCCAAGCCTCTACCATCTCCTTGCCTACCTACAGTAGATAGAGCTGATTTTCCATGGTGATGTTCCTGAATTTGCCCAACAAATATGGCAGTGTGTTGAATGTTGAACCAGGATAAAGGTAAGGTAATGATCTCCTGGTGGAATTATGGAAAAAAACTAGGAGGGAGGGGTACATCTATTAGGGATAAAACATATAAATGATCAGGACACCCACTTCTATCCTTTGGAAGGTGGACACCCCAAATCTATGGTCTTGTAGCTTAGCATTTTCAAAGCACAGTGTAAAATTAATCCTGGGGAAAACCTGTATGAACTGAGTTTTATAAGCAGGAAGATTTAGAATTATCCTCCAGCATGACAGGAGGTCACCAGAGTGAATATAAGTTTTCACTAGTTATTTAAAAATAGAACCAGTCATCTCCAATGGATATTCCTTAGTTTCAAATAGATGTTTTCATATAATGGGGGATAATCAAAAGCAATTGCCTATCGACTTCCGGTGGGGACATGGCCGACTGAACAGAACTGACAATGCGGCGGTTTTTTTGGGCTCAGGCAGGTCTTTTCCTGAAGCCCTGGAGCGTTTTCATGGACAAAGAAAACGCTCGGAATCATCCCATCTGTCCTCCAGAACGGCAACTTATGTGCCCTAAGAGAGGCTCAACATCGATAGAAATGTTTCTACTGATAGCGTGACCGAAGCTTTTGATGACGATGACCAGATCGTGGATTTGAAGGAATTAAAGGGACACTTTGAATTGCAAACTATAAATGGAATTGTTTTTCTGATGGAAAGTTATGGGAAGGAGGAGGTTTTTCTCTATGGGTGGTTTTCTGCTGAGAAGTTGAAGTTTTTAAGGGGGGCAGTTGGGCTGTTTGATTTTTTAATGAAAAATGTGCTGTGTGTAATGTGGAGATGTGAATGCTTTGGTATATTTTGAAGTGGGGTAAAGATTTAAGAATGTTCATTTGGATTGCTTTTAAGGCTTGTTTGATTTCATATGCTTTCTTAATGACTTGGATCAAGATTAATAAGGTATAAACAATAAATGCTTGGTTTTAGGTTTAATAGAATTAAGATTGTTATAATTTATTTATTTGTTTTCTATCCCGCCTTTATTTATTTATTTATAAATAACTCAAGGCGGCAAACATACCTATTACTCCTTCCTCCTCCTGTTTTCCCCACAACAACAACCCTGTGAGGTGAGTTGGGCTGAGAGAGAGTGACTGGCCCAAGGTCACCCAGCCGGCTTTCATGCCTAAGGCGGGACTAGAACTCACAGTCTCCTGGTTTCTAGCCCATTGCCTTAACCACTAGACCAATGCAGTTTTATTAATTATAAGAGCAGATAATTTACATGTTTTTTAGTTTGATCTTTATTACAGTGGATAGAAATGTATAGAATAGTGGGAGGAAGGAAATGATTAAATAAATGGTTTTTTTTTGGGGGGGGAAAGTTAATTAGGAGGTTTATATATTTCTTTTTCTTTTAATATAAGGGGAAGGAGCAATTGTATTTAGTGCTTTTTATAATGTGCTAATGGAATGATTTATAGAAATAATGTGACTTTGATTTGATATAGAGTAAGGGATTGATTATGGAAATTGCTGTATATTCTTTCTATTTAAAGTCGGAAGTCACTTCTTTATGTAATCTTTAAAAACTTTTTTCCTCTTGTGTTTTCACACTTCCTTAGTTTTGTTTTCTTTTTTAGTTTTTTTACTTTTTGGAGTTTTTATCTTTGCTTTAAATCCAATAAAATTCTTATAAAAAAAAGAGAAGCAATTGCCTATCAAGTATTGTTCCAATTTCTCCCAATGTCTGGCTCTGGTTCCCCCCGAAAAATTATTCCAGGGGGCAAGAGGGAGACAAATGGCAAAACGTTGAGTCACAATATCATGATAAGATCTTTGACTTAGAGTATGATATAAACAAGGGACAAATCAGTGGACCCTGTGGTAATTATTAATGAGCACAACTGAAGAAAATCTGCACTCAACCTATTTGTGATTTTGTTTTCTAACCTTTGGGACCACTTCATTTGTACTTTCCTTATACTTGTCTCTTCAATCAAGCTATAATCAGCATCTGAATGAATATGTTGGTCATGCAGATGTAATTCTAAGATTAAGGGTAAGTGATCACTATGTGGGTAACACTCTCCTGCAAAATTAATTACTGATTTGGAAAAGGTCACAGGATACTATTACTTTATGTATTCTGTAGCCTCCGGTTCTCATCCAGCCTGTGAATTCTTTGCGTTGATCACCTTTTGCTACCCCATTTATATGATCTAGGTTGTTCACCATTTGAAGCAGGCAATGCCCGCCTCTAATTGCAACATTCGTCTTTGGAGTGCTGCGTCGATAGCAACTCACTTCCATCACATTCAGGGTCCACGCTGTTGTATTTTACATACAGCATTTGTAGCATTCAGCCCAATCAAGCATTTAACTCTCCAACTACAATTACAGATGCTTCTGGATATTATCTCCTTACTTTAGCAATGCATTTTTCTGATTCGTTCCCAAAATTCCTGCGATGTCCAAGTCCCTTCCAACCCTATGACACTATGGTCTCTATTTTTTCTTGGACTATTGTGTGGGTAATGTTAACAATAAGTAATTTCTTAACAATATGTTAAAATGCATATGATGGATTTCACTATCATGGCTAAGTTAGTACATTTATGCTTCTAATACAGGAAGAATAAGTCCCCTGGAATGGCCTACTCTTTTCTGTTTATAGCAAGTGGCTTCTACTAAATGAGTTATGAAGTCATGAATTCCAAATCCATTTCTGGATTTCTTAGAGTAGTACTATATCAAGCTTTGACTTGTAATCCAAATATGAGGTATCAAAACATTTGCCTTTTCATCCAACAATGTTCCAGAATACTCAAATCTCCTCTTGACTTAATATTAGATATTTTGCTGGTTGATTCTTATACTGTGTGCCCCATTGTGGGGCTCAATTTGCCCTGGTTGGCTTTCTGGTGTATTATTCATCTGCAAATCCAACCCCAGCAAGGCCAAGCATATACTGTAGCTGATGCAGCTGTCCACCTGACAATATCAAGCTGTTTCTGTTGTTGATTATAAACATAAATGCAACCTCCAGTAAAATACTGTTGGAAATCCATATTTCTCATTTTCATTTATGTATTCATCTTTTGATTTCATCTGTATGGTGTCCAGGGGGATGATAGTTTCCATAGACTGAAAGTCAAATTTTGCTTTCAATGAACAGCTCATGATAATTAAACTAGGATTTTCCCTTACACAATTTGCAGAATGTTTTATGGGCTCGCTCAGTTATCAACTATTGATTAATGGTTTTATATGACATTGTGTATTGTATAGGTCATTGTATATGACATGACCAGTTGTGGGAAGAGATAGGCTTAGAGTACTGACAGGTGGTATTTGGCATGACCCAGTGCTTGCCAGTCCCCCCTCCCCTCCCGCAGTACCAGGTACTGCAACAGGAGGAGTTTCTGCTGACACTTCTCCTTCCCTTCCCTGGCTATTTCCTGCTATTCCATTCTGGGAGTTTGTTCCTGTCATATAATCTAACTTTGACTTTCAGTATTTTAAGTAGGTGCTTTTCCAATCCTTTGCTGTTTCATCTATGTGATAGAAGATGCTGTGGAATGAACCTGCGGTCTTCTGCTGCCAACTGTAGGCTCTATCAATATGCTACTTCTTGGCTGAACTTTATCACTGGGCACAATGAATCAGTTTCTTCAAGTGGCAGATGGAGATAAGGTGGTCAGGAGGCTTTGTCTCTTCACCATCCTCTAACCCTGGTTGAACTGCTTTCCTCCCTGGCAAAGAAGAGCTCAGAGAAATGGTGAGCTGTTGAGACAGAAAAAAATGCTTTTCACTGTTGGCTATTTTAAGTCTGACAATATGCTGCTCTGGAAGATTAATCAATCTTAGGCCAGAACTGATTCCTGTAAGAATTACAAATCACTGAAAGTTTTATCCATCATTCTTTAGTTTCTCCTTATATATAGGCTGTATGAATAAGGAAATGCAGTCTATACAAACATGAACAATATAAAGTCAACTGGATTTCTATTTTCTTAGTGGAAACGTTTCGCTCCTTATCCAAGGAGCTTCTTCAGTCTGAGCAAAGTTGGTAAGGGAATCCTAAATATGTTCCTAGGTAGCTGTGTGACCCAGAACCTTCTGTGTGACTGAGAACCTTCATAGACATATGAACAATATAAAGTAATCATAATAAACGTAACTGGAAATATTGCTTGAAACATAAAAAATAATTAAACATTGTGCTCACCAACCAATGGTACATAGGAAAGAATTCAAACTTCTGTTTCAAGGACAAAAGGCTAAATGTTTTATGGTTTTATACATTACTGGGAGATATAACTCAAGCAGGTATTTCTTGGTGAGAACAAAAACATTCTTGCCAAAACAAAGACAAGATTTTTACTTTCCAAATGTAAGAAACAAAGGCAGAGTCATGTCAAACATTTGCTGCTATTAAGAAGAGAACCAGCCTTACCAAACACATTGAACAAGGACAGATTATGGCTTAACAAGGGCAAATATGACAATATTGCATTGATTCAGCAAGGTCAAGCACACAGATCATCATCATCCTTCATACTCAAGTTATGATCATGTCCATATTTCATGGCTAGGTGATTCGCCTGCTCTTCCAATGCCTGGAGCAAAGATTTCTTTGCACCTGAGGCTTATGGTTCTTTGGAGCAACTTCCCACACTGCAAGTTGTCCCATAGCCATCAGTCTGAGGGGATCTTCAGACTTATGTGTGAGGTGGCAGCCCCTTGTCCCTTTGACTACTTCATCGCTTTGAGAACTTCCTGAAAGCCACAGTTATGGGTTGGCCCATGCCTACCAGAGAGTGAGTGGTGATGCTACTTCATCCAGGGAAATGTACATGGGCAGGAATGTGTGGTTATTGGGGGGTGGGTGGGTACAGTAAGGATAGAGCCACAGATTCTCCTCTTACCTCAGGTGATGCATCTTCTTCAACCACTACTGGCTATATGTCCTTTCCTTCTCAAATGATGTCATTGGGGAAAGTGATTAAGCATCTTCCTCAAATTGCCACCCAGTAAGATGAAGAGGACTTTTGAATATGATGAATTACAATTCAAGGCAAGCCATCAGCAACCTATTTCATGCCATCTCAACCTGAGGATTTAGACCTCCTGTTAATGGATAGCTTAGATTTAGAAGGTGCCTTTCCTATAGTGTCTGCAATTTTTCAACTATATAGTTATGTATTATGCTTACATACAACCAGTTCCAAATGATTTGTAGTGGTTACAATACCCCATAGTTATAATATTATAGAGCAGTAATATAAAACTATTCAGGAGCCTTGAGTTCAGAAATGGTTAACAGGCTCTAAGTACAGAGACAGGATGAAGCAGTTGCCTGCAGATTGGTGTTGGAACAACAGCTGTTATATTGAGAGACAACACAGTTTATATCTTCTTGCACTAAGCTCTCTAATGCCCTTTTTGGTGCTCCTTCACTTGCTGTGGCTGGCTTCTTTTGTGGTTTTCCTCAGCTGGTTTCCTTAATATCTTCAGCCAAGCCAGAACCCCTTTCCTTTTGAGGTCTCTACCTTCAGTTACGAAGAAAGAAGGAGGAAAGCAAGAAGGAAGAAAGCAATAGAAGCCCCTAACCCTAACCCTGGAGCATTGTTTCTCAAACTTGGCATCTTGAAGGTGTGTGGACTTCAACTCCCAGAATTCTGAGAGTTGAAGTCCAGACATCTTCAGGCTGTCAAGGTTGAGAAACACTGCCCTAGAGGATCATTGCCCCTTTCTCCTATATGAAAGATCATATACATTTTCTTTGTTTTAAAATAGTGTCTATTGCATTTTGATTTACAATTGCTGAGATTGCTTGTCAGCTGCTTTGGGAATGATGTTATCCTGAAAAATGGGGTATAAATAATTGCAATAAAGAATAAATATGCTTCATTTACGTACAGCAGCCTTCTCCAATCTCACACTCTCCAGATGTACTGTCCAAACTGGGGACAACTGAAGGTATAAGATTGGTTTGTGGACGCTCTTCACACAGGGCTTTATCACAGAGCAGCTGGGCAGTGACAATGGTATCTGCAGCAGACCTCTAAAATGTATGGGGTAGGTGGATCTTGGAATCATCAAGGTAATTGTGGGAAATGAAAATAGGGCCCCAGTCTCAGCAGCTCCCCACAAAATTGGGCAGCCTGTATTGTGCATTTAAATCAATTGCATCAAGGGACTCTGTTTGGCTTCTAAGTCTTTTGTTTTATTTTACATTTGCAAATATCATGGACCTTACCAAGCACTTTATATCTGATCCCTTGCAGCTGTGTTTCATTTATTTAAATATCATTTTTAATGCATCTTAAATTAATCAGCAGAAAGGAAATAGGAAAGATTTAAGCATGTTCTGAATACTATATAATGACAACCCTAGCTTTTTGTCTCCCTAGTTTTTTGTCTCAAATTAAGGACAAAGAAGAAGTAATTC
This sequence comes from Charina bottae, assembly GCA_023362775.1. Lineage (NCBI taxonomy): Eukaryota > Metazoa > Chordata > Lepidosauria > Squamata > Charinaidae > Charina > Charina bottae. The sequence goes on along the minus strand of JALMGJ010000007.1, from coordinate 47,018,678 downwards.
TTCAGTAAATTTCATCAAAATGTATGGTTTAATTTATTAGCCCAGCATATCCAATAAAAACTATAGATGGATTGGAATGAATCTAATCAAATGAAATTAGGTTTGTTCGGCTATTGAATAAGAGTGTCAAGCCCACAAAGAAACAAAACAACAACCTAAAAAAAGTAGAAGAAAAATTGGCAGAAAAAAGAGGGAAAAAAATAGAAGAAGACTGCTTTTGGCTTCTGTGGCAGACAGTGGTGAGCACATACAGTACAATTCATCAGGTATTTTAGGGAAAGGGAAATTAAAGTGACCCCCCCCCCCCATTAATCATTTAATAGTTGATTATTCATTGGCTACTTGAACAAGGCTGGGAATTCAGTGTGTTTCAATAAAGTATCCGTGCTTCAAGATTACAATGAATAAACCTATATTCATTGTAGTCTTTAATTCCATTTTTGAGTCTTTTGAAGAGCTTATATAGTGTTGTATTGTTACATAAGATTAAATTCAATTCTAAGGGCTTATTTTGAGAAAAGAATAAAAAATTGTGATATAGTCCAATCCAAAAGGACAGCACTATGTGAAATGTAAAAAGGGTGGAACTTATCAATTCTATATTCATAAAATTACATGTTGTTAATAGAATTGAAATATCTGGATCAAAGTTTCTTCCCATCTCCATATTTAATAATAGTAGCAATTTCAGTATTGCATGTTTTGAGGTTATAAAAAGATGGAGAATGTTACTTGGCTGGGCATTTTAAACTGGTTAATGAGCATTGCCTGTGATATAGGAGGGATTCTTCTCAAGAACAGTTATGTAAAGTATTCATTATACATTATATACATGCTGATAAGAATAGAAGAGGAACATTGCATTCATCTTGTACTTTTAAACTTATTCAAACAATAATTTTAAAGTCTGGCATATTTATTGTGGTCTGGTGCAAATGGTTTAATTAATATTTTGTACTTTAAGCATGAATTCAACTTCTTTTTCTAAAAAGATCAATCTTTCCTTCTGTACTAAGTGAATTTAGCAGCAGATAATTATCCTAGACAGGTTGCTAAATAATGTAACTGTGGAGCAAACTAAGAACATTTTAAGTTGTTAACATACTTGTTTAAATTGTCTGAAGGCATATATTCCCTCTATTATTTCACTGAGATGAACAGAAAATTGAAAGGAAAATGCATGACCTTAGTAGCATTGTCACATGTTAATGGAAACCATTAATGGAAATGAAAGCTTGTCAAGTAATAGTCTTTTCAACATGTATTTGGGCCATCACCCTTTGTAGTGATGAATATTTCTATTTCTAGGATCTGAGGCAGGATGTCTGAAAATCATTTAACATCAGCAAGAGTTTTCTCATCATTTTCTTGAAACAGTCTGATTGGCTACAGTGCGAAATAAGTTGTTATGAGATCTGATTATTTATTTATTTAATTTTTATCCCGCCTTTATTATTTTTATAAATAACTCAAGGCAGCAAACATACAGTACCTTCCTCCTCCTATTTTCCCCACAACCACCACCCTGTGAGGTGAGTTGGGCTGAGAGAGAGTGACTGGCCCAAAGTCACCCAGCCAGCTTTCACGCCTAAGGCGGGACCAGAACTCTCAGTCTCCTGGTTTGCCATTGGCTCCTTCCTAGGGCTGAGAGAGACAGGGATTGGCCCAAGGTCACCCAGCTGGCTTTCATGCCTAAGGCGGGACCAGAACTCTCAGTCTCCTGGTTTGCCATTGGCTCCTTCCTAGGGCTGAGCGAGAGGGACTGGCCCCAGGTCACCCAGCCGGCTTTCATGCCTAAGGCGGGACTAGAACTCTCAGTCTCCTGGTTTCTAGCCCAGCACCTTAACCACTAGACCAAACTGGCTCTCATTATATGACTGGGGAAGCATTATTGAAGGCCACACTTGGCTTTTGGGTGACATAGGGGTCTGTATGCTACTCAAAAATTAGGTGAGAGCAGGACACAAATGAAATTGTATTACATTTAAGCCTAGTCTCAACAGGTGGCAATATCTGGCCAACCTTAATGGGGCTTTTGGGTTCTTGGTGTTTGACCTCTGCCTCTTCACCTTAGGCTCACCTAAAACAAAATGCACCTAATATGATTACTTATGAATAATTATAGGATAGTTTTGTGATAATAAAAATAGAATTTGGCAGCAATTTCTGGAGTAGCTGTAGCAATCACATGGAAAGCTTTGGGAGTTGTGTTATGACCATAGAATTCAGCCTCAGGTTGTATTCCTGATTTAGCCTAATTTAGCAGAGATCTTCCTTTAAGGAAGATGTACTGTACATTTTAGCTTTAGTGAGTTCAAAAATATTTCAAAAATATTTAAGACCATGAATAAAAAATGAGAAAGAATAGGCTTAAGATGAGGAGCATTCCAAAAACAAAGGATCTGTCATCTGGATATAGAAATAAATACTGTAAATGACAGATAGATAAAACAAAGAAACTGCTTTTATTTGCATAAATATTTTTCATCTTTTGGAAAATATAAAGCTGCTTTTCAACTATCCAAGTAAATGTAAAGAGGAAGGAAGGAAGGAAGGAAGGAAGGAAGGAAGGAAGGAAGGAAGGAAGGAAGGAAGGAAGGAAGGAAGGAAGGGCTGAGAAATCTTTTAAAAATTGCTAAAGACATTATGAAAAATAGAATTAGCATAATTAATCTGTGAGGCAGCAGGATGATCCCCAAGTGATATGAAACACTAACAATGTTGAAGAAAAAGCTGGATATCTTTAATATGAGACAAATGAAACAAAGAATCTGAAAAGAAAATAAATGGCATTGAATTTCATTTGTGGTAACTTAGTTTGCAGAGCTGTAATAGAATAAGATACTCTACACTATTACATTTCAGTGAGATGAAATAACATGAAATCCAAATACTCTTGCTTAGATGCTAATGGGATAAATAACAACATTAAAAAAAAAGATTGGTATCTACTATTTAGATTCTTCACAGAAAAATCTATGCCCAAAGCCAAAAGCCATTCATTCTTTTTCTTATTAACCCTACAAAGGAAGACTTGCTATTTATGGGAATTGTATGATTTTAGGAGAGAGTATCTCTCCCCCACTCCCTCAAAGTTTCTCTGATGAAGATATTCCATCTATATCCCATCTTTCCTTCACAGAGTTAAGGCTGCTTTTATCCTCACAAGAACTCTGTCTAGGTTAGGGCTGAAAGAGATGATGAGAGTGACAGGCCCCTGATTACCCAATGAGGTTCAAGACTGAGATTTGGATCTATTATATATCTTCTGGGTCTTTGTCTGACACACTGGGCTACATCCAGTGTTTCACAGTTACAGTTTCTTTTTGTGCATCAGGACTTTCCCTTGCTAATCTTCCTCTACATTCCCAAATCTGCTCTATAATGTTATCCAACCACTTGGAACAGATTTGAGAGTTATGACACATCTGTAGGGCAGAAGGAGAATTGATTCCACCATTAGTTTTCATTCTTGGGAGACAGTCAATCCCTCATCACACTGATTTTCGTCTGCTGCTTCTCATGTCAATTGTTGTAAAATTGCTTATGTACTTATAAAACTTGTATACTGCCAAATCTGCTCAGACTCCTGGCAGTTTGTAGCAATGATATAAAACACCAAATTCAAACAGTAATGATCAGGAAAATAATGCAATATTTTTTTTAAAACTTACAAAATAACAGATAGCACAACAACCAGACAAAGATTATATTGCCCTACTGTACAAAGGTCTTCAGAAGAGCTCAGTTATCAGTGGCTTCTGAAAGGCAATCAAAGACGGAGCAAATCCAACCTCCATAAGATCATGTCTATTCTCTGAGTTTGAAAAACTTTTTTTAAAAAATACTCATTTTCCTGGGAGTAAGCCCCACAGAACTCAGGACTGACTTGTAAGAAGGAAAAATAAGATTGTACTATTAATTCTGTTTAAATGTTAGTATCAAGCAGAGATCTCCAATTTTTTTTCAAGGCTGATAGTCATGGCTGGCCTTTATCTGCCATGCCAGGAGCCACACTTCAAACTGTAGGTGAGGCCAGGACCAAAAAAACCCCAAAACCATTTACTATTAATTTAAATTTAAAATAATTTAAAATAATGTAATTACTCTCTATGCATTTAGCAATTGATCTCAGCTGTCCCTTAAAAACTGTAATTTTGTGGCAACTTTAGAAGCAGATGCAGCCTTTGAGTTACTGTAGTTATGGTGCCTAGTGTAAACAGATGCTGAGGATTAAAGATGAAAAATCTCTGAAAAGGGTGAGGAATTCCTAGATTCATCACAAAACTACATTTCCTAAAATTCATGGTATAGAAACTATAGGTGTAAATTGACTTATCTTCAAAATGCAGACCTGGGCTAACCAATTTAAAGCAGGATGAACAAGGATGAAGGCAAAAAAGTCAATATTGCAACCTTGATCATGTGACTGAAGGTCCAGTGTGCAACACATGTAAAAAAGGTGTGGGGCTTTGATGACATGGTGTTTTGTTTTGTTTTTTGCCCAAGAAAACAAGATAGTATAACAACACTTCTATCCAGCTTGATGTTTTTGATTCCTCTATGGGCACAGCTCCGTTCCTCCCGAGGGCGAAACTAATAAAATGCCTGAATCTGGGAGAAAGTAATATTTGGTAGAGAGCATCTTTTATTTATCCAAGGTATGGCATTTTGTGGTATGTTAAAGGACAAAAAAAGTGTATACAGTTAGCCAGTCATTCTTTGATGGTCAAGATTGGACTTGTCCATCCACTGGCTTCTGGTCATCCTGTTCTTCTTTTTCCTTCCACCTTTCCCAGCATTATGGACTTCTCAAGGGATCTGGGGCTTTGGAAAATGTGTCCAAAATATGATAATCCAAGCCTGGTCATTAGTGCCTTGAGTGGGAATTCTGGATTTATTTGTCCTATGATCTACTTGCTTGGTTCCCCCCCCCCCCCCAGTATTCTCAAGAGTGAGGTTTTGTGTAATAGGCTTTATTTAACAGAAGTGAGTTGAGCAATGAGGTTTAGAGGAATTCTAACTAGACCATTCAGGTTTGTGACTGTTGCCTGAGTTTAAAGTGGTGTTAATCTCAATTCCAAATACACATTATACAGTACAAAACACAGGTAATATAGGCAGGAGCAATTCAGAAAATGAAAAGGGTAAAAGTTATGATTAGGTGCCATTGAATTAGGTTCAACTCCTGGTGACTTATAAAGAACATTTGCCATCCAGATCTGTCTCTTCTTTCTCACTGTGTTCTTCCTTGTAGTACTTCCAAATCACTCCCTCTCTTTACTGGATTTTAGGTAAACTGAGTTACTACTGTACAAAGTACTCAATGTATTTCCTTTGCCTGCAATGGTTGAATTCCCACTTCTCCAGAGCCTTATAACAGAAATTCATTTTCAGGTTGAATTCCAAATGTGAGAAATATGGAACAGCTATTCCCCTCTCTAAGTCACCCTGGAGATGTCACTGAAGTGTCACTCTTCACATACAGGTAGTTCCATGGGAAGATGTTGTATCCACAGGAAGGCTTCCACAGGAGTTAGATGAGACCCAGTTCAGGAAACTGGAGAGATGCTATCAGTCAGTAGATAAAATTGACAGTCAGGGCTGTATTGTGGTTATGGTGTTGGAACAGGACCAAGAGTACCAAATTTGTCCCCAGCTATGGACTACAGCCAGTTTGGTGTAGTGGTTAAGGCATCAGGCTAGAAGCTGGGAGATGCTGAGTTCTAGTCCTGCCTTAGGCATGAAGCCAGCTGGGTGACCTTGGGCCAGTCTCTCTCTCTCAGCCCTAGAAAGGAGGCAATGGCAAGCCACATCTGAAAAACCTTGCCAAGAAAACTGCAAGTATTAGTCCAGGCAGTCACCAAGAGTCAACAGCGACTTGAAGGCGCACGCATGCGTGCGCACACACGCATGGACCACAGTGGGTGACTTTGGATCATTCCTTTTGGTCTGCCCAATGTACCTCACAGGGATATTGTGAAAAGAGAAAAAAGAGAGAGAAAAAAAGGAAGACATTCCTGGGAAAAAGCCAGGATATAAATCTAACAGTTAAATTAAAAAATAAGAATCAATATGATTTATATGGTTGGCATTCTGCTTCCATATAAGGCAACTTCCCATGTTATTAAATCCTGAAGTAGGGGTGATAGTACCTAAAAGGATGGGTGGGAAGTACCAAAAGTTTTCTTAATTGTATTTTACTAAAAACTAAAGTACCAGCTTCATCTTGGTACAACAGAGGGGGTAAATTTGTCTTGAGAAAACTGGAACTACATTCCATTTTTAAAATATTACATATTCTATGTTTGGTAATTATCCATAATGACACTTTTATTCTACTTCAAAGTTTCTAATTCAGTGCTTTCTGAAAAGCATTATACTGGGGTAGATTAATTTTAATAAAACAAAACAACTTGCCTTCATGAAAATAACGTAAGTGAAGAACTCTCATAGACTCACCATGGCATGGCTTTAAAGGTGGCCTTCTCTGTTCACAAATATGAACAAATCCATACAGATTATTGTGAATATATTGATCTCTATCCAAAATCTTAATGCATTATTTCAATGGGGGGGGGGAGTGGGGCTAAGGAAGAATCTATTTTTGTCCTCCAAAAATGATGTTCCTTATACAACTTCTTCCTCCACACCCTATATTTTCTCTTTTGTGGTGAGCATTTATTTTTTCATTTTAAGAAAATAAGTATTGCGTACTGTCCAGAAAGATTGGAATTGGATGAAAAACTATGCACTGTCTTCCAGAAATATTAAGGGACCTCGTGTTGCATTACTTTCTCTTTTGTCTTGTGCGTTCTGAAAAGAAAGCTTTTACATTATTTGAAGCAGAAGGAAAAAGGTCATTATGAATCTCTGGATTTGACAGTACCTTTCCTGTAAAAACAAATTTGAAATCATTTCAATTCTGGCTACACCAGGGATGGGTGATGCAATGTCTGTGGGTCCCTGTGTGACTGCAGATACTTCCCTTGGTTGACTGCTATGTTCTTTGACCTAAGTGACTTTAAATATTTGTTATTTTGTTTCAGTATTATTTATTGTAAAACAATGGGGCAGGGGAACATTTTTGTTACTGTTCATTCGTTCAGTCACTTCCGACTCTTTGTGACTTCATGGACCAGCCCACGCCAGAGCTTCCTGTCGGCCGTCACCATCCCCAGCTCCCCCATGGTCGAGTCCGTCACCTCCAGAATATGATACAGCAACGAGATGGAATACAGCAATGAGAAGTTTAACAGCAACGAGAAGAAAGAACACCAGATCTTCTCTGCTTATATACATAAACTGACCAATCACATTATAGGTCACTTCGTTGCTTGGCAATCCTCGGCTTGACTTTTGCCTTCCGTGCAACATTACAGTTCTTTTGCAAATGCTTTTCAGAACTACAGCAAAAACATTTACTCTTAACAGATAAAACTTTATCAGTAGTACAAGGACAACATTCTTTAACAGACGTACTCTGCTTAATTATGTTACATTCCTTTCTCCTTTGTTCCTCCTCCAGAAGCCTACCAGTCAAATAATTTACGGTCAAATCCCTCTCAGATAAAGACCCGAAACTGGTAGCTAAATTATCCCATGTTTCATTTAGAGAACTGAGAATTACATACACTTTATGCACTTCTGAGAACTGCATACCTCTCTGTCTGTGCTAATTCAAGGAACAAACCAGTCATATAATGCAAATGTTCAAGAATACTCCCACTGTCATGTAATTTAGCATGATAAAGCTTTCTTGTCAACATAACCTTGCATAACGGTGTGCTTCTAAGATAAACATTCCTTAAAGCTTCCCAACACCTACTGGCTAACTGGAATTCTCTAACATAACATAATTGGCTGTCCTCCAAGCATAAAATTATGCTTGCCAATGCTCTCTCGTTCTGCAAAATAACTTCTTCAGCGTCCAACTCGTCCGGTGGCTCATGGACGGCTTTCCAAATACCTTCCCGGCGAAGAAACATTTCCATCTTGTACGCCCACGACAGATAATTGGAGCCATTCAGCCTTTCCAGAGGGAAACCACCTCTAATAGTAGACTGCATTTTCCCTGTGCTCATCGCTCCTCAGCCCCTCCTGGGCAGACACCGATGAATAAATAGCACAGACTTTATCAGAACATCCTTCAGCTGCAAACAGGCCTAGGAAAAATACACGGCCAGGCACGGAACCTGCAAAAGCTCCAAACTCGCCCCAGATATCCAAACGACTCCTGGATAGGCTTCCAACGTCCTCACAGCATACCAGCTGCACACGTTCCACTGCTGGGCCCGTAACCTGTCAGAGTGCGCACCGTGGGGCGGCCCGCTGCCTATTTCCAAGACTCCAGTGATCCACGTTCTATGCAGTAAATAGACACTCAAGCAGAGATTAGATAAAATAGTCTATTTACTTTATATACATACGTAGTCCAAAATACATCCAACAGCAGTAACAAATGATACAGCAACAAGATGGAATACAGCGATGAGAAGTTTAACAGCAACGAGAAGAAAGAACACCAGATCTTCTCTGCTTATATACATAAACTGACCAATCACATTATAGGTCACTCTCATCATCTGCCACACCCAACTAAATCACAGCACCTGTAGTATGAGTCATCACTGCCACATCATCCCTACAACAATGGCTGCTAATTGGGTGACTTGCAGAATAATTCCCCTCTCACCTAGATATCAAGCCTCTCCAGTATAATTTATCTATCTGTAAATTCCTGGGTATATACAAACCCCAACAAGAAACATCCTCAAGAATGAAGAATTGTGAGAATAAGTCCATCATCTATTCACATTTCGAAATCCATCCACCAGCTCAAAAAGATTGCCCTGGGCTACACAACCTTGCATGTTATGGAACTGGGCATAAACAATGAACCATATGAATCCCTAACAAATTGTGTCACATAAGAAGCCTCATCCATATTAGCGATGTGCAGATATTGTTGTTGAGTATACAACGTATCTAGGAAGGAGGGGGACGGATGCTTTAAGTATTAGATCATGTTTTGTCCTAGATGTTCTTCTCCAAAAGTGGCTTGCAAGCATAAGAATTATAACAATGCAGTAAGTTTAAAACAGAGAGGCTCAGAAATTGTCAAATGATATTAAAAGATGGAGAGCGGCCCTTACGCTCAGAATTTGAGAAGAACTGTAGCCATCTTGATTTTATTCCATATTATTCTATTTATATTGTTTAAGAATTTTAATGATATTTTATATTTTGTGTATTTGTTTTAGGACTGGCTTGTATTTTAATGTTGGTTTGGTTGTGAACCGCCCAGAGTTCTCCTTGTGGAGAAGATGGGCGGTAATATAAATCCAATCAATCAATCAATCAATCAATCAATCAATCAATATGTACATACAGACATACCATCTTGACAGTGACCATGAAGACAGAGAAGATTAATGGGCTTTCTGATAGAGACATGCCAAAATTTAGGCAGTGACAGAGTTTAGATTTTGGATGCTGGACTTCATCATCTTACATGAAAGGGATCTACAGGTGCTATTATTTCATTTTTTCCCCCAAAAAAGGAAGTCTACTGTGCTGAATTTGAGGGTGCTTATTTTCATCCTGTTGAACAGGACAGAATGCCAACCTCAAAGGACTTAAATGCCACTATTGAGAAGCTCCTGTTGTGAAATTGATTGGTCCAACAAGGGCCCAAATGCAATAGTATATGCTGCTACTTAGAGGACTTATCCGCACCTCCAGGTTGCCCCATGATGAGGATAGGCTACCAATAGTTTCTGAGGAGCAGGAATGGATGTCATTGTCTTCTACTCAGCCTTGCCCACAACCCCTACCCCCAACCCATGAAATACCACCTCCGTGTGTGATTTCCTCTTTGAAGGAAATAATAATTTCTGATGACTCAATTGTTGCTGTCTGACTTGCTTGCCAGCAGAAATATTTTTGAAAACGTACAGGTAGTCCTTGCTTGGCAACCACAATTAGGACTGGCAACTCTGTTGCTAAGTGCCGCAGTCGCTAGGTGGAAAGTCACATGACCGTGAATGGGCTTACAACATTACTTCCCATTTGGTCATTAAGCGAATCACCGTGATCATTAAGTGAGACATCACGTGACTGCTCTTGCGATTTTACCTCCATTAACTCTGCTTGTTGCAAGCCAGTTCGGAAGCACGCAAATGGTAATCACATGACCGCGGGATGCTGCGACGGTTGTAAATGCGTGCCAGTTGCGAAGCACCCGAATGGCAATCACGTGACTGCGGGACGCTGCAACTGTCCTAAATGTGAGGATTGATCGCAAAGCTGTTTTTTTACACCGTTGTAACTTCGAACGGTTGCTAAACAAGGCAATCAGTAAGTGAGGACTACCTGAATTTTTATTTCCTACTTTTCTGTTGGGCTTTGGTTTTTTTAAATAAGTCCACCAGTGTACTGTTTCATCATTTTTCCAGTCACCTGAGGTAGAAAGGTTTTACCCAGCTCCCAAACAGCCCAAAGTGATTGATATTCTCTTTCTAATCTATACGTGACAAATCGCGTATTTCCAGAAACATGTCACTTTCTTTTTCTTCTTTATTCCCTTCATTTGAAGTCTCACTCTTAAAAATGAAGAAAGGTGATTGCTGCAAACATCATGCCAATAAAAGAGTTCCCTAGGAAATTTATTCTTTTTTAAACTTAGTCTCTGCTCTTTCTTAGTTAAATCACAAGATGCCATCGGGATGCATAGAATCACATTGCTTCAACAGGTCTTTTGTATTTTCAGTATAAACCCTTCAGGCACTGGGGAAAAAAGAAGCAGACACTGCTACTTTTATTAATGATCATACACTTTACATTTATGGTTAGGTTCCATAAAGTTTGAGCATGTCATCTTCTCTCTCCTAAAAGGCCATGTGCTTAATGCAAGTGGAAACTTCATCAGAGAATAGTATACCATTAAACCAGAGCTTTCCAAACTGTGTGTCGCGGCACGTTAGTGTGTCGGCTGCAGTGTCTGGGTGTGTCGCAGCTGCTGCTGCCTCCGAGCCCTGCCAGGATTCTGTGCAGGTCCTAGTGCCTGCCTTGTGCCCTGCTGCCTCCAAACCTGCCCTGCCAGGATTCCGCACAGGTCCTAGTGCCTGCCTTGTGCCCTGCTGTAAGAGTGTGTCACGAAATGATGCCCTGCTGTAAGAGTGTGTCACGAAATGATGCATGTCTAAAAAGTGTGTCACCAACATGAAAAGTTTGGAAAGCTCTACATTAAACTATCATGGTTTGCCTACAAGTCCCTTCCTCTAGTCTCAGATGCATGGCTTTTTTAACCTTTGATCCATGCATGCTATAGTGAATACATAGGCCATGCTAGATCCCTTTATAATATAGTTTGCCCTGGCAGTGTTGGTAGGGGTGTAGTTCTCAATGAAATGAAACATCTGCAAGAAAATGTCTGCAATGAAATTTCTGCAATGACACATCTGCAAGAAAACAACCAAGCTCAGAGAGCACCAAGGACTCCACAACATTTGTTCTTTTGTACCTGATGCCACAAAAGCAGGTGTGGTTTGGAAAGCTAAATTATGTTACTAGACTTTCAGATGATTGGAAATGATACCCTTTCACTAGATTGCTGTATAATCTGCACACATTGTAAGAACTCATTTTCTATTCTTTGTGTCATCTTCTGTTCTTCAAACAGTTACCATAAAGGTAAGGTAAAGGTTCCCCCCGCACATTTGTGCAGTCGTGTCTGACTCTAGGGGCCGGTGCTCATCTCCGTTTGTTAGCCGAAGAGCCAGCGTTGTCCGAAGACGCTTCACGGTCATGTGGCCGCATGACGCGCGTGGAACGCTGTTACCTACCCACCGAAGTGGTACCTATTCATCTACTTGCATTTGCATGCTTTCGAATTGCTAGGTTGGCAAGAGCTGGGACGAGTGCGGGAGCTCACTCTGTTATGTGGGGCTAGGGATTCGAACCTCCGAACTTGCAATCTTCCGATCGACAAGCCTGCCGTCTTACCTGCTGAGCCACCACGCCCCTTATAACCATAAAGAGCCTTTTCTTTTATATTAGGACTGCTACATTGGCTCTGATAAAAGCTTGGTGATAGTCTAAGTAATCAGATCTTCATATCTGTTGGTTCAGGCCTCTCCCCTTGCTTATTAAGCACTTAGAGATACTTATTTTTGCTGAAGCCATGTTGAATATCCTTCAGCAACAGTTGCTCATTTATATGCTTGATAATTATCTTTAATAAAAATTTCCATTAATTTCTGGGAACAGGTGTCAGGCTAATTAGCTTCCAAATACATCTTTAAAACCATTGGCCACTTTTCAGTTTTCTGTCTCTAAGGCTAATAAGATGATATATCTATAGTATGTGTGTGTGTATATATATAAATGAATACCATCTGGATCCAGTGATTTGCTTATTTCAGTTTATCTATAAGGCCTAGAATTAATGTCAATGGTATTTGCTTCAGTTCCTTATACTTCTTTCCTGAAAAATCATTTTAGGCACTTGTCACGTTCTGCATTAAAGATAGATACAACAGATTGATTTGCTTACTCTACAGTCTCCTTGTCCACGTTTAATATACTTTTTCTGTAATACTTTCTTGCTACTGGTCACAATGTTGATGGCTGCCAATACTGTCATACTCCTTTGCTCCTGATGTCCTTGAATGACACAGCAAATAAACTATCTGAGAAAATGGTTGCACTTAAATACATCATGCAAACTAGTTTTCCTGTTTGCTTGAAGTATACCATATGGACTAGTTTTAGGTCTTATCTTCACTTCTTTCCTTCTGTATACTATTTCAATCATTTTCCTACTGTGTACATAAGAATAAAAATAGGAGAAGATGATGAGCAATAAGGGTTTCTCTTCCCTCCCTTCTTTGTGTGTTGATTGATAGGAAAAGCAAAATATCAATTGAAATCAAATAGGTTTTTTTATATTTTAAGAATAGAAATCTATTATTTCTGTTCATTACTTTGCATGTTTTGGTCTGTCTAGAAAATAGAGTTGAGCTTTTTGCAAAAACACACTTAAATTTTGTTTGCTCAATTGCATTTATATGATGAAAGTGGCCTCTTCTCGATTATTTTTTCACCATGCTTCTATGCTGGAGCTTCCCACAGTCATGGGGCAATTTTGTTGGGACAGGAGACTATAGATCAGGGCTTTCCAAAGTTTTCCCGCGGCAACACACCAACCACCGTTGGTGTGTCACCGCGGGAAAACCCGGAAGTGCCGCCATTGCGGCAGCGCGCAAAAACCTGGAAGCGCTGCTGCCGCTTTCGGGTTTTTACGTGCCACCGTTGGTGTGTCGCCGTGGGAAAACCCGGAAGCGCTGATGATGATCAGCACTTCCGGGTTGTGTGGCGACACACCAGACTGTGTGTGGCGACAGACTTTTGTGTCGCAACACACAGTTTGGAAAGCTCTGCTATAGATAGTCAAACAGGCTTTATGCACACTCTGACACCCCCTTTCCACTTGATGATGCCTTCTCTCTCTCTCTCTCTCTCTCTCTCTCTGAAGAAACAGGTGGCAGGACAGGGTTTAGTTTAGTTTAGTTGTGCTTACTAAATTCTGAACTACCTCTCGCATAGGCTAAGAGCTACTGAGATTTGCCCAAGAACTACATGAAACTCTAAGACTGCAGATTATCCACCCCTTCCCTTATAGAAAATCACACTTCTTTAGTCTGACATTTCTTCTGGACAGGAATGAGTGATGTTCAGTTGAAAAATGGCTTCAGCAGATTCAGCTTTCAATTCCTTTTCCCCTTTTACACTCACTAGACCAGTGAGTAACTTAGTTTTTTCTTCCAAGCCCAGTTTGCACCCATCATACTATCTCACCTGGATGGGAGCAACCTTGTGCAAACTCTTCTCCTCTAAAGCCTGACCTGCTGCAAAAACAGTCCTTTCTGCAGCACCTTAGTACAGTGATTTCCAAACTCCCACCGTTGGCAACACACCAACGGTGGCGGCGGCGTGGGGGGGGGGGTGTGGCGGCGGCGGCAGCGGTGGCGGTCTCGTGTTTTGCGCTAAAACCCGGAAGCGCTGATGACATGCCGCTGCCATTGCCGCTGCCACCGCGGGGCACACCACCACTGTCGCCGTGTGCGCCGCCACAGGGGCGGCAGCGACGCGCCATCAGCACTTCCGGGTTTTGTCGCAACACACTAATGTTAAAAATCTCCTTATTGCAGCAGGTTTTGAGGAGGTATTCTGATGATTCTTTATCTATCTATGTACTCTAACTCTATCTCTACCTATCTACCTATCTACCTATCTACCTACCTACCTACCTACATCTATCTATCTATCTATCTATCTATCTATCTATCTATCTATCTATCTATCTATCATCTATCTATCTATCATCTATCATCTATCATCTATCTATCTATTTTTATTTATTTTATTTTTATCCCGCCTTTATTATTTTTATAAATAACTCAAGGCAGCGAACATACCTAATACTCCTTCCTCCTCCTATTTTGCCCACAACAGCAACCCTGTGAGGTGAGTTGGGCTGAGAGAGGGGGATTGGTCCAAGGTCACCCAGCTGGCTTCATGCCTAAGGCGGGACTAGAACTCTCAGTCTCCTGGTTTCTAGCCTATCATCCATCCATCCATCCATTCATCCATCCATCCATCCATCCATCCATCCCCCCCCCTCTCTTTAATGGGGAACCCAGTGTTAGTCTCTGTGCAACATTTCAGGATACATGAGCATCTGCCAGGGCTGTTTGCAGTGCAGTGGGACAAACTATGACAAGTCCTGCCTTGCAAGTCACTGCACAAGCCGCTCCTTTATCTGCTTGTGTTATGACACTACTGCGGAGTGGGGCTTGCATAATAACATCACTGTACATTCTCGGGTGTCACAAAAGCACATCTTGTTTCTAAGAATGAGGATTTTTTTTACAACTGTGAATATAAAAAGTAAAGGCTCTCTTGTCGAGTTTGATTCCTGATGACTTCATAGACACATTGATGTTGTTTCTTGAGATTTATTTATTTTTAACTTTTCAATCTAGTTTTCAACTCTAGAATTTCCTGATGATCTCTCATCCAAGCACTAACTAAGTCTAATGCTGGTTGGCTTTTTCAAGATCAGCCAAGTTCAGCTAAGGGCTCTGTGTAATAGAATTAACATAGTTACAGTATTAAATCTAAATCTAAAAAAGGGCGTGGTGGCTCAGCGGGTAAGATGCCAGGCTTGTCGATCGCAAGTTTGGAGGTTCGAATCCCTAGCCCTGCGTGCGGAGTGAGCTCCCGCACTAGCTGCAGCTCTTGCCAACCTAGCAATTCGAAAGCATGCCAATGCAAGTAGATAAATAGGTACCACTTCGGTGGGTAGGTAACAGTGTTCCGCGCGTGTCATGCGGCCACATGACCGTGGAAGTGTCTTGGGACAACGCTGGCTCTTCGGCTAACAAACGGAGATGAGCACCGGCCCCTAGAGTCGGACACGACTGCACAAATGTGCGGGGGGAACCTTTACCTTTACCTTTTACAGTATTAAAGTTTTTTTAACTGGATGGTGTATTTTGTTACTGATGTCAATATACAGTGGTAATACTGTTTTATACTTAAATCAGCAAAAAGTTTAGTACTTTCAGCTTCTTTATGCATAATCTCTTGATACTAGATTTTATTATCTAATCCTTGCTTCTTTTTCAATATTACATGCCACATTTATAAAATGCCTTCTAATAATAATCTTTATGGCATTGCCATCATTTTGTAAAATTTTCCTGTGAAATTTTGTTTTTAACCCAGATATTGCATAATATCAGAGAGCTTAATCCCAAGAGGTTTTTTTTTTTTTTTAACCAACTGGCTTCTTTTTAATATTCCCTAAAGTCCTTTCTGCTTTTTCTTTAATAATATTTGACAGCTAGTAAATACATTGTTCCATTGCTGATAACTTTGCAATGCCTATGTGTGAAATTTGCAATTAAGGGGGCAATAAAGGCTTGACCAAAAGTACTGAAAAAGTTAAAGGGCTGTCAATAAATGTAAGAAAGTGATGGAAGGAGATGGGGGGAGTCTCCATTGATGTTAAGTGAATGAAAAATAAATGGTCTTGAATTTCATGTTGAGCTAATAATAAAAGTCAACTGAAATTAGTTCTTAAGCTAAAGAAAATGAACCCTTACTGTTAAGGGTTACAACATTGCTCCTATCCAAGATATGCTCCAGGAATAGCTGTCAATGGAAGATTATTACCCGCCCAGAGTCCTTTGCAAGGGAGATGGGCGGGGAATAAATTGAAATAATAAATAATAATAATAATAAATAATAAATATTCTGAGTCTAAAGGAGATACTGCTTTAATAAAACAAGAAATTCCAGGGCTCTTTAGTATGCTCATTTTGTCCAAAGGAAAGAAAACAAGACTGCAAAAGAGGCTGGAAATGCTAGCTATTCAAGACAACATCATTTGTTTTGACCGTTCTTGAAAAATAAATGTTAGAGAGCATTTTTGGATCTGGTCAGAGACAAGGCAGGATCTTTGGTGAATCTGTCTGTCTTGGGTTAGGCAGGCTAGAAATTCTGGGCAGGGCTGCAACTAAGGGGGGAAGGCAAGCAGGGCATGTGCCCCGGTCGTTGCGCTGGGGGGTGCGCCAAAATGACGCCTGGGGTGTGCCAAAATGACAAAATAACCCATGGGGTGGGGGTGTAGAATCCATGTTTGCCCCGGGTGACACAGACCCTAGTTCCATCCCTGATTCTGGGAGTTGCTGTCAAAACATATCTATAGGGCAGAGCTTTCCAAACTGTGTGTTGCGACACTTTAATGTGTTGCGACAAAACCCGGAAGTGGATGTGCACGGCGGTGGCGCAGGGGCACACGCGGTAGCGGCGGCGTGCCATCAGCGTTTCCGGGTTTTAGCGGAAAACATGACGATGACGCCGTGCACGACGATGACGCCACGCGCACCCCCGCGCCGCTGCTGCCACCATTGGTGTGTCGCCAACGGCGGCAGTTTGGAAAGCACTGCTGTAGGGTATATTTGCATATATTGACCTTACTACTTAAGATGAAGAGCCACTGCTTACATTAAATTTGTTAGAGCCATTCCATGGCCCAAATTGGAATTTGATTAAACTTGTGTTTGCTTCCAAAATGTATTTTAAACTATTTAGAACTCATTTCGCCCCACACATCGTACTCTTGGATCCTTCTGCTATGGCCTTCCATTCCCCACGTATTATGGGAAGGAAGGGAACTGAAATGAGGAACTTGTTCCATGTTGTTGGAAAATTACTGTGAGTAATTTCCAGTTAAGTTTTCCCTCAGCAGACTCCCAGTCAAACCATATATCCAGACCAGAGGAAGCGCACACACTCAGCTCAGCTAGCAAAAATATAGCTTGATGTTTATTTGTTAAACATCAGCAAATAATTTTAAAATATGTTAACTGACAAAAATGGGGAAAAAGCATGCAAAAGCAGGGAGAGAGAGAGAGACATGAACATCAGGCAAGAATTTACATTATCTATGTATCTCGAGTTTTATAAAAAAAAAAGCACAGAACTTTCCAGAGCTTCTGGAAACAATATTGTGGGTAATTAGTATGGACAATTCCAAAGAGAATGGAATTGGTTTGGTTGTTTTAGCTTTAACCCTTTTATATATGTACAGGGGCGCGGTGGCTCAGCGGGTTAAACCGCTGAGCCGTTAGTCTGCCGACCATAAGGTCGGCAGTTCGAATCCGCGTGGCAGGGTGAGCTCCCGTCACTAGCCCCAGCTTCTGCTCACCCAGCAGATCGAAAGCCATTGGCAAGTAGATGAATGGGGACCACTCACGTGGGCCAATTTGCTGGTGTCCTTTTCGGAGGGTCGCCCTCGGACCAAGAAGAGCTGGTTTCCGTAGATGGCGACGGAGGACGGTAGAGGACGGCGGATCCTGAAATAACAACTTCCTGGACGTCAGCAGCCGGCTCAGAAGCAAAGGTTCCTGGGACATGCAGTCCGACCTGCGGATGAAGAGCCGGTTCCCTTACCCCCTCCCTAACATGCGGGTAAATATGATATGATTGTATAAATTGAATTTACATGATTGTAAGCCGCCTAGAGCCCTCCATTAGGGAAGGGATAGGCAGGATATAAATAAGATAAAATAAATAAAATAAATAAATATGTAACAATAGCAGAATAGAGATGGCAAGTGGGACATCAGGTAATCTCTCCTCTCTTCTGCCCCATGAGAAAACAATTTGGTGGATGGAGATGATGCATCCAACACATGTGAGTAAATTCCATGCAATTTAAGATCCAGCACAAGCAGTGTCTTAAATTAGCACAAATAGTCTATTAGTCTTGAACAAACTTTCCTGGTAAACCTGGGCTAGAATGTACGTGACTTTAAACCATGGCTCCATTTCAGATCCAAACCACATTGTTGGTTTTTAAAATGTGCAATATTTAACCGTCTAGAGCAGAGCTTTCCAAACTGTGTGTCGGGACACGTTAGTGTGTCGGCTGCAGTGTCTGGGTGTGTCGCGGCTGCTGCTGCCTCCGAGCCCTGCCAGGATTCCGCGCAGGTCCTAGTGCCTGCCTTGTGCCTTGCTGCCTCCAAACCTGCTGTGATTCTGCACAGGTCCTAGTGCCTGCCTTGTGCCCTGCTGTAAAAGTGTGTTGAGAAATGATGCATGTCTAAAAAGTATGTCACCAACATGAAAAGTTTGGAAAGCTCTGGTCTAGAGCAACCATTTCTGGATATGTTTTCAGTTCACAACCAGCATCTATAATTGAGCATTGCTATTCTTTTCCTCCTCTTCCATGCAGTACAATAGTTTGAAAGCACCTGCAAATGCTTCACAATCCATGCTGAGCATTTTTCTAATACCTGCTTTATGAGCATAGGCAGATGTGAACAAATTAAATAGACCTGAACTCACTGGTTCCGTTTGTGGTAATAACTGGCAATTTGCATAATTACACTGTCAATCAAAAGTAAATAGCAGAAGGGATTTCCCCCCTAATCCCACAGAATACGTGCCAAGAAATGGCTAACTTTAATACCTTTCATTTTAGTTTTCTAGGATGGTATTCTTCTGAAATACATATTAAAGTTTGTTTCTTTTAAAGTTTTGTATGCTGGTGGAACATTCTAGACTCTGTATATGAAACAATTGAACTGAAGACAGTACAGGCTAAGAATATCAGGCGTGTTTGTGGAATTAAGTGAGGGGAGATAGAACTTTGTATTGTTGCCACAATTTCCAAGACATCAGAATCCTTGTCTTGACTCACTATTACAACCAGTTCCAGTAGGCTGTTTAAGTAAATTGAGCCACACTAATAAATATGGGAGAGGAAATAATATTTGTACGATCAATATATTCTCCATTATTACTCCACTACTGGATGTTGTTCTAGGCCAGGGCTTTCCAAAGTTTTCCCGCGGCAACATACCAACCGCTGTTGGTGTGTCGCCGCGGGAAAACCCGGAAGCGCTGATGATGATCAGCGCTTCCGGGTTGTGTGGCGACACACCAGACCGTGTGTGGCGACACACTTTTGTGTCGCGACACACAGTTTGGAAAGCTCTGTTCTAGGCCCACTCACACTTTTACAAAGACAACACATTTCCCTAGCATTGAGGGTCAGAAGGAAGAATGTTGGGGCTGGGAGATGAGGAATGAATACAATCTATGCTGAACCCCACAAATGTTCCTTTTTGGACTCCTTTTTAAAGTAAGGCAAATTGGTAGGGAAATAGGAACTTACTTTAGCAGGTGTAGGATATCTGTGGCTTCAGGATTATACATTACTCCTTTTGAAGCCCCCATTGCTCACAATTTGTGTGCAGTTTCCTGCCATTTTATACAGGAGACCCCCCCCCCCAAAAAAAACTACAGGGTTAAGTCCTAAACATGCTAAGCAGACACCAAAGGCCCTTTTCTCCAACTTTGTGAGGGAAAAACTGCTCCTACTTATGCTTGATATATAACTACATACTTCATGTTATTGTTTTCCTATTGTGATATTTCTTTCCCATTAAAAAAAATATAAAACATGTCCCACCCCATCCACCAAAACATTGCCCACCCTGTATATAACAAAGAAGGCCTTCCTGTATTTTTTAAGGTTTTAAAAATGATCTTGAAGAGTTAAACACTCATTTCTTACAGGGTTATGTGTCAAATATCCTGAAGATATAGTAGAAGCAAACCAACGCAGCTCATTTTGTTAGGCTGCTAAGAGAAAGAACAAAATACAGAAAAACTGTGCATGTATTTCTTAATCATTTTTCCTCCTTGCTTTGCTGGAGGAAAGGAACTAGACAGGAGTCACCAAATGAAGATTTCCATCTATTTTGTTTCATAATTTGGTGCAGTAGGGCCAAGCTTGTGTTACAGGAATTTTGATTGCGTGCAAGAAATATGCTGGCATTTTATAGCATCGGAGCAAAATTAGTTCCTTGAAAATCAGAAAGCAGCAGCACATTTGATCAACACATTTGTATTACTGTAGTGCAGGGCTTTCCAAAGTGCCGCTGCTGGTGACACACTAGTGGTGGTGGCGGCAGCGCCGCAGCGGCGCGTGCGCGCACACGGCGGCAGTGCGGGGGGGCGTGCGGCGGTGCGTGTGTGCACGGCGGCGGCGGAAACGGCAGCAGCCTCCACTAAAACGCGGAAGCACTGATCCCGCGCCGCTGCCACTGCCGCCGTGCACGCGCGCGCCGCCGCTTCCGGGTGGTGTGGCGACACACTTTTGTGTCGCGACACACAGTTTGGAAAGCTCTGCTGTAGTGACTTTGCTTTTCCATATCTCTAGCCAAGTTTCTGGGCACCAAGAATCTGAAAGTTAGAGCCAAACCCTCTTCCCCTGCCTTTGGATATAAGCATAAGACTTTTTGTGATGAATTTTTAAAGCAGCTGCCATTAAAATATTCCAAAAATGAATATTCCAAATATTCCAAAAATGAAATCCTAACACATAGTATTTATCGGATCTCATCAATACCAACCATTAGCTATCTCACGTGAAACAGTTTTCTGCTAAATCAGACCATCAGTTTTAGAATAATTGGAACTAAAAGGGACACTTAGGACTTCGTATCCAACACTGTACTCGGTGTAGGAATATCACAGATGGCTGTCCAGCCTGTCTTCCAACATATTCCATAGAAGGGGGCTCCTTGCTTCCCTTGATCATTTCACTGCATTCTGAACTGCTCTTGCTGTTAGAACAAAGTTTGGTTTGGCCCGATTTGTCATGATGTTATTTTTCAACCCATGCCTTCAACTTAGCAAGAACATTCAGCATTCCCTCTAGTGTTGTGCATTCTGCAAATTTGATAAGCATTTCCTCCAACACTTCAGTGAAGTCAGGAATTAAAATGTTGAAGATACTGGGCCCAGGACTGATTCCTAATGCACTCCCCTTGGTATATCCTTCCACTCTGATGAATAATCACCAAAGAACCACCTTGGAGTATGCTTAAAATCATCTTTAGTAGTATCTCTGCAGAGTGACACTTGTTTTCTAGGATTCAAAAAGGAATATTTCCAAGCCATGCCAGGTGAAGACAAAGATGAAAGTTGGCATATTTTACAGCGGAAAAAAAGTGCTTTGCCGTTGAGTTATGATCTTCCCCAAAATTTCCTCTTTTTGAATCAAAGAGCTTGCTTTTTATGTGCATCATGTAGCTCTGACTGTACTCTCTTGGCATTTGATGGAAAAATGTGATGAAAAAAAGGGAGAAGACACCATCACAATGCTTACTCTTAACTCCATGATTCTTGTCTTAGTAAGGAGTCTAAATGTGGTTACTGTTGCCAGATATGAAGACTGCAGTATTGTGAGGATGTTGGGAAGATAGCTAAAGTCCTTTCTCCAGAAAGGAGGGAAGGAAATTGGGCAAACATCATGGTTTTCTCCTAATCTATTATTTTTTCTTAAGTCCAATGATTACGTAAGATGCTTGATAGTTACTGCCACTACCAGGGGATACTTTTACACCTAGCCTTGATGTGTGAGAGAGATAGAAATCCCTCGGTCTCTGTATATTATTGGCAAGTAAAAGAAACAGAAGATGAAAAAATGAAATATTCTATAGCTACCTACTGTACATGAAGCATTATGACTATGAAAATCAGGACCTACCCTCCATTTTAGGCAATAGATCAATCTCAGAAAGTATCAATAGAATTAAATTTTATTAAAAAGAAAAAAGAGAATGTGGAAATTCCTTTTTTTGTTTGTTTATCGTTTTGCTTACAGTAGTCATATGAAAAACATTACATGGCAAAGGAGATGAAAATATGGAGTGGTAGAGTGATAGGTTATCTGAGCCATCTTCCTGAGTAATGCAAGAAATCCATTTTTTCAGGTTCTGCTAGAAGATCTTTAGCAGAGAACGGTACTTGGATTCATTGCTGAACTGCTATGACTATCAAAGCATTCACAGTGAAATTATTTTCAGATTATTTTAATGTTATTATACTAAAGAAAAGTTATATTGTCTTACTATGATTATGTATAATTCAAATGTTGCTGGATGTTACTGGTTCATGCTATTTGATATGTTTTGATTCTGATGTGTTCAAAGCTGTCTTTTCAGAGCATGCCTCTTCCCCAAATCTTTCAAAGAAATTAACAAGCATCTACATATGACTCCACTATCTTCTAGGACAGAGCTTTCCAAACTGTGTGTCTCGACACAAAAGTGTGTTGCCACACACAGCGTGGTGTGTCGCCACACCACCCGGAAGTGGCGGCCGCCATGCACGCGCGCACCGCCGCACGCCCCCCGCGCCGCCGCACGCCCCCCGCGCCGCCGCACGCCCCTCCTGTGCCGCCACCGTGCGTGCGCGTGCCGCCGCACGCCCCCCTGCGCTGCCGCCGTGCGTGCGCGCCACCGCACGCCCCCCCGCGCCGTCGCCGTGCGCGTGCGTGTCGCCGCCGCTGGGTGTGTCGCCAGTGGCAGCACTTTGGAAAGCCCTGTTCTAGGAAGTATTCTTTGTTCTCTTTTTTTTTTGTCTTTTCTTTCTTCAGGTACCAAATTAGAGTTATCATGCCTTCTAACAGTCTCCTTTTTTCTAGACCAAACATACACTGGATCTTCAAAAATGGGATTTGTTTATATCAGGAAAATGGTACATAAATGTTTGAACTCAATCAATTAATCAGGCAATCTGAGTTACAGAGATAAGCCTAGGTAAGGGACGCGGTGGCTCAGCGGGTTAAACCGCTGAAGCTGTAGGGCTGCTGATCGGAAGGTCGGCAGTTCGAATCCCCGCACAACGAGGTGAGCTCTCGTTGCTAGTCCCAGCTCCTGTCAACCCAGCAGTTCGAAAGCTTGCAAGTAGATAAATTGGGTACCACCTTAAGTGGGAAAATTTGCTGGCGTCCTGTCGGGAAGCCGGTTCCACCAGATGGAAGATCTCTAGAATGTCGGCGGTTCGATGGACCCCGGAAGTAACATCATCTACAGGACGTCAGCAGCCGGCTCCAACGCAAGGTACCTTGGGACATATAGTCCGGAAGCCAGGAAGAGTCGGTTCCCTTACCCCCTCCCCTTGTGCGCAGTTTGAAGATTGCTGTATAATGAAATGTATAACTATATGTATGTAAGCCGCCTAGAGTCCTCTGTTAGGGAGGGGATAGGCGGGGTATAAATACAATAAATAAATAAATAAATAAATAAATACTTTACTCAAATTCTTTCAGATGTGTGTAGATTGCAACTTTCTCCATGTTTTGTCCTGCAAAGACTTATCTGTTTCTTTTAGGCTCCTGTATTGAACACAGATTGACTTGGATATGATTGTCTAAAAAAAAAATCCTTAAACATTTTATTTACTTTTTAAAATCTGCCTGTATTATGTATTGATGCTAGTGAAGACTCAAGGTTTAATCTATCTTTATTAGGCCCTAATGTTGTCCTAATGCTAGTGTAGAGTCAAGGTTTTGTAATTAGAATGCAAACCTTGTTATGAAGGTTAATTACAACAATCAAGTATACCACCCTATATATGAAAAACAACATGTAACATAGAAAAAGAACACACCCATCACCCTGCAGCAATTCATTTGAGGACCTAATCAAATTAAAATTGAAACTAATCATACAGTAAAAATATTACAAAGTGCTGGTAATAATACTTATTGATTGATTGATTATGTGACATCAAATCAATTTTGGACTCCTAGCAATCACATAGACAGATTTTCTCCATGAAACAATACCTATACCTATGCAATAAACATACTGTATGAAGAACTTACACTTGGATCATGATCCTGATTTTAAAAAATACAAAATACAAAATACAGGTTCAGAAAATAATTAGTGTAAAACCAGAGCAGGCAATAGGTAGATTCAGATCTACTGACTTTAATTAATAGTTATTTAAAATATTAAAATTAATTAGTATTCATATTTTGGCTGTTCAAACTGGAGGCACTTCTATGTAAGCAAGCTTCCATTCTCTAGTATTATATTCTTAAGACTGTGTGGGTGCTTCAACTTACTTTATTATACAAAACCCTTCAGAACATCATTATTAAACCAAAAGACCCAGTAGCCCAAGGGAAAAAAAAAACAGGAGTTATCGTAAGGACTGTAACAGCCACTATGTAGGACAGACTGGCAGAAGACTAGCAGAACACATCCACGAACACCAACTAGCAGTCAGAAGACATGATGAAAACTCCTTAATCTCACAACACATGGACAGACTTAACCATACTTTCAACTGGGAAACTCTGAGCATCTTAAACCAAGCCAAATCCAAAAATGCTAGAGAATTCCTGGAAGCTTGGCACTCAGACAAAGCAGCCATCAACAGACACATAGAGGTAAACAACATTTACATACCATTCATAAGAGACAATAGAAAAGCCAGAAGACCAGAACACCTCTTTGCCAGCAATCAACAACCAGATAGGCAAAGATTAACACCAAGATTAGCACCAGAGGAGCAATCAAACAACACAATAGACCCTAATCAAGGAACTATTAACTCGGCTATTGGAACGCTATTACCTACCCACCGAAGTGGTACCTATTAATCTACTTGCATCTGCATGCTTTCGAATTGCTAGGTTGGCAAGAGCTGGAGCTAGTCCGTATGCAGGGCTAGGGATTCGACCCTCCAAACTTGCGATTTTCTGATCGACAAGCCTGGCGTCTTATCTGCTGAGCCACCACAACCCATTATCATAAGATATTTCATGTCTATTTTGTAATCAAAGTCCATGTGTCCCTGTTGAACGTTAAGCTAAATGTTAACACAGTTTCTGTCATTAAAAAAGACTATGGATAATAAACAGTTCATTAAATCATAGGGTAAATTACACATTAAATTAATAACTATACTGTTATATGTCTTCTTTTGTTGATTCTAAGGAATACTTTGGGTGAGTAACGGTAAGTACCATATCACTAGTATGTAATTTTTATTTATACTCTTGATTTATCAGTTTGGTTCCTGAAATTTTACTCTGTTACTGTACCTCCTCAGGGGTTCTAATGCCAGTAAAAAAAGAAAAGAGGTGTGTCAACCTTGTCTTGTCCCTTTCATAATCATGTTTGTAACTGAAATCCATTTGCAATTATCTTGACTTCTTGTTCATTGTAAATATTCTGTATCCATGAGAGAAAATTTGAACTGTAACTCATGTTTTTCAGAGGTTTGAGTATAAAAGGCCATTCCAAATTATCAAAAGCTTTCTTTGCATGAAGAAAAATTCGTAGCCACTTTCTTGTTTTTCTGATTGATATTATCAGTGGTATTCAAAATATATCTGATATTATCTCCCCTTTATTCAGTTTTAACTTCTGTATTGCTTCTTTTGTTTCCTCTTCTCTAACTGGCTTGTTGCGTGATTCCTTTTGCTGATTTGTACATTTTGTAATCTGTGTTGTATCCAAAACTCTGTAATCTTCTCCAAGCTTGGTGTCTGCTGTCCATAGATGAGAATAGTATGTAACAAATTTCAAACTAAAGTGATAGTTCTTTTCTTTTGTTCTTTTCTCAGTTGATAGGACAATTTATTTTGTTACCCTGCTTGAAATACTTCTGCTTAACATTCATCTTCTTTTAAGTCTCATTTCCTTCCAAAAGATCTAGTTGATTACAAAACATTGTTAATTTTTTGTTCTATATCCAACATTGGATTCTCCTTGTATCTTGATTGTAATTTCTTCAAATCATTCAGCAGTATAGTTTTCTTTTGTGTGGCTTTCTTTCTATCCAGCGCAAAGAAAATAAATAATCCTCTTATAAATACTTTATTAGATTCCCATACTGTGAATAAAGAAGCATCAGAAGTTGAATTACTTTGGAAGAAGTTCTTTAACTCAGAATGGCATTTCAATTTAATATATTCTTGTAGTATAATATGCCATTAAGTCTCCATCTTTTTGAGCCAGTGATTTGTCTGTGCAATTTTACAATTATTGGATTATGGTCTGCATAGGTAAATGCTGTGAAATCCACTTCTTTGAGTTTAGATAATAGTGAATTAGACATTCAGCACATATCTATTCTTGACTAAGTTCTATGAGAAGGGGAAAAAAGTATATTTATTTCTGTAGAAGGTATTTATATCTCCATATATCTGAGAGAGTAATGACATCTAATTACAACATTTTTGGCTCTTTGCCAGAACTTCTTTTCTCTAAGCTAAATTTATCAAGACTTGGGGAAAAAACCCCATTCCTGTCTTCAAGTATCAAAATACCTTATGCAGTTTGAAGGTGATTGGGGAAAAATTAATAGATTGAAGCAATTGCAATTTTTGCTTGTTCACTTTGAAACTTTAGTAGTAAAAATCTCCATACTTCATCCTGAATCTGTTTTTCCAAGTTCCATAATAAGTTCCTAATACATGTAACAACTCAATTTTTACTTTCTACCAGAAGCCACATATTTTTGATCTAAACTTTTACAATGTAGCAAATTAACATTTTTTTAAAATATAGGTCTGTTGAACACCTATGTCTGTGTTTTCTTTTTTAATTTCTAAAATATGTATATTTTCAGTCCATTAATATTTGTTGAAAATATTTTAATTTGATCCATGATGTCACTTTATCTTTTTTTTTTTGCCTTTTTCATATTTAATAAAAGTCTTAAAAAAGAAATTATTCCCCACAACTGGGCTACTTTTTAATTTCACATGGTCTACTAGGTGATCTCTATCTGTAAGACAGGATTAACAGGAGCCTCGACTCAAGACTAGTTTACAAAGGTCCACAATGCACCCCATCTATCAACTCAAGCATAGGGTCCATGGTGCTATACATGGCACAGGACTGCTTCCTCGAGGAACTGCCTGCCTCCCGGGCTGGCGCGCTCCAGGTTCCATCGATTAGCAGTGCCATCCACCGGGACCCCGGAAGCGTGCCTTCTCTGTCGCAGCCCTGCCCTCTAGAATGCGGTTTCCCCCAAACTCCCAATGGCCCCCACCCTCCTGCTATTTTGAAGGGCCTTAAAGACCTGGCTCCCCGTCTGGGCCTTTGGCGAGGATGACTGACGCCCCTTTCTTCTTTTGTGTGTGTTTTCTTTGCCCTTGTTCTGTCTTGTGCTGTTTTTTTTGTGGGTTTTGTATTGATTTTTGTTCTTAAATGTTTTTAACAATTGTAAACCGCCCAGAGTTGCTGGGAGTCGGGTGGCATATAAATGTAGTAAATTATTATTATTATGGCATTGACAGAGAATATAAACTCTATACCCCAAGAAGAAGTTCTTTAACAGGAAGAATTATTTGTCCTTTGACCCTGGATCTAGTCACAGAACTGCAGCGCAGAGACTTCCTTTTAACGCTGCATTTCTGATCACCTTCCTAAGTGCTAAGACACAGGTTATACTCCATGGACATGTCCTGGTGGCCCTAAGAAAGGCCACTTTCCTGGTAAGTAACAGGAAACCGGGACAAAAAAAGCAGAGTTATGTGCTAACATTTCAATTATTTGATACAGAAGACTTGCTGTACAATAGCTCATTTTTCCTTGTATTTCTAGAGTTCTTTAAATTATTAAAAAAAAGATTGAATAGGAAAATTAAACTGTTATTTTCCAAAGCAATTTGTTGCTGCTGCTTTATCTACTCCATCACAGACCCAGAATGTCTTACGGATCCAACCCCAAAACACTGTTCGAAACAACTTCAATTGGAAACATGAACATTGGTTCCTCGCAGTGCCATAAATCCATGAGCGCTGCCTACGAAGTCTCCCATGGCCTTTGTGTACTCAGCTGTCCATGTCAGTGAACTTTCTCTTTTTGTGATTCTGGACCAAGCTAGACACTGTGATCCGGGAGGCCTGGCCCATTTCCCAGCACCGGAAGTCACGGAGCCCCTTCTGGCCGGTCTGAAATAAGGCTCGCTCCAACTCATCCAGCCGGGCCACCAACGCAGACGTGTCCTCGTTGAAAGTATTCTGGGAAGAGTCCATGATGTGGCGGAAGCGGCCAATAAATGTCTGTAGTATGGACTGAGCTAATTCAGTATTTTCAGGGCTGTCAAAATTGAGTAACTGGGACCCAAATCCATAGTAGTATGGCCCCAATTTATGCAGGTCAACCACAGTGGCATCGGCATTAAACACTGTCCGCCAGCTCTCCTTGTAAATCTTTGGTAGCTCCACAGAAAGAATCCTCCGCCTGTCATACAAGCCTTTGGCCAACCAGAGAGGGATTTCCAATTTTGAACCTCGAAAGAGCTTTCCGCCTGAGCAAGAGGCTTTCAGGAGCCTCGCACACAGCAGTCTCAATCCTCCCCGTGGCTTCCAAGCACGGAGACGGAATGCCAGGACTGCTTCTTTGGGCGGAGGGGTTCTGAGGGCATCTGGCGAGGCTGCGGCCGGTCCTTTAACGGGCTGTGTCTGTCGGCGAGTCCGCTCCTACGCCGCGCGGTACAGCTGCCAGCTGGGCTGCCTAACCCTTCTGGACACGGACGCGTCCTGCTCTGGCGCCGCCGCCGCCCACAATGCCACAGGCCGCACCAGGCCAGCTGGGCCCAGTCCCGAGCAGCCAGGCCCAGCCTCGCCCATCCAAGGGAAGCGCGACCACGGCCAAGCAGGGCAGGACCACCCCGGGACCGGCGCGCCGTGCCATGATGTCACTTTATCAATTAAATTTATGGAGAAAGACCTATTGCCTGATCTAGTTTTTGGTGGCCTTTGTTGATGCCCAAAATTATACAATTTTTATTAAAAAAAATCACGGGACCCAAATTAAAATACATAAACATAAATACATAAAAGATTAATACAAGCAAATAAAATGCTTCAGAATACTGGGCATTATAAATACTAAAAGTTAGCTACTAAAAAATCAAAATACTTAAAACTAAATGACTAAACCATAAAACTAGTTTGTGAATAAACAGAGATATTAAAGTGTGTGTGTGTGCTTGTGCATTAGTATCTCCATGATTTGTATATGTGTCTGTGTGTGATAGATGATAGATGATAGATAGATAGATAGATAGATAGATAGATAGATAGATAGATAGATAGATAGATGATAGACAGATGGACAGATGGACAGATGGACAGATGGATAGATGGATAGATGGATAGATGGATAGAGATAATAGATAGATGATAGATAGATAGGTAGATAGATGATATTGATATAGATAATAGATAGATAGATAATTGATAGATAGATCAGTGACAAGGGAGACATAGGAAACATAGAAACATAAAACAGTATAGAAGGCATTTTTGGTATATTTGTAAGGTTCTAAAATTAGGAAAGTATTTTCTTGTATAAAGCAATGGCAGTTAAAAAAACTGTTTGGACTCTTCTGGAAATATTAGGGTTCCAATCTGTCAGTAAAAAGCATATAAGATCATTCCCAGAACAGTGGAACTTCTACTAGCAAGCAGTGTTAAGAGGGGATGACGCAAGTTGCTGTAGGAAGGAAGTTGAAAGAACACCTGGGCAGAGTCTCAGGTTCCTCCAGGTCACAGGTGCAGCTTCACCCTGTGAAAGGGACATTGTTATACCTTCCCTCCAGCATCCCAGAGGGCAAGACATTAAAGCAGGCTAAGGAAGAAAACTCTATAGAGCATTGGGCAGGTAATATTGGATAGGTAATTTGCTGATATGAAAGGTTTACTGTTCCTATCCTGTCAGTATTGATTACCTACTGTAATTCACCCTGCTCTGCCTGGAGAACCATGTCATACACCCATTCCCAGGTGCCACTGAAATAGTTCATTCTGAATTCTGACTTTCCAGAAAGAGAAAAAGTTACCAAGAAGGATAATGGAAGCCAAGAAAGTTTTGGAAAAGTGAAGCTTGAGCCAGAAATAGAGTCAACGTATGCAGGCCCTAGATTCCAAGGAGATCTTCCCAGTTTCTGAACGAAGTGCTGCATTCAAAATGCAGCAAGGTACTCCAAAAAAAGGGGCGTGGTGGCTCAGTGGGTAAGATGCCAGGCTTGTCGATCGGAAGATCGCAAGTTCGGAGGTTTGAATCCCCAGCCCCGCGTGACGGAGTGAGCTCCCGCACTAGCTCTAGCTCTTGCCAACCTAGCAATTCGAAAGCATGCAAATGCAAGTAGGTTAATAGGTACCACTTTGGGGGAAGGTAACAGCGTTCCGTGCGCGTCATGCCAGCCACATGACCGCAAAAGCGTCTTCGGACAACACTGGCTCTTTGGCTAACAAACGGAGATGAGCACCGGCCCCTAGAGTCGGACACGACTGCACAAATGTGCAGGGGGAACCTTTACCTTTTTACAGACAATGAAGTCAATAAAAGAGATAGCAAAGCCCCTTGCTCCTTTATTGCACTTAAATGAAGATTCTAGTTTTACCCATAACATAAAATGTCAATTAAAGCCAACAGGGAAATGGCCAGACCCTAAAGGCACTGTTTCTACACCAATTACAACCTTGACTAGGGTAACTAGATACATGAACAGGCAAAGGAGGACATGGACAATTGGAAAAGAGGACAAAAGGGGGGGGGAAGGAGGACACAATAACTGTCTTGGCATCCATGATAAAAATTACAGTGAAAACTGCTCCCCCAAAAAAAGTTTTTAGACTTACATGTATATGAGTCCCCTTGTGGGGGGAGATGGGCGGTGATATAAATTGAACACTAAATAAATAAATAAATAAATATGAAATTACTTTTTCCAGCATTAGAAAGACTGGTTTTTCAATCACAGGAATGTGCTAGACTAGAGCCATCAGTGTGTAACTGATTAAGGTCTTGTCAATTTCAGGCAGCAGTGCAAGCCGCTGGAGGATACTAATCAACTAATTAAGGTCACAGAGCAGAGCTTGTTAACTTGAGGTTAGGACTTACTAGGGAAGTGTTGCACTGAAGAGAAAAGCTGCTCAGGAAGAGATACTCAAAAAGCAGGATAATATTTGATTTTAAGGCTATGCCTGCCAGATGGAGGACATGAGGGCAAAAAGGAGGCCATGTCCTCCTTTTGCTGGACATCTGGTAACCTTAACCTTGACCCACCGATGGACACTAGGAATTCTGGGTGGGGAAGAAGTTTAAATGAACATCTTGTCTAGCAAACAACGTCATGCTGCCTGCCTTTCCCCAATTGATGTCCTTAAAAGACAAGATGAATCACCTACAGCAGCAACTAATGGCCAAGTGAGCAATCCTGTGAGCATGCTTACATCACTGGAAACTTGGTACAACTGGGAGAGACAGCCAAGGTGCAGGAGGTGACCCACTACTCTGAAAGATCTCTCTCCTTCTTATACCCCCAAGCTTGTTTCATTGATCAGTCTAAATCAAACTGTAGACACTCTGCCAAAGACTGGTGTTTCTTCCTCATGTAACATACTGCCACTGGCCATGAATTCCAACTCCAGATAAACTGACATCAGTTACAGCTTTGAAGCTGACTTCACTGAATATCCCATGGGAAATATTCACCATGTGATCCATTCCAATAACGTAACCTCTACTGCTTAGACACCCATTGGATATATCATGACCTGGGACCTTGTACTCTTCAAACAGTTCATAAAGGGCTCATGTCCTATTATCAATGAGGATCATCTGGGCAGCTACCAATTTCTATCTACTCAAAAAGGAATGAAACAGGGCTGTATTCTCTTCTTTTTGATATCTATGTGAATTCAAGGCCCACCATCTTAATCAAAGCAGAATTCTTCCTCTCTAAATCTAACAATAGATAGCTGGCTATGCTTCTGTATTCTACTAGCAATGCAAATTTTTATTTATCTCAGGTTGGACCTAAAAGATGTCTATAGGCCCCAGGAGATTATTGTAGGGAAAACAGGCTCACAATAAACTATTCCAAAGCCAAAATAATTTCGCCCCCCAAAGGGACTCAGATGCTACAAACATCAATGGCAGATAAGCAATAATAATATAGACCAGGTTTCATCCTTTAAACACCTTGGCCTAGTATTCTACACATCTTGAGTCTGGCATGAACAGATTACAGTACATTTACAGGCCAACAACAATGCTAAAGTCATACTGGGCATTTTTCATGTGAAAGGAGGCAAAAACATAACTTGCTGCTATAAAACTTTTTAAAACTAAATCCATCTCCTAGATATTACTGTAGATGGCTCTCAGGTACAGTATGTGCATATAATATCTTAAAACCCTTACATATTATCCAGTCTGGATTCCTTAGAGCATTAATAATTCATCTCCAGCTATAGCAAGATATTATTTAAGTAATTTTTCCCCATTTCTCTAAATCATCTGTCCCAAAATCTTCTGGTATCCCTTTGAACTCTGAACTCTGAATAATTTCTGCACAATTCTGTTTCTGCTATTTGCAGTCCGGCTTCTATCTACTTTATCCCTGTCATTTGAATTATTTGTTCTGAAGATAATCCCTGATACTTCATAGGCATATGTTTAATATGTTTATCCTATTGTTGCTATAGCAGCATGTTTAACTTTGAAATCAGCTTTAAAGTCAAATTTAACTTCCAAATCTTGGTGTTTTTGTTGAACCAGCATAATTATATTCTTTTCTGAATTTTTGAAATTCAAATCAAGTTACTGTTGTAACTTACTAGTTCACTTGTGAATACTTCTCTCATTTCCAATAAAAAGTGCCTGTGTGGTCTTCCTCATTCTTGTTGAATCTTCTTTATTCTGCCTCCTCTTACTCATCTTTTAGAAAATGACACACAACTTCCTTTTCAGAATCAAATAGTGGACTCTGTACATCCCAAACAGGTTCCCCCAAGACCAAGACAGAATCCCTGGTTCCCCTCCGGATGTCTAAAATAAACTGTTTCTTACCAATCAAAGAGAATATTTGTAGCTCAGGGTTGAACTGTGGAGTCCTTGGTGCTCTCTGAGCCTTGTTGTTTTCTTGCAGACATTTCATTGCCAGGCTAGGCAACATCTTCAGTGCGAAAAAGGAGTGGGACTTGCTCTCTGTTTATATACCATGGCTTGTCCTGCTTGTGTTGGTGGAGGTGTTGTTCTCTCCTTAGGAGTTTCTTGATTGGGCTGTTGTTTGCTGCTTGGTTGATTGACTGAGTTAATAGTTCTTTTGTCAGAGTGCGCACCATGGGGCGGCCTGCTCCTTTTCCCAAGACACCAGTGATCCACGTTCTATGCAGTAAATAGACACTCAAGCAGAGATTAGATAAAATAGCCTATTTACTTTATACAGTATACATACGTAGTCCAAAATACATCCAACAGCAGTAACAAATGATACAGCAACAATGGAATACAGCGATGAGAAGTTTAACAGCAATGAGAAGAAAGAACACCAGATCTTCTCTGCCTATATACATAAACTGACCAATCACATTATAGGTCACTCTCATCATCTGCCACACCCAACTAAACAATAGCACCTGTAGTATGAGTCATTGCTGCCACGTCATCCCTACAACAATGGCTGCTAATTGGGTGACTAGAATAATTCCCCTCTCACCTAGATATCAAGCCTCTCCAGTATAATTTATCTATCTGTAAATTCCTGGGTATATACAAACCCCAACACCCCTCCAATTTACAATAGATATTACATTTCATTTATACAGAATAGAAGACATACACATATTAAATACACACATCCTATGTCTCTCTACACTTAGAGGCTTTGTCATCACATCTGCTACATTACTCTCAGATGGACAATATTGCAAATTAATCAGAGATTCTTTTACAGCATTCCTAACATTGTGATACTTGATATCCACATGTTTGCTCCTCCCTCTGATCCTATCATTCTTTGCCATCTGTATACACACTTCACTGTCTTCATATACACATATAGGTCCGTCAATTGTTACATCAATATCTCTTAACAATTGCCTATACCATATGATCTCTGAACATAGATCAGATAGTACAGCGTACTCTGCCTCTGCAGTAGATACGGCAACAGAACTCTGTTTCCGAGACCTCCACCCTACCAAGGTGTTACCAAACATAATTATCAATCCTGACATTGATTTCATATCATGTACTTCATTACCCCAATCACTATCTACATAGCATTTCAATTCCAATGGTTTACAAGGTTTTATTAATAAACATTTATTAATAGACCCTTTAAGATATCTAAACACATGTTTAATACCTTTCCAATGCCTCTGGGTAGGTCGTACAATGTACCTACTCAGTATATTTATCGCATTCCCGATATCGGGACGCGACCATTGTGCTAAATACAATAAACTTCCAATTATTGACTGATAGTGTTTCTGATTACATGATGTTTGGTCATCGTCTCCAGCCTCTGTCTTAACAAAATCAGTTGTCATCGGGGTAGGAACCTCCTTGCAATGTTCCATATCGTTTTCTCTTAGCAGATGTTCAATTTTCTTCCGCTGCTCTAGAACGTAACCCCCTGTTGGAGAATGTTGTCCTTGTACTACTACTGATAAAATATTATCTGTTAAGCGTAAATGTTTTCGCTGTAGTTCTGAAATGCATTTGCAAAAGAACTGTAATGTTCCACGGAAGGCAAAAGTCAAGCCGAGGATTGCCAAGCAACGAAGTACTGTCCAGCTGTCGGTGATTAATTCTACAGGAAGGAATTTAAAGGAGACGTGGCTTCTGGACAGCGGAGCAAGTGAATGTATTGCCAATAACAGGCAGATGTTTAAAAGGTTTATGCAGGCTGAATGGGACCATGTTAGCCTGGCAAATGGAAGTTTTGCATCTGTTACTGGCAGAAGGTTTGTGTTTGTACCTAGTTTGAATATTGAATTATCTATGCTTCACAACAGGTTCTTCAGAACTTCCACATCAACACTGGGAAATTAAAAGTAGAGCAGTGGTGCTGGAGCATCACTCCATCTCAATGTTTGCTTCCTCACCACATGGAGAAGGCTAAAGGAGAACCTATAAGCCTGAAGTCTGTCCACCATTATACAGAGGACAAAGACAAAAATTATATTGTTTTTTTATAGTGGTGTATAATCTGAGAAGTAAATGAGTACCTGGTAGTAACAATTATCTGATATTTATTAGACTTATAGGTTGCTCCAATCTCTACAACTCTGGGCAGCTTACAGGATGTAACAATACAAAGCAATAAAAACACAGACTGTATAATCCCCCTCCAAAAAAAAAAAGTTTGGAGAAACACAACATTCAGTTAAAGAACCAAAACATTCAATGAGGATTTACCACCATTCTAACCCTGGCCTGGGGATAGAGCCAGTTTTTTTTTTTCCTACGGTAAATTCTATTAGGTTTCAAGAAAATAATAAAAACTAGGAAAAAAAACCTACAAAGGAAGAAAAAAAAAAAACTAAAAAAGTGCAGAAACACAAGAGAATTTTTTTTAAAATTTACAAAAGATGTGGCTTCTGACTTTTAACAGCAAGGATATACAACATTTCTATAATCGATCTCTTACTCTATATTAAACCAAAACACCACATTATTTCTATAAATCATTCCAATTTATCACATAATAAAAATCACTACGTACAGTTACTCCTCCCCCTTATATTAAAATAAAGAAAAAAAAATTCATATAAACCTCCTAAACATCTTTCTCCCCTCCAAAAGATAACACATATTTAATTATTCCCTTCCTACTGAAAGGTGTGATATTTTCCCCAAGCTTCCTTTCATTTACCAATAGAAAGAACTTGAGCGAGGCTTGGATGTAGTAAAAAGAATAAAGCAGTTTTTATTTGATCAAATATAAAGCTGGATGGAATATCCTGACGGCCGCTGTGGCAGGCCAGCGTCGTATAGGAAATCCATGACCACAAGGGGGTCTACAGACACTTTATACCCTGCAACTAGAGCAAGGTCACAAACAAGCACAAATCAAATGACATAGACAACATAGAACAAAGGAGCTTCTCACGCCTCTTCCCAGTGCGTAGGCATTTCTTATCTCTGTCCTGTTCACTAGAAGGCGTTACATTCTGTACTGAATAGCCTTCCTAGTCCTGGATACGTGTACTTTCTTAGCTGAAGCGTGTTTACAGAAGCAAAGAGCAGTTATGTTAACACAGCATAATTCTAAAAGGTTTATACATTTCATTAGGGTATACATTAGTAATACAAAATACATTTATTAAATCCCTTCACTACCACTATTCTATACATTTCTGTCTACTATAATAAGAATCAAATTAAAAAGCACATAAGTTGTCTGCTATTATACTTAATAGTACAACAATTTTAATAATCCCAATCTTAATAAACCAAAAAAACAAAGACAATTCAAAACAGTAATTCCATATCTTTAAAAGGGAATAACATCAATGAAATCCTTAAAGCAAACCAAATAAACAATCTTTAACCCTAATACAACAGTTTTAATAATTTTAATCTTAATAAACCCAAAAAACAAAGACAATTCAAAACAGTAAATCCAAATCTTTAAAGGCAGATAGCATCAATCAAACCCTTAAAGCAAACCAGATGAACATTCTTCAACCCTTATCCCACTTCAAAATAAACCAGAGCAGTTACATATCCCCACAATGTGCACGGAGCTTTCCTCTTAAAAAAATCAAACAGCCCAACTGCCCCCCTCAAAGATTCCAGGTTCTTTTCATGGCATTCCACCAGGAGATCGATTTTACTTATGGCTTGCAGATCACTCTCTCCCTTAGATTTCTCAAACACCATTATCCAATCTTCATCCAGCATCTCAACAAAAATCCCAATCTCAAGTCTTAAAAAAAACCTTTCTATTGCTCTTAAATTCCTCAATTTCATCCACCACATCCCCAACCTGATGGCACATTTTAGATCTCATATTTTCCACAATGTCCTGGATATCTTGCATAAAAGTTTGATAAAAGTCAGAAGAAATCTGTTTAAAATCCTGGTGAAGGTCAGAAAAAATCTGTTTGAAATCTTCCATGTCTCACGCAGTAGATTATGATGCCCCCTAGGAGCTTAACCAGCGAAAGTCGAAGATATGGAAGAGTTCCAAAGTGTGTTTACATAAAGTGAGAGTGAAATAGCAGACTGTTCTCAAGGGAAAGTGAAAACAGAAAGCTGAAGGTTCAAATCAGCCGATTAGATGCTAATGTCTTCAAATTTAATACAAAAATAATAACAGGAAGATAATTGTTTACTCTCAATCTTTGGAATTTCCTTTGGAAGGAAAACAAAATCCAAAACTTAAAAGAATTAAAAAAAAAAGTAATCCCAAAAATAACGCTAAGCACCAAGAGAACCAGCTTCTCCTTGCTGTAGAAAGCCTCTCTTGGGGTACATATACTTTTTAAAAAAATGCAAATTGGTGATTTAGAAATGGGGTGGCCGGTCTTAATGTCCCTTTAAGGCTACAGTGCGGCTTGGAAATGGTGACGTCCCAGCCTCCCGGCTGCTCTTACCACTCGAGCGCGAAACATTGTTTGCAATCTTCTGGCTGCAAGCAGCTGTCCGGAGGTCAGATGGGATGATTCCAGGTATTCTCCTTGATCCGGAGAACATTTCTGGGCTTCAAGAAACCTGCCTGATCCCGAAAAAAGTTACAGCGTTGTCAGCTCCACCCACTGAACCAGCAGGCACAGCCGTTCAGTCCACCATTCCCACTGGAAGCCTGGGATAGAGCCAGGTTTTAAGGACTCACTCAAACAGGGCCAAAATGAGGGCCGAACAAAAACTCAAGTGGGATGGTGTTCCAGAGGGCAAACACCATGACAGAAAAAGTCTGCTTCCTGAGTCCCACCAGGTGATATTCTTTAATTGATGGGACCAAGAACAGGCTGAGTTATGTTTGATAACTATAACATCATAACTATTTGATCATGACCTGAATTGTTGTTCCCTAAAATGGGCCATACATAAAATAACTGTAATTGGTTATTTTTGAACTAGAATAAAGAGGCACATTTCAAACCACAGAAAAAGCAAATGGAAAATAGTTGAAGTTTAGAATTCATTATAAGAACATAAAACAACAGCTTTTAGAACAAGATTATAGAATGTGCCATAGCATTTCTCTTTTGAGGAGCAGAAAGTTTCAAAAGTAAATCCTTTACTTGGCTTTTATTTTTAATGACATGTATTCCCTTTCTGCAAGAAAGAAAGAACATACATCAATGGTTCACTGATCATAAATAATAGAAGATGAAATTTGAAAGAGGCATTTAAAATTCAAGGTATGATTCCCCCTTTACTGCTCAAAGCAGACTGTAGCAACAGAAGCATATTACATTAAACAATGAATAAAATTATCAAATAATATGTAGACTCATTAACTGCCTTTAATTCATTATATGGTGTTTTTTTTCTTCCAAAAATGGATTTCAAGCCTGAGCAAGTTGAAACTTATGTATTTTTCAAAATGCAGAACCATTCTGTGAGCTAGCAAGGATATCACCTTTTTGCAACATTTTGCATTTTTTGGATGCTAGATTTTTTTGCAGCAGGCTAAACTACATATGTTGAAAAAAGACTGCATCATATCTTTTAACTTGGTCTAAACTCTGCAATCAAATTGTAGAAGCAGCTGAGTTTTATAGTTTAATTGTAGGCCTAGGATCTATAATTTACAGAGAACTACAGTCCATTGTGTTCAGTGGGATGTATTTATTGTTAACAACTCCAGTCTTACAACTTTAGGCAGTGTACAACAAAGTGAAAATAATCAGTACAAAAAGAAATAAATTTAAAATAAATTTAAAAATAAAACAAAAGTGTATCTGTATGGAAGAATGCCCTGTGGCAATCTGCTGGAGCCAAAAGCTTGTTGTAAAAAGATTTTTACAATCTTCTTAGTAACTTTTTAGTAATAGTAATTTCTGTTGTTTGGAGAGTGCAAATGCTGGAGCTTCAAAGACCTTTGTATCCCTTGCAGATTATATCCTACAAGGCAGAAGTGGAGACATCCTCTCCCTCCCTCCCTCCCTCTCTCTCCCTCTCTCTCTCTCTCTCTCTCTCTTGAAGAATTCTCATTGAAAACAACGAGAAGAACATAATCTACAGCTGCTCCTGGACTTGTGGGATATTATTGCAGTCAAACCAACAATTCATGTTTTGCTAGATAGGCACATGAAAGGGGGCGGAGGCTCACAGAGACTTCCTGAGTAATTTTCCTAGAGAGAGAGAACTCTGTGAGATCACTTCCTTTTTCTTCACCATGCATCTGACCTGAAAGCACGTGTGTGTCTGAGCTCTGCAGCTCAGACACCAATTCTAAGCTTAGATCTTCTATTTTAGTAACTTACTTAGTACTTTAAACCTGCCTTGACTTTACTACTGCAACTGCTGTTTTGAGACCTAGATTATGTGAGTAAACATTACTTTTATTTCTTCACGAAATGGTGTGATTGTTATTTTAAGGGGGATAAAAGGGGTAATACCAGGAAAATCCAGTTTGCTTCAAAGCATCCTGGATTACTGTTTTCTAGAAGGTTAAACCAACCTTGTCTTAAGCTTTCAAAGTTTATGCTGCTTGGGATGGTACTCTGCTAATCTCACTCACGTGAGGAAGGAAAGATAATAACTAAATAATATATCCTCTCCTAGTATCTAATTCCATT
Source organism: Charina bottae (assembly GCA_023362775.1). NCBI lineage: Eukaryota > Metazoa > Chordata > Lepidosauria > Squamata > Charinaidae > Charina > Charina bottae. The sequence continues at coordinate 46,978,723 of JALMGJ010000007.1, read as the reverse complement.
CCCACAGGACTGGCATAGATTACGGACTTGCAGAGGATGCAGCAAGACCAAGAGACCGGATAGAGTGAAAGCGTGACCCCTTCTGGACTCCACATGACTCACCCTCTTTTGTCTCTGACACACAGAGGAAAAATGAAATATCCAATGAGCTACAAAACAATGTAGCATAAGACAATGTACAAAACAATGGATCATAGCCCTGTGATCTAAATCGCCTTAGGATTGTCACAGATGTTCTTTTTTTTACGGTCTAATCTTCACCAATATAAATTATTTCCTACATGAAAGTTGAAGAGTACGTTGTTAGGACTGTCGCCTCCCTTGATATTGTGAATAAATGTCACATAGAAAGTCTGAGATCATTTTCTTGCTCAGGAAAAGAGCTTTTAGGCATATTCTGTTTTATTGTGCCTTCGACATTTATTACCAGAGACTGATTTTAAATATGATACACATCAACCTGGATGGGAGAAGCTCAAATGATCACAGAAGACGCATATATTTCTTTGGTACTCATTGTGGCATTGTGAGATAATTGGAGCTTTTTACAATGACTGGTCAGGACTGGATCTATGTGTGTGGTGGCCATTGTTTACACATGATTTATTCCTCTGATGCTATTTTAATGCTCTCATACACTGCTTCACTTTTTTTGTGCAATTCTAGAAAATTAAGATTTCCCCTATCATAGGGGAAATATCAGAGGGGCATGGTAGCTCAGCAGGTAAGACACCAGGCTTGTCGATTGGAAGGTCGCATGTTCGGAGGTTCGAATCCCTAGCCCCATGTGATGGAGTGAGCTCCCGCACTTGCCCCAGCTTTTGCCAACCTAGCAATTCGAAAGCATGCAAATGCAAGTAGATGAATAGGTACCACTTCGGTGGGTAGGTAACAGCGTTCCGCGTGCGTCATGCCGGCCACATGACTGCGGAAGCATCTTCAGACAACTCTGGCTCTTCAGCTAACAAACGGAGATGAGCACCGGCCCCTAGAGTCGGACACGACTGCACAAACGTGCGGGGGGAACCTTTACTTTACCTATCATAGCATTCTTCCTGCATTTTCCTGAGCAAGCAATTATTACGCGGGGAATGAGTAAAGACTTCATGGACCCCCATTTCAGCCTAACTAGTTTTACAACAGAGTAGAGATGAATTCATATACTCTATTATGCTTTGCATATGCCGCCCAGAGTCGATTGGAGTTGGGGGGCTAATAAATTTAAATAAATAAATAAATACATTCAAATAAATAAATAAATAGGCATTTGCAGGTGTCCCCAGACATAGATCACATGCCAGTGTGGGGATGCAACATGAGAGAGACTCTATACAGTGAACCTTTCTGGAGTTCACATGATATACAGGGAAAAAGGAAAGATCCAATGATCCAAGGACCATAGAATTGTAACCTTATTAACCTGCTTGTTATGAAACCATGCGCTGTCTATTGCTTAATATTGCTACCTTTAATAATGAAGTCTCATGATGAATTTCACTGGGTTGGTGTTGACTGCTGAGAAAGAATTTCTAGGCTGGCTGTTGTGGGTCTTCCGGGCTGTGTGGATGTGTTCTGGAAGTTGTGGTTCCTAACGTTTCGCCAGCATCTGTGGCCAGCATCTTCAGAGGGCAGGAGCACAGACAGAAGCAAAATCTCTGTGCCCAGGTAGAGTGGCAATGTTTTGTTTGTTTTCTATTTATAGAGCTAAGTTATAGGAGATTAGGTGGAGTTTTTTGTTGTGTTGAAATGTTAACGAGTGGCTGATGAGCATGATTAGCATGTTCATTGTGAGAAGTATTCCCATGTCCTGGTGGTTGGACTGAGTTTATTGACCTTTTGCAGGCTGTGTTTTTCAGGACTGGTAGCCAGGTTTTGCTAATTTTTAGACTTTCTTCTTTTTTATTGTAACTGTGCTGGTGTTTGTGAATTTCAATGGCTTCTCTGTATAATCTGGTGTAGTGGCTTTTGGTGTTGTCCAGTATTTCTGTGTTTTCAAATAGGATTTTGTGTCCCGTTTGCTTGAGAGCATGTTCAGCTACTGAAGATTTTTCCGGTTGCTGTAGTCTGCAGTGTCTTTCGTGTTCTTTTATCCTGGTGTGAATGCTTCGTTTTGTGGTTCCGATGTATACTTGTCCACAGCTGCATGTTATGTGGTATACTCCTGCAGCGGTGCGGGGGTCCCTTTTGTCTTTTGCTGATTTTAGCATTTGTTGTATTTTCCTGGTGGGTCTGAAGACTGTTTGAAAGTTGTGTTTTTCCATCAGTTTTCCCATACGTTCCGACAGACACGGAGACTGGAAACACTCCGGAACAGAAAAGCACACCTACTCTGCTCCTTAACCTTCCTAATGCGATGCAGAGATACCAGGACCATTCCAGCCTTTCTCAGAACAAAAAGGACCTTCAAATCATCACAAGCCAGCCGCATTTACGACGGCCTTGAACAAGCCCTCCTGCGCGAAAGAATTGACACAACCCGCAGAAATCTTGCCATCACAGAAAAAGATCTATTCGTCACACATATGAGCCTCAGTCACAAAATGAGAAGCCAGGATTGGGACAAGATTGATACCATATCTTACAGAAAAATGGAAAAGGACATCATTGACTACACAGATAAAAGCAAAAATTCAACAAATGCCAAAACAGTCAACCAAACCTGGCACTGGATACTTCACGCATTGTCATCAATTTGACAGAACACCTACTCTCTCCTGAAGAAACCTCAATCCTAAGCAAAGGAAGAAACTTTGCAATTACACCCACCAGAATTCTGGTGGAAGATATCATTGCCAATGTGGAATCAGCCATTCACCAACGGCCGGAGGAAGAAGCAGAATAAGGGGTGAAGTGGCAAGAATCCTAAGGAAAGCAAAGCCCCCTACCAGCAACATTACTAAGAAGGAGAGAAACGCCATAGAGACCCTCAATTCGGACCGAGACATCATCATCCTTCCAGCGGACAAAGGCAACGCCACAGTAATTATGAACACATATGAATACAAAGACAAAATCAGAGAACTACTAGACCCCACCACATACAGAACAATAAGACGGGATCCGACCAACAAAATCATGAAGCAAACCAACACACTGATAAAGAGCTCCTCCCTGCATCCCAACGTACTACAACGTATTTGCAAGACAGAAGCTCTCTCACCTAGACTATACGGACTCCCCAAAATCCACAAAGACTCGATCCCACTCAGACCCATTGTAAGTGCCATTGGCTCCCCGACATATGAATTATCCAAACATTTGGCAACCCTTTTACAGACCCACACCGGACAGACTCCATCACACATCAAAGACTCAGGACACTTCATCAACAAAATCAGCAGCCTAAAACTCAACCACACAGACAAACTGGTCAGCTTTGACGTGGTATCCCTGTTTACCAAGGTACCAGTAAGGGACACCTTGGCAGTCATCAAGCAAATCTTCCCAGAAGACATTACAGCTTTATTTCAACACTGCCTAACAACTAGTTACTTTCAATGGGAGAATGAGTTCTACGAACAGATGGATGGCGTTGCCATGGGAAGCCCCCTGAGCCCAGTCATAGCAAACTTTTACATGGAACATTTTGAAAAACAGGCTTTGGAATCGGCTCCCATTACACCAACAGTCTGGTTCCGGTTCGTGGATGACACCTTCGCAATTTGGAGTCATACTGAAGAAGAACTGGAGAAATTTCTGGACCACCTAAACGGCATCCACCCCAATATACAATTCACTATGGAAAAAGAAACTGACGGCAAACTTCCATTTTTAGATACGCTGGTCATACGCAAACCAGACCTCAAACTAGAACACAAAGTATACAGAAAACCCACCCATACAGACCGGTATCTGCACAAAAATTCCAATCACCACCCATGACAAAAGAGAGGCATGATCAAAACCTTGGTGGATCGTGCTAATCGAAACTGTGAAACCCAATTTCTCAACAATGAACTTAACCATCTGAATTGGGTCCTACAGGCAAATGGCTATTCCAAAAATGAAATAAAAAGAGCCATCAAACCAAGAAAACAACTTCCAACTGAAGAAAAACAGCCCCCCACAAACAAAGTATTCCTGCCCTACATCAAAGGAGTCACTGACCGCATGGGAAAACTGATGGAAAAACACAATTTTCAAACAGACTTCAGACCCACCAGAAAAATACAACAAATGCTAAAATCAGCAAAAGACAAAAGGGACCCCCGCACCGCTGCAGGAGTATACCGCATACCATGCAGCTGTGGACAAGTATACATCGGAACCACAAAACGAAGCATTCACACCAGGATAAAAGAACACGAAAGACACTGCAGACTACAGCAACCGGAAAAATCTTCAGTAGCTGAACATGCTCTCAAGCAAACGGGACACAAAGTCCTATTTGAAAACACAGAAATACTGGACAACACCAAAAGCCACTACACCAGATTATACAGAGCAGCCATTGAAATTCACAAACACCAGCACAGTTACAATAAAAAAGAAGAAAGTCTAAAAATTAGCAAAACCTGGCTACCAGTCCTGAAAAACACAGCCTGCAAAAGGTCAACGAACTCAGTCCAACCACCAGGACATGGGAATACTTCTCACAATGAACATGCTAATCATGCTCATCAGCCACTCGTTAACATTTCAACACAACAAAAAACTCCACCTAATCTCCTATAACTTAGCTCTATAAATAGAAAACAAACAAAACATTGCCACTCTACCTGGGCACAGAGATTTTGCTTCTGTCTGTGCTCCTGCCCTCTGAAGATGCCGGCCACAGATGCTGGCGAAACGTTAGGAACCACAACTTCCAGAACATGGCCACATAGCCCGGAAGACCCACAACAGCCATCGAACTCCGGCCGTGAAAGCCTTCGACAATACAATTTCTAGGCTGCTGCTCTCTTCAGATTCAGAGTCCTCTGAAACAAATCTAGGTTGGACACTCCATAAAATGGTAAGAGTAGACATTTTTTTTCTTTGCAAATGGCTATGCTACTTCCAGGATTTATCTATTGGTGGCCACATTCCAATTAGGTGGTGAGTCTGAAGCAAGCCATGGGTCGAGCAGAGCAAAAGGTGTGGGGCTTGGGGGGGTCATTGGGTGTGGTAAATGCAGCAGTAGGCTTATGCGCTGTTTGAAACCCATTCCCTGCTAGGCTCTGCTGCCTGCTCAATCACTCTGGGCCAAGGGAGCTTTACAACACTTGCCATTGTTATAAAGTATTATACTGTAAGAACACATGAAGAGAATCCAACCATTGAGGGGTTTTGCACAACATTGCCTCAGTTCCTGAACACCAAAGGGAAAATTATTAAGAGGCCCTAGATCTCCCAAGCATACACACACATCATGGGGCCACTCTGATAATGCCCCTTTTCCCCTGGAAGTTCTCTTTCCCCATAAACAGACTGAAATGAAAAGGCTGTATCTACATTGCTTGTCCTGGCTGAAGGTGCAGAGTTCTAGTTCCTGTTAATGAAGGTCAGAGTTCTGTTTCAGTTTAAGATTTGAACCAGCATGAATAATGAGATGAGCCCAAGCAGTATTATAAATCAAATGCTGTGGTAAGCCAGTCTAGGCGTTTCAAGGAGCCATAAGGCAAACAGCATAGACGTATAGGGATACAAAATGACATCAGAAATTCATAGGTGAAGCTCCTCTCTCATTCTCTCAGTGATTCCAGTTCCACAAAAAAAAAAAAGAAAAAGAAAAAAAGAAAAATCTGGCCCGTTTCTGTCTTTCTCAAATGAGCATCTCTGAGATTCTACTTGTAGCTTTCTCTTGAGGCCTGTCAAGTTCCTGCAACTAAGATAGGAGACCAGCTGTATCTTGAGATAAGAAGCTGCTCTCAGTTATTCCTTGACATTCTCAGTCATATGAGAATCTTTTGGAAGCTCATTTCTTTGAAACAGAGAACTTTCTTGAGCAGAATCAGATTTTTCATTTGTTTAATGTGAGGAAAGGTGATTTATGCCACTTTTGCCAAAGGTCCGAATTGATAGCTTGAAGAAGGATTTTGAAATTAGGTCAAGGAATGCATGAAATTAGATGAAGGATGTCTTGTCTTTTAAAAAGGGAGGGTATGTACAAGTAACCCAGTAAGAAAAATGTCATGTATCAGTTTGTCTCACCGTCTTCTTGGCTGGTCCTCTTGGACCGTCTTCTTGGCTGGTCCTCTTGGACCTCCTTCATCTGGGTCCGTCTGAATCTGCTTGACTTTGAAAGCCAAAGTTCATTGAGCAATTCCCTCCCTGGTGAATCCTCCAGCTTCTTATGGCCGATTGGCTGAGCTGCCAACCGAGCCAAGTCTTTTGCATCCCTGCAAGCTGCCCCCTCTCCTTGTATGTGCAAGGAAGCAAGCCAGCAGGACACAGTGGTACCAGGAGGAAAGCTTCAAGCTTTCCCCCATTTATCTCTTTTTCCTAGCCATTGTCTTCAAGCTAAATTTCTGCTTCTCTCCTTCCTCCTCCTCCTTGTGTGTATGTGTGTGTGCTTGGGTTATTTCCCTTTCACTCCAGATCCACAGGTTTTATATCCATTCCCAGTTCTGGGTTCCATTTCTCTCCACTCTACTCTTTGGGACAACTTCTCCCAATTCTGATTTCCTTCAAATCTCTACTTGTCTCAAGAAGCCTCTTATCAGTTCCTATGATATCCTATAGTATTTTAATTTCCCTCTGTTTTTCTTAGCATTTCTGATGATCTTGTTTCCTCTACTTGCAAATATCTACTTATCAGAAACAAAACTGATGAAAATGCTCTCTACTATCCTTTCTAGCATCCAGTTTACTTCTGATATTTAGTGAAGAGGTGGGAACTCTTCCAAACAAATACTGGAAAACAACCATCCACCATTTTTAAGAATGCTTCAGGGAGCTCCGAAAACCTGCTTAGAAATAAAGATGATTCTGGAGACTGCTGCTTATCTTTTCATTAAAAAAAAATAAACTTCCAAAAATTTTTTTAAAAGGCAGGTGAGACAGATAGAATAACTTAAGAGATCCCAGTTCTGGAGATTAGGTAGAAGATAGAGAGGAGAATCAATGTTTGAGAGTCTAGCTGATGTTGAACTTTCAGGCAGCAACATCCAATAGAGAAGTGTTGAGATTGTCAAGATGGAGGAAGCAGTGTTACAATGCACAACCTGCCTCTTTTGGAAGTGCAAAAGGGATGGGGCTTTGATTGTGACATGTGACCACAGTCTAGCTTGTTTTGACACTCTTTGCAAACACCACTGTTTGCATTGTCTTCCACTGGGATGTTTTTTGTTTTCCCAGTCTAGCCTAGATTGCTAGTGTTTTCTAGGTATCAGCTATCCTGATTATGTTTAGTTTCTGAGCCCAGATGAGATCAACCAGGCTATGCCATCTTTTTGTGTGTGTGTGTGTGTCTTCGAATCACTGTTGACTCCTGGCGACTGCCTGGACTAGTCCCTGCACGTTTCTTGCAAGATTTTGGAAGTGGCTTGCCCTTGCCTGCTTCCTAGGGCTGAGAGAGAGGGGGTGGCCCAAGGTCACCCAGCTGGCTTTGTGCCTAGGGCAGGACTAGAACTCCCGGTCTCCTGGTTTTGAGCCTGATGCCTTAAGCACTACACCAAACTGGCTCTTAAAACACATAAGATTACAATCAAAGTGTTCGTCTATAGGAGAGAGAAATGGCATGTTTTAAGAATTCACAATATATTTTCTGTAAATATTTATTTGATCAAAGGCAACTCTTATGATATTCCTCATAGTAGCTTACATAATTTTAGGATCAAGTTCAAAACAAATATAAACAAGTAATTATGGTAGCTAAATGTACTTTGCAGAGATTCAGAAATATGCTCTTGGTTCACTAATTTCCATATTCATAAGAGACATGAAAATTTATTTTTGACATCTGTATGGATTGCAAGTAATGAATCCGAGCAAAAATGTGGAATTATGAACACATAACACATGAACAGAGCAAATAAGCCATCCAAAGTCAGCCTTGAGGAGACAGTCCCATAAAGATCCTGAACCTTCTTACATGTTAAACATCTTATGACTTTAAAGTTTGAAACCAGCATCTTGAATTGTACTCCGAAACCTAATGGAAACCAATGTAGGACTCACCTTAGAGGTGTTAAACTGCTGAGCCGGCTCACACCAGATAGCCTCAATAGCAGTCTCTGGGTAGTCTTCCAGGGCAGCCCCAGCTAGAGTGCATTGCAGGAATATAATCTGGAGGCAATGAGGGCATATTGACTTGCCTGAGTCTTCTGCTCCAAAATGAGATGCAACTGGCCTTCCAACCATAGCTGGGCAAAATAATTCTGGCCAGTTTCCACTTGTTGTTTTGAGTAAAGCTGTAAATCCAACCACCGCATGGTTGTTAGACAAACAGCCATTCCATTTTATTGGGACCTCAGTTTTTTTCATCCCACCTAGACTCTTGTGTCCTCGACATTGGATAAAGAACTTGCAGCATCTCTTGTTTGGCTCTGGGTAGAGATGTGTAACAAGGTATCATCAAAACATTGATGATATTTCACCCCAAACTAACAGATGACCTTCCTCAGTGATTTCATGGAGATGTTAAATAGCAAGGAGGAAAGCCCTGAGCCCTGTAGCACCCCAGATAAGAGACCATCTCCCACCACAACTGACTGGTACCACCCGATCAGGAAGGAATTCACTCTCTCAGCCCCACTTCAGTTACCTGAAGGAGCCAAGAAGTGCAGAGGTTCAACTCACAGGTGAATAAAGAATCCTGTCCATATCCTCAACAAAGTCAACAAAACTGAAAGAATCCCAGATACTTTTGCAAGACATTACCCCAGTTACCTCCTCTGGTATTGCCAATGTGGTGTCCAAGTCCAAGTGAATGCCTTTGGAACCTGTCACAACACCTGAACAAAGATCTACCATCCCACCGTGCTCTGCACTAATATGGTACCAGTCACCTTAAACACACCTGTATGGTATGGTATTCTGCTGATGCAATATGGGCAGAGAAATATTGACATGTTGCTGTCCTTATCATCAGCTGTAGGCTTGAACATGGGTTTGTAGTTGTACTTGCGCTCAATCACACTCTTTCTTCATTCAACACAAGTTCTCCAGAGGACTTGTTTACCTCTTTGTATTCAAATCAAGAAGTTACCCTGGGATGTTTGGTCTTGAAGAGGCTGCAATCCGATCCACTGTTCTAGCAGCAGCTAACTAGGTTCATGGAAGAACTGCACATGTTGGAAAACTCCCTAAGCATCTGTTGGAATCCAAGTTGATCCTAAGGTGTATTGAGGCAGTCCTTCTTAATCAGTCCACAGTCCTGTAGAAAATTATGGGCTGAGAATTATGGAAGTTGATGGCCAATACTTCTGGAGGGCATTGAAGAAGCTCTTTTATTATATGCAGTTGCGGGCCTGAGACAATCATGAATTCCTCCCCTTGTGAGCCAAACTAGATATAGAATTAACATTGTATGATTCCTTGTATGTACACATGGTTTAAAAAAACAACAGATAACAACTTGTGTGGTTCTGATTTAGATTAGATTCAGAGGAGAAGAGGAATTGTAACTCTTTGCTCCCTATGGCCCTGTTCCTGCTTTCCTTAAGATTAAATGCTGTCAAGCCTTGGATGACCCTGCAGCTCTTAGCTCCACTTGACATGCCAGCTGAAACAGCTGGGCATTACATTTGAGCATTGGTTCCCCATATCTGATATATCTGAACACTTGAAATGTTTTCCTCCTGTGAATATGTGGCTTGGTTATTTGTTGTGCTTTGTAAAATATAACATATGTTCAACAATATGTTTCCAAATTAGTTTGATGTTACTTCCATTTCTGTAACATACTATGTAAGGTAAGGTACTGAGTGCCAGCACAGGAACAAGGTAACAATCAGGATAATATAGGATATACTTAGTTGAGTGCCATGCCCACTGCATAACATATACAGATGATAATGATTCCAATGCAAACAGTGATACAATATATATGTTGCTGGCTTCACACCGAAGATTGAATTTGGGGCAACTTTTTAATGCAGGTGCACTTACACACACATCAGACATTTCCATTACAATTGCAGGTGGATGCCCAGAGGACCTGGAATTAACAAGCATATCCTAACTAGCATCTATAAAGGTGAATACCAATTGCTAAGGAACGTTTAATATGGATGAGTTTTTAATGTGCCAAAACGAAAGCATCATTTTATGCAAGAGTTTTATCCATTCTCCCCTACATAATAATGAGAGAGAGAAGATAACCATAGATTTCAGAAACTTTTTACAGTACCATGCTTTTTACCATCTTGATGTAAACTTAACTTAAAGAGAGGATTCAGATATTCGAAATGAGGAAAAGGTAGGGGAAAAAATTCATTTGTCATGAGCAAAGATATTGTTGAAAGCCAAGAAGGTAAAAGCTGAAGGTGCTGCACAGCATGAAAGGTAAGTCACAAACAAACCATCGGATGCACCTAGAAATCAAAAGCCCAAAAGCAGTTTCTGAACAGTGATGAAAAGAAACATGCTATTTTAAAACATCACTTGAAAATAGGTGCAAAACTAATTTTATAAATTTGTGCCCTGCAAAATACTGTATATACTAAGAACTGCAGTGACCTATTTTCCCCAGGTCTGTCCTTTCCTTTCCTGCCATCTTGTTATATTTTGATTAGCTTTCTTGATCTTGGGTTGGTGCCTGGAGAGATTTTGACAAGGGTTAGCTCAGCGAGTCTGAATAAAATAGTCAATGAAGAGGGTGGAATCCTTGACGGTGGCTCCACGAATCTCCAAGGACAGCCTTTCCTAAGAGGTTGTGTTGATTACCTCAACATGAAATTGGGCTCCATACGTGATGGTCCAAAAGACTCAGTAAGTGAAAGTAAACCAATTGAAATCAATTGCAAAGTCATATGGATTTCAGTGGGCCTGCTTTGGGTTGGACAAAAGCTGTCAATTCAGTCCGGTGGCACTTCCCCAATGCACATTGACTGTGGAGCAACTACTTGTAGATAAACTAAATGTGATATTCGTTATATGCCCTTTTCTTTTCTATGTAAATGTGTGTACATTGGAATAGGACAGAGGCCTCAACATCCAGAGGATCTAACCACAGTGTGCATGTATGTTAAGTCCATTGAAATTATTGAAAACAACTTGAATTAGTCAGTCCACATAATATGATGGCTGATCAAATTCAGGCCAGAATGTACAGGTTTGGAACATACTTGGTTGGTTATCAAATATGGTGTTTGATAAATTACTACTGTTCAATCTATTCTACAGTATACTAGTGAAAACTAATGCCTGTTTTAATGCTGAGCCAGAATGCCATCATTTGCTCATTCATAGGGCAATTCAGAGGCATGTATCTTATGGTTTCAGCCCCTCTTGTGGCTGTCTAAAGCAGTGCTTTCCAAACTGCCGCCGTTGGCGACACACCAACGGTGGCAGCGGCGGCGCAGGGGCGCAGGTGGCGACGGGGGCGTGCACGGCGGCGGCGCGGGGGGACGCGGTGGTGATGGTGTGTATGGCGGTGGCGGCAGCAGTGGCGGCCTTGTGTTTTCTGCTAAAATGCAGAAGTGCTGATGGCGCACCGCTGCCGTCGTCGCTGCCGCCGTCGCCGTGCACACCGCTGCCGCCATCTACGTCCACTTCCGGGTTGTGTCGCGAACACTAAAGTTGACACTAAAGTGTCGCGACACACAGTTTGGAAAGCTATGGTCTAAAGCCTTGGTTGTGGCCCCCAGGCCTTTCCAAAATTTGTACCTCGATTGTAATTTGTAATATAGCACTAGAGACTCAAAAATATGTCAGTTGAATTTAATTAAATAATATCTAATAAGGTTGACATTTAAATCAGTTAAACTTTCTTTAGGAGAGGAAAGTGCCGGGCATTATAATTTTCTTAACTCCCTGCCTTCCTCTGGATGGAGAGTATAGCTGGTTCCCATCATCTCGCTGATCCTTGGGGTTAAATGTTTTTAGAGGCTGCAGAGAAGTAATTAAGGAGTTGCCCTGTCTTTTTCTGAGAGCCAGTGTGGAGCTGAATTTTCCAAGAGGCATTTTATGGTAGGCCTCATAATCCCATGATTAGCATTAGGGTTCCAATAAAAGTCTGTCGATCAATATACCTCCAGTAGAAAATCCCAGAGCAAATTCTGTAGTTGCAGAGAATCACAGTCTGATATCTGCCAAGGATCCAGGGGCTGTTGCTAACTTAGATTTATGTGAGTTCACTAGCAGTACAGTCTAATTGCTACTCAAGGGTACTGAAGCAAAAACGAAGGAAAAGTGACAAAAACATTAACTTCAGCGTCTAAGGAGGGATTGGGGGCAAAATAATCATGCACTCCCTTTTCAGCTAAATCTCCAGGCAGATTTTTCTCCCTTTATGATGGAAATGCTTATGTCTCAATGCATATTCACAGCTATGTCTTAAGATAAATTGTTTTCTTTTTCTTTTTTCAGGAAAAAAAGAATCAACAGTGCTTACACTGTGACTGGGATGCTTCAGAAGCCCCTGTGGGAGGTTTGCAAGGAGACATTTCCCTTATGTCAATGCACGAATCCATTCAGCAGCTTTGCAGCTGAGAGAAATGCGGTAGCTGAGTGAGGGGAAATCTTGGCGGGAGGCCCTTGTGAGCATTCCCAGCATTTTCATGGTAAGGTTTGGGGCAGCACCAAGGCAAACAAAGGGTCCTCTGGCTACATATGTAATAATATAGATCACATATGATTTATTTGTCTAGTATATGTATATGTATGTATATGTATATGTATATAAGTAGCAAAATCTGCTCCAAGGAGACACTGGTGGATTGAGGCACAGAGGATGCTGGGGTGCCCTGTGCTTGCCTGAATTCAGGGATGGTATTGGTATTGCCAAACATCCTCCACCAGGCCAGCTGCCCCCCTACGCCACCCCCCCCCCCATGGCCACAGCATGAATGCCAGGCTGTGCAGCAGACCACCCCACCCTCAGCAATCTTTTGTTCCCATAGATTTTTGTACTTTTCCCCATAGAAGTGAATGGGCATCAAAACCTTTGTTTTTAAATTGTGTGCAATAATGGCTATTGCAATTGCTAACTAACTGTCAGTTTCTACAGGTACATTATTTAAGGAGTTTCCTTTTATTTTTGTCTATTCTGCTTCTTTCTTGGATAGTGCAATAAAAATGCAACTTGCCCAAAAACCTAAAGGTTTCTCATATAAAGTATAACTTGACTGATGAGAATAAACGCATCCTGTATGCGCGCCAAAATTAGAAGTTACGGCAACCATTAAAGTGTTGGAATAGATTAAATACATTCCTTCTCTACTTCCAATTTGAACTATTCATAGATACTTTGGAAACTCTTTATTATGTATTTGAATTTTGTTTTAGACACATTTCCTTTTCATTCTGCATCCAAAGAATGAGCTTTGACTGCCCTTGTAGTTACTTTTCTCGGCCGATTGGAGATAGTCATCAAAACCCAGCACTGCTGAGGACTCATCTGCCTGCTAGTTCTTCTAATACAAATGGAACTGAACACACTTGTTCAAAACACAAACATCATTTAAATCTAACATGTCAGCCTTGTTTCTTGAGTTTTCTACTCCCTCGGCCCTTGAAGTTTCCTTCTAGTTCAAGAGGGAAAAAAAACAGCCATACCATAATTTTTATGTTTCATTTAATGCATTTAATATTTAGCTCATTGGTTTGTAATAAATGACACCCCAATAGAGTAATAGAAAATCTTGATTCAACTTTCTTTGCCCAAATTGTTTTCACCTTTGGTCGGTTAGGTCTTTGGTCTTATTAACTAGAAGCTGGATGAAGAACAAAACATTTTGTTATCTCATCTCCTAAGCAGAACTGGCAAACTGTCCAGGATTTCAGCTCCTTTCTCCCTATTTCTTATTTGGTTTTCTTTTTCTACTCATTATGAATAGCCTGTGGGCAATAAACACAATATAGCTTCATTGAATGGGTACCCTTCTAAATTTCTATAATTATATTTTGTACTTCAGTCATTCTCGGAGACCTCCCATAGACACTTCTCTCTTGTTTCTTCATATTAACTTTGGTTCTGTCGTTCCACCATCTGCATTTGCTATTGGAGGGAGTTGTTAAAGTACACAACATTGGACAGCAAGAACTATTCTTATTTATTCATCAGCATTAGAACAAATGTATCCATACCAGCTACTTTGATCCCCCAACATGTACCCATGGTTGACACTTTGCTATTGTTATTTGATCTGGTCTTTCTGATACATCACTCTCCTCTAGAAATACCAACATCATTTGGCATTATGGCTCACCTTTCCAGCTTCCAGAAGTACAAATTGTAAATTAGAGGGACTAATCACCATAGGTCTACTCCCAATAAATGCTTCAGCCTGTCTACTGAATATCAAGCTGGTAACAAGGAAATCCAGAGGTGCAAATATGGGAGTTCTTATTTGCGTATGATCAAGGTGTTGCACCTTTACTATGAAACTAGATAATTTAACCTTTATCTCTGAAAAGAAAACTACTAGGGGGAAATTGTAGTATTTTACAAAAGTTCTCATTCCTTATCCAGAACAAGGAAATTATAGATTTGTAAACTTCAGTAATTCTAATTCCAATGCACAATTTATATTGATTTTTCTTTTTCCATTCTTGCTTAAACAAGATTCCTTGTTAATGATTTCTGACTTAAAAGCTCTTTTCAAAATTATCATCCCAGATGCTAAACCATTGTTAAGGAAACATATGAATATTGGGCTACTTTCTTGTTTCATCTATTTGATTCACTAAGTGGCCAGTACCTAATTCTAATTGTGTTTTGTTTTGACACCAAACCCCACAGGTAAAATTCATCCATTGTTAAAAATAAGAAGAAAAACCAGAAGTTAAGTGATTCCAGCTCCATCAAACCATAGATTCCTCTAGATTGCTGTTTCCAGAGTGGTCTACTAGTTGCTTTCATGAATTACTTTCCCTTCAAATTTTTGGCCACTGACCATTTTTATTCATTGCTATAACCAGGTGTAAATTGATATCATTCTTACCAACTACTTAGAAATGCATTCAATTTATAATACCCATCTTGGAGGTGATTTTGAATGACAGATCTTGTGGCTAAGCAATCTGGTCTAATTTGTGTGGAATGTACACACCTGTTTCCAAAGGTTGGGGACTACAATTTTAATCTAATCACTGATTTGCCTTCTTTGAAGTATTTTATCACCTTGAACATGCATCAGATGGATGTGGTATAATTCTAAATAATAACAATAAAAGCAACAATAGAACAGGCTAACAGCAGTAACACTGGAAGGTTGACAATCTGCCTGAGTTGATAACACTAATGGATTATCCCCTTTAGTGAAATTGGCTCCATTTTCTGGAGATTTGAACACTTTTGAAATCAGAGCAGCAGAGCACATGCCATATTCTTTGGAATTTGTTTGGTTAAATTTGTAACCTTATTGCAAATTATGGGAAAATGGAAAATCATCCCATTTGAATAGGTTTTTATGGACACTATTCAGACAACTGTTCACATGCCAGCCTATGGAACCTTTATTCATCTAGATTTAAATGTACTTGCTTCTTCCAATCTGATCTATAGTTCAAAGATCACTTGACGAACATCAGGAAACACTTCAGCCATCATCCTGAGATCACTGACTAGCAAAGAATCTAAATGCATGGAGAGTCCCAAATAATTATTGTTAATACAAATTAATTTTTGTGTACATCTTGCCCTAAAGAGCAGATGGTTCCCTGGCATTGTCAAAAGAAATTTGCACGCTTAGTATGGCTGACGGGTGTTATAGTGCAGGCAGAAAATATATCAGCACATTTTCTAGTGTTGTCTGTATTGTACATGGCAAAAGATAACAGGTATTTCATCACCAGTGGCTTTTGCAATGTCCAACCTTATGAAAGTTTCACAAATTCTTGTATGAATGACTTTTATTGGGCAGAACAGCCAAGACTGATGCTCAAGTTGTTAATATAATCATCACTGTAAAAACACTGATGCTCAAATTTATTATAATAATCACTGTGAAAACACTGATAAATGTCCATAAAGCAAGCTATGTAGACTTCTTTATTTCTTAAAGTGGGAAATCCTTTCTTTCAAATTTATATTGCAAATGGTTAGCCAACACCACTCTTTATCTAGCACTTTCAGAACTAAGAATCTTTCTTATGATCATTTTAATTCATAGGTTTCCAATGTAGCACTGACTGGACCATGACAATCATAACATCATTAGCTGGTACTTAAGTACCTCTAAAATTAAATAATAATCAGAATAATAGTAATTGGCCAAACTTTCATAAGATAATTGTTCTCACAAACAATTTCATGAGATTCTGGCCATTTAATGTTTAGAAATATAGTATTTTAATTTTTTAGGTGCCTGCAGTATGTGAAATTGTACAATGGTGCCTAAAATCATGGAGTCCTAAGACTACCAGAAAAAACTTCATTACAATTCTTGCTTCACAGGAAGAGGCAGAATTTACCAAGCAGTATATCAAAGTAGAATGTGGATTGTATCCAAGTACACCCTGCAATGAATCTATTTCCCAAGATTTCAGATTCAGAATCAGAGGACTCATAGGAATATGTCTATTGGTTAAAGAAAATGAACACCGAGGGATTAATACATTGGCCCAATTCTCAGATGTTAGCTGCTTTGAACAGGACATGATCTCTCAGATCAACTTGAAAGAAGAGAGGTTTATACTGCCTTTTCCTCCTGAAGGAAAGGTGTGATATAAATGAATACACTTTCTGGAGATAGCCAAAAAGCAATTAATCTGATATCATTTATTTCCACATCAATATTCAAGTTTCAAAGTATTTCAGTTTTGAAATAACTTCCTGCCCCAAATAACTTAAAAGCACAGTTTGGGGCAATGACTCACCTAATTATAAATTGACCTAGATTTGCTTTCTTAAGATAAATCCCA
Organism: Charina bottae; assembly: GCA_023362775.1. Classification (NCBI taxonomy): domain Eukaryota; kingdom Metazoa; phylum Chordata; class Lepidosauria; order Squamata; family Charinaidae; genus Charina; species Charina bottae. The sequence goes on along the minus strand of JALMGJ010000007.1, from coordinate 46,961,773 downwards.
AATAAATTTCCTTGTATTCCCCATTGAAATGAAAATGTTCAGGAACACGGTAGCAGAATTTCCTGATAGCTTCTGTCCAAAATTTCAATCTGTTTCTAACTGCCAAAGGTCCTTAAAGCCACAAAATTAACCATAGCATTATGAAAACAATCTGCTGGGGGAGATTATCACTGCTCTGGGTTGGCAGGAATAAGTCTCTGGAGTGTCATGAAATTTAAATGTTACACGTGTCACACCTAGAACCAACACATGAAACATTGAGCACATTCATTTGTGCTTCCCAATAAGAGCAAGCCCATAGTTTATAAATGTTCCATTAGAAACAATTTTCTTTCTAGTTTGTTATTATCTTTGTGATTATTATGGAAATGCCCCATTATGCGTTTGTTCTGAACTGCCTACAGTAATAAAAGATTTTCAGATGCAAAAGCTATGTTCTTTCAGGTTCAACATTAACCCCTCTGATACTGGAAAACCCCAGAAAGCAAACATTGTAGCCAGATGACTCCTCTTCCGAGGGAGATCAAGAGTTTCCTGAGTGAGAAGATTATAAGCAGCCAGTTACTATAGTTTTGGAGACCCTGAGGTGGCATAGGGGACTCCACTCCTCTAAGGGAGATCTTATCAAACATATCCCTGAGGATGTAAAGCACTTCTCCTCTGCTGTTGAACCAACAGATGAGTCACCATCTAGTAGGTCTGTGAAATCTCTCAAAAGACATGCTTTGAAACATGAGGGAGCACTTATAAAGTGCCTTTTTTGAATCATTAAAGCAGCTGTGTCTATTTCTAGGCTCACATAGCTGCTTTTTAAGTTGCTTCCAGCTGTTTCTGTATGTGTGTTCTTTTACCATCATTCTGCATTTTCCCCTTCAGTTCCCCTTGGGTTTCTTAGTTAAACCCTGGAAGGCTTTGAGAAGTCAGTCTTTAAAAGTTCTTCATTTCAGGAAGACATTAACTAGAAGATTTGTTATTTAACTTTCTCTTTGTTGACTCACCTAACTAGTTTGCCTGTTTCTTTTTTAAAGCCATTATGATTACATCTTTGGTTTTGTTTGAACCAGCTTTCCCCAACCAGGGCACACTCTAAATGTGCATCCCACAACTGTCAACAATGGCCATGAACTCCAAACATCTGGAGAACGCCAGATTGGGAAGAGTTGAGTTGGACTTTTTCTTTGTTAAGTGGCAAAGTACACAAAATTGGCATTGTTTGCAAACCTTTTGCCTTCCACTACACAGCTTAAGAAATTTTCCTGAGTCTCCTTGATTACAATGAGGTGTTATGGAGTCTTGTTCAGGAGGCAGGTACCTTTCCGCTGTCTCCACTGATCATTCTTTATTACAGTGTATGGCCAATTCATATCCTTCAGGAAGGTGTGTGGCTATTCATTAATTAAAACATTACATTACTTCTCAAATTAGAACCTTTGACAGGAGAGATGTTTTTCCACTGAACTTGGCAGAAACAATATACAGTATGAAATTCAAAGTAAGCCACTAACGTTTTGCAGCTTACTTCCTTTCACTACGTTGGGTTTCTTGTCAAAATTCTGGGAAGCTACAGTGATACCTCAACCTATTCATTTTGCTGCTGCTTCTCCTTTTCCAGTGAACTGTGCAGAGTTTCAGGCTTGATGTCCAATGCAAAACCATGACTCCAAGACCAATCAATCAAAATTGCAAAAATGCATGGAGAGAGAGTGAGTGAGTGAGTGAGTGAGTGAGAGAGAGAGAGAGGGAGAGAGGGAGAGAGATATGCTCTTTTGCTTAGTTTTTCCTTTGTGGACGTTGCTGTTCAATCTGATTATAAACATGAGTGGGGCTCCTGAATCATGGGGCATCCACAGGGTGTGATAAAAAAGTTAAAATAGTGACAGTGATGATACGATTGAAGTTCTACATGTTTTCTATGTCCCTGATACACATAAAAATTGGCAGAGCTTCAATCATACCACCGTGGCCACCATCTTGACTTTTTTGACCATAGCCTGCAGACACCCTTGCACCTGCTCCCTCTCCCTGCAATTCTTGAACCTCTGTACAGATATGAAGAGTTACTGTTGTATGGGTTTTGTTTTTTTTACATACAATAACTTCTGAAATCACACTCTGCAAGCATTCATGGAGAAAGCAGATTGGATGCCGAAATGCATTTTTGCTGCATCACAGGGGTGCACTAGAACAATATATGAAGAAATCTGACTCCATCGGTCATGATGTCAGAATACCCCTACAATACTTACCACTACGTTATATGAGAACCAAGAGGAACCCTTACAGAGGTCATCTCCAGTTAGATCAAGGATGGGGAAACTATGGTTATCCCACTCTTGCTAAACAACTTCTACTTGCCTCAACCAGCATGGCCAATGGTGAGAGATGACAGCAGTTCAAGCCCAGTATTTTGAGGATCGAACATTACCCAATGATGACTTAAATGGACATGCTTTTAATCTGTGAACAATGACATAGTCGTAGTTAGGGTAACGAAGTTGCAGTCCAAAAAGAGCTGGAGGACACCGTGTTGAGCAATATTGATCTAGTTAATCCTAAATCTGAAGAAATCTTCCATTCTTCAAGAACATACTCAGACAATATAATACAATTACCCACATGGACCATCTCTCACAGAAGTGAATGAGAAGTCTCCATATGTAGGGCTTGTTTTGTTGTCAAGATGGTAAAACTCACTTACAGAGAAAAGTATAATGAAATGAGTTTTGACATTTTCACAACAAAGCCAGTATTGTTTATTTCTAAACTATTATGGTTGGTCACACAGTCAGCCAGATGTTTAGACAGGATTTGACATTTTTGTCCACCTACTGAGTCCTTCCCAAGGACTTGGGATAGGCAGATGTTGTTGTTTAATAATATTAAAGGTATGGTCACAGAATGTTAAGTTGTTCCAAGTAAAGCTACATTTTTGCAATTATTATTATTATTATTCAATTTTTATCCCCCCTTTTTAATATATAACTCAAGACAGTGAACATACCTAATACTCCGTCCTCCTCCTATTTTCCCCACAATAACTGAGAGAGAGTGACTGGCCCAAGGTCACCCAGCCAGCTTTCATGCCTAAGGGAGGCCTAAAAAGGTAAAGGTTCCCCCTAGAACTCACTGTTTCCTGGTTTCTAGGCCAGCACCTTAACCACTACTCCAGACTGGCTCTCTATAAGAATACATTTATAAATAATAATTCATAAATACATTCTTGATCACCTTGCTCCAATTAGGCGCCCTCCAGGTGTCCTGGGCTACCACTCTCTGGATTTCTAGCCACCAAAGTCAATGCTCTTGATGAACTGTGACTACATACTAATGATGTGCCAAACCCTTGTTCCAGGGATGGTCTGGATGTTTTCTGAAAGTTAATCTGAACCACAAGAGTTTCATGGTGTTCTGAGGGTGGCCCTGCCTTGTAAACGGAAGCAGCTTGTGGTGTTTTGGACATGCTATTCCAGCTATTCCATTCCCCAAATGGTAGGTTTTGCACATTCTAAATACATAGCAAACCAGTTTGAACAGAATAAAGAATGAATACAGGGAAATACAGAATTGTATTATTTACTGAAGGAAATAACAAGTAAAAATCATGGTGTTATAGTCTGTTGTTTTTAAAAAAAACAAGAACCATAGATGTATCGATATGAAAATGTAAAGGACGGAGTTATAAAGATGGTATCTGAGAAACTGACTGAACAACTCGAAACCTGAAGCTGCAGATAGTACCCGACCCTGAACCAGGTGCTGCTGCTATGTGTGTAAAAATATGGCAAAGCAATGGCCATGCAAAATTTGAATAAAATCTGAATAAAATTTTTAGGAGCTCAGTATACCTTTCCCCTTTCCATCCAAAGAATTATTTCATTGGGAGTTACTTTTCCCCATTGAGAGTAGGAAAGGGTTTTGTTTTGTTGTTAAAGAAACCGTGGCTCTGAAAGGCAGTCAAAGTTAGCGCACTGCAATTAAGTGAACCACTTTCCCCTATGCAACATAAACATTTATTTTAATATTAAGGACTATTTTACAACACAGTGGAAATATGCAGCAATGCCATCTATTTCCATCATCAGGATGACAAAAAAAAAAGCACTCTCAACAGCCACAAGAGCCTGCCTTGTGTTAGCAATAAAAATATATATATATATTTTATATATTTATATATATATTTATGCAGCTACTATGTGCATTGAACAACATCTCTACATGAATCTGTAAGGACTGAAACATGTTTCATGTTTGTCTAGGGAAGAAGTGCAGTGGTGCAGTAATGCTGCTCTTGAGAGAACTGTGAAAAGACGGCAAGATGTAGATGTGAGGATACTGTATTTTCTCCATTTCCTGTGTTCTAAGGCTGTGTTTTTCCAGTATCAATCAATCACCCACCACTTCTCTTTTAAACCACTTTTCTGGAATATAAACAATATCCCCAAAGCCAGAAGCCCAATCCTATGTGCCAGGGGGATTCCCAAAAGTTAAGATGGCCGCTGTAACTGTGTGATCAAAGCCCCACCTCTTTTTACAAGCATTGTGCCTGTGGTGTAGCCATCATCTTGATTTTATTTAACCCCTGGATGCCCCGTGTGCAGTTATTCAGCAATAAGTCCCAGTGAGCTCAACAGGGTTTATTCCTAAGTGATGCATACCCATGCACCCCAATCTCCCTCCTGTGAATATTGAAACTGAATATTAGTCCAATTTCACTATATATTCCACTTGGACAGCCTAATTTCACCATAGTGAAAAACATTCTTGCTTCTTCTTCATCTTTGTTTTTCTTTAAAACTCCCAATCTCTCTAGTGCTTTGTCAACTATAGAACTATAGTTGTGATTAAACAATTACAGTTCAAAGGTATAAGCCTACAGAATACAAGAAACTCTTTTCTATTTCTGATTATATTTTATATCTATGTATTGGAAAATCAAAGTGATAGTACTCATGGAAGTACAGAAAATGGCTAGCCTATGTTATTTGCATCAGATTGATCTCACCAGCAGATTAATCAATTATGGGATTGCCTCCGGGCATGAAAAGTAACCCCTTGTAAGTTAAAAACAAAAACTACTGTGCTGCATCAAATAGGGAAGCACTGTTCTGAACTAAAGCTGTTGGTACATTTTCTGGATTACTCTATATCTCTTTCTTGAAACCAAGAACATGGCAAAGGTGTCCATTATTCTCAGACTGTAGGAGTTTCGGAGGCATGTTTCTCAAGTATTGTATTGCCAGATGGCTCTGAAACAAAACACTCTGTAAAGGGTCTTCATATAGTTTCCCCTCCCCCCTTTGAGAAGGTTTCTCCAGAAATTCATCCTGTTTTCCTCGGGTTACAGCAGCTTCAAGTTCCTTTTTTTAAATGAGAGGCAGAGTAAACATCTCACACCAGTAGGCCAGTACCGGTGATTTGTCACAGAATAATCCTAGCACTGCTCCGATACAATGAAGCCTTCCTTCTCACCGACTGGTTCCACTTCAGCATACGAGGGGTGTCCAGATCCTCTCCGAAATTTCATTGCAGGCCATCTGCTGGGGCGACGCTAGGAGAGCAGACACGGCACAAAGAATTCAGATTACTGGAACTATTCTGAATAATTACTACACCTATTCCTATATACATCACTGAAAAAGGGCAATGTCTACAGAAATATTTCAACAGAGTGAGTAGAACCACTTTAAAAAATAAAATAAAAGGAAGGTTAGATATAATTTAATTGAGGAGACGACTTCAGGATATAAGTAGTTCTATATACAAGTGGAAAGAGGTGTGAAGACCTTTGTGGTAGGGAGGGAAACTCTTTCCAATTTTCAAGTACACCAGCAGAACCTTATACTTTTTTTGTATATAACATCATGGGGCCCTGATGTTCACCCAGCTGCGAACACCTCACTGCTAAAGAAACAATTTTTTTCCAGAGGGGAGGAAGAAACCATTCCATAAATAATTTGAGGGGGAGGGGAAGTCAGTGGAAGGGTGATGTTATTTTTGTTTGTTTGTTTAATTTAAAAACACCTTCCTTCTGTTGATGGGACCAAGTAATGTATCTCACATTATCAACCTGTGAAAGACTCTTTCTACCCAGCAATTCCCTGCATTGTATTTCATGCCTCTAACAAAGTGGTCCAATGCCAAAATATGACTCCTAAAGGTACTGCGTATCTATTCCTTGCTTTTCCTCTGCAACAGACCAAGGCCACCATCTTGATGCCTGTGACTTTGTCTGGCACAGAGCAATTATCAGCTCTCCAATAAAACTATTACTATGTAACAATCACCAGCATGAATGAATCTCTTGCATTGGCAGTAAAATGCACTTAGAAAATTTGTCCCCCATCTGGCACTCCCCAGATATTCCGAACGGCAATGCTATAATTCCCAGACGACCTTCTGAATTGAAATTAGAAGTGCCCAGCTGAACATATCATGAAGATGCCAGGTTGGAGAAGACTGACTTAAGAGTCATATGAATTATTCCTAAACGACTTCGGCAGGATATAAAGGTAAAGGTTCCCCCTGCACATTTGTGCAGTCGTGTCCGACTCTAGGGACTGGTGCTCATCTCTGCTTGTTAGCCGAAGAGCCAGCGCTGTCCGAAGATGCTTCCACGGTCATGTGGCCGGCATGACACACGTGGAACGCTGTTACCATCCCACCGAAGTGGTACCTATTCATCTACTTGCATTTGCATGCTTTCGAATTGCTAGGATGGCAAGAGCTGGGGCTAGTGCGGGAGCTCACTCCGTCACGCGGCAGGTTATAAATGTGATAAGTAAATGTACTAAATTGGTATTTATCAGTAAGATCATCACACACACAACTCATGGCAAACTGTTTCCAAGATGAATCAAAGGCTGGGGGGGGGGGGAGAAGGGGACTTGATTTCAGCAATCATTCATAGAAAGCAGTGATTTTCCAAAAGCTGTCATTGTAATACATTGTTCTGGGAGAAAAGGTCATGCTGAAGTGCTCCATGGCTTCACAAGTTCAAGATACACTCCCTGCTACTTATCATGTCATTTAACTAAAAGCCCCCCCCCCACTGTAAATCCAGCACAAACAATAACAACATACTGTACCAGGCAAAAACAAAGGCTAGTGTTAGTTGGTCTCTGAAAATATTGCACTGTTTCAGGGAACAGGAAGAAAGCTAGCCTTTCACCAAGTCATAGGCTGTAGACCAATTATGGGAAACACAGTTTACCTCAATGAAGAAGAGACTGGCTGCTGAGGTGGGATGGTGATACATATAAACAATCACTAGGATTGCTGCACCTACTACCAGAGCCAGTATGAAAATCCCAACAATTAAGCCAGTGTGAAGAGTGGCAGTTTTCTTCTCTGCTGTGCTGTCATCTGTAGAGGCTGTGAGAAAAATACATGGATTAAACTTGGCAAGAATTAATTTCATCTCTCTCATTTTCCTCACATACAATAAGCCGTTGCCTTGACAAAATAAGGCATGCCTTTTCCTGCGCTAAATACTCATTATAATATCTCCGCAAAGACAATTTCCAGATGTCTTATTATTTCTAGCTTAATAAACAATATTAATGTCCACTTCTATTCATGTCACCTAGGTACTCTAGTGTTTCCAAGTGAAATCATGCGATGACTCCATCTTTTGTTCCCTAATAATATATTTAAATTTACCTACAGACATGCATTAATATTTTGAAAGCTAAATGTCCTCATCAAATCTCACAGCTTCTGAGAAGAATCAATAAAATCTGAGAAGTACAAATCACCATTTCTCAAACTTCTGGCTTATTGTGGAGCAGATGGGTATTAAACGATCTTTCAACATTTTGGTCTGAAGGGAATCCAACTATCATATAAAAATATTGCTAAAAGCCATAATTCTGCTAAGTTTTATAGCATAATGTTCCATGTTGTGATATATTAACAAAAAGAAATAGAAACATCTGAGGACGTTTGACCTGCAGCAAACCTATCTCTCTAAACTCTCCAACCATGATTCTGATTAACCTGGTTGCTGTTTAGTTTATGCATTCAGTTACTCTGCTACTGCCAAATAGCAGATGGCCAAGAATAATTCTGATTTTGGATAATCCCAACAACAGGAGTAATATTGAATTTTATTTATTTGTTACATTTTTATATTGGCACAATTAAAATTACATTGCATAGACATTTTGATTAGCCCTGCTAGGTAACAGAAGAGCATTTGGTGTGAGTGTGGTCAAACTCAGTTTCCAGATTTATATTATCAGTCCAAAATATCTACATTAGACATTATGTCAAGAATAGATAACTTTTGCAGATGGACGGTGTAATGGCAACCTGCGGAAGACCTTTGTATTTCGAGGAGTTAGGTGGCATGTTTTGATTTTCCTTCCCCACACCTAGGAGCTTAGAGTTTATTTTGAGTTATATTGATGTTTAATTGGTTTGTTTTTGTTGTTGTTTGGCATGAGAGGGGGAGAGAAGAAGCATATGCCCACTCCCCCAACAGCCCTTCAGAACATATCTCTGTGGGAAGTGGGGGGAGAGAAAGTCCCCAGCTTGTTAAGTTAAGCATAAGTTCACTCCTCCAGCCACTCCTTTAGCGGCTTGGAATGGGGTGGGATGATAAGAGATTGTTTTGGTTAAGCACTTGCTTATCTGATCGCTTTCCCAGGTTATTGGAATGATGTCATGGTCAGGTGCTGGACCACATGAAGAATCCCAGTCAAGGTCAGGCCATGCAGCTTCAGTGCCATGGAAACTTGGTCACGGGGTTTGGGAGCCAGGCTTTGATAAAAAGCCTCAGTATTGCCTTTGGAGTTTGGGAGTCCACACAGGCCTGAGTGCTGGGTGCTGTGAAAATTGCCACCTTGGGGTATCTCCGCTGTCCTTATTAGAGGGCTCCTGGCAGCCTATAGGAGATTAGGTATCACCTTGTTTCCTTGGTATGTATGTATGCATCTCTTTCTGTATGCTATGCTTGTTATGCTCTGTGTAATTCAGTTAAACTGTGCTTCTGCTCAACCTTGTTTGTTTATAATAAAGCTTTAAGTTTCTTTATCCACTGGTGTGCTATTATCTCTGGATCTAAAAGAATCAATTGCCCTAGCCCCTGATCAAAGAGAGGCGAGGACTCTTGGCAATACAGACGGTCAGATTTTTAGGATAATTTTCGACATCAGGGGTTGCAGGAACAGGGCAAAGACATAATGGAAGTAGGCTGGGATGAGTTTTCCATTTATCCTTCATGAGGAGGAGATTCTCTAGAAGTCTGCTGCTTTTGTGGCCCCAAATCTGTCTGGAGTTTAATGTGACCCATGTGTTTGGTTTCCTGCTAGAAATTGCACCACTGATGTTTGGCCAATTACCACAAAATTTCACACAGAGGGCCACAAAAGAGAAGGTGTTTGGGGGCCACACTTGGCTTGCAGGTTACAGTTTACTATTCTTGTATTATATAGAGACAAGTTGGTTCTGAAAGTAAAGCACCTTCCCAGAAGATAACTGTAGCTCCTGGATAAATAAACCTGAACAATCTTTATATACAATGCTCAACAGATTTAAATAATGAAAGGTGCAGTTTAAACAGTCAAATACTATACTTTCATTATGTTTCTTGCAGTCTTGCTTGAACACATGGCCTGACAAGGAAATAACTAAACAGAAGGCATGACATCATTATGAACATATGATCCAGTCCTATATATTGGTCATTACCAAGTCTGAGGGAACAAGGACTACAACATACAGTACATGTGCTAGTGTGGAATCTGATCAGTCTATTAGAGGTCTACCTAATGCCTTCCAGATGTTTTAGTCTTCAATTCCCATAATCCAAGCCCACATAATGAAAGGCTATACTAGCTGGGGATCATGGAAACTGAATTCTATAACTCCTGGAAGGCACCAGTTTGAGGAAGGTTAAGTTAAATGGTGTAATGTATAAGTGGACATATCTTCCAATGGTGCACTTTAGGTTCTCCACCAGTAGGAAATCACTAAATGAAAAATGATAAAGAGCAAAAACTTTGTCCAGGAGTTCAGATTTGCAGTCCAGGCCATAGCATATTGCCCTTCCTGATGCACTAAGACAGTGCAGGTAGCCCACGTTTAGTGACTGCCTCATTTAGCGACCGTTTGAAGTTATGATGGTGATGGAAAAGTAACTTTATGACCAATCCTCACATTTACAAGCGTTGCAGGTTTGTAAAGCAAAGGAAAGCTGAAGTAAGATCATAAACACAGTCGCGGTTTCACTCCTTGCCAGTCCCAATTGTGGTCGCTAAATGAGGACTACCTGTGTTTCTTAAAGTATGGTCCTAGGACCTCCTGGGGAGCCCCCAAGACCCTCTCAGGATCCTGCAAAATCAAAATTATTTGTCAACCTATGTTGAAAAATAATACAAAATTAAAATCCAATCGAACAATCATGAGAAGCAAATGCATCAATTTTAATTTTTAATAATAAGTGATGATAAATATAACCCATAGAAACAAAAGCTCTTTTGGGGTCCTCCATAATTTTTAAAAGTGGAGAAAACTGGGGTCCTGAGAGAAAAAAGTTTAAGAAACACTGCACTAAGATATACAAGTCAAACCCCTTCACACTGTAGAAGCACATGTAATCAAACCAAATTTACTGTGTTCATTACTGCATAGCCTAAATACCAATTATACAACCGTTATAGAATTAGCTAGGATAGCACAGACATTCTGAATAATCCTGATAATTTGCTATTGACTCAGAGTGATTATTTTATGTTCTATTGTTGAATTGCTACACATTTTACTAAAAGCAAACAAAAATAGCTGTTTATTTTCCTGTAATATAAGGACTTGTAACTGCTAATAGAAAATTCACATAAAAGACCTTTCTGGATAAGTTTCAAGTAGTGGAACAACAAGTGCTTAACATTGCCAAAGCCCATGAACACATGTTAATATGAAAGCAGTTTATTAGTTTGACTAGATTAAATTGCTACAAAATAAGGATTATTAATCTGTGAGGCTGTTTTCCCAGGATGAATGACTTCAACACTTCCTTTTTCAGTAGAATATTTTAGAAAGCCTTTTTTTAAAAGAAAGAGTAAAGCAGTATCAAAACCATCTCATAATTTCTTGACATGAAAAACACTGTTTTCCCGAGAACCATATAATGAAAAAGAATGGAAATGACCATTCCGCAGGGGTAGACAATCTACAACCATACCTTCTTATTGTGGCTCTTAAAGATCCCTTGATTGCAGAAAAGTAGCAGCACAATTTCCCACCATTTTGTGGTAGGAAATACAGGAAAATGTAGCGTACACTCTAAAGTAGGCATTTAAGAAGTTAACAAACTTCCCCAAACTCCACTCCCCCTAGAAGTAGATGATACAGTTCCAGTCACTTTCTTTGTTCCCCGTCAGTGCTTAGTGTAGCTATTAGCCGCCAAAATGATGCTTAACTCTACCACAGAGAATTCAGATACTCTTTAGTGTAAATAAACACACAAGTACAGGTAGTCCTCGCTTACTGACTGCCTTGTTTAGCGACCGTTCAGATACAACAGTTGAAAAAAAAACAGCTTTGCAACCAATCCTCACATTTATGGCAGTCGCAGCATCCTGCAGTCACATGATCGCCATTTGCAAGCTTCACAACCGGCTTCCAACAAGTAGAATTAATGGAGAATGCGGAAGTGAAATCGCAAGTCACAATCACGTGATGTCTTGCTTACCGACCACAGTGATTCACTTAACGACAGAAGCAGAAGTGATGTCTTAAGTCTGGTGTGGTCACGTGATTTTTCGCTTAGCAACCTTGGCACTTGACGGAGTTGCTGGTCCCAATTGTGGTCACTAAGCGAGAACCACCTGTATTATGGAACAAGTATACAATATTTCCAGTGTTCTGAAAGCAAAGCTTCTGGATAGTTGACAACATGAGCTAACTTATTTTGAGATACCCAAGAGTATCCCTATAAAATGTAATTGTCCTGCAATAGTTATTGCTGTACCATTTCAAAGCTTGGATATTACACTGAGTGAAGAGATCAAATTCTATTTCAGCTTAACTCTTCTTTTGTCCAGAAATGGCCCAAAGCATTTTGCTCTTCCAAGTGAAGAGCAGGTTTACAGGTAGCAGAATAATCTATATGAAACCCCCAGCACTATCCATCTTGCTGCCACTTCTCGTCCATCAACATCTGCTGCCAGAGGGAAGGTACCCTGTGTAATGGTATGGTTGAACATACTTCTTTGATGAATCTTTTATGTAAAAGAAGTGACAGTGCAGAACAATTGCACATGAAGGCATGGGCATGCTGTAGAAATACTGACCCCGCTGCTGTTACAGTGCTACCCGCCATCTTTTAAAGATCAAATTAGAATTGATCCTCCATGCTAGAACTCACGTGAAGATCATGATCAGGCTGCAGGCAAAGAAATGGTGAATTATGAATATTATACCGTAGAGCCCCCATTAATCTTCCAGAATTTTTCTCCTTAAAGTGTTATTAATGTACTGTCTCTCACATATGGACTGGGGAAGTCATGCTGCAACGGAGAGGGAATCACCCAAATCAGGAACCTGGTATGAGCAGTGTTAACAGTCTTCTGCTCAGTTTTCCATTTTTTCTCTTCCACTTTTTTTTTGTTATAAAATAGTCTAGGATCTTTTATAACCCCTTGAATTTTCTGAAGATTTTCAGCAGAGACGAGATGCTGAGAGGAGATGTAGGGCAAAGATTTGTTTTTGTTCACCTAACAATGGACATCATTCTGTATCAGCATGTTCCATTTAGCAGCAACTGGGGGTGTGTGGGGTATCAAAGCTCCTTCCCTTTTGTACATGCATTTGCAAGATGAGTGGGACTTGGATCATAATGCTGTCCTTATCCTCCCTGTAGGCACCCACGGTTCCATTACTTACATCCCGGATATATTATTATCGACAATTGGGCAGCTCAATTGTGAAAAAATGTCTGGTTCAGTGCCAACACAACTTTCAGAAGAAGTCACAAGTTCATGATTCACAAAATAGAGGCTTGAAAAGTGAAACTGATAGCTTAAAAAGTCACTCTCAAAAAGTCAGAGAAGCCAATCTGTAAGGATCAAGAAATCAAAGTCTCTCTCAAAAGGAGACTTAGTGGTTGGGCAGGTTCAACTGTACCTGTTTTGTTGCTTCTACCAATTAATGGTGAAATGTAAATCAGGCTAATCTGGGGGATGTTTATTTATTTAAACAATTTATATAGCCGACCATCTTATCTCTGGGTGGTGCACAGAGGATTAAAAACAATAAAATAGAATACAAAAATAGAACCTAAATTCATTATCATCATCATCCAAAAACATAAATGAAACCACTTATGCAATGGAGATTCACCAGTGTCCGTGATCATTCCAGCAAATACAGTGCGTGCAATTTTGATTTTTGTGAGGTACCACATACACAGAATAAATGGTTCTGAAGCATCACAATAATTTCCTTCCTCAACTTGCTTAGAACAATATCTAAATTTGAGATTTTTGTTATGATTAATAATAGATATTCAATTCCCAAGAACTTTTATTGCAATATTATGAGATAAACGGACATGCTACTATGGGTGAACCTGATTCATACAAGGTAGCAAACATCTGAAAAAAGAATTAACAAAGAAAAGTTGAGGTTGTAAAGATACGACATTCATCGGTTCATCAGACTTGACCATGTGCCGAGAGAGAGAGAGAGAGAGAGAGATCCGAAAGAGGTATCTAAGACTGCTGATAATATTGGAAGTGCTTCTTTTTTGTTGAAGTATCTTTGTGTTCAACAGATAGGTGTTGTGATTTGAATACGAGCATCACTATCAACATTTGTTTGCCTAATTAGGGAAGATAGGATATATATTCTAAAAATGAATTAGCCAATCAAAGAGGTTTGCTTTATTGATACAATAAGTAATGCAAATGATGATAGCTGACTATCCTAAGCATTCTCTCAGAATATCTTGCATAGTATTGTAGCACAGGTAAGTGGATAAATTACCCTTCTGTGATCCATGGGTAAACTATTGCTGAGATACACTGATACGGAATGGCACTTAGGTGATCTATTCATGTTATCTGAATGCAAAAAATAGCAGCTCTTACCTCCATTATCTTTTAGGTGTAGAGCTATCTTGGTATCATCTAGAAAAAGAAATTCAAAGCTATTAGAGAATGAAACTTTATCTAAACTTGTAGTATTATGTTTATTAGTATTTGCAGTTTACTGATACTGGAAGTGGTTTATCCCACAATCATAATGGGTTATATGTATAAAGTGATTTTAAATAAATGTAACACTCTTGATTCATGCTCCTTGAATAAGAGGTGGAAGAGTAGTCCTATGAATCCTATTAAATTCCTATAAATGAGGAATTCAAAAGAGGTTTCTATAGCAGTTTATGTTTGCCCTACAACTGTTGACTATTATAGGAAATCTTTAATTAGAGCTGATGCTCTTTCAAAGACATCAGTGAGATTTCTCTCCACAGCTGCTATATCAAAGCTTTCTGAAGTATACTATGGCAATAAAAATCAATGTTACAAAATTGATTTAGGAAACATAATTGCTGAGCTGAAATGGAGAATATTTTCTCTTTTTTGATTGGGGGGGAGGGAAAGGTAGGAAGCCAGGATAAAAATGTCTGACCACTGGAGAAGAAATGTATCTTGCGAGTCTAAGACTCGCTGATGCTCTTGCCTATCCATCCGTGTGAAGCCATGTAACTGGATAGGAAAGGTGTCCTGCGTTGCTGAGGCTATTTGGTGACACACCATGAAATAGCAGTCAGCAATGGATTGGATGCAGTAGAGCACTGAAGAGAGGAAGCACTGTCTGACTGGCCCAGCAACCCCAAATATATATTCCTTCCCCTCCTTGAGGAAGCAATGTGTTTGCTCTGAGACCAGAGTGGAGAACCTCTGGCCTGCGGGCTAAATTCAGCCTACCTAACCTCAGTGGGAGGCATTGCTTCAAGGTGCTGTGCGTGTTTGAATAAGTTATGATGTGGCTTGGGATGGTATATGCACGTGTGCGTATGGATGGAGTTGGAACATAGGCAACAGCAGCCAGCCAAAAATATTTTGCTGCCTAAGACAAAATTCATTGTGGCTAATGCCGTTCAAGCCATTCTGATCCATGAGGCAGAAAATCCACAAATATCTTTCCCTTTCCCTAGAGGGAGAATTACAATGGAAATGAAGCAAGCAATTAATTATTGGTTGCACTTCCCTGCATCTATCGAATGGTAGGCCCAGCTAAGCCAGGCCAGTGTTTTGGGGGACAGGGCTGCATGGCAGCTGTGGATTGTGCCGCCCAACATTTTCAAAGTAATGATGCTGGGTAGCAAAGCTGATTCGATATTTAACATCATGCCATAACCTTGGATTCCCTGTATTTTCTGATTGGTTGGAATAATATTGCAGGGAAGAAGAAAATAGCACTCCCAGAGCAGCAAAAGGGGAATTTTATTTTATTTTATTTATAATTCGATTTATATCACCACTCCATCTCTCCCTAGGGGGACTCTGGGCGGTTTACAAAAAAATCAAACAGTTAAAATAACATATAATAAGTACAAATAACAAAAATGCAAACAAGCACCGAGAAACAAAGGCTTTTTTCTTAAAATTTGGGTGATATTTTGCCATTTGCCAGAACCATTCCTTTTGCTCCAAAAATTTCTGGAATGAAAATTTGGAACAGCTTTATGCAGGATATGTACAGTGAAAAAAAATGGCAGAACTAATGATTCAGATTGTACCCATAGCTTATGAAAATTCTTTCCTGTTCTTCATGAGCAGTATTTATCTTTTAGAGTATATTTTATTTTTATGAGTTTTACCTGATCTTCAGGAATCAGGATCATTTGACCCCCACAGCTGAGGCTACCATTTTATATCATTTTCCCGGATTGCGATGCTTTAAACTCTTTCAGCTTTCTACTATTACTTTGGACGCTAAGAACTAGGGCTATAGAATTAAAGCTCAAAAGCTTATGTTGACAGTGCTTAAACCTTTCTTTCAGGTTCTTGCACTCAAAAATAGTCTTTTGCATTAGGAGACTCCTATTTGAGCTATCTTTGCAGGATTGAAAAGCTTAAGGTTTCTGTGTAGCTGAAATGCTGTTGAAATGTTTTCCAATAACAACTACATCGTAAGTAGACAACTTCTTGCAGCAGACAAACAAAACAGAATTTCTATTTTACTAAAGTAGCATTGACAGTTCATTCAGCAACTACCAAAATTAAGAATATTCGATATTCTCTTCTCACAAAGATGGAGATGCAGAGCAAAAAAATAAAATAAAAAACCAACAACCCCTGACTAAACGGTTAATAAATCGTGTTACTCACCATCTCATCTCATGGATGTATGATTGATTCTTGAACTGAAGCCAACAAATTACATTTGAATTCTTACAACTCAAACAAATAAGCTAAACTCTATTTTATTAAAAAAAAACTATGGGCAAGACTATACACATCAGCTTGCACATCATGGACATCGTAATGGCAAATCTGCTGGTGTTTTTCAAGCACCAATTCATCTTGTTCATTTTCTACAACACTTTGCATTTTCAACACTGCACCCTCTGTGTTTTCTTGTGTATTTCCCTATGCATGAACATTTATATGCATTTTTTGCAGGGTATTTTCTTGATGTGAATGTTAATTCTCCTAATTTATGTATATTATTTAAGTTAGTTATTTTTTAAAACATCCTTCCAGTTTACTAAAATAAAAGCTGGATTGTAAACAATATCATCACAATCACATTATCAAAAGATATATTTCATTCTGAATATTGTCCACTTCTACAAGATACTGATTTAATATCAAACATGTCAGGAAAACAGTACACAGCACCTGTAAGTGACACAGTCCTCTAACACCAGCACTTAATACATTTGGGAAAAATACAGCCAAACACTCACCTTTTTATAGAAACCAACAATCTCCAACAGTATTTTTGGCCAATAAGGATGTTAAAACACTTCAAAAATAAAAGAGTTTCAATGCAGAAGGTCCCAATGACTCCAAATCAATGATTCTAAAATGCTGACTCAGCGTTCAAATCACTGAGGAAGTGTTCTAGCTTTAGGGATCTCTTGATGCTACTTAATTATACTGAAAGCTAATTTCAACCCAAAATAGGATTAGAATTATTTACTATAAATTACAAAAATACTTTTTTTATAGGGGTGGTAGGAAATTTTGGGTCATGGTCTTTGGTATCATAAAATCATAATCATTACTGAAGGATTACATCTCCTGAGTAGATAAATTTCGGGTGACAGAATTATACTGCAAATTTTAAGCATTTCTGATAACACATTCTACTCTAGTTTCTTACCTTCCGTGGGTAGACTAGTTGGCAGATGTGATGTCATGGCTCCTTTGGTAGTTGTTAAAACTCTGAATCTCATTGTAGTTTGCTGTAGAGCAGTGGTTATGTGAAGAGGCATTTGAGTTGTGTCTATGTTCTCACAAATCTTATCTTTAGACTGCAGAAGAAGAAAAAAATACAAAGAAAGGAAAAATTGGTTCTCAATGGAAGCCATTTGTCTCAGATCTACAGATATCTAAAGCAAACAAAGAGTGTGTGAAAATGGAAACTTTAAATCAAGACTTTACAAATATCAAGATACTGTAGCATATTTTCTGGCTAAAATAGCACTGAAGTCACAATAACTGGTGGAGAAACTCAAAGTCCTAGCCGTTATAAGAATATTGATTTGCCATTGAAGAACTGGAAAAAGAATCAGGAATGAAACAGATCATTGTATTACTTTTTTCCCAAACTGAGATTTGGTTCTGAGATTAGATCGGTCCTCATCCCGTTGGCCTTTTGCAAGGCCTTAAAGACATGGTTTTGTCACCTTGCCTGGGAATCTGGGTGTCTGAGCCCATTCAATGGCTGCGCTGATTTGTGTTGTGGATTTTTACCTTGGCTGCAGATTATGTGTATGCTGTTGTTCCTTGTTTCTTTTATGCTTTTATGCTGTTTTTAATTATTGTTAGCCACTCAGCATCATGAATTTGAAACAGGTGGCCTTAAATTGATCTTCTGATGAATTGCTATGGAAAAGAAGGGGTTATTATGTATGGGAGGTCTCCTGAAGGGAAGTTGGAGTTTTTGAGGGGGGCAGTGGGGCTGTTCAATTTTCTTAAGAAAAAAGCTCTGTGCGCATTGTGGGGATATGTAAATGCTCTGGTTTATTTTGAAGTGGGATAAGGGTTTAAGAATATTTATCTGGATTGTTTGGCTGATTTCATTAACAGTTTGGATTAAGATTATTAAGGTATAATAAGAAAAATAATAATAAATGTCTGGTTTTGGGTTTGATATGGTTAAGATTATTAAAACTGTTGTATTATCAAGTACAATGGTATGCAATTTATATGTTTTTTAGTTTGATCTTTATTATAGTAGACAGGAATATATAGAATAATAGTAGGAAGGAAATGATTAAATAAATGTTATCTTGGGGGGAAGTTGATTAGGAGGTATGTGTGTATGTGTATGTGCGTGCGTGCGTGCGTATGTGTGTGTGTATGTATGTATGTGTGTATGTGTGTGTGTGTGTGTATTCCTTTTAATATAAGGGGAGGGAGCAACTGTATTTAGTGATTTTTATAATGTGCCAATGGAATGATTTATAGAAATAATGTGATTTTGGTTTAATATAGAGTAAGGGATTGATTATGGAAAATGGTTGTATCTCCTTGCTGTTAAAAGTCAGAAGTCACCTCTTTTTGTAATTTTGAAAATTTTCTCTTGTGTTTCTATACTTTTTTAGTTTTTTCTTTTTTTTCTTTGTAGTTCTGTAGCTTTTATCTTTGCTTAAACTTAATAAAATTCTTATATTTTTTAAAAAAGGAAATGGACTAATTGTATATATCAATGCTATTTTTTTAAAAAAAAAATGTAAGTAAGTGTCTCCAATAATTGTAATGTGCCTTCCCACACACTATGGCCAAGCTAGATAAAAACTTATTTCAGTTTGTGATAGCAATTCTGGATTTAGTTTTCATATTCAGAACATGCTGCTAGGACACAGAGGTACATTTGGATCCAACACCAGGTGTTCATGATGTAAGTGACAGAACAGATGTTCAGATGCCAACAGTTCTTCCCAGGGAGAAGGATAAATCCAAAAACTGCCTTTCAACACTGTTCAGAGGAACTTTATTCCTCTATTAGGGCTATAGTCTCAGATTTCTTCTTTTTAATGATCAACTATTCATAATAGAATTATAAATATAAGATATCTGAATATCACCTCTTCAGGACAGCCACTATCTACCCAGTCTTGACGATGACGATCAAATCCACTGGAACACCTTTAAATATAAGAAGAGATTAAAATCAATCAGATGCCAATGAAACATGGATTAGATGGGTAAAGAGGGAGAAAAAGAGAGAAAGCAATTTCACCCCTTTGCAGCTAAATCTGTATGATTAAGAGGTTATTCACTTCATTTCAAATCATTTTTTGACTAAAAATGATTAATGTTTCCTGCAAGAATTAGTTTCCATGATTAGACAATTTGAAATGTCAGTGCTTTTTGCTCTGGATAGTTAATAACTTCATTGTATTTTGTAGTGAAGATTAAGGTTTGATCCCAAGTGTGTGGATTTAAGACAATTTAATTTATTCTCTCCAGATTTTTTTCTTCATTTTCTGTATTTAAAATACAAAAAACCCCATAATTCACCAAGCATATCATAGCCTTCTTTTCATTATGGTAGGTGATCAGAGATACCAAGGCATCCATAACTGTCTGCAAAAGGTATGCCAGGTGTTGGACCCATCCCAAAGACCCTCAAGGGCAATTTGGAGGAAATTCTTTGCTTTAAGATTCATTTTTCATTCCTCATAAGCGTTTTTCCTAATTAACTAAAATTAATGAAGCTCCTTTTTGCAAAGTATAATTTATGATGGATGATGAATATATTTTAAAAACAGCTGGTACTATTCTTCATAACTGTATAGTATGACAGAGTGGTTAAAGTCTTGGACTAGGTCCAGGGAGAGCCAGGTTCAAGTATACTCTTAACCATGGATGCTTGATGGGTGACTTTGGACCAGTCATTGTTTCTCTCTGCCAAATTACCCCAAAGGGTTGTTGCTATAGGGAAACATTGGATAAGGAGTACTAGGTATGCCTTTTAGAGCTCTTGGAAGAACAGCTAACTGTAAATCTAATAAATAAAATAGGAATTTTAGCCAGTCTGGTCTAGTAGTTAAGGCAACAGGCTAGAAACCAGGAGAGTGAGAGTTCTAGTCCCGCCTTAGGCATGAAAGCCAGCTGGGTGACCTTGGGCCAATCACTGTCTCTCAGCCCTAGGAAGGAGCCAATGGCAAACCAGGAGTCTGAGAGTTCTAGTCCCACCTTATGCATGAAAGCCGGCTGGGTGACCTTGGGCCAGTCACTCTCTCTCAGCCCAACTCACCTCACAGGGTTGTTGTTGTGGGGAAAATAGGAGGAGGAAGGAGTATTAGGTATGTTCTCCACCTTGAGTTATTTATAAAAATAATAAAGGTGGGATAAAAATTAAGACAAATAAATAAATAAATAAATAAATAAATAAATAAATAATAAATTGCCATAAGATGACTTGAAATCTTAGACTGAAAAGTGGGACTATGATTCAATCTATACTGCTTCATTCAGTAAATTAAGCTTAATATATTTCCAGTTTCTTATAATTAATTAAGATTAAACCAACACTATTTTGAAAGAAGAGTCCGTTTGATAGCTGTCATTTTTAAAGTTAAAAAGTATTCATTCATTTTATTTGTTGCAAATAATTCTCAAGAAATCTTCATTCCAACAAAAAACAGAATAAAATATACTCTCCCTTTAAAACCAACCCTAGAACTTGCATGAGAAAAATAAAATAAGTATGCAAATGGCAATAGGATATCATACAATGGGTTCAGAAGCATAATTTAAACAGTTTTAGACTAGCAGATGCAAATTGCACATGCCCATTGAACAGCTTGGCCTCTTTCAGGAGGCCAATCCATAACCTTGACATCTCAACTGAGAAGGTTCTGTCTCCTCTATCCATACCCCACACATCAGATGTGTGGTGGAACAACAAAACAGAACCTCTAATTTTGGTCTCAACATTTAGGCAGTTCTATACTGGAAGAGGCAAAGAAATAATTCTGACCTATAACAAAATGTTGCAGTGTGGAATTCATATTCCATGTTCCAGTATATCATTTTCCCCACAAGACTACATTATGCCATTCCACCTCCCCCAGGATTACCCTTGGCATCCTGAGCCACTGCCCACTGTATATACTTATTTCTCATAAAGTTGGTTTGAATCCCTCACGAGTGTTCTTACCCCATTAGGTTTCTCTTTCTAAGCCTTCTGTGCTAACTTTTGAGGTTCCCTTAAGCCTGCTCATATCTTCTTTTATAAGTCATGTCTAGATAAGAATTGGCACTGAAAGAATATTAATATAGACAAAGCATGACCAGAGTAATGATCCTTCTTAATTATTGGGAAACATTCCTCTAGCATCTTTCATACTCAAAATGCTTCTCACTTAAATCTGCAATATTAATTCAAATGTCACTTACTCAGAGAATGTTACCCAAAGACACAACCTAAGGTGACAAAGAAACTCTTTCCACCTGATATTAGCACTACTATGATGCTATATGGCTGAGATATTAATTTTTCCCACTCAGTGTTAAAAAAGAAACAGATGGAAGGAAGGGGTGGAGCTTCCTCAGGGTGCTGCTTTTGAAACTTCCTCATTGGCCAGCTGGCTCAAGGAGAAGGAGGTGTGAATCATTGCTAAGCACTGCACAGCTCCATGAAAACACTGCTTATGGGGTATGTGATGAAACTAAGAGGAAGATGCACACACCTAAATGGTCTGTAGAACTAATTAATCAAAATTAAAGTACTGATTTGCACTGAAGTCCAGCTGAGCATAAAACATAGTAACCCATAATATTCTCTAAGCATATATGGCTAACTATTTTCTAGGTCAAGAAAGTCCTAATCTCAAATACACATTGCCAACTCTACTCCCCAATTCCTTCCTGTTCCTGAACTTGCAAGCTTAGGAACAGTAAGTCTACATCTAACAAAAGAGCTAACTGTTTTCATATGCGTAAAGACCTTCATCTCACTATCTCTTCTTCAGTCACACATTTAATTCAAAGGCCTATTCAACACACAATTATCACATTGGCACTCTTCAATCAAATTCAGTTTTTCCCTCCTGTTGCCATCAGCACAGTGAGTGAAGATGCCAAGATATTCAAGCATATGGGACATAAATAGTTTTATGGTTATATAGAGATGGGTACTAAATCTCTTTGTCAGTACAGAAGGCTACCCGTAGAGCATAGCTTTCCAAAGTGTGTGTTGCGACACACTACTGTGTCGCCTGCAGTGTCCTGGTGTATCACGCGCAAACCTGGAAGCGCTGATGGGGGGAACTGGAAGGAGCGGCACCCCCGCCAAGTGGTGGTGCTGATTGGCGGGGGTGCCACTCCTTCTGGTTCCCCCCATCAGCACTTAGGGGTTTGCGTGCGACACACCAGGACACCGCAGGCTGCGCCGCCGCCCCCATTGGTGTGTGCCGCCAACATGAAAAGTTTGGAAAGCTCTGCCTTAGAGTCCGAGTATGTATCATGCTTGGCTGGGAGCTACCTAGTAGTGAAACAAAAAGGTCAAGTAATAGACATGGAGGAATAAACTGTGGCTTGCACATTCAACTATTAAACTGCTCAGCTTTCAAGGCCTATTGGAAAAGCTTGGATTTACTCTGTATTTCAGGAAATGCACAGAAAGGGAGTTAAACACATGGATGACAGAAAAGACACTAGACTAAGTTTGCAATATTGAAAACTAATTATTTACTCTTGTATTTCTCTCCTGTCCTATCTTTGCAAAAACTGAAGTCCCTACTGAAGTGGGGGACTCTTTGTTTATTAATAATTGCATGCCTCAACTGTATGAGTGGAACAGAAAAAAAAAATGCTTCGCAGAATAAGCTGAAGTAGTTGACCCCAAGGAAGTGAATGGATTTAGGGACCCTGCTTGTTTAACATTCGCTGTTTATGCACTGGTGGGCCTAAATACCTCACTGAAATGCTGCTTTAGAGAAGCAAGATGGCTTTGGTTCCAAATGAAGGTATCTGCAAAATGTTTCCACGGCATATGTCACAGAACCATCAGTCACGGAGCATATAATCATTGCTGCGTCTCCAATTTATGATTCCACAAGCTATCATTACCATGCATTTTCTGCTTAGAACAGAACATTTAATAAGCCTTCCATTTACTGGCACAGTGATCATTCCCCATTGCCATGAAAACACCATGGCAGATTTGATTAGTGATGCCACTTGTACCATCTGTCAACATAGCTGTTTTATAACAACTTCATTCTCAAAGGATGACCCAAGTTTGCTCCTGGTGAAGCAATTAACAGACCACATTCTAGGACATGAGAAAAGAACCTTTTCTGAGATGAACAGAAAATCCTCTGCTTTTCTGTTTACAGAGAACACAGAAAATGTAATTTTAGAAGTCGCAGTGGGACGTACGAAATGTTTACAGACCGTGATAGTTTGATTTGGCTAGTGGCTCTTAATAGAGCACTGCAGGGAACAGAGTTGATGTCTTCCAGGATGGTGAATGTGAGAGACAAAATCAAGTTGTAAATAATCTTTGTAGGGGCCATTTGTTCCCATTCATAGTACAAAGAAAAGGGCTGGGTGTCTTTATTTACTAAGCTACCTAAAAGTTCTTGTCTTCCTGCTTTAGAGAGAGCAGAAGAGAGGTGTCAACAAATGTTAGTCCAAAATCAAGAAGCTTTTAAAAAAGATCTGCCAAGCCAAAATGGGTGCAGTGTTATTCAGCTGAGAAAGTTATTGACATAGGAGAAAACAGAGCAAAATTATTTGTCGTGTTCATGCCAGCCTTCTTTGCAGGAATTTAGAATGATGCCCAGGCTTCACTTATCCTACTTACCGTATTATCTTTATAAAATTCCTGTATGTTCGATCAGGCTGAGAAATAGAAACTCAGAATTTCATGACTGGGCATGGATTTCCAGCCCCAGGAGTGGCTGGGTGGGACTGGGTGCTAGATCAGCACTCTTTGCATTGCACTGGCTCTTGGAAATTCAGTTTCTACCACTGAAATTCAGCAGCAAGCGAATTCTACCAAGTTTATCAATATGCAGAAAATGTGCCGATGTTTGAGTGAATATATTACCAAATATTTACTTAACTTAAATATGTAAAACTTACAGTTTGAATCATACTCACTTAGCCCTGCAAACTTTTTCTTATACAACACTAGGCACTTGATTTTTTATGTTCTTACTAATCCTGCAATGCTGGCCGGAAAGCTGTCATCTCCAATGGAACTGCTCCTGGCTAGCAGAACTACTAGATTTGACTTTAAGTTATTTGTAATTAGTTCCCATGGGGCTTAAGACATGGTTAACTGTTTCAACGGCAACTCAATGCGTGTAATTTATCCTTGATCCAGCCTCATTTTATTTTTAAATACTGTAGCTCTTTCTTGCGATGAGATCCAAGGACTGCCATGTTTATGGGAGGAATCTATATTGCATTTTAATTGAATTATGGGTTATTTTTACAGAATTATTTATGACTCTGTTGAAACATGTAAACCAGCAGAGAGTCCCAGTTGAGTTTGCAATACTGTCTATGCCAGTGTTTCTCAACCTTGACAATGTTAAGATGTGTGGACTTCAACTCCCAGAATTCCCCAGCCAGTTGAAGAAAGTCCACACATCTTAACATTGTCAAGGTTGAGAAACACTAGTATATGCAATATGAATTGCTGTAATTGAAAAACACAATTCCATTTTTGTCCTTCAATTTCAATTCTTCCTTGTGAGAAGATGTAAACCTATTTAGCACTTCTTTAAATGAGGGTCCTTCAATGGAATTTATTCATACACAAATATGCAAAGGATTTTAGCCTAAATGATAATAAAATTATCAGATTTTAAAGATTTGGTAGACAATATAAGCCAGCCATCCCAATATGGTCCCCTCCAGATGTTTTGGACCATCATTCCTGTAAGCCCAGAAACACAGTTCATGATAAATGACAAAAGGAGTGGTAGTCCAAAACACCTGGAGGGCCGCAAATTGAGGAAGGTTGGAATAGATTGTTGAATATTTTTCATGCTTTTGGAATTATATTTATACTCTTGTATAGTTATCTTTCTGTTATAAATAATTGTCAAGCAGGTGACACTGTTTGGCTGACCTTGGCTGGTCTTGAAAAATGTCAAGCAGAGTCAGACCTGGTTAGTATTTGGATGAAAGAATAGAGGGCCCTAGGCTGGAGTAGAAAGTTGAAAAAAAAATTCTGAAGAATGCATGGCAAACCATTTCCACACTGTTGGAAGAAAACTATATGGATCTTGAGCTTGACTTGACTTGACTTTTTAACTTTTTAAAGTATCTATTGTAAACATTCCTAATTGGATTGTGTAAAAATTTGAATAAAAGTGTTTAGTAGGGTTACACCTTTTTTGCACTGAATGAGTTATGCTGGGGGTGGACATTCCTTCAAAAAACTTAGGTTGGTATGCAGAGTCATTCCATTTTGTATTAATAATAACCCAGTAAAGTGTATCAAGTTGAACAGTAGATATGAGCTGGCTCCCCCCAATTTCAATACTCCAAACTGTATGCTATATTCCTTTTAAATCAATAATTTGATGTAGCAAAGGTAAGCAGCAGAGTCCAGAGTAAAAAAGAATATATCACCGTGGTGGTATTCTGAAGATGCTTCGGCCAGCAAAAACCAGAAATGTCAGCTCAGCCCTAACTCTTAAACTTGGGTAATTACCATTTGCCATGACCCTTAGAAATAGTACAGCATAATGGATTCACTCCAGTTCTCACCCAAAGGAAATGTCTAGGGCAGCCTCCTCATACTGACTGAAAGAATCTAATTGCCTACAATAATCAGTCAATAGATTAGGTACAGAGTTCTTTGCAACCAATATTGCAATGACTGGACCTGTGCTGTAGTATACAGTATATTTCACCTCTAGTTTACATACCAAAAGCCACCAGTGGTTCAAAAGGGAAAGCATCAGATTATAGAATCTACATGTCTTACTTTTTCCTCTTTTCATTGAGTTATAAGAATTTGGCAGAATCATTATTACTATTATGTATTAGAGAGACCTTGCTTGAATACAATAACATCTTCCTACTAAATAGAGGATGGAAGGTGCTATAAAGGAACTTGGATAGTATAGTCTAAGCTATGTTTTCTGCTCTCCTTAAAATCACATTTGCTTTTAGATGAATGTAAAGTCAAATTAAAGTGAGCAGACATCAAAACAGTCAAATGGTTTGTTTTAATAGAAATAATGTTACTATGGTTTAACTAATGGTAAGAGATTATATCTGTAAATTTATCTATATCTGTATTGGAGAAAGTCGGAAGTCACTTTCCGTTTCTGTTTTCTGTCTACTTACACTTTTATAGTTTTTTCTTTTTTCTTTAGTTCTATTCTCTATCTTTTCTATACTTTCTATTTTGTATTTTACCTATAGTTTGAAAAATAATAAAGTTCTTTTATAAAAAAAATGATGTTTACTGATTTTTATAGAAGAATTGAGGCTCATTGGTTTTCTCATTAGTTATACCCATTAGTACTCATGATACTTAATGGTAGGAAATAAATGCTAATTACAGGTATTATAGAATGAGAACGTTGGATGGTCAGCAACAAAGAACAGCTAACTGCCCTTTTAGATACTTTTTATATTTGTTATACATTCAGTGGTATGAACGATATCTAAATTTTGTTAGTTGGGAAGGCTTGTATAGCCATGGTTTCCATTGAAACACCTAGATGTGGATGGCCAGTTTCACAACTGATACCGCACATTAGAGCTGTGCCACACTTTGGAGTCAATATTCAAAATGTGGTTCAGAGTGTGCTTTAAGCTGTTGCAGGTAGGTAGGCTCCTGAGGACTCCAGAGCACATTTTTCATATAAAATCCGAAGCACGGCACAGCTCTCTAGCACAGTGATGGCGCACCTTTTGGGCTCGGTGTGTCAAAAATCCGGAAAATGCGTAACTTGCACACCTGCTGGCATGTCACTCTTGCCCCTGAACAAAAGATAAACAACTCTTTACATATTCATTTATTTAAAAAAAATACAATTCAATTTTGGGTGGCCAAAAGGGCAGAGATTGGGGGGGGGGGGAGAGAGGTGGATGGTGGGAGTTGCAGTGCCTTTTGTTTGTTCAGTTTCTTTGGCAACTCAAACAGGGAGAATAGTTATTGTCGGGTGTTGGTGAACGTTGGCATGTCACCCAAAACACTGTGGCATGTCACCTTTGACATGCGTGTCATAGGTTCACCATCACTGCTCTAGCACATAGCTAGTTTTTCCAGTATCTCTGTCCAAGAAGAAACAAGGCTAGGAAAATACAGTATAGGCTTTCATGGCTGGTATATGTTGGGCAGTGTTGAACTTCAGGGTTTAACGACTGTGGTCTAAACAACAGATTTCCTGATGTTTTGCCAGCAACTGTGGCTGGCGTCTTCAGAGGCAAGGTGGTTTGCTATGCAGACCACAGGCAATTGAGCAGGGACTGACTGCGCTTCTGTCTTTATAGCCAGATAACCTGAATTCTGATTGGTCTTTAGCCGAGCTGATTTCTGATTGGTGCAGGTTGGTGAGGGGTGGTCTCTGATTGGTTCTTTGTTTGTTCCCGATCCTGATTGGTGGTTTTGGTGGTGTTAGTTCCTGATCAGTCCTTTGTTCATGCCTGCTTCTGATTGGCCATTTTTGGAGTTCTGATTCCTGACTGGTGCTTTGTTTGTGCTGAGGTCAGGAAATCTGTTGTCTAGACCAGGGGTCGAAAATGGCGGCTCGCGAGCCAGATGCGGCTCTTTGGCCCCTTGAGTGTGGCTCTTCCGCAGCTGAACTCACCCCCGCCCCTTCCACGTGATAGGCCCCCGCCCGCAAACCCCGCCCCCTGGCTCTCGCACTGAGCGAGGCCCGGCGCGGCA
The DNA here is from genome assembly GCA_023362775.1 of Charina bottae. Lineage (NCBI taxonomy): Eukaryota > Metazoa > Chordata > Lepidosauria > Squamata > Charinaidae > Charina > Charina bottae. The sequence goes on along the minus strand of JALMGJ010000007.1, from coordinate 46,933,711 downwards.
GGGAGGCAGCGCCATCTCCAGCCGCAGCAGCCCCTGCACGGAGAGAGGCAAGCAGGCAGATAAGCGGGCAGGCCTCGTTTCCCGCCCCCATCATCATCTTCGCTCAACGTGGGCGGGCGGAAGCAGCCGAGGGGGGCGGGCCCGGCGGCGGAGGCCAGGGCTGCCCGCTTACCTGCCTGCTTGCCTTTCTCCGCGAGGCCCCCGATCCGGCTTGGACCCTGGGAAGGCAGCGGAGGGCCTCGCGGAGGGAGGCAAGCAGGCAGGTAAGCGGGCAGGCCTCGTTTCCCACCCTCCATCGTCTTCTTTCTTCAACGCGGGCGGGCGGAAGCGGCCGAGGGGGGCGGGCCCGGCGGCGGAGGCCAGGGCTGCCCGCTTACCTGCCTGCCTGCTTCTCTCCGCGAGGCCCCCGATCCGGCTTGGACCCTGGGAAGGCAGCGGGGGGCCTCGCGGAGGGAGGCAAGCAGGCAGGTAAGCGGGCAGGCCTCGTTTCCCACCCTCCATCGTCTTCTTTCTTCAACGCGGGCGGGCGGAAGCGGCCGAGGGGGGCGGGCCCGGCGGCGGAGGCCAGGGCTGCCCGCTTACCTGCCTGCCTGCCTCTCTCCGCGATGCCCCCGATCCGGCTTGGACCCCGGGAAGGCAGCGGGGGGCCTCGCGGAGGGAGGCAAGCAGGCAGGTAAGCGGGCAGGCCTCGTTTCCCACCCTCCATCGTCTTCTTTGTTCAACGCGTGCGGGCGAAGAGCGGCCGTGGGGGGGGGCGGGCAGGCGGCGACGACAAGCGGCGCGCTTCAGGCTTTCAGCGCTGGAAGGCGGCCTCCTTCCAGCGCTGAAAGCCTGAAGCGTGTCGTTTGTCGTCGCCCCCCCCCCCCCCACGGCCGCTCTTCGCCACAGATCCCGCCGGAGCTGATCTCCCTGGACCCCGGGCAGCTGGGCCGGGTGGACGCCCTCTCCCGCCCGCAAACCCCGCCCCCTTCCACGTGATTGGCCCCCGCCCGCAAACCTCGCCCCCTTCCATGCGAATGGCCCCCGCCCGCAAACCCCGCCCCCTTCCACGTGATTGGCCCCCGCCCGCAAACCCCGCCCCCTGGCTCTCTAGCATTTCAAAATGTGCACGAGCATGTCAAAATGGCTCCCGGCATAAAAAGTTTGCCGACCCCTGGTCTAGACCACAGTCACTAAACCCTGAAGCTCAACACTGCCTAAGGCTAGGAAAAGTTATGCAAAGCAATGCCATAGAATAATTTTGAAGAACTGTTGAAGAGATGGGCAGATATAAACCTTATTGGCTTTTCTCACAGGAAATCATGTGCTCTGACAATCAGGAAAACCTCAAAAACTTGTTTTCTGTACTATGTTGGTTTCAGTACCTGCACTTTTCTTTTGGTTGTCTATTTTTACTTTCTGAACAACTAAAGTACATATTATATAGAAGCGATGGCCACAATGTTTTTGGTTTTTTAGATAGCAATTGCTATCAGCAGGAACAATACTTCCAGGCACATTGTGATCTGGATAAAAAAAACTCCCAAGTTGCGATTTGCTGCAGGGGAGAATCAGCTATAGCAGATTTCTTCCTATAGTAGTTAGTGCTTGGAAGGGTAATTCTCCACAGTCATATAATACAGAAACAAATAATTCTCCCCTCTTCCCAATTGCCTTTCTGCAGCCAGTTGTAGAGAAGTACAACTGATCAATTCTGGGTACATGTGTACTTTGGTGCCTTGTATTTTATTTGACGTTATCCAGAGAACAAACTTCCTTTTAGAATCAACCATCAACAGTAAAAGAACAAACAATCAAAAATAAACCACAGACTAGCACATGGTAGAGCAGCCATGAAGGCCTTGGAAAAGATATTCAAATGCTGTGATGTGTCTATATCTACAAAAATCAAAATTATGTAAGCCATGGTATTCCCTGTGACACTCTATGGAAGCGACTTTGAAGAAGCAAGATAGAAGAGTATTGAAGCCTTTGAACTTTGGTGATGGAGAAGACTCCTGAGAATATCTGAGAAAAAATCCAAGATGGCGATCGGGAGCGGTCGCCGCTGAGCGTTGCTCCGGGAGAGGGGTTCCTGGTCTCCTGAATCCCACCCTACCTGCCTTTTTGTTACCTGGAGGTGTGGGTAGGGGATTTTGTGAGGTTCCCTCGGCTTTCATTTCTAGACCGAGGTGGGGAGATGGCTGGACCCCCCCGGGTGGAACAGCAGGCGACGAGGCGGCGAAGCGGGGCAGCAAAACGCGATGGCCGTTTGGAGGAGGAGAGTTGGAAAACGGCGAAAACGGCGAAACGCGGTGCTTTTCCCTGCGGGCTTTGGGGGCTCAGGCGAGCCCACTGCGGACTGGGCGGACTCCCAGTGATCCCTGGTGACTTCTTACTATTCGGTCAAGGACGCGCGGCCCCTTGGCGGCCCTCTGGTGTAGCGGAGGAAACGGCGGAGTGGCGGAGTGTAATCAGAAGCCTGTGGGCCTTGTGGACAAGTACTCCACTATATTTTTGGGAACTTGGGGCCAAAACGGACTTTGACAAACCCCCGCAACTATTAATGGACCTGGCGAGCCCCAGAGATTTAATATACACTGGAGGCTTGCGAGACCTTGGCACTACAACAAGACGGGAGAGCAGAGCAGCGGAGCGTGCTAGGTCTTGGGGCACACCGATTTGGACGATCTTTTGGTGGGCCTGGTGGTCTTTAACTGTGGGGGCGGGGGTCTAAGGGGGGACGACGGGTTCAGGAATGGGGGACCAGCCATAATATCCCCCGGAAATCAACAACGGTGGAAGGTTTTTATTGGACTTTTAACTTTATTTTAACAACTAAGAGGAAGCCCCCATCTGTACCCACATTTATTTATAGGCGGCAGAGATTTTTTAGGGTCCCTGTAGTGTGAATGTGGCCCCCCCTGGATGTGAGAGAGTCAGGGGGGAGTCCAAGATTGTGTGATAGTATGTATGAGTGCCCACACCTGAGTGAGAGGCAGGTGGTGGGCAGGAGTGGATGATATCTCTCTGCGACCAGTGAGAGTGGTTGTGGGGGGACATTGTAGGTGTGGTTGTGGTGGTTAGGCCCTTTCAGTGCCGAGAGCTTAGGCTGGTGCGCTGGGGGGGCCTACCATCACTAGAAGTTGACTGAGTTTGAGAGATGTGTGCGTGTGGGAGGGGACCCGTGTTTCAACCTAGGGTCTTTGAAGGTCTGGGAGTGGAGGCATCTGGACCTGGAAGCTCTGGGGGTTATGGAGTGGGCTGCCCTATCGAAGTGGTGACGGGCCGGGGATGTTATGACGGGAACTGGAGGGCGGGCCATCGTTGGGGAAGACGCCCCCGGTGTTTATTACCGGTGGCGTGTTCCGGCCCTCCACGTTCATACCCAGGTCCTGGTCAGCAGATCCTTCAGGGCCCCGGTTTCCGGCTGCTGCTGCTTAATGCCAGGTCTGTTAACAACAAGGGCCCCCTCATATGTGATTTGATCACGGAAGAGGGGGCAGACCTGGCATGTATCACCGAGACCTGGCTGAGCTCGGAGGGGGGGGTAGCCCTCTCTGAAATATGCCCAGCCGGGTTTCAAGTGTGGCACCAGCCGAGACTCAGGGGCAGGGGAGGAGGGGTGGCGGTTGTAATTCGAGAGTCTCTAGTGGCCTTCAGGGGCACTGCTCCGCAAGTAGCCGGTTGTGAGACCCTGTTTTTCAAGTTGGGTTCTCGAGAACAGTTGGGAGTGTTGCTGCTGTACCAGCCTCCCTGCTGCGTAGCAACATCCCTGCCTGAGCTGCTGGAGGCCGTCTCGGGGCTGGCGGTGGAATTCCCTAGGCTTATGGTTCTGGGGGATTTCAATCTGCCGTCCCTGGGACGTGCCTCGGAGGCAGCTCGGGAGTTCATGACTACCATGGCAGCCATGGGCCTGTTCCAGATTATTCGAGACCCAACTCGAGACAGTGGACTCACCCCGGACTTAGTTTTCTTGTCGGAGCAGTGGCAGTATGCTCTGAGGGGAGAGTTACATCTTTCCCCTTTGTCATGGTCAGATCATGCCCTGGTGACCTTGAGATTCTCTTATGCCGCCCCACTCCGCAGGGAGGCAGGACCCAATCGATTGGTCCGCCCCCGGCGACTAATGGACCCAATAGGGTTTCAGAGGGAGCTGGGGGCTGTACCTCAGGATCTACTGCACGCTCCAGCGGAGGTCCTGGCCGCAACCTGGAATAGGGAGGCGGCCGGGGCCTTGGACAGGATCGCGCCTATGCGGCCTCTCTTGCCACACTTGACCCGATACTCCCCTTGGTATACGGAGGAGTTGAGGGTCTTGAAGAGGGTTAAGAGACGCCTAGAGCGCCGCTGGAGAAAGACAAGGTCTGAATCTGACCGAACACAAGCTAGAGTCGCTGTTAAGACCTACCTTGTGGCGGTAAGAGCGGCGAAACGTCAATATTTCTCCGCTCTTATTGCGTCCGCAGAATGCCGCCCGACGACCCTGTTTAAGATAACAAGATCTCTGTTGGGTAAGGTGGAGTCTGTGAACCACCTACAGGGCCGTGCGGAAGAATTTTCTGAGCATCTGCAGGATAAAGTCGCTCAGATTCGGTCTAAGTTGGACTCTAAGCGTGTAGCACAGTCTGGGGAGATGCCGAGGGAACGTCTTTGCCCGGTTATCTGGGAACAGTTCGATCCTGTTGGACCTAAGGAAGTGGACAGGATCCTTCGGGTTGTAAGGGCCACCACATGTCATCTGGACCCATGCCCTTCCTGGCTGGTACAGGCAGCCCGGGAGGTGACATGTGGTTGGGCCCAGGTGATGGTTAATGCATCTCTGGGGGAGGGGGTGTTCCCAGCTGCTTTTAAAGGGGCTTTGGTGCACCCCCTCCTCAAGAAACCATCACTGGACCCTACTATATTGGACAATTTTCGTCCTGTCTCCCACCTCCCCTTTTTAGGGAAGGTGGTTGAGAAAGCGGTGGCGTTGCAACTCCAGAGGATCCTGGATGATACGGATTATCTGGACCCCTTCCAGTCGGGTTTCAGGCCGGGATATGGGGTGGAAACTGCATTGGTCGCGCTTACAGATGATCTCTGGCGGGAGCGGGATGGAGGGAGTGCATCCATCCTAGCTCTTCTTGACCTCTCAGCGGCATTCAATACCATCGACCATGGTATCCTTTTGGGACGGCTCAGGGAGTTGGGGGTGGGAGGCGTAGTTCTGCGTTGGTTCACCTCCTTCCTCCAGGGCCGTTCCCAATCGGTGGTAATAGGAGAGGAAAGGTCCGACCCTCGCCCCCTCGTCTGTGGGGTACCGCAGGGTTCAGTTCTTTCCCCTCTCCTATTTAACATCTACATGAAACCGCTGGGTGAGATCATCCGTCACCATGGGATGAGATACCATCAATATGCAGACGATACTCAATTATATATTTCCATCCCTGGTGAGATAAGTGATGCAGTGGCTACCCTTTCTCAGTGCCTGGAGGCTGTGGGGGTCTGGATGGGGAACAACAGGCTTCGACTGAACCCTGGTAAGACGGAGTGGCTGTGGATTGATGGCTCCCGTGGATCCAGGAAGTTGTCATCTCTAGTTCTGGATGGGGTTGCACTACCCCATTCAGACCAAGTGCGTAATTTGGGGGTTCTTCTGGACTCACGGCTCCTGCTTGAAGAGCAGGTGGTAGCCGTGGCCAGGAGGGCTTTTGCACAACTTCGTGTTGTGCGTCAGTTACGCCCTTTCCTGGATCAGGAAGCCCTCCGTACAGTCACTCATGCCCTGGTCATCTCCCATATAGACTATTGCAACGCGCTCTACATGGGGCTACCCTTGAGGAGTATCCGGAAGCTTCAATTGGTCCAGAATGCGGCTGCTCGCGCAGTTATTGGTGCGCCTAGATCAGCGCATGTGACACCTCTGTTGCGACAGCTGCACTGGGTGCCTGTGTGCTTCCGGGTCCAATTCAAGGTGTTGGTTATCACCTTTAAAGCCCTACATGGCATGGGGCCAGGTTACCTGAGGGACCGTCTCATCCCCATAACGTCGAACCGTCCCACTCAGTCATTCAGAGAGGGCATGCTACGGATCCCGTCCGTAAAGGAATGTCACCTGACGGGGTCTAGGAGGCGTGCCTTCTCGATAACGGCGCCCACCCTTTGGAATATGCTACCCCCGGAGGTGAGGCAGGCCTCATCGCTCCCAGCCTTCAGAAAGAACTTAAAGACCTGGTTCTGCCGCCTTGCGTGGGGGGAGGGGGGGAATAGTTCCTCTTGGGGATGGCTGGTGCCATAGGGCCCTTTTAAACATCCAAACATCATACCACCGCATCTTGGATTTTTATATTTAATTTTAATATATTAGAGTGTTTTATTGGGTTGTTTTAATTGTCGGATTTTAATTTTTGTGTTTTGTAAACCGCCCAGAGTTCCCTTGCGGGGAGATGGAGCGGTATATAAATTGAAACATAAATAAATAAATAAATATCGTGGACAACCAAGAAAACAAACCAATGGATCATCAAACAAATCAACCCAGAGTTCTCACTTGAGGCACAAATGACCAGGCTCAGATTATCCTGCTTTGGATACATTATGCAAAGACCTAGCTCTGTGGAGAAGGCTCGAATGCTGAGAAAGGTGGAAGGAAAGAGAAGAAGACTACCAGCAACATGGTGGATGGACTCAGTTACAGTGGTGATGAGTGCCCCCTTGAGAGTCCTGAAAGAACAGGTTATAGATAGATTGTCATGGAGAAAATCTATGTGGTTGCTAGGAGTCAAAAACAACTTGATGGCACATAGTCAGTCAGTCAGTCAGTCAGTCAGTCAGTCAGTCAGTCAGTCAGTCAAGAGAACTAATTCAAAATTCTGTTGTGGTTGCATTTTGTTAGAACATAGGTGGCCTGGCAGGGAAAAGGATTTGCTTGAATACCTATGTGAATAATTAAAGAGAGATAATGGAGGAAACAATTATATTATTTAGTAACAGATCAAAGTCATTTTCCTTACTTTCTATGGGTGGGGGGGGGGAGGAAATTGAGCAAGGGACCCCTGACATGTGTGCTGTCTCAGGATTTGACACTCTTCCCCTTCTATTTAACATCTACTTGAGGCTGCTCGGTCATCTGTTGGTTTGGGGTCAGGTCTATCAGTATGCTGATATACCCTGATATAACCACCATGATCCCAGGTCAACTAGATCAGGGGTCCCCAACCTGTGGGCCACGGCCCACTAGTGGGCCGCGGGGCTCCCGCCTGCAAACCCCGCCCCCGGTGCACATGATTGCTCCGCCCCGGTGCATGTGATTGGCTCCCGTCTGCAAACCCCGCCCCCTGGTCTGTGGAAAAATTGTCTTCCACGACCGGTCGCTGGTGCCAAAAAGGTTGGGGACCGCTGTCAAGGTCTTGTTCCAGTGTGTAGAGTCTGTGTGCGTCTGAATGGGGAGAAACAGGCTCCAGCTCTATCCTGACAAGACCAAGTGGCTGTGGGCATTTGAACCATCCAGGTCTGGAGATGCTCCCCATTTAGTCCTGAACAGTGTAAATACTGTCACAGTGACTACAAGGTTAACCAAGTATTAATATACTTTGTCGACAACTAATATCTGACCCATGGATATACATCAGTTTGAAAGATCCTCTTTAAACAACAACCAGGGAAAAATCACCCAAAGTACCTGAACTATACCTTCCATGATAAACATGACAGGGCCATGTAAACCTTAAAGCAGAGCTTTCCAAACTGTGTGTCGCGACACAAAAGTGTGTCGCCACACAGTCTGGTGTGTCGCCACACAACCTGGAAGCACTGATCATCATCAGCGCTTCCGGGTTTTCCCGCGGCAACACACCAACTGCAGCGCGCAAAACCCGAAAGCGCAGCAGCGCTTCCGGGTTTTTGCGCGCTGCCGCACTTCCGGGTTTTCCCGCGGCGACACACCAACGCCGGTTGATGTGTCGCCGCGGGAAAAACTTTGGAAAGCCCTGCCTTAAAGTATCCAACTACAGAAAAACCTGTGCAGAGCCACCATGCCTGTAACATAAATCAGTACACTGCCCTCCACTGCTAACTCCAAGATTGTGTTCTCTGCTTTTTAAAATGTATGTTTTTAAACTCCTACAGTTTTATGTCTGGGTAGAAAATCTCACCTGCCCTTATTACTATAAACACGCAACCTTATATTATATAAGTCTTTGTTTATACACTTACATTTAATTTCTTTTTTGTGCAATTAACTTTAGTTTCAAAGAACAAATTATTTCATTAGGATGAACAAGCTGTGGAGAAAAGTTCATGCCCTTTAATCAAGGCTGCCCATAAAAAGCCTCTGCAATGACAGATATGCAGGGATGATATATCTGCTAGCACATTTGTAGAAATGCTTCAAATGTCTGGGATATTAGTAGGAAGAAATTCATTATGAATTGCATTAATTTAAGCATATGATGAAACATCTAGATTCAAAGCAAAACAAGTCTAAATAATATAAAAACATCATCAGATAGCTCTGACCAAAAAAACAAAATTTTATTGTCTAAAACCCATTACCAACAAGCTGAAGTGTTATAACTAGACAAAATACAAGTATTTTAGAGCCAGTTTGGTCTAGTGGTTAAGGCAACGGGCTAGAAACCAGGAGACTGAGATTTCTAGTCCCGCCTTAGGCGTGAAAGCCAGGTGGGTGACCTTGGGCCAATCGCTGTCTCTCAGCCCTAGGAAGGAGCCAATGGCAAACCAGGAGACTGAGAGTTCTAGTCCCGCCTTAAGCATGAAAGCCAGCTGGGTGACCTTGGGCCAGTCACTCTCTCAGCCCAACTCACCTCACAGGGTTATTGTTGTGGGGAAAATAGGAGGAGGAAGGAGTATTAGGTATGTTTGCCGCCTTGAATTATTTATAAAAAATAATAATAAAGGCGGGATAGAAAATAAAATAAATAAAATAAATAAAATAAATAAAATAAATAAAATAAAATAAATAAAATAAATAAAATAAATAAAATAAAATAATAAAATAATAAAATAAAATAATAAAATTAAAATAAATAAAATAAAATAATAAAATAATAAAAAATAAAATAAAGTAAAGTAAAATAAAATAATAAAATAAAATAAAATAAAAAAATAAAATAAAATAAAATAAAATAAAATAAAATAAAATAAAATAATAAAATAAAATAAATAAATTTATAAAAGGAAAATCACAGTTGTGTTGGCAATGATAGCCAAAACCTATTTAGGACTGGGAGTAAACAGGCTCCAACCAAGGTGAAATGCCAAAAAGGATTTTATTGATTAAATATTAAGAGAATTATAGAGAAAAAAAAATATCACTCTACATCAGCTTGCCAGGAACCCCAAAGAGCCTTCCTTGGCCTGGCAGTTGCAGAGCACCTTTTTCTTCCTGGGTTTTTAGGTCAAGACTGAAATTCCAAGTCTTTGTCACTTTTCTTAAAGGAGAGGAAGGTTAAACAATAACATCTGGATATGGCTTGGTAGCACATCTTATCACTTACTTGCTTACAGCTTCAGATAGTTGACCCACCCTCTGCCAGATGTATGTTAAATAAGGCATCATTTCTAGCAGACAACACCTGGAGATGATCTGATGACTCCCAATAACTTGGGAAATCATACAGTTGACCCATTGCTATCAATATTTTTATGGGAAACATTATTTCTAGTATGCATTTGTGCCCTCTTCCCCTAAAGCAGGTTTAAGATTAGGGAGTTCATTTGTTCTTTATCTTAACTGTTACTAATAGGAATACAGAGAAAAGGCTCAAAGTGTCAGCCTTACTAGGTAGACCAGACAGGAAACACAACCAGATAAGCTAATTCTACTTTACTGTAAAGCTACATTAACAGAATCTTGCAAGTCTGAAAGTAGAAGAAATTCCGGGAGTTGAACTCCACCCTTCTTAAAGTTGCCAAGTTTGAAAAACACTGATTTAGATAATCCTTGTTGCCCTTCCGTGCATCTGTTCCACTGTTTTCAAGAGCTGCCCCCCCCCCCAAATAAAGCAGAATAATCCAATCTTGAGACTACCAGTACATGATTCACCAGAGTCATGTTTCTCTCCCTCAGGTAGAAAAACAGTTGTTTATCAGCTAAAATTAATAAAAGGCCCTTCATGGCACTGATATTACGGGGCTGTCCAATCAAGAAAGACTCTAGATTAAAATGGGATCCATATGGGAGGTGGGGGTAGAATTCCATCCAGAACAGACATTTCTCCTTCATTCTGTTTATATGGATTGTTTATATTCTTAATTGTTAATTTAAATTATGTAGATTGGCAGTATTTTGTAATTTTGACAGATTAACTCGCCAGTTTTATTTTAAAAATTAGTTTGCACTAATTGTGTTATCACTATTATGTATGGCTTTTTTTGTTTAATATACCACAACATGTTTTTAAAAAGCTGGATTTTAACGTTTAAAAAAAATTCTTGCAGAATTCTAAACGTTAAATCATCAAAATTAGTTATCAAATGTCTAGATGAGTATTATATTCATCTGAAAATAATGACACCTTTATATATTTTTAATGGTTACCTGTACACATTTTAGATATATATATATTTAGGTTTGGCTGCTCCAGTCCCAAAAGCCTTAGTTTATGGTAATACTTAAGACAATTACTTCCACCATTATATTTTTGCTGTTCAAAATAATACTTCTTTGGATTTCTAATCATATCCATCTGTTCTGATTTAACCTGATATATGAAGACAGAAAAATAAATACACATTGCAACTGGCATTAACCTATATTTTACTCTAACTTGACCTGCCAGAATACTTGCCAGAATGCAGAAAATAAATCCCAGGAGTGCCATCTGTTTTACACCAGTTAGTTTTTATTCCTGACCCATAAATTAATTGTTGCTGGATTTTCTCTGCTTAAAACCTGCATGTAAAGGATCTTATTTTATTATTCAGTCATCCAACAAAGCTTCAGATACCAGTAGCGCCAGCTGCTAGACATCAAGATGGACTGTTCTCTGATAGCTTCTAGGCAGAGGTATATTCCTGTAGTGCTGTATTTCTCAACCTTAGCAACTTTAAGATGTGTGGACTTCAACTCCCAGAATTCCCCAGCCAGCAATGGGAATTCTGGGAGTTGAAGTCCACACATCTTAAAGTTGCTAAGGTTGAAAAACACTGCTGTAGTGGGACAAGATGAGCTTGAACCCATGATATTATAAATGGGGGCTTCCAACTGCCAATGGAAATTTGTATGTAGATGGGAAATAAGTTTCAAGGCAGCCAGTGCTGATTTATAAATGGCAATGCATTTATTGTAAGTGGGCAGGCTATAACGTAGATATGCCTGATCCACATCTTCATGGGTGAAAGATGCTCTTTGCCACATACACACAGAAACACCCCTGTGCTACCCTATAAAAAAAAGGTAAAGGTACCCCCTGCACATTTGTGCAGTCGTGTCCGACTCTAGGGGCTGGTGCTCATCTCCGTTTGTTAGCCAAAGAGCCAGCGTTGTCCGAAGACGCTTCCGCAGTCATGTGGCCGCATGACACGCGCGGAACGCTGTTACCTACCCACCGAAGTGGTACCTATTCATCTACTTGCATTTGCATGCTTTCGAATTGCTAGGTTGTCAAGAGCTGGAGCTAGTGCGGGAGCTCACTCCGCACGCAGGGCTAGGGATTCGAACCTCCGAACTTGCGATCTTCCGATCGACAAGCCTGGCGTCTTACCCGCTGAGCCAATAAAATGCATTTTGTCCTTTTAAAATCAATGCACAAATTGATGGAATGTGGCTGAAAAAAAGCAAGGCGTGATATCATTCCCCAGAGCCTCAGATTAAAGTTTGGAGTTGCCAGGAAAAGGGGAAGTCTTGAATAATTGAAATAGAAGAACAGATGCTTCAGATGCTAATGGTGAAAAAGCAGGTAGTAAGTCTAGGCCTAGACATTTGGGTTACAGTGTTGATGTTTACTTCCCCTGTCTTTTATTTTGCTACGGAAGCTCAATAAATGTACTTCAGCTTTTTATGAATATATTGGATTACGCACAAGGAAATAATCTTTTGTGAGTGTAATAATTTGAAATCTCACTTCAATCTCTTTATACCGAGCTTTTTTATTTGTAGGAAATCAGCACCATTTTACGGTCTGCCTGGAGTATTGTATTTTCTTTTGCAACTTATTTTTTAAAGCTCCTGTTTTCCTGTTATTTGAACAGACCTAGATTTACTGGAACCATGGAAGAAAAGTAAGGAATTAGGGGAGTGCATGCCTTTTCCTTTTTAGGTGATAAGTGTATATAGGCTGTAAATCAATAATTGATGGGTTAATTTAAATGTTATTTCTTATGCCTTTGCTATTTTGCAGATAATATCAGCAAAGCCAATTTGACAGCCAGTTTGGTGTAGTGGTTAAGGCACCAGGCTAGAAACCGTGAGACCGTGAGTTCTAGTCCTGCCTCTGGGTGACCTTGGGCCAGTCACTCTCTCTCAGCCCTAGGAAGCAGGCAATGGCAACCACTTCCGAAATCTTGCCAACAAAACTGCAGGGACTAGTCCAGGCAATTGCCAGGAGTCAGCACTGAACTGAAGGCACACACACACACAAACACACACACACACACAAATCAACAAAGCATGATCACAAAGACTGGCATGGTCAAGTTGTTTTCTTTATCCATGTATGATAGAAAATCTGTGAATGTATACCAGCACCTGGGAAGATACTTTCTCAAAACAACAGTAGTTCACCCTTGAGAGATGAATCTTTGTGTAGACCAAGATTCTAAGGGTGACTTGCACACGAGCAGGTTTTGGGATCGCAGAATAAGATACTAAGTTATTGGCCAGCTTGAAACTATAGCAAGTAAACATTGATTTACTGGTAATTCTCTGTGCTTAAACACTTGCCAGAAAAGGCAAGTGTGATTGGCTAACAGTTTTCTGTAAATTCAAGATTCACAAATATACAACCAGGTCCATGCTTATACTACCTTGAAGTGTGAATAGATCTGCAAATAGTCAAAACAGTACTGTATGTGTCAATCTGCACTAAATTTTAAATATTGGGAAGAGTTGGGAGTTGGAAAGAGTGATAATCTGGAACTGGAAGTCCTCTATATATACTATTGTATCTTTAATCTATCTTTCTCCTTTTCTTCCTCTTCCACTACCAACACAACCCCCCAGTTCCATATATGGTTAGTCTAACATACAGTATTTCAGATTTGATTCCAGAAATTCAAAGCACACAGGAGAAAATCTTTGCATTGTCTCTTTGAAGCACTGCACCTTTCCTTGGGATCACATGGCTGCCTTTAAAGATTCCTGCTTTAAAGAGTTCCAGACAGGTACTATGTTGGTGTCCCCACACACTGTGAATCACCTTTCTTTAATAGAAACGGACATGCTACACTGCCCTACTAGGATGGAAGAATATTCTGTTGGAACTCAGTTGAACTTTAAACAAGAAAACAAAAAACCCGTAACAGTTTTTAATCTGTTCCTTTTTTCAGTTTAATGGATTTAAGGAAGAAAAATAATCTATAGAAAAACACTGTATCCAAATGCCCTACATCACCCATTTACTTCACAATTGGGCAAACCTGTCCTTAAGGGTGAAGGTCAGGAGTGTTCACATGGGGAGGGGAGTCAAGATGGTGGCAACAGAAGCCTCGATGCACATAAAAATTGGGTAGGGCTCTGATCACCTGGCTGTGGCTGCCATCTTGACGTTTTTGACCTACCCCTCTACCATGGATGGCCTTGGCCAAGACAGCTTTCCAAAATGCCAGATACCACTTTTTTTTGTATCTTTAAGATGAGATTATTTTCTCTCCTGTCACCTTGAAAGAAAGAAAAATGTTGCTACTTGGAAAACTGTTTCACGGAGGTTGCAAAAGAAGATGGTTGGACATTTCAGCTCCTTCAAAAGTCTTAATTGCTGTACATACCCTTCTTAATATGCCAGCAGGAGACTTGTTCTACAATTGAATATCTGCCTATCTGGGAGGAAGTCTCATTCCCAGGCAGTTTCTGACTCTGGATCATGTAACACGCGTGTTCCGTTATCTCATTTGATCAGCATATTAAAGTGCAGTTTATTACGTTTCTAGATTTGCATGTTGTTTTACTAGAGCCTTACTAAACTTTGTACTCTCCTAATGTGTTGGATTTCAACTTAAAAATTCCAATCCAGCATGACCTCAATAATTCCCAGCCATTATGGGAAAGTCTGCTTTACTGCAGTCTTAGTTCATATTATTTAATTGCAATATGTTTGTCTTCCCAGTCTGCTTCCCAGGATCCCTATACAACATGGAGCAGGCGTGATGTTTTTATCAGTGTAAGCCAACATCACAAATTGCTCTATACCCGTGTTGGATCAATTGCAAACACAGCTTTATGATGTCTATTTGGTTTTCAAATACAAATTCTAACTTGAGGTAAAAGCTATAATTTTTCCACAACAGGATCTAAAAATCCAAGATCATATTATTTTACTGAAACTGCAATTCATAAAAGCAATACCACTGGGAATGGGGAATAAAATACACAAATGCAATAAAACGGCAATAATCCATTTATAGACTTTTGAGGTCTTACCCCAGACATTAACATTTAGGCCTTGCTATTTTTATTATACTTTTCTTTACCACAATCCATGACAGAATAATGGACTTTATGAAAATTGACAGTCTTAAAGTTTACAACCCCCAGCATGTATTGAAAATGCAGGATATCATTTTTAGGACTTGGTTGACTATGTGTATGTCATTAATAAAATAAAGCCACCCTGAAATGGAACAAAACAGATTCATCCTGACAACTGATTCAACTTGATTACTTTATCTAAGTTGAGGCAGCAGCACCACCACCAAGGTTAGATTCTGTGGAATTAACTCTGGCTAATTCCAGGTTGAATCAGAAATCATAATCACTCAATTAAAGGCGGTTTGTATTGTGCAAAACACTAATATGAATGTGTGTGTATGTGTGTGTTGCTGGGAGAAGGGCTGGGATGTAGAACTTTTGGGGGAGAGCCCCTATGATGGTCCCACAAGCCACACCCCTCTCTCCAGCGACCATGTCAGAATTTTTATTTATTTTTATGATATACTGTACATTCTGCCATTCTCCCCATCAGACCCACGGTCTGACACTTTTAATCTTCCCGAGAAGAGGTCCTCTGTCTGGATGCAGCCGGGTGTCTTTCTGTTCCATTGACATCACTTACTTTCACTTTTACTGGGCTAATCCATGCCACTACTCTCAGGAAAGGAGCAGTGAGCAGAGCAAGCATCTACAACCTTATGACAGAAAGAAGAGAGGCAGGCTGTATTAGCATACACTTGCCATAAGAGGGGCCAATTGCCTGAAACTTGGCCCCTCCGTTATACCCTCCCTTGTGAACACAACTGGTGCCTCATGTCGATGAAGGTTCTCAGTCATCCAGGTGGAATTGTCTGTAGCTTGAATCATGTCAACTGGATTTCTATTTTCTCAGTGGAAACGTTTCGCTCCTTATCCAAGGAGCTTCTTCAGTCTGAGCAAAGTTGGTAAGGGAATCCTAAATATGTTTCTAGGTAGCTGTGTGACCTTACACCTGGGGCTAGGTCATGGTTATATTGAGATGTTATTTCTAAGTCCCTTTATCATCTAAAGGAGGATCGTTAAGATCACCATGCTGCTGTTGAGCTTGCGAAATGGTCTTAATCTTCCTAGGCACAGAAGACAAAGCGGGGAGGAAAATAGGGGAAAGAATGTGCCTGAGGCCCCCACCTCTATTCAAGGAAGGATTTTCCAAGTTGGCATAAATGGATTCCTTGACCCCTCTCTCAAATTTTGCTTCTTTCCAGAGAATTGAAAGTGAACTTTCCCCATCTTATCAATGGGGAGAGGAGCCCAGCCTCAGTTTGCAAGTTACATGCACGCACTGCTCAATGCACAAAAGAGAAAAGGACTGTGCTTCTCAACAAGCATTTATTTTTGTTAGATTTGCAACTGTAGTCATCTGTTAGATTTATATCCCGCTTTCCTTCAGAGGCTCAAGAAGGTACACATGACACCACTTCTCCCCTTTCCCCCCCCAAGAAACAACCTCTGAGGCAGCTTGGGCTAAGAGAAGGAGTGACCCCAAGTCAGCGCTGAGCTTCCAGGGCTGAAGGCAGAACCTGAAGGTGGCCTCCCTGGCGTCAGTCCACCACCTTAGTCAGTCCATCGGATACACTGGCTTACAGTCTAATCCTGCCAGGATAAAATCTTTCAAAGTGGCAGAAGAGACGTTGGCAACATGGACTAAGAGGGGACACAAGGCAGGTCTGCTATTTCCTTCTAGTTTGATTTCTTTCAGTTTTCATGAATACTATTATTTCTGTCCATTACTTCTGCTGAGAATGATAAAAATATAATCTTGAAGGCAAAAGTCTAATTGAAAAGAGCCATCTACTCAGAATGCTAGGTGCATTCACAACCTTTGAATGGCACAACCCCTTCCTTCTGTTCTTCCTTTTTTTTTTCCTCCCCAGAGCCTCATTAGATTGCTGGAAACCCTTGAAAAGCTGAAGGCCTTTCCTCCTTCTTTTGCCATTATCCTTTCATTAATAAGTAGAATTTCCAACTCTAGTTTCTAAGGCTAAAAGTATAACAGCATTTAAAAGAAGAACAAACCAGGAACACAGCCCGGTTTGCATAAGAGTGTTGCAGTTGAATTCATTCATGCTAACGAGGTCAGCAGTTAAGGATGATTTTAAAAACCTAAGCCTACAGAACTATTACTGTGCACTTTAAATTCCAGTTATTTTGTGACTCTCAAATTGTTCCTCCTGATACCATACTGAATACCAAAAATACAAATGGAGCGTGACAAAACAACCTTAGGAAAGGGTAAGTACAAACTGTTGACAAATAAGTATGTTCAACACCCAGAATGCTTTGAGGCACTTCTTTTCTAGCGTTCTTAATCTGTTGTATGCATTTCACAGGTTGGAGTCAGACACAGTCCAGGTGGGACACAGGGTAGGATAAATGTTTAATTAAGCCTTTAAGATTTTTTGGAAAAGATAAATATAACAACAGCTTTTCAGTAAATACAGTACATGAATGTCCTTCATGGAAAAACAGAACTTTTTGTTTCTATCATGGCAAGACCCAGGTTCATTGACAAACTGATTGGTGGCACTTTATATGAAATATTGAGAATAATTGATTTAGAACGTTTTATGGTGCTCTCTAGGAACATAAATTTTCTTTATGCCCATGTTTTGACAAGATGTTTGCATCAGTAATATAGAGAATAGATCCACCAGTGTAACTTGTTCTGCCCTTGATGAGCACATGTACAACTACATTATGAAATGTATCACATATTCAAACTTTGGAACTTGTAATTGCATTTTTTTCTTAATGGTTATATATGATATTCCCATTATTTACAACCACACAAATGTTTACATGACTTTAAACACAGACCCCAAAGACAAATTTACAATAGCATGTACATTTTCAGGAATAGCATACCAACATATTAGATGTCAATTTTTTCATGAGTATTAATGGATATGAACCATCATGATCTTTCCTGTTGCAAACTGAAGTATAGAATTAATTCCTTACAATCATCTTTAATATATCTCTGGTGAGATGAGAAACATCTTATAAGTGCAAATGTTTCACAAGATTTAAAGGCCTCTCTTTCAAGCTTCTCCTTCAGTCATATGATACAGTAGTTTTTATTTTATTTTAAAAATCCAATATAAACATTTTAGCTGGACTGTGTTTAGTCTGAAGTTCCAAAAAGTCTTCTTTCGTAAGTACGCTGTTAAATTTTATCCTCCTGTATCCCAGTCACACAGAATTTCATGGAGTGTTTTATAAAATGTGTAAACATATTACACTATAAGACAATTCAAGGACTGATCAAATTATGCTTAGTGAACTCTTTATTATATCACTGATGAAGACATGGTGCTGAAAAGTTTGATTTATATATAGAGAAAGGAAAGAGGGGAATATGTGCTTGTATGTCACCAACTATTCAGAATAAATCGCCTAAATAAAAGGAACTTGCTTCTATTTGGCTGCCAAAGCTAAGGAACAATAATTGGATAAGAAATCCTAATAAGGAACCACATACAGTATAACCTATATTCTTAAGCGAAAGAATGTAATTTTTTCAATCAAGTGATTTCCAGATGTGTTGGGCTATAATCCTCATTCATTCTAGCCACTCCTTAATTCTAGCCACATACATACTTATATATTGTTTAAAATTAGATTTTTTTAAAAATGAGCAACATTTTCACTATTTTTACAATAAAAGCTTGTTTACTAACCCCCAGAACCACTGTTGGCTACTGCCTTAATGGACAGCCTGTCATGCTTTCAATTATTTCATACCTCTTGCCAATATCCTGTAATTCTAGGGCACTCCCACCAAGCATGGCAATGAATCCTCTTTTCTGAGTGTTAATTATGCTGGAAAAGTCTGGCTGCCAATTAAGACCTCTTGGGAATCTGAGAAAGGAACCTTAAAACTTCCTCTACCACAATTTAAAAGGTCAAAAGCAATATGAGGCAATAAATCAGCTCAATTAAAAGAACCCCATTTATTCTATGGGTGAAAGGAAAAATTGATTCATTATCAAGGCCACTGTGTACCAAAGACCAAGGTTAACAAGCTTTCTTACCTTTGGAGTTTATTGCACCAGCTGCAGTTGAAGCCAATCTGAGACATGATACAGGGTTCACAGCTATTAAACTGAAGACAAGCTGTAAAAACATTAAAAAATAAAAATAAAATGTACATGCACACACACAAGCACATAAAAATAGATTGTTCATCTTAAAAAGACTTCCTACAATCAATTTTTCAAGAATTTATTATCTTCAAAATAAATGAAAAATGGTTGGAGGACAATAATTTGGCACTTCCAGAACACACTATGGAGATATTTGCACATATTAAAGACTGATCTTCCACAGTTAGTTTTGATCCCATTTGTACATGTAATGCCTTCCTACAGATTGTCATGTCTTGTATGGCTCCTAAAGCTGCCTTTCTGCTATGAAGGCATTCAGTGTTTTCCTTATGTGTTCCCTTATGTCTGTTCACCTTTGATAGCATAGTTAATGTTTTTGGCAGATGGACATAATAAAAAGGTTAGGAAACTGTGAAAGAGCCATAACTGGATTAAAAATAGTTCAGCTGCTGAGTCCAGTTTTTTCAGATGGGTTGTGGGCAATTTATATTCCAAGCCTTATTTTTCAAAAATGTAAAGAACAAGAGAAATGGACAAGCAGCAAAGCAAGCACTTGACTTCATTTATTTTGGAGAAAAAACATGCAAAGTAAGCTGTTTAGTTCATGAGACATCCATAAAAGATTAAGGATGTGTGAGTAATCTTATACTCAAATATGCAATCTCCAGACAATGAAAAGTGTAATTGATACAATGGCCAATCTTCAGTGAGCAATCAATGATCTGGCTAGGCATGTCTGCTATGGTTTTCACATTTGTTCTGGTCTATGTCTTGATTATCATGCATGCATGCATAGCTGCATTGGGTAACTTACAAAAAACCTTCTCACATCAACATCCCTAATGAATGGCCAACTGCTGACAGAGACCCCTGTGATCTGCTATGTGCATCTACAACCTTCTCACCATTTTGCATTTCACAGTTGTTTGACGTAGCTTTGTTCCAGGTCAATGTAAGAAATTTGAAATATCAAAAGTGTCACACATAGATATATACTAGTGGTACGGGCAGGGCAGGCAGTTGGGTATCAGTACCTACTCCAAGAATCCTCAACAATTGTCTCGGAATTCTAAGTGCTACCACCCATTTTGACTGGTGAAGGAGATAAAATATACTAAATATAGATTAGACACCAAGGTCAAGACACAGGGTAACAAATATAGAAGTTATGCCAATCCATCAAGTATAACAGCCTACAATAAAGCTGTTAAAAGGCAACTGGATAGTGGAAATACCAAAAGAATGGATGGGAGAAAGGGTCAGCCAGATGCTATCCACAGTTCTATGTTACAAATTACACTTTAACAATTGCGAGGACCAGAGTATTGATATAATGCTGAAGCTTTGACATCTGAACCAAGCCTTGCCTCTCTTTTATGGATAGTATTTCGTCCAAAGGCCCTCATTCTATCTCAAAGAGTCTAGCATTCCTCTGTAATTCCATGGCTACTTCTCATCTGAGAAGCACGAGTATCTGCAAGCTCCTGCTGCTTTTGTCAAAACGATGAAAACAGCATCCCACTGTCAGCTATGACCCTTTTGGATGTGCATGTGCTGTCACAACACATGTACAAAAGAGGCAAGGCTTGCATTGTGACACTGTTGTTATCACTGTTTGCCTCCTCCCCACCCCTGTGAACATAGCTGCTGAGAAGAACTGGATGAATATAAAATCCAGGGAAGTTAATGGAACAGTTGTTGAAGAAGCTTCAGTTGCTATCACCATAATAGAGGAGGCCCAGTGATGTAAATGGAGCTTACCTTGTGAGACAGGTGAAGTTCATTCAAGATTAAATAGTGAGCTTTATCAAAGTGTTGGCATTATGAATTTTTGTGCATCTAATTTAAGACCAGCACTCTATTGATCATTCCATGTCACCTCCAAACAAAACCAGATAAACTAAGATATCTAGAGATGGTATATCACAGCTGCCTCCAACCTGGTGTGCTCTAAGAAGTAGTGGGAATTAATGCTCACACTCCTGTAGTCAGCATTGCTAAAATTTCTTGAGAGTGCCATGTTGCAGAAAGATGGTATACAAACAAAAACCAACAGATATGCTATTGCTTCAAATATTGCAATATAACTGGATTCACACATCACAATCTCTTATGTTTAGCTTTCACTTAGCATGTTTTCTGAACCTAATCATAGTGGTTTGTCAACCACAGCTTAATGTAATGTGCAAATCAGTCTAATGTGGCGTAGTCAAAACTATTTTACAAGACTGTAGTTTATCACAAAGTGTGAACCTAGTCAATTTATAGACAAACTCACACTTACACACACACAAACACACACAAAGGAAGAAGAAATAAATGACTGAGAAACGGCCAGATAAGAAATAGGTTTATGTACAAGAATAACATATACTGTATGCATAAAGATTAGTACTTACATAATGCTGACATTTTGTGAAAAGAATGGGACTGACCAAGGCAGACCATAAGGATGAAAGTGACATTAGCACAACATATCCACCACTGTACTATTATGCTGGATTAGACATCAACAGATATAAGTAATTTTACTCTCTGCCAACAAAAATATCTTTCTAAATACACTGCAAATGCTACAAAAGAAAAGAGGCATATTTTAAATCCAGCCTTTAAGAATGTAGTATTTCATTTGCTTATTAGATATAACTTACTGGGCAGAGGAATCATCTCAACAGCTGACAGATTGGTGACCTTTGACATCTGAAGCTCCACTCTGTGATACTCATATATTGTTCTTCTACGAACGTCTGTAAGAAAGGAAACATTAACACTGAGTTATGTTATTTAAAATGGAACTTTATTGAAATAAATTATTTCTATTATCAAGAAAAGTCAAGATATATATTATTAAAGTCACTCATGTGTCAAATACACTTAATTTGAAAAAGATTAATGGTTTTCATACAAACTGGACCATTTCCCCCCTTTTTATTGAAAGTGAGCTTGGATAGGGTCACGGTTTAAATTAGTATAGGGCTGGCACCAAAGCACTTCCCCCAAACAAAATATTCACTGCAAAGCCGTACATGGATTCCTATAAAAAATTCTGCAAATACTACTTAGCAGAAAAATCTAATAACATTGTACCAGTTGCTGCTTGCTTTACTACACATTATTTTATTTTTAAATTATGTTCAGAGGTAAAGATATTAATTTTATGATTGTAAGACAAATTTGTTGTTTATTTAGAAATTAAGAACCATCAGCTACATTTTCTTCTGGATTTCCTGATTCTTGATAGAAACTTCCACTGAATGGGACAGCAATAATGTCTTGACTGCAATAGCAACGAGAGACTGGGGAAAGCCACCAAACAGCTTTCAGCATCCATCATGACTGGAGAAGATAGGAGCATCTGCACAATTGTCTAAACTACAAACTACAAACATGTGGCCACCTTGTTAGCAGGAGCTCCTCAATAGCAGATAACCTAGGAACCCTGGATGTGCCGTCTTGACCAAGTAACTAATGAAAACATATGACTGTACTATTTGATAGGTAAATTCATCAATGTTCAAAATATTACAAACCAACAGAGTACAGAGTTCACCTGAAGGAATTAAAATAGGCATGTAAGAAGATAGATTTAAGGGGTGATTCCTGAAAGAGAGAGATTTGTATGTTAAATCTAGACATAATGCATTGGAAAACTTAAACCCAGAAGAAACATTTCCTATCTTTTCCTTGCTGCTCAGTGATTCTCAAAAAGAGTTTCCAATAGATCAAGGGATACCTGAACATTTAAGATGGGAGGCTTAAGGAAATAAAAAAACCAGTCAGCTAACATATATAAGTAAATCTCAGTTCACTTTGGGTTGATGATTCATCCCACTGTAGAAAAATGTCTTGCAGTTCACCTCTCTTCACTCCCCAATTCTTCAGGCTGGTTTTTCAGGGGTTGTAGTAAATATCGTTTACTACAGGAAAGAACATTAGGAAGGCTAAAGTTGAAAAGAAGCTTAGGTTCAAAAGGGATGCTAAACGAAGAAAAGGAGCTTTTAAAGCCATATTTTTAAAAATGATTTTTATTAAATATTTTTAACAGTTGTTGTTGTTTATTCGTTCAGTCGTTTCCGACTCTTCGTGACTTCATGGACCAGTCCACGCCAGAGCTTTCTGTCGGCCGTCACCATCCCCAGCTCCCCAATGGTTGAGTCTGTCACCTCCAGAATATCATCCATCCATCTTGCCCTTGGTCGGCCCCTCTTCCTTTTGCCTTCCACTTTTCCTAGCATCAGCTCCAGGGTATCCTGTCTTCTCATGATGTGGCCAAAGTACTTCAGTTTTGCCTTTAATATCATTCCCTCAAGTGAGCAGTCTGGCTTGATTTCCTGGAGTATGGACTGGTTTGATCTTCTTGCAGTCCAAGGCACTCTCAGAATTTTCCTCCAACACCACAGTTCAAAAGCATCTATCTTCCTTCGCTCAGCCTTCCTTATGGTCCAGCTCTCACAGCCATAGGTTACTACAGGGAATACCATTGCTTTAACTATGCGGACCTTTGTTGTCAGTGTGATGTCTCTGCTCTTAACTATTTTATCAAGATTTGCCATTGCTCTCCTCCCAAGAAGTAGACGTCTTCTGATTTCCTGGCTGCAGTCAGCGTCTGCAGTAATCTTTGCGCCTAGAAATACAAAGTCTGTCACTGCCTCCACTTTTTCTCCCTCTATTTGCCAGTCATCAATCAAGCTCGTTGCCATAATCTTGGTTTTTTTGAGGTTTAACTGCAACCCAGCTTTTGCACTTTCTTCTTTCACCTTCGTCATAAGGCTCCTCAACTCCTCCTCGCTTTCAGCCATCAAAGTGGTATCATCTGCATATCTGAGATTGTTAATGTTTCTTCCAGCGATTTTAACTCCAGCCTTGGATTCCTCAAGCCCAGCATGTCGCATGATGTGTTCTGCGTACAGGTTGAATAGGTAGGGTGAGAGTATACAGCCCTGCCGTACTCCTTTTTAACAGTAATAAAAGCTAATACAAAATGTCAATGAAGGTTCTCAGTCATCCAGGTGGAATTGTCTGTAGCTTGAATCATGTCAACTGGATTTCTATTTTCTCAGTGGAAACGTTTCACTCCTTATCCAAGAAGCTTCTTCAGTCTGAGCAAAGTTTGTAAGGGAATCCTTAAATATGTTTCTAGGGTGGCTGTGTGACCTTGCACCTGGGGCTAGGTCATGGCTATTTGAGATGTTTATTTCTAAGTCTCTTTATCATCCAAAGGAGGATCGTTATGAATAGCTTGCTGTTGTTGAGATTGCGAAATGGTCTTAATCTTCCTAGGCACAGAAGACAAAGCAGGAAGGAAAATAGGGGAAAGATTGTGCCTGAGGCCCCCACCTCTATTCAAGGAAGGATTTTCCAAGTTGGCATAAATGGATTCCTTGACCCCTCTTTCAAACCACTTATCTTCCCTGTCTAAAATGTGAACATTAATGTCCTCAAATGACTGTCCTTTTTCCTTTAGATGAAGGTAAACTGCTGACTCTGGTCCTGTGGTGTTGCTCCTCCTGTGTTGGGCCATCCTCCTGTACAAAGGTTGTTTGGTTTCTCCAATGTAGAGCTCAGAGCACTCCTCACTGCACTGGATTGCATACACTACATTGCTTTTCTTGTGTTTTGGAGTTTGATCTTTGGGGTGTACAAGCCTCTGTCTCAGTGTGTTGGTGGGTTTGAAATATTTGAAAGAGGATCCAGGTAACTACAGACTACTCAACTTGACATCAGTACCGGGCAAAACTCTAGAATAAATTATTAAGCAGTCAATTAGAAAATAATGTATTGCGTTGTAGGAACCAGCATGAGTTTATCAGGAATAAGTAGTGCCAAAGCAACCTGATCGCCTTTATTAATACAGTGACCAGTTAGTTCACTACAGTATGTGGCGGATATAGTGTATCTTAACTTAATTAAAGCATCTGATAAAGTTTCCCATCGGATTCTACTAGAGAAGATTGCAAAATATGGGTTGGAATAGACCCTGCTACTATTAAAAGAAAACAGAGCTGGTTAAATAAACATAATCCAACAAGTGTACATCAATGGATTAATATCAAGCAAGAAAAAAGTGTCTGGTGCTGTACCACAGCACTCTGTTAGAGGCTTTCTGTTGTTCAATATATTTATAAATGATTTAGATGGTAAAGGTAAAGGTTCCCCCCGCACATTTGTGCAGTCGTGTCCGACTCTAGGGGCCGGTGCTCATCTCCATTTGTTAGCCGAAGAGCCAGCGTTGTCTGAAGACTCTTCCATGGTCATGTGGCCGGCATCACGCATGCGGAACACTGTTACCTACCCACCGAAGTGGTACCTATTAATCTACTTGCATTTGCATGCTTTTGAATTGCTAGGTTGGCAAGAGCTGGGGCTAGTGCGGGAGCTCACTCTGTCATGCGGGACTAAGGATTCGAACCTCCGAACTTGCGATCTTCCGATCAACAAGCCTGGCATCTTACCCACTGAGCCACCACGCTAGTAAATATTACTATCAAATTTGCAGATGACAGAAAGATAGGAGAAAACCAAATCTTAGAAGACATTATCAAGATTCATGAGGATCTTGACAAGCTGGAACAATGGGCAGACACAACAATATGAATTTCAATAGAGACAATGTGAAATCCTACATTCAGGCAGGAAAAATAGAGGTACAAGTATAGAATAGGGGAGGGGTACATGAGAAAAGGATTTGGGTGTCTTGGTTGATTATAAACTGAGCAAGGGTCAATACCATGATGTAGCCACACACACACACACACACACAAACAGAAATGCAAATGCAAATGCAGATGCAATCGTAATCCTAGGCTGCATCAACAGAAGTATTGTATCAGGATCAAGAGAAGTCAGCATTCTCTTTATTCTATACCAGTGTTTCTCAACCTTGGCAACTTTAAGATGTGTGAACTTCGACTCCCCAACTGGCTGTTCTATACTGTTCAGACCACACTTATATATTGTATCCAGTTCTGGGCTCTGCATTTTAGTAGGGATATTGACAAACTTGAGTGTATCCAGAATAGAGCAACCAAGATGATAAGGGGTCTGGGGTGGGGGGAACTTATGAGGAACAGTTTGAAGCATTGAGTATATTTAGCCCAGAGGAGACATAATAGCTGTCTTCAAAGGGGGGAACTCCACTTCACTTGGAAGTGTTTAAACCGAGGTGGGATAGCCACCTGTCTGAGATGCTTAGTAATGGATTCCTGCACTGGGCAGGTGCTTTGACTAGATTATCTTCTCCCAACCCTTACAATTTGTCATTCTGTTTATATATATCTAATTGTATATATACACAACTGTTTACTCTCCTTAAGGACAAGGACAATAAAATAGCCAAAGTTCCTTTAGTTAACACAGCTCCTTATGAATTTTCTTTCACTCAAATAAGATGCAGTAGCAGGGAGGGGGAGACCAATGTTCCAAAAGACATTTCATAGCACATGTCGACACAAAAATCATTCCAATACATTACAATGGGACTTATTTTCAGGGAATGGACATAGCACCAGCTGGAGGTTGCAGGATAACTTTGGGGGCCCTATGATTGCTGAGACTGAAGCAAACAGGCTCTAAAATGCCCTGGGGATACCTACTGTCTCCCTGATATCCCGTATTTTCTCTTTCTGATACGCTCCGTCTTCCTCAAGACAGGGAAGGGTGACAAATTAGTTTTCAGATTACTCCATTTATCTTTTACAAAGACTTCTGAAATTAGCCCAAGGCTGCATGAAGAAGCGGAGAGCTGCCTATGAACTGAAATCTGCCAACTTCTCACTACCCTGCCTTGTTCCATCTTGATTAGGATCAGTCAATGAAGGGATTTTGTTCGGCTAAACTAAACCAGGGGTTCATCACGCAGGGGCTCTACCTTCTTAAAACACTTCTTCCGTCTTGCTTTTGAGCACAGCTAGAATTCATCAGCTTATAGCTAACCAGCCTACCCTCCGTTAACCTTTCCTAATTTCTTAGCACTGAAAGGTTCAGCCAAAGTGACAATGCCATCACTTTTGTTTATGTGTTCATCTGTTTGCTTTTTTGGACTTCTTCTTCAGTCTGGGCTTTTGGCTTCTGGCACTGGAAAGAGTTCACTCAAAATGCAACTCTTCACTGCCTCGACTTGGCAAACGCATCGTATGGACAAGTCACCAAGGGAGAATATGTCTTCCCCTTTTGGCAAGAAAGCTGCTCAAATCCAGCCCAAATTAGCATAGTTTCTGTCCACTTGTTCTAGCCCTGGGCTTTTGAAGCTCCAAACAGCTGCCAGACATTCCGGGGTAGAAATCTAGTCCAGAAGCTTTTTTGTTATACATTCAGAGTGGCCTGGTAATGGTTATGTTTTCATACAATAGGCTGTTAACCCTGAGACAAACAGAGAGGGGAGCAAAGCGAACGCTTTCCCCAGCGGGGTTTAAAAGAGCTGGCCGGGCTGGAAGAGAGCATGTTTGCCTGTGATGAGAAATTAAACAGAACTTGTGAGTTTGTCCCTAAGCCACATCCCGCCAATACATGCCTATGAAATAAGGTAAGAACTAGAGCTTTTGTCTATTACACCCTGGATGTAGAGGGTTTTGTGAGTGTCGAACAGGAATTGTTTTTATAGTTTTTTCTTTAAATACAAGAAACTCTACTGTCTGCTTCCCTGAACATATTGCCACATCTTCCTTCCAGACACTGAGGATCACTATTCATTATTTTAGAAGCTGGCCATATTTCATTATGTACAGGTAGTCCTCACTTAAAGACCACAATTGGGACCGGCAACTCTGTCGCTAAGCGACGCAGTGGTTAAGCAAGATATCACATGATACCTCCCAACGAACTTATGGCTTCACTTCTGCTGCGGTCATTAAGTGAACCACCCATGGTCATTAAGCGAGACATCATATGACAGCGACTTGCAATTTTACTGCCGGCTTCTCCATTGACTCTGCTTGTTGGAAGCCAGCTGTGTTGCATGCAAATGGCGATCATGTGACTGTGGGATGCTGCAACACTCATAAATGCCCACCACTTGCGAAGCAGCCGAATCTTGATCACTTGACTGTGGAGGGGAGGGGAACACTGCAACGGTCATAAGTGCGAGGACTGGTTGCAAAGTTACTTTTTCAGCACCATCGTAACTTCGAACGGTCACTAAACATGGCAGTTGTTAAGGGAGGACTACCTGTACTTGATTTTGGTCCCATTCTGCCTCCAAGCAGCTCATGATTTCACAGTAAATGTTTCTCCCACATTTTACCCCCACAATAAACCTCTCTGAGAGCATTATTTTGAACTTGGGTCTCCCTAGTTCTAGTCTCACATTCTCAGGACCAGACCAGAACTGCTGTCCTGTAACTTCTATTCTGGCAAACAAGAATTGCTTCCAGGTTTGCATTCAGACTGAGATCAATTGCCTGTACTAAAAGAGGCCATTTCAAGGGACAGCAACGCAGAATTGATATTGTGTGAGATAATGAATGCTTGCAATGTTATCCGATGGCATTATCTAGAAGTCAATATATCAATACGCAACTGACATGAAAACCTACACTCTCTAGAATGTCCTTTTATTTAACAAAATCCAATGTGGTTCTCATTTACACAGGTTGGTGGAAATGAGTAGAATAAAACTAATTCACTTTTTAGTTCTAGTTGCTTTGCACTGAGCGACCTGGAGCTTGGACCCCCCAACCCGCCCTGTTCAATAGTCAGTTGTCATTCTGACATAAATTACTGTAAACCGCCTAGAGTCCCTCTTGAGGGGGGAGATGGGCAGTGACAAAATTGGATAGATAGACAGACAGACAGACAGACAGACAGACAGACAGACAGACAGACAGACAGATTATAACACCATATCACCACCACACTATCTACTCTGCCAAGCACCGGCTGCTTAAAACATTTTACTCAAAAGTAGCAGAAGAAATAGATCTTCTTTTGGTCAGCAGTTCTTTCTATGGGATGGCCCTCTTTTGGGTGAAGATATGAAAAGACCACCACTTGTGAAGAACGTTGAAATCTCCTACGTGCAAATGGAGTATGTATATTGATTCAAATACACTATAGCTTATATGTATACCCATACATACACATGGGGGGTGTGTGTTTGTGTGTGTGTGTATGGAAGTACAGAGTAAAAATATGAACTTCAGGCTAACAACAGACAAATGCTTCAATTTATTTTTAGTAAGATAGCTTGAGGAATATATACACTATCACAACGTGTCTTAGCAGTGAGTTATGATGCAAAAGGCTTCAACCTTCGTGTGATGCAGAAGAGAAAAGGATCATCCTCGTAATAAAGTTTATATGTATTTTTGCTCAAAACTGAAATTCCTAATATGCACACCCCTGTTTGAACTATGCTCATGGGCATGTGCTTCATCCTGATAGAGAATACTATTTATAATAGAAGCATAGCAGGACCATTTCTGAAGGTCCAATGGTACAGGTTTGGGCCTCAAGGTGAGAATTCATTTAAGTTTGCCACTGCCTTCTTCTTAGAGCTGAGAGTGACTGACTGGCCCAAAATCACCCATCTGGTTCCACTCCCAAGGCAGGACTCATGGTCTCCCAGTTGCTAGCCCGGTGCCTTTAAGCTCTACATCTCTCACGGATACATTACACGTATAAAATGGCAAGATTCATGGGAGGAATAGGATGCTTCTTCCCAAATAAGCACACACAGGACAGATATCACACTCTAGCAGCTCATCACATAGCTGATGACCCAGCTGCTAGAGTGTGTTATCATGCTCCCCAACCTCCCTGTTCTCTGGCAGCTTGCACTTTCCTTGATTGACACCTTGCCAGTAAACATTATTGCTCCATATCCCAGAACAGTAATTGTTTAGTTGGGTGATGAGTGACTGCCAGGGTCTATGGGCCACTGGAGAAAACGACTGCTTATTGGGGAGAGCACGCTATGGAACAAGCTTCCCCAGCCTGGCAGCATTCCCGCATAGCTGTCCAATTAGGTTGCTTAAATGAGAGCCTGGCAATCATGGGGGAAGAGCCAAAAAAATACAGACGGTCGCGTAGAAACCTTTCCCAGGGTAAGGGCTGAAGTGGCAAGGCATGAAGGAAACATTCTCAGGCCAGACAGAGTCATTGGAACAAATGCCTCTGGCTCGCAAGGCTGGGGGGAAAGCCAAAAAGTCCATTGAATTGGAAGGGTGGGAGGAAAAGGCATAGGATTTAAGCCTTGGAACAGGCAGGCAGGCAGGCAGGCAGGCAGACAGACAGACATATATGTGTGGCTTGATTTCTGAAATGTGCAATAGGCAGATCTTCTGCGTAAGCCTGACTTCTTTCTTGTTTGCAATAAAGCTACTTATCAAGCCACATGAAGCCTGTGAAGCTTCTGCTGTTAGCGACCTACTGAATGCAGGGTCGAGTTTTTGAAGAGTCTAGATTTACTGCCATCCCTGATGTGAAGTCAGACAGCTGTACTGTGTGAAACCTGCAAGCCAAGGTTGACTATTCCTGTCTGAAAATGATGAAGGATATTTTGTAGGTGCTTGCAGAGAGAGACTGGAGTTGGTGGAAATTAGAGTGAACACCTTGCATTCCAGTTGCATAGCTTGCACAGGGTACAACACCCCATCTACCATACCTTCACTGTCCTGCAGACATCTGTACAATACAACACTGAGGAGAAGAACCATGTTTATTGCAATGATCACTGGGTGCCTGCTTTACAAGAAAGAGGGACCCTGAACAATGGAAAAACAAAGATTTTTATAAGAATTGAGGGCTACGAGGCGGGAAATCCTAAGGATCTGATTGGCTGGCCAGTTTGGGGAAGTTAGGCAGGTGCTTGTCAGTGTATCTGGGGCAAGTTCTATTGTTAGGAAAAGTGGGCCTTTCAGGAGGGCAGCAGAGGTAAGTCCCTTGTTAAAGGAGATGGGGAGGGTTGCACTCTCCATTTTGTTTGTTAGGTTTATTTTTTCCATTAAATTAGAAGACTCACCCCCCCCCCAAAGGCACAGCTGTTGTGAAGCACTGTCAATGGTGAATTCAACCAATTAATGCTTTTAGGTAAAACGTGGCTTTCCCCAATCTGCTATTATCTTTCAACAATTATACCCCAACTTCCATTATCTCCAGTAGAATGGCCAGATAGGAACCAATACTAGCCAAAATTCTTTCTGCACAGTGCAAAACTGACAAAAAGCCAGTAAAGCCTTTTTGCATTTTCTGTGTTCATTTGCTATTTTTGAAAAGATATAACTTAATGAGAAACTAACGTAAAATCTCTGAACTACAATTCAATTTATTTTACCAAAAGAACGCTATATTGGGAACAATACGTTTGTAGGTCTGTTTGTATACAGACATACAAAAATATGTTTGTTGTGCCAAAAATGGTGATTAATGCATCTTTTCTTGAACTGTCCCTCTCAAAGGAACTAAAGCCAACAACTGGCTTCCCACACATTACAAAAGCACTCATATATGATAGGAAATACTTTAAATTTTCATAATCGGAAGTTGTGGGATTGGAAACTACCTACCTTCCATTTCCTCTGCCCTTGGACATCAGAGTTTTTAGAATTGCTGTTACTGAGCTGAATTTGCACTAGGCAAGACAAGAGCAAGATTGTATATTTTGGATTTAGGAGAATGCATATTGGGTAGGTAATGCCAAACAGATGGCTAAACGTTTTGGGGGGTCTGCAGGATCAAGAACTCAAAGAGTGTTCTCTGTGGTCTGTCTTTTAGACTATGCTAAAAAAACCCGGTATCCTTAGCTGAATTTAAAGTGTGACACATCTTATTGGGGCAGTATAATTGTAGCACAGACACATGAGACAAAATTCATCTTTTAAGTAATATCTGAACATAATTTTACACCAGTATTTATTAGGTACTGTGATCCATAGTGCTAAGTAAAAGGAGAATTTGGGAAAGGGAGTAAGTTCAAATTGTATTACATAATGTAAAACTGAAGAACTATTGCAAAGATGATATAATCCAAGTATTCTTAACCTATGGAGAAATGCATTTCTTAATGATGAGAGACTGGACCTAACTAGTACTTAGACAGGAGATCATGAGGGAATTTCAGAGCTGTGGGATCCATTGCAAGGTAAAACAAAAAAGAAAAAACCAGAAGGCATCCATTCCATACTACTGCCAAGAAAATTATATGGGCATGTCCCTGAGGACACAGGGGTTGTGCTCAACTTAAAGGAGTCTTTAGTATTAGCAGTAAAATAAAGGATATACTGTACCATTTATTCTATATGTAATCTCAAAGGAAAAAAAGCCTGTACCAATGAACAATCAGGATTGTATGAGCACATGGATATAGTTCCATTTAATGTCCCTCTAAGCTTTCTTAGTGAAATAAAGAAATTGCATACATGAAATCCTACAACAGTGGAATTTTGCATGGAATTTTCTTCAGAAGAAATGACTGAAAAACACGACTTGATAATCTTTTATCCAAGTTCTTTGCTGTCCCTTCAGTAGAAATAACCAATATTCCTGTAAAATAGCTGTTCTGAAAAACAGAACATCTTGAGGAACTTTTTGAATAGCTGACAAACAGTGAAGTAAAGTCACAGTGGGAGTTATAAGCCAAATAAAATTACATTTAAATTAGCGAGCTGAACCTAATAAAACTTCTAGTTTTGTTTAGTTAAAACATTTTTAATCTCTTTTAATCTGTTTTCCTCTCGCACATAAATCATACTGGCTCATGCTACATTCATTAGCATGTATTAACAACATACTGGGAATTTGCTGGATCCTGTGGACAACCACAAATGCATCTGACAGCCCCACTTTAACAGGATGATTAGTTGAGCTTATCTGGGTGACTGAGACAGGAATCTGCCAAAAAAAGGGGAAAAAAGAGAGAGTTTTTCAAACAGTCTATTTCTGATTGTAGCTATTTATCAGTAAAATGCCACATTATAAAATGTAATCAGATGCTGAACAAGGTTCACACATGGCAATCCAATGCATTCAGACCTCACAACACTGTTGGCTCCAGTACTGGTGGGATTTTCAAGAACGGCCCAGCAGCTGCATTCCTCTTAGGCAAGGCACGTTCCACACTCTTCCTTTGATCAATGAAGGTACATTTTCCAGCTATTGAAGATTTCTCCTTTTCCTCCTCCTTACTGCTAATTTCTGGCTTTATGGCTCACAGGTCATTCAATAATAGAAAGGCTCCTGGAATGTGATCATGGTCATATTGGTTAAGGAACACCTCCTGTAATGGTATGTGGGAATGACCTTGGTAAACAGGAGGAAGACTGCAGACTGGACAACCAGCATGTAGGCGGCTTCCGGTGGGAATATGGCAGACTGAGCAGCTGTGCCCGCAAGCAGAACTGGCATCGTGGCAGTTTCTTTTGGGCACAGGCTGGTTTCTCCTGTAGCCCAGAGCTTTTATCCGGACCAAGGAAAACGCTGGGAATCGACCCATTCGTCCTCTGGATGGCGAGTTGTAGTCAGGAGATCGTGGACAGTGTGCGCGATCAATGGGTAAGACTTCGCCGGGAGGCTGGGATTTCATCATTTCTGAGCTGCACTGCAGCCCTTAAAAGGACAGTAAGTCCAGCCACCCCATTTCTAAACCACCAAAGTTATTTTTCTTTTTAAGTTTTGTACCATAAGAGAGACTTTCTACAGTAAGAAGAAGCAGACTCTCTTGGTGCTTATTGTTATTTCTGGATTAAAATTTTAAAATCTTTTAAAGTTTTGGCTTGTTTCCCCATTGGATTAAGGAGAACTGAAAATAAATAATTGCCTCCCTGTTATTATTTTTGTACTGAATTTGAAGGATTTAATATTTTCCTGCACGTTGAATTTGCTGTTTTGGATCTCTAGCCTTCTGTTCACTTTCTCTGAGAGATGCTTGTTAGTACACTTTCTCCTGTTTCAATTTCACTCAGAGGTCTTTCATTAACTCATTAACTTCGATCTGCACAAGTCAAGTATTTTGGGGGCATCATAATCTACTGCCTGAAGCATGGAAAACTTTAAGGAGATTCTCTCAGAATTCCATGGTGAGCTTCGCTCTGATTTTGAACAGATCTTTGATGATACCCGTCAAGCTATTCTGCAGAATATTTGGGACACTGGGGAAGATATTATTTCTAAAGTGTGTTGTCTGGCTGAAGATGTGATGGAAGAAGATGGAGATTTTGACAGGGATGGAGATCTTTCTGTTGGCGGTGAGATTGGAGCAATGCCAGGCAAAGACTATATATTGGTGCTGAAGGGGTTAAAGTGACCGTCTGAACTGCAGATTACAAGGAGACTTGTTTATCTGTGGGAATGTTA
The DNA here is from genome assembly GCA_023362775.1 of Charina bottae. Lineage (NCBI taxonomy): Eukaryota > Metazoa > Chordata > Lepidosauria > Squamata > Charinaidae > Charina > Charina bottae. The sequence goes on along the minus strand of JALMGJ010000007.1, from coordinate 46,899,712 downwards.
TAGCTTTCTGAGAAAATGTTTGGGGAGAGAAAAGAACCTGTTTTGTGGGAGTTTTTTTGCTGAGAAGTCTGAGTTTTTAAGGGGGGCAGTTGGGCTGTTTGATTTCCGCAAGAAAAATGCCTTGGGTGTAATAGGAAGATATGTAAATGTCCTGGTTTATTTTGAAGTGGGGTAAAAATTTAAGAATGTGCAATTGGATGGATAATGAGGTTATTATGATTTCATTTCTCTTTAATGATTTGGATTAACATTTACTGGATTTTTGTTAAGGTTTGTTTGATTTGTAAGATTTATGAGATATTTATAAGATATAATAATTACTTGGTTTTTTAGGTTTAATAGGGTTAAGATTGTAGTAGTATTATTAATTATAAAAGCACACAATTTATATGCTTTTATAATTTGATTTTTATTATAGTGGACAGAAATATATAGAATAGTGGCAGGAAGGAAATAATTAAATAAATGTTGTCTTATGGGGGAGGGAAGCTGATTTAGAAACTCATATACAGTATATTGTGTGTGTGTGTGTATGTGTGTGTGTGTGTATATATATATATATATATATATATATATATATATATATTATACATATACATATACATATACATATACATTTCTTTTTTATATAAACCGCCCAGAGTTCCCTTGTGGGGAGATGGAGCGGTATATAAATTGAAACATAAATAAATAAATAATTTTTTTATATAAGGGGAAGGAGCAATTTCATTAGTGATTTGAATAAGGGATTGATTATGGAAATTGCTGCATATTCTTGCTGTTGAAAGTCGGAAGTCACCTTTGTATGTAATCTCTAAAAATTCTTTTTTCTTGTGTTTTACACTCTTTTATTTTTTCCTTTTTTTCCTTTTTGTAGCTTTTTGCTTTTTTGCAGTTTTTATCTTGGTCTCAATCTTAATAAAATTATTATTAAAAAATAAAAAGACAACCAGCATGTAAAAGTTATTTCAGTCCACAGAAGAAGAGGTGGTGTGGGAAGTGTTTCAGAAGGAACCCTCCCTATCTTTATGGAGAGTAAAAGGAAAGGAGGGGAGAAATACTTTCAGTCTTGCAAGATTCCGTTAATGTAACCTTACAATAAAGATAGAGTTAATACTCATAGTTGTGCTTCTTGTCTGGACTACCAAGAAGGGCTAATATCAGGCTCTTCCTCCTGTCTCCCAAGATCATTCCCACATACCATTACATCTTCCTTTATTTGTTACTGGGGTCTACTTTTGTCAGAAATAGACTTTATTATAGCTGCATTCCATGGATGTTCTATTCAGCATTAATTGGCCTTTCAAGAAAGGGAACATTCATTTGGGGATGAGAAAACATTGTGCAACATGCAATAAACAAATGCAAAATGAGATCTGATTTGAGGCTAATATTTAAAGTTTTGGCAGACCTGCTCACCAATTTCATGTAAGTACTTCAGCAATTATGTTTTCTAGTCTGCCATCTATAGACTTCACTGTCAATTCACTCTAGGAACAGAGCTCACAAAACCTTGAAATACAATGAATATTTTTCTCAAACAGTTTAACTTGCTTATTATGTAAACAGCTTTCTTTTTAATGCTTTGTGAACATCTAATAGAATTCTGCATGCAGAGCCACAGAGAAAGTAAATATGATGGGAAATGAATTCCATTTCTGTTACTGGATGTTTTATAGAAATTCTGTTAATTCTGGGAAAGAGCAAAACAACAATCCATTTGGGCTCCCTGGGTGAAGGGGGACTTCAGTCTTTGCATTTTAAACCTCCAAGAGGAGGCCTGTTTTGAAATGATTTGCTTTTCAAGATTCTTTTAATTTTGGAGTAAACAATACAAAGGCTTCTAAGCTGCGCTAATGTTCAACAGTACAACTGTTCCTGTGTTTTTTTCCCCACATAAAATTAATAATAGTCCAGTAGTAAGTTTCTTCCCTACATTTTTCTAAATTTACTTAATGTGAAGGCTTTGCCTGCTCTTTAAGGCAGTAGTGAAACCCTCAATCATGTAAAAGCTGTTTGCTGCATTTGCAGAATATATTGGAGGAAAAGTTGGAGCTTGGGGGAGGTAAAAGGATAAAACAGAAACTAGCCATGGAGCAAAGAGCAAAGAATATCTTCTGCTACATGAGGTGGACAAAACAAAAATGTGTAATGTTGGCCTGTAGGATTAAATGGCCCAATTTCACTGTTATTTTATAAAGGTAAAGGTTCCCCCCGCACATTTGTGCAGTCGTGTCCGACTCTAGGGGCCGGTGCTCATCTCCGTTTGTTAGCCGAAGAGCCAGCGTTGTCCGAAGACGCTTCCGCGGCCATGTGGCCGGCATGACGCATGTGGAACGCTGTTACCTACCCACCGAAGTGGTACCTATTAATCTACTTGCATTTGCGTGCTTTCGAATTGCTAGGTTGGCAAGAGCTGGGGCGAGTGCGGGAGCTCACTCCGCACGCAGGGCTAGGGATTCGAACCTCCGAACTTGCGATTGACAAGACTGGCATCTTACCCGCTACCATAATATAATTATAACTAAGGAGACACAATAGCTAGATTCAGATATCCCTACAAGCTGTTTGTAATTATTAGGTCATGCTTTGGGCTCATGCATTTCTCCTTCCCATATGAGAATGGAGATTGAAAGCTTCTAGTCATAGTTGGGTCCAAACCAGAGCTCAGCCTAAGTGACCTTTGGAAATTATCCATCAAATTGAGCAGGCAGATGGGATGTAATGTGGGAAATTCCTATGAATTTCTTTCAGGGGAGGAACTATTCTCCAACAATTTTTCAAGGGCAGGATTCCGAAACAGTGGGTGATAGTAGCATGGCTTAAAAAGAAAAAAAAGAGCCCAACGAGAGGTGGTCTAGCCCTGTCTTGTTTGGGGATTTAACTGAAACTTATGAAGCCAAGGAGGCTGCATACTTCTGGGCAGAGGATTCTTCAATAAAAAACAGGACATTCACATACACTTATTGGCCATCTTGTAATTAAATAAATGTAGAATGTCATCTCCCAAGCAAATTCTCTTCCACCAAATTGAACTAGTAGGAAAAAATGCAAAATATTTCTATTACACATTTCCTGGGTTGTCTAAGAGGAAACTGATTTATATTAATAAGTGTTACCAAATCAGGATATCAAACCATGGTTTGATCTAGTGGTTTAGTCCAATTCCTTATCCCTTCCTGATTTGGTTTGCCCATATTTATCTTCCAGGATCATCTAGAAGACTTCTACTACTGCTGCTGTAAAATCCAGGTAGCAGAAGTAAAAACCTAAGGTGTTTTCTCCCCTCCTTAACATAAAAATGCTCTATGTTCACCTTCTAAAGCTTTATGCTGACTATTATCAGATTTATTTATTCCATTTGCATCAAAAAGGGGAGGATGAGGAAACCTGAAGCTCACTGTGGCATATTATTACTACTGTCTGATACCTGTGGTGATATTTGAGTGCATCCATTTTATCTTCCCTGTCAGAAATGAAAATCCATACAGTAGTTGTTTCATCCAATTAAAATTCTCCTGAGCAGAATCAGGTATGTTCTAGCGAATGAGATCAGGGTATACAGAGGATTGTAGAAGAGCATGTGCATAAGACTAATGACCAATTGCTACTTTTGACCTCTGATGTCTTAAATCAACAGTGGAGAACCTGATGCTTTCTAGATGTTGATAATCTACAGCTCCCAGCATTGTTTATAAATGGGCATGCTCATCAGGGATGCTGGGACTTGTAATTCAGCAACAACTGGATAACCACAGGTCACCCATCTCTGTCTTCAATGGTTAATTCCTTATAACCATTGGAGAGGCTTTACTTTCCACTACACCTCACAGCACTCCCTTCCTCTTGCAGAAGCTAACTCTTTCTACTTTGCAACAGTATCCATCTATAAGTCTTAGAACCTAGAAACTAGAGGACTAATGATCTAGGAATTTTACCATTTAAACCATTTTATTTGATTTTATATTGATATTTTATTGCAAGTTATCATCCTGAAGTGAAGTAATTCCTTCCCTGATCAAACTCACCTCTTTATAGCCAAAAATTATACGGCCATCATTGAGAAGAGTTGCCTGAAAAGTGAAACTTCCCAGATTGTAGTTATCTTGAAGATGTACATGATCCCATTGAACAACTAGTGCAGTGCCTGTCAAGTTGGGAAAAGGAGACAAAAATACTGCAGGAAAGTATATGATTGCAATTTAATAGATTAATTCAACCTTCTCCAGCTTGGTGCCCTACAAAGTTGCCTGGACTTCCAGAATCCATTGTCAACATAGCCACACCATATCAAAGGCACCAGGATGGGGAAGACCGTCATCATATTGCTACAAGTCCTCTAGTAATTATCTTCTAAAACAGACATTATACAGGAAACGTTAGTGCAGCTACACCCTCTTATGAAATAGTAAACAGAATAAAAGGTAAAGGTTCCCCTGCACAGTCGTGTCCGACTCTAGGGGCCGGTGCTCATCTCCGTTTGTTAGCCGAAGAGCCAGCGTTGTCCGAAGACGCTTCCGTGGTCATGTGGCCAGCATGACGCACGTGGAACGCTGTTACCTTCCCACCGAAGTGGTACCTATTTATCTACTTGCATTTGCATGCTTTTGAATTGCTAGGTTGGCAAGAGCTGGGGCTAGTGCGGGAGCTCACTCCGTCACGCAGGGCTAGGGTCTCGAACCTCCGAACTTGCGACCTTCCGATCAACAAGTCTGGCGTCTGACCCGCTGAGCCTCCACGCCCCTTATAACAGAATAAAGAGATATGAAATTTGGGGATTATTAGAGTATAAGAAAAAGAATGCAACAATTTCTAAATAATTTATGAAGAGATCAATTCCCAGTGACCTTCCAGAGGTACTGGAAATAACATTTTCTGAATAAGAAAAGATACTATGCAGGTTAAGGGCACTGTCAACTGAGTGACTAGTGTGGAAAAGAGCCATAGCACTAACTATTGTACACATTCATTATACTTCTCTGAAAATAAGCACAAAGGACAGGTAATATGTACATTCAATATGGTAAGAAACAATGGTGTCCTAATTAGATCTGTATATCACCTTTCCTTTAGGAGTTCAAGGCTCTCTCTAATATACTGTATCTATACTTCATAGCTCCCAAGGATCTACAGAAGCTTCTTATTTCTTGCAGAGACCAGACAGCTCCATTGCAAGAGCGTTTGAAGGCTCTGATTCTCCAGAAATGTGTATTGCAAGGCCTACTGTAAACCTGTAGGCTCCACGTATCTTGTTGTTGTTGTTCAGTCGTTTAGTCGTGTCCGACTCTTCGTGACCTCATGGACCATAGTACGCCAGGCCTTCCTGTCCTCCACTGTCTCTCGGAGTTTACTCAAATTCATGTTCATTACATCGGTGATGCTATCTAACCATCTCATCCTCTGCCGTCCCCTTCTCCTTTTGCCCTCAGTCTTTCCCAGCATCAGGGTCTTTTCCAGTGAGTCCTCTCTTCGCATTAGGTGGCCAAAGTATTTGAGCTTCAGCTTCAGCATCTGTCCTTCCAATGAGCAGTCAGGGTTGATTTCCTTTAGGATTGACTGGTTTGACCTCCTTGCAGTCCAAGGGACTCTCAAGAGTCTTCTCCAGCACCACAGTTCGAAAGCATCAATTCTTCGGCGCTCAGCCTTCCTTATGGTCCAACTCTCACAGCCATACATTGCTACTGGAAAAACAATAGCTTTAACTATACGGACCTTTGTCGGCATGGTGATGTCTCTGCTTTTTAATATGCTGTCTAGGTTTGCCATAGCTTTCCTTCCAAGGAGCAAGCGTCTTTTAATTTCATGGCTGCAGTCACCGTCTGCGGTGATCTTGGAGCCCAAGAAAATAAAATCTGTCACTGCTTCCATTTCTTCCCCTTCTATTTGCCAGGAAGTGATGGGACCAGATGCCATGATCTGGGTTTTTTTAATGTTGAGTTTCAAGCCAGCTTTTGCACTCTCCTCTTTCACCCTCATCAAGAGGCTCTTTAGTTCCTCTTCACTTTCTGCCATTAGGGTGGTATCGTCTGCATATCTGAGGTTGTTGATATTTTTCCCGGCAATCTTAACTCCGGCTTGTGATTCCTCCAGCCCGGCATTTCTCATGATGTACTCTGCATATAAGTTAAATAAGCACGGTGATAATATACAGCCTTGTCGTACTCCTTTCCCAATTTTGAACCAGTCGGTTGTTCCATGTCCGGTTCTAACTGTTGCTTCTTGACCCACATACAGGTTTCTCAGGAGACAGGTAAGGTGGTCTGGTACTCCCATCTCTTTAAGAATTTGCCACAGTTTGTTGTGATCCACACAATCAAAGGCTTTAGCGTAGTCAATGAAGCAGAAGTAGATGTTTTTCTGGAACTCTCTTGCTTTTTCCATGATCCAGCGAATGTTGGCAATCTGATCTCTAGTTCCTCTGCCTCTTCGAAACCCAGCTTGCACTTCTGGTAGTTCTCGGTTCACATGCTGCTGAAGCCTAGCTTGTAGGATTTTGAGCATAACCTTGCTAGCATGTGAAATGAGCGCAATTGTACGGTAGTTTGAACATTCTTTGGCATTGCCTTTCTTTGGAATTGGAATGTAAACTGACCTTTTCCAATCCTGTGGCCACTGTTGAGTTTTCCAAATTTGTTGACATATTGAGTGCAGCACTTTAACAGCATCATCTTTTAGGATTTTAAATAGCTCAGCTGGGATACTGTCTTCTCCGCTAGCTTTGTTGTTAGTAATGCTTCCTAAGGCCCACTTGACTTCACTCTCTAGGATGTCCGGCTCAAGGTCAGTGACCACACCATCGTATTTATCAGGGATATTAAGATCTTTCTTGTATAGTTCTTCTGTGTATTCTTGCCACCTCTTCTTAATCTCTTCTGCTTCTGTTAGGTCCCTGCCTTTTTTGTCCTTTATCATGCCCATCTTTGCACAAAACGTTCCCTTGATATCTCCGATTTTCTTGAAGAGATCTCTAGTCTTCCCCATTCTATTGTTTTCCTCGATTTCTTTGCATTGTTCATTTAAGAAGGCCTTCTTATCTCTCCTTGCTATTCTCTGGAATTCTGCATTCAGTTGTTTATATCTTTCCCTTTCTCCCTTGCCTTTTGCTTCCCTTCTTTCCTCAGCTATTTGTAAAGCCTCATCAGTCAGCCACTTTGCTTTCTTGCATTTCTTTTTCTTTGGGATGGTTTTAGCTGCTGCCTCCTGTACAATGTTACGAACCTCCATCCATAGTTCTTCAGGCACTCTGTCTACCAGATCTAATCCTTTAAATCTATTCCTCACCTCCACTGTATATTCATAAGGGATATGATTTAGGTCATACCTGATTGGTCTAGTGGTTTTCTCTACGTTCTTCAATTTAAGCCTAAATTTTGCGATAAGAAGCTCATGATCTGAGCCACAGTCAGCTCCAGGTCTTGTTTTTGCTGATTGTATAGAGCTTCTCCATCTTTGGCTGCAAAGTATATAATCAATCTGATTTCGGTATTGACCATCTGGTGATGTCCATGTGTAGAGTCGTCTCTTGTGTTGTTGGAAAAGAGTGTTTGCTATGACCAGCGTGTTCTCTTGACAAAACTCTATTAGCCTTTGCCCTGCTTCATTTTGTACTCCGAGGCCGAACTTGCCCGTTATTCCGGTTATTTTTTGACTTCCTACCTTAGCATTCCAGTCCCCTATGATGAAAAGGACATCTTTTTTTGGTGTTAGTTCTAGAAGGTGTTGTAGATCTTCATAGAACCGGTCAACTTCAGCTTCTTTGGCATCAGTGGTTGGGGCATAGACTTGGATCACTGTGATGTTGAATGGTTTGCCTTGGATTCGAACTGAAAGCATTCTGTCGTTTTTGAGGTTGTACCCCAGTACTGCCTTTCCCACTCTTTTATTGACTATGAGAGCTACTCCATTTCTTCTAAGGGATTCTTGCCCACAGTAGTATATATAATGGTCTCCTGGATTAAATTCGCCCATTCCTGTCCATTTTAGTTCGCTGATTCCCAAGATGTCGATGTTCAATCTTGTCATCTCATGTTTGACCACATCCAGCTTACCTTGATTCATAGATCTTACATTCCAGGTTCCTATGCAATATTGTTCTTTACAGCATCGGACTTTCCTTCCACTTCCAGACACATCCACAACTGAGCGTCCTTTCGGCTTTGGCCCAGCCGTTTCACACTTTCTGGAGCTACTCGGAATTGCCCTCCGCTCTTCCCCAGTAGCATTTTGGACACCTTCCGACCTGAGGGGCTCATCTTCCGGCATCATATCTTTTAGCCTTTTGATACTGTCCATGGGTTTTCTTGGCAAGGATACTGGAGTGGTTTGCCATTCCCTCCTCCAGTGGACCACGTTTTGTCTAATAGCAACTACAGACCTATCCACTATGCATTTGTCAAGTTCCTTTAAAAGCAATTCAGGGTAATTATTATTTCTGCATCGGTTAGTATTAAATCCCATAAATGCTATGGCAACTAAAATTGTAGTGTTTAGTCATGAAAACCTACCTCCAATGAGTACATATTATACAGTTGGGATTAGAAACACCAACTACATGGAACTATCTGACTAACAATCTGCTGGCCTTAGAAATGGTAAGGTATCAAGGAACCCTCTGTTGTTGAAGAACAATTGCCTTTTGACTCATACTTTCCTAGAAGTGCCCAGCTTGGTGGCAGCAGGCAGCTGATCTTAAAAAGCAAACAGGGTTGTACCTGGCTAATACCTGGAGGGGAGATTATCAGGAAATCCCAGGTTGGTTGCCTAGGCTGGAAAATCATTAAAAAAAAAAAAAACATCTTGAAGAAGGTGATGGTAAACTGTTGCCAAAAAAGTAACATGGGGGCATCTATGAAGTCACCAGAAACAGAGCTCAGCCAAATGTAACCTGCCTGGGTTACATATGAAAGCCCCTCCCTTAGTCTGACTATGGAAATTGGAATCCAACAAAAATATGAAGTGCCACAAGTTCCCTGATTCTGGTATGCGTGAAATATGCATGAAACCCTGTGAAAATGACAGGTATCTGTTTTCCCAAGAACCCAGAAATGTTATGTGGGCACTTAGGAGTGCAATATATTTAGATATAAATAGATGTTGACTTATGTTTTTATTACTTTGGGGTTGGTTGTTTTATGATTTTATCTGTGGTTGCAAGTTTTGCAACTGCTCCTTTTAATTGATTGATTGATTTAATTTCTAGGTTGCCCAACTTCAAAACAACTCTGCGGCTTCACAAGTTAATATAAAAAGACAACCAATGTCCTAGAACTCACAGTCTCCCGGTTTCTAGCCTGGTGCCTTAACCACTACACCAAACTGGCTCTCTGTAGACAGTGGTATAGAGGCTTTTTGTTGTTGTTACAACCTATGGACTCTAATGCTGTTCTGCAGAGCTGGTAACTTCTCTAGCCAAAGACAGCCCCCTCCCCATGTTCTTGATGTTGCCTTTTCCCACCTGGGGTTGTGTACAGATTGCTGTTGTTGGGACAGCAGAAGAAATAGTTGCAGGTGAGAGAGAGGAGAAGATGCCAGGACAAGGTGCAGCATGCAGTGGCGGTAAAGGAAGAACAGGTGTGAAATCTGATGAACCAACAGCCCAAAAGCTGAGAGGACAAGCAGAGCCTGGCAGCCACTCCAACTTCACCAGAGACACTAATGGCCAACAGCCAGCCAGCAGCTGGTAACACACCTTCTTCCCATCTCCAATGTAGACTGAAAGACTGTGAGATGACAAAGTCTCTGAAGCAGTTCAGAATGCTGTCCAGTAACTTGGCCACCTAAATCTCAGATGACTAAAGTCAGGTTAAAGAGGTGGTTATAGCACAGGCTAACAAGATATTTACATGAATGGAAAAGCTGGAGTAGGTTCAGAAGACAGCAACTAGGATGATGTAGGGAGTGGAAACCAAGCCTAATGGAATGATTAAGGAGCTGAGCATGTTTGGCTTGTAAAGGAGAAGACTAAGAAGAGTTATGATAGCAAACTACCAATATCTAAAAGACTGCCAGGTGCATTGAGGGAGATGTTTTCTCTGTTGAAAACAGGACAGAGGTCAATGGGTCAGAATTAAAAGGGGATGCAATCTGAGTGTGAGAAGGAGAGTTGTTAAGAACTTGAGCAGTCTACCTAGAATGGTGGTAGACTCCCTGTTGCTGAAGGTTTTTGAGTGGGTTGGATGGCAACTGCCAGGAACAGCTTAGCGGATTCTGATACTGAGCGGTGAGCTGGATCAGATGAGTTACAATATTCCTTCCAATTTGTATGTTTTGTAAATCTATGACAGAGTGGATGGCTTAATTAACTCAAAATATGTACATTCTCTGTATAGTTCCAGCTACAAAATTGGATTTTGTCTTTGTACCTTACAATTTTCCACCAGATACTTGACCTTTGAGAGCTGTAGATAAAGGGAGGGTTATTCAAATATTACATAGTACTGACACTTCAATTATCTTTATGAGGTTTATTAACCTCAGGCATGCCCTGTGTCTCTATAAAATATGACAGAAAGAAAAGAATATGTTCTTATTTCATTAGTGGATATTTACTATGTAGATGGTACCAAAGGAAAACACTATGGATTTCCTTTTTTAACCATGTTAACAAAAATTTTATATAATAGCTAAGACTTTTATAGCTTTGATGGATTATAATAATGGACAATACATGCCAAGAGATTCTACCAGCAAAGTTTTAATTAAACTAAAGTCTTATATGCAGAGGAATAGCTAATTAAAGGTATTACATTTCTAAGAGCTAAATGTTATGATCAACCTAATGTACAATTTCCTACAAAGGAAAACAAACAGCAGCTAAAGTAAAAGAAATCTGAACAAAAATTTTCATACCTACCATTATCAAAGTACCTTACAGTTGAGTTTCGCGATACACTGGGATCAAAATTGGCCATCAAGGGTGCAATATACTGTGTTGCTGTTAACATCTGATGCACAACTTCTCCTGTGTAGATAAACCCTGTAAAAAGGGAACAAATAGCAAAATCACATCAGTTGTCACTGAAAAGGTAATACATGCCAGACTAGAAGGAACTATTAACTCAGTCAATCAACCAAGCAGTAAACAACAGCCCAATCAGGGAATTCCTAAGGGGAGAACAACACCTCCACCAACAGAAGCAGGACAAGCCGTGGTATGTAAACGGAGAGCAAGTCCCACTCCCTTTTCGCACTGAAGATGTTGCCTAGCCTGGCAATGAAACGTCTGCAAGAAAACAACAAGGCTCAGAGAGCACCAAGGACTCCACAGTTCAACCCTGAGCTACAAATATACTCTTCAAGAAAGATGAATCTTGATAGGGAAAAAATCAACTTCAAATATTAGCAAAGTATTTGAGGAGAGGGTTTGTGAACATCAACCACTTTGGAAAGATGGGAAAATATAAAGACTGCTGAAACTACACAGAAAGGACTTCTTGATTCACAAGTTTGATTGCCATTTACCATGCGAAAACAACCATGAATATTGTGGCATCTTAAAGAGTACCATACTTACATAGCACAACCTTTTGTGAACTAAAGTATAACTTATTACACAAAAAGGCTGTTACACTGAATTGACACCTATACACATACATTATGATGTATGTGTGTATTACACAAGGATTTAGAGTAGTGAAATTGTAGGGAAAAGAAGTGCAATGAAGTACAGACTGGGATCATTACATTAAAGCAAAAATAATAATTTCAGTGGCTATTCACGAGCAGTACAGAAGATATACTATGTAGGTTTTCCCCATGTAGGTTTTCACATTGTACTCCTATTGTTAATGTTTGTTAAACATCTATTTTAAAAAGTTTTTAAAAATAAGGCATTACTTTTATATTATATTTTAAGTGATTGTATCCTACCCAGAGAGTTCCTACTATTGGGCAGTTTAAAATCTCCGCCCCCCCCCCCCCCTCTCTCTCTTACAAACATTTAAGTGGAGTTGAGTTACAAGCCAGTTAGAGACACCGGACTGCAGAAGGCCAATTTTATACTGCAGGTTTCCCAATCTGGTGCTTTGCAAACCCTGTTATTTTGATTCACGTCAGATGTGTCTATTTGCAGTTTCTTTCTAAAGCAGCCACATTCAAATGGGTGCCTTCCAGATGTGTCGGACTGTAACTCACATTATTCCCAAATGGTGCAACCTATAGGCAATGCTGCAAACTGTATCCACCAGACAACAGGCATACTATAATTTCATCTTTAAATTATAAAGGTAAAGGTAAAGGTACCCCCCGCACATTTGTGCAGTCGTGTCCGACTCTAGGGGCCGGTGCTCATCTCCGTTTGTTAGCCAAAGAGCCAGCGTTGTCTGAAGACGCTTCCACAGTCATGTGGCCGCATGACACGCGCGGAACACTGTTACCTACCCACCGAAGTGGTACCTATTCATCTACTTGCATTTGCATGCTTTCGAATTGCTAGGTTGGCAAGAGCTGGAGCTAGTGCGGAAGCTCACTCCGCACGCAGGGCTAGGGATTCGAACCTCCGAACTTGCAATCTTCCGATCAACAAGCCTGGCGTCTTACCCGCTGAGCCACCACGCCCCTCTTTAAATTATATTCCTTAGTAAGTATCACATGCATGACTTTAACCTTTTTCTTGAAGAGAGAAAAATAATTACAAGCCTGCCATTGTTTCTGGAATCCAATGACAACTCCAATCAATAAAACTTGGAAAGCAACACAAATTAACCAGATTTAAATGAACACATATTTATTGAATCAATTTGTATGTCACCTCAATCACAAAAGCAACTCTAGAATTTTACTTGAGGTATTGAATATTTTATCATTTCCACTTACACACTGAATCAACCACAAACGTCAGCTAAGCAGATTCTTGAATAGATTTCCACAGACATTTGGCAACAACTAGTTTATACTGTCTGAGATCCAGTTTTCCAATAGTTGTTCTTGCTCATGGTTGATTCAACAGGAGCCTGTGAAAGTGTTCCAAACCTACAGTTTCCTAAACTACTTAATCTTCTTTTTGAAGGACCTTGAAGCTCCTGGAAAAGATCTATAGCAATCTTCCTCATCCTGGTTCTCTTCAGATTTGTTGGACCTCAACTCTCACAATCCCTAGCGAGCACATGCTAGCTGTGAATCATGGGAGTTGAGATTCAACAACTCTGAAGAGAACCAGCTGGAAAAAGGTGATCTACACCTTTCACATATGACATTGTGTTCTAAGTTGCTGGAGTCAATTAGTGCAATTGAAAAGTTAGTAAAAGGGGATTAAAAATCCAATATAGTTTAATTGAATAAGACTAGGAAAATTAAAAACAAACATGGAAATGACTTGCCCAGCTGCTGATACAAGTTCCTTTGTTATAAATGTCCCATGACTTAAATAATATATATTATTCAGTGCACCTAGTGATACGGTTGGTGGCTTGTACTCAAACAATAAACTGTTTTGCTAATAGCACTTGATAGCACTGTTTGTCAAAAGGCAGCTACCCTGAAGATTGAAAAGATACTTGTGATATGGCATGAATGTCATAAATACATTTAAGAAATCCCACTGGATGTATTCGAGATGTCAGTGATTCCCAAAGTAGTGTTTTGAATTTTGGTCAAACCATTATCATTTTCCTCCTCTCCCAGTTTTGGATGCCATCTCTTCTTAATACAGTTTTTCCTTCTTTATATCTATATACATTCAGTGAAGTCCACAAAAAAAGCAGGGAAGGGAGATAATACATGGGTTGCACACGTCACTCAGCTTTCTTGCAGCCATTACAGACCCTTAGAATTGCATCTTCTGTCATAATAAATACGTTAGACTTTGAAGTGTAACAAGGCTCTTCCTGGGTTCTTTCTCCCACCCAACTTTGTGCCTTGAAGTGGAAGGTCCATTTGATTTACTCCAAACTTTATAGATTCCTGAGCACAGGGTGAAGAAACCTGACTGGTGGAGGATCTACTTTTTATTATTTTACTAGTAGTCTACAGTCCAACTACATAAGCCAAGCATGAAATAGTGTACAATATATTATAGTAGGCTTAAAATGAAGGAACAGGTGATTCTAACAGGGGAGCGGGCATCAAAATGGCAGATGTCATTCAATGTGAGCAAATTGGTGCCAAAAATCCCAACTACTCATACAAACTAATGGGATCAGAGCTAGAAGTGACTGATAAGTAAAGAGATCTTGGAGTAATGGTAAACAGTTCAGTGAAGGTATTGACACAGTGTACATGTGTAAAAAGGGTCAACAGCATGTTAGGGATAATAAAGGTATTGAAAATAGAGACGCCAATATCATAATAGGCTAAAGGCTCCCCCCACACAGTTGTGCAGTCGTGTCCGACTCTAGGGGCCGGTGTTCATCTCCATTTCTTAGCCGAAGAGCCAGCGCTGTCCGAAGACACTTCCACGGTCATGTGGCCGGCATGATGCACACGGAACGCTGTTACCTTCCCACCGAAGTGGTACCTATTCATCTACTTGCATTTGCATGCTTTCGAATTGCTAGGTTGTCAAGAGCTGGGGTGAGTGCGGGAGCTCACTCCATCACGCGGGGCTAGGGGTTCGAACCTCCGAACTTGTAATCTTCCAATCAACAAGCTTGGTGTCTTACCCACTGAGCCACCACGCCCCTCATAATATATCATAATACCCTTATATAAATCAGTGGTGTGACTGCATGTAGAATGTTGTGTGCAGTTCTGGTTGCTGCACCTCAAAAAGGACATGGGGGAACTAGAGAAGGTTCAGAGGAGGCCAACTAAGATGATCAAGTGGCTGGAGCAGCTTCTCTAAGAGGAAAGGTTGTGACACTTGGGGCTTTTTAGACAAGAAAGGAGGCAAATGAGAAGGAATGGGATTGAAGTGTACAAAATTATGCATGGTGTGGACAAAGAGAAGCTATTTTCCAAATACTAGAATCAGAAGTCATCTAATGAAATTGAATCCTGCAAGAATCAGGACAGATAAAAGGAAATACTTTTTACGCAACACATAATTCAACTTTGAAATTCATTACCACTAGATGTGGTGCTGGCTACCAGCTCAGCTGGCTTCAAAAAAGGGTTGGCCCAACTCATGGAAGTCATGAGGATCAATGACTATGAGCCTTGGTGGCATTGGGACTGCCTCTGAAGACCATCTGCTGGGAGAATTGTACAGTTAGTTGGCTACTGTGAGAACAGACTGTTGGGATAAATGGGGAAAGGGTCTGATGTTCTTACATGTCAAGCTCAGGAATACACTTTCAGTTCCATTACTGCTCTCTGCTCTTTCAGACATGCCCACTCTTACTCCCCACCTTTCAATCTTCAGCTACCAATCAGGAGAGAAAAAGAAAAAATAAACAATTTTTATTGTTGCTGTATTTCGTAACTAGGAGTCAGATAAATAAACACGATCTACTGGAACTACTTTCTTCCCAACGTTCCTCTAGCAATCATTGAATTTACACATGGATTGAAAAGCTGAGCATATTTTAGTTGTAAAAATTAGGCGGTTTTTCATCTACATAAGGCATATTTTGGTGAAGCAGCTTAACCTCAGAATGGTATTTCAAACCTACAGAGAAAGCTCAGGCTGTTTGTCAAAGAAGAGACTCATTTTTTATAACTGAGACAGTGCATGGCAAAACCATATGTTAAAAGCTTAGCTGATACAGGAAGTGCTTACTAAGCTGAGAACGTAACTGTCTACCAGCAATGATTGCACAATGAATGGTTTTGTCTGACAGACACTTCCACCGGGCACAGACTACTTGGCTATTTGAGCATGCCAGTCAATGTGACTTTATGGGATAGACTATTATGCTGGAAGCCAACATTTGCAAAGAGTCCCTTTTAAAAGATAAAATTTGAGGTAAACTCTTCCTCTTGGCCTAGGGTTCAAAGACAACAATATTGCTTATGTAATCATAAAATATTACAGTGTCACCTTGAAAATGCAGAGGTCAGCATAACAGGGTATAAGGTATTTACTCCCACTTGCTGACGTCTTCAAAATGTGTAAGCTTTCCAGTTCTTACTTAAGACAAATAAGTACCGTGTCTCCTCTACTAGTCATTCCCCCCCCCCCCCAAACGAATTCCAATGAATTTGAAGATGAAAAATACAGCAGAACACAAGTAGGGGAAACTGAATCTGGTATATCAATATGTGACATATTTGTTATAACACCAGAAACCGTATCTGTGGAAACTCTGATCAATATTATTCCACATGGCCATGGTTTAATGTAGTGTTTAGAAACTTTAAAAGCAGAGTTGTTTTTATATGTACTATACGGGTTTTTTTGTTTCATTTTTCTTTTTCTTCATTTCTTTTTGTATACTAAAGTTGTAATAGTCATCATCATCACCATCATCATCACCACCCTATCCACAACTTGGCTTCAATTTCAATTCAGAGCCAGTTTGGTCTAGTGGTTAAGGCAACGGGCTAGAAACCAGGAGACTGAGAGTTCTAGTCCCGCCTTAGGCATGAAAGCCAGCTGGGTGTCCTTGGGCCAATCGCTGTCTCTCAGCCCTAGGAAGGAGCCAATGGCAAACCAGGAGTCTGAGAGTTCTAGTCCCGCCTTAGGCATGAAAGCCAGCTGGGTGACCTTGGGCCAGTCCCTCTCTCTCAGCCCAACTCACATCACAGGGTTGCTGTTGTGGGGAAAAGAGGAGGAGGAAGGAGTATTAGGTACGTTAGCCACCTTGAGTTATTTATAAAAATAATAAAGGCAGGATAGAAAATAAACAATAAATAAATAAATAATAAATAAATTTGAGTCCACAAAATTCTTCTGCCACTTCTTGTGAGAAATGCTGAAAGAAATCCTGAGTTTTATCAACAATTCATCTACCTTAAAGGCTGACATTTGCTCTTAAGATAGAGGGATAGCTGTCTATCACACATTCTTGCTCATTTCTTGTATCTTCATTAAAAACCTTATTTTTTTAACTGGTCACAACAAAACCTGAAATTCGATGACCAGTGAACAGAGACAGGGTCCTCTTTGGTGTATCATCCCAGATCTGGAGCACACACCTCTCAAAAAAACTCTCCCTGAACCCACTCTACAAACTTTAATTTTCCCCATACCTATCAGCATATTTTATTTATTTTTTAATAAGAATTTTATTAAATTTCAAGCAAAGATAAAAGCTACAGAAAAAAAAACTACAAAGAAAAAAAAAGAAAAAACTAAAAAAGTAGGAACACAAGAGAAATTTTTTTCAAAGTTACAAAAAGAGGTGACTTCCAACTTTTAACAGCAAGGATATACAACAATTTCCATAATCAATCCCTTACTCTATATTAAACCAAAATCACATTATTTCTATAAATCATTCCATTGGCACATTGTAAAAATCACTAAATACAGTTACTCCCTCCCCTTATATAAAAAAAAAAAGAAAAAGAAAAATTTATATAAACCTCCTAATCAACCCCCCCCCCAATAACATTTATTTAATTATTTACTTCCTACTACTATTCTAGACATTTCTGTCTACTATAATAAAGATCAAACTAAAAAACTGTCAGGGCCGAGCCTAGTCGGAGGAGGACGAGCCGATAACAGGAAGTAGATGCGATGGTGCGAAAGTTGAATCCAAGCTGGAGCTGCTGATTGGAGGTGGGCCGGTGGAAGAAACACCTCCGCCCATCAGCGCACGACAAAGGAGGTGGGAAAGGCGGGTCGAACAGCACGAGGCCCGATTGGCTCCTGGCCGTAAATGGCGCGAAAATCAAAGAATAAAAGGGGCAGCACACTCAGCACAGGTTGCCGGAGACAACCATTCTATCTTGGCACCCACGTGCTCCACGGATCGCGATTCTGCTGCCACGTGTGATCCCACACTGGAGCCTAGTGCTGCCGCATCCCGGATTCTACCTCTGAGCCAGAGTCTCTCACCGCTGGTATCCCTGCTGCTGAGCCCTGCCCAACAATCGTTGCTCCGAACCTTGCTTCTTCGTTCTGCCTTGCTACCGCGCTTTCGTCTGCTCTCCAGTCGCCGTCCACTGACACGTGCTTCCCAGAGATTTCGTCTTGCCTTGCTGCCGTGCTCCCGTCTGCTCTCCAGCCGCCATCTGCTGCCACATGCTTTACGGAGGTAGACTTTCCTTGCTACTGCACGCCTGCCTGAATCCCTGCCGCGTACTGAGGCCACGTGCCTTACTGAAGGTCTGCCGTGCCTTGCTTCTGTGCCTCTGCAACTCAGCCTTGTTCTTCAGTTGCTTGGAATTCCACCCCCGTCTCCCAGTCCTTTCCCGATACCAGTCGAGTTGCTACAGGAATCAGCCAACGAGGCTTCAGTACCTTTTGTGAATTGGGCTGCATTTTGTGATTTGTAAATAAAGATCTTAAAATACTGCTTCCCGTGTCGAGTTTTGTCGGAACAGGAAAAAAACATATAAATTGTCTGCAATTGTAGTTGATAATACAACAATTTTAATAATCTTAATCATATTAAACCCAAAACCATCCAAATAGACATTTATTTTTTATTATACCTTAATAATCTAAATCCAAATTGTTAAAGATAAATGAAATCAGCCAAACCCTAAAAGCAATCCAGATAAATATTCTTAAACCCTTATCCCACTTCAAAATAAACCAGAGCATTTACATATCCCCACAATGCGCACAGAGCTTTTTTCTTAAGAAAACCGAACCGCCCAACTGCCCCCCTCTAAAACTCCAACTTCTCTTCATGAGACCTCCCATACGTAATAACCCCTTCTTTTCCATGGTATTCCATCAGAAGATCAATTTCACTTATGGCTTGCAACTCACTCTCTCGCTTAAATTTATCCAACTCGACTATCCGATCTTCATCCAGCATTTCAACAGAAATCCCGATCTCACTCTTAGAAGAGACACTTCAGTCACTGTTAAATTCCTCAGTTTCATCCACGACATCAACCAGATGACACATTTTAGACCTCATATTTTCCACAATGTCCTGAATGCCTTGCATAAAAACTTGATAGGGATCAGAAAGAATCTGTTTAAAATCTCGGTGGAAGTCAGAGAAAGTCTGTTTAAAATCCTCCATGTCTCACGCAGTAGATTATGGCACCCCCTAGGAGCTTAACCAGTGAAAGTCGAAGATATGAAAGAATTCCGGAATGTGTTTACATAAGCAAAAGTGAGATATGCAGACAGTTCCCCAGGGTAAGTAGAAGCAGAAAACTGAAAGTTCAAAACATCTGATTCAACGTGTAGGAAAATGCTAATATCTTCAAATTTAGTACAAAAATAATAACAGGGAGACAATTATTTACTCTCAATCCTCCTTAATATTTGGAGGGAAAACAAAGTCCAAAACTTAAAAAGAATTTTTGAAAAAGTTAATCCCAAAAATAAAGATAAGCACCAAGAGAGCCCACTTCTCCTTGCTGTAGAAAGCCTCTCTTAGGGTACGCGTACTTAAAAGAAATATAAATTGGATGATTTAGAAATGGGGTGGCCGGTCTTAGTGTCCCTTTAAGGCTACAGCACGGCTTGGAAAATGATGGGGAAAAGGCTGGTGATGTCCCAGCCTCCCGGCTAGCTCTTACCAGTCAAATGCAAACGCGGTTTGCGATCTTCTGGCTGCAAGCAGCCATCCGGAGGACAGATGGGGTGATTCCATGTGTTTTCCTTTTTCTGGAAAAACACTCCTGGGCTTCAGGAAAAACCTGCCCGAGCCCAAAAAACCTGTCATGTTGTCAGTTCAGCCCGCTGAGCCCGCAGGCACAGCTGTTCAGTCCGCCATGTCCCCATCGGAAGTCCCGCCTATCAGCATATTTTAGAGTTGATTTTAACTGTTGGTTTGAGTCAGTTCTTTGTCCTTTGTTCCTGTGCACAACACTGGAAACTTATGATGAAGAGTAGAACATGCACTTTCACAGGACCCCACTGAATTTTTATGCCATATGATTCCTGCAGAGCAGCAGCTGCAGTATCTATTTCTCGCCAATGCCTGTGTAAGTAATGATACCATTTAAAGTAAATTAAATGCAAATTTTGGTGATTATAACCCAACTCATTACATTTAAGTCTTAACCCCCTCCCCCTTTTGCGGGGTAAACGTGCTTCCAAAAAGACAAGATTCTGCACTAAATAGGGTGTGGTGCATAACCCATGTAATTTTGTGTTGGCTCACCAGTCATGTGATAATCCATGATGAAGAAACCCACAGAATGTCTGCAGCCACAGGAAAAAAGGATACATTATATTAGAGGATATTCCCCAAAGAAATAACTCAGATGCATCATAAAGAAGAAGAAAAAATAGAGGAAATGTTATGTAGATTTTTGTTTATTTTATTACTGTACACTTTTGCACAATACTGATGAGGAGGATTTTGGTAGGAGGATCTTACTGGGTAGAGTGATAAAATATTCACTAACTACATAATATTTCAATTCTACACCACCAATAAAATTGCACAAGCATGGAGAGATAATACTGGCATAATGTTCTACTGTGCTTAAAGAAGGCAGTAACAGAAAACCAGAAGTGCAGTGAATTATATTTTAATTGCTAGACTAGTGTTTCTCAACCTTGGCAACTTGAAGACATGTGGACTTCAACTCCCAGAATTCCCCAGCCACATGTCTTCACGCTGCCAAGGTTGAGACTAGACTACTATTTACCAAGGATAGATCTTCACCTACAGTAATTTAGGGCTGTGCAAATCCTTTGAATGAAGCAGCACGCTGGATCTGCTCCCTGAAGTTGTGAAGCTTCCACACAGCTACTCTGAGCTCCCCCTGAGAGAGTCTTCTGGGAAAGTGTCTTTTCAGGATGCACATATGTGCCCAGAAGAGCTCAGGAAGAACTTGAAGCAGCCATGCTGCACTTTCAAACAGTTGCCTTATGGTTCTGAGCATCTCCAGAGGGTGAAGTGCCTCATGAAGTAATTTGCACAGACTTGTTTAATATATTCTAAAGAGACTTCTCCAATCTGGGAACCTTTCAGATGTTTGTGCTTTAGGTCCCAGAATTCCCATCAACGGCCATGCTGGCTAAGGATTTTTGGAGTGGAAGTCCATACATCTGGAAGGTATCCAAGTAGGGAAAGGCTGTTCAAAATTAAAAATAATACCACAATTACCCTGTTTTGACTATTATTAAACATAATAATGTATGTTATTTTACACTATTGTTTTGGGGGGGAAATGTTTAGGACTCCCACCTCCAGGGTCTTTGAGATCAGCTGTGAAGATTTATGAGTCTTCTATTTTATTTAATTGACTAATATACAGATTTAGCAGGGACTGGATGGGGATAAGGAACAAGTATACAGGTAGGAAACAGCAGACAAAGAAGCATGAATTAGCCTGAACAGGTTCTTCACCTTTTCAGCATTTTCTTTTGGATTTTTAACAAAAGATCAGTTATCCAGTTAAACCAGCTAGTCTCACAATGGATCAGAATATATTTAATCTTAGATAGAAATGAAGTGGAAAACTCCATTAAAAACCAAAATGACTGACTCCCCATTTTGTCTGAGATGTCAGCTTCTGCAAAAGTAAAAGTTGACCTTGGTACTGACACGAACACACTCTGTAGTTCACATTATTATGGAAAATTCTTTCTTTACATTTTTTTTAAAGGAGAGTACACGAGTGAGTTCATGATTTGAGAAAGGCTGGTTTCCTACTGTTTAATGGTATGAAACTGTTAGGAAATTACTGTGGGTAATTTCCAACATAGTTTGTTCCCAGCACATTACCAGTCAATCCCAATGTCCAGATCAGAGCAAGCACCCCTTTCCCCCACAGTTCAGCTCCCAAAATATATAGCTTGATGCTTATTTATTAAACATAAGCAAACATACCAAACACTTAACTGGCAAAATGGGACAACAAGGCCAAGCAGGGAGAGAGAGACATGAGTAACAGGCAAGAGATAAACAGAGCAGAGAATTTTGTAAGCACCATCTACACCA
The DNA here is from genome assembly GCA_023362775.1 of Charina bottae. Lineage (NCBI taxonomy): Eukaryota > Metazoa > Chordata > Lepidosauria > Squamata > Charinaidae > Charina > Charina bottae. The sequence continues at coordinate 46,877,804 of JALMGJ010000007.1, read as the reverse complement.
GAGCTTTCCAAACTGTGTGTCGCGACACAAAAGTGTGTCGCCACACACAGTCTGGTGTGTCGCCACACAACCCGGAAGCGCTGATCATCATCAGTGCTTCCGGGTTTTCCCGCGGCGACACACCAACGGTGGCGGGCGAAAATCTGAAAGCGGCAGCAGCGCTTCCGGGTTTTTGTGCGCTGCCGCAACGGCGGCACTTCCGGGTTTTCCTGCGGCGACACACCAACGGCGGTTGGTGTGTCGCCGCGGGAAAACTTTGGAAAGCCCTGATCTACACAGATGTACAGAGTACACAGAAGGAGCCTCCCCAAAGATTGTAGAACAATCGAACGTACAATGTATTGTCGAAGGCTTTCACGGCCGGAGTTCGATGGCTGTTGTGGGTCTTCCGGGCTGTGTGGCCGTGTTCTGGAAGTTGTGGTTCCTAACGTTTCGCCAGCATCTGTGGCCAGCATCTTCAGAGGGCAGGAGCACAGATAGAAGCAAAATCTCTGTCTCTGAACCACAACTTCCAGAACACGGCCACACAGCCCGGAAGACCCACAACAGCCAATCGGGCGTACCTTGGAAACGGTGAATTGCACCGGCTAATCCTTCTAACTCCAGATCAAACCACAGCTGAGCGGAAGACCTGATGACCTACAGCAAGACAAAGCTGTGGCGGTGGCTGTAAAATTTGATCTGGACACGAAATCATCATCATGTTTCAATCTCTATATATCAAAAGGCACTGAACTTTCTAGACCACGGGAACACAATGCTATGGGTAATTAGCATGGACAGTCCCAAAGGGATTGGCCTTTAGAACAGCAGCAGAATAGAGATGGAAAGTGGGATACCAGGTGATCTCTCTTCTATTCTGTATCATTGAAGAAACAATTTGGTGGGTGCGGATGATGTATCCAAGATAAACCAATTGTTCTGCAAGCATATCTTTTTGAGGAAATAGCTCAATCAATTGACATACAATTTATTTGAGGTTCCATCTGTTTTGCTTAATTTTTCCCCTTGCTTCCAGGCCAAAACAAAAATCTACATTATTTCCTAAGAGCAACCCCAACATTTTAACAATTTCTGTTTTACGTTGGGATACTATTTCTTCGAGGGGCGTGGTGGCTCAGCAGGTAAGACGCCAGGCTTGTCGATCAGAAGATCGCAAGTTCGGAGGTTCAAATCCCTAGCCCCGCGTTACGGAGTGAGCTCCCGCACTCGCCCCAGCTCTTGCCAACCTAGCAATTCGAGAGTATGCAAATGCAAGTAGATGAATAGGTACCACTTCGGTGGGTAGGTAACAGCGTTCCACGCACGTCATGCGGCCACATGACCGCGGAAGCGTCTTCGGACAGCGCTGGCTCTTCGGCTAACAAACGGAGATGAGCACCGGCCCCTAGAGTCGGACACGACTGCACAAATGTGCAGGGGGAACCTTTACCTTTTTACTATTTCTTCAACTATATCACACAATTCACACAAACTATATTCACAATTCTTATTGATATGCTACAGGCTATATATATGCATTCTCCACATGCTTCCCTAGTCTGGTGCCCTCTAAATGGGTTGAGAGTACAACTCTTGGGATTCACAGCCAGCTTGGGCTTGTGTAATGATATATGCAAATCATAGAGTTAAAAGTACAGTCAAGTAGAAATAAATTAACAAATAATGATATATCTTGGACTTCAATAGGCTTACTTTATTTTGAAACCTGACTAGAATAGTATAGTACAGTATAGGAAGTGGGAGAAAATGCATACCACTCTTTGGAACTTAACTAAAGTTTTATTAAACGAACAGCAATGCTCAGTTTCCTTTGGAACTGCTAAACATTGTGGTAATAGACAATTAGATCAGGTCAATTGTTTCTATTAAAATTTCCAATCTAAAGGCTTCATGACATAAATAATTCAATCTAAACAAGTGGAGCACCCCCCCAATTAACTACTAGCTTGATAAATGGAATCCTAATATAATCTGCAACATCCAGGTTTGTATATTACCAGGCAGCAATTCCTGGGGTGTACTGTCATCCTCAAACTTTCTTCCAGTATTGCTTTGGTAGGCACAAATTCTCTTTAAAAGTTTAGCATTCTAATTACTGAAGCTGGTGAGTTAAGTAGTTTGCCAGATGGGGCAGTGCTGATGAAATTGTTGCAATTTCATTGCAAGTGTTCTTCCATTAACAGGCAGGGATTCATTTGGTCTAAGTCTTACCCTCCTTAACCCATTTTTGCCTTTCGCCTTCAATAATTCTTTCTTCCTCCCTCCCTCCAGGAGAGTAAGTGGCTCCGTATCTGCTGAGGATGTTGCTTTTCTGGCAATGGCAGATCACAGAACAGCTAAGCCAAGTAATATGATATGAAGTACGGATAAACTACTAGCAAAAGGGAAATAAAATGCACTGGGAATTGTGCCACGTATCTTCATTAGATAAAGGCAAGAAATAGTTTGCTGTTGTTTGGTTTATTTCAAGAAGTCACCATCAAGACCAGAGACTCTCTAAAAACAAATATATTCTACCACCGTTTACCCTAAAAAAATAAATCCAGATTCCATGAAACTAGTACTTACAAATATACTTAGTATTTTATATTACAGCATTGGTGTAGTTATTACTCTTTGTTGCACCAGCAAGGCATGTTATTTTGGGCTCCATTCCCACCACAGACCTGAAATTTGTGCTCAACACTGTACCTCTGGAGAAGTGCCAGTGTCTTTATAATTAAATCAAGATTAGTGTGTTGGAAAACAAAAAGATAGCAATGATTCTACATCCCAAAGACAATCTTAGAGTTTTTAAGTAAGAGAATAATGAGCTTGGGATTGTACTTGAGTTTGGGGGAGAGATGAAAAAAAAAATCTCCTACAGCTTTTTATATTGCCTTGGTCCTAAACAACCTAGAGCAGAGCTTTCCAAACTGTGTGTCGGGACACGTTAGTGTGTCGTCTGCAGTATCTAGGTGTGTCGCGGCTGCCGCCGCCTCCAAGCCCTGCCAGGATTCCACGCAGGTCCTAGTGCCTGCCTTGTGCCTTGCTGCCTCCAAACCTGCCCTGCCAGGATTCCGCGCAGGTCCTAGTGCCTGCCCTGTGCCTTGCTGCCTCCAAACCTGCCCTGCCAGGATTCCGCGCAGGTCCTAGTGCCTGCCCTGTGCCTTGCTGCCTCCAAACCTGCCCTGCCAGGATTCCGCGCAGGTCCTAGTGCCTGCCCTGTGCCTTGCTGCCTCCAAACCTGCCCTGCCAGGATTCCGCGCAGGTCCTAGTGCCTGCCCTGTGCCTTGCTGCCTCCAAACCTGCCCTGCCAGGATTCCGCGCAGGTCCTAGTGCCTGCCCTGTGCCTTGCTGCCTCCAAACCTGCCCTGCCAGGATTCCGCGCAGGTCCTAGTGCCTGCCCTGTGCCTTGCTGCCTCCAAACCTGCTGTGATTCCGCGCAGGTCCTAGTGCCTGCCTTGTGCCCTGCTGTAAGTGTGTGTCGCGAAATGATGCCCTGCTATAAGAGTGTGTCGCGAAATGATGCATGTCTAAAAAGTGTGTCACCAACATGAAAAGTTTGGAAAGCTCTGACCTAGAGATTTCCTTTGCTTTCTTCCAGTTGGCTAGTACTCCATTTTTAAACTGTTGTGCTGGGCAAAGAATACCCACATTGCAACATCAGTATACCACAATCACTTGCGAGACTGCACTGGGGCTAAGATGCTGGCTGGGTGGGATGAAGTTAGGGGCAAGCTTCATATGATTCCCTTCACAATCTTTTAAAGTTAAATGACAGGGTTCAGTCTGTGATGTAGCCTATGATCCAGATTTATAGTTCTCACAAGCTTTCTCTTTATTAGACAACTTTTATATGCAGCCTCACTTTTTTGACATTTATGTGATGGGTTTAGTTGCCAGTTTATCAATCTCTTGACACTTTGAACACGTAGCAATGTTAGATCTTTGGTCTAGACTACTTTATTAAGGAAATGGCATCCAAATGCTTGGGTAATCAGAAAGGAAGTATGGAAAATACAATTTGTTTAAGAACAATTTATAATGGTAACTTGGAAATATCACTGTGTACTGTATATGTTCAGTCTCCTGCATGTGCCAACTTGAAGGCAATTCCAGGTCTTCAATTTGGTGCACACAGATGGCAGATAAGTTAATCTCCCTCCAAAGGTACTCAGAAGCATACACACACACACACACACACACACAAACGAAAATATTAAACAAATATTAATATAATATATGCATTCAATATTACGCTGTATTTAATAATATAATGCATGCAAAAGCATTTGAAAAAGTATATATTTAATTCTACAGGTGAGCCTTCAAATAAACGGGAACATGCAAATTAATCTGAGAAAGTATTCAAGGAATGGGAATATAGAAGTCCTAACAGTGTTTTATGGCATCAAACACCACATGACCCCTCCGTTCTGTCAACGCCAGATGGGTTTTATATAATCATATGGTACATTACAAGCAGTGGCAAAGGGTCTGCGTTTCCTTCCAAGTGAGTGCTGTGAAATTACAGGGTACATGCAAGCTTGTTTCCACTTCCCCAGCTAGAGGGCAGGTTGCAATGTACTTATGGCTAGAATTAACAAAAGGTAATTATGACATGCCACTATATCACATTTGCCACAAAACCCCACTTGCTTTCCATGCAAAGAAAACGGTTTTCCATGAAGACGCAGAGGACTTGCGTAGACACAGGCCTTAGTAAAAGTGGGGGAGGTTGGGCATGCCTCCAATTTGTTAAGCAGGGACTCTTACTTACAAAATATTGTAAAGGGTCTATGTAAGTTAAGGACATATATTTATTGTATTTATTTTTATTACTTGGCTTTTATGCCACTTCAATAGAGTGGAACTCTGAGTGGTTTATATTTCCTTCCTTCAAGAAGAATACTGAAACAACAGAATAGTATCGCAAAAGAACAACTCCCAATAATAAATAAAATTACAAAGAAAACTTTGGTCCCTGAGGAACCATTTTGATCAATAGCTACAGCAGTTAGAAACCATCTGGTTCTTCCCTCATACTATTAATTGCTGGCTACTAGTTGTTTTAGGATTTTCTTGCAATTTTAAAATTTCTTTTTATAGTTATTGTATTATTGTATGCTGGTCTTTTATAGTGTTTGTCTTGGACCATAAATAAATTTGGATTGATTGATTTTTTAAAATTTGAAATGAAATAAGTTCAGCAATAGGAGTTGCTGAAAATTGTAAAGGAAGATAATTGCTAATAGCAACTGCATTTTTCTGCTGCAATTCAAGGGCAGCATTGCTATCAAATGTAGGTTAATTCTGTTTTGCTACACTTTAAGCTACATTAAAAATATTAAATTATGTTGTCCATGTATTTCTGTTAATGCTGTCAGTTTAAGGAAGCAATGATTTTTTTAAAAAAATTCTTCTAAAACATTTATCATTTAAAAATGTATACTCCATAGCATTTTTAAAAATCCTTAAAGATGCTTGTTGATTTCTTTAGATTTTGTGGGTACCAAAAAGTTTATCTGTTCACTAAACATATGAATATATTTCTCTTTTTCTGGACCCAAACCACAGACATCTGAACATATATTGAAGCCTAGATATTTGTTTTTAATAGCTAACCCTGCACATTCTCTCTTGAAATATCATGGCTAGATTTGAGACCAACAACCTGCAATTTCAGATGAGTTCTTCATTGTGGTGGTTGAGCCTTTTCTATTCATCACCACTACTGATGGGTCATTGCTCTTCTCTGTAGTGTAAAATGGGTTGATTTTGATAGGGCAATAAGGTCCTTTGCCTTTTCATTTTGAAACCACAAAAAAGGTTCATTAAATGTGTTATAATTAATGTTTGTTTCATAATCCAACTATTTTCCCACTTTACACTTGTAACAAACTCTTTTGACACCAAAGTCCATCCCCTTCATATGCAAGAGTTATCTCTTTCATTCTTCTGTTTTCTTGCTCTTCTACAGCCATCTGATAGCTTCCACAGACCAGAATCCAACTGCCAGTAATTTTTTGTCAATCATCTTTATTGCCTTCATCCTCTTTTCTGCTCTCCTGTACCAATCCTGCTCTTTCTTCTATTCCTAACTTTGTCTGCCCTTTCTTCAGCTCCCAGCCACAACTGATTTAAGCCTTACAGTGGAACTGTTGACTCAAGGAGTTTGGATAATTCCCCCCAAATGAACAAGAGAATTGTGTGAGCTCCCTTGACTACCCTTCAGCATTTCCCTGAGGGAAGGAGATGCTAGTTCTTAACCATGGTTAAGAGGATGCCAAGAGGTTATGATGATGCACTTTATACTGGCTGTGACATTACTTATGGCTTTTCATCAGTATTCTTAAACCAGGTTTATAATCAGATAAGACTATTGATGTAAGTGGGATATGTGCCTAAGACAAAAGGAAAAAAAATAAAGTGGAAAGAATGGCGTTGGAAGTGGGTACTATTTTCTTTGATCTTGAATACTAGGTGAAACCTGACAATGATGCCTACCACTGACAAACATATTTAGTTAAGTTAGTTGATGATACTGGTATTAATTATCTATGTGACCTTTGGAACTACTGTATGAGGTCCTCATACAACCAATGGAAGGTTGTGTTAAAGGATGTTTCTTTTGTATTGATCAAAAGTAAGATCAAATGTAAAAAAATATTATGGATATGCTGGATACCTCTGAGAATGTTAACAAGAGTTAATTACAACTGGCCTTGCTGTCTAAGATGGAAGTCAAGAGCTGGAAAATTTACTGATATGGTTTGGTCTTGTCTAATTATCACTACATTTTTGGTGAGATCTCAGAACTGTTAACATAATATTTTAGCAATTGTTGCAGGTTAGGGATCAATATATTTGGTTTACCTAAATCTACAATATGTGGAATTTATCAGGACATAAGATTCCTGATCTATATAGAAAACTGTAAATTCTTTCTGCATAGTAGATGGCCAAAACAGTTATTACACAACACTGAAAAGATAAATCTATGCCTGATCTGCAGCTATGGATTGTTGTTTGGGTTGTCTGGTAATGTTTAAATTATTATTTTTACAGTAAAAGAGTAATGGAGGAGATAATCAAGTAATGTGGTTTATCTCTTTGGTGTGATTTTTTATATTTTCCAAACATTTTTAATAACGTTACACCGTCAACCCTATTACATGTACTAATTTTATCTGTCAATAAATATAATTAAAAATATTTAAAATAACAAATGTTTTCATTCTATAAACCCCATCTTGAAACTGATTTTGGACTGCACTTTGTAGATGAAACTTCTGTCCTATTTTGGGGTCTTTCTTGCTTCTTTTACATGTACTAATTTTATCTGTCAATAAGTATAATTAAAAATATTTAAAATAACAAATGTTTTCATTCTATAAACCCCATCTTGAAACTGATTTTGGACTGCACTTTGTAGATGAAACTTCTGTCCTATTTTGGGGTCTTTCTTGCTTCCTGCCCATCCGCTGCTCCTCCCCCATCTTGTCTGATGAATTCCACAATTGTTTATGGAATTCTAGGGAATTTGGAAGTCTTTTCCTATTGTTTTGGTAATTTCCCATTTATGCTTCTGATAATTTAATCATGGTTGAAAAACTTGTCCTGGGCTTCAATTTTTTAAGTGGATATAAGCACATCTGTACCCCATGATCTCTGAATTTCACTGCTATTTTCAGTTTAAAAGATTAAAAATGCATTTAGCCCAGCTTAATTTGTAGTTTTGAACAAAGTGCCAAGTAGCTGTTTTTGATGTCCTGCTTCATCTTTTGAAAGCATTCCTAGGAAATTAAATTCATGAAGCAAGAAAAACTGTCTCTGTGTGTCACTTCAACTACAGAAGCCATTGATGTGAGAAACTGCCAACTTAGAAGTATTATCAGATCACTTCTATCAGGGTAAAAAATTAGACACCATGTACAATTTGCTGAAATTGAGTATGCATATCAGTTATCCAGGTGGCTGCTGTTACACCATGGATACCCCAAAATATCTGCAATCTGCAGGTTAGAAAATAAAAGTTTCCAGAGATCCATTATATTTCAGAATCTAGCCATTTCATGTTGTTTCATATCTTTGAAAAAGATTCTATCACAAGTAAACACACACACATGTTGACAGTTTGCCCCATGATTAGTTGTCCAGAAATCAAACTGCATTTCAGAATTCAAAATATAAAATCCAGTAGCTTATGCAACATGTGAAATATTTTAAAGAAGGAATGGCAGCTCCTAATGGCTCATGATTTCAGACTATAATTAAGAAACTCATAGAAATGATTTTACATGCATTTGATTCAGAAATGATGTGCTGAAAAAAGTATTTTTGAGGAATGCAATATTTAGTTTCATCTAGTTACTCCACTTGCTCCCATAATTAGCAGTTTCATATGTTTAATTTTTCATTTGTTTGTTTCCCTCACTGATAAAGAAGTAGTTTATTCATTTTTATCATTCTGATTCCATGGAAAATCAGGCTTTTGCTGTATGTAAACTTCATCCATGGTATTAGATTTTTAGCAACTTTACTATTCCTTCAAGGCATCAGACCTGCTTCATTAAGGCAAAGTGAGGAAAAGGTCTCCATGTTAAGGGTAACATAGATTTGAAGAGTGTAAATCCACATTTTATAGAACTCATTTTATATTGGCAAATTTCACTGCTTTATTTTATTATTTTTTATAAATAAGTCAAGGCGGCGAACACACCTATTACTCCTTCCTCCTCCTCTTTTCCCCACAACAACAACCCTGTGAGGTGAGTTGGGCTGAGAGTGAGTGACTGGCCCAAGGTCACCCAGCCGGCTTTCATGCCTAAGGCAGGACAAGAACTCTCAGTCTCCTGGTTTCTAGCCTGGTGCCTTAACCACTAGACCAAACTGGCTCTCATACTGATATGCCCTGTGGGCAGACGTGGGTGTTATGCTTTCTCCTCCTCCTCCTTTTTTTAAGATACCTGATTGAGCGAATAAGGTGGACCCGAGACACCAAGATAAGTGATATATGATAAATTAAACAAAAAGTTGTAGCTCAAATTTTTTTTATGTTGGTTCTCTTCCTACAAAGGAGACAAATATTTACTCTATCACTATGTTTTGCCTTAATATTCACTACTAGCATTGAGAAACTGCTCACTGCTCACAGCAGAGAAGCATCAGTTCTCTCTTAGAAGGGATTATTCTTGCAAGCACAGATGCTGCTCTTTCCTTCATACTCCATCCCAAACCATTTGCACCACTATATGCACTACAGAAGCTACCTCTTTTACTTCAATTTGCAAACCCTCCAGCTGCTTTTTGGCCATTCATGCTTCTTATTCTTTCAAGAAGAGCAAATCAATATAAGTACACAGATATGCACTATCAAAATAAATAATGAACTTGTCTTTGAAAGTTCTCACATTCCTGAGTCCTACCCACTGGACTAAACTGATGATAGAGACACTTCTCCTTTCAGTATTCCTGTAACTTATTAATGATATTGCTTATCACATTATCTCATTATTGGGCTAGATTCAAGTATGGGTCATTATGGCATTTAAATCCCTAAGTTGCCTAGGTTCAGTATATTTGCAGGAAATCCATCATATGATCTTTCTAGCAAACCTATGAATTATTTTCTCAGGAGCTTGTTTAAGTTTAAATTAGTAAGAGATCATGTATCTTTTTTATTTAATAACATATGTAAACTTTTGTTAGGTTTACATAATCTTTACCTGTTTAAGTATCCAAAGGAATATCCATATGGTAATGCACATTTAGAAATATTATATATATTTTTGTTTTGTTTCATTTTTTACAATGGAGCTCATTCAGGTAAAATACTTTCAAAATCACATTGTTAAAGTTAGTTAGCAAACTCTTTTTTTTTTTTTGGCAATTATGATGTGGTAGCTGGATGTTCAGAAGTCCGAGCACTTAAAATTTATACCAGGGTGAATTCAAAATAGGTGGTTTTGCTGGAAACATCCATGTCTGCAATTTATGATCTGCATTCTCTCTTATTTTAGATTTATTTCAAGAACAAAATATCCTGGCATTGACCTACAACTTCAGACTGCCTTTCTATACACTCCTACTTGCAGTAAACCTCACTGAACTCAACAAGATTTATTTTGGAGCAAACATGCATGGGATTGGGTAGTATTTCCTTCATACTATTCATACTGTTTATTTTGCCTCCATAGCACATCCGTTATGCTGTGTCTCAAATGGAGTACTTTGCTTAGCCTCTACTCAGACTCGGGAGGATCAATTGGATTTTTTTTTTGGGCACCTGTACCTTTTACCTTACAGATGCAATATGTAGTTGTAAACCTCCACCTATGTGTATTATTCATTTTAAAGTTTGAGGAGAATGCTTATTTACAAAATTACTTAAATATGTGCTCTTTAGTTAATTATAATAGTTAGTTTTAAACGTTCAAGTTTTAAATATTCAATTTGTGTTTTATTTATTGCATTCGTATCCTGCCTGTCCCCAAAAGCTCAAGGCAGAGTCTATATCAACTGCTCTAATTTTACACCTACAGTAAAAATCCTATGAGGAAGCGGGGCTGAAAGAACACCTGCTCTGAAGGCTTCTGGTGAGCTCTGTGTCAAGTGGAACTTGAATCTGAATCCAGATGTTGCGGGTGAACCACTTCACCACACTGGCACCTACATATTCTATAGTGACCCTCATATTTACATTATCTTCCAATCATGCTCTGCATCTACAGTGTTCTCCTATCTACCCCTTTACTCATTCTCTTCCCTGACAGCACACAAGTTTGAAGTAAGTACCACGTTATCTCCCATCAAAGATGCATCAGTTGGTGTTGCAGGGCCACAAGCAGCCTCCCAAGCTTCATAGCTTCCAAAAACTGGTATAAAAATGTAATTTTTATGGTGACAGAAAATGTCAATATGTGGAGAGGCTCATATTAGCAACATTTAATTAGTTTAATTTAAATTCATACAGGAAGGAAAACCTGCTCAAGCCAAGGGTATTGTTGCTGTGAAGAGACACAAACTCATTTATTTCCCTCTTTGTGTTATGAACGATGTTAAGAGGACTCTGTGTCATTTGACAATTCTTCAGCTACGATTGTGGTTACTGCTCCTATCTGCAAAATTTAGCATCCCAAGTACCTCAGCTTCTTTCCTTTTTTCCTCTCACTCCCAAAGCAATTTTGAAAGCAATGTGGGCCATACCAATATGTGAAAGGCTGGGAAAAGTTATTTTTTCCAAACCTCACTGTTCTGAAGCCAATGCCCCGCCTACCTTTTCCCTGGAATTAGCAGAACTGAAATTTTACAATAAGTCATTCTGTTGAATTGCAGCATTAGGTGTAAAGGTGAATTGTCTTTTTATCAGTTGCCTAATAATTTATCAATATAAATTCTGTGCAGAATTGCTTTCTAGGATATCCTACTTGAGCCTGTGCATACTTTCACAATGAAAGAAAGTATGCTCACACAACAGAGGCAAGCACTTCATATTCTGAGTCCAGATTCTAACACAAGCTGTCATCTGTTATCTTCCACAGGACACATCAAATTTCAGTTAATTGTACAGTTGAAGAAGCTACAGTAGCAATTGGATATCATGGAGGCTTAAGTTTGAGTTCAGTAGCCTTCTGCATCACACAAACTATCTTTCAAATGTTGATAACTGCAAGTTTTTGTTTTTGTTACTCAGCTTTAATCTTTACCTAGCGGGCAAGATCACAACTTGTGTCAATTTTCAACAGTGTTACTATGGAAACATCACAATGTACAGAATGCAGACACTACACACTCAGCACACTGTAGTGGTGAATTAGATGGGAGAAGAAAGCATCTCAAAATCTCTTTCACATCTATCAGCCATCCAAACTGAAAATATTATTTAAGAGCTATTTTAGAAGGTCGAGAAGGATATTTCTCAGTTGGAATAATGACATCCACCCACTTAACATGTTACTGTTCATCTTGCAATACAGGGAAATTTTGCATGGGATTCCTCCTGGAATTATGTAGTATTTTATTTTATTCAGAAGCTACTTGCCTGGAGAACCTGTTTCTGAGTTTTCTCATAAATCAATGGATTTCAGTGAATCCCCCTAGTTTAGTCTTTTATTTGAGCAGGAGATTATGTGAAGTCCTGAGACAACAATTTTAGGCAGAGACAGACAAACTGGAATAGATTTGGAGGAAGACAAGGGACATTATCTACAGCCTAAAATACACTTTATGAGACATTTGTTCAAAGGATGGGAACTCCAAATTTAGTATAGAACAACTACAGATGGGGAAGATCATAGTATAGTCACAGAGGTTCACTTCTACTTCAAAGTAAAGATTAGATGTAGTGGGCTTAAATTATAGAAGGACAATTTTAAGATGAACCTCTGGAAAAACATTTTGATGGTAAATATAATAGAGTTTTAGGGATCTTCTAGGTCTTCTTACAATGATTCCATATCTGTATCTGTATCTGTATCTGTATCTGTATCTGTATCTGTATCTGTATCTATCTACAGTATATCTATATCTATATCTCAGTAATATCAGCATTGAGAACTGGGAAGCCCTAACACATGAGCGTTTCAATTGGAGGTCAGCCTTTATTAATGGTGCTATGGACTTTGAAGAAGCACGAGTACAGGGCGAAAGGGAGAAAAGAGCTAAAAGGAAGGCACGTCAGGCAAACCCTCATCATGACCGTCTCCCACCTGGAAACCTATGCCCTCATTGTGGGAGGTTGTGCGGATCCAGAATTGGCCTTTATAGCCACTTACGGATCCACTGTTAAAATTTTACCTTTGGAAGACAATTTTACTCGGCTACGAGTGATCGCCAATGATGATGAATGATATATATATCTATATAATTTTATTGAAACTTTTAAAAACAAGAGTAAAAATTAATACAAACTAAAATAGAATAAGAAAGAAAAAAGAAAAAGGAAGAAATAAAAGAGAAAGCTAAACTGCAAAAAGAAAAGAAAAAACGTAGAAGAAAAATAGAAAAGAAAGAAAAAAGATATAAAGAAGTGGCTTCCGATCTTCTTTACAGCAGTTATAAGTACAATCGCAAATTTACCTCTTTCTCTAGTTACATCATGACTCTCTTCTTTCTATAATCCATCCGATCTAATCATCAAAACCATATATCATAAATCCTTTTTTTCTGTTTATCCTACAATGATTCCTAAATCTCTGTGATTCCATTTTATGAAATGATATAAATTATCATTTGTTTCTTCAGAACATATGACTGGATTGGAATATGAACACCAATCAGTTTCATAAGATATAATTCTCAATGCTATATAGCAGGGGTACCCAACCTTTTTGGCACCAGGGACTGGTTGTGGAAGACAATTTTTCCACGGACCGAAGGGGGTGGGGTTTGCAGGTGGGAGCCAATCGCACAGACCGGGGGGGGGCAGGGTTTGCAGGTGGGACCCAATCGCGCAGACTGGGGGTGGGGTTTTCAGGCGGGAGCCAATCATGCGGACCACCACTGCTCACCTACTGTGCGGCCCACTTCCTAACAGGCCGCGGCCCACTAGTGGGCCACAGCCCACAGGTTGGGGACCCCTGCTATATAGAGATAACCAGATCTGAAAAAAAAATTCTCAAAGAGCACCATCACCACAGCACATTGGGTATGATTATGAGAAGTCCCCAGTTTGAGCTTCACTTCATCCAAATTGAGTTAATGGTATACAGGAAGGTTATGAGAATAACTGACATATGCATATGAAATAGCAGTAGCAATCTCATTGCGCAATTGATTTTTGTATTTGAATTGTGGTGAAGACACTAAAATATAAAATATATTGGTAAAATATCAATATCTTTGCATGCTATCAGAAGATATCCTATATTCCAAACCCAGAATAACCATCTAGGTTTATTAGCCTCTTACATTTAATATTTAATTTCTCTTGTATTTAATTTCTTTTTGTACTGTTTTAATTGTTTAACTGTTTTTATGATTGTTAGCTGCCCAGAGTCACTGGTTTGAAATGGGCGGCTATATAAATTGAATAAATAAATAAATCTGAAAAGTACTGCTCCATTCTGATGAAAATTGTTTTATATCCTTATAGTCAAATAACATATTAAGTTAATTAAGTACTGAATTATCCTGTGGTTTTTATTTAAGCTTGTGTCAGCCTTACCAGCTGGACCAGATAGGAAACATGACCAGATGAGCTAATTCTACTTTATTGTAAGGCTACGTTAACAAAATCTTGCAAGACTGAAAGTACAATTCTCCCCCTGTCTTCTTTATACCCTGAGAAATTAGGGAAGGTCCCTTCTGAGCCTCTTGCCCCACCCACTATCCAGCTGCGGACTATGCTGTCTCTGACTGTTCCCTAGGCAGCGTCTCTGGGCCCAGTCTCCTAAGGTCATTTCCAGACCATTACAGCTTGTGAGGCCATGATCAATATTGGGACCACTGTGCTTGAATTTTGGACAGCTAAATATGTTTCCCAAAGCTCTTTCATTTCTGAATTTCACTCCTGCCCCTTCAGCATGGATGTTAAAACTAAAGAACCTCACTGGAAGCTTGGTGCTTATTTTTCCTATACGTTAGCATCTGAAACTTTCTGTTAGACAGAGTTTCTTACTAGAGAACTTAAAGGCCTTTGGTAGTTTCCCAGTTTCCAGAATTAGCACACCTAGGAATCCCATATGACATAGCCATCTCTAGAACAATTAATTACGTCAATAGTGGCAGTACACACTGATTTCCTTCAGACTTATGAGTCAAATAACCTTGGCAAAATAGGAATTGAGGACAAGGATACACTAATTGCCCAAATGAGCTAGCAATTAGTGTTGGCTCTTTTCCCTGTCTCTTTTTCATTAATTGAGGGTCAACAATCATAAATTTATAACCAGTAAAAAAAATGATAATGAACAGAGAAATACACAGACGATGAAAACGCAACCAGGTTTGTATCAAGTTGGTCTAGGTTTTTTTTTTAATGTCCAGAATTGGGCAACCTCAGGCTATAGGGATAACTGCAGTTTTTGGCCTAAAATCCCACACTAGTAACAACCACATGGGATAGTGAGGAAGTGGTAAAGAATGGGATTATAAAAATGGGGTACAGGTACTACGCACTGCTGGTGTGTCAGCTCTTCAAGGTAGTCCAAACCAGGAAGCCAAATCCAAGAACACTACCTTTATTGTAAGGTTATAGTAACAGGATCTTCCAAGTCTGAAAGCTCTTCCTGCCTCCCTCCCTCGCCTTTATATTTCAGAGAACTAGGGAGGGTCAATTCTGAGATGCCTTCTCCACCCCCCATTCCTGCTTTGGACTCAGATTTCGTTTATCTGACTGTTGTCTAGGCTGTGGCTCTTCTTTCTGTCTCTCAAGGTTATTCTCACAGACCATTACATGGTGTCATCTCAGCCACACATGAGGAAATGTGACATTTTCAAGCATATTATTTTCCCAGGTTTGTGCTGCAGCTGTGTAAGGCTGCCTCAAGATCCTGAGAAAAGATGTAACTGCTTCAAAGCATTGCAGAAAGGGACAGTGGAAATGCCTTCATGCAATCCAAAGCATTGCATTTCCTTTGGAGCCCTACTAATCAGAAACACCTTCTCCTTCCAGGGACATATTTGACTGTACAGGCCAAAAAAAAAGAAAAAAAAAAGGAACGCTGAGAAGACTTATTCAAAATGATCAGATAATCAAAAAACACAGCACATGTGTGTTTGTATGTGTGTGTTATATGCCTGCTTGCATAAAAGACAGACTGAGTTTGAATGAACTCTCACACACTGGCTAATGCAAGCTCTGCTGTACTACACTTTCATTTCTTAAAATATGAAAAAAAAATCTGCTTGATTTGAAATGTCAGATTTTTGTCAGATTATTCAAAGTGAACTGTCAGAAAGCCACTTACCCCCAGTTGCCACAGTAATTTCACGTAGGAAATGGCCATAAAATGGAAAATCGAAGGACAGATTCACTCTCTGCAAGGAACAACACCAGAAGATAACATTAATAAAAGGAAATAAGAGCAGAGAACCATTCACTTCAAAACATGATCCAGCCGCCCACAGCTGCTTCTACCTTAAAGCTTTTTACATTAGTCTTCCTCACTTTGAATTATTTTTTTTAGTATTAAAACTGATGAAAAAGTTTCAGCAACGTACTGTATAAAACAGCCTTTTTAATTCCCATAATCCTCAGTCAGAATGGCCATGATGATCTGGAAGTTCTCACCTAACCCATCTGAAGTGCACCAGACTGGGAAGCCCGTTGAAAAGAAGTTTAAAATTGTAAATGAAACCTGAGGCTGTCATCCAGGTACTTTGATACTCTCCCCACAAAGTAGATAGGCCAGGATTGGGTCTGCGATTCTCTATCTGCTTATATGTCACTGAACTAATTGTATTTATTTTATTTTAGTCAATGTATATTCTGTCTTTCTTCTAGGAGTTCAGGGCGATTTACTTGAGAATCTTCCTTCATTGTCAACAACAACCCTATGTCACAAACTTGATTGAGACAGAATGACTGGCTAAAGTCACATGGTGAGTTTCTAAGGGTAAGGATGGAACTGAATCAGGTCTAGTCCAACACTATACTGGCTGTGTTCACACACCGAACTAAATCATCAACTAATTTCCTTGGATTTGGCTAACAGAAATGTGTGAAACCAGCCACTGTGTTTATGGAACATGGTTTATGGTTTATGCTGTGTACTCCTAGTGATATTTTGGCTTAGTCAATGTACTGTTGTTAAGCAATCCATACTTATGGAGAGTATATGAAATCAAATCAATGTAAGATCTCATTGGGAAGAAATAGTAATGTCTTCAGTGTCACTAACAGCACTGCTGAATTATGCAAAGGAGAGGGAAGAAATCTGTTTCACCATTTAGGATGGGGCAGATAACAAGAGAAGCATCTCTTCAAAACTGTGCAACTTACCGTCATCTGTGGCCTGCAAAAGGCCCAGGTGACTAGCTAGCCACACACTCCAATGTGGGGATATACTGAGCTTTGGGTCAGTTCCTGAAAAGATGTTCTGACTGATCTGCAACTCTTCAAGGCAGCCACTTTAAATATTTACATCATCTCCATTTTAAGTTGTGCCCATTCACTCCAGAAAAAATAAATTCTCCCATCTGGATAAAAGACTTACTTGGTATGAATGGAATCACTGTATTTTTACCACAACTTCAGATTAGATTTCCTTTCTTCATAGGAAACCAGAATTTGAAGTTTTTATTAATGTATCTTCTATTTACAACTGGAAGCATTAATTCTACTTTATAAATATATCACCCCAAAGAAAAAGGGATGTGTAAGATGCAAGATTAAAAAATATTTTCCTATGTGGTTATTTATAACTGTCAGCCATTCAAGGTAGGGTAAATCAGGAAACAGAATCCACAAAAATATTGGAACTCTACTTTATTGATATAGGCTTTCCTGGAAATGTGTGCAGTGAAAGGCGGGAAACTGAAAACTTTTATGTTATCATTTAAAACCTGTGATTTTTTTTTAAAAAAATTGAACTCTGGTCTGTGGATAAGCTGAACCCAATTATGGGGTGTATTTTGGAGCCAAAAATTCTCAGCTTATACACAAGTATATAGGGTATATACTGTCATAAGGGAATGATACTATGTTGCCTATGGGAGGCAATTGAGGAAGCTTCAACTCTTCTTCATGCACAAGAAGCTGGACTGAAATCATTCTAGCATTGGCTGGATTCTCTAGATGGTTGGAAGAAGTACAATACTGGGAAAACCATAGTTGGATTCTATAATTCCCTGTTCCCCTGAAACTGACCCAGAGCTACATTATCTCTTGGAGTTGGCAGAGCAAATTCACTCTCATTTAAGTCAAGGTGAAGTGGGCAATAGTTTAAAATAAACTCATATTTACTAGAAATAGTGGCTTTGTTAATACATGGTACTAACCAACAAGCCAAGGTTTACAAACCACCATAGCTGGCCTCAAAACTCACAGTAAATCAAATCCAAGCAAACCACATTTTGGCTAGTGTGGTATGTAAAATCAGTCACTGGTTCCCAAGACCCTGGTCTGTTTTCTGTACTTCTCTCATATGACTGCTGCAAATATCTTCTACAATATGAGCTGAAATTAATTTAGGAAGACTCCATTCAGTCTGCAAAAATAAGCCTGAATGATTGTGAAGCATGTTACATATAATCCAAGAAAGCAGGCAAGCAAGCAAAAAATCTGTCTTGGGTTAAATACGAAAAGAGAAAAGTACGCTAGTGCTCAAGTCTGGGATTTTTCTCTGTTTGATAGTTAAACCGAGACCATATATTCTAATTTTCAGAGTTGTGAAAATCATGTTTGCCCAGACATACCCCCACTGAAGTTCAAGGTAGTTGATTCTGAGGACCAGTATATTTAAGATTACAATCTAATTTACATTAAGTAAGATTCTCTGCAAAGCATTCTTGATATATTCATATTTACATTTCCAATATATTCATATTTACTTTCCATTCTTTAGCCTAATTTCAAGCTGATGATTTAGCCAAAAAAAAATCACTTTATTTACCTTCCAACATTCTCCAACTACATCCACAGATGTTTTCTTATTTCTTAATGAAAATAAAGCCAAGGGTATCCCTTCTATTTTCCTCTCAACATTTTCTTCCTTATCCTTATGCACTTATTCTCTTATTGTAAATTCCAGACTCTTCCTTTAGAGCTCACATTCTTGATTCTTCTTTGATCTCTGCACTGTGTGTTATAATCTACCTCTCCTACAAAGCTTTGAGGTTTTTTTTCTTTACTTCTGCTCTCTGCCTTATAGGCAACTCCTTTGTACTTCTGGACAGAGAACATGATGAGCCTGTTATTTTAAAAGCCTCTTTTTCCTTAACAAATGTTGATGCTTTTTTTTCAAATACGTTTGCACAAAATAAGTTCCACTCTTTTTTTTAATAGTAATTTTATTAAACATTACAATTAAAAAGATAAAAAGGTAAAGGTACCCCCCGCACATTTGTGCAGTCGTGTCCGACTCTAGGGGCCAGTGCTCATCTCTGTTTGTTAGCCAAAGAGCCAGCGTTGTCCGAAGACATTTCCACGGTCATGTGGCCGCAGAACTAATAAAAACTAAAAAACGAATAGCAAGAAAAAATAGAAAGTGTGGAAAAGAAGGAAAAAATAGAAAAGAAAGAAAAAATAAGAATGAAGAAAAAGAAAAAAAATACATAGAGAAATGACTTTCCCCTTCATAACAACAAGTGGATGTTGACAAATAGTGCTGTTAATATTAGAGGGGATGTATTGAACTGATATAGATTGTTGTAGTTTTTTAGATTTTTTTTATCCCGCCTTTATTATTTTTATAAATAACTCAAGGTGGTGAACATACCTAATACTCCTCCCTCCTCCTATTTTCCCCACAACAACCTTGTGAGGTGGGTTGGGCTGAGAGAGAGTGACTGGCCCAAGGTCACCCAGCCGGCTTTCATGCCTAAGGTGGGACTAGAACTCTCAGTATCCTGGTTTGCCATTGGCTCCTTCCTAGGGCTGAGAGGGGGGACTGGCCCAAGGTCACCCAGCCGGCTTTCATGCCTAAGGCGGGACTGGAACTCTCAGCCTCCTGGTTTGCCATTGGCTCCTTCCTAGGGCTGAGAGACAGCGATTGGCCCAAGGTCACCCAGCCGGCTTTCATGCCTAAGGCAGAACTAGAACTCAGTCTCCTGGTTTCCAGCCTGGAGCCTTAACCACTAGGCCAAACTGGCTTATATGAATTTTGCTAAACCTATGGTTGCAAATAAATGTATATACATACAAGTATAAACAATTTTAGCAACTTATCGCCTTCTCTTAAAATACAATAAGTGATCTCTTCTTCCCATATCTCATCTCTTATCTATAAACAAATCTTTAAAACGTTGTTGTTCAGTCCTGGTCAGCAAAAGTCCATTAAGGGTAACCGGAGATAACAGCATATCTATTTTAACCTTGATCAAATAAACAAACTTTATATTCCTTCCTTTTACTTTTAACAATCTTGATCTTTAATCCTTTCAAACACTGTCCTAGAACTTGATTCCTTTTCATTTTTTCTTTGTCCCTTCTCACAAATCCATCAAAACTTAACAAGACTCTTTTGTAAATCCAGTATACAGTAGGAAAGTTATCCAGGTCATTCTTTTAGTTTGTTATTTGTATATCCTTTTTAATTATTAAGACATCAGCTGGTTTCATTTGTATATCCAGTGTAGCATCTTTTTCCATGTCATTCTTGTAGCCTGTCATTTTTAAATCCATTTTCAAATCAGTCTCAGTCTTGTCCAGTAAAACTTGTTCCTCTTCCATAACATCTTTTAAACACTATCTATAATGGCATACATTTTTAAAATTAACTTCTGGGTCCATAAATATCACAAATATCCTTCAATACATCTGACGTTATTTTGTTCCATTCTATATTAGTAAGTCAAATTTAAGTGTTCTTCTCCTTTAATTGTAATCTTTAGTTCCTTCTGGTTCCCCTCTAGTGTCCAACCTTCAAAGTCCCATCCTATCATGTTTTTTTTTTAAGAATTCAAAACAACAGCATTTTCCCACAGGAAGGATTCTTATAATTAATTTCAAAATCTTATTTCAAATCCATCTGGACCTTAGTCTAATCACCCTTTTGCTATTTATTCCAAAAGAAAATAATTTTTTAAAATCCTTAAACCTGTATTTAAAACTTCTTTCGCTAAGGATTGAAGGAAACTCACCCAGCGCTCTAAAACTTGCCACTGTGATTAAGAAATGAGGCTCGGCAAACCTTATGTCTGTATAGGCTACATTGTGGCTGTGAGCTTGGTTGAAATCCCTCAACTCCCAGCCGCTTGACTCAAGAGCTGACTGCAAAAACTTCGGTTCCTGCAGTTTACTCATGAGAAGCAGCTGTCTGGAGTTCATGTGAGCGATCTCATGATCTCTCCTTTTTCTGGAGAGATTTCACCGGCCAGAATTCACTGTCTGGCCATTCATCTCTGCCACAATACCATCCCCGCTCCTTCAGGGACGTCTAGTTTGCCATGAATCCTCACTGGAAGTCAAAATAAGTTCCACTCTTTTTGATGGCATTTGTTCCACGTCTATTCACAGTCTACATCTATAAGGCACCTTTCTCATTCCAACTTACAACTGATATATATTTTACCCATAAACCCATTAATATCCTGCCTTGGTTCAAACATAACCTAGAGCTGCAATTTTGAGTAATAATGTTTGCCACCTACTTTGGGCGATAAATTAGTAATTAAGTTTCTAATGCACTTAACTCACCAATGAATACTTCCTACCTCTCTCTAAAAAAAAACACATATGGGCTTAAAATTCCCACCCAATCCCCTCAGGTGATTTCCTTACATCACTGCCTTGTAGCCAGTTGCACTTGGTTGCCAAAAGAAAAACAGTTCCTGGCCATTAAAACTTACCTTCCACACCTTAAATCATAGCATGACCTCAGTGCACACATTACAAGAGACCAAATGTATTTGTTGGTTTCATAGCTAACCACAGTTTGTTGTTACACTTCTTCCAAGCAGTTTTAGTTGTCTGAGCAACTTTTTCTCCTGTGCCTTTCCATGAAAACCTGAATGAATCCAAACAGGTGGGTAACTTCAGTTACTCAAGTGGCCCATGGACATTATAAATCAGGAATGAATACCTGCACTGAATAATTCTCAATTTCCTCTCCATTCTTCTTGTCATGGGCGGACTTTGGTGCCAGGACCTTGGCTTATATTTAGCCATGGTCATGGTATGATACTGGTTTATTTCCAAGAGTTGATAACCCAAATTAACCCAGAATTGCCAGATTAGAACATAATGGTTCTGAACATACAGTCCAGGAACTTTAAATCAAAGCTGGTGTCTTACAAAAGAGAGCAGCCCAAAATAATTTAAATTGAGATACTGGTATGATATTCCCTTGTCTCAACTTCTGCCAGTTCTTTTCAGGCCTCAATGAACGGTGAACACTTTTGCAAAAAAAGACATAGCTCTTCCTTTGTTCTTTAGAATCACATATTTAAACAATCATTTTCTTAATTTGCCCTGCTCATTTTTTTTACATCTTGCTACTAACAGAATTTGCTCCATCAAAAGTGATTCTCTATGCTGCTCCAAGAAAAGCAGTATTTTCCTTGGTCTCTCTAATTCATGGTGTGCACTACTTCCTTCAGCCTGAGGGTAGCTCCAGCCATTGAGCAATGTGTCAAGAGTTGCTCTCTAAAGCAAGTAGGAACATGTTTTATTACTTTATTCTTTTTTATTCTTTTATTATTTTAGTGAAGGCTCAATTTAATGGACCAACTTAGGAGAAGTGGGTGTCCCTTTTCCCCAATTGTCCATTAAATCAGAGACTGCATGACTTCAGCAATTTATGTCAATTGTATGAAGACCTCATTACACAAATGTGGAAATTTTATTTTATTTTATTTTATTTATTTATTTATTTTCTATCCCGCCTTTATTATTTTTATAAATAACACAAGGTGGCGAACATACCTAATACTCCTTCCTCCTCCTCTTTTCCCCAGAACAACCACCCTGTGAGGTGAGTTAGGCTGAGAGAGAGTGACTGGCCCAAGGTCACCCAGCCGGCTTTCATGCCTAAGGCGGGACTAGAACTCTCAGACTCCTGGTTTGCCATTGGCTCCTTCCTAGGGCTGAGCGACAGTGATTGGCCCAAGGTCACCCAGCCGGCTTTCATGCCTAAGGCGGGACTAGAACTCTCAGCCTCCTGGTTTCTAGCCTTAACCACTGACTAGTGATTTCTGGTCATTGTGATTTGATGATGGATGATCTGTGATTTGCTGCAGAAATCTGGTCTGTTGCATGCAAGTATGTTGTACTGATACCTGAAAA
Organism: Charina bottae; assembly: GCA_023362775.1. Taxonomy (NCBI): domain Eukaryota; kingdom Metazoa; phylum Chordata; class Lepidosauria; order Squamata; family Charinaidae; genus Charina; species Charina bottae. The sequence goes on along the minus strand of JALMGJ010000007.1, from coordinate 46,854,931 downwards.
ACTGAGGTTGAACTGTGGTTTGCTTTCTTTAAAACATTCACAAACACACAGAGACCCACTCCAATTCTGATTTTAAAAACAATACATACTCTGTTATGTATTATTTCCCTTTTACCTTCTATCCCTACTTTCCTACATGTACAATCTTGTATGTAAGCTTTTAACAATTTAAATTTTGTGTGTGTGCATGTGCACTGTATATTGTTTTCCTTAGGGAGCTATCTGCATTTTCCTCACTAATTTTAGCATGATATAACATTAGCCTTTACTGCATAAAGACGGAGATGCATCTCTTTACAAGGACAAATAAAACAATACAGGCAAGTTCTAACAAGGCAACTATTAGAATTTTTAACACTCTGACAGTTCTTTTATTTGCCTCCCTTCCTATTTCTTCCAAATTTATTATCTTGAGAAGCTGGAAGAAAACATAAAACAGTGAAGTGATGTCAAGTCCAAGTAAAAGCCACATTTTTTTTTCTTGCACTTGCAGGGAAAAGGTTATAATCTTGATTTAACTACGTATAATCAGTGTTCTGGATTTTTTTTTAAAGTTTGAATGAATGAATTTGATATGTGAGATCCTTGCACATGGAGTGAATTGCCAAGGTTAAACATATAAAATGATTGCAGAGCCACTTTCTGAGAAAGAATCACACTAATTTGGATCTGGATAAAGGGTAAGCTATTATAAAACTATTATTCTAGAAGGGCTTAGCTAAAAGATCATTTATACTAAGAGATACACAGAAATAATTGTTTTGGCCAAACAGACAAACTTATTGTGGCAGATTACTAATCTGTCTCTTGGTAGTTCATAAACTGAAATTATCAAGAAAAAGCAGAGAAACTCAAGTTTGGGCTTGCTAACTTTCTAAATGGCAAGTGATGTCAGATATTCTCCTACACTGAAACCTTGTGCCCAAAACATGGTATTTCCACAAAGCAAGACTTGCACACAAGTCTTTGTGCTGAATAATTTAAGATTAAATTGTCATTTCGGAATTCCAGTTTTCATTTTTATTGTACATGAACACGTTTATGAACATTTCTGCTGGACTGCCTCAGTAAGAGGCAAGCTTGATTTTTCCAACTCTACTGTTGTAGGGTGTAATAACAGAATCTTGGAAGCCTGTTCAAGTTTCTCTCTGTCCCCTCTTATGTTAAAACAACATCAAAACAGGGTTACTCTGAGCTTCTTTCTCACTCTGGACTGTGTAACCTTTTCTGAAAGTCTCTCCATAATGGTTCTTTCATATTTTCCTCAAGGTCATCTCTAAATTCCTTTACACTACATGATAATGGAATAGGACTTGGAAATCTGGTCCTGCTTCTTTTTCAATGGCTTTGTAACAAATAGTTAAATTTGTGTAATCAAATGAATTTCTTTCTCAGCTATCCATTTCTATTTGCCAAAACTTAAGCAACCAGCTTTCAGAAAGGTCAGACCCTGGAATATAATACCAACTTGACCTTTTGAATAAAACGAAATCCAATATGACCTCTCCCACATTTGTACAAGCTTCTGACCTCATCACCAAACCAGAATATAATTAATATGCATCATGATAATGCAACCTCAGTCTTCAACTGAATAAAGGCTGTGTGTTTATACATGCATGTTGGCCCAGATGCACAGGTTTATGGATGCTATATGACCACTTTCACCACACACTTCCAATGTATATGCCTGCTGTTAAAAAAAAATCTCTTTAAGCTTCCTTAATCATCATTCTCAGAAAGGTCTGTAATTCAAAACTTGCAACTACTTTGTTCCACACAGCACATTTGAATTTAGTATCAGGAATTCTGACAGCTTTGTTTTTATTTTTTTAAAAAACAAAGAACCTAGCAAATACAAAAACATACAATTTCTTTGTCCAGAGACTCTCTCCTGATTCACATTCCAGATGAATTCAGGTAAACATCTCTTGGCTGAACAGTCATGCCATTAAGGTTCTTTTTGTGAAACTATTTACTTCTTCTTACCACACAAACCATCATATCTAGAAATCTCACATAAGCTATTGTGCTATGTTAGATTTATTTTTTAACTGGGACATCTGATGAATTCCACCTTCCCAATCCCTTTATCAGCTATTCTTTTATTTTTGTCCAAGGAAAATGATTTCTATAAATTATATTGTCTAAATCTGGAGGATGTATTATTGCCCCTCACCTTCCAGGTTCTAAGTCTCTTCTGCTTACTTCTTTCAGCCTGTCATCTGGTTGGCGAGTCTATTGACCTTGGAAAATGACATGTTTTAACCCAACGGAGAGCAGAAATCTAAATCCCTTACTTCTTTCTCACTTATTAATCCTACTTCCTCTCAACTTCTGATACTTCCTTCTGAATGTTTTATTGGGTGATGGTGAACTATTTGGGGTTTCAGGCTTGAAGTAATCCAAACAACGTGTTGTAAGGCTAACAATATCTTTATTGATAGCATAAGGCAATAATGGATGTATAGTGCATTATTGCAAAAAGGTAAAATCAAAGCATAAGCAGAGTTCCATCACCAGAAGTGAGGAAAGAAAAAAACCATCATGGTCTGTGCAAAGACCAGGCATAGTTACAGTTCAGATACAAGTACATGTAGATAGCAGTCTACATAAAGAACAAAGGCATATAGGAAGAACATAAGTGAGAACATAAGTATGAATGAATACCCATGGTTCATAGCTCACATCTGATTGGTTTAAAAATGGGCATCTCTTTCAGCATAGCATTTTGGTAGCAATTGTACTTACTACAAAGCGTCACACGATGGCAGTGTTGTGTATTGGCCTTCCCTCGAGCTACAATTCTCTTGGGAACAATAGTGATAAGAGTTTATTATGGCTAGATAGAGGGACACCTGCTGATTATGAGTCAAATGTTTGTAGAATGTTTTGGGAACCAAACTTTCAATGCAGGGTCACTTGTACATTTTTTTTTCACTTGTAACTTGTACTTTTCCACTTTCTGGCCAGATTTAGTGGAGAAAATGCCATGCGTTTAATTCTGCATAGAATACTTTAACCAAATAACTTTAACACCCCTTCCGCATGGATTTTTGAAACGCTGTGGGGGAAAACTCATTTCACAGGCACACAGAGACACAAATGATTTTATTTCAGACACATTTGTTCTAGTCCCAATCTGGTTACCATGGTTGCATGCTTTGTAAGAGAAAGTGCTTTCGTGAAAATGTCTGCAACATTCAGTTCAGACGGACAATACTCTAATTGTATAAATTTTTCCTGAATTGCATGTCTTACATTTTTGTATTTCACATGGATGTATTTGGTGCGATTTTTGACATTTTCAGAAGCAGCTAGAGATAGGCAGGCTTGGGAATCTTCATATATTGTCATTGGTGAGATTATATCTACAGATAAATCTGCAAACAATTGTTTTAACCAATACATTTCATTGATTGCCTCACTGAGCGACGCAAATTCGGCTTCACATGTGGAAACCGCAATTGCGTTTTGTTTTCTTGCTCTCCAGGCAATGGGTGTATTTGCAAACAAACAAACAAAGCCACTCACAGACTTTCTGTCTCCCTCTTCTGCAAAAGAGCTGTCAGCATAAATCACAGGCATTTCAGCCTTAGTGGCTGATATTTTAAGGCAAAAATCAGCTGTGCCTTTAAGGTAGCGTAGGACCCTCTTTAACCCTTTCCAATCTCGCATGGATGGTTTGGCAACCTTACGACTAAGCACTCCAACTGAGTAAGCTAAGTCAGGGCGTGTCCATTGTGTTAAGTGTAGCAAACTTCCTACAGCTGAGTGATATAATTGAAATTGAGGACAAATTTCCTCACATGTGTCACCCTTTAGGAAATCAAGAGTCATTGGTGTTTTGGTAGGTTTTGCATTTGACATTTCAAGTTGACTCAACAATTGGTCAATTTTTCTTTTCTGACTCAGATAGAACTCACCACTCTGAGCTCTAGTGACTTCAACACCTAGATAGTATTTCAGCTCACCTAGGTCTTTCAATTGAAAGTACTGTCTCAATTGTGTTGCAAACTCTTGTACAAGGTGCAAAGAACCAGTTGCTAGGCAAAAATCGTCAACATACGTTAGCAACACCGTGTAATCACTTCCAGAACCTCTTACATACACACAAGGATCAGCAACAGACTTCTTAAACTTTAGCTCTAACAAAGCCTTATCTAAACATTGATGCCAACAACGTCCGGCTTGTTTCAATCTGTACAGCGCCTTGCGCAGTCTGTACACCTTCTGAGAATTGTCACAAGCATAGCCAGGAGCCTGCTTCATGTACACTGTTTCAGGGAGCTCTGCATTCAAATATGCTGTGTCAACATCAAAATGATGGACAACAAGTCCATGCTGTGCAGCCAGAGAAAGTACCATACGTAAAGACTCTGGTCTAGCTGTGGGTGCATATGTGAGATCATAGTTCAAAAACCTCTCCTGTGCAAATCCCTGAGCAACAAGCCTGGCTTTGTACTGCACTGTATTATCAGGAAGAAGCTTCTTTCTGAAAACCCATCTGGAACCAACAGCTTTCTGAGATGGGGGCAAATCAGTGACCTCAAACACCTTTTGATTCACTAGTGCCTCAAACTCCTTATCCATTGCTGTATTCCACTTCTCCTGCTCCTCAACAGGCAGAAGCAACATTTCTTGGAAAGACTGAGGTTCACAGGTAATCTGACACACTCTCACCTGCTGAATCACAAATCTGTCAGGCTTCACACCCTTTGTGGAGCGTGCAGACCTATGAGGAATTACCACTGCCTCTTCCTCATCACTGTCCTCTGCCTTTTCACTACCTGATTCCCCCTTCAGATCCTGAACCTGCTCAGGTGAAATTTCCTCTTCCTTCACCTGAGGGGATCCTCTCACCACACTAGGAGACTGGGAACCAGAAGGCAGCTGAACTGGTTGTTGTCCAGCCACAGGAGCATGGACAGTTGGCTGTACACTAGATTGCAACAATACCTCTGAACTAGCATTTAACCTATCCCAACCAGTAGGGTGCTCAAAATTAGTACTTCTGGAGACTACCACACGACCATAGCCTGCAGAAAAACGGTAACCCTTAGATCTAGATGAATAACCAACAAACCTTAAGCGTTGTGCTTTTGGCTGGTTCTTCCTTCGCTGAGACTTAGGAATATGCACATATGCAAATGTTCCAAAAACACGCAGATGCTTCAGCGAAGGGCGCTTGCCAAACAAAAGGAAGTAAGGAACTTCATTCACAGCTGAATTCCACACCCTGTTAGTCAGATACACTGCAGTCATGGTAGCCTCACCCCAAAAACGGGCTGGCACCTGGGCATCTAACATCAGGCTATTTCTAATGGTATTAACAACACCAATCTTCCTTTCAGCTATTCCATTCTCAGCAGGAACACCAACATTGGCAAGTCTATGGGAGATTCCTTTCCTACGAAGCCAATTCTGGAACTCATGGCCTAGAAATTCTCCTCCACAATCCGATTGAAATTGACCTACTTGATAGCCATAGTTTCTCTCCACCATTGCAACAAACTCTTTAAAGCGAGCAAAAGCCTCCGCTTTAGATTGGAGCAAATAACAAAACGTATAGCGAGTATGGTCATCCACCAAAAGGAACATGAAACGCGCCCCCCCTTCACTAGGAGCATTGGGGCCGGCTAAGTCTCCATGAACCAACTGAAAAGGCCTAGTTGACACCCGGTCACTTTTTCTAGCAACAGGAGCAGCCTTAATTTTCGATTGTTTGCACACAGTACAATCAAGAAAGTCATCACACTTTTTGGATCCTAACTCAGGATACACCTTGGCCAGTTGGGACAAACTTCCCCACCCGGGATGTCCCAGAACTCTGTGATAATAGTGAATGCATTTGTTATGTGGGGGAACATTGGAAATACAATTTCCTGACACAATCCCCTGCTTAGGAAGCATTTCATACAACTGATTCACTAACCTCCCCCTAGCACATTCTATCCCATCTTTTTCAATGGAACATCCAGTACCCTTGAACACAACAGTATAACCAGACTTTACCAGGGCTGGAACGCTAAGGAGGGAAAAGTCAAGTGTAGGTACACACAACACATTTTGCACATTTATCCCCAAACAAGGAATGTATACTTCACCCTGAAAGGACACATCAGCCATAGATCCATCAGCCAGAGCAACCTGTTGGATTTTAGGCTTGCTTTTTGATAACAACAACTGTTCATTGTTGACAATGATTTGGCTACAGGCTGAGTCCAAAAGCCAAGTCTCTGGGGAACGTCTACTCACAGCCGTGAGCAAAGCAGACACCTGGGTACGTTGTCTAGGCGCTTGTTTCCCCTTCTTTCGCACGAACCTCTTTCCACTGGCTCCACCGGCTGGGCGAGGTGGCTGGGGACAGTCTCTCATGAAGTGTTGGGTCGAGTTGCACCGGAAGCATCTCCTCACAGCACACATAGCCTCTGTTCCAACTGGAAAACGCTGTGCTGAAGCCTCAGGAACAGCAACAGATGGCTTACTCTGCATCTTCTCCAAATCACGAGCTTGCTGGATATCTTGCAGCCGATTTGTAAGATAATCCACAGTAAGATCTTGGGGCCTCAACGTCTGAGTTGCTTCGATGAGCATGTCAAAGCTCTTGTCCAAGCTTGACAGGATGATACAAGCTCTCTGGGTATCAGGGATCACAACATCCCGGTCCTCAAGTTCAAGAAACAAAGTCTTGATTTTATGGAGGTGGGTCATCACGTTTCCAACGGGCTGCAGCTTCAAGTTGTAAAGCTGACGTGATAGACCAACAATGGCAGCAGAGGTTTGCTTGGAATAAAGGGCTTTAAGAGCTTCCCAACAGGCATGTGCAGTTTCCAGATTACTGATATGCAGTAGCTGTGATGATTCCAGTCCCAGAATCAAATTGCCATACGCACGATCCAAACACAACTGCACTTCATCAGTAATAACACCAGTTGGAGGTGCATCTCTCACATACTTCCACAAACCTTCTTTTAGGAAGAAAGACTTGATCTTCACACACCAGGTCCGATAGTTTGTGCCATTCAAACGCTCAAAGGGCAGACTGGTTAGCCCTGCAGCAGCAGCCATGCTGACCACTCAAGGAAAACACGTTTACTTCAAAATGCAGCCTTAAAAACAAACCCCATTGTTACAGCTAGATCCAGCGCAGCAAATAGCGATCCGTCCAGCCTGGGCCCGTAACCTATTGGGTGATGGTGAACTATTTGGGGTTTCAGGCTTGAAGTAATCCAAACAACGTGTTGTAAGGCTAACAAAATCTTTATTGATAGCATAAGGCAATAATGGATGTATAGTGCATTATTGCAAAAAGGTAAAATCAAAGCATAAGCAGAGTTCCATCACCAGAAGTGAGGAAAGAAAAAAAACATCATGGTCTGTGCAAAGACCAGGCATAGTTACAGTTCAGATACAAGTACATGTAGATAGCAGTCTACATAAAGAACAAAGGCATATAGGAAGAACATAAGTGAGAACATAAGTATGAATGAATACCCATGGTTCATAGCTCACATCTGATTGGTTTAAAAATGGGCATCTCTTTCAGCATAGCATTTTGGTAGCAATTGTACTTACTACAAAGCGTCACACGATGGCAGTGTTGTGTATTGGCCTTCCCTCGAGCTACAATTCTCTTGGGAACAATAGTGATAAGAGATTATTATGGCTAGATAGAGGGACACCTGCTGATTACAAGTCGAATGTTTGTAGAATGTTTTGGGAACCAAACTTTCAATGCAGGGTCACTTGTACATTTTTTTTTCACTTGTAACTTGTACTTTTCCACTTTCTGGCCAGATTTAGTGGAGAAAATGCCATGCGTTTAATTCTGCATAGAATACTTTAACCAAATAACTTTAACATGTTTAGTGTTAGTAAAGTATCCCTTCAAACTATCTGACTTCTTTCCCCAAAATGCCCAATTGCTTCTCAGCTGACAGAGCTGGAATCAATTCAGTCACATCAACTGAGTTGTCATTTCTGCTACTGAATTTACATCCCTTTAAGACTAATCTTGATTTTTTGGCAGCTTTCAGTACACAGAAAAATGGGAATTCTATCTGGCAGTCACGGGGCATCGAATTATATATGTAAGTCAGCAGCTTTGTTAATATCCTCACCCAAGAATTTTGTGTGGGGTCAGAATTAGCCAAGACATATTTTTGATATGGAAATAGAATTACATCTGTCACCTCTGTTCTCATTTGACAAGTATCAACAACTCAAAACAACAATATTTTGACAAGGACTTAATAGCTCTCAGAAACTCAGCTCATACAAATGTATAGGATAAACACGGGGCTGCTTCTTTTTAGTTCTAAATATGGCAGTTAAGCTAGTCAATTTGGACTATAATTCATCTGTCAAACAAACACAAGGGCAAAGCAACCACTGACTTGAATGTCACTGAGACTATTTCTTGCTTTCAAAATATTTTGTAATCTTTCTGCAGCTTTGCAAAGAAATTCAAAGGCTCATCTGGTTAAAAAAATGCTTCATGAAAGAAATATTTTCCTACATGTAAGGATTTTCAGATTTGAGCTATAGATTAATTGATCAATATCTCTTGATTACCTGGTATGCTATGCTATGCTATGCTATGCTATGCTATGATGTGGCATGCATCATATTGGTAATCCAAGTATTAATAAAAAGGATTAAATTGGAATATATATCAAATGTCTTACTGCTGCTTGTCGGTGGGTATTGGAGAGGATTCCATGAATCTTCACCTTATCTTTTTCCATTTTATCAATGTTTACCCACAAATCTCGGCTGGTAGAATCAAATGGGCCGTATGTCCTTGAAGTGTAGTAATTGTGATCCATATCCTCCTGGGGAAAGAAAAAGACAAGCAAAAATTTGACCCTATTTTTCAGCCATTTTTTGAGATGTTTAGAAACAGATGCAAAAGTCTTATTTCTTTCATCACATAGATTACGGAAAGTAAGGTAAAAAAACCCAACACGCCCCCCCCCCCGAGAATGTGAATGCTAGAATAGAAGAATGAAGACCCTACTTGTGATTTGATAAATGTAGTTTTTGCAATCTAAAAATTTGAATTAAAAGCTACTACATATACAGACACAAATGGTGGCTTTGGATTAAGAAATGATTCATAAATCTTAACTGATATCTTCTGTTTTAATGTGCATGACAAACAATTTTTCCCTTCATGAATGCTACATTTTAAATACAATTTAAATTGTGATATTGTGAATATGTTTGGGCATTTCTTTGCTTTTTTTCAAATATTTGTAGTAATCTGGGAGTACCCACTCCCAATTTTATCTGCCTGTCCAATAAGATCTGGGAGAGCAGACTTTCTCTATTGCTGTCATGGGGAATGTCACCCCAAAAGACCATGGAAGCGACCCTTCTCATCTGCTGCCCCCTTCTGTGGAACAGCATTCCCTCAGAAATTCAAATGTTTCCTACACTATTGGTTTCTAGAAAGGCCATGAGAACTTGGACATTCCAGCTGGCCCAGCTTTGTGGGGCTGGGGTGTTGCAATGTTGTTCCCTCTGGAATTTAATTTGTTTAATGTAACTGATGTTCCAAATAAATTAAAGGTCATTCCAAGATACTTCAGAAACTTTCATGGACAAGATCACTATTTTGCAACTTCTGTATTTTAAGAACTACAACCAAAGGGCATGTGCCACACCCATCATGTTTGGACATTCATATTTAAACTTAAGGAGTGTGTGTGTGTGTGTGTGTGTATATATATATATATATGTGTGTGTGTGTGTGTGTGTGCATGTGCGTGTGTTTCTGTTTATGTGTTTGTTTCTTATACATATATTATCTTTCCTCGGCCTTTTTTAAAGAACCAAAATAAGTCAGGAAGTTTTAAGTTAATCATAGTTTTTACAGGTAGTCCTCAGCTTATGACAGCAATTGGGACTGGAATTGCTGTCACTAAGCAACACGGTTGTAAAGCGTGATGTCACGTGACAGTGTCGCTTAGCAACGGCAGTTCTGGAAGTTTCAGTTAACACTGTTAAGCAAGGACTGCACGGGTCATTGAGGACCTCACGTGATCATGACTTCCAACTTCCTGCCGGCTTCCCCATTGACTTTGCTTATGGGAAGCAGGCAAGGAATGTCAAAAATCATGATCACCTGACTGCGGCTCATGTGATGGCCAGAACTCCTACGATTGATCATAAGTACCACTTGTTCAGTGCCATTGTAACTTTGAATGGTCCCTGAACGAATGGTTGTAACCCGGGGACTACCTGTAATTTCATCTGAACCAGGAAACTGTCAGATCCTGAGCAAATCAGGATTTAAACTAAAGCCCCTTGTTAAAACAAAACTTGATTAATTGAAGAATTTATCAAGTTTAATCATAGAGCAACAAGAAGGGAAAATGGAAGCAACTGCATACACATGGATAACATTCATTCATATTTTAATTCATCCTCAATATATGATCATTCAATTGTGGATGCACACATACCTAGTATCCTAATTTTTCATTTATTAATTTCTAGTAATAAACTAGTCGGCACGATGGCTCAGTGGTTAAGACGCCAGGCTTGTCGATTGGAAGGTCGGTGGTTTGAGACCTGAGCGCCGCGTGACGGAGTGAGCTCCCGCACTCGCCTCAGCTCTTGCCAACCTAGCAATTTGAAAGCATGAAAGTGCAAGTAGATAAATAGGTACCACTTCGGTGGGATGGTAACAGCGTTCTGCGCGCGTCTTTCGGACAGCGCTGGCTCTTCGGCTAAGAAACGGAGATGAGCACCTCCCCCTAGAGTCGGACACAACTGTGCATGGGAAAACCTTTACCACTACCTTGTAATAAACTAGATTTTTAAATATCCCTTCTTCTGTTTAAAACCAAGCATTTTTATGGTTTAACAGGAAAAACTGCTCCTGGAGGAAAATATAGATGAAAACATATACTGTATACAGATCTAGCCAGTATGGGCCCATAAGACATAGCAATTTAATTTCAGCAAAAGAAATACCTATTTGCAGAACAGGTATCTGAGCCTGCAGAATAAGTTCTGACATTTTAAAATCTACTGTAGAATGTGATTTCCATTATCATGAGCAGGAAAATGTGTAATGCAGACTTTTGACTGGTGTCATCAATTGCTCAAATTTCTTCATCCCATTTCTCATCTCAAAGTTCACCAAAAGTTAAAAAAACAAACAAAAACAATTGGCCACTACAGTCTGCAGAAACAGTAGTGCAAACTTCTTCACGTTCATGCCCAACTGTAAAAATTACTAAGCTCTATCCATATTATCTTACATCCTCAAATATGGTTTGGTAATGAGATTTTTGAAAATTTTCCAAGAATCAAGTGGAGTACATATAGTACCATGTGTTAAAAAAATAGAGCTAATACACATTTTTACTTCTTCCACACACAAAGTGACCTCAATTAAACTTTAGCATCTGCTGTTTGAGAAGCAATTGCTTCACCCTTTAGATACATCATTCTGATGCTATCTGAAGAGTTTTGTGGAACACAGGGAACTGCATAAGCTTCTCATGAAGTTCACAATACTCAGGGATTTATCCCCATATTTCCTTCCTTGCGGTGCTCTTGGAGTAATCTTGTAACCATACAACATGATGTGGTCATAATGCAAAGAAGCAGTATGAACTGGCAATGCATGGGTAGAAACCCTGTGCTGGGTTGTACAACACTCTGTATCAAGGGTTGGTACAACACCTTGTACCAAGATAATCACAACTCCCTCCCCATGCATGCATGCATGCATGCATGCATGCATCTGTCTGTCTGTCTGTCTGTCTGTCTAATCTATCTATCTTACACTCACACTCACACACAGATCTCTTTTTCAGAAAGTAAATAGTTTGGGCAAAAATAAGATAGCAGGATTTGGCATAGCACTAAGACGCTGAAGAACTTGATGCAAGGGGGAAAAAGACACTTTTTCTTCTTTACGCTTGTTCCATTTTTGACATTTGTACCTCCAGGTGATTACAGCTAATAATGGAAGTTGCACTCAACCATGCCAAGCATCAGGAAGCACAACAAGCTGAATCTGCCAGTGATATAGGCATAGTGTGAATTTATTCTACACTCTTCTTTTGAGATATGTTTTTGCTCCTGCCTTTAAGATGAAGAACCCTGAAACTGATAGTTCCACAAGAAGCATGTAAAAAGCATACAATTTCATTTCATGTGAACAGCATGCCTCAGAAATAGATTAAATGGTTAATTCAATGTTTCTTCCATTTTTCTTTGAGATAGGGATAGAATTTGATTTATGTCTCTCCCCAAATGCTGGCAGTTGATAGTAACATGAAAAAGCTGTTTAATAAAAGTTTTGGATTTGTTATTAAAATCCTGAGAATCCTTAAGAGGCAACTTGCATTTTGATGTTGGAAATCAAACATCAAATCAAGTATGCTCAAGAAAAACATACTTCTAAAAGTTATCAACTGCAGGGTATCAAAAATAGAAGGAAATAAGTTCTCAGTGAGAGATGACAAATTAACTTTGGTGCCACTGTAGTAGTCTTCTAAAAGAGGAGTCACTGGCCTGCTACTCAGCCTACTTAGATGACATACATCTAAAACAATGGCTAATTTATCTTCCAACTAATGTCAATATAAAGCTCTATTTTTGTCCTTACTATATAAGCAAACAAATTAGGGATAAAAGGATAATCGATATAGATTCTATAATCATCTTCCTCCCCTCTCACACACATCTCTAGTGTGCAGAGTTATCATTTTAAATCAAATTGATTGCTTTGTAAAAGTGCACTCTAAGTGATACCTTGATCCATAGTTTTCCAAACTGTGTGTTGCGACAAAACCTGGAAGTGTTGATGGTGCGTCGCTGCCGCCGTGGCGGCGGTGTGCCATCAGCGCTTCCAGGTTTTAGCGCGACACACAAGGCCGCCGATGCACCGCCGCCCTTGGTGTATCGCCAATGGCGGGACTTTGGAAAGCGCTGCCTTGATCAGTTTAAACTTTCAGCAAATCAAAGGCTGTAATTATAGCATACAGCACAAACAATCTAGTTATAGAGACATGTGTGTTAGACCTGACAAACTATGATTATTGCTATTTGTAGGTAAAATCAGATTTTGTTGCTATTTGAATTTCATAGCCTCAAATTGGGGAGGGGGGAATCAGGAGTCTGTAGCATCTTTTCTGACTAACAGATTTTATTAATGGGCATAAGCTTTTGTGAGCTGCAGCTCATTTGTCAGCCCTTCCAGGTAAACCAGACAGGAAACAGAACTAGATGAACTAATTCTACTTTATTGTAAGGCTACATTAACAGAACCTTGCAAGTCTGAAAGTACAAATCTCTTACCGTCCCTATTTATCGCTTGAGTGTTCAGGGCGGGTCTTTCCTAAATTTCTTCTTTAGACTGCTACCCTCTCTTGGACTTCTTTTTCTTTTATCTGATCATTCCCTAGGCAGCACATCACATCATTTCACAAGATACACAGAGGTGCTACCAGACTCCTCCTGATTTTTTTTGTCTCCATAAGACTAACATGGCTAGGGTGACCATACGTCCCGTTTTGAACGGGACAGCCCCGTTTTTTAAACATTTTTGAACCGTACCGTCTTTTTGATATAAATCCCAATATTGTCCCGTTTTTGGAGGCAGCCTGGAAGAGGAAGCCCTGCCGCCTGGAATCCGCTGGGCTCTCTGCTTTTCTTATGTCATCCTTAACTGTCTTTTCTCCCTTCCCCTCATGAGGTGCAAATGGATCAGCCGTGGTGCGGCAGATGCTTTCATTCCATAAAGGGGAGCGTTTGAGAGCAGAGCAGTTACCTTTCTGGGGGGCAGCGTGCTCACGAGGGGGTGAACGAGCAAGATAAGCAGAAAAGCACCTTAGTCGTCGTAAAAAAATAAGGAACAAGAGAAGCACTCCACTTTCTCTTCTCCTTCCCTCTTTTTTCAGAGGAGCTAGCGCTGTGAGAAGCAGGGAGGCAAAGAATGCTGGACTGGTTTTTCCCTTCCACCAACAGGGGTCGAAGTCGTAGCTGAAGCCGGCCAAACGCCTTGCCTGTATAATCACAGCACCCAGGCTTCCAACCCCAGCCCAGCTTTAGATTTGTCTGCGATCAGGTTTTCTCCTCTACTGGGAGAGCAGCCAGTTTGAGTTACAGGAAAGGGGGGTTGCTGTGCGTGCCTTGTCATCTCTTTAAAAAGTGCCTCCCCTACCGCCCCGGGCTGTACACGTCACTCCTTTTTTGAAGAGCTGGTCAAACTCACCCCACCCCCGGTCCCCAGCCACCCTCTTGTACCGAGCACTCCTCTGGGAAGGGGCGGTTTGTCTTGCTCAATCTGCCCCTGCAACGCCCTTGTCTTCCTCCTGAGCAAGCAGCATGAGCATGGCAAATGAAACGTACCTCTTAATCATAAAAGACATAAAGCTGGGACTTAAAAATGTAAATGTCGTCTTTATTGTGCTGGAGATCGGTAAGCAGGGTCCCTTGGAACTGTCACACCCATTGTTTTCCTCCCTCAATCTCTTCTCTCCTCCCCACCCCCTCCCTCCTCTCTCTCCTTCTCCCCCTTCTCACTCAGCAGCTAGGTGTGTGTTGGAGTTTGGGACACATGGTCACTTTTCAGGAAAGGGTTGGCAGTCCCATTGGTGGTGTGCTCCACCCTTTAAAAAAAATCCTATTCTTAAATAGACCCCGTCCCCATTCTTGTAGGGAACTTGTGATGCGGGCAAGGGACGGCGAGGGAGGGGGGTGTTGCAGCGTGCATGTGCGCTGCCCCCTCACCGGCATTGGCTCCGCCAAGGACAGGAAAGTCGGGAAAGACAGGAAAGCGGAGCACCCAGCTTTCCCGTCCTTGCTGGTTGGGGAATTCCCATGGTGGCTGGGGAATTCTGGGAGTTGAAGTCCACCCATCTTAGAGTTGCCAAGGTTGAGAAACACTGGTCTGGAGAGATGCAGCCTTGGAGAAAACGAAGTCCCAGCTACCCAGCATGGAATGATCCTTCAAAGGCTAGGAGACACAGCACTCTCTGGTCAAGCCTAGCTCCTGGCGACTCCAAGGGCACATCCATGTTCAGGGGTGCCTGCAGGGTGTGGTCAAAAAAGTCAAAATGGTGGCCACAAGGGGACAATGGAAGTTCTGCCCATTTTTATTACATAAGTTTAACCCTGTCCCGTTTTGCCATCCCAATGTCCTGTTTTTGTCTCAAGGAAATATGGTCAGCCTAAACATGGCTCTTCTCCTAGTAGTGTTGAGGGAGATCTCTATTTTGTAAAACCTATGCTAACCCATTTAAAGATTTCTACCCCATTTTTAATATATATTCTGCCTCAAAACTGTAAAGATTGCACCACCAGTTCTCAGCAATCATGGTTAGAGGAACTTCTTACAGCTATAGAAGAAGTTGCCAGGTTGGCCAAATGGCAAACCTGTACCTTCAGAGGCAGTGCAAGAACTTCCAGAGTAAGTAATTCTTTAATTCTCAAACCTGGGAACTACTCAGCCCAGGGTGATATTAGCCACTCAGGACCATATCCTAAAGAATGTCTTCAGTTATGCTAGCCTCCCAGGCATCTATGTTCTTCAGGGAAAGTATTATTCTCTGTGCCATCACCTGTAGATGATCATTTGGCAGTGACAAAAAGGTGGACCTTCTCTCTTGTGGACGAACTTCTCTTCTGTATACACAATCCCATTCTGATGTGCTTTAGCTGTCTCTTAAAATCCACATAATATTAGTCTTCCTGAGCCATTAACTCTCCCTAACCTCTGTCTTTTCATGGTTGGCCTTTTTCTGTATCTTTCTATGATTATTATAGACTGCTTTAGATTTTTTAAAATGAAATGTGACCTAGGAAATCAGCAAATAAACAAACAAAGTAAAAATGTAAATAAATCTGCCATACAACTTTGGAAGACTGAAATCCTCAGGGATGAATTTCTCCATTTTAAAATGGTTTTCCTTCCAGTTCAGTATACTTGCTAAAGGTGGAGCTCATAAATAAACCATTAGTCTGAGAATACCACAACAACAACAACAACAACAACTACTACAAATTAATCAAAACTTGGATCCTGTGTATGGGTTGGTTAAGAAGGAATCAAAGGCTAATGTAACTTCCATACAGAAAGTAACTGAGAAATACCCTTAAGCAGCAATGTTTCAGGCTTTGACTCTTTTATTGTACTATACATTTGCCAGCTACATGAGGGACACATACTGTATATAGTAATGTAGAAGGAAGAGTAAAGTATTTCCATAATATATTCTTAGGCTTTCCTCCCATTGCTAAATGGTACTCTTAGAATAAGAATGGAGAACTTACAGCTGTCCATGTGTAGTTGGACCACAATAAACAGATGGCCATGCTGTTTGTTGGTGGTAGGAGTTGAATTTCCACATCTGCAAAGTCATAACTTTCTTACCCAGGTGGTTTACAACAACAAAATACATAAAAACCCTTAAGAATCAAAACATCTCCAATTAAAAACATCTCAGTTTAAAAAAAAATAACCCAAATTAAAATCCAACCAAAACAAAAAAGACAGCCCAATGCTACCACTAGCATCTAAATGTCCATTGGAATAGCATTCTTTTTTTAAAATTTATTTTCTATCCCACCTTTATTATGGATTATTGCAGTCTAATCTACATATTAGTTTGGAGTGTGTGGATCAGATGGATTTATTTCAAATGGAACTCTGTTGTAAGTCCAACTCTCTCATGTAGAAGGTTCTTAGAGCAGCTATATATTATTATTAATGGTCTTTGAAACAGTACAATGCAGTTTGAAAATGACACTATATACTGTAAGGTGTTTATGTGTTAGCCAACCAGAACCCTGGGAAGCATCCTCTTTGAAGATAGCTAAATTACAAGCAGCTACAATAGAAAGAGACAAACAGCTAAAGGGGGGAGGGAGTACTCTATGTTGAGTATGTTGTCTGCTCTATGTTGAGGTAAAACCTGTAAACAACTCTGACAGCTCATGATGTCCAGCGCTTCTTATCTGACATGCACAGATGAATGCACAGAGACAATATGAAGACTCTTAATCTTGGAACATGCAGAGTTCTATTTTTTAAAGACATATTAGCTTTTTTCACTTGGATTAAATTTCTTATTATTTTGAACCTTATAACCAACTCAATCAAAGTAGCAGAAGCATGGAGACTTCTGAATATTTACATTAACTCACAGCTGAGTTAATGTCTGTAAGCACTGTCCATACTGCTACATATTCCATATCAAACTTTATGTTAGAGCAGACTTCAGAAAGCAGAAGAGCAGGCACAGAGGCTGTGTTCACACAACATACTTAACCATATCAGTTACAAATCTAGCACTGCAATTGCACAAAATCTAAGTTTGGCTAGCTTCAACCTGGGTTGGGGTTTATTCAATGGCTTAGTGTGTTGTGTGAACAAAGCCAATGCTGCTGCAAAGGACTAGATCTTCCATCACTTAAGTGCCCTTATTTCCCACACTGTGGGACAACATACTTTTTAATTGATACCACTAAGGAAAAACATGCAGTACGACCAAGAGGAAAATTGGTCAAGCCTTGGTGAAAGGAGGTATCTGGAAAACACCAGGTTGAAGAAGTCTATTTCAGATCAAAGTATAACCCTCCCCGTAGCATTTAAATGTTATGAAACTTGTTTTCATTATCGGTGAGACTCAAAGCATAGTTAAATTGCATCTAATACAATGATTCAATTCTTATCATATAACTAAATCCCAAACAACTTCTTCATGATGGATGCCCAACACCCACGGTTCAAGGTGTTACACTGTTTTCATGATCTTACTCTAAAAATGAACTCTAAATGATGCATGGTCATAAATAATAAGACTTTTAAAATAAGAAAGGTATTCAAATCAGACAATGAGGAATTTTGACAATGTTCAAAGTCACAGATTTTTGTTTCCACAAACAAACAAACAAACAAACAAGCAAACAAATGTGTGGGCTAATTAACAGAAGCCTGCAACTGCATGATCACACACTGTATGTATGTACATGTTTTTTTATTTCCAGTCTCAATTATATGTTTATCAGGTTTTTGAGTTTGTTGGGTTTTTTTGTTTTTGTATTGTATTTACAGGTAGTCCTTGACTTACAACCACAATTGGGACCAGAACGTCTGTTGCTAAGCGAGGCGGTTAAGTGAGTCATGCCTGATATTACGACCTTTTTTGCCGCAGTCATTAAGCGATTGACTTTGCTTGTCGGAAGCCAGCTGGGAAGGTTGCAAATGGCGATCACATGATCCCAAGATGCTGCAACCATCGTAAATACAGTACATGGCAGTTGCCAAGTGCCTGAATTTTGATCATGTGACTGCAGGGAAGCCGCGATGGTCGTAAGTGCAAGGACTGGTCACAAGTCACTTCCCAGTGCTATTGTAACTGTGAACAGTCGCTAAACAAATGGTCAGAAGTCAAGGATGACCTGTATTCCTTTCCAATTTTTCTATTTTGCGTGCCACCCAAAGTCACAAATCTTGACAGGGACAGTTTTATATAATAAATACAATAAATAAATCTATCAGCTAAATATGTATATGGAGCAAGGACAGTTAGAAAGTCACAACAGCAGCTGAACATTCTTCTTGAAAGGGTCAGTCATCTGCAGTGCATGCTACTGGAGAAATGGAAGAGGGTGAAATCCCTCCAAACATGAGCTACTTTGAGAGGACAATCCATTATTTAAAGGACTTTCAGGGGACGGGCTATAAGTAGGCTCTTCTAAGTGCTTGTTCCAAGTGTAGCTTAAAGATAAAGAATTTTGTAAGACGAGAGAAGAAAAACTTTAAAGTTGGTTAGGAGCAGACTGCACTGGCACAGAGATCATCGGGTGACAAATTTATCTATCTTGAGGATACACATAATAATTTCTAAATGTGTATTAACATAAGAACACTGAAAGCAAATATATAGTCTCTTTTGGGTGATGCATTTCCTTTTCAATGGCAATGCATAAATGCCCTTCCAGATCTCCACAGCTTGGGAGGTTTTCCTGCATAAAAATCTGCAGGTTGCTGGTATTTTCTTTCATAGCTTCTAATCCCAGAAAACAAAACAAAATTTGGAAATGTTAATAGGAAAAGTCTTGTTCATGCAGGAAACAGCACTTTTTTTTTTTACTGAAAATACAACTGACTACAGAGAAAAATTGTTACAGTCCACATATACAGGCTGCATGGTAGAACAAATGAACTCTTTGAAATGAAAAATGATAGAATCTGGTATCAACATTCATCTTTCTGCAGACTCATATCAGCTATCGTTAGAGTAACTGGCAATTTAGAAAGAAGTTATTCAGATCCAAAGTGCAAACTAGATGTGTGTCCACATAACTTAGATATTCCATCCTGTACCACATTTCCCACACCTGACATAGCAAGAAGAAAAGGGAAAAAGGTAAAACTTCAGTGTTCCTTTAAGGCACATTCTCACTAACTGCTTAGTTATTAATGTCTATTCAATTTCTTGAGCTGCGGTACATTTAGTTGCTGCACCAGAGTTTTGCTACGCTTGCAACTTCACAGTAAATAAGTTTCTACCCAGAGAGCAGAACAGTGAAAAATAAGCACAACTGAGTGAAACCATTTGACCCCTTTCTGGGGAAAATATAACACTTCACTATAGCATGTAGGAACCAGGAGAACAAAAGAACTGGAAATAGTATTTACTGGCAATTAGAATGGAAACGCTCCATAAATACCTAATATGTTCATAGACCTAAAGTGTCAGCAGATTTTCAGTTTGGCTACAGCTTGGTTTTCTCAGCTGAGTTTGCTCTATATGCAAGAAACAACTATGAAAAAAAATAAATAAGCATCTGATGGCTATAAGCTGAGGGATCTCTCTCCATCTCCATCTCCATCTCCATCTCCATCTCCCTCTCCATCTCCATCTCCATCTCCATCTCCATCCATCTATCCCCTGCACTCATGAGAGTCCTGGTGATTTACAATAATTACATACAACACAAGTATTTAAATCAAATGTCCATGGTAGGGCTGATAGAAGATCTTACATATATCGAACTTACATACAAATATATTTTATACTTAGTACTAATATATTAGAAACATTTGCACTTTTATTATGGCTCTGAAACCATGTTTTATTTCCTTGAAGAGTTTTGTTGGCTTTCTTACTCTTTCTTTCTAACAGACCTTGATAGATAGCTATGCCCATAGAAAGATAAGGTGTACATTCCAAAGATAGCTTCTCTAGAGGAAAAGTATTGTTTAATAATGGTCAAGGGGCCCTAGCAAGCTCTTGGGTGAAGAATAAAGAACTTAAATTCATGCAACTGCTTGTTTCTTTGGTCCCGGCTCAGAAACAAACTTAGTAAGGAAATAAAAAATTCTAACAGGGCCAAAAACATATAACATTCTAATACCATAAAATCATAAACTTCTTAATGGCAATCAAACTGGGTGTCCTATCACTCACCATAGGCCCTCCAGAGTAACTTTCAGGAATTGCTGGAAGGCCAGGTATGTCCCATAAAATAGGTGTTTGGCACATGGAACGCTGTTACCTACCCACCAAAGTAGTACCTATTAATCAACTTGCATTTGCATGCTTTCGAATTGCTAGGTTGGCAAGAGACGCCAGGCTTGTCGATCGGAAGAGCGCAAGTTCGGAGGTTCGAATCCCTAGCCCCGTGTGACAGAGTGAGCTCCCGCACTTGCCCCAGCTCTTGCCAATCTAGCAATTCGAAAGCATGCAAATGCAAGTAACAGCGTTCTACGTGCGTTATGCTGGCCACATGACCGTGGAAGCATATTCGGACAACGCTGGCTCTTCGGCTAACAAACGGAGATGAGCACCGGCCCCTAGAGTTGGACACAACTGCACAAATGTGCGGGGGAAACCTTTACCTTTAGGCTCTTTACTATAGGTTCAAAGTTAATTCAGTGCATTATCAAAGCACTCCTAGAAGGTTCACAATGACCCACATAGCTGTGATTTTAGTCCACGGCAGAAGACACAGACTGTTACTTCACTATGGATAAAATGCAGGCAAAAATAATCTGCCCAATGAACAGTCCACTAATTGGCCTTCATATAGCTTCAAAAAGCAAGGGTGAGTAGGAATGGTCCTTGTTACATATCAGCTGTCCCATCAGTTGTGTTCTTGTTATAGGTAAATAATAATTGTGCACACAACTCTGGTGTTCTAAGTCTTTTGGAGACTGGACATACAGTATAAGCACAGACAATAATTAAAGTGCCTTGCCACACTTCTTAAAGAGAAAACCAGAGCTAATCCTGGCTTCTTAGACTAAGCCTAATTAAGATAAATACTGCATTGCTTACTACGCTTGGATAAAAAGAAGCTCCTGTTAAATGAGATTTGGTTCTTAACACCACACAAATACAGGGCCAGTTCCCTGTTGCATTCCAGACAGGATTTAAGATCTTAGGAAAACTATTCAGACTTTTAAAAATTGACCTGAGTATACAATAACAGCCCACACATAGGACGTTATTTCATACATGTGATGGGCCTTTAATGGCCACCTTGCAAAGTTTCAGAGATGGAGTTATTGAAATAATTTGTGGAATTATTCTACGTGTTCATCGCATCGTTCCTACAGATGTGCCAAGCTTTGAGAACTAGAGGGTCTATGAATAAATTCAAGGAGCAAGCAGCCAGGTGTCTCACACGACCCTGGGTGAAACAGAAGCCTGTCACTAATCTCTGAAGCAGGATGAAAAGCAGTACAGAAATCCTGATGGTTAGTAGCCCTTTCTGCTGATTAACAGGCTATCGTGGGGAAATCTGCCTTCACAATGTGTGAATTGCTTGAATGGCTAATACTGTGTACCATGGACTTATCAGGACACACAAAAGAAATGGTGAATGACTCATTTCAAAGGAGGCAGTAGCTGATGAAGAGTTGATAAAAGCGAAGATCTACTTTAGATAAAACCGCTAGTTTTTCAACTTCTGGAATAAAATCAAACCTCCCTTGTAATTAGTCTGCTTAACTTACTTAAATGGCTAAAGATCTTTCCCATAGCAAAAATTTGTATATATGACCAAACTCATTTCTTCAGTCCTGAACTGCACTTGGCAAATGAAGAAGTTTTTTTAAATTAAAAATTCAAATCCCACTGATGGATTAGAAAAGAATTTGGGGTGGGGGAGGATATTCTATCCACTTTACAAAATAACATACCAGTTTGGGAAGATCATGATAGAGTATAAAGTTATGCAGGTATGTGTTAGAATCCAGACAAGAATAATTTTAATAGCACAGCACAGATCACAGTCCACTTAAAATTAAGTATTAGGAACTCCAATTGATTTTCAATTGTTTCATCTGCAGAACTTTCATTTAGCTCCTAAGACAGATAGTATAATCACTGAATAGACATGCAAATCAAAGTGGTTGAAATGAAACATCAAACCATGGTAGAGATGGACATTACATTTCTGTTCATTTTTAGTTTCAAACTCAAATACTTACAGTGTTTAAGAAAAAAAAAATCTCAAAATGTAACCTTACTCTCATCACTGAACAAAGGAGAGGCTTCAAATATAATAAATAGCATAATAAAAATAGAATTCATCAAACAGTCCTAACCATATCATGTTTATGCTTATAAATGCAATTTACAGTTCATGACCTCTCAAAATAAATCCATGATGCAGGAATAGCAGCTCTATAAGATGGATTTGAAAAAGTCCCCAAAATTGGGGTTTACATTACCTTCTAATCACACACATAAACAACATTACTGTAAACAGCACTTCATATCACTAATTCCAATAAAGCCATGACAAGCACATGGTTCAGACCCCATTTTCTGCATTCTTGCCCTTTCAACTAGTCTTTTAGCCACATCTTTGTTTATTGTTGAAGAGACCTCATAATTCACTGATAATAGTTTCTAGTCTAACACAGTGATCTCTGGAGGTTACAATGCTTGTAATTTACTTGTCAAACAAGTCACAGCAATATTCAACCAATTTAGAAAAGCATACTTGAAAAAAGTTTACTAATCCATCTGATCGTTTCATATATTGAACCATTATTTCTTCACTGAGGGGGACCAAAAATTGCCCCCATCACTCCCTTCCTAATTCCCTTACACCCAAGCCTAAACACCAGAAGTAGGTACAATGACAATATCCACACAAAACAAGTGCCCGCAACTGAAAATGATTGTCCTCTGAATAACCCCTGCCATACCTCTGGAGGTGGTATTATTAAGAGGACAGTATCAGGACAGTAGGGGCGTGGTGGCTCAGCGGGTAAGTCGCCAGGCTTGTCGATTGGAAGATCGCAAGTTCGGAGGTTCGAATCCCTAGCCCTGCGTGACGGAGTGAGCTCCTGCACTAGCCCCAGCTCTTGCCAACCTAGCAATTCGAAAGCATGCAAATGCAAGTAGATGAATAGGTACCACTCCGGTGGGTAGGTAACAGCGTTCCACGTGCGTCATGCCAGCCACATGACCGTGGAAGCATCTTCGGACAACGCTGGCTCGGAGATGAGCACCGGCCCCTAGAGTCGGACACGACTGCACAAATGTGCGGGGGGGAACCTTTACCTTTATCAGGACAGTATCATATATGATGGGAAGGCTGGCACTGGAAAAGCTCATGGTGTGCTCCGAAGCTACATAGAATTTTGACTGATAAGCAGCAGGACCTTGAAAAAGAGCTTAGAAACAGAGCAGGGCTCAGTTGTTTTTCAACTTTATAGACACGCTCATCAGTTTTAAACACTTTTTGGCTAAATGCAGACACCATCTTCAAAACTGCATTCTAGCAGAGAAGATGGTAAACATGGGCTGGACTATGCTACCATTAGATGAATACAGAGATGATTGAAGTTATACTCAGTGATTTGATTGTATGTTTAGAAAATAGATTATGGAGAGACATGTTAGCAGTCTTCAATTATCTGGAGGGATGTCATGTATAAGACAGGGAAGAATTGTTCCAGTGAGCAGGACAATAAATTTATTTATTTATTTATTATTTGAATTTATCCCCGCCCATCTCTACCATGGTAGACTCTGGGCAGTTTACAATAATGTGTTTAAATGACAAGGAAGAAAGTTTTGATTGGAAATCAGGAAACGTTATGAACTGTTCAATAATCACATCAACTGGGTAAAAAGTCACAATCTACTTTCCCTATAAAATGCTTAGAATTTTGTAAGTCCTTGGGCCAGGAGAATATTTGTAAGGCTTCATTACATCATCAGCTCGTTCCCTAAGGCAGACACAGATGAGGCTTGGCAACTGCAATTTGGCACATCGGTCCTGCCAGCCAAGCAATTTTGTAATGGGCAGGTGTGTTTCTATAACTATGTTTAATTTTTTCTTGGAGGACTAGACTTAATTTTTTTTTAAAATCAGTTCAATCGTGTCCAATTTTTGGAGTCTGCCTGGACAATTCCCTGCAGTTTTCTTGGCGAGGTTTTTCAGAAGTGGTTTGCCATTGCCTCCTTCCTAGGACTGAGAGAAAGTGACTGGCCCAAGGTCACCCAACTGGATTTGTGCCTAAGGTGGGACTAGAACTCATGGTCTCCCGGTTTCTAGCCTGATGCCTTAACCACTACACCAAACTGGCTCTCAAGACTGAATTATTATGGTATTCTTATGACACATCTAAGCAGAAGTTAGTTTAATCCTATGGAAGACCAGGTCTGTGTTTTGGGCTAAATCTAGCCCTCAGGGAATAGCTGAGTGGGTCAAATTCCTAACAAACCTTAGATATAAAATACTAAGGGAGTAATCACACCCTATAGGCCCTCTGGAAAAGTTTGGTCTTCACTTAGTTCTCAAAGCCATCACTAAGGGACCCTGTATTTAATTAATATTATGTATTTTAATTAAATTTATATTAGGTAAAGATGCCTGTGAGTTGAGCTGGGTTCCCAGAGACTACATAGATGCACAACAATGTTTCTGTGGCAACAGCACATAAGTAGTTTGCTATTCTCTGGTGGTCTCCCATCCACATACCAACCAGGGCCAATCCTGATTAGGTTTCTAAGCCTGGACAAGTTCAGCCAGTTGTTACCAACTGCTGAAACAATTCAAATTTAATTTAAATGAAATCAAAATTTTATTCTGGCCCTGCCTACTTATTTGTCCTGGCCTAGCTACTTTTTTGAATAAACCCCCTGAAAAAAAAATGGTGCAGCCCTTGTCTATATAAACAGAAATTAAAATGCTGCTGCAGATTCTGAGCCTATCAAATCAATCTTTACTAAAGTGAGTTTTCTATGAACATACAACATTAAACCTTGAAGGTTATCTATTAGCTAATCTCAAAAATTCTTTTTTTTTCATATTTGTGAATGTTAAATTAGTCCTAGTAAGCTGTTTCACTATTTTATTCCAAAATGAGGTGCTTAAATTAGATTAGCTGAACCTGATCTCTAGTCAAGCATATTTTTCAATACTATTTTAATTAATACATTCAGTAGGAAAACAAAGCCAATAAGGAAACCAGGAGACTGAGAGTTCTGGCCCCCCTTAGGCATGAAAGCCGGCTGGGTGACCTTGGGCCAGTCCCTGTCTCTCAGCCCTAGGAAGGAGCCAATGGCAAACCAGGAGGCTGAGAGTTCCAGTCCCGCCTTAGGCATGAAAGCCGGCTGGGTGACCTTGGGCCAGTCCCCCCTCTCAGCCCTAGGAAGGAGCCAATGGCAAACCAGGATACTGAGAGTTCTAGTCCCGCCTTAGGCATGAAAGCCAGCTGGGTGACCTTGGGCCAGTCACTCTCTCTCAGCCCAACTCACCTCACAGGGTTGTTGTGGGGAAAATAGGAGGAGGAAGGATTATTAGATATCTTCCCCACCTTGAGTTATTTATAAAAATAAGATAATAATAATAAATAAGACAGAGATATATTAGTCAACTGGCTGCCTAGAAGTAAAACAAAAAATCATCTGGACTGCAAAAGCACTTTATGTGAATTACTATCACAGACCAATTGCGGTTTGAGCACCAACTGTATTTATTTAGTAGTATGACTGAATGGATGAATTTAACTTTCAGATCTTTGTTTACAAAACAAAACATGCTGCACACACATGTGCATCTCCATGCCTCAAAAAACTGAAGATCAGGGTTTCTCAACCAGGGTTCGTGGCACCCTGGGGTTCTGCGAGAGGTCACTAGGGATTCCCTGGGAGATCACAATTTATTTAAAAAATTATTTCAAATTCGGGCAACGAAAGAGGTAAGTTTCAGTCTTTATTTTTAGTTTAAGAACACTGTTAATGCATATATACAGGCCTAAACATGAAACGAATATAACACTTTTGTAACTTCTGGCCTATATTTGAGCCTGAATGTACAGGGGTTCCCCGAGGCCTGAAAAATATTTCAAGGGTTCCTCCAGGGTCAAAAGGTTGAGAAAGGCTGCTGAAGAGTATACTAGAAATTTAATTCACATTTCTTAGTGACTAAAGTTTGGAAAAAAATCAATTGTTTGCTTTCAAAAGACATCACCTTTTCTTTTAATTCTGTGAGAAGAAGGCAAAAATTGTTCTTGTTCACTCACAGCCCCCTCAACCCAGAGATGCTCATTTACATCCTTCTCACTACCTGAACACAGATGATTTGCTTATGTATAGGATAGATTGTATTCTCTATTTAATGGCAAGGTAATTTTCTGGAATAAATTCTTGAGAAGCCTGAACAAAAATGGTTCAATACAACATCTGGGATTCCTCAGCAATAACATAATAATTTTCTAAGGGAAAAAAAAGGCAAATTTGTTTTTGCAGCCCCTTAGGAATAATATGAAAAGTGTTTGCTTTCAATTGTCACATGGTCTAACTATTTATGCTGCTTCTTTTCTTCAAAGCAGCAATGTATTGTGCTGAAGTATAGATTCCATTTCCCCTACAATTTCATTACTGAACAGTCAGCCTTTATAAGGAAAATGCCCTCTTTCAATGATAATCGTAAGACTTAGGTTTGTAGCTAGAACCTCATTATGAGTGCTGAATTGATTATCCTTGCAAGTCATTTCCCATAAAAGTATGGTATCAATTGAAAGCACCAACATGGTGCTCTAACAGCATGAATAGGCCACTTGGTCTTTTCCAGACGTTGTGGACTTCAAATCAAACCACAGGTTCTATGGAAATTGCTCTACAGCGAGATGGGCAAGTGGCAGAACCAAAGCTGACAGCACCACCAGATTTTGTTTTTTTACCATTTTGAGTCAGGAAAACATGAAAACTCTACCATCAACTAGGATAATCTTAGTATGAGCGCCACCTTCCCATCCCTTCCAGAAAAACAAAAAGTCCCAGCTGTGCCCACTGTATATAATCAAACCACTAAAAACAATGATCCCTTAACTTCCAAAAGATCATCATCTCAGTTCCATGGATAAGCAGGAATTAAAAGCAGCTTATTTTGATGGAAATAAGGAAAATTGGGGAAGAGCCTTAATACTAAGTCAGGCCATTGGTCTTTGGTCCACAATATTTTCTATTCTGAACTGCAGGAGTTCTTCACATAGTTTAGATTTGCTGGAACATGTAATTCCCCAAGAGAAATATTTATTAAAATGGCTGCCCTTAGAATAATGGATCCTGAAGAGTCCTGACTATCCTGAGGGACTGTCATCCTGTTGATCACCTGGTTGATTTGTGGAATGGAGATAATCTGGCTTTTAACATAACTGCTCATTAACACCCTCTACTTAGATACAGAATGTGGTTTTTTTAATCTTCTGTGGAGGTCAAAGCAATGAACTCTGTTCAGTCTGAGGAAGCAGATAAGTTCTTTGGAGGACTGAGATGAACTACTTGTTCGTTAGATTCCTGTCCTTGCTACCTAAAAAAACTGGTTACTTTGGTGGTGGAAATTTTAAACACTTCTTTTAAAGGGGGATTATCTCTCCTAAAAGAAGCAGGATATGAACATTATTTGATCCATTAGCCAAATACAGTAATTAGTAGCTGGTTTCCAGTCTATTCAGCTTGCATATTTATTTATTCCCACTGACACTGAATGTAGGAAAGTTGGGTACAAGCTAACAGATATAACTCATTGCCTCTCTTCATGTATATACTGTAGTATATACATGGAGGGAAGATATGAAAAGGCTACAGCAGAGGTAGACAACATGATGTCTTATAGATGCTTAGGTCTTCAATTCTTACCAGTCTCAAGCAGCAAGGAATTGTGAGATCTGCAACCCAAACATCATGAGTCCATCAGCTAGTGTTTGTCCCTTTTAAATAGGCTGACCATACATCCCGTTTTGAATGGGACAGTCCCGTTTTTTTAGCATTTTTCAACCGCCCCGTCGTTTTGATAAAAATCTCAATTTTGTCCTGTTTTTTAAACCCGGCAGGAATGGTGTGGAATGAGGATCTGAGCTGGAGCTGCCGATTGGAGGCAGCCCGGAAGAGGAAGCCCTCCCGCCTATCAGCGCATGGCAAAGGAGGGCGGAGAGGCAGAGAGGAGGGCGGACCAGGGGCGGGGTTTGCAGGTGGGAGCCAATCGCGTGGACTGGGGGTGGGGTTTGCAGGTGGGAGCCAATTGCGCGGACTGGGGAGCGGGGTTTGCAGGCGGGAACCAATCGCGTGAACCGGGGGGTGGGGACCCCTGTCTTTTTCATGAATATGGAATATTACATAAGACCCCGTCCTGTTTTGCCATCCCAATGTCCCGTTTTTGTCTGAAGGAAATATGGTCAGCTTTTAAAGAACCAAACAAAACCCACTTTTGCACATTATAGCACTGGGGTTGTATTTTCATTTTCCGACCTAAATGGAACTTCTGTGTTAGCAAAGTTTGAAGTAACTATTCATCTAATTTAAAATAAAATAAAATTGTGTAACTGAGTCACTCTGTGAACTGAACTGTGAAGGTGATCTGCAGCTGTTTGCAGTTTTGAAGGGCAAAGAAGGGGTGGGACTAGAGGATGTTTTCATATGCAATTAACTCTGAGGTTTTAAGGCAAGAGGGGGATTTTTTTTCTCCCACCACTGATTGCTATCTGTTCCTTCCAATTCTTGATTTCTAAAATGAGAAGTGCAACAGCTTAATTGCCTTGAAGTTATACTCTGACTGCAAAGTCTGCTCTTGATAGATGGGTAGGAAGGGAAGAGAGAGAGAAAGAGCTATTTCCTTCTCAGTGGAACTGATAATTTGCATCTGCTCAGGTTGGTTCTTTTTATTAATAACTCCAGGGGGCTTTCATGTTTGAAATTATCCCTAACAAAAAGGGATAATTTGTGAATGCCAATATGATCTGCCATAATCCTGCATATCCAAAGCTAACCTTCCTTAACCTTGGAATTCTCCAGTTTCAACTCCCAGCATCCTCAGCTCCTGTCATGAGGACAAGGAGAATTTTGTGAACTGAAGTTAAATATCTGGAGGACATCGTCATTGGGAAAGGCTGTTTCAGACTCATAGGCAGATTGAGATTTATCTCACTTGCAGTTTTTACTCATCTTAAATGTGGCAAGTCAATTCTCAATTTAAAAAAATATATTAAACAGCTCTTAACGTAGTATAAAGTAAAATATTTTTAGGAATACCTAACTCCCTCAACCCAATTTCAGAATGAATATTTCAGTATCAGTATTTTACCTGTAAATTTTAAAAAATTAAACATTTTTAATAAACAAATTTATGGGAAAATTAATCCCTGAACAATGTGCCTTCAGAAATTTATAAGCTAAAAGAGAATATACAGAGGAACTCATGGGAAGGAAGGTCAACAGGGTCAAAATTTTGGGCACAACTCGGGTGATCAACCCCCCACTCCTTTTTAGAAATGGCACCCACCATTTTGAAGCCACTGTTCCCCTGTCCCGGAGACACCCCTGAGAACCTAAATGAAAATGGTATGAACTACAAAAAGCAGATTTAACTTCCTTATGTAGAAAAGAAACACAATTATGTTTCTTCTTTACATAGCTTGTGCTTTTAAGAGCAATTCTCTATTCTGTTCTATGTATGTATACATGAAAGTATGTGTGCATATTCATTCATATATTATCTTTGGAGGGGTGCATGCAGTTTTCTTGGCAACATGTCAGAAGTGGTTTGCCATTGCCTTCTTCCTAGGGCTGAGAGAAAGCGACTGGCCCAAGGTCACCCAGCTGGCTTCGTGCCTGAGGCAGGACTAGAACTCTCAGTCTGCTGGTTTCTAGCTCAGTGCCTTCAACCATTTCATGAATTCTCAAACAGCAGTTCATTATTTTTATTAAGGAGTTTTGCATTTTTTATTTTTTGCAGAGAGGTTCCTAAAATCAAGACTACCAATGTGTCATAAATCACTAATATAATAATGCACAGGGAAGACATGAAATGTGCATTATTCTGATATGATATATCTTAATCCTGGTTTCACTGAATTAACTAATGTTTTAACTAGCTAGGCTTTCCAGCCTTCTGGTGTTACATAGAATTCTGCTTAATATAAATACAAGTAGAAGTTTGCAATTTGCTTCCTTTACTTTCAAAAGAAGAAGAGAGAAGATGGGAGAGCCTTCAAGCCCAAACTTTCCTGAGGGATATTCAGGAAGCACAGAACCTTGAATCAAGGGTATATGTGAACAGCATCAGAATGCAGAATCAGTTTGGTCTTACCTAAGTTTATGGCTCATAGTAAAGCACAGTTTCCTGTCATTGTACATCTAACCTTAGCAATGGCTTGCCTGCAAGCCAAACTGAAACCTATACAGAATAAGTTTTCTAATTCAGATGAGAAAATAATGGCAAAATTTTTCACTAGTCATAGTTTGTCCAATGAGAGAAGAAATCAGACAGGTAAATTTTAAAAAAATCCCAGTAGTAATGTATGGCTGTGAGAGTTGGACCATAAGGAAGGCTGAGCGCCGAAGAATTGATGCTTTCAAACTGTGGTGCTGGAGAAGACTCCTAAGAGTCCCTTGGACTGCAAGGAGGTCAAATCAGTCAATCCTAAAGGAAATCAACCCTGACTGCTCATTGGAAGGACAGATACTGAAGCTGAAGTTCAAATACTTTGGCCACCTAATGCGAAGAGAGGACTCACTGGAAAAGACCCTGGGAAAGACTGAAGGCAAAAGGAGAAGGGGATGGCAGAGGATGAGATGGTTAGATAGCATCACCGATGTAACGAACATGAATTTGAGTAAACTTCGGGAGACAGTGGAGGACAGGAAGGCCTGGGGTGCTATGGTCCATGAGGTCACGAAGAGTCGGACACGACTAAACGACTGAACAACTACAACAACAACAACAACAACTTTAAAATACAGCCTGTGATCTGAAAGATGGTGAAGCCACACTTTGATACTTCATAGGAGCCAACCTAAAATCTGGCATGCATATTATTACTTATTACATGACAATGTCATCAGCCCTTATTGGTCACTACTAATTTTTCAATTTCTTATTAATATTCATCAATGGATTGAAAATAATAATAATTATTATTTTTATTTGCACAACTTTGCACAACTTCGGATTGTGCACCAGTTACGCCCTTTCCTGGACCGAGATGCCCTCCGAACAGTCACTCATGCCCTCGTCATCTCCCACATAGACTATTGTAATGCGCTCTACATGGGGCTACCCTTGAGGAGTATCCGGAAGCTTCAACTGGTCCAGAATGCGGCTGCGAGAACAATTATTGGGGCCAGAAGATCGGCCCATGTGACACCGTTGTTACGCGAGCTGCATTGGGTACCGGTTTGCTTCCGGGTACAATTCAAGGTGTTGGTTATCACCTTTAAAGCCCTACATGGCATAGGACCAGGTTACCTGAGGGACCGTCTCATCCCCAGAACATCGACCCGTCCCACCCGTTCAGCTAGATAGGGCTTGCTACGGACCCCACTGCTTAAAGAGTTTCACCTAGCGGGGTCCAGGAAGCGGGCCTTCTCTGCAGTGGCGCCCGCCCTTTGGAATATCTTACCCCCGGAGCGGAGGCTGATGTCCTCGCTCCTGACCTTCCGGAAAGGTTTAAAGACCTGGTTCTGCCGTCTTGCCTGGGAGGGAAACGTCAACAGTTCCTCTTGGGGATGGCTGGCCCCTTGAAGCGTCCCAGTGACTTATTTTAATATTCTTCTTGGAATTTATATTTTGTATTTATGTAATTTTATATATTTTAATCTCTATTTTACTGTGCACCGCCCAGGGTCCCCGTTGGGGGAGATGGGCGGTAATATAAATTTAATAAAATAAATAAAATTAAAATAAATAATAATAATAATAATAATAATAATAATAATAAATAATATATGCTGCCCAGCTTCCAGCAGCAATCTCAATCCATGGATTGAAAACATCCAATAGAAGAGAATATATGTAGCTCAGGGTTGAACTGTGGAGTCCTTGGTGCTCTCTGAGCTTGGTTGTTTTCTTGCAGACATTTCATTACCTGGCTAGGTAACATCATCAAAGCTAGTGAGTGTGGGGTTTGCTCCCTGTTTATATACAGTATCTTGCCCTGCCAGTGTTGGTAGGGGTGTGGTTTTCTCCTTGGTAGTTCCTTGATTAGGGTATTGTTTGTCTGCTTGATTGTTTAACTACTTGATTGTTTGTCTCCTTGGTAGTACTTTGGTTGGGGTATTGTTTTCTGTTTGATTGTTTATCTGGTGTTCATCCCTGCTTATCTGGGTGTTGGCTGCTGGAGAGGATGTGTTCCTGTCTTTTTGTTTCCTTCTTAGCTTTTTTTTCTTGTCTCTTTTGAATGGTAAATATGGTTTATCTCTATGTGTCTATTGATGGCTGATTTGTCTGAATGCCAAGCTTCCAGGAATTCCCTAGCATTTTTGGATTTAGATTGGTCTAGGATGTTCACAGTTTCCCAGCTGAAACTATGGTTGAGTCTGTCCATGTGTTGTGAGATTAAGGAGTTTTCATTGTGTCTTCTGCAAGCAAACAACCAAGCTCAGAGAGTACCAAGGTGTCAACAATTGAAAACCATCTCAGATATAGTTTTAGATATGGATGGTTTTAGGTATAGCAGTGATAGTTAAATAACCTGTTGAAATACAATAAAAAGTTTTGCATACTGCACAATCAAATCAGAAGTCAGTTCATGGAACTGTATGAATTAACCAAACCATCTTGGTGATAGGAAATTAATTTAGGTGCTACAGAGCAGCAATTGCAATAGCGAACAAATTATAATTGTGTTTTCAGGAAACAAAAAAAAAGTCTCACATTTCATTAGGCAAAAGTAATTTAATTCCTATTCTTTGTTATGTTTTAATAATGACTGAAACAAAACATAAGAAAGGAAAAGTAACCATGATAATAAAATCAGGAATGGAGAAGAGATACCAGGAATTTGAAATGGTTATCTTTTCATAGTGTTTCCAAATAACGCTACATTGTGTTGCATTATACCAAGGAGAATAGCTGATTCTTGTGAATCTCATTTCACAGGAACATCATTAAAAATGGGAAAGGAGAGCAGCTGAAATCAACTGTGTCTTTGCAAAACTACTGGTGAGCTTAAATCTATAGGATAAATGCTGGTTATTATAAACAGACACTCCTTATTATGAAAAAAAACATGCATGTGTATGCACAAGTGCATATGCATATACACATTTCTACTTCAAGAAAGTAGAAATTTGTTCTGGGATTCCCAAGGTTGTACTTCCATGGATGTACAATAGGGATAATGGAAGCCATTTAAGTTTTTTTTATCTGTTCAGTCATGCCTGATTCTCGGAGACTGCCTGGACAAGTCCTTGCAGTTTTCTTGGCAGGTTTTTCCAGAAGTGGTTTGCCATTGCCTTCTTCCTAGGGCTGAGAGAAGGTGACTGGCCCAAGGTCACCCAGCTGGCTTTGTGCCTAAGGTGGGACTAGAACTCACGGTCTCCCAGTTTCTAGCCTCGTGCCTTAACCCCTACATCCTTTATTCTGGAATTAAGCCTTCAGAATAGATGCAGCACCAGAATGAAGTGGCTATAATAAGAGAGCAAAAGCTTGTTGGTGCACAGAAATGTATTGTGCATCTGCAGGGTTACTTGCAAGATGCAGAAATTATCCTGCTATTTCTGACTTACTGGGCATACAGGCAGAAAATAGAATTCACAAAATACAGGGAACATTAGGAGTATGGTTTATGGATCCGGTCTCCCCCTTCTCTATATCTCTTTGTTTATGTGTGTGCAAGGTGTTTGTGTGGCACAGGAGTGAGCTAACTCAGATGATGCCACCAATGAGAACACTGCTGTAGTGAAAAGGCCACTTACGGATCCACCGTTAAAATTTTACCTTTGGAAGACAATCTTACTCGGCTACGAGTGATCGC
Source organism: Charina bottae (assembly GCA_023362775.1). NCBI lineage: Eukaryota > Metazoa > Chordata > Lepidosauria > Squamata > Charinaidae > Charina > Charina bottae. Next base: position 46,820,670 of record JALMGJ010000007.1, on the reverse strand, counting down.
CAATGATGATGACACCCTTGGGAGTTGCACTGCCTACTGCCTATGCACCCCTGAGACAGTATATGATTGGGCCAGCTCCCTGCTCTGGTACATAATACTGTTTTGAAATGCCTGCACTTGCTGGCTGATGAGCAGCTTTCCTTTATGAGGAAGCTGAGAGGGCCTGATAATGAGGTTTCATATTAGTGCTCATTGTGCAGCTACCTGAAGTCAACAACATCAAGAGAAGAGCCCTCTACCTCAATTTGCGTAGTGTTATCGTGCGTGTCATCAAGAAGTAGATCTGTAAAACCTCGAGGTTCTGAGGAGTCCTGTCCTATGCTGGCTCTGTTGGTGTCCACTGATTTGAGCAACTCCGAATGTCGTTTCCATCTGTGGCTATATCTGTAGGAGTCCATGTGCACATTTTCCTCCACTCGAGGGAAGCTCTGAACCATTTCATAAAATGCACCTATCAGATAAAGAGATAAGATAGGATTCTTAATGAAGATAAAAAGAGGAACTCAGAGATACTTTGTTTTTCTTATTTACAAGTGGGAGCCTGGAGTAAAACAGGGCAATGCTCCTGCTAAGGTTTTCAGGAAGCCACTCATGGTGTCTTCCAAAATATGCTATTCCATTCATCTTCTCTTTCCAGTTTTTCATTCCCTCCCTATTCCCCCCCCCATTTAGCATTTCACAATTACCAATCTTCATTTTCCTGCCTGTGGGGGGATATCCAGTGAGTAAGAATGTGTTGCACTTTGGATCTGAAGCTGAACTGGAGATGTGTCAGCATCTCCTCAAAGAAGCTGAGGACAATATATGGTGGAGCTTTGGAAGGGGCGTGGGCACACTATTGGCACCTCCTTAACTGAAACCTATCTTTTCCTGGGGTCATGCAGTCACTTTGCAACTCCTCCAAAAGGCTCAGCTTGTTTAAGGAGGTTTCAATAGTCCCTCTCTGTTCAGATTCAAAGCACAACATATCCAACACCCAAACTTCTGAATAATGGCATGGCTACATACTCTAAGAATGAAGTTGTTATTAGCATATCAGATACAATTCCAGTAGGATCCCTGATCTTTAAAACAAGAATGGCCAACCTTTTGGGCTTGGGGGCCTTAAGGACCAATGGCCAATAACACTGTAATATCATCAAAATGGGGAGAGCTGAAATTTTCACAATGTTTTTTTTTTCTTTTTAAAGACTGTGAAGGGGTTAAGGGCAGCCTTGAAGAATCTTAAGGAACTTTTTTGTCCCTTAAACCATCCACAAATGGAAAGAAGTCTACTGAGGTTGGGGAGGATTTTAGGGTTTTAAAAGGGTTCCATGAATGAATTAAACCTCTGCAAGGCTTAAGGCATCCATTATGATCTTTAACCCCACCCCCACCCCAGGAAAAAAATGGTCCAAAATTTCAAAGTATCTACATGTGGAAAGGAACTTGGGGTGTAGACTTCAGACGTGTCTTCTCCAACCCAGATCTCCCCAAATTGACAGGCAATGGTTTCAGAGAGAATATAACCACGCTTAGCTAAATACAATCATAGTTTTCCTGCAGATCTTCCCTAGGGAACCCAGCAACAAGGAGTTAGAGAATAAGCCCTGATTCCTCTCTGTTTAGCATGTTGATAGCCCAAACAGAGCTAAACACCATGGTGTGTATACATATGCTATACACCTACAAACATACACATTGTATCACATTTCCAAGGTCACACAAATTCTTTCTTCTTTATGCCCTATAATTTGATGCCTTCCTGGAGAAGACAGATTTACCACTGTTGTTCCTGACTTTATCACATCCAGGATCAAACTCAAATGAACTTAGTCATAGTCATCCCAAGGTGGGCTGAACTTTTTCAGTAGCTATGCAATTTTGACTGATGGGCTAATGGATGGACTGGAGTATTAAGAATTAATGTACAACGTTTCATGGTAGATCCAATCTGCCATTACACTTTGGGACAAAGGTCAAATTAAAGTTAAACATGAATAAATAAACTTTTAAAGCAATTCCTGTCAGAAACATTTAATGAAAATAAAACAAAGCCAAGCTGAAATAAAAGAAATGCTCAACAGTTGTTGCGGATAAGGCTGCAAGACCTGAATGCATTACTGGCAGTTCTACAAACCCGGTGTATAACATAATGCACGAGCAAATCCACTGAGCATTCCACAACCAACAATAATTCATATTTGCATTAAATTCTTTAAAAAGGTGTTTCCATTTTGGCATGAAAATGACAACATACCAATAATTTCAATATAATTTACTGCAAGAAGGCTTTGCACATAATGATTCGGACTAGTGATGCAGGAAAAGTATATCTGCCTTTGTGTGCAAGTAACCTCTACAGTTTGTGGGAAGAGGGACCCCCCTCTCTTGAAATAAAGGGACAGACTTTGCACATCTCATCCCCCTTGCTCTCTTTCTTTGAAGAAAATGCAGCAAATGACCTTTCCTGTTGGAAAGACCTTAGGCTTGTAGGGAAATTAACAAAGGACCTGACAGAGTTAATAGAGAAGATCTTCAAGTCCAGCACTCAATTAGCAGTGCAATGTCATTCAATTTCATTGGAAACAGTGAAGAAGACATTAACAAATAGTTCAGTCATAAGGGAAATACACTGATTAATTAAAACTTGCCTAGCACCTTACGTGGACAGAGCCAGTGCTATTATAATACTGCAAGTAGACTGTTTAGAAGCACTGGGCCAAAGGTGTGCAGCTTTAGCTGTTTGTAACTCTTCCACTTACCACCACACATGAGGAAACACACCATGAAGTTTTGTACAGCAAAGATATCAGGGCACTGTTTTGGGAAGAAGAAAGATTAGCAACAAGGGGGTACATAATGAACATGTAATTAAGCCTGCGTTTTGCTCTAATGACTTCAGCAGTTGCCCTTGAGAGGTTTCCATGAAATTAGGAGAGAAAGTGATTAGGTGGCAATTTTATTCCCTGCTTAGGTTGAATTTGAATTAAGATTGAAGCACTGCATCAGAGAAAGGGAATGAGTGAAGAGGCAGTCCTGACCACTTCTTACTATTCTGAGACCAGTCAGAATTAATGAAGGGGTTGTTGGGTGCATTCTAGACCACTTGTGCTTGCTGTTGATCAACCCAGCTCTTCCCAGTCAATGCAATCAATGAGAAGCACTATAGCAAGAATGCACGTATTATAATTCACTCAGTCCAGGCAGGTTTGAAAAGAACATTTTAACAGAGGGACTGAGGTGAATGGAAAGAAACTGCTATTAAAAAATATAATAGCTGCTGGCAAGGCCTCATTCTGCCTCAAAGGCATTTGCACCGAGTCACTTCCCGCAAAAACTAAAATAGAAATAGAAAACACATAGGGTCAGAGAAAGTGAAAGAAGCTTTAACTAGAAAATAGATGATTAATTTGTTTTCCAGAGTCATTCTCGCCAAAGCTTGGGTCTAGTCTGTTTAGTTATTATTTATTATTGTGATTTTTTTAAAATTGGTATTCTTGATGCTCACCTTATCATACTGTTTTTAGAGTTTGGTTTCATATTGTCTTTCTGTTACTCTGTATTGTATTTATACCACTTTCTATTTTTAAGCTATGTTTTAATTGATTGTACATCATCCAGAGAATTCCTGTTGTTGGATGGCATAAAAATATACTGCTCAAAAAAATAAAGGGAACACTGAAATAAGACATCCTAGATCTGAATGAATGAAATATTTGTATTAATTACTTTGTTCATTACATAGTTGAATGTGCTGACAACAACATCACACAAAAATTAGCAATGGAAATCAAATGTAAGCAACCCCTGGAGGTCTGGATGTGGAGTTACACTCAAAATTAAAGTGGAAAAGAACACTACAGGCTGATCCAACGTTGATGTAATGTCCTTAAAACAAGTCAAAATGAGGCTCAGTAGTGTGTGTGGCCTCCACGTGCCTGTATGACCTCCCTACAACGCCTGGGCATGCTCCTGATGAGGTGGCGGATGGTCTCCTGAGGGATCTCCTCCCACACCTGGACTAAAGCATCCCCCAACTCCTGGACAGTCTGTGGTGCAACGTGGCGTTGGTGGATGGAGCGAGACATTATGTCCCAGATGTGCTCAATTGGATTCAGGTCTGGGGAACAGGCGGGCCAGTCCATAGCATCAATGCCTTCGTCTTGCAGGAACTGCTGGCACACTCCAGCCACATGAGGTCTAGCATTGTCTTGCATTAGGAGGAACCCAGGGCCGACCGCACCAGCATATGGTCTCACAAGGGGTCTGAGGATCTCATCTCGGTACCTAATGGCAGTCAGGCTACCTCTGGCGAGCACATGGAGGGCTGTGCGGCCCCCTAAAGAAATGCCACCCCACCCCATTACTTACCCACTGCCAAACCGGTCATGCTGGAGGATGTTGCAGGCAGCAGAACGTTCTCCACGGCGTCTCCAGACCCTGTCACGTCTGTCACATGTGCTCAGTGTGAACCTGCTTTCATCTGTGAAGAGCACAGGGCGCCAGTGGCGAAGTTGCCAATCTTGGTGTTCTCTGGCAAATGCCAAACGTCCTGCACGGTGTTGGGCTGTAAGCACAACCCCCACCTGTGGACGTCGGGCCCTCATACCACCCTCATGGAGTCTGTTTCTGACCGTTTGAGCAGCCACATGCACATTTGTGGCCCACTGGAGGTCATTTTGCAGGGCTCTGGCAGTGCTCCTCCTGTCCCTCCTTGCACAAAGGCGGAGGTAGCGGTCCTGCTGCTGGGTTGTTGCCCTCCTATGGCCTCCTCCACGTCTCCTGATGTACTGACCTGTCTCCTGGTAGCGCCTCCATGCTCTGGACACTACGCTGACAGACACAGCAAACCTTCTTGCCACAGCTCGCATTGATGTGCCATCCTGGATGAGCTGCACTACCTGAGCCACTTGTGTGGGTTGTAGACTCCGTCTCATGCTACCACTAGAGTGGAAGCACCGCCAGCATTCAAAAGTGACCAAACCATCAGCCAGAAAGCATAGGAACTGAGAAGTGGTCTGTGGTCACCACCTGCAGATCCACTCCTTTATTGGGGATGTCTTGCTAACTGCCTATGCTTTCCACCCGTTGTCTATTCCATGTGCACAACAGCATGTGAAATTGATTGTCAATCAGTGTTGCTACCTAAGTGGACAGTTTGATTTCAGAGAAGTGTGATTGACTTGGACTTACATTGTGTTGTTTCAGTGTTCCCTTTATTTTTTTGAGCAGTGTACATTTAATAATGCTATGTATAGTTTACATTTAGATGGGCTTAAAATTAATTCTCTCTCCTCTATTTAGGGGCCAAGATGAGAGAGGAGGAATAATTGGCCAGTCCTCATAAATGGAAATAAAGAATGGGATCTCTCAAGGATTTCTCTTTTTAGTTTGTTCATGAATAATTTGGAGGAAGAGTGAGCAGTTAATGACACAATATTATTTAGAGTGATTAAAACAAAAAAGGGGAAGCAAAGAACTTCAAAAAGATTTTTACATACTGATCAGTGGCACTAAATTGGCAAAGATGGTTCAGTGTAAAGGTAGAATTTGTGTGTTGGGACAAGGAAGTTCTATGTTCACATATACAAGGATGGACTCAAAGTGATAATGATAGTTTGATTAAGCATCTGCACAACGTGCAACTACAAATTTGCAAGCTGAGTTTCCTTAGAAAAGGAGGCAAAATAATGCAGTGTAGATTATAATGATTTTATAGAAATTGGCTGTATGGTACAACAGGTCTTGGAATACTGCATTTCTGGTTTCTACCTCTCAAAAAAAGTACTGTAGAACTGGAAAAGTTTTTTAAAAAGGCAGCAAAAACGATCAAGGTCTGGACCAGCTACCCTGCAGGAAAAAGTTACAACACTTGAGCTTTTAAATTTAGGTTACAAAATGGCATATAAGAATGAATGCAACAGGTGTACCAATGTAGGCATGATGTGAAGAAAGTAGAGAAGAAAGTTCTTAATTACTCAAAATACCTGGAATAGATAGTAATCATCCTGTAAAGCAGAGCATTCCAAACTTTTCATGTTGGTGACACACTTTTTAGACATGCATCATTTTGCGACACACTCTTACAGCAGGGCACAAGGCAGGCACTAGGACCTGCGTGGAATCACAGCAGGTTTGGAGGCAGCAAGGCCCAAGGCAGGCACTAGGACCTGCACGGAATCCTGGCAGGGCTCGGAGGCAGCAGCAGCCGCGACACACCCAGACATTGCAGCCGACACACTATTGTGTCCCGACACACAGTTTGGAAAGCTCTGCTGTAAATTGTGTGTGTGTGTGTGTGTGTGTGTGTGTGAGAGAGAGAGAGAGAGAGAGAGAGAGAGAGAGAGTGAGTCAGAGAAAAAAAGAAAGAAAGAGAGTATAGAACATGTACGTTGGTTAAATTTTAGGTTTATTAGCATGCTTCTTTTCAGAAGTGTTCTTGCTACCTACTAGAACATAGACCTGTGGGGGAGCAGCCAAGGTTTCATTTGAGGAAATCCATATAAGTGACAGTAAAAGCAGGGGGAGGGTGCTTACCATCAAGAGTGACCATCCACTACTCAGGATGTCCAGCTCTAGGGGGCGGCGCTCATCTCCAATTCTTGGCCAAGGGAGCCAGCGTTGTCTATAGACGCTTCCGTGGTCATGTGGCCAGCATGACTAAACGCCAAGGCTCACGGAACGCTGTTACCTTCCCACCGGAGTGATAACTATTTATCTACTTGCATTTTTACGTGCTTTCGAACTGCTAGGTTGGCAGGAGCTGGGCGAGAACGGGAGCTCACCCTGTTACGCGGTGCTTCCGGGTCTCGAACTGCCAACCTGCTGTCCTTTTGTTCGACAGTTGGTAGTCTTAACCGTTACGCCACCGCGCCGCCCTATAATTCTACAGATGTTTTCTCTTACATCTGTAGAATTAATCACAAAAGGCATAAAAGGCAAGCAGAGAATCACTGCGGGAAAGATAACACCTACTCCTAATCAAGCTTCATGGATGCATTCATATACTTTTCTCAGCAACAATATGAAAACAGTTTGCTTTCTTCTAGAATGTTTTTCAATTTCTCAGTCTAGCCTATTGCCCTTGTATTCCATGGTGGCCTTCCATTTAAGTACTAAGCAGGCCAAACCGAGAAAAGGCCAGCCAGGTGCTGCTTCCTGTTGATACAGGAATGCTGAAAGATGTCTTTAGTTTTTGAAATCCAATAATTTGATAAGCAAGGTTACACAGATCACCCTTTGAAAGCATTTATCTGAAAATAAGACAGACAGCATTTTTCCAGAAGGTGAAGCTTCCCAACTCTTACATCAATAAAAATTACATAATTCTTGCTTTTACTGCACAATATTGCCTCTATGCATACTGTGTGGTGCTAGCACACAACAGTCTACAGCTGTCCTGTTTTCTTCCCAACAGTATGTATTTTTATTTATTTATTTATTTATTTATTTATTTTTCAACTTCTATCACCATACCATCTCCCCCAAAGGGGACTCTGGGTGGTATTTCAGTTCTTAAACATATAATTCAATAATTTTGCATTCATTTATACTTTTTAATTGGTTGTGAGAGCCAGTTTGGTGTGGTTCTTAAGGCACCAGACTAGAAACTGGGAGAGTGTTGAGTTCTAGTCCTGCCTGAGGCACAAAGGCAGCTGGGTGACCTTGGGCCAGTCATTCTCTCTCAGTCCTAGGAAGGAGGCAAGGGCAAACCACTCCAAAAATCTTGCCAAGAAAACTGCAGAGACTTGTCCAGGCAGTCGCCAGGAGTCAACACTGACATGAAGGTACAAAAAATAAAATAATAAATAAAATAAAAATAAAAATAAAAATAAAAATAAAATAAAATAAAATAAAATAAAATAAAATAAAATAAAATAAAATAAAATAAAATAAAATAAAATAAAATAAAATAAAATAAAATAAATAATAAAATAAAATAAATAAAATAAAATAAAATAAAATAATAAAATAAAATAAAATAAAATAAAATAAAATAAAATAAAATAAAATAAAATAAAATAAAATAATAAAATAAAATAAAATAAAATAAAATAAAATAATAAAATAAAATAAAATAAAATAAAATAAAATAAAATAAAATTTGTACTATATATTATTTCCTTGGCAAATTTTCCAAATGCTACCTTTGTAGGGGAAGACGCAAGACAATGAAAAAAAAATTGTTACAGATTTCTATGTACCCCATTACCTTTCAACTGGGGACTTGGCTTAAATTCTGACTCTGTACGGGTTGCTTTATAAACTAAAGGAGAATGCTTGGCTATCATGGAAAATATGATCGCTGCAGAGACACTGATAAAGCTGACAGAGGAATATCGAGGGTTTCAATTTATTCATAGAAGCTTGGCAATTTTAGCCATTAAAATGCTTTCTTACTTCTTAAAAACAACAACACAGGAGCAGCAAAAGCATAACACCAGATTTTGTTAGAACAGGGCTTTCCAAAGTTTTCCCGTGGCGACACACCAACCGCCGTTGGTGTGTCGCCGCGGGAAAACCCGGAAGTGCCGCTTTTGCGGCAGCGTGCAAAAACCCGGAAGCGCTGCTGCCGCTTTCGTTTTTTGCGCACCGCCATTGGTGTGTCACCGCAGGAAAACCTGCAAGCGCCGCCGTTGCGGCAGCGCACAAAACCCCGGAAGCGCTGCTGCTGCTTTCGGTTTTTGCGCACCACCGTGGCTTTTCGGATTTTCGAAATTTTCGGATTTTCGTGCGCCGCCATTGGTGTGTCGCCGCGGGAAAACCCGGAAGCGCTGATGGCACGCCATCAGCGCTTCCGGGTTTTGACGCGACACATCTGGGCCCCGCAGGCGACACACTTTTGTGTCGCAACACACAGTTTGGAAAGCTCTGTTCTAGAAAGCCACTGGTTTCCTGGGTTAAAGCATACTACACAATTGTCTAGGAAGCAAGTTCCACTTTGAATAGCTTCCTTGGATGCTTTCAATGTCAGAAATATTGTTTTGGTTGTAGCACCCGGTATGTAAAGTTTTTGTAGCAACTTTCTATTTTCTAACTCAATATTGTTTCCCAAAATAACAAAAGGAAAAGCTCACAGGATCCCACATACTAGCTTGAATGAGAGAGTAATCTCACTAGCAATGAAGAGTTTTAAATGTGTTGGGAGCTATTGTGTTGAACACTAGCGCGCAACTGGGAATTTACGGACTGAAACTATTCCAATCCTGCTGAATCCAACACCCCATCATAACTACTCTGTCACCTACCATCACATTTTTCAGAAGGGCTATTGCTGTTCTAGCTTTGCTGTGGTTATTGAATTTTTTTTATTCATGTACTGCATTGGTTGCTGGTTTGCTTTCGGGTCCAATTCAATGTGCTGGTTTTGGCCTTTAAAGTCCTTCATGGCATGGGGCCGGGATATCTGAGGGACCGCCTCTCTCTTATTACATCTACCTGTCCCATCAGGTCTGGCAGAGAGGGCATGCTGTGGGCCCTGCCTGTCAAGGAATTACATTTGGTGGGTCCCAGGGGCGGGCCTTCTTTGCCGTGGTGCCTGCCTTGTGGAAACTTCTCCCCCCGGAAGTGAGGTTAGCCTCATCCCTCTTAACTTTCCACAAGTCCCTCAAGACCTGCCTATGTGATCAGGCCTGGGGGTCCCAGGAGACCAGGAAGACTTTGTGATGGCTCCCTTACTACGGTTAACATCATCCTGTCCTATTTTGTGTGGGTTTTTTTTTAAGTTTTAATGATTATTTTATATGAATTTATTGGTTGCACAATGAAGTACAATAAAACTAGCAAGATACAGGAGCCAGCTACCTCTTTACCAGACAGAAAAGCAATTCCTCCCCCATAATACCTGTGAACTGATCTCCTGACCTTCCCTGATCAGAATGAAAGAAGCTGCTGAAAACAAACGTCTAGGCAGGAGATGCAAACAGATACAGCCATTGCTGCTGCTCTAAAGAGTGGATGCTCTTTAGATTTTACTGGAAATCAGCCACTGCATGGGAAGAACTATTTGCCTAGTAAATTATCCTCCTTTTTCGTAAACAGATTTCTCCCTATTCCCTTTCCTTCCTATCCAAGGCTTTTTTTTTTATCCGTTCAATCATGTCCAATTCTCGGAGACTGCCTGCAGTTTTCTTGGCAAGGTTTTTCAGAAGTGGTTTGCCTTTGCCTCCTTCCTAGGGCTGAGAGAGAGGGACTGGCTCAAGGTCACCCAGCTGGCTTTGTGCCTACGGCGGAACTAGAACTCATGGCCTCCTGGTTTCTAGCCTGGTGCCTTAACCACTACACCAAACTGGCTCTACCCTTTTTTTCTTGCCCAATACTCATCCAAGGTCTTCCTTTCTCTCTGTCTTTGCTCCTTCTGCTAGAAGTAAGGAAAAAAAAATCTCTGTGTGTGTGCTTGTGTGAGAGTGGTTTGCATGCTTGGTATATGCAGACAGGCTTAAATTAGTTTTATAAATAGGTTACCTTAATTTACAAGTAATTAATTTTAATCAGTACTTTTTACTTTAATTAATATTATTCTTTGTACTGACTTTTTTTAGAGTATGGTTTTTGGCATACACACACAAACATACCCACCCACACCCAAACACATCACAAGCACACATTTACTTAAAACAGCTGTTTTATGGGAAAACAAGAAAGCCCCCCAAATATATTGCTAAAGAATATAACAGATAAAAATTACTGAAAATTAGGGGTTGATCCAAACTTAACCCTCCTGTTTTTGCATTCCCTAACTTCATCTCTCATTCCTGATGAGAGGCAAACATTTATTTATTTTATTTTGTTTTGCAAACTGCTGAAGCCTCAGGAGTTTACAATAAAATCCAGATTTAAAACCAAAAATAGTACTGTAAAACAAGAACAACTTCAACAATCAAAAGCCTGTTGAGAAAGAAGTGTTTTGAAGGCTTTTTTAAAAGCCAAGAAGGAAGTCAGCCCCCTCAAAAGAACAGAGAGGACATTCCAAAGACATTGAGTCTGAAAACAAAGATATAGTTTATGCCAGAGGGAAGCAGACCTTCATAGACCAGAGGCTGTTTTTTTTTAATTGTGTTTTGGTCCTTAGGACGGCAGTGGTGAAGTGATCATGTAAACTGAAGTGAGGAGGACCATATGTAAAATAGGTGGGCTTGAGATTATTCTGCTTTTTTTTAGCTTCACAAAGAGGCTGATTTTTAAAACATGTTCAGTGTTATAGATCAGTTTTAAGGTTTAAGCAATTATTTACTGTGATAGCTAATATTTCAGTGGTGATGTCAGAGTGGGATCTGGGGACTAGAAAAAAAGTGGTTTGAGAGTCACATATGGTCTATGTTTTGATTACTCCATAAACTCCATTATAACTAGAGTTCTCTTGAATCAGGAATATAAACTAAAGAATTGAAAAGCCCAAGTGGAGAAGTTGTAATGTGCAATGTTAATTGTTCCATCCAACAATTGAGACTGAAACTTGCTCTATGTGCTTAGATCTGCTCTACAGTTGCCTCCAGTTGTTTGGAATAGATATGAGAAGTATGTGGAGGGCTTCAGAAAATGGAGAAAATCCATCCATCCAGGGATGTCTGGTACAGTGAAGTTCAGACACCATAGAACAGTTCTCAACCATCCAAACAGAATTTATTTTACTTATGTGAATAACTCAGGTCTGTGCATAAGCCACTGTCCCATACAATTATGTTCTTACCAAGGAATAGCAAGCTAAGGTATTATTACTTCTTATGGAAATAACAAATACTTTGTTTATGTTGCATAATGTTTTCTAGTTCCAATTCTCATTCCCCCCATTTCTGAGATTCCACAGGGCACACTTTTTCACACTTCTGATTTTATCTGAAAAGAAAGGATGATCACAATGCCGATTTTTGCATAATAAATGGAAGTAACAAATTTGAACAGATAAATTCAGTCTAAGACAATTTTGCATTTTTAAAGTCTGTTCCATTGCATTTGTGTAATAAATATGTGCATTTTAAAATAAATCTCTACTAATTTTTAAAGAGATTTTTTAAATTCATTCAACAAAGTATCTAGAGGGCTGCCATTTATTTTTTAAAAATGCAAGCCATGTGGAAGAGCTATGAAGGTCAGCTTTTTCCATGTGGATTGAGAAGCAGACTAAACATGCTTCTCAGAATGACTGCATGTAATAAGACATGATACTCTGAGAGTCAGGACAGAAGAAGAAAAAATGTTCCAACTAAACTATGTAAAATAAATTGTGGCCTCCTTAATGGAGGGCCCCAGAAAGGTAAAATAATAAATTCTAAATTTCATATAAAACAGAAGCAGACAGTGAACCAATATTACACATCTAATATACAGAATAATATCAGCTGACCGTTTACCAGGCCTATCGTTTTAGTATCGTTTACTATTTAAGGAAAAGTGGAACCCTCTAATCTTCCATTTAAATGCAAATTCTATTCTGCTCTTGATTTTCTGTAGAATGCCAACTCAACCTTATTTAAACCCAATGGACATATACTAAGATGGATTTTTCCAGTCAATTGCTGGATTATAAATTCTTCTGCAAGATCAAGCATTAATATTTAATAGAGCTCCATATAAAGCAGGCATGCCCATTCTTTTCCAGCTAGGAACGTAGCTTGGGTTTCTCAAGGTTCTAAAAGTTGTCACAAAACAATGGAGAAAGAGAGAGAAACTTTTGAAGGGGCACAGAATCAGTTTCAAAACAAGCTGAAGCCTTTTACGTACATATGCATTACAGCCTGTTTAATAAAGGGACAGATATCTATAGATAGATAAATAGTCCATATGGAACACAGGAAACTTTCCTGCTAACAATATCGTATATATATTTCCCCAACATTCTTAAATCAAAGACGAAACAACCAGAGGAAATATCTACAGTTACTGTTTAGAGTTAAACTTGAAATTCTTAAATAATGAGATGGGGAACCTCCAGAATCCAAACATTTTGCCCTCTATTTGTCACGGTCAAAATAAATGAGCTATTATTATGCATCATACATAGTAATTCACAGGAAAAACATATTGGTTGGGAAGTGGTCTGCTTCATTGGAAGGGGATAAAATTATCCTACAGGGTTTGTGTGTGTGTGTATGTGTGTGTGTGTGTGTTCTTAATTCTTTCCACCCAAGTTTGCACTTTAGACAAGCGTATACCAATGCTAAACTGATAGGGATTTCTTTCTTCACCAGAATAAAAACACAGTCAACAGACTTCTTCCTTTGCGTCCTCCAGCTTCAGGAAAGGTAAATTGTCAGCTAACTTTAAAGACAGGAAAAATGTAAAACAGCCTGGTAATCTTTTTCCTAACTTAGTTTTTCTCTTCTTCTCCTTCTCTTCCTTTGCCATAGCTTCAAACCACAGACTGGCTGACAGCCCATCTTCAACCACTAAAGCCACCATCAGGTTTGGAAGCAAACTTCTGACATTTTGTGGTAAGGAATAGATTCTGGACTAATCTGATTTGTTGAGTGCTATGGAAATATGGTTGGGCTTATTGTACTCTATCTACCACTAAACAAAGAATAAGCTTGATAATCACACTTACCGAATCAGGCAGTTTTATTATATTAAAATGAGTGATAATGGGCTCTAGATTATAGGTATTCTGGGCAAAGTAGCATTTTGATTCAGATGAGAAAGAGCACGTCTTCCGAGTCATCAAAGAATCCATCTATCTCTAGTATACACTAACTTCTGTGCATCTTTTAGCTAGAAAGTTAACATCCATTGTACTAAACTGAATACAGTATTTCCATTAGTATTATTGTTTTATTTATGTTTCTACATTAGGTATGCAGTATTAGTGTTTCTATATAGCTCCATGGTCTTTGCTGTTGTAATTGTTATTAATATTATTATTTAAAATGTATGTTTTATGTTACGGTTTGCAGCTTCCATATCTGAAAGAAATAGAATTTCATGGGTACAAAGTTTAATTTCCTGATCCAAGCCAGGTTTTCAGGATATCCTAAGCTATAGAGTCCATCCCAGCATTTATACTAGACTAGCAAGGCAAGGCAAGGCAAGGGCAAAATGGAAAAATGCTATGCTTACCTGTTCTCTGATAATCTTAAACAGTGCTTAATCTACAGTTAATGTCAATAATGTAAATTCTTGGTTTATTATACCTTAAAGTCCTGATTGTTTGATTTGCTGACTACTTTCAGTCTTTTCGTTTGTTTTATTAATTTTATGCTACTCTGTTTATTGTGTACATTGTATAACCGTATCATAGTCTTAATTGTCTTAATATCAAAAGTGAGTATTGTTCTTATAGCTAGATCTTAGTGTCAAAGTTTTACAGTTCTGTGTTATTAACCCTTTGTAAGAATATACAGTAGATCTGGCCTTGGGAAGGGGAAAGGGAGCAATGAATGATTAAGGGAGGAGAAAAAATACTCAGTCCTGAAAGCATGACAAAGAAACTCAAAATAACCCCACATTGATTTTGTTTGGTATAAAAAATGGTAGAGAGAATCTCTAACAGGCTTTCAAGAGTCTGTTATTCTACCCTACAAGAATTGAGAACATTCCTAATATGGTTGTTGATTCTGTTTCATGACTCTGTCTACTTTGAAGAGCTATTACCCTATAACATTGATATTAATCTGTTGTTTTGTATATTAAAATTCTAATTCTTGTAATTTCATGTAGCTTGCTAATTGTACCAGTAAATTCCTAATGTCATGAAATCTATGAGAAGATCACAATATAGCCTAGGCTTTTTTTACATCTGCTGACTATATTTAGTCTATTTTTGTTTTATTTAACCTATTTTATGCTTCTGTTTTACTGTTTATATTGTATCACATTTTAGTCCTTATAATTTTAATATTAATAGTACAATTATAATATTTAATTACAGTTATTGTATTTATCTAACTATACAGTGCTATAGTTTTACAATTCTGTTACTAATCCCAATAATTATATTGTTAATACGTTATTCTGTCCCTTAAATTCTTATTCTGGAATGGTTATAACGCTATATATTTTATACTGGACTATGGCTGAAATAAAGATTGACTAACTGATTGAATGTCTTTTATTAGACATGGAGAGGTACAGCATACTAACATGTTCTGTACAACTGCATGAAAAGACAAAAGGAATTTGAGAAATATTTAGTTTTGGATTATTTTGCTCAAAACTCCTATTTTTCTTTTATTTGAGTCTTCTAACCATGTCTTCTAGCTACGCTTCTCTTTTTAGATGGTGTACGGCTGCAAAAACCACAGGCCACTTCCAAGACCATGTACACTGCCAATAACATTTGGTTTGACCAGAGTGCTAATGTCCACTCACTTTCTTTCCATTGGTGGTCAACCAAAAGATCCACCACTTCCTGCCATTGAAAAATTAACAACATAGAAATAGCACTGTCACAGTTCTGTTCCAGACTGACTGTATTTAAGGGCAGGCTTCCACATGTAATATACTATATTATTATATGCTGATTAAATGATACCCCACAGCAGTTTGAAACATCTGTTTAAATAACTTTCACTTCAACATACAGATTTTTTTTCCTTTTTAATCCTATGGAGAAAAATGGTCTATCAAGCATATTTGACCTAAATGAATATGAAGTGAGAAAAAATGGAACTATCCATTTTTTCCACATCTCGGGGGTGCAGGTAAGGGATGGGAATTCTTATTACAATAAATAATCCATTCTATACAGCATAGCTTTCCAAACTGTGTGTCGCAACACATTACTGTGTTGCCTGCGGGGCCCAGGTGTGCCGTGCAAAAACCCGGAAGTGCTTCTGGGTTTTCGTGCGGCACACCAGGACACCGCTGCTGCCGCGCACAAAAACCCAAAAGTGCCACGGCGGCGTGCAAAAACCCGGAACCGCTGTGGGTTTTCACCTGCCGCTGCTGCACTTCCTGGTTTTCATGCGCCGCCGTTGGTGTGTCACCAACTGAAATGTTTGGAAAGCCCTGCTATACAGTCTTGCCTACCAAGAAAAAGAAAAGCATATCTAAAAACAGTCCATATTTTAGTTTTGATGAGATTGAAGATTATACATTATCTGACTGGTAAACTGACTGGGAGCCCCAGGTTTATACAATAGCTTTCTTTAAGAGATTTTAAAGACTAAATATTGGTTTAAGAAGGAGATCTGTGGGTTGGACTCAGGCACATTTCTGTGGAATCATATCAGTCAGCAGCAGAAATTGTAGTTGGTAATGTATCTACTTTTGGTAACTCCAATTTCCAAGCCTTCTCAAGTAATAATGTGTTTTTACAACAACAAAAAACAAACAAAATCCAGTCCATATGCTACTTTATTTCACCAGCTATCTCTTGCTGAAGACAGACAACTTCCAATAAAGTTCTTAGTCCCTTTCTTGAAAAGATTCTGCATACCAGCAGACAGAACATTAGCCACTGCTCATAAGCATCTTCAAGATATAGTTGTCAGAAAGATTGGATGAGAGGAAATGGAGGAGAAAGGGAGCCAATTCTCTTTCTTTGTACCAAGTCTCCTTATAGTAGCTTATCTTCTTCTAACTAGCTATCTTCCTTAATGCCAAGCATTGTATATTTTCTAAATTTAATACATATTGGAAAAATACATTAATATATTTTATCTGCGCAATTAGCAATAAACCTAATTTTAAAAGATGGAGAACACGGTGACAATGAGATTTTGAATATTTAAACTTGTTTACCCTTATCAGTCTAAGATAGCAATATGGTTAAAATGTTACTTGAACCCACAAAAAATGTTATTCCAGAGAGAATTTCCTTTTGCTTCTCCAGGTTCAAAGCATTACATTTACCTGAGTTATATAAAAGCAGGCATCCTAATTTATCGATCAATCAACAGCATTATTACCTAGCCTCTATCTAACATAATAATCAAGGGCTTAAAAATGATAATTAGATTATCACGCAAATAAAATCAGTCCCTTGGCAACTTGGTATTAAAATATCACCACCTTTGGTCTATCATTATACAGCACTGAAGAAAACTAAGTTACCATTATGTACTGTAAAACTGCAATCAAATTTCATGGGCTATGGAACAAACTAAGTGGGTTATATGTCTATGAAGGTTCTCAGTCATCCAGGTGGAATTGTCTGTAGCTTGAATCATGTCAACTGGATTTCTATTTTCTCAGTGGAAACGTTTCATTTCCTTGGATAAGGAGCGAAACGTTTCCACTGAGAAAATAGAAATCCAGTTGACATGATTCAAGCTACAGACTAAGTGGGTTACTTCTTATCCTAAGGCATTATGTTTTAATATATTGCTTCGTATGAGTTGTGAATAGGCAGATATTCTGTTGCATATAGCCTCAAGTGGGTTGTAAACAGGCATATTCTTCTGGAAATATATATACAAAGAATTACATGCTTATATGAGCCAGTTTGGTGTAGTGGTTAAGGCACCAGGCTAGAGACCGGGAGACCATGAGTTCTAGTCCCACCCTAGGCACAAAGCCAGCTGCGTGACCTTGAGCCAGTCTCTTTCTCTCTCAGCCCTAGGAATAAAGCAATGGCAAACCACTTCTGAAATCTTGCCAAAAAAAACTGCAGCGACTCATCCAGGCAGTTGCCAAGAGTTAACACTGACTCGAAGGTGTGTGTGCGCACACACATGCTTATATAATGACAATCTATACAATAACATTGTTGGACAGGTGTGGATCATATATGCGAACAAGATTAATGCCTTTAAAAATGCTAATAACATTTTTATTCAGTGTTTCATAGAAATCATTTCTACAGAAAAATATCAGTGTGTGTT
This sequence comes from Charina bottae, assembly GCA_023362775.1. Classification (NCBI taxonomy): domain Eukaryota; kingdom Metazoa; phylum Chordata; class Lepidosauria; order Squamata; family Charinaidae; genus Charina; species Charina bottae. The sequence continues at coordinate 46,802,929 of JALMGJ010000007.1, read as the reverse complement.
AGACTAATATGTATGTCTCTGTGTGGTGTGCAACATAGCACTGTATTTATGTACTGAACCCCCATTGTTAACCTATAATAAGGTTATTACAGCTAATCAGATCAGAGCCAATTCTAAAGGCATACTGCAGGTAGATCAGGCAAGTTTTTACCCACGTGCCTGAGAATAAACTCAAACTAAACTTCTGGGCAGATATTATTGGATGGTGCTGTAAAAATACTGAGGTTTAATTTCAAAGGGCATAAAGCAGTAGCAGCTCTGTAATGAGGTCATATTTGCTATGTTTACTTTTGTTTCTTATTAATACCCGATTAGAATATTGCTACCGAAAAAATAGAAACAGAACCCCATTTTACAATTTTCATTACCTACTTCCTTCATTTATGTTTCATTTATTCAGAAAGTTGATGTCCTGCCTTTGGATTAAATAATCCTCAAAACAGTTTGCAACGGTTTGCAATAACCATAGAAACAGATGAATAACTTAGTATTTCCTTGGTGTGATGCTCCTCCTGAGATGCAGAAAGTGAAAACAATCACTGGTCTTCTGGCCAATGGATGGGATCTAAATGCATTCCCTTCACATACATGAAGCCGATACTGTATTTGTAAGAGATAAAGACATCAACCTGCCATGCAAATAATCTCCTATACTTTCATCAGAAGAAGAAGATTAACGTTAGGGGACAATGTTTATTAAGACTGCCAATCTAAAGCAATCACACAATTTTGGAAGGTTCTTAAATCTAGCACTGAATGCAGGAAATTAATGTTTCCAACTTGTTAGCCAGAAAAGGTGCTACCAGACTCTTCCTGATTTTTTGCCACCATAGACCAGTGTTTCTCAACCTTGACAACTTTAAGATGTGTGGACTTCAACTCCCAGGATTCCCCAGCCAGCATTGATTTCACTTTACTTTTGCTGGGCTGATATCTTGATTTCACTTTGCTTTACTTTTGTTAATTAACAGTGCACAAAGACAATGGGAAAAGAAAATAAGTTAAGACTGCAAACAGAAGCTGCAAATGATTTGGATGTGTATGGTATTGACACTGATAATCTGTTAGATGCTTCAACTTATTTTCCTGAAAATCTGAAAAATAGATTTTCTTCCTTTAATGAAACATCTGGAACAGAGTACTGAGTAAAAATTAAATGCTCTTGATAAAAAATAATAATTTTCAGACTGAAGACAAAATCAAATCTGAATTGGGGAAACAGATGGCATTATTCAATTTGGAAAGAATCAGAATAATATAACTGAATGATATAGCACTAGAGTAGATAACTTGGGATCTCTTGAACTTAAGATAAAGCAAAACCACAGTCAATGTTTCAAAGCGAATTAGAGAGTCAGATAGTCCCATAATTATAATTAAAGTATTGGTAAGATATGGCACAAGCAACCATCCACTTACATTGAAAAATAAATTACTTTACCCCAAGTATTGAATGATAGAAGCCTGAATATAATATTACTTCTTGTCATTATCAGGACATTAAATACTGTCAGAACACCTCAGTCAAATATGATTCAACAAACTGTTTAGTAGGTGTGTGTGTGTGTACATGGATGTGATTTTTGGTTTGGCATAAAAAACCTGAACCCCACCCCACCCCACAGGGTTGTTGTTGTGGGGAGAATAGGAGGCAGGGGTTTGATTATATATATAATATTTGATTATATATTTGATTAGACAGATCAGTGTTTTCCAAACTCCCACCATTGGCGACACACCAACGGCGGCAGCGGCGGTGGCACAGGCACGTGGCGTGCACGGGGGCAGCAGCAGCGTCGTGTTTTTCGCTAAAACCCAGAAGCGCTGATGGCGCACCGCTGCCATCGCCACCGCCGCGCACACCGCTACAGGGGCGGCGGCAACGCGCCATCACCACTTTCGGGTTTTGTCACGACATAGTAAAGTGTCGCGACACAGTTTGGAAAGCTATGAGATAGATTGATAGATTGATAGATTGATAGATTGATAGATTGATAGATTGATAGATTGATAGATTGATAGATAGAGTGAGTCAGCTCAAGGCAGCAAACATACCTAATACTGTGGAGTCCTTGGTGCTCTCTGAGCCTTTTTGTTTTCTTGCAGACATTTCATTGCCAGGCTAGGCAACATCTTCAGTGCGAAAGGGAGTGGGACTTGCTCTCTGTTTATATACCATGGCTCGTCCTGCTTGTCAAGGACAAGCCATGGTTTATAAATATATAAATATAAATATATCAAGGAGGGGGTGCGATGGCTCAGTGGTTAAGACGCCAGGCTTGTCGATCAGAAGGTCAGCGGTTCGCGACCCGAGCGCCGCGTGATGGAGTGAGCTCCCGCACTCGCCCCAGCTCTTGCCAACCTAGCAATTCGAAAGCATGCAAATGCAAGTAGATAAATAGGTACCACTTCGGTGGGATGGTAACAGCGTTCCGTGTGCGTCATGCTGGCCACATGACTGCGGAACCATCTTCTGAGAGCACTGGCTCTTCGGCTAAGAAACGGAGATGAGCACCGCCCCCTAGAGTCAGACACGACTGTGCAGGGGAAAACCTTTACCTTTACCTTAAATATATCAAGCAGGACAAGCTTGATGTTGCCCACCCCTCAGACAGGCAAAGATTAACAGCAAGATTAGCACCAGAGGAGCAATCAAACAACACAATAGACCCTAATCAAGGAATTATTAACTCAGTCAATCAACCAAGCAGCAAACAACCACCCAAACAAGGTACTACCAATGAGAGTACAACACCCCCACCAACACAGGCAGGACAAGCCAGGGTATATAAACAGAGGGCAAGTCCCACTCCCTTTTCGCACTGAAGATGTTGCCTAGTCTGGCAATGACATGTCTGCAAGAAAACAACAAGGCTCAGAGAGCACCAAGGACTCCACAGTTCAACCCTGAGCTACAAATATTCTCTTTGATCTATCTATCTATCTATCTATCTATCTATCTATCTATCTATCTATCTATCATAAAATAATAATAATAATTTAAAGTAGTGTCACATTTGGGACAGTTGATCTAGCGTATCATAAAATAGTAGCTGTAATTTAATGTATTATTATTTAATTTCAGCTGCAGGAAGAGGAAGAAAATAATGTTTTTTTGTTTTTGTTTTGTCTCAGATGGTCTGACAACTTGACCAAGTTGGATATTCCAACATGAGAACACGGGCTGTCATTTACTCCAAGCCCAGCTTAGGATAATGTTTTTGTTTTGGAAAGGAAAAGCATCAGATGCTTTGTGGGATAAGGCAGCTCATATTGTAATGACATTACATCACAAATGAATTAAGAAAACTGACTAATGGTTCTATGCATATTTAACAGATGGCAAGACCAAAACTTTGTGAGCTAAAGTTATTTTAGAAGTATAAATTAGCCACTTACTGATTTTTCTATTTTTTTTTTATTTTCTATCTTGACAGGTTTGTTTCTTCTGATATGAGGTGACTATTAGCACTCTCCTGACTATATACGTTGACTGCCATCCTTTAGCTCATACAAAATTACAACTATTAACAAATAAATTACAGAAACTGCGAGCTTGCAATCTATGAATTAACATTTTTATTGGAAATGGAGTTCACAGGCCCACACTAGTAGCACCCATATAAATACACCGTAATGATCACAGATAAAAGAAATCCATTTACCACAATATAAAAAATGGTCTAGAAATAATTAGCATATTTTATGTCCTCTGTAGCACAGTAGCATGCATGCTTTAATTAGTGGTCTGCAACTTCATTTTTTCCTCTTGAGGATCAACAGCTGATTACTGGTACAGAGCACATATTCAAAGATTAGAGTCAGTGTTTCCTGTAAAGCACATTGCCATTTGTGTCATTTCGTAGAGCCTCTGACATTTTTGTTTCTTCCAGAAAACCAGCAATCCAAAATACCAATGGCATTCCTTCTAGTGAAAAGTCAGAAGGTCGTATGTTCTAATTTTCAATTCAATATGCTAAAACTAGTCTAAACAAGATTTTAAAAAATGTTTCCCACCCACAAATGTGATTTTGAGGACAAACACAAATAAAGGGCATTTTGAAGAGTAAACTTTTGACTAAAACAGAAAAAAAAACCTGGCATTAAAAAAGTGTTCCCACTTGGTTCCTTTGCTGGCAAACCAAAAGCCTCACTACATCAATAAAACTTTCAACTATGGGAAGACATCTGGCAGGGACCAAACTTGCACTGGCTTCAAAAGACTATGACAACCATTCTTAACAGTTAACAAAACTTCAGTGACAGTCTGAATATGTGAACTTCATATGCCCTGGGAGGACTTCTGAACTAATTCCATAAGGATATCAAGATACATAGTGATGAGTGCCAATGCAATACCAAGGACTTGAGAATCTTTCAGATTGGATACAAAAGCCACAAGCTCCTATCAACTCACTCCCAGGAGCCTAGTGCCTCTGTGCAAATTGCTAGGAAGACCAGGGTGGTGGTGGTGGGGAGAGGAATATTCCTAAAATTGCAGGAAAATAGGCATCACTTGGCCACAAAGAGGAATTTCTTCATTTCAGAACAATTGTGTGTGTTTTGCTAGACTTTCTACTCCTTTTAAAACTTTTTATCATTTGGGTAAAACTGTTACCTTTTATAGGCGGCTACTTTGCTGCCTGCAGTTTCCATGTCTCTGTTCATTAATCAATTTGCTATATTTGTGAACTTCATGAGCATCAGGAACTCCCAAGCCATAGGCCAGAGAGACCCACAGATGTTCCCCAACCAGCCCCTAACTTTTTTGGTCTCTTCTGAAGTCTTGTCTCATCTTTATTTTGATTCCTCTCTCAGCTTTCATAATCTAGGGCAGTGTTTCTCAACCTTAGCCATTTTAAGATGTGTGGACTTCAACTCCCAGAATACCGCAGCCAGCGTTGCTGTACACTGATCTAGGTACTGAGGTTATTGTCTCTGATCAACTGTTGCTGCATTGCTGGAATGGGAGGAGAATTTCTGAGCAATCAACTTACAATCAGCTCAAATATGAGGTAGCCCTCATTTAAGTGGATAACTAATTTTCCAGCCCCTAAAGCAGAGCTTTCCAAACTGTGTGTCGGGACACCTTAGTGTGTCAGCTGCAGTGTCTGGGTGTGTCCCGGCTGCTGCTGCCTCCTAGCTTCCACGCAGGTCCTAGTGCCTGCCTTGTGCCTTGCTGCCTCCAAACCTGCTGTGATTCCGCACAGGTCCTAGTGCCTGCCTTGTGCCCTGCTGTAAGAGTGTGTCGCGGAATGATGCATGTCTAAAAAGTGTGTCACAAACATGAAAAGTTTGGAAAGCTCTGCCCTAAAAGGTGGAGCCAAGACATCAGCCCAGCAAAACATGTTTTTCTAAGCTCGTGACCTTTTAATTTTATGTTATTTTAAAATAGTATATTTAGCTACTTTTGTCTCCTTTTAATTAATTTTTAGTTAAATCTACTAGGCTACAGTAGATTTATTAGATTTTTACTATATTTATTAGACTTTTAAAAAAATTAATCATGACTTTTTCAAGTGAGATGAACATGGAGGCAAAAGGTGCAAGCAAAAGATTCTGAGTGGATTTGAACAATATGGGAAAAAGAAACAACATGGCATCAGTCCGGGCTCTCTTTCTTCATCAAAGTCTGCTACACAACTAAAGATAGAACATTTTATACAAAAGGAATCTGTAAGTAAAACAAATTTCTCTCCCACCTTTAACAAATTTGCAGCCCTTGAATCACTTGAATGGGACTTTCAAGTGGAACTTGAAAAACAACAGCTGTTAGATCTTTCACTATCTGTCAGGGAAGAGCTAAATGAGAATCTGGATTACCTTCCGGTCTCTCACTGTGTACAACTTGCATGTACAACTATGTACAACTGTTCAAGGGAAATAAAACTAAGTTTAAAAATAAGATGCAAAATCAGAATATGGAGAGGCTCCCATGGGAAGATTCAACAGTTTATGGCAAAGCAATGCCTTCTTACAGCACAAAGTGTTATCTCATTATTTGAGCAGCTGTCAAATATAAAATATAATCCGGAATTGCTGAAAAAAGATTTTCAGACTTTTGTTCAAAAATACGAAGCCGGACCCACCACTTCTATTAAGGCTTATGCAGAAGCTCCTGTTGAGCCACACATTCTGGACATGCGCTCTGATAACGGGCAAGTGGTTAAAGTAAAACCCACTGACAAAATTGTGCAACAATCAAATAATTGTATTAATAAATCCTTGCTCTCTGACAAGGCAAAGATTGGTGGCTTCATACATACTAAAGCCTCTTTGGAGACAAAAAAAGAAATTCCCTGCAGGTTAAATTGTTCACTTCAGACACAAGAGATTTCTCTCTGTATCTCCCTGAACAGTCTCAATATTGGACGTTAGGATTCTAGGAGAGCAATTGTAACTTCCCTAGGACAACTTCTTCACTGTCAATACGGACAGATAGATTGATGTGCTGTTGAATGGCTTCCAAGTGCTCCAAACCAAAAACGGATTTTGCTGTCTTTTAATCAGCCTACTATCCCACTAATGGTATCCAAGATGAGATCATACTTAGCATCATTTCAAATCTTCCCCACTAGAGTTTTTTGCGAAGTAAAAGTTAATTCTTTATTCGGCTCTATCTCACCTAGATTCTGTAACTGTTCCAAAACTTTACCAGATGTCAGCAAGTCTTCCTCTCCCCAACACACAGCCTTGGAAAAGCAAGGCGGTGGGAGTCAGTCAGTCTCACTAAATGAAGATATGTCAGATTCAGTTGAAGCTGGCCTTATCAGTGCCTTTGGTTTCCTTCCCACGAAGAAGATAATATAATACATAAGCTGGAAAACCTTAAGAAAACCTTTTTGTTGTTGTTGTTGTTCAGTCGTTTAGTCATTTCCGACTCTTCGTGACCTCATGGACCATAGCACGCCAGGCCTTCCTGTCCTCCACTGTCTCTCGGAGTTTACTCAAATTCATGTTCATTACATCGGTGATGCTATCTAACCATCTCATCCTCTGCCGTCCCCTTCTCCTTTTGCCTTCAGTCTTTCCTAGCATCAGGGTCTTTTCCAGTGAGTCCTCTCTTCGCATTAGGTGGCCAAAGTATTTGAGCTTCAGCTTCAGCATCTGTCCTTCCAATGAGCAGTCAGGGTTGATTTCCTTTAGGATTGACTGGTTTGACCTCCTTGCAGTCCAAGGGACTCTCAAGAGTCTTCTCCAGCACCACAGTTCGAAAGCATCAATTCTTCAGCGCTCAGCCTTCCTTGTGGTCCAGCTCTCACAGCCATACATTACTACTGGAAAAACCATAGCTTTAACTATATGGATCTTTGTCGGCAAGGTGATGTCTCTGCTTTTTAATATGCTGTCTAGGTTTGCCATAGCTTTCCTCCCAAGGAGCAAGCGTCTTTTAATTTCATGGCTGCAGTCACCGTCTGCGGTGATCTTGGAGCCAAGAAAATAAAATCTGTCACTGCTTCCATTTCTTCCCCTTCTATTTGCTAGGAAGTGATGGGACCAGATGCCATGATCTGGGTTTTTTTAATGTTGAGTTTCAAGCCAGCTTTTGCACTCTCCTCTTTCACCCTCATCAAGAGGCTCTTTAGTTCCTCTTCACTTTCTGCCATTAGGGTGGTATCGTCTGCATATCTGAGGTTGTTGATATTTCTCCCGGCAATCTTAACTCCGGCTTGTGATTCATCCAGCCCAGCATTTCTCATGATGTACTCTGCATATAAGTTAAATAAGCAGGGTGATAATATACAGCCTTGTCGTACTCCTTTCCCAATTTTGAACCAGTCGGTTGTTCCATGTCCGGTTCTAACTGTTGCTTCTTGACCCACATACAGGTTTCTCAGGAGACAGGTAAGGTGGTCTGGTACTCCCATCTCTTTAAGAATTTGCCACAGTTTGTTGTGATCCACACAATCAAAGGCTTTAGCGTAGTCAATGAAGCAGAAGTAGATGTTTTTCTGGAACTCTCTTGCTTTTTCCATGATCCAGCGAATGTTGGCAATATTATCTCTAGTTCCTCTGCCTCTTCGAAACCCAGCTTGCACTTCTGGTAGTTCTCGGTTCACATACTGCTGAAGCCTAGCTTGTAGGATTTTGAGCATAACCTTGCTAGCATGTGAAATGAGCGCAATTGTACGGTAGTTTGAACATTCTTTGGCATTGCCTTTCTTTGGAATTGGAACGTAAACTGACCTTTTCCAATCCTGTGGCCACTGTTGAGTTTTCCAAATTTGTTGGCATATTGAGTGCAGCACTTTAACAGCATCATCTTTTAGGATTTTAAATAGCTCAGCTGGGATACTGTCTTCTCCGCTAGCTTTGTTGTTAGTAATGCTTCCTAAGGCCCACTTGACTTCATTCTCTAGGATGTCCGGCTCAAGGTCAGTGACCACACCATCGTATTTATCAGGGATATTAAGATCTTTCTTGTATAGTTCTTCTGTGTATTCTTGCCACCTCTTCTTAATCTCTTCTGCTTCTGTTAGGTCCCTGCCTTCTTTGTCCTTTATCATGCCCATCTTTGCACAAAACGTTCCCTTGATATGTCCGATTTTCTTGAAGAGATCTCTAGTCTTCCCCATTCTATTGTTTTCCTCGATTTCTTTGCATTGTTCATTTAAGAAGGCCTTCTTATCTCTCCTTGCTATTCTCTGGAATTCTGCATTCAGTTGTTTATATCTTTCCCTTTCTCCCTTGCCTTTTGCTTTCCTTCTTTCCTCAGCTATTTGTAAAGCCTCATCAGTCAGCCACTTTGCTTTCTTGCATTTCTTTTTCTTTGGGATGGTTTAAGTTGCTGCCTCCTGTACAATGTTACGAACCTCCATCCATAGTTCTTCAGGCACTCTGTCTACCAGATCTAATCCTTTAAATCTATTCCTCACCTCCACTGTATATTCATAAGGGATATGATTTAGGTCATACCTGATTGGTCTAGTGGTTTTCTCTACGTTCTTCAATTTAAGCCTAAATTTTGCGATAAGAAGCTCATGATCTGAGCCACAGTCAGCTCCAGGTCTTGTTTTTGCTGATTGTATAGAGCTTCTCCATCTTTGGCCGCAAAGTATATAATCAATCTGATTTCGGTATTGACCTTACTGGTCACTATTGCTACAGCTGAGCCACTTATTGACTTTGTGTCTCCAAATACTGACAATAATTGCCCTCCTTCGGCAGACAACGGAATGGTTGGAAATCATCCTCCAAATAATATTTGTCCCTGCCCTTATGGGGCAGATGGGCAGCCTGCTGGAGAGTGTTAACTATTGAGGAGGAAGTATTCTCTATTCCACAGGCAGATGCTGAACAATGCTTTCTGGGTCTTAGACCCTCTCCACATGATGGCCTTTTATTTGACCCCTTGGAGCAGGGGGCGTGGTGGCTCAGCGGGTAAGACGCCAGGCTTGTTGATCAGAAGATTGCAAGTTCGGAGGTTCAAATCCCTAGCCCCGCATGACGGAGTGAGCTCCCGCACTAACCCAAGCACTTGCCAACCTAGCAATTCGAAAGCATGCAAATGCAAGTAGATTAATAGGTACCACTTCGGTGGGTAGGTAACAGCGTTCCACGCGTGTCGTGCCGGCCACATGGCCGTGGAAGCGTCTTCGGACAACGCTGGCTCTTTGGCTAACAAACAGAGAAGAGCACCGGCCCCTAGAGTCGGACACGACTGCACAACTGTGCAGGGGGAACCTTTACCTTTACCTTGGAGCCTACTAATCTTCCTCCCCAAAATTCAAATCTGGATACTGCTCCTGGAAATTCTGAAATCATCCAACTGGAAGCTATCCCCTAAACTCAGATGGAGTTACAACCGGCAACACTAGATGAAACTTTGACTTTGGCCCCTTTCCAGATGTTAGATGGTGTAGAGCATATCTCAAATACCCACATACCTATACTGATGGAAGACTGTATGTCCAGCTAATCCACTGATAGTACCCTTAGACTCTGAATGACACTATCTTACAGGAGGAGATAGTATCCTCTCTTGGAATGTTGCAGGCTGGAAAGAAAAGATCTCAGATGCTTCATTTATGGAATATATTTCTTCCCTTGATATTCTTATGTTTCAAGAAACATGGGCTATGGAGGATATGTCAATACCTGGATATATTCCCTATAGTTTGAATGCAGTACCTAGTACAAAATAGGGCAGACCATCAGGTGGCTTAAGTTCTTTGGTTTCTGTCAAACTTAATGTTCTAGTACTTATGCTGGTGTCTTGCTCAAATGTGGCTCTAGCCCTCCTGCTCAGATTTAAGTCCTACTCTGTCTTACTTGTTAATCTATAACTTTCCCCCAGTTCATAAGGCATAAGGAAATAAATAATTTGTGGGATCAATTTGATACTTACATAAATTTGTTATTATATAGATACCCAGACTTTATAATTATAATAGCCAGTGATTTTAACACACATATTGGCCAATCCAATGCCCTTTTATTTATTTATTTATTTATTTGTCTTATTTATACCCCGCCTATCCCCTCCCTACTGGAGGACTCTAGGCGGCTTACAGTATTATATATATCCAATCCAATTATACAATTATACAACATCATTTTTACAATTTATTCCCGCGCGACAGGGAGAGAGGAAGGGAACCGGCTCTTCCGCTGCAGGCATTGTACTGCAAGTCCCAGAATGCCTCGCTCCGCGCCGGCTGCTGACGTCCAGGAAGCTGGTGTCTCCGGATCCGTCGTCCTCCGTCGTCCTCCGCCGACATCGCCGCTCTTCCAGGTCTTTCTTTGGAATCGAGGACGACCCTCCGCTGGACGCCCGCAAATTGCCCCACGTGAGTGGTACCCATTAATCTACTTGCTATATTAGCTTTCTAATCGCTGGGTTGGCAGAGAGCTAGGGCAAGTGACGAGAGCTCACCTCGTCACGCGGTTTTGAACTGCCAACCTTATGGTCGGCAGTCTAACGGCTCAGTGGTTTAACCCATTGAGCCACCGCGCCCCCCCAAAATTATGCAAAATTATTTGCAAAATTATTTTAAATGCTGGATTCCCCCCCCCCCATTTTGTCAATTTCTGATTGACCTTAATCCCAAACATTATAGTGGACAATTCTAAAGGGACGCATTGTTAAACTTTGGCAACACCACCTTTCCCTCAACTTTCAGTTGCAAAAGCAGAGGGACTCTGAGACACATCTCAATCTGAGGGTGGGACGTAGATTACCTATCCATGCCATATGAGAAATTATAACTATTTAGTTCCCATCTTGGGCCTGAAATTAAAAGGAACTAAAAAGGGAACAATCAATTCAAGTTCTCCTCTTTCCCTTTTCTTCCTCTTTGGTTTGAGCTCAACTGTTGCTGACCCCAACATTATACAAATATATCTTTCGCTACTTTGTACAGGACATAGAGAGGCTCTTCCTTACAACAACACCAAAAAAGCATTCATTAGCAGGACTTTTATTTTAAAGTATCTCTGCCTAATTTTACTCTTTATAAAGTCTGTGGTATCATCTTAGGCTGTCATGCCTCCAAACCATTTTGTTCCCGATAGTTTGAGTCATATGTTGAAGGCAAATTTGCCATGTGTTTCAGCAACCTCCCCCTGCCCCCCCCCCGCCCAAGTAGTTATTAATCTTTACTTTTCTTACAATGCTGAGTGAAACCTGAATACAACTGGCAGTCTTTGATGAATATCACTTTATACAGAGACATTCTCTGTCACATTTCAAAGAAGGTAGAAATTAAGAGAAGATAATAGTGTCATTTCTTTTTATTTTACATCAAAAAGTAAGACTAGAAGGAAAATAGTTCTGCATAATCTTCTTGATACAGTGGGCATGAATTTTGAAATAAAAACATTTTTTTTTCAAGAAAGGAGATTCCACAACAGACAGAAGAAGCTTAAACATTCTGCTTTTATTCTGGGACTGAGCAGAATATTAGGAATATATCAGTGTTTCTCAACCTTGGCAACTTTAAGATGTGTGAACTTCAACTCCCAGAATTCCCCAGCCAGCCATTTGAAGTCCACACATCTTAAAGTTGCCAAGGTTGAGAAACACTGCTCTATATGAATCTATTGTTCGTTCACTGCAAATCACCAGGATTTCTGACTCCCAATTATTTTAATGTACCAATAAAGAAACTGCACCTCTCCCATCCTAAACTGCGCTGTCTTCCAGTTGTAAGCAGTAGATTTTTGTAGAAATTTTGTTCATGAGGTAAGAATCCTTTAGTGCTCTGGGAATACCTTCTACCTTTTTAATTATTTTATGCAGTTCTATGGGTAATATACAAAGAATTGGAACATTTTTAAAGAAATTAAAATATAAAACTAACATGCAAAATATATCACAACAAACAAAATAAAAGTCAGGACCATTAGTAATAAATATGATATGTTTACTGTAAGATTACAATACTGAAAACAGCAAAGAGTGAACACGGCTCTTTTAAAACTCCATGGGAAATTAAAATAACATTTTAGCTAAGCCGCAGTTCCCAAACAGGGTGCTATCGTGCCCTGGGGTGCTGTAGCGAACTCACAGGGGCACTGTGGGATATTTTATATTTTTGTGACATCCATTTGTGAAGCTGGGTTTTACAACATCCATTTGTGACAGCAAAGCTTTGCAAAGCTGGGTTTTTGGCGGTTGCCATGAAAGCAAGCAAGTACCGCGTGAAGATCAATGTGGAACAGGAAGTGAGGATGGTGGTATCCAATCAGATACCATGGTTTAAGAAGCTGTGCAGTGCTCGAGATGCTCACACTTCCCAATAGTAAGTAATTTAAGACTGAAATGATTTTTTGTTCTTTCCATTTCTGTGTATTATTTTTTCAAACAGCTACTAATTTGTTAGCACATAAATATTAAGTTGTTTGGACCTAACTAAATAAATGTAACTGTTAAATATTTCTTTTGGCCTGGGGGTGCTGTGAAAAAAATTAATGAGAGACTAAGAGTGCTGTGAACTGAGACAATTTGGGAAGCTCTCATCTAAAGTGTTAAAAGGACTGTAACTCAAACACCAAAGGAGCCTTTGTAGGAGGGCATTCTCTAAAAAGAGTGCCACCACAGAAAAGGTCCTTTTGCCTGTAGCCTACCTGCCTTTTTTAACTGTCTGGAGGAAACAAGTTTCACTGTATAACCACAGATCTTACATCTGTGGAAAGTAACATAGATCCCTGACCTCAGGAAACCAGGTTTCAAGTTAACTTAAAAGGTCATTTTGAAATAGGTCTGGATGATGAACCAGTAAGGCAACCAGTACCAGTAAAGCAACAATCCCAAAGTAGATGCTTATGTCTGCCAATTCCTTGTTTGCTGTAGAAGAACAATGAATCATAATCACTGCATTACTGTGAAACATTTGCCTTTCAAGACCAATAGTCTCTCAACATGACAGGTATGCATTTCTGATTGCCAACTTTTCTAACAGTTGCTTTAAAACATAACAGTTTATCTTTTAAAAAAATCTGATCTACAGCCACATTATCCTGATGGGAATAACATTCTACTGCTGCAATCCTGGACAAGAATGAAACATTAATACATCCCAGAGAGATACAGAGCAAAATTGCTTGGTGGAAATCCCCCAGAATGTATAATATTCCTAAAGAACTGTAAACCTCAACAGCCTTATCCAGTTAAGTATCCAACCAGCAGGAAATGAAAAGCAAGATAGGATCATTCTGTACCACTGCTATTCAAACTAACCAATAGGCAAAAAATATGCAGCCTTTGAACCTGGAATTAACACAGAACATGCAATCATCATGAGTAGCATACATATTTACTGATTCACACAGTGTTATATGCTCCTCAATTTCAAATGGCTCTTAGCAGTTTACATCAAGCAACAAAAATATTAAAATAAATAGTAACATTCAAAACAACATCACACCCTAATGGTAATGGTGCCGCCCAACAGGTTAGATCAATTCTCCCTACCCCAAAAAGCTTTCCTGAAGAGACTTATCTTTAGAAGCCAAACAACGAGGGGGTGGTCCAGTTATTGGGGGCAAACTGATCAGGGCCATCACTGAGAAGGTTCAACTTTGGGGTTCTTGTAGATGATATTTCTTTAGTGATGGGATTGTTAACAAGCCTTCTCTGCCAGCTCTTACTGGATGGGCAAGCCCTACCTGCAGCAAGCAGACTCAAAAGTATCCTGGCCCTACACCAGTGTAAAAGGCTGGCAACCATGTAGGTCTTTAAAGGTGACAACTAGCACCTTGAACCACATACCCACTCATATCTTGCTAGGGTTTAGTAAAAGTTTTTCCCCATCTAGATCCTAATAGTCTCCAGTCACTGGGTCAAATTCTCCACTGCATTTCCTGTCTGGCCAGGGGCTAGGAACTATATCACATACCAACTTACCAACTGCTCATTCAGCAACTGTTCAAAGTTACGACGGTGCTGGCAGAGGAGATTTATGACTGGTCACTGAACTTGCAGCCGTTGCAGCGTCCCCATGGTCACGTGATTGCAATTCGGGCACTTGGCAACCAGCACGCATTTACGACAGTTGCAAAGACCCATGGGCACATGATTGCCATTTGCAACATTCACAGCCAGCTTCCGATAAACAAAGTCAATGGGGAAGCCAGAAGGAAGTCGCAAGTTGTGGAGTTGTGGTCACGTGACATCACACTTAATGATCATGGGTTATTCACTTCATGACCACAGCTGGAACTGACATCGTAAGTTTGGAGCGGTCATGTGATGCTTCACTTTATGACTGCATTGCTTAGTGATTGAGTTACTGGTCCCAATTGTGGTTGGTAAGTGAGGACTACCTGTATCATCTCCATATTGATCCTCCTTCACTCCATGCAGAGATATGACTTTACTCAGCAACTTCATGTAAATATTAAATGGACAGGGAGAAAGGACTATGCCCTGCAGCATTCCACAGAGGAGAATCCTAGAGCTCAACCTCTTCCCAAGGCTCAACCACTCCAATACTTACTGGAACTGGCCACTCAGAAAAGAGGAAAATCAGAGCAATACAGTGTCCCCCAGCTGATCCAGAGAGATGCCATGGTCAATGGTATTAAAGCTACTGAGAGACCCAGCTTGCACTACCTAGCCTGGTACCACCAAAAGTCATTCAACAAGGTGACCAATATAGTTTCTGTACTGTAACAAGGGGCGTGGTGGCTCAGCGGGTAAGACGCCAGGCTTGTTGATCGGAAGATCGCAAGTTCGGAGGTTCGAATCCCTAGCCCTGCGTGAGGAGTGAGCTCCCGCACTAGCTCCAGCTCTTGCCAACCTAGCAATTCGAAAGCATGCAAATGCAAGTAGATGAATAGGTACCACTTCGGTGGGAAGGTAACAGCGTTCCGCGCGTGTCATGCTGGCCACATGACCGCGGAAGCGTCTTCGGACAACGCTGGCTCTTCGGCTAACAAACGGAGATGAGCACCGGCCCCTAGAGTCGGACACAACTGCACAAATGTGCGGGGGGAACCTTGACCTTGACTGTAACAAGACCTGAATTCTGACTGACAGGGTTCCATATAAATGCCCTTTCAAGATACCCATTTGTAGCTATCTGTACATCTTGTGGAATGAACTTCTGTACCAGCCTTTCTCAACCTTTTTACCCTGGAGCAAGGGTCGGAAATGGCGGCTCACGAGCCAGATGCGGCTCTTTGGCCCCTTGAGTGTGGCTCTTCCGCAGCTGAACTCACCCCCGCCCCTTCCACGCGATTGGCCCCGGCCCGCAAACCCCTCCCCCTGGCTCTCGCACTGAGCGAGGCCCAGCGCGGCAGGGAGGCGCTGCTGGCCCAGGACGCGGCGCTGTCGGAGGCGGCGCAGGAGCGGCTGCAGGGGCTGCAGGGGCTGGAGATGGCGCTGCTCCGCGGCATCCAGGTGCTGGGCGAGGGCGCGGGCCCGGGACGCGAGCGGCAGGGCGGCGCAGGGCGAAGAGCCGCCTGCTCTCCCCTTGGCCGCCTCCGGTCCGAGCCTGGCTCGGCTCCCCCACCCGCCGCAGGGCTCGGGTTAGTGGGGGGAGAGGACGCCAAACGGCGGGGTGGGGGGGATTGATGGGGCGGGAGGGTGCCGCGCCGCGCGCTGCCCTTGATGTCAGGCGCTGGCGAAGGCCTTTCCCCTTCTCACCAAAGAGCCCGCGCCTGCTTGGCCGCGGCGGTGGCGGAGGATGTGCGGCCTGGGGATCCTGCCGCAGATGGGAAACCCAGCCTGCTCTCCCCACCCGCTTCCCACGCTCTCCGCTCCCCAGAATATCGTGGGGCAAAGGGAAACCTGCCCGGAGGGGTCATCAGGAGCACAGGATCCGGCCCCAGCCCAGCCCGGCCCGCAGCTTCGGCGCCCTCCCCTCGCCATTGCGAATGTCTCAGGCGACGGCGGGGACATGTTCGACCTGCTCGTGCAGCACCCGGGCGGCCTGGGCGAGCCGCGGGCCCGGCCGGGGGGGGGCTGTACGGGTCGGCCGCCCCCGGAGACTCCGCGGCCCCCCGGCTGCCAGAGAAGAGGAGAGGTGGTGGAAGAGCTGCAGCCGGGGGGCCGCGGAGTCTCCGGGGGCGGCCGCCCCGTGCTGTACTGTATGAGCAGGTCGAACATGCCCCCGTCGCCTGGGACTTTCGCGATGGCGAGGGGAGGGCGCCGAAGCTGCGGGCCGGGCTGGGCTGGGGCCGGATCCTGTGCTCCTGATGACCCCTCCAGGCAGGTTTCCCTTTGCCCCACGATATTCTGGGGAGCGGAGGGTGGCAGCTGTTTCTCCGCCACTCCCGGTGGGGCGGCCGGGCCGGGTTCGCGGAGCTGCTGGCTGCACCCCCTCCCTCCATGAGCCCCCCGCCCCCTTCCACGCGATTGGCTCCCGCCCGCAAACCCCGCCCCCTTCCATGCGATTGGCTCCCACCCGCAAACCCCGCCCCCTTCCACACGATTGGCCCCCGCCTGCAAACCCCGCCCCCTGGCTCTCGAGCACTTCAAAATGTGCACGAGCATGTCAAAATGGCTCCCGGCACAAAAAGTTTGCTGACCCCTGCCCTGGAGGAACCCTTGAAATATTTTTCAGGCCTTGGGGAACCCCTGCATGTTCAGGCTCAAATATAGGCCAGAAGTTACAAAAATATTATATTTGTTTGATGGGTAAAAGGTAAAGGTTCCCCCCGCACATTTGTGCAGTCGTGTCCGACTCTAGGGGCCGGTGCTCATCTCCGTTTGTTAGCCGAAGAGCCAGCATTGTCTGAAGATGCTTCCATGGTCATGTGGCTGCATGATGCGCGTGGAACACTGTTACCTACCCACCAAAGTGGTACCTATTCATCTACTTGCATTTGCATGCTTTCAAATTGCTAGGTTGGCAAGAGCTGGAGCTAGTGCGGGAGCTCACTCCGCACGCAGGGCTAGGGATTCGAACCTCCGAACTTGCGATCTTCCGATCTACAAGCCTGGCGTCTTACCCGCTGAGCCACCACGCTCAGTTTCATGGGTAGGCCTGTATAAATGCATTTACAGTGTTCTTAAACTAAAAATAAAGAATGAAACTTACCTCTCTAATGTGAAGTTGCCTGAATTTGATTTTTTTTTTTTAATAAATTGTGATCTCCCAGGGAACCCCTAGTGACCTCTCATGGAACCCTAGGGCTCCACGGAACCCTGGCTGAGAAACCCTGTTCTATACTATGGAGTTAACCTCTGAAGGATTATTATTGTTGTTGTTGTTTTCGCCACCCACTCCCATCGACTTTAAGTTTATAAAAAAAGATCCAACTTCTTCATCTTTCTTAAAGCCCTCACTCATTTATTTTTAGGATATTAACATCTGTATATCTATATTCATAGTTCATAGGCAGCTGTGTCTCCAAATGATTCAGAGAAATATAATTCCTTCTTGCCTCCAAATGAATTGCTGGTATTTCAGAATATAAGAAGGACATTCCCTCCATGCCAGTTACTCATATTGGCCGTGCTCCTGCTTGTACACATTATAGCATCTTTGTATTCTTTCATGTATCTATACCCCTATCAAAATAAAGGAAATAATTTCTGCTATGAATTATGCTTAACAAATTAGAAAAGTTCCACACGTACAGTACCTCTTCTGAATAAAGCCAGCCTAATGAACAAAGACTACTGCAATATTCTACTGTAGAACAGGAAAGAATAAATAATTCATATATGCCCAAAGAACAATGTTGTGATGATATCACAAAGTTCAGTCAGGGCTCAAAAGTGGAGCCATGTATGCCTATACAGTAGTTGATACACCAAATAAAGATGTTTTTCTTTTTGTGTGCCCCGCCCTGTGGACGTTAAAATTTAGTCTGGCAACATAAGGGTTCTGCAGGCCAAGGATATTCATAATTTTAAGCCATTTATTTATAAATAAATATTTCCCAGTATTCAGATGTAGGAATATATCACAAACTAGCTGTTTAATTAAACTGGGTCCTTATTGCAAAGTCAAAATATAAGTGAACATTCATTCACCCTCTGCAGCTCAATTTATGTGTTGCTTTGCCTGGTAAGACCAGCTTTTAAAATCCCATCCTCTAACTCTTAAAACTAAAATTTCCAAATAAATTACTGTGCTATTGGCAAGACCTACATCAGTCTCCCGGTGACCTCCAAAAGCAGTGAGTTGCTACCCCAATACATCTGGAAAGTGCCTCTGGTATGCAAACATTATGTGATTTGGGACGATTTAATACAAAAAGGAAACAAAGAATGGCTTTGAGACAGATAGATAGATGTTGTTATCCCCCACATTTGCAATATAATTGTGCCCTAACCTACCAAAATCAGATGAACCAAGAGATACAAAAACAAACACAATCAATCCTTTTCTATCAACAGTCACTTAAGCTGATTTTTTTTAACGTTTGCACACATGTGAATCAGGGAACAGAACTTCCAAACATTTCAGTCTGATGTGGATTATTTCATTTTAAAGTAAAAATATTTTAGACAGTACAGCCCCTTACATCCAGCTCACCAATTTATGGCTTGTTTTCAATTCTAGGAAAGCCTAAAATGCTTGTGGGTGGGGCAGGGGAAAAGCACACTTACCTCCCACCCTACACTTAAAATAAAATTATCAGCAATGTTAGACTGATGTAATTCCTGTTGCCCCATCTCCTTAAATTTGTTGATATATTATTAGGAGAGTATTGTAGGAAAGAATAGAAATGGGAGTTGACAACCATTATAGCTGCTCTACTTCTTCTGTGTAGACACAAGTAGATTACTGTCTGCAGATAGATAGTGCATGCCTAGTAAGTCACTGTTTTTGTTACGGGTATGGGTTCATGTGTATGGGTGGCAGGCAAGCGCAAAGGAGTCTGTGCATGACCTATTCTGCAAATATTGCTAATGCTGCTACAGTTGTAAGCTGTAACTGCACAAGCACTATTAGTACGATGTTGCTGGTTTGAATTCATTTTCTGGGTTGAGGTGTTGGGTGTGTATTCTGAGCCTTTTGGCAGCAGCCACAAAATACAAGCAAGTACAAAAATCCAGGCAGGAGCAAGACACCAGTTGTTTTTTGCTGGACTTGTACCTGTGGAGTACCAGATGCAACAAAACAAAACAAAACAAAACAAAACAAAACAAAACAAAACAAAACAAAACAAAACAAAACAAAACAAAACAAAACGCTTGAATTGCTCAGCAAGTAGGAGAGGCTGATTTTCCATTCAGACTGCTTACTTGCCACCTCTTGGCCATTTCTGTAGATTGGGTGGCAGGTAAATTGCTGTGTCAGCTACTCTTGTGATGCTGGAGTGCAAGAGAAGAGGACAAAGGTGTTAAGTTCCCATAATTTCCTCTGGATGGAATGTGCGAAATGCTTCAAGTTTAGTTCCACCAGAACACCAAACTAGCCATTTTGAGGGGTGGTTGCACTGAGACACAGCTAACTTGGAAAATTGCAGAAGAGTGTTTCTGATGGGGGTCTTTTGTTCTGAGCTCAAAACAAGCACATTCCTGCAAAGCAAACCAATCACAGTCTCTCCTTTCCCCACTGTGTTTCAAAACCAACTTCCTTGTTGTCCATGAATGAGCATTTTGAATCAGGAAACACAAAACATTTTATCATAGGTTAATATAGCCAGTTTACTTCTCCTAGCCCCTATGCTCTGGTCCAAACTCATATTCCACCTTATACACAATTTGTTCTATCAAAAACTTATTTTAGCTGTAACTTACAATGAAATAAAATGTTATTTTTGTCCTTTCATGCCAGTATTAAATGTTCATTTGTCTTCGGTGGGACATAAATCTTTTAACAGATGAACTAAAATTCTCTTCCTAAGTAACGGCCTTATTAAAATTGTTTAGATACACAAAGTACTTATCTATTTATCTTTTTATTCTCCCCCACCAATTAAAGAGATCAACATGAGGAAGCTGCCTTTTATGAATAAATCAACTGCTGAACCAGAAACCACAGGTCTAAATCTGCTGCACATTTCTGACTGGAAAACATTTATCCTCACTGCAGTTTCCTTAATGGAATATTTACTGATATATAGTCATTTAGACATAATTCACATTATGGAGAGAGAGAGAGGGAGAGAGGGGGAGAGAGGGAGAGAGGGGGAGAGGGAGAGGGAGGGGTCCAGAATACAGTGGTACAGGTAGCTATAGCCATGCCTCAGCACACCGATGTAACATCTCTACTTTGTGAGCTGTACTGACTCCCAGTAGGTTTTCAGGTTCAATAAAGGTGCTGGTTATCACTCATAGTGCCCTCCATGGTGTCGGACCAGGTTATTTGTGGGACTGCCTGTCTCTACTTGTTTCTGCCTGTCCCAACAGAGAGGGCATGCTCCAGTCCCTTCCTTGAAATAGTGTAATGTGATGGGACCTAGGAGGTATGCCTGTGGAAGAACCTCCTCCTTGAGATTCAACTAGCCCTGTCAGACTTTAGGAAGGCCTTGAAGACCAGGAGGTTACCTCAGGCACTAAGCCCAGGATACTGATGAGTTTGTCTTGCGATGTGTGACATATGGTGGGGCTCCCTGATTGCACGTTTTGTTTGTTGTGAATTTTGGTTGTTTTAGGGGAGTTATTACTTCTTGTTTTAATGTTATATGCCACCCAGAGTTGCAATATTTTGTGAGTTGGATGGCTATATACTTTTACTTATTTTAAACAAACAAACAAACAAAATATTGTTTTGGAGGGCAGCCCTTTGCCTCCCCCAAATGGAAAAGTGAAGGTATGCCTTTAACTGCTCCCCTACATGCCGAACATATTACTGTCCTGATGTGGGTGTTAGGAGGGAATGGGAGTCAATTGCTCTGGACTCCACATATGAAGGAGGATCCATACAAAACCTGAAAACACTTGAAAACACTGAATATATGAGTTGGGGTTATCCAATAAATCAATTGTGATAAGTGGCCATCCAGGCCCAATTTGAAAATCCCCAGTGATAAGAGAATCTACCACTGTTCTAGGCAAACTATCTTATTACTTGTCAGCTCTTACCATTAGAAAATTCTTAATATTCAGCTTGAACCTTTCAATCTATTGGTCCATGCCCGTCTCTTGATTTCAGCAGAGAACAAATGTGTCCCAACTTACATGTGACAAACTTTTAGATATTTTCAGATCACTGTCATATCTCCCCTTAGTCTTCTCTTTTGCAAGTTAAACATACTCATTCCCTTTAACTGTCCCTCATAGGAACCTAAGACTGATTTCTAGATTCCTTCTCAACATGGTAGTTCCATGAACCTGCTCCAGAATATCCATGTCCTTTTTAAAGTGAGTTGCCTAGAACTACATATAGTACTCCAAGTTTGGTTTAATTAGTGCAGAATTCAATAGAACTATTACATCCTAATATCTGGATGCAATGCTTCTGTTAATGTATCCTACAAATGTTTCATTAGTATAGAATATGGAACAGGGATGCGGGCAATGAAAATAGGCAATTGCAACTTACAAGTGAATATGGGTAATGAAACACCAGATTGTATTGTCGAAGGCTTTCACGGCCGGAGTTCAATGGCTGTTGTGGGTCTTCCGGGCTGTGTGGCCGTGTTCTGGAAGTTGTGGTTCCTAACGTTTCGCCAGCATCTGTGGCCAGCATCTTCAGAGGGCAGGAGCACAGATAGAAGCAAAATCTCTGTGCCCAGGTAGAGTGGCAATGTTCTGTTTATAGAGCTAAATTATAGGAGATTAGGTGGGGTTTTTTTGTTGTGTTGAAATGTTAACGAGTGGCTGATGAGCGTGATTAGCATGTTCATTGTGAGAAGTATTCCCATGACCTGGTGGTTGGACTGAGTTCGTTGACCTTTTGCAGGCTGTGTTTTTCAGGACTGGTAGCCAGGTTTTGCTAATTTTTAAACTTTCTTCTTTTTTATTGTAACTGTGCTGGTGTTTGTGAATTTCAATGGCTTCTCTGTATAATCTGGTGTAGTGGCTTTTGGTGTTGTCCAGTATTTCTGTGTTTTCAAATAGGATTTTGTGTCCCGTTTGCTTGAGAGCATGTTCAGCTACTGAAGATTTTTCTGGTTGCTGTAGTCTGCAGTGTCTTTCATGTTCTTTTATCCTGGTGTGAATGCTTCGTTTTGTGGTTCCGATGTATACTTGTCCACAGCTGCATGGTATGCGGTATACTCCTGCAGCGGTGCGGGGGTCCCTTTTGTCTTTTGCTGATTTTAGCATTTGTTGTATTTTTCTGGTGGGTCTGAAGATTGTTTGAAAGTTGTGTTTTTCCATCAGTTTTCCCATGCGGTCAGTGACTCCTTTGATGTAGGGCAGGAATACTTTGTTTGTGGGGGGCTGTTTTTCTTCAGTTGGATGTTGTTTTCTTGGTTTGATGGCTCTTTTTATTTCATTCTTGGAATAGCCATTTGCCTGTAGGACCCAATTCAGATGGTTAAGTTCATTGTTGAGAAATTGGGTTTCACAGTTTCGATTAGCACGATCCACCAAGGTTTTGATCATGCCTCTCTTTTGTCGTGGGTGGTGATTGGAATTTTTGTGTAGATATCGGTCCGTATGGGTGGGTTTTCTGTATACTTTGTGTCCTAGTTTGAGGTCCGGATTGCGTATGACCAGCGTATCTAAAAATGGAAGTTTGCCATCAGTTTCTTTTTCCATGGTGAATTGTATATTGGGGTGGATGCCGTTTAGGTGGTCCAGAAATTTCTCCAGTTCTTCTTCAGTATGACTCCAAATTGCGAAGGTGTCATCCACGAACCGGAACCAGACTGTTGGTGTAATGGGTGCCGATTCCAAAGCCTGTTTTTCAAAGTGTTCCATGTAAAAGTTTGCTATGACTGGGCTCAGGGGGCTTCCCATGGCAACGCCATCCATCTGTTCGTAGAACTCATTCTCCCATTGAAAGTAACTAGTTGTTAGGCAGTGTTGAAATAAAGCTGTAATGTCTTCTGGGAAGATTTGCTTGATGAGTGCCAGGGTGTCCCTTACTGGCACCTTGGTAAACAGGGAGACCACATCAAAGCTGACCAGTTTGTCCGTGTGGTTGAGTTTTAGGGTGCTGATTTTGTTGATGAAGTGTCCTGAGTCTTTGATGTGGGATGGAGTCTGTCCGATGTGGGTCTGTAAAAGGGTTGCCAAATGTTTGGATAATTCATATGTCGGGGAGCCAATTATGAACATAGATGAATACAAAGACAAAATCAGAGAATTACTAGACCCCACCACATACAGAACAATAAGACGGGATCCGACCAGCAAAATCATGAAGCAAACCAACACACTGATAAAGAGCTCCTCCCTGCATCCCAACGTACTACAACGTATTTGCAAGACAGAAGCTCTCTCACCTAGACTATACGGACTCCCCAAAATCCACAAAGACTCGATCCCACTCAGACCCATTGTAAGTGCCATTGGCTCCCCGACATATGAATTATCCAAACATTTGGATAAAAGGGCAACCCTTTTACAGACCCACATCGGACAGACTCCATCCCACATCAAAGACTCAGGACACTTCATCAACAAAATCAGCACCCTAAAACTCAACCACACGGACAAACTGGTCAGCTTTGATGTGGTCTCCCTGTTTACCAAGGTGCCAGTAAGGGACACCCTGGCACTCATCAAGCAAATCTTCCCAGAAGACATTACAGCTTTATTTCAACACTGCCTAACAACTAGTTACTTTCAATGGGAGAATGAGTTCTACGAACAGATGGATGGCGTTGCCATGGGAAGCCCCCTGAGCCCAGTCATAGCAAACTTTTACATGGAACACTTTGAAAAACAGGCTCTGGAATCGGCACCCATTACACCAACAGTCTGGTTCCGGTTCGTGGATGACACCTTCGCAATTTGGAGTCATACTGAAGAAGAACTGGAGAAATTTCTGGACCACCTAAACGGCATCCACCCCAATATACAATTCACCATGGAAAAAGAAACTGATGGCAAACTTCCATTTTTAGATACGCTGGTCATACGCAATCCGGACCTCAAACTAGGACACAAAGTATACAGAAAACCCACCCATACGGACCGATATCTACACAAAAATTCCAATCACCACCCACGACAAAAGAGAGGCATGATCAAAACCTTGGTGGATCGTGCTAATCGAAACTGTGAAACCCAATTTCTCAACAATGAACTTAACCATCTGAATTGGGTCCTACAGGCAAATGGCTATTCCAAGAATGAAATAAAAAGAGCCATCAAACCAAGAAAACAACATCCAACTGAAGAAAAACAGCCCCCCACAAACAAAGTATTCCTGCCCTACATCAAAGGAGTCACTGACCGCATGGGAAAACTGATGGAAAAACACAACTTTCAAACAGTCTTCAGACCCACCAGAAAAATACAACAAATGCTAAAATCAGCAAAAGACAAAAGGGACCCCCGCACCGCTGCAGGAGTATACCGCATACCATGCAGCTGTGGACAAGTATACATCGGAACCACAAAACGAAGCATTCACACCAGGATAAAAGAACATGAAAGACACTGCAGACTACAGCAACCAGAAAAATCTTCAGTAGCTGAACATGCTCTCAAGCAAACGGGACACAAAATCCTATTTGAAAACACAGAAATACTGGACAACACCAAAAGCCACTACACCAGATTATACAGAGAAGCCATTGAAATTCACAAACACCAGCACAGTTACAATAAAAAAGAAGAAAGTTTAAAAATTAGCAAAACCTGGCTACCAGTCCTGAAAAACACAGCCTGCAAAAGGTCAACGAACTCAGTCCAA
This sequence comes from Charina bottae, assembly GCA_023362775.1. Taxonomy (NCBI): domain Eukaryota; kingdom Metazoa; phylum Chordata; class Lepidosauria; order Squamata; family Charinaidae; genus Charina; species Charina bottae. The sequence goes on along the minus strand of JALMGJ010000007.1, from coordinate 46,777,769 downwards.
CCACCAGGTCATGGGAATACTTCTCACAATGAACATGCTAATCACGCTCATCAGCCACTCGTTAACATTTCAACACAACAAAAAACCCCCACCTAATCTCCTATAATTTAGCTCTATAAACAGAACATTGCCACTCTACCTGGGCACAGAGATTTTGCTTCTATCTGTGCTCCTGCCCTCTGAAGATGCTGGCCACAGATGCTGGCGAAACGTTAGGAACCACAACTTCCAGAACACGGCCACACAGCCCGGAAGACCCACAACAGCCATTAAACACCAGATTATCATTATGCAGAAGGAAAAGTGAAAAGAGAGGGCAATGGATTTGAATCCAAGGAAGTAAACATTTCAAAGTTACTTTTAGTGGCTCAAAGACTTAATTTCAGTTTCAGATTTAATCCTAACCATATCAAGCTGAGTCTCTGGGAAGCTTCAATTAAGCTTGTGCCTACCTTGGGATAGTGTGGGACAGCCCAAGATTGTACTGGCCTTTATAGCTGCTACAACATATTGTTTGTATTCAGATAATGATTCACTTGTATACCTAAATCCTTCTCATGCACACTGCTGCCAAATCAGGTCTCCTAATCCTGTATATATGCATTTGATTTTTCTATCCAAGATGCAAAACATAGTATTTGTCACAACTGAATATTGTATTACTGGATATAGTCCAATATTCAAGCCTATTAAGGTCATTTTTAATTGTGATTTTGTCCTCTATGTTATTAGCCAACTCCCCTACTTTGATATCATCTGCAAATCTAGTTAAGTATCACTTTCATTCCATCCTCTAGATCATTTATAAAGATGTTGAAGGCTGAGAATAGAACCTGATATGATGAAGAACCATTTATGAGCACCCTTTAGTGTAATCATTCAATTAATTACAAAACCATTGAACTGCAGTACTACCTAGCCCAGCGGTCCCCAACCTTTTCGGCACCAGGGACCGGTCGTGGAAGAAAATTTTTCCACAGACTGGGAGGGTGGGGTTTGCAGGCAGGAGCCAATCGCGCGCACCGGGGGGTGGGGTTTGCAGGCAGGAGCCAATCGCGCACACCAGGAGCGGGGTAATCGCACACACCGGGGGGAGGGGTTTGCAGGCAGGAGCCCCACAGCCCTAGGGACTAGTTAGCTCTTCTCCAGTGTTCCAGTACCTTATCAGTTTTCTGAAGTTTTCATTGATTATAGTCAGAGGTTTTGAGACCACTTCTTGCAGCTCCTTCAACATCTTGAGATATAAATTACTGGCCCTGGAGACCTGAATTCATTTAAGGTAGCAAGATGTTTTTATTACATCTTTATGTTTAGGAGAGCTTTCTCTCATTTCTGAGAAGACAAATGCAAAAGTTTAGCAGTTCTGCCTTCTTTTTATCCCTTGTTATTACTTCTCTTCCTTTCCTGTACAACAAACCAATAGTCTCCTTGACTCTTATTTCATTTCTGATCTCCCCCAGGCTCTTGCAGCTTCATGTCAATCTGACTTTCAGCTTCTCAGCTTGTCAATGAGCTCACTACACATCCACAAAGGTCTGGTAAAACTTGTCTTGTATTTCATTTACATGGGGATCATTTGTACCTATGCTTTCAATATTTTGTTTTATAGGATCTCCCATCCCTCTTTGACTTGTTTATCTCTTAGAATTTCAAGCCATGACATGGTATCACTTGATCTCCTTTTTCCTTTTAATCTTACCCAGATGCTTTTAATAGGATTACCATATTCAGGGTCATGAATTGTTTCATAGGCATATGGCTTCTTTACTTACTAAGTCACTCTGCCTCCCTTTTTGTTGGTCTGTTTCTTTTGAATAAGTAATATCCTTGAAGTGTTACACTCCAATCAGGACTAATCCCTCCAGTTTTCCGGGATTTCTTTTAGGGTTATTTCATCTTCTCCATCTTAAGCTTTCTAGTTGCTCCTGTTTCTCACACATACTCTACATACTGGTTTACCAAGACTGGAGACTGTGGGTGTCACTATCTTCCCTTCAGCCAAGGGCTGAGGGTTTTGGAGTACCATTTCCTGCCTTATACCTCCTCCCCATTATGTGCAGCCATGTTCCTAATGCCCAGCATTTCTGTGCCTGAATCTGAGTGTCTTCCCCTTCCAATTTAGCTTAAAGCCCTCTTAATAAGATTCACAAACTCTTGCCAAACTATTTTTCCCTTCCCTTGTGCGATGTGGTTCATCTGTTCTTAAGAATTCCCCACACTGGTGATACAGGTCATAGTCTAGGAATCCAAATATTTCTTGACAGTGCGATCTTCTTAAAGAGTTGTTCACTTCCAGAAGCATGCTTTCCCGTCTTGTCACTTGACTATCAGTGGAGAGCTTGGATGAATACACTACTTGAACCCCCAGCACCTTTCTCTTCTTACCTGGGCTTTATACTCTCTTGAAAGCCCTAGAAGCTTTTGCCCGCTTGTAGCAATGTTACTGGTTCACCCAAGGATAAGCAGGAAATGATGGATTCTTTTCATTCAAAGCAGCAAATTTAATCAGCTAAATATTATTCCAAGAGTTATCTCGGAATTTTGTCTTTCTCTGTGCCCTCCTATTTATTGGATAACTGACTTCAATGGACCAAAAAATAATAAAGAAACAACATCATCATTCCCAGATACAATGACAAGGGGAAAAAAACAGAGGGGGGAATTCTCAAATGAATATTTTAAAAAGTCCTTGTCTGTAGCTACTCAGACATTTCAGGATTGTTGAGAGAGAGGGAGAGGGAGAGACAGAGAGAGAGAGAGAGATCTATTCATATTGCTGTACTTTACTTTCATAGAGTAAATTAACAAAAAGAACTTACTATTTCATACAGTCAGTCATGCACAGCAAAAGAAAGGGGAAGGAACTTTCTTTTTGATTGGAGAGAAAAAGCCTGGTCATCTACAGTGATTGTTTCTGTATTAAATAATAAACACAGTAAGTAAACCCTCAATTTTATAGACTTTGGTTTAGCAGACTTTAGATACAGTGGCCAAAAACTCTCCAAGTGTGCTTCCACACATGTGTAAAATCCTGTCTGCCATTTTATGCATGCATAAAATGTGTAAAATATGCATGCATACCATCCCATTTGGATTTAATGGATATTCTTCTTTAAAGAGCATCCTTCTTCCCTATTAATCTATTAAACTGAGAGTTTACAGTATATTAGCTCCAATTGGGAAAAGTTAGATTAATATATTGCTTTTATTTTTGTTGAGGAATTATGACTAAAGGCACGAGTTATTAAAAAATTACAAGCACATACCAAACTTGACTGCTCTTATACTCTATATTCTTAATATGTACATTTTTAAAACAAAAAACAAAAAACAAAATATCAAACATTCCTTTCATAACATTCAAAATAAAAATAGCATGTGCTAGAGCAAGATAACATTACTCAAAGGAATATATCTTCTTCCTCGCTCATAACGAAAATGTATTTTTCTATCAATCTAACTGTTTCATGCAACTTAAATTCCGGCAGATAAGAGTCTGCCCTAGTGAGGTACACAGCTAGTAACTTTTGTCAAGCCAGAAATCCGAAAGCTTGCTTCTTTATACACTTATCTGTAACACCTCTCATTTAAAGTATTCTGAAAGTACTAAATATATCTGAAAAGCAACAGCTGTCAAGACCTCCGATTTTACTAAGTTCAACATTTTGAAATCTTTCATTCATGTATAAATGTTTGTGTAGCTTTATAAATTTATAATCTAACTTGGATTATTAGTTATGTACTATCTGAGGAGGGGCACGATGGCTCAGTGGTTAAGACGCCAGGCTTGTCGATCGGAAGGTCGGCGGTTCGAGACCCGAGTGCCACGTGACGGAGTGAGCTCCCGCATTCGCCCCAGCTCTCGCCAACCTAGCAATTCGAAAGCATGCATAAATAGGTTCCACTTCCGTGGGATGGTAACAGCGTTCCGCGCACGTCAGAGCTTTCTAGATAGCAGGATAAAAAGAAAATATCATAACAAAGCTTTTCCTTTTCTATCTTATAAAAAATTAGGTTAAACCTAGGAAGATAGGAGCTGGGCCAAACATTCATCCATATAACCTAAAATGGTCCACATTGATTGGAAGAGCTCTTGAGGGTTTCAGATTTTTCTAGCTTTGTCTGAAGATTTTGGAGGCTGGACTTTCTACATGCAAAAGAATATATTTTGCATATTATTATTATTATTATTATTATTATTATTATTTTCTATCCCGCCTTTATTATTTTTATAAATAACTCAAGGAGGTGAACATTCCTAATGCTCCTTCCTCCTCCTATTTTCCCCATAACCCTGTAAGGTGAGTTATTATAAAATATTATAAAAATAAAATAAAATAATAATAATAATAATAATAATAATAATAATAATAAATAAAATAAAAATTATCCCTTCATGGATCACTGCCTTGTCGTTGCGAAGGGGCTTGTGTAACTCAATGAAGTCAGGTCAAGAAGGACAGGTCATGACGGAGAGTTCTGACAAAACATGGTCCAAAACTGGAGGAGGGAATGGCAAACCACTCTAGTATCCTTGCCAAGAAAACCCATGGACAGTATCAAAAGGCTAAAAGATATGACGCTGGAAGATGAGCCCCTCAGGTCGGAAGGTGTCCAAAATGCTACTGGGGAAGAGCGGAGGGCAATTCCGAGTAGCTCCAGAAAGAGTGAAGCGGCTGGGCCAAATCCGAAAGGACGCTCAGTTGTGGATGTGTCTGGAAGTGGAAGGAAAGTCCGATGCTGTAAAGAACAATATTGCATAGGAACCTGGAATGTAAGATCTATGAATCAAGGTAAGCTGGATGTGGTCAAACATGAGATGACAAGATTGAACATCGACATCTTGGGAATCAGCGAACTAAAATGGACAGGAATGGGCAAATTTAATTCAGAAGACCATTATATATACTACTGTGGGCAAGAATCCCTTAGAAGAAATGGAGTAGCTCTCATAGTCAATAAAAGAGTGGGAAAGGCAGTACTGGGGTACAACTTCAAAAACGACAGAATGCTTTCAGTTCGAATCCAAGGCAAACCATTCAACATCACAGTAATCCAAGTCTATGCCCCAACCACTGATGCCGAAGAAGTTGAAGTTGACTGGTTCTATGAAGACCTACAACACCTTCTAGAACTAACACCAAAAAAAGATGTCCTTTTCATCATAGGGGACTAGAATGCTAAAGTAGGAAGTCAAAAAATAACCGGAATAACAGGCAAGTTCGGCCTCGGAGTACAAAATGAAGCAGGGCAAAGGCAAATAGAGTTTTGTCAAGAGAACATGCTGGTCATAGCAAACACTCTTTTCCAACAACACAAGAGACGACTCTATACATGGACATCACCAGATGGTCAATACCAAAATCAGATTGATTATATACTTTGCAGCCAAAGATGGAGAAGCTCTATACAATCAGCAAAAACAAGACCTGGAGCTGACTGTGGCTCAGATCATGAGCTTCTTATCGCAAAATTTAGGCTTAAATTGAAGAATGTAGAGAAAACCACTAGACCAATCAGGTATGACCTAAATCATATCCCTTATGAATATATAGTGGAGGTGAGGAATAGATTTAAAGGATTAGATCTGGTAGACAGAGTGCCTGAAGAACTATGGATGGAGGTTCATAACATTGTACAGGAGGCAGCAATTAAAACCATCCCAAAGAAAAAGAAATGCAAGAAAGCAAAGTGGCCGACTGATGAAGCTTTGCAAATAGCTGAGGAAAGAAGGGAAGCAAAAGGCAAGGGAGAAAGGGAAATATATAAACAACTGAATGCAGAATTCCAGAGAATAGCAAGGAGAGATAAGAAGGCCTTCTTAAATGAACAATGCAAAGAAATCGAGGAAAACAATAGAATGGGGAAGACTAGAGATCTCTTCTCCAGCAAAGGAGATCGTTACCTTGTCGTGGTGCTGGAGCTTGAGCACCTCAATGAAACCATGAGCTAAACCGTGAAGGGACACCCAAGACGGGAAGGTCGTGGCAGAGAGGTCAGACTAAATACGATCCCTGGGGAAGGTAATGGCAACCCACCCCAGTATTCTTGCCATGAAAACTAAATGGATCAGTACAACCAAAGATATGTCGGTATACCATCGGAAGATGGGACTCCCAGGTCGGAAGATGGTCAAAATGCTACTGGGGAGGAACAGAGGATACGTTCAACTAGCCCCAGACGTGATGACGCAGCTAGCTCAAAGCCGAAAGGACGGCTAGCGGCCGACGGTGCTGGTGGTGAACGACGAATCCGATGTTCTAAAGATCAACACACCATAGGAACCTGGAATGTAAGATCTATGAGCCAGGGCAAATTGGATGTGGTTATTGGTGAGATGTCAAGATTAAATATAGACATTTTAGGTGTCAGTGAACTGAAATGGACTGGGATGGGCCACTTCACATCAGATGACCACCAGATCTACTACTGTGGACAAGAGGATCACAGAAGAAATGGAGTAGCCTTCATAATTAATAATAAAGTGGCTAAAGCAGTGCTTGGATACAATCCAAAAAACGATAGAATGATCTCAATTCGAATTCAGGGTAAGCCATTTAACATCACAGTGATCCAAATATACGCCCCAACCACAGATGCTGAAGAAGCAGAAGTAGATCAGTTCTATGAGGATCTGCAGCACCTGCTAGATAATACACCAAAAAGAGATGTTATTTTCATTACAGGAGACTGGAATGCTAAGGTGGGTAGTCAGACGACACCTGGAATTACAGGCAAGCATGGTCTGGGAGAACAAAATGAAGCAGGACATAGGCTGATAGAATTTTGCCAAGACAACTCACTGTGCATAACAAACACTCTCTTCCAACAACCTAAAAGACGACTTTATACATGGACTTCACCAGATGGTCGACACCGAAATCAGATTGACTACATCCTTTGCAGCCAAAGGTGGCGGACATCTATACAGTCGGTAAAAACAAGACCTGGAGCTGACTGTAGTTCAGATCACGAACTTCTTATTGCAAAATTTAGAATCAGACTAAAGAGAATAGGGAAGACCCACAGATCAGTTAGATATCAGCTCACTAATATTCCTAAGGAATATGCAGTGGAGGTGAAGAATAGATTTAAGGGACTAGATTTAGTAGATAGGGTCCAAGAAGAACTATGGACAGAAGTTTGCAACATTGTTCAGGAGGCGGCTACAAAAAACGTCCCAAAGAAAAAGAAAACCAAGAAGACAAGATGGCTGTCTGCTGAGACACTGGAAGTAGCCCAAGAAAGAAGGAAAGCAAAAGGCAACAGTGATAGGGGGAGATATGCCCAATTAAATGCAAAATTCCAGAGGTTAGCCAGAAGAGATAAGGAATTATTTTTAAACAAGCAATGTGCGGAAGTGGAAGAAGACAATAGAATAGGAAGGACAAGAGACCTCTTCCAGAAAATTAGAAACATCGGAGGTAAATTCCAGGCAAAAATGGGTATGATCAAAAACAAAGATGGTAAGGACCTAACAGAAGCAGAAGAGATCAAGAAAAGGTGGCAAGAATATACGGAAGATCTGTATAGGAAGGATAATAAAATTGGAGATAGCTTTGAAGGTGTGGTCAGTGAGTTAGAGCCAGACATCCTGAAGAGTGAGGTTGAATGGGCCTTAAGAAGCATTGCTAATAACAAGGCAGCAGGAGACGACGGTATCCCAGCTGAACTGTTTAAAATCTTGCAAGATGATGCTGTCAAGGTGATGCATGCCATATGCCAGCAAATTTGGAAAACACAAGAATGGCCATCAGATTGGAAAAAATCAACTTATATCCCCATACCAAAAAAGGGAAGCACTAAAGAATGTTCAAACTATCGAACAGTGGCACTTATTTCACATGCCAGTAAGGTAATGCTCAAGATCTTGCAAGGTAGACTCCAGCAATTCATGGAGCGAGAATTGCCAGATGTACAAGCTGGGTTTAGAAAAGGCAGAGGAACTAGAGACCAAATTGCCAATATCCGCTGGATAATGGAGAAAGCCAGGGAGTTTCAGAAAAACATCTATTTCTGTTTTATTGACTATTCTAAAGCCTTTGACTGTGTGGATCATAACAAATTGTGGCAAGTTCTTGGTGGTATGGGGATACCAAGTCATCTTGTCTGCCTCCTGAGGAATCTGTATAACGACCAAGTAGCAACGGTAAGAACAGAGCACGGAACAACGGACTGGTTTAAGATTGGGAAAGGAGTACGGCAGGGTTGTATACTCTCACCCTACCTATTCAACCTGTACACAGAACACATCATGCGACATGCTGGGCTTGAGGAATCCAAGGCTGGAGTTAAAATCGCTGGAAGAAACATTAACAATCTCAGATATGCAGATGATACCACTTTGATGGCTGAAAGCGAGGAGGAGTTGAGGAGCCTTATGACGAAGGTGAAAGAAGAAAGTGCAAAAGCTGGGTTGCAGTTAAACCTCAAAAAGACCAAGATTATGGCAACGAGCTTGATTGATGACTGGCAAATAGAGGGAGAAAAAGTGGAGGCAGTGACAGACTTTGTATTTCTAGGCGCAAAGATTACTGCAGACGCTGACTGCAGCCAGGAAATCAGAAGACGTCTACTTCTTGGGAGGAGAGCAATGGCAAATCTTGATAAAATAGTTAAGAGCAGAGACATCACACTGACAACAAAGGTCCGCATAGTTAAAGCAATGGTATTTCCTGTAGTAACCTATGGCTGCGAGAGCTGGACCATAAGGAAGGCTGAGCGAAGGAAGATAGATGCTTTTGAACTGTGGTGTTGGAGGAAAATTCTGAGAGTGCCTTGGACTGCAAGAAGATCAAACCAGTCCATACTCCAGGAAATCAAGCCAGACTGCTCACTTGAGGGAATGATATTAAAGGCAAAACTGAAGTACTTTGGCCACATAATGAGAAGACAGGATACCCTGGAGAAGAAGCTGATGCTAGGAAAAGTGGAAGGCAAAAGGAAGAGGGGCCGACCAAGGGCAAGATGGATGGATGGTATTCTGGAGGTGACGGACTCAACCATTGGGGAGCTGAGGATGGTGACGGCGGACAGAGGGCTCTGGCGTGGACTGGTCCATGAAGTCACGAAGAGTCGGAAACGACTGAACGAATAAACAACAACAACAAGAAAATTCAAGAAAATCGGAGATATCAAGGGAACGTTTTGTGCAAAGATGGGCATGATAAAGGACAAAAAAAGGCAGGGACCTAACAGAAGCAGAAGAGATTAAGAAGAGGTGGCAAGAATAAACAGAAGAACTATACAAGAAAGATCTTAATATCCCTGATAAATACGATGGTGTGGTCACTGACCTTGAGCCGGACATCCTAGAGAGTGAAGTCAAGTGGGCCTTAGGAAGCATTACTAACAACAAAGCTAGTGGAGAAGACAGTATCCCAGCTGAGCTATTTAAAATCCTAAAAGATGATGCTGTTAAAGTGCTGCACTCAATATGCCAACAAATTTGGAAAACTCAACAGTGGCCACAGGATTAGAAAAGGTCAGTTTACGTTCCAATTCCAAAGAAGGGCAATGCCAAAGAATGTTCAAACTACCATACAATTGCGCTCATTTCACATGCTAGCAAGGTTATGCTCAAAATCCTACAAGCTAGGCTTCAGCAGCATGTGAACCGAGAACTACCAGAAGTGCAAGCTGAGTTTTGAAGAGGCAGAGGAACTAGAGATCAGATTGTCAACATTTGCTGGATCATGGAAAAAGCAAGAGAGTTCCAGAAAAACATCTACTTCTGCTTCATTGATTACGCTAAAGCCTTTGATTGTGTGGATCACAACAAACTGTGGCAAAGTCTTAAAGAGATGGGAATACCAGACCACCTTACCTGTCTCCTGAGAAACCTGTATGCGGGTCAAGAAGCAACAGTTAGAACCGGACATGGAACAACCGACTGGTTCAAACTTGGGAAAGGAGTACGACAAGGCTGTATATTATCACCCTGCTTATTTAACTTATATGCAGAGTACATCATGAGAAATGCCGGGCTGGATGAATCACAAGCCGGAGTTAAGATTGCCAGGAGAAATATCAACAACCTCAGATATGCAGATGATACCACCCTAATGGCAGAAAGTGAAGAGGAACTAAAGAGCCTCTTGATGAGGATGAAAGAGGAGAATGCAAAAGCTGGCTTGAAACTCAACGTTAAAAAAACTCAGATCATGGCATCTGGTCCCATCACTTCCTGGCAAATAGAAGGGGAAGTAATGGAAGCAGTGACAGATTTTATTTTCTTGGGCTCCAAGATCACCGCAGACGGTGACTGCAGCCATGAAATTAAAAGACGCTTGCTCCTTGGGAGGAAAGCTATGGCAAACCTAGACAGCATATTAAAAAGCAGAGACATCACCTTACCGACAAAGGCCCGTATAGTTAAAGCTATGGTTTTTCCAGTAGTAATGTATGGCTGTGAGAGTTGGACCATAAGGAAGGCTGAGCGCTGAAGAATTGATGCTTTCGAGCTGTGGTGCTGGAGAAGACTCTTAAGAGTCCCTTGGACTGCAAGGAGGTCAAATCAGTCAATCCTAAAGGAAACCAACCCTGACTGCTCATTGGAAGGACAGATGCTGAAGCTGAAGCTCAAATACTTTGGCCACCTAATGCGAAGAGAGGACTCACTGGAAAAGACCCTGATGCTGGGAAAGACTGAAGGCAAAAGGAGAAGGGGACGGCAGAGGAGGAGATGGTTAGATAGCATCACCGATGTAATGAACATCAAATTGAGTAAACTCCGGGTGACAGTGGAGGACAGGAAGGCTTGGCATGCTATGGTCCATGAGGTCACGAAGAGTCGGACACAACTAAACAACTGAACAATGACAACAAATTATAAAAATAATAAAGGCGGGATAAAAATTAAATAAATAAAAATAAAAATAAATTACACAAATTGCACCTCAGAGTGATCCTTCTAAGAAGAATCAGAGGCTGTCCAGACGTGGATACGGTTCCAATAATTGGCTGGCTTTATGGTGCAAGTGCAATGGTGGAGAGATATCAGGGCTCTCTTGAAGATTATTCCTATATTAATTTGTGCAAAGTTTCATATTTCAATATCCCCTCCAGATAAACTGTTCTGGGGGGAAGAGGAAGGAAATATGAAGTTGCCTTTTGCTTCCAAAACTCTATGATAAATTAAACACATTGTTTTTCTTATACAGTTAAAAGATTTAAGATTGTGCAATTCTGGAACAGTTTTCTCCCGCTTCAATATTAGGCTATGGAACAGGTGGTTGTCATAGTTACCTTCAGATACCCTAAGCTCTCAGCTCTATTGTTCTCTTTCAGAATAGGTACAGCTTGTTTAGATGCATGAGAGGTAAAAGGCAGATGCCCAATTAAAAAGCAGCAAGATTTGAATTAAGATAATGCTGACAGAATGTATTACATAATTTAGAAACCACTTGAAGCCAAATATTGGATGCAGCAGGATTTCACCCCAGCCTAAGAACTAGGTACACACTTCATTTCAGTAACCTAGTTGCAGTGTATGCAACTAAGTCTGGGCTCTACTTGGTCTTTAAACAACAGGGCTTGTACTCCAGAAAATAATGGTTGGGGATTAAGAAAAAGCTTACATCTGATTTATTTAAATTTAATTAAAATTAAATATAGTTAACACAATTTCTCTTCACTCATGTATTGAATGCTTGGCTGGTGGCAGTACCTAGCCATCTTTGGCTAATCTCAAATAGCTAAACCAGATTACACCTGGTTAGGATTTGGATGAGAGGAACCTCCAAGGCTCTAGGCTAGAAAGGGAATTGAAAAAATCATTTCAGAAGATGACAAAGACAAATCTCTTTCATATTGTTGCCAAGAAAACTTCTTGGGCATGTCTACCAAGCTGAACTCAACTTGAATTAAGAGTTTTACCTTACCATGTATTTAATGAATTTCCAATTCTATAACATTAAAAATTATGATTTGCTAACTATTGAAGTCTCTGGGGGCACAAAAGGTTTGGGGCATCAGGTTATACAGTATTAAATTAGATGCTTTCCTCCATACCCCACTATAACTCAGGTCTTTGGGCTGGCCTGCAATATAGCCTCTTATTTCACTCTATTCTCATGATTATCTTTTGAAATAAGATGATGAGAGAGATGACCATAAAGTTACAAGGTGAAAAAGTTGAAATTTTCGACCTGAACATTCTATATGTACTTCCAAATATTAACAATTAATAGCTGGCAGTTCTCCTGAAGACTAGGATTGAATCATCTGTTCAGTTACCTACTTAGTTAAAAATCTTTTTGATTATTAAAATACACCCAATTAGCTGGGCATGTTTGTTTTTTAAATGCAAAGAGTTCTAAAATAAAACACAGTTGGTAGGTGCTATTTTAAAAGACAGAACTGAGAATTTTAAGCAGAATGAAACAGCTCTTTTATTCTATTGGGACTACAACTCTCAGTCTACTCTGGGAATTGTAGTCCTATCATATCTGGAAGACATTTAAATTGGTTCTTTCATTATATTCCTTCTTATTAATTACAATTTGTTCATATTGTTAATTTTATTCCTTGTCAGGGCTGAAAGATATAAAGGCGGTTTGTATTAGAATGCTGAGCAGGCTGGCTGGTAAAGGTAATTGCTGTCAGAAGTCCACATTCTTGTTTGAGCAAGCATTTCTTGCCATTGTGTTTTAAACTGTGTTATGCATGCAACATAAGCACCCAGAATGCTCAAGCCCGCTGAGAAGCAGTTCACTCCCTGAAGGAACTTTACAGTTTAAATTATTATTCCAAATCCAAAATATTATCCTAGTTCTTTCACTGAAAACCAACTAACCAACTGGAGTTGGGCAGCCAATAAAACAAACAAACAAATAAACATCTTAGTCTTTTTGTAATGCGCATTTACAAATACTGTGAAATACACTAACATGCATCACGCAGAAATAAAACATATTTTTCTCCTACTGTTACATCATAAATATTAATATAACAGGAAAGTGGGCACCGGGCTGTTTGTCCAGCTTGGCAGTATAATCTATTATGGCTTACAATAGTTTTCAGATACATGTCTCTTCCATCACCAGTTGCCCAACCCCTTTTAAAGTGGCCTTCTTAGTCTGACCATATTTCCTTGGGGGGAAAACGGGACCCTAACCTACCCACGGCTCGCCGGACAAAGTGGGTGCACGTGTGGGCGTGTGTCCAGGCGTGTGCGCAGGTGTGCGTGTGGGCGGGCGCGCTTTGCCGCAGGAACTTTAAAAAACGGGACAAAATGGATATTTTTCTTAAAACGACAGGACGGTCGGGAATTATTTAAAAAATGGGACTGTCCCATTCAAAACAGGTGACGTATGGTCAGCCTAGGCCTTCTGCAACCATAACATGCATTCCACCACTGAGCCTTGACCTCTCCTAGAGCTCGAGTGCTCAGATTAGCCAATAAGTCTCCTATTGTTTGGAAACATCTGTTTCCTCTTGCTGTCCACTATGCTTGGAGGTCTCAAACCTCCTCTCCCAAAAGCTTTCATGTGTCACCAACTATTTTCTAAGGAGTACCTCACCTGGCATCTCTTCCCCCCCACCAACCCAATGTGTGAGAGCTAGGCCCCAATAAGTTTATGTGCCTTACTGGCAAGTAAAAAAAAGGGGGGGGAGATAAAAATGAAATAAGATCTATAGCGCCACTTCCCTGTCTTGCAGTGTTTAAGTGTGTGATGAGAGAAACAGTCCCCTCTATTTTGGTAGATCAATGTTACAAGGTATAAATAGAATCAAGCTTTATTTTTTAAAAAAGAGAAAAGGTAAAAAATTCCCTTTTAAATAGACACTTGCAAAAAATTCAGTCATGGAGGAGGAGGAGATGATGATGATGATGATGATGATGATGATGATACATAGTTGCTGAAATGATAGAATCTCCCATAAAAATCCTATAAAGGACAATGTAAGGTAAGGCTCTGGGTAGACACAAGATGATGTTGGTCCTAATTAAAGGAACTCTGCTGTAAAAAGTTTCCCAGTTGCATAAAAATATACAATTTATTACGCATGTTCAGAAAACATATATATCAGAGACAATAAAGCTTAAAGAGCAGCACAAATAGTTAAATAAAAAAACCAAATCTATCACAGCACTTTTCTTCTAGGAAATAGACTAGACTTGAAAAAAAAAATCAATTGTTCCTCTCCACCAGAAATTCCACTTGAATCATAGATTGGAGGGGAATTATGGCACTCTCTTTCTCTCTAATCCCCAACCTTGGTACACATTCTTTTGTTCTCTTTCTCCTGGAGGTCTATTGCAGCTTCCAAACAAAGAAAAGCTTCTCCCTTGGAAAGGGAGGACCTGGGGAATCTCTTTCTGCTATGTGTTAAAGTAAACATCTCACCCTCAAAAATACGTTCATTCAAATAGTTTGCCATCTGGCATAAGAGGCTAAGGCCAGAGTACATGGAGGAGTGGCAACTTGTCTGCCCATTCACCTCAGGGACTGTAATGTATTTCCAATAATGTTTCAAATCTAGGAGAAAGTTTTGGTGGGAGCCAAACCTATCTTGCAAGCAGGCACAGTGAGTGGAGGAACTGGATTATTTTTTCGACCTATGACCCAGTATCAACCAACCATCTTGGAGTTGGAGTAGCCTGCACAGAAAAGTCTGTCAGTCCAGACTTTTGTTGTTGTTGTTGTTGTTCAGTCATTTAGTCGTGTCCGACTCTTCGTGACCTCATGGACCATAGCACGCCAGGCCTTCCTGTCCTCCACTGTCTCAGAGTTTACTCAAATTCATGTTCATTACATCGGTTATGCTATCTAACCCTCACTCGCTGGATCGTCACCTTGTTGTGGTGAGTGGGCTTGTGTGTTCCGAATGAACCCTGTGAGCGAAGCCGTCGGGAGTCATGTACTCCTGGCAGGGTCACCCATGGCGGTAAGGTCCAGGGGGAGGAACCAGACAAAGAACGATCCAAGAAAGTCCTCAACGGCAGAACAGGCGGAAGATAACAAGGTGTATTGTTACAACGGCTGCGAAGGCGGATGAAGGCTGCAGCAGACAAAAGGTCACCAATCGTCATGGTATCCATGCCATTGGATTAGAGCCTTTTTCTGTGAAGGTTGTGTGCTGATCGTTGTGCACCAATCTCCACACATAAAACAAATTCACGCACAGGGGTCTTCCAACCACACCAAACCCAAAACAACCAAAAGTCCCATGGCGACTGACGAATGGCAACGGGGGCAGGACTGTGAAATCCGGAAGCTCCTAGTCATGGACCAGCACATGGGAGGTGGATACGGATTCAGTCGCCCTGACTCAAGGATCGAGGCAGCTGAGTAGTTCGGCAGCTGTATCCACGACTGAGCAGCCCTATTTAGAATCCACTCTGCTCACCCCATATGGGGAGGGGGCTAGAAAAGGTGCCCTAAACATAGTCTGCCTCATTTTCTCCCTGACTGGATTACCGCGACCAGTGGGGTCACCATCTAGTGGTCGTAAAAAACACATGAATTTTGGAACATGGAATATACGGACACTGCAAGACAATATGGATAGTGAACGACCTGAACGTAGGACTGCCATTATTGCAAGGGATCTGAGACATTTTAATATCGATATAGCAGCACTCCAAGAAACTCGAAGAGCAGGAGAAGGACAGTTGAAGGAAGAAAAAGGAGGTTATACCTTCTTTTGGAAAGGACTGCCTGAACAAGAACGACGAATACATGGGGTAGGCTTTGCTATCAAAAACGACATTGTGAAGCTCTTGTCACAAGTTCCCACTGGGATTAACGAACGACTCTCAACTCTGCGAATAAAACTCGCCAAAAACCAACAGGCAACTATCCTAAGTGCTTACGCACCAACACTAGATGCAGATGAGGATATCAAAGAAAAATTTTATACCCAGCTGGACACCATCTTATCAGAGATACCAAAGGAGGATAAAATTATCCTCCTGGGCGATTTCAATGCAAGAGTTGGGTGTGATTTTGATTTGTGGCCAGGGATCATTGGGAAAGAAGGAGTTGACAACAGCAACACGAATGGAATCTTACTTCTGACTAAATGTGCAGAGCATAACCTTGTCATTACTAACACACTCTTTCGCCAGAAAAATAAATTTAAAACATCATGGAAGCACCCACGGTCGAAGCACTGGCATCTTTTAGATTATGTAATTGTCCGTGCTAGAGATCGCCGTGATGTACTTCTCACCAGAGCCATGACGAGCGCCGATGACTGCTGGACAGACCATCGATTAATTCGATCCACGATGGCCATAAAGATTGTCCCTCATCGTAGGCTCCAAGGAAGAAAACCAAGGCGTAAATGAATACACTGGCCCTTCAAGATCCTATTAAACGAGCTTGCTTTCAATCAACTCTCAAGGAACATCTGCCTATGGAACTTCCTGAAAATGTTGAGGAACACTGGATTAAATTGAAGACTTCTATTATTTCAGCCTGTGAACAAACTATCGGATACCAGACTAAGAGACATCAGGACTGGTTTGATGAGAACGATAGTGAGATTGAACATATTATTGACAAGAAAAGGAAAGCCTTCCAGATATGGCAAAAAGATATTAACTGTGCCGTTAAGAAAAAAATCTACGCCAGTGCAAAGGCAGAAGTCCAAAGAAGAACTAGAGAACTTAAGAACATGTGGTGGATAAAAAAAGCCCAAGAAACCCAACATTTTGCAGATGCTCGAGATGCATGGGGCTTTTTTAATGCCATAAAGGCCATCTATGGACCAACAAACCATGGTACAAATCCCTTACGCTCAGTAGATGGTGCTAAACTTCTAAAGGACAAAGAGTCTATTGCACTGCGCTGGAAAGAGCATTACTACAATCTCCTTAATCGTCACTCTACTGTGGCTGATGAAGTCTTCTTGCAAATCCCGCAAAAACAAATAAGAGATGAGCTTGCAGTACCCCCTAGTTTGGAGGAAGTCAGTAAAGCCACTAAACAAATGAAAAATAACAAAGCTAGTGGACCTGATGGGATTCCTGCTGAAGTCTTTAAAGAAGGCGGGCCTGAACTTACACAACAACTTCATAAGCTCATCGAAAAAATCTGGATGAGGGAGGAGATTCCAGCAGACTTTAGGGATGCCATAATTATCACTCTCTTTAAAAAGGGTGATAGAGCAGACTGTGGAAACTATCGAGGCATCTCCCTTCTAGCCACAGCAGGCAAAATCCTGGCAAAGATCATCGCAAACCGTCTCCTATCTGTATCAGAAGACATCCTCCCTGAAACGCAAAACGGCTTCCGCCCTTCCAGGGGAACAGTGGATATGATCTTCACTGCACGACAGCTTCAAGAAAAATGCAAGGAGCAAAACCGCCCTCTGTACATGGTGTTTATTGATCTGACTAAAGCTTTTGATATTGTAAATCGTACTGCTCTCTGGACCATCCTTCTGAAAATCGGATGCCCTGATAAATTTGTGAACATCTTGCGGCTACTCCATGACAACATGATGGCAACAATCCTGAATAACAATGGCTCTCAAAGCGATCCATTTAAAGTGGAATCCGGCGTTAAACAGGGATGTGTTATTGCTCCAACCTTATTCGCTATCTTCATCGCTATGATTATGCACCTTGTTGAAGAGAAACTTCCTACTGGTGTAGAAATTATATATCGAACAGATGGAAAGCTTTTTAATCTTAGTAGGCTGAAAGCAAAAAAAATAAGGTAATTGCAACTTCTGTTATAGAACTTCAATATGCTGATGATAACGTAGTCTGTGCACACTCCGAGGAAGATCTTCAAACTATCCTCAACATCTTTGCAGAAGCATATGAAAAACTTGGCCTCTCGATTAACATTAAAAAAACCAAAGTGCTTTACCAGCAAGTTCGAACCAATCCCTCTGCAGCGCCATCAATCCAGCTTAAAGGTGTGTCAACCAAAAACCAAAGTGCTTTACCAGCAAGTTCGAACCAATCCCTCTGCAGCGCCATCAATCCAGCTTAAAGGTGTGTCACTAGAAAATGTTGATCACTTTTCTTATCTCGGCAGCCATCTATCTACAAAAGCCGACATCGACGCTGAAATTCAGCATCGCCTGAGCTCTGCGAGTGTAGCTTTCTCCCGAATGAAGCGTAGAGTGTTTGAGGATCGGGACATTCGCAGGGAGACCAAAATGCTTGTTTACAAAGCCATTGTACTACCAACCCTTCTGTACGCCTGTGAAACATGGACCCTCTACAAACGCCACCTCCAACTTCTTGAAAGATTCCATCAACGCTGCCTCCGAAAAATTCTGCAAATTACTTGGGAAGATAGGTGGACTAATGTTAGCGTATTAGAAGAAGCGAAAACCACCAGCATTGAAACAATGATCATCCAACATCAACTTCGCTGGACCGGTCATGTTGTTCGAATGCCCGACCATCGTCTTCCAAAGCAGCTACTTTACTCCCAACTTAAGAATGGAAAACGGAATATTGGTGGACAGCAAAAGAGATTCAAAGATACTCTCAAAGCTAATTTAAAAAAATGTAATATCAGCATTGAGAACTGGGAAGCCCTAACTCATGAGCGTTTCAATTGGAGGTCAGCCTTTATTAATGGCGCTATGGACTTTGAAGAAGCACGAGTACAGGGCGAAAAGGAGAAAAGAGCTAAAAGGAAGGCACGTCAGGCAAACCCTCATCATGACCGTCTCCCACCCGGAAACCTATGCCCTCATTGTGGGAGGTTGTGCGGATCCAGAATTGGCCTTTATAGCCACTTACGGATTCACCGTTAATATTTTACCTTTGGAAGACAATCTTACTCGGCTTCGAGTGATCGCCAATGATGATGCTATCTAACCATCTCATCCTCTGCCGTCCCCTTCTCCTTTTGCCTTCAGTCTTTCCCAGCATCAGGGTCTTTTCCAGTGAGTCCTCTCTTCGCATTAGGTGGCCAAAGTATTTGAGCTTCAGCTTCAGCATCTGTCCTTCCAATGAGCAGTCAGGGTTGATTTCCTTTAGGATTGACTGGTTTGACCTCCTTGCAGTCCAAGGGACTCTCAAGAGTCTTCTCCAGCACCACAGTTCGAAAGCATCAATTCTTCGGCGCTCAGCCTTCCTTATGGTCCAACTCTCACAGCCATACATTACTACTGGAAAAACCATAGCTTTAACTATACGGACCTTTGTCGGCAAGGTGATGTCTCTGCTCAGTTCAGTGAAACAGTCCAGACTATTGCTGGCTAATTACCACAATCATACTTAGCCTCACTGAAGGAACATTGGTCCTGCTTCTTGATTAAAGGTCCTAGGTGGGAACCTTAGATTTCCAGATCAAAGGAGTAATGGTGTGAAGTCAAGGCCTTCAACATGAAGAGACTCCTAGATCAGACAAGATTATCTGTTCTTCTTTGTCTGCTTAATGTACACCTAATAGTGGGGAGAAACCACAACCATGAACCTTTCCCCAAGGCAGTTTAGAGAAAGTGCATGCAGTAGAAAACAGACATCCTTCTCGAAGAACTCCTTAAGGAGTAACCAACAGGGTAGTCAAAGATAAGCTGTGGAAATGGAAACGGGGTGGGGAGGTGAGGTACACCTATTTCTCACTAGATAAATATAAAGCCATTTCTAGTTCTATCTATCCGTCTATCCATCTATTTGTATCTATAGATATACACTGCTCAAAAAAATAAAGGGAACACTGAAACAACACAATGTAAGTCCAAGTCAATCACACTTCTGTGAAATCAAACTGTCCACTTAGGTAGCAACACTGATTGACAATCAATTTCAAATGCTGTTGTGCACATGGAATAGACAACAGGCGGAAAGCATAGGCAGTTAGCAAGACATCCCCAATAAAGGAGTGGATCTGCAGGTGGTGACCACAGACCACTTCTCAGTTCTTATGCTTTCTGGCTGATGGTTTGGTCACTTTTGAATGCTGGCGGTGCTTCCACTCTAGTGGTAGCAAGAGACGGATTCTACAACCCACACAAGTGGCTCAGGTAGTGCAGCTCATCCAGGATGGCACATCAATGCGAGCTGTGGCAAGAAGGTTTGCTGTGTCTGTCAGCGTAGTGTCCAGAGCATGGAGGCGCTACCAGGAGACAGGTCAGTACATCAGGAGACGTGGAGGAGGCCGTAGGAGGGCAACAACCCAGCAGCAGGACCGCTACCTCCGCCTTTGTGCAAGGAGGGACAGGAGGAGCACTGCCAGAGCCCTGCAAAATGACCTCCAGTGGGCCACAAATGTGCGAGTGGCTGCTCAAACGGTCAGAAACAGACTCCATGAGGGTGGTATGAGGGCCCGACGTCCACAGGTGGGGGTTGTGCTTACAGCCCAACACCGTGCAGGACGTTTGGCATTTGCCAGAGAACACCAAGATTGGCAACTTCACCACTGGCGCCCTGTGCTCTTCACAGATGAAAGCAGGTTCACACTGAGCACATGTGACAGACGTGACAGGGTCTGGAGACGCCGTGGAGAACGTTCTGCTGCCTGCAACATCCTCCAGCATGACCGGTTTGGCAGTGGGTCAGTAATGGTGTGGGGTGGCATTTCTTTAGGGGGCCGCACAGCCCTCCATGTGCTCGCCAGAGGTAGCCTGACTGCCATTAGGTACCGAGATGAGATCCTCAGACCCCTTGTGAGACCATATGCTGGTGCGGTTGGCCCTGGGTTCCTCCTAATGCAAGACAATGCTAGACCTCATGTGGCTGGAGTGTGCCAGCAGTTCCTGCAAGACGAAGGCATTGATGCTATGGACTGGCCCACCCGTTCCCCAGACCTGAATCCAATTGAGCACATCTGGGACATCATGTCTCGCTCCATCCACCAACACCACGTTGCACCACAGACTGTCCAGGAGTTGGGGGATGCTTTAGTCCAGGTGTGGGAGGAGATCCCTCAGGAGACCATCCGCCACCTCATCAGGAGCATGCCCAGGCATTGTAGGGAGGTCATACAGGCACGTGGAGGCCACACACACTACTGAGCCTCATTTTGACTTGTTTTAAGGGCATTACATCAACGTTGGATCAGCCTGTAGTGTTCTTTTCCACTTTAATTTTTGAGTGTAACTCCACATCCAGACCTCCAGGGGTTGCTTACATTTGATTTCCATTGCTTTTTGTGTGATTTTGTTGTCAGCACATTCAACTATGTAATGAACAAAGTAATTAATACGAATATTTCATTCATTCAGATCTAGGATGTCTTATTTCAGTGTTCCCTTTATTTTTTTGAGCAGCTTATTTAACTTAGGAGTGGGGCTGATGCTAAACTTGTCTCTTAGCTATAGAAAATTCTTAGACATCCATACATGCGATTCACAGAGATCACATTGAAGAGAAAGCTTTATCCTAGAGCAGAAAAGATTAAGAGGCAACAAATAGCCTTTTTCCGATATGTGAAGAATTTATCATGCAAAAGATAGAACAGGCTATTTTTCTTCATTGCTCAAGAGAACAAGGTTATAACCTAGAAGAAGGCAATCATCTGGGGGTACATCAGTGCCTATTTCTTTGCAACAGTTAAGAAGAGGCAAAAATCTCTTTGAAACTCAAATTTTAGTTCAATTCTCAAATATTTTATTCATGTATTTCATAGAGTATTCTCTTTTCGCTGCACTGATTTTCTTTTTCTTACCCTGTATTTCTTTATCACACCCTTGTATTCAGAACCACAACCAAAGCATCAACTGAAAAATAAGAGTTTTATTTTTTCCACTGCAAAAAATCCAGATGCAGAAAAGCTAAAGGCAGTTGATCCAAGAGCAACATTTGATAGTGAGCAGCAAGCTGAACACTCAAGGAAAAGCCAAGGTTTAAAATGGAAGAGTACTGAAAAGAAAGTATCTCAGTGAGAGATTGTTACAGCAATGATGTCTACATAATGAAATTATAACTGAGGCCATTCATTATATCTAATCTTAAAATAAAGGTAAAGGCTCCCCCCGCACATTTGTGCAGTCATGTCCGACTCTAGGGGCCGGTGCTCATCTCCATTTGTTAGCCGAAGAGCCAGCATTGTCCGAAGACGCTTCCACGGTCATGTGGCCGGCATGACGCACGCGGAACGCTGTTACCTACCCACCGAAGTGGTACCTATTCATCTACTTGCATTTGCATGCTTTCGAATTGCTAGGTTGGCAAGAGCTGGAGCTAGTGCGGGAGCTCACTCCGCACGCAGTGCTAGGGATTCGAACCTCCGAACTTCCGATCTTCCGATCGACAAGCCTGGTGTCTTACCCGCTGAGCCACCACGCCCCACAACCCCCCATAATAGCATACAATAAAATAAAATACATTCACAGCCAATAGACTAAATCACCTTTGGCACTGGGGCAGCTGCAGTTTCTTGTAACTTTGCGAGAGCATCTTGAGCTTCTTTTAGTTCCTTATGTCTTTTTAGTTCTGCTTTAAAGGCTAGTAAAGTGGGTAAAAAAGGTAAAGGTTCCCCCCGCACAGTTGTGCAGTCGTGTCCGACTCTAGGGGCCGGTGCTCATCTCCGTTTGTTAGCCGAAGAGCCAGCGTTGTCCGAAGACGCTTCCATGGTCATGTGGCCACATGACGCGCGCGGAACGCTGTTACCTACCCACCGAAGTGGTACCTATTCATCTACTTGCATTTGCATGCTTTCGAATTGCTAGGTTGGCAAGAGCTGGGGCTAATGTGGGAGCTCACTCCGCACGCAGTGCTAGGGATTCGAACCTCCGAACTTGCGATCGACAAGCCTGGCGTCTTACCCGCTGAGCCACCACGCCCCTTATCTAATCTTACACAACCACAATTGTGTATCTTTTTACCAATCTTTTAGTACATCTGATATCCAAGCACTTCATTAGTATGCCCAAAACATTTTCCCTCTGGCATATTATGCTAGAGCAGCTATACAGTATATGCCCCAAACCTACTTTTTACAGTCTCAGCATCCCTCAGAGTGTACTGCTGAAATTTGGTGACAAAAGATAGAAATGTAGCTGCACAGGTTTGGAGATATTTTTGCCAAATAAAAAAAACAAAATAAATGCATTAAGACTCTACTAGTTGTCCCACACTCTATCTTTAAGCCAAAATATGGGTTGATACTCCTGCTGACACTATGTCATTATTATGTTTCCTGTGGCTCTAGAAAAGTAGTTTTTAAACCCATCTCCCCCAAAAAGCTGACATTCACAGCCAAGGAAATGTTGCTGGATCCAACATTCAAGGGCTCTTGGGGAGGATTTCAGAATACAAAAAAGTTTATAGAGCCTAGAAAAAGCCAATTCAGGTCAAAGCATGAAGTCACCATGTCTTGGCTATTCCCTGCTGATTATGATCCCTTGCTAATCAATGGTTCAGCTTTTGTGATGTCAAGAAGTGTTGGCACTGCCACCTTTATACAACAGGTAGTCATAATTCAGCAACCACTCATTCAGCGACTGTTTGAAGTTATGACAGCACTGAACAAGGGGACTTACAACTGTTCCTCATAGTTGTGGCCGTCGGAGTGATCGTGACATGATCGCGATTTGGGTGCTTGGCAACCGGCTCGCAGTTATGATGGTCACAGAGTCCCATGGTCACCATTTGCAACCTTCGCTGCTGGCTTCTGACAAGCAAAGTCAATGGGGAAGCCAGCAGGAGGTCGCAAATGGCGACCACGTGAACGTGGGATGCTGCAACCACGCGGGATTCACCTAATGACAGCAACTGGAACTGTCGCAACTGCCATCATAACTTGGTGCAGTCACATGATGTTGCGCTTTACAACTGTGTTGCTTAGCAACGGAGTTGCTGGTCCCAATTCCCATAGTTAAGCAACGACTATCTGTACTGATTTTTTGCTAAACTGAAAGTAGTCTCTTTTTTAAAAAAAATTAAAATTTTAATTACAAAAAGAGGAGAAGAAAAAAACACATAAAAAGTGCTTTAACAAAAAATGAAAGAAATACAACAAAGGAAAAAAATGTTAATACGTCATCATAACAGTAAACAATTACAATTCTATATATACTTATCTAATACAAGTATTATTCAAGTACATATATATTTAGATAGTGAGATGGGCGGCATATAAATTTGATCAATCAATCAATCAATCAATATTTCTAATAGATTTATATGACTATCATGTTGTTAATTCTGGCTACCTTTCATGGATTTTCTGCTGACATCAGGACTGAAAAAATGATGTTTTATAGATTTGTTCATAGATAAGAGATAGGATATGGGATGTTTGTAACTTTAGGGAGGATGAAGAGTTACTAAAATTGTTTATACTTGTTTTGATATAGGTTGGAAGTAACTTCTTTATATATTTTTCTTTTTCTTTATTATATACTTTTCTTCCTTTCCTTTCCTCCTTTCCTTTCCTTTCCTTTCCTTTCCTTTCCTTTCCTTTCCTTTCCTTTCCTTTCCTTTCCTTTCCTTTCCTTTCCTTTCCTTTCCTTTCCTTTCCTTTCCTCTCCTCTCCTCTCCTCTCCTCTCCTCTCCTCTCCTCTCCTCTCCTTAATTTTTTTCTTTTTCTTTTTCTTATTTCTTTTTATTCTTCTTTCTTTTAGGCTGTATTAGTTTTTACTATTGCAATTATAATCTTTAATAAAATAATTAAATAATAATAATTTATGTGCCACTGGCCTACTGTGATTGGCCATGACTCTTTAAGTTTTCAAATAAGGACTTTCTAGTGCTTTTGGTAGCAGTATTCCCAAAACCAATATGGAGATACTGTTGATGAAATTTGGGATGCTTTGTATACAAAGTATATGCTTGATCAATGAGTTATATCCCTAAAAGCTAACAAGAGTACTCTAGAATGCTCCTCTTAAAAGGAAAAAAAAACATATTTCACTAATTCGTAAAGACTGTTCAGTCCATTAAATCATTCACAGAATTAAAACAAAATTATCGTATCTTTATCAAACTGTGTGGGACAGATGAAAGTCTGCACAAATAAATGGAAACCTGCCCAAATTCCATGGGACTGTTGTAAGGTAAAGGTAAAGGTTTCCCCCGCACATTTGTGCAGTCGTGTCCGACTCTAGGGGCCAGTGCTCATCTCCGTTTGTTAGCCGAAGAGCCAGCTTTGTCCGAAGACGCTTCCATGGTCATGTGGCTGCATGACGCACGCGGAACGCTGTTACCTACCCACCGAAGTGGTACCTATTCTTCTACTTGCATTTGCATGCTTTCAAATTGCTAGGTTGGCAAGAGCTGGGGCTAGTGCAGGAGCTCACACCATCACGCAGGGCTAGGGATTCGAACCTCCGAACTTGCGATCTTCCAATCGACAAGCCTGGCATCTTATCCGCTGAGCCACCACACCCCTGTTGTTGTAAATCTATTTAAATTCAACTCTGCCCTTTCAAATGAAAATTGGGGTACGTCTCAAGTAAAGGATAGATAGGTTGAACCATTTCCTTTATAGAGATGAAAGGGGAGAAAGAGTGGCTTTCTATAGCAGAGCTTTCCAAACTGTGTGTCGCGATATGTTAGTGTGTCGGCTGCAATGTTTGGGTGTGTCACGGCTGCTGCTGCCTCCGAATCCTGCCATGATTCCGCGAGGTCCTAGTGCCTGCCTTGTGCCCTGCTGTAAGAGTGTGTCGCGAAATGATGCCCTGCTGTAAGAGTGTGTCGTGAAATGATGCATGTCTAAAAAGTGTGTCACCAACATGAAAAGTTTGGAAAGCTCTGTTCTATAGGAAGAAGGGAAACAGATTTGTAATGATTCAAGAATTTGACTGTGAGGGTCTGGTTGACCATATTTGGATAAGGATACAAGTACATTATTGTGGGAGTGGACATGTGTACCTTGAGTCTGGAAAAGTATCTGACAAAGTCTCCCATGAAATCCTACTAGAGAAGATGGCAAACTATTGGCTGGACTGCAGTATTAGAATACTGCATTCAGTTATAGAAACCACATTTTATTGACAAACTGGAGTGTGTCCAGAGGACAGCAACCATGGCAATAAGGGCCTGGAAGGAGGAAAACACTTACAAAGAATGGTTGAAAGCATTAGGTATGTTTATCCTGGAGAAGACTGTGGGGTTATGACAGCTGTCCAATTATATGAATGGCTGCCATGCACGTAGATGACAGGGTAGATTGTTTCAGAGTTCTTCCAGAAGCTGAGATAAGAAACAATGGGTTTAAATTACAAGGAAGCAGATTTCAGCTAGACATCAGGAAGAATTTCCTAACTGTAAGAGATGTTTCTGCAACAAACTGTCTTGGAAGGTGGCTGATTCTTTGTTCCTGGTAGTATTTATACAGAGACTGGATCTTTGGGGATGCTGTGGTGCTAAATTTCTGGGCAGATCTCCAATGTTCCTCCCACCCTAAAATTCTGTGATCATCACTCTCCCATACACCTTTCTCTAACAAAACTTCCTTCTGGAGCTTTCTCAGGAAACAGCCTGAAACTATAGGACTGGAGTGCTGGAGGAAGATTCCACACTCTCTCCCATGTCTCACTATAAATGGGTCAATCTGCTTTCATAGATACCATTGTTGGGGCTAATTTGGGCATTAAAATGTTAAGAAGCTGCCTTAAAGTATATTAGTCAGCCATACAGCTTGCCTTCTTCAACTGGGCGAACTGCAGAAATATTAATGTTTTAATTCCCAGCCTGCAAACTACTAGGTTGGGGTAGGATACTGCACATACACACATATCAGTGTAGCCTCTGATATGTTAACAAGAGCCATATGGCAATCTATGATTGAAGAGTCTACCATGGTAGAGATGGGCGGGGATAAATCCAAATAAATAAATAAATAAATAAATAAATAAATAAATCTGCAGATTGGCAATATCATTCTAAACACTTCCTAAAGTGTGTTTACTATTGGCAAAATGTCCTAAACAATATACTGTATATGCCAGATATATACACAGATGTGCACATACGTATCCAAACTGAACTGATTTCTAAATAACAATTAAGAAACATAATCAGCAGATCCATCTTAATTAAGCCATTATTTTTTCCATACTCATTTATGTATGCATGTACTGCACATGTGTATGATATTTATGTACACATGTTTGAGCCATGTAACATATGCATGCTACCCAGCCCAAAAAGGTTGCATATGAAGCATGTCTGGTTGAAAAATATTCAGTCACCTCATAATTCAGTTCAACCATTTACTTGGTCCAGAAGAAGTAATCTAGTGCTCTCTATTCTACTTTTTTGGACCTTAGTTCCTTGCTATTGACCAGGCTGGCTAGGTGTGACGAGCTGAGGTCCGAAGTATTTGATGCTCCCAAACAGGCAAAACGTCTCTGTATTTTGTTCATGATGAGTAAAGGTACACTTTATGATTTTGAATTGTAAGCGGAATCTGTATGACATTAGGTGTCACTTTCAGTTTAGACGTTCAGAACTTTGCATCAAAAATATTACACAAAAATTGCAATATTTTAACAGCAGCTAGCAACATGGAAAAGACAGAATTTCAGCAAGGAGAAATATGTAGGAAGCATAGCAAAGGTGAGAAGCCTGAAATCACAATAGATTGCACAATTCATATTCTGGAGTTTTCGGCTAAACGACTGTAGTGGCTACTGAATAAAACAACTAAGCATAAGCAAACTCTGCATGTCCAGAAATGATCTTTGCTGACATCTCATAGTGTCAAGATTTACCATTTCTGAGTTAAAATTTAATGTATGTATCAAGACAGACCGTTGATGGATAAACTGGAAATGTTTTGATGCAGTAAAGGATAGAGCAGCTTGAAAATGTTCACTCTGTTCTCATCTAAATTTTAAAACGCCAAAAAATTTAAAAGCATGATATAACAAAAGGAAATATACCTAAATCTACTTCACTTCAACACTATTGTACTTCTCCATAGCTTTCGATCCTTGCAGACTACTTTTGCTTCCACCACTTCTATGTACCAATTCATAGTCCCTTCTGTTCCCTTTTTATTTTTTGAAGATCTCATCAACTCATTCAAACGTAACTTTCTTGATCTTTCCATTCATCTCAACTCATTCATTCATTCATTTTGTGATTTGATCCACATTCATAATCTCTATATGACCAAGTCAATTCAACATTCTTCCTTTATATTTGTCATTCACTTGTATACAATTGACATTCATTCAACTCCCATTCATTCTTCACCCTGTTCCTTTTCGTTTTATCATGGACTCTTCTTAAGTACAACACTCCCATGCAATCAACTTACTTTTAAGTTTTCTTCTGATGTATCCAACTCTCACTTCCATATAGCAAAGTGGAAGAAATGTGCTTTTATACACAACCATGTTTTGCATCTTTTGGCAAAGATTCATTCCACATCACAGATTATATTCTACCCCAGGGCTTTCCAAAGTTTTCCCGCGGCGACACACCAACCGGAAAACCCGGAAGTGCCGCCGTTGCGGCAGTGCGCAAAAACCCGGAAGCGCTGCTGCCGCTTTCAGGTTTTTGCGCACCGCCGTTGGTGTGTCGCCGCGGGAAAACCCGGAAGCTCTGATGATGATCAGCGCTTCCGGGTTGTGTGGCGACACACCAGACTGTGTGGTGACACACTTTTGTGTCGCGACACACAGTTTGGAAAGCTCTGTTCTACCCAGTACCTTTCTACCAGTATTTGCATGTCTTTAAATTTCTCCCTCCATTTTCCCATATTTTCCAAGGTATGCAACTAATTATTTGCTGTTTTTTTTCCATTTACATAAAACTTAGAATCATTATTTCCATTTTCCTGTCAAACACAACTGCCTTAGCCTTTGAAACATGAATTTTCAGATCCATATTCCTTGAAGCAACGTTCACTGAAACTCATCTGGGTTTTCAGCCAACAGCACAGCATCATCTGCATACAAAAGTACATGTTCATTTAGGTCCTCAATCACAACATCTCTAAAATCATCATAAGTATTCTTTGCACATTCCTCCATAAATATATTAAACAACCAATGGGATATCACACATCTTTACCTTATCCTCTGATCAGTGTTCAACTATTTGTTAAACATTCCACTTACTGTCACAGATGTTTACCTCCCATCATATACGACTATTACTGCATTCAGCAGCCAACCTTCAACTTCATATTTGTGCAAAACATTCCGTAATTCAAGTATATTCACTTTAATATATGCTTTCTCTAAATCAACAAATGTATACTAAACCTTATTTATCACATTCATACATTTTTCAATGACTTGCTGAAGAGCAAAAATGTGATATGCATACCCTTTTCTCAACACAATGCTATATTGCACTTCCCAAATGTTGCTCACTATAACCTCTTATACCCTTTCAATCAGAATTCTGCCAAACATCTTCCCAGGCACACTTAACAAACTAATTCCCCTGCAGTTTCGCATTCACTTTTTCCTCTGTATAGGGGAACAATCACAGTATTATTCCAATCACCAGGCACAGATGCAGTGTTCACACACACATTAAGCAAATCACACAGCCATTCAATAAGCAAACCACACACACACACACACACACACACACACACACACACACACACACACATATATATATATATATATATATATATATATATATATATATATGAGGGACGTGGTGGCTCAGCGGGTAAGATGCCAGGCTTGTCGATCGGAAGATTGCAAGTTCAGAGGTTCGAATCCCTAGCCCTGCGTGCGGAGTGAGCTCCTGCACTAGCTCCAGCTCTTGCCAACCTAGCAATTCGAAAGCATGCAAATGCAAGTAGATGAATAGGTACCACTTCGGTGGGTAGGTAACAGCGTTCCGCGCGTGTCATGCGGCCACATGACCATGGAAGCGTCTTCGGACAACGCTGGCTCTTCGGCTAACGAACGGAGATGAGCACCGACCCCTAGAGTCGGACACGACTGCACAAATGTGCAGGGGGAACCTTTACCTATACACACACACACACACACACACAATATACATATATACATATATAACCTCTCCACTTATACCATCTGCATCTACAGCCGTAACATTTTTGAACTTACTTGGCAGCATTTATGTATTCATTTTCTCGGACGCTAACATGTATAGCATTAGCTTCAATTTCTCTCTTTCCTCTATTCTTTTCATACAAATCTTAGAAATATGCCTTCCAGCTTTCCCTCATTTCAGTTTCATCGAGTTTCATCAGCTTTTTCTCTGTCTGGGCTTCCAGTGGGAACATGGCCAACTGACCAGCTGTGTCCGCGAGCTCCCCAGGCAGAACTGACAACGTGGTTTTTTTGGGGGCGCAGGCAGGCTTTTCCTGCAGCCCTAGAGCGTTTTCATGGTCAGAAAATGCTTGGAATCAATAAATAATTGCCTCCCTGCTATTATTTTTGTACCAAATCTGAAGAATTTAATATTTTCCTACACGCTGAAAATGTTGTTTTGAATTTCTAGCTCTCTGTTCACTTTCTCTGAGAGCTGCTTGTTAATGTACTTTCTCTTGCTTCAATTTCACTCAGAAGTTTTTTTATTAACTCATTAACTCCTATCCATGCGAGTCAAGTATCTCGGGGGCACCATAATCTACTGCCTGAAGCATGGAAGATTTCAAGGAGACTCTCTCAGAGTTCCGTGGTGAGCTTCGCTCTGACTTTAAACAGATCTTTAGACAGTTCTTTTATGATACCTATTAAGCTATTCTGCAGAATATTCAGGACATTGGGGAAGATATTATTTCTCAAGTGTGTCATCTGGCTGAAGATGTTATGGAGGAAGATGAAGATTTTGATAAAGATGGAGACCTTTCCACTGACAGCAAGTTTGAAGTAATGCCAGACGAAGATTACATTTTGGTGCTGAAGGGGTTAAAGCAACAGTCTGAGCTGCAGATAACAAGGAGAGTTGTTTTTCTGAGAGAATGTTTTGGGAGAGAAGAGAATTTGCTTTGTGGGAGTTTTTTTGCTGAGAAGTCTGAGTTTTCAAGGGGGGCAGTTGGGCTGTTTGATTTTTGGAAGAAAAATGCCTTGTGGGCAAAAGGGAGATATGTAAATGTTTTGGTTTATTTCGAAGTGGGGTAAAAAAGTAAGAATGTTTAATCGGATTGACAATGAGGTTTTTATGATTTTATTTTTCTCTAATGATTTGGATTAAGATTTATTGGATTTTTTAAAGGCTTGTTTGATTTTTAGGATTTATAAGGTATTTATAAGGTATAATAATAATTGCTTGGTTTTTTAGGTTTAATAGGGTTCAGATTGCTGTAGTATTATTAATTATGAAAGTAGACAATTTATACCTTTTTATAATTGGATTTTTAATCGAATTGACAATGAGACTATTATATTTCATTTTTCTTTAATGAAAGAATGAAGGTGTCCCTTCACGGTTTAGCTCATGACGTCATTCAGGTGCTCAAGCTCCAGCACCACGACAAGGTAACGATCTCCTTTGCTGGAGATATAAATGAATATAGTAAATTCAAAAAAATGTCATTGTCATATTTATCAGATCAGCCCATACCTCTGTCACCCATCAAGCCTTTGGTCAATGAAAGCTTTCACAAAACACTTTTTAGTAAGATGGATAAGATATCAACTAGGCTACCAACCAACCTTGGTGTACCTGCACTATGCATAGCTTGCCCTGCAAACAATAAAGTCAGCATCAGCTAAGTTGCCACATTTGGTCACTATGCCCTAAGTGCAACCAAAGTCCAGTTTTATCCCAAGCATGCTCAAGCTAATCTAGAAACTATCCTGCAAGCCAACATACTGTTGCCTGATCCCTCCAATTTGGAGGTATATGCAATGTACCAACTCATGTTCAGGATATAGTACAGTATATGCATTGGGAGGGGGGCAAAAAAAAACAGACATGATGCTGTCATTGCTGAAACTTGATTGTTCTCTGAATGGGGGAAGGTGTGGGAATAGTCAGGACCAGCCTTTCTCAACCTTTTTACCCTGGAGGAACCCTTGAAATGTTTTTCAGGCCTCGGGGAACCCCTGCACATTCAGGCTCGAATATAGGCCAGAAGTTACAAAATTATTATATTTGTTTCATGGGTAGGCCTGTATATATGCATTAACAGTGTTCTTAAACTAAAAATAAAGAATGAAACTTACCTCTTTAATGTGAACTTGCCCGAATTTGAAATAATTTTTAAAATAAATTGTGACCTCTCACGGAACCCTGGTTGAGAAACCCTGGTCAGGTTTTGTTGTTGTTGTTGTTCGGTCGTTTAGTCGTGTCC
This sequence comes from Charina bottae, assembly GCA_023362775.1. Taxonomy (NCBI): domain Eukaryota; kingdom Metazoa; phylum Chordata; class Lepidosauria; order Squamata; family Charinaidae; genus Charina; species Charina bottae. The sequence goes on along the minus strand of JALMGJ010000007.1, from coordinate 46,745,661 downwards.
GACTCTTCGTGACCTCATGGACCATAGCACGCCAGGCCTTCCTGTCCTCCACTGTCTCTCGGAGTTTACTCAAATTCATGTTCATTACATCGGTGATGCTATCTAACCATCTCATCCTCTGCCGTCCCCTTCTCCTTTTGCCTTCAGTCTTTCCCAGCATCAGGGTCTTTTCCAGTGAGTCCTCTCTTCGCATTAGGTGGCCAAAGTATTTGAGCTTCAGCTTCAGCATCTGTCCTTCCAATGAGCAGTCAGGGTTGACTACTCATTGTCCTGGTCAGGTAGTCCTGGTCAGGTAGTCCTGGTCAGGACTACCAATTAAACATGATAGTTATCACTGGACAGTCCACTTTCGCTCTGCCTGAAAAGCAATGGTGCAATCAGTAGCAGTGCTCCATACTATAACATTTCAAAGTCAGAGTTCAGTGTTCTTGCATCTATCTATGACTAATTATGACTAAGTTCATCTTTCAGGTAGATGCCTTCTTGAATCCTTTGGTCTTGCTTGATCTTGATGGAGATGCTGTAACCAAACTGGGGCATACTGTACCATCTTAGAAAATACTGTCTGAAAACAGTTCAGAGTCTTGCTCGCAAAAGAAATACCTACCATCCATGGATATGTGCTCATGTCCAAGATCTTAATACAGCCACCAAGAGAGGCAATTTCAATTTGCTTGATCAAAAGCAAAAATCCATAAAAGCAAAATATCTTTGTTAGGCCAACCAAAATTTTATAAGCTCAGGTTTCTTAAAACTCTTCATCAGGCTAAACAAATGAATACCAGAAAAATGAGGAAGGACGTAAGGGAGTGAACGATGACTGCGGAAGATGTTAGAAGTCATTCCTATTCTAGATGCATTGTTGAACAGAGAAAGTAAGAGAGAAAGAAAAGAGACTCAAGAAACCCAATTTGGATCTTATCTGGTATTGTGCGCTAGAAAGTGGTGTTGAATTGCAGCGAGCGCTCTCTCAAGGAACCCCAGGAGGCAGATACACACGCAGTTGATATTTCAGGGCCCTCATTTTTGTAAATATAAATTCCAGCAGTTAAGATCCACCCTGCTTCCATTTGAGTGGTGGCACTTTTCCACCAAGCCATAGCCACAGAAATTACTGCCAATGGTATACTGCTAAGCAAGCTAGGGAAAAAACATTTAACCAATATGGGAGACCATTCTTAACCTTTCTCAGCCACACAATTATACAGAAATATATTTAATTCAAGGAAAATAACTTCTAATTTTAATCAGTACACATTCCCAAAATATTTTTCCTCCATAGCCTGAAGCTGTTATGAATTTGCTATGTTTACTTCAGGAAAGTGAGCATACCATGCACATTGCCATGGCTTTTATCTACAAAGCCTTTCCATACATTCTCTAAAAACTGAGTTTAGTGACTCCAAGGCAAGGAATTCAATTGGCAGCCTGTATGCTTCAAGCCAAATGGAACCAAATAAACGCTGAATATGCTCAATCAGTTCAGCAATCAGAACATTCTGAAAACTGAGTGCACAATAGCTGAACAAAATTTAAAAGCCCCCCTTTTAAATTTTATTCATTTGGGGTTCCTTCTTTTCACTACAATAATCCCAATATGCCACTTTGGTTTACCATCTGGACCATGCTGGCTGGGGAATTCTGGGAGCTGCAGTCCACACATCTTAAAGTTGCTAAGTTTTCAACGCTGATCTAGACTCTACAGAAGAAGCATCTAGAATTTAAAGAAAGCGGTCGAAGCTGGTTTACCCTTTGCCAACTTGGTGCCCTCCAGCTTTGTTGAATTCCCAGGCAGCTGGGAATGGTGAACTGGAGAGTTTCAGGCTTAAGAAGCCTGACGGAATTAATAAGGTATTCAGGTTGGAATCTATCAGCAAGTAGCAGCACTTAGTCAATTTGGGCTGACCCCAAAACACTGAGCAAGTTCATCTCTGGGTAATACTTGCATGAGAGACTACCAGGAAATTTTCAGAGTTGTAGGCTAGACAGGAAGTTGAAAAACTTCCCTGATGCAAGTAATGACCAAAATTTATTTGTGGAGTTCCTGGTGCTCTCTGAGCTTGGTTGCTAGCTTGTAGACATTTCATTACTCCACTAGGTACCATCATCAGTGAGAATGAGTGTGGGGTTTGCTGCCACCACTCCCACTGATGATGGTACCTAGTAGATTAATGAAACATCTCCAAGCAAACAACCAAGCTCAAAGAGCACCAATAACTGCACAGTTCAACCCTGAGCTACATATATGCTCTTCCACTGAAATATTTATTTGTAGTTTTCATAGCCCACTCCAATCCAAAGACTCCAGGTGGGTTACAATAGAGTAAAAAGTAAAAATAATAGACTAACTCTCCCAAAAATGGACACTGGTAACCATCAGTTAGAGTTACATGAGAATGCAGTACAAGAACTGAAGCTTGCTTCTTACTAGCTTACATTTCACTTTTAGCAGTTATTAGATTTCACTTTAAATAATGTTCAAGTTTTTGCCATAAACAAAGAATGAATGAATGAATGTATGTATGTTTATTCGGTCAATGACCAGCAACTTAAAATTAATAAAAATGACAATTAAAATCAAACTAATCAATTAAATACAATTATACATAGGTAACTATGGGATAAAACTGTGAATTTAGACAATTATAATATAATCTATAAAACCCTATTACAATGATGACATGTTTATTTATCTAAACATTTATAGATCTTTGCCATAAACAGAGAGTTATCTAAGCATCTGTCTTTGAATCATTGCCTGCAAGGTTTATAGTTCTTGTATTGGCCAGGTGAACCCAGACAGAAGAGGAATTCTGAATCTTCATTTTGAGAGCAGATATGAAAGAAAGAAGAAAAGAGAACTTTACAATTGGTAGAACAAAAATGACTAACATTTATGAAAGCAACTGATCTTAAAGCTTATTTATCAGAAGCAATAAGAGGAGCATAGGCTATACCTTAAAGACCTATCAGGAGACTCATAATTGACCAATCCACATTGGCCATAAAGGACACCACACAATGCAAATGACATCTTTCTCTAATTATTGTAGTCTACTTTCCTCCATGTCAAAGTTTACCCCCACCTCTTTCCAGGGTATGTCTAACTGACATCAAATAGCACCTATAGTGTGGATAATAGATCACACTAAAATGACTCTAGATCACAGCTTTCCAAACTGTGTGTTGCGACACTTTAGTGTGTTGCAACACACAGTTTGGTGTGTCACCACACAACCTGGAAGCGGCGGCGGGGGCGTGCACGGCGGCGGGGGCAGCGGCACACCATCAGTGCTTCCGTGTTTTAGCGGAGGCTTCCACGGCTGCCACCCCCGCCATGCACGGCGCCACACGCCGCCGCACGCGCCCCCGCGGCTGTCACCAACGGCGGCAGATTGGAAAGCACTGGTCTAGATCAACTGTTCTGAGCATACATTTTCCAAACTATACCTTGGAATGATTTTGTATGTTTATGCACTTCAGTATTATTCTTCCCTGCAATATGCTCTTTATTTGAAAATAACAGTGAAACTAAAGTACCAGAAATAAAAACTCAGCCACATCAGAAAAAATAGACAATAGCTACAAATTCTCGTTGGTGTCACAATAAACCCCTGTTGAGCTAATACAAAGCAAGTAGAAAAGTAGAAAATGTGGCTTCATTTCACTTTTGATCTCATGCTGGAAATAACAAGCATATGCCAGTGACTGAAGAAATCAACTGTTATGGCTTATAAATGCATTTCTTTGTTAGCTGCATTGGGTTTTAACAATACCTAAATACTGTGTGCATGTTTCCAACTCTAGGGGGGAAAATTCACAATCCATATACATATACAGAACAGCACAGGGATTAAAGATAATGAGGACAACCTTATGATTTTGAATCCACACAACCACCTGGACAGTGTGCTTGGCACAGCAAAAGTATATACTGTAGTCACACCAGCTATATACTTAATTAAATCCTCCATACCAAAGCCTATGAAAGCCTATCAAAAAGCATAATTGGAAAGAAATGATTATGTTTGACAGTCACATCAACAGCTGGATTATTGTCACATTTTCCCATGATAAAGATCAGCACAAAATACTTGAGTGGATAAAAACAGACCTGAGCCTTCTGATACTGGAAAAAGGAGCTAAGTTATGACTACAGACATCTCTTGGGTAAAAAAAAGAGAGAGCCAGCCAGCAAGACAATCACAATTGTTTCTAAATTAACCTTGATTTTCATTTTGAGTAAATCTTGCTCAAACAACATCAGTTGGTATCCCTCTAAAACATCCATATTTACAAGAATTACTGTCATTCTTGTTCACAAAATGCTATTTTAGGCTGTTATCATTAGCCCCAAAGGATTTGGATACAGATGTTTTAAGTATGAAAAGCCATGGCCGACAGAGAGGAGGCACCCATTTGATTGGTCCACCCCAGGTGCATTATGGATTCTATTGGTTTCCAAAGAGCACTGGGGGAGTCTCCCGAAGCCCTGGCAGGCAGCCCTGCTGAGTGCTTGGCTGACCTCAGGAAGAACGGGTCAGCTGCAGCACTTGACATGACCGCTCCTGAGCGGCCTCTCTCTGATCAATGATCCATGCACTCTTCTAGGTTTTCTAAGCAGCTTTCTGAGGAGATGAAACAGCTTAATAAGTGCCTAGGCAACACTGGCATAAAATGAAAAATGAATGTGAATGAACATGGGTATAAGCTGAAGTTTGAGCTTCTACCATGGTGGTAAGAGTAACCAAAAAAGGTTTACTTTTCCATCCTTAGCAAATGGGGATAGCTTCAACTGACTTGGTCCCTATTAAGGAAAGGAGCTGGAGGAGCATATGCTGGGCCTCTAGAATATTAAATTAGAAGCCAGCTGGGCAGGTCCAGCTAAGATGTCAGAGGCCTCAGCTTACAAGGTTATGAGCCAGTGGATCTTGAGGAAGTTGACATGGTTCCCTGTGCTGAAAAGGCCTTGGAGCACATAACAGCTCTCCTATTCTGATCCTATTCTCTCCTATCACTGCTAAGTGAGGTACAGAACTGGGAAGAAGAAGGTAGGAGAGCAGAAACCTTGTTCACCATCCCATTGTGTATATCCTATGAGTCCTGCTCTCATTTCCATAAAGGGGATGATGAAGTTATACCTAGTAGTTATAGTGCAGGACTTTAAACTACTGAAAGGCCCTTGGATTCTCATATTAAACTTAACGGAACTGTATGACATTCTCTCCTCCTTGAAAGAAGGGAAGATTAATGTATCTTTTAAAAATATGATAGAACTTGACTCTTTTCTTCCACCCACATGTAGCCTAGCCAGCAACCTCACTTCAGAAACAGGTGTGCAGACCATGACTGTTTTTTGGCTGTCATCTCTCATCCATGCTGCAGCAAACTGGGAAGTCATGACAGCTGAAGAAGAATAGAGACTTGCTCCGAAGTCCCATTTCAAGAATAATGACATCATTTAACCTACATCACTAGGTGGACCATAATATGGGTAGAGATCAAGTTTCCAGTTGCAGCTCCATTCTTCCCTTGATCATTAGTAGAAGGATCTTGGATATATGTCCTCTTATCTGATACATACATACCTCTGATACATACACACCTCTGATACGTGCCTCCATATGTATCAAGGTGCATCAATTGTGATTATTAATAAAGTAAGGAATCTCCAGGCCTACTCTTTTTTTTTAAACTTGATTATTTTACATTCCTTAGCACAACAGCTGATCCAGCTGTCCTCTCACAATTGGGCAGAGGAAGTCTTATCAAAGAGACACTGTTTTCTTGGATATAATCCCAGTGCTTATAGCCAAAAAACACGGCTGTATTCAGTGAGGCTGTTTCCATTTTTCTCAGTGGCCCAGCACACTTGGCATGTCACAGCTTGAAGAAACCAGAGCCAAAGAATGCAGTGCAAGATTCACCACTGCTAACAAGCTTTCCGTCTCCTACAGTACCTCATCCAAACCAGTTGGTTACACTTTTTTTTTTTTAAAAAATGAAATTGTTTCTCTCCTTTTTCTCATTCCTCTCAACCAGACTTAATCTCAGACAAACTTCAACCCAAACCTCACGGACTATGAGCTCAAATGCATTCTTAAAACCAAGGCATAAAAAAAAAACTCCGGATGACATATCACCAGTTGTAAATGAATTACATAAATAGTTGAGAAGAAGGATACTAAACTCTTCTGGATGTCTAAAAAGACAAACTTATAAAAATAAATAATAAAGAAAAAAAATCAAAGTTGTTCAGTGAAATCACCCAAGGGACTGAATAAAACAAGCCTTTAATTAACTGCTTCTATATAATATTGCTTTAACAAACTGTTACGCAATTTCATAAAACTTAATAAACTGTTAAAACTGCTCTTTAAAAAGTCCTGGCAGTTCAATTGTGTATTAATATGGTAAGTGACAAAGAACACACTTCAGTGGTTGGCAGAGATCGATAACCAGTAAGTCAAGGACAGTTGGCTTTGAAAAATGGAAATTGACTAGCCTCTGCTAAACACTGGATGGATTGCTATCATTTCTCAATGTTTTTATTTTTTTATTTTAGCATCCTCCGTACCCAGAACATGAAAATAAACCAATCCATCATCTGCTGCTGCTTCTTCCCTCTATTTGCAAAGCTGTTAACTCAAAAAGGTCACTAAACAATTGAGAGAAAGTACAAGGGGAGCCAAAATAACAAATGGTACAAAAGACCGTTTTGTTTACTGGGAGGGCACATTAATGAATTCTGCTTAATCTGGAGAAAGGCTCAGCACAGTCTCACAGAGCTTGTTTCCTCGTTAGACCCAGAATGAAGTCAGAACGTTGTTATTAGGATAGTAAATAGCAACTAAGAACTTAAAAACAAAAACATCAATGCTGAAATAATGCCTTCCCCCACTTCATGTTGTCTCACAACTTCATCCACTTTGGAACTTGTTATTACCAAAATGACACATTCCTTGTCTGGAATGTGTAATGGGGATTATAAATTCCTCCATTCTCTCTTGCCACAAAGCAAATGTTTCATGGTTTAATTGTTTCCTCCTTTCAATTTTTGGTTCATAGCTTTCACATTCTTTCCTTTTTAAGTCCTCTGTGGTGGCTGTTTCTCTTCAGTTCTAAATGTTCACCCTGTTCCTATTTAATTTTGTTTTTTAAAAAATCAGGTAAACCTTATGCTAGAATGAGCACAAGCCCCAATTTACTTTATTTTAGTCATTAAAATAATAGGAGAGTTATATGAAGGAGAATTGTTTGTTAAGATCATAGCACATTTATTGCTTGAAAGATCACACAGGGAGTGAACATTTCTGCAATGGATATAACTATTATTACTGAAGATTCTTCAAAAGCTGCACAAGAAATGAAAGTAGGCAGGGGAGAAGAGAAGGAAAGAGTCGTACAACTAATTCTGCATCGATCTGTGTGAGTACCTGCTGGATGGGATACAGGTAGTCCTCGCTTAACGACCATTCATTTAGCAACAGTTCGGACTTACAATGGCACTGAAAAAAAGACTTACGACCAGTCCTCACGCTTATGACCGTTGCAGCATCCCCGCAGTCATGTGATTGTGATTCAGGCACTTGGCAACTGGTTTGCATTTACGACCACTGGAGCGTCCCACGGTCACATGATCACCATTGTTTACCTTCCCAGATGCTTCTGGCAAGCAAAATCAATAAGAAACCGCATGATTTGCTTAACAACCATGTGGTTTGCTTAACAACCATGTGATTTGCTTAACGTTGGCCACAAAATGGTCGTAAAATCGGGTCAGATTCACTTAATGACCACATCGCTTAGTGACCAAAATTCTTGTCCCAATTGTGGTCGTTAAGCGAGGAATACCTGTAACTGAAAAAGAGTGTGAGATGATTACTAACCTATCATGCTGCTGAAATAAATTACCTAAAGCTGAACCCAATATAAAACCACAAGGACAAATACATTTTACAACTTGTTTCTTCATTAATTGATTGATTATGTGCCATCAAGTCAATGTTAACTCTTAGCAACCACATAAATAGGTTTTCTCCATGGTGATCTGTCCCTAATTTGGTCTTTCAAGTCTTTCAGTGGTGCAATCATTGCCATGTAACTAAGTTCATCCACCTTGCTGCTGGTTGTCCTCTTTTTCTCTTCTTTCCGCCTTTCCCAGCATTAGAGCCTCCTCAGGGAGCTAGGTCTTCACATAATGTGGAATCTCAGTTCTCAGCCCCAGGCTGGCTGAGCTGGATCCCCCATAACCACAAGGAACCCCATTAACAGATTTCAGAGAAATGCTGTATACAACAAATGACTGCTTCCTAATGCTAGGACAAATTGCACAAGGAAAATTGCTTCTTAAAGCCATCTTCTAGCTCAACATTTTAGTGAAAAGGAAGAAAAACAATCCCAAAACAGTATAAAATCAGTAATAATAAGATTCCAAGCAGTTCCATGAAAATCCAGTATTTGTTGTCCAGCCAAATCAAAGGGGGGGGGGGAGCCGCACGTGTCACTCTTTGCAGGATACTGGCTTTCCATTCATTATATTTCTAATTAAACGGAGCCAAATGGGCATCAAGGGAGGTGTCTGCAGGCAAAGCTGAGCATTTTGCTTTGGAATTGATAATGCAACATTTACACCATGATATCGCACTCAAGAGGGCATGCCAACATTAGGGCATCACAATCACCAACCTCTCAATGGTGAATGCAGTTTATTTTCCCCACTAATGATACTTGAAGAGATCTTAATGCATGGGTAAAAGTCATAGGAGGAGGCACCCTTCAGATATTTGGTACCAAATAATTTAGGGCTGTAAAGTGTTAAAAAAAACTCCTTGAATTGGGCTCAAGAAGCTACTGTAATTCTTTAAGAATGATTCCCAACCTCTATATATTTATGTACTTTCCAAAACTGTAAGCCTCTAATATTGTTCCTCTTATACTAGGTTTCAATAGAATTGTTGTTTTGTGATACAGATGGGTTTCTTGCAACTTTTTCTACATATCATGCCTTACCTGAATAGAAAAAGCCTGAAAAGAAATGCTCTATTTATATTTGTTCTCTTTCCACAAACCTTTCCACCTTAAAATCTGAATGCAGGCACTTATTTATTATTCCCCAAATACTTCCCCATTCAGAAATCAACCATTTGATTTAGAGGATTTAGGACCCATCCCAATGTCTCCTAACACATGTTCTTATAACTATGCACTCTGAAATTCTGCAGAACCTTATGCCTCTCAAAGCTAACCCTAAAACAGATGAATTATTATGTGACTTGGTATACAGGAGAGGACTAAGTATTAGTTCAACTTTCCCCAACTTGGTGCCCTCTGGAAGTCTTCAACAATGAACCCACCATTCCCAGACAGGCACCAGGGTGGCTGGGAGTTATAGGAATTGTAGTCCAAATGCATCTAGTACAGAAAGATTGTTCCAGATACATTTAAAGTACCTTTCCCGCATGACCACATGGCTCACACAAATCAAGAGCTGTTTGGGAGTTTTCGTAGTGATTAGTATTTTCAGACCATCATTCAATTTATGTCTATATGCCTGAATATCCCTTTCAGTAAAGGATCTAGAAATCTACTGTGCCAATACAGGTACAGTAAATCAAAGGAGAAAAAATAATCATCTTACAGTCATTAATAATTTGGAAGAGTTATTTTATTGCTTGTGGGGAACAGGACATGGCTGCACACTTAACAGGACATTATTAATATTTATAATACCATTTGAAGGCACATTGAAGGAATTGTTCCTTTTTATATAATTCAAGCTTGCATGGGGAGGCCATCTTATTTACTTCAACGTGCCAAGCAGTGGTGGCAGGGACAGAGAATACTGTATATATGCAAGGAATGGTTTCAAAGATGCATGGAATTGGAAAAAAAACAGGACACTAATCCATAATTAATTTTATCAAATTTTATGTTCTTGCATAAGGAATTGTTGCATAAGGCAGTGTTGTACTGCCCAGAGTCATTTTTCTGTGAAATTGAAAAATAAATAATAAAATAAAATAAATTGTTTTTATGTAAAGTACTCATTTTTTAACACAAAACAGAAACATGATCTATGTATTTTGTTGCTTCTGATCTAAAACAATGAAACATTAGGAGGAGGCTTATGGAAAAATAGAAAGATCATTTGTAGAGCGCTAAAAATAATAAGCTAACCTCTTTTTTAAAAAAGTAACTGCAACAGAAATTGACATGTATAACAAGAAAACAATAACTGCAGTTTCTAATTCTGTGAGCGTTAACTATGTTACTGTAGCTAGCGTAATATAGGCGATGGGAGGCTATTGATTCCAACAAAGCATAAGAATTAACAGACTTGGACCATAAACCACCTTTCAATTTGTTACAAGGTTCACCAGAGTAGGACTGACTTGGGACCACACAAGAAGAACCAGCCCAAGGACAAGAGATGGGAGACCAGAGCTTAACAAAAGCCTTAATGCAGAAGGTCTAGGCTGACCATATTTCCTTGAGACAAAAACGGGACATTGGGATGGCAAAACGGGACGGGGTCTTATGTAATATTCCGTATTCATGAAAAAGACAAGGGTCCCCGCCCCCTGGTCCGTGCAATTGGCTCCCGCCTGCAAACCCCACCCCCTGGTCCGTGCAATTGGCTCCCGCCTGCAAACCCCACCCCCCGGTCCCTCCTTTGCCATGTGCTGATAGGCGGGAGGGCTTCCTCTTCTGGGCTGCCTCCAATAGGCAGCTCCGGCTCAAATCCTCCTTCCACGCCATTCCCGCTGGGTTTAAAAAATGGGACAAAATTGAGATTTTTATCAAAACGACGGGACGGTTGAAAAATGCTAAAAAAACGGGACTGTCCCGTTCAAAATGGGACATATGGTCAGCCTAAGAAGGTCCCACATTCAATCCTTGGCATCTCCAGTTATAAAACTACAGTAAGAACATGATCCCGAGCTACATTAATTTTACCAGGTAAACACAGCTTTCAGTTAGCTATGCACAGACAATGCTCTGAACCACAAGAAAAGCCAGTCGTATTTTAGTCTAATATGCTGTGCAAAGTTGATGTGGTTAGCTTATGTTTAAAGAGTTGTGCAAATCCAGAAACAGGATCAATTGAGTAAACATTGACAGCTAAACATCTTTGGTAAACACAGCCCATGACAGACATTAAAAGAGGATTAGCTTCAATTACTGGTTTTGCAAGAAAAAAAGATGAAAAAGCAGTGGATTGTCCACTTAACAATCTGTCCTGCCTGCCTGCCTGCCAACACGTATAAGTGGTTATTCTAGTTGAGAAAGTTTCAGTGGGTGTCCCTGTTTTATTCAACACATGTAGAATTATATAGGAGGTACCCACTGCTGATGCTGGGGAAAGTGGAAGGCAAAAGGAAGAGGGGCCGACCAAGGGCAAGATGGATGGATGATATTCTGGAGATGACGGACTCAACCTTAGGGGAGCTGGGGATGGCGACGGCCAACAGGAAGCTCTGGCGTGGGCTGGTCCATGAAGTCACAAAGAGTCAGAAACGACTGAACGAATAAACAACAACCCACTGAAGAGCCCTGCATGTTTTGTGGCTTAATAACCATGATTCTTCTAAAAAATGAGACATACCTGAATGCAGCTTAGTCTTGTATATAAAAACCAATATAATTCTCTGGGGTCTTCCAGACATCTGGACTTAAACGTCCAGGGTTCTCTGAAAGGTCATACTGGCTTTGGAATTCTGAGAAGAGCAAACCATTGGAGGCATTGGGGAGGAATAAGAAAATCTTATTGCATCATGGATGAAACTGAATTTCTGTACAGTTCAAAATCCTTTTGTAGGTAGTTGCACACTGACACAAAATAAATATTTTTTAGTATTATTAATAATCAGCAATGTAGATTCCAGTTTTCTGGATTACATTTCCTACCAGACGCAACCATCCTGGCTAATAGCTATGGATAATTGGGATTGTAGTCCAAACCATGTTGAGGTACCATATTGAGGAACGCTGGTCTAAATGATCCACAATATCACTGTCCACATTATTGTACATCATCTTTTATAACTCCTTCTCAACCAGTTTGTACCGTTATCTTGCAGTCACTCGCTGAATTTGCAATCTCCCCAAATGGAAGAAAATTTATAAACCACATCAATCATTCCCACTCCATCCTTTGCTCCTTGTCAGATTTTGGCAAGAGTTAGTCAAGACATTAGTGACAGCCCCACATTTGGCACTTTTTTGTTGTTATCTAAAAATTCTTCTTCTCCATTCTGCAGGCTTAAATTGGAAAATAATTCTAGACTATTTAAAATTAACTATTTATGGTGAGTTGTGACTTACTAGTTTGTGAACCCTTTTGAATTTTCAGTATTTCTGTATAAATACAACCTAAAATGTGATCTGTTCTCCACACAAGTCCTAAAACTAGCGAACCCAATTAAACAAATGAGTCAAAAACATTACACTTATTCATTTATTTATTGAGGAAAATCATCCAAAGGTACATTCAAAAGGGTTCACAAATTTTTAAGCACCTTTGTAGAGTTCTATAGCATAAAGAGTACTTCTTGCTTTGATAAGCAACAGGAAATGTACTAAAGAAAATACAAATTTTAAGACAATCCTTTTGATAAATACCAGGTTTATGTTAAATCATCAGAAGAAAAACTGATGCAGCAAGATTGATACAAATACACAGGAGACTACATAATTGTCTTGCTTTGCAACAGGACAGCTGAGTTAAGGACTGGTGCTCCCAGCTCCAATGGCAATGGTTTACTATCAGGTTAGCGAAGCTGGGTGGCAACAGTGCGTGTCAACTTCCCTGTTCCTTCCTCAAGAGATCATCAGTATTAGACCTCAAAGCAGAAATGATTAGGAATGGGGAATTATTTCTTCAACAAATGGTCAGCTTTTCTTCCTATTGTTTGTGTGTGTGTGTGTGTGTGTGTGTGTGTGTGTGTATGTGTATTTCCCAAACCAATAGGAAGTTTAACCTGGACTGTAGCCATAATTGTACAAATGAAGTTGTATTATATAGGAGGCCTATGCAGAGTGGCTTTCCCCACCTTGAGGCATTACCTCAGTCTCAGCCACTGCAGTAACCTAATTCACGGCAGTTCCCTCAACTAAAAAAAATATATACCGTAAGTATTCCACCCCAACTTGAAGGAGACTGAATTGATCCGGCCAACTGCCTTACTGTGCCAGAAATGGACCTCTGTGCATGCCGTGACACCCCTTTTAGGACCTGGACTGTTGTGGCATGGCCACTCCAATCTGCCACTTTGAAGGGAAGCTCTGAAGGGTTTTGAATAGGCTAAGTAGCTTTGTCACAGCAAAATGCCACACTGAAGCTCTGCACAGCCCTATTATACAGTAAATTTTAATAAAGCTAAATCTTCTTATGTTTGAAGCAGCTAAACCAAACAGCTCTGCTTACCAGTGTGATGACTCTAAGAAATCCAAAAAGAAAACAGGCAGGGGCCATTATTGTCCTTGTATTATATTCCTATCACTGACAGTGACAGTGAACAAATTGACTACGCCAGTACAGAACCAATATAATTCTCTTCATTCTGTGGGTAGGTCGGAAAAGTAAATGGGACATGCATCTTGCAGATCCAGCACCTATCCCGGCTTGCTCAGGAAAGAGTGCCAATCCTTTCCCTTGTGCCTCTCTGGAAACTGGTGATCAGTCTTTACAGAACTGCAAGAAATTCCACAGGAATATAAAAGGATAGCAGAGTTTAGATCTTCCCTCTGAAAGCAGCTCTCTCTCTCTCTGGGTTGGGTGGGGGAGGTCTATAGGACTGCACCCTAAATATACACCAAGAAACACCTTCAGATATGGACAGAGAATTTTTCCTAGCAGTCCCTAGCACAGAGCTTTCCAAACTTTTCATGTTGGTGACACACTTTTTAGACATGCATCATTTCGCAACACACTCTTACAGCAGGGCATCATTTCGCGACACACTCTTACAGCAGGGCACAAGGCAGGCACTAGGATGTTGCATATATTTTTAATGTCTTAAAGAAATATGGAAAGGCTAGTTTTTTTAAAAGCCAAACCTTGAGGTTTTTTCCTGTGAGCTTCAGGAGAGAGCACATGTGTGTTGGGACACATTAGTGTGTCAGCTGCAGTTCCTGTAACATTCCTCAGGAATGTTAATTTACTTTTGGAGCCAGCTAGTCTGGGAGTTTGAGCCAATCAGAATTACCTGTTTAAGCTTTGTCCATATTGGGAATCTGTTGCCTAGGTGAGTGGTCACATGCCAGATCCTATCCACTCAGTTGCAATTGTAAAAAGCTTTAAAAGTGTTATCTCTGCTTTTGTTTTGGTCTCTCTACTCTGCTCTGCTATCTCAATGTAAATAGCTTATGTTAATCAACCATGTCTTCTTCGGCTGAAGAAGAAGATTCAAGGTTTGTTCCTGTGTTCTTTTGTTTTAAATAAAGCAACATTTTTTACTACAAGCTTGTCTCTCAATATTTTTCCATAACTCTGATCACAAATTTTATAAAACAACAATATAGGACCTGTGTGGAATCACAGCAGGTTTGGAGGCAGCCAGGCACAAGGCAGCCACTAGGTCCTGCATGTAATCCTGGCAGGGCTCGGAGGCAGCAGCTGCCACGACACACCCAGACACTGCAGCTGACACACTAATGTGTCCCAACACACAGTTTGGAAAGCTCTGCCCTAGCATATTTGTCCCAAATTATCATACTTGGAACAACCTGTTTATGTGGAAGCTGTCACTGATAATCAAATAAGTTTAAATCAGCGTTTACAAATAGCAGTCAATGCAAATTGAACAGAAGTGCTTCTAGCACATAGGTTTTTTAGCTATTTCCTAGAAAGAAAGAAAGACAGGGAATTGAAGGGCAGAAGACAAGAAAGCCCTGATTAATATTCATGGCACATCTATATTTAAGGACTCTTAGAAGTATGCTTTTCAATTAAAACAGTACAACTTCATCCATATCTATTTTAAACATTGCAACCACCAACAGTTTTGCTATGTTCCTTCCTGAGCTGAAGAATTGTCTTGGATATCCTCTTCAGTAAACACTTGGCGAAAACAGTTTTTGATAGTGGAATCAAACAACATTCCAGTTCAGAAAAGTCTGCAACTTTCTGGTGAGAAGGGTAAAATTATTTGGTACCACTCTCTCTTTTGGAGACATAAAGGTTGCAATTGGTAAGTGTCAGCCTGTAGAGGTAGTCCAGACATGAAGCACAAACCATGAGTACTGACACCATGAGTACTAACTAACCATGAGTACTAAGATTACAGTAACAGAAACTTGTAAGTTTGAAAGCTCTTCTCCCCTCCTTTACTTTACTTTCCCATATAATACATGTACCTGTTTTAAATGTTACAAAATTAACATCAGAAAGCAACCCACCCATCCCCATTTTTTTGAGAGAAGACTTCCCTTTTACAAAATAGAGTAAAGGAATTATCTATCTTATTCTAAGACTGTGATAAATATAAAAATGAAATAGAGAAATTACAGTTAGTCCCAACTACCTTTTTAACAATGCCAATCTTCAAAAAAAAGTTTTTAGATGTTGCAGATGTTCCTTTATTGGTGAACTAATAAATACATATAGTTTTTATCAAGTGTGGGCTTACAGGAAACCCTTTTCTATACATATTTAACACTCTCTTCTTGGAGAAAAACATTCAAGATGATAATGAAACTGAAGAGCCCCATGTGTTTGAAAACCGAACTGGCCTGGAAAGACTGTCATGAAGTTAAGGATTCATGAATAGAAAATAATATACAGGTAGTCCTCACTTAACAACCATTTGTTTAGTGACAGTTAGGACTTAAGACAGTGCTGAAAAACCGACTTACAACTGATCCTCACACTTACAACCATCGCAGCATCCCCATGGTCATGTGATCACCATTTTTGACCATCCTGGCCAGCTTCTGGCAAGCAAAATCAATGGGGAACTGCGTGATTCGCTTAATGACCACGTGCTTTGCTTAACGTCCATGGTGATTCGCTTAACAGCTGCTGCAAACAAGGTCGTAAAATCAGGTCAGATACGCTTAATGGCTGCTTCGCCTAGCAACTGAAATTCCAGTCCCAATTGTGGTCATTAAGCGAGGACTACCTGTAACTCTATATTCAGAAAATGACTTTTCCTAGAATATTAGAAGATACTAGTATAATGTTATACTACTGATTCTCAAATACAGTAATCTTGAACTTTTAAATTATGGTTTTTGAAATATAATAATTATAATAGTATGTGTATGTAAGCATATATATATACACACACACATTTTATATGTGCCCCAAATGTATTCATGTTTTTAAAATCCCAAATAGATGGTCTAAATCCATTTGATTTTTAAATAAGCTGTTCCACTCAGATGATGGATTAAACACTGGAAAGAATAATGGGGAAAACTGTTAGAGTTCTTGTGTTGACTTGGCGAATTATTCCTGTACAAAGCACAGCGTTCTCATGATGACGTGAATGCCAGGTGGCTGGATAACAGAGAAGCCTTGGCTTTGTTTACATCCTCATGAGATAGGGAGCGAGAAGGTACCATGTTATGGCTAGCAATGGAAACCTTCCCATGAGAACAAATCCTCCTGATTTCCTTCTGTGGGAAGCCTTGCCCAGGCCCCCTGAGCAAGGAGGGGGGGAACTCAGTGCTTAGATGCAGCACTGCTACCCAATAGCAGGTCATGCTATGTGCTTTAGGCCTAATGCTTTGGGCCTAGTGTGTGTCACAGCTAACATCCAGCCAATCAGAAAGCTAGAAGAACTGAATATACAACCATGCAAAATGGTGTTCTATGCTTCTTGATTTCTAGTGTTTTTTAGCCATGTAGTTCTTCACGTTGGCTGTTGTGGGTCTTCCGGGCTGTGTGGCCGTGTTCTGGAAGTTGTGGTTCCTAACGTTTCACCAGCATCTGTGGCCAGCATCTTCAGAGGGCAGGAGCACAGATAGAAGCAAAATCTCTGTGCCCAGGTAGAGTGGCAATGTTCTATTTATAGAGCTAAATTATAGGAGATTAGGTGGGGTTTTTTGTTGTGTTGAAATGTTAATGAGTGGCTGATGAGCGTGATTAGCATGTTCATTGTGAGAAGTATTCCCATGACCTGGTGGTTGGACTGAGTTCGTTGACCTTTTGCAGGCTGTGTTTTTCAGGACTGGTAGCCAGGTTTTGCTAATTTTTAAACTTTCTTCTTTTTTATTGTAACTGTGCTGGTGTTTGTGAATTTCAATGGCTTCTCTGTATAATCTGGTGTAGTGGCTTTTGGTGTTGTCCAGTATTTCTGTGTTTTCAAATAGGATTTTGTGTCCTGTTTGCTTGAGAGCATGTTCAGCTACTGAAGATTTTTCCGGTTGCTGTAGTCTGCAGTGTCTTTCGTGTTCTTTTATCCTGGTGTGAATGCTTCGTTTTGTGGTTCCGATGTATACTTGTCCGCAGCTGCATGGTATGCGATATACTCCTGCAGCGGTGCGGGGGTCCCTTTTGTCTTTAGCTGATTTTAGCATTTGTTGTATTTTTCTGGTGGGTCTGAAGACTGTTTGAAAGTTGTGTTTTTCCATCAGTTTTCCCATGCGGTCAGTGACTCCTCTGATGTAGGGCAGGAATACTTTGTTTGTGTGGGGCTGTTTTTCTTCAGTTGGATGTTGTTTTCTTGGTTTGATGGCTCTTTTTATTTCATTCTTGGAATAGCCATTCGCCTGTAGGACCCAATTCAGGTGGTTAAGTTCATTGTTGAGAAATTGGGTTTCACAGTTTCGATTAGCACGATCCACCAAGGTTTTGATCATGCCTCTCTTTTGTCGTGGGTGGTGATTGGAACTTTTGTGTAGATACCGGTCTGTATGGGTGGGTTTTCTGTATACTTTGTGTCCTAGTTTGAGGTCCGGTTTGCGTATGACCAGCGTATCTAAAAATGGAAGTTTGCCGTCAGTTTCTTTTTCCATAGTTAATTGTATATTATATATTGTTCTTCACGTGTTCACTTCCCGTGGACTGGGCAGAGTGAACTACGCCTGGCTTTGGGTATAGGCCATGGGATCAATACACGGAACTCTGCTTATATGTTTGTTTTGTTTTTCCTTTTACAATGATGTATCTTGTATATTCTTCTTTTTCATTTTTGCGATAATGTACTGTATCTGCATTATTGCCTTATGCTACCAGTAAACACTGTTAGCCCTAACAAGCTGCATTCTTGTCTGTTTATTCTCAAGCCTCGGTTTTTCCCCTTTAAGCCAGCGTATATCCCATCAAAAACATGCAATTTTGTTCTAGACGTTGGGGCACAGCCAGTTGGATGTATTCTAGAAAAATGTTTCCTCTCATTTGGCAAAATATGGAGATAACAAAAAGTTACAGAAATATGTCAAGAAATGTTCTTATTTATTTAATTTAATTTTTATCCTGCCTTTATTATTTTTATAAATAACTCAAGGTGGCAAACATACTTAATACTCCTTCCTCCTCCTATTTTCCCCACAACAAACCTGTGAGGTGAGTTTGGCTGAGAGAGAGTGACTGGCCCAAGGTCACCCAGCTAGCTTTCATGCCTAAGGCGGGACTAGAACTCTCAGCCTCCTGGTTTGCCATTGGCTCCTTCCTAGGGCTGAGAGACAGCGATTGGCCCAAGGTCACCCAGCCGGCTTTCATGCCTAAGGCGGGACTAGAACTCACAGACTCCTAGTTTCTAGCCCAGCACCTTAACCACTAGACCAAACTGGCTCTTGTTCTTTGTCTATATTTTCTGACATCTAAAATACTGAAAGTTTTGTGCATTCTAGTCAGAAAGTAGCAATAAGAACCCAAGCCATTTTAAGTTACAACTTGTTTAAAAAACGTTTGTTTTTGTGTTGATGGACAAAAATGGTCCCAATTTCACATAACTGGAACTACAAAAAAAGCGTATTTGCATGATAACTTGCAGAATATTTGAATTAAATAATATTACTATTTATATTACTAACTTCAAACCTTTCAAATGAGAGTTAGGAACTTAATCCACAATCTAGCAAAATATTATACCAGAGCTGTACCCAGGCACAGTTTGAGTCTACTATCTAATAATACTGATGGATAGATGGATAAAACTTGTGCTGTTAAAATTGTTTAAAATTTAATATACCAACCTTTGAAAGCATGTTTCATCAGAGCACCTCACAGATAATTTAAAAGCCCACATTTCAAAACTCTAAACTAAAAATAGCAGTAGAAAGACATACCAAAACAATAAATGAAACAAATAATTAAAGCATTTAAAAACAGAATAGCCCCTGGATAGCAGAAAGGGGTTAAACCTACAGTGACCATAAGACCTTTATTATAAAGGAGAGTCCTTTATTTCAGAAAGCTGTCCTTTAGATTTATTTATTTTTCAAAAACTCACTTTTGTCCTTTATTTTGGTCATTTAATTTTTACCATGCAAATGGTACCACTTAATATACAGTCTTTCACATTCATGTGGAAAATATGGAAATTGAATTGTCTTTTTAAAATAAATTTACATAGACTGTTTGATTTTAGATATTTTTATTGTTGTTGTTGTTTATTCGTTCAGTCGTTTCCGACTCTTCGTGACTTCATGGACCAGTCCACGCCAGAGCTTTCTGTCGGCCGTCACCATCCCCAGCTCCCCAATGGTTGAGTCTGTCACCTCCAGAATATCATCCATCCATCTTGCCCTTGGTCGGCCCCTCTTCCTTTTGCCTTCCACTTTCCCTAGCATCAGCTTCTTCTCCAGGATATCCTGTCTTCTCATTATGTGGCCAAAGTACTTCAGTTTTGCCTTTAATATCATTCCCTCAAGTGAGCAGTCTGGCTTGATTTCCTGGAGTATGGACTGGTTTGATCTTCTTGCAGTCCAAGGCACTCTCAGAATTTTCCTCCAACACCACAGTTCAAAAGCATCTATCTTCCTTCGCTCAGCCTTCCTTATGGTCCAGCTCTCACAGCCATAGGTTACTACAGGGAATACCATTGCTTTAACTATGCGGACCTTTGTTGTCAGTGTGATGTCTCTGCTCTTAACTATTTTATCAAGATTTGCCATTGCTCTCCTCCCAAGAAGTAGACGTCTTCTGATTTCCTGGCTGCAGTCAGCGTCTGCAGTAATCTTTGCGCCTAGAAATACAAAGTTTGTCACTGCCTCCACTTTTTCTCCCTCTATTTGCCAGTCATCAATCAAGCTCGTTGCCATAATCTTGGTTTTTTTGAGGTTTAACTGCAACCCAGCTTTTGCACTTTCTTCTTTCACCTTCGTCATAAGGCTCCTCAACTCCTCCTCGCTTTCAGCCATCAAAGTGGTATCATCTGCATATCTGAGATTGTTAATGTTTCTTCCAGCGATTTTAACTCCAGCCTTGGATTCATCAACCCCAGCATGTCGCATGATGTGTTCTGCGTACAGGTTGAATAGGTAGGGTGAGAGTATACAACCCTGCCGTACTCCTTTCCCAATCTTAAACCAGTCCGTTGTTCCGTGCTCTGTTCTTACCGTTGCTACTTGGTCGTTATACAGATTCCTCAGGAGGCAGACAAGATGACTTGGTATCCCCATACCACCAAGAACTTGCCACAATTTGTTATGATCCACACAGTCAAAGGCTTTAGAATAGTCAATAAAACAGAAATAGATGTTTTTCTGAAATTCCCTGGCTTTCTCCATTATCCAGCGGATATTGGCAATTTGGTCTCTAGTTCCTCTGCCTTTTCTAAACCCAGCTTGTACATCTGGCAATTCTCGCTCCATGAATTGCTGGAGTCTACCTTGCAAGATCTTGAGCATTACCTTACTGGCATGTGAAATAAGTGCCACTGTTCGATAGTTTGAACATTCTTTAGTGCTTCCCTTTTTTGGTATGGGGATATAAGTTGATTTTTTCCAATCTGATGGCCATTCTTGTGTTTTCCAAATTTGCTGGCATATGGCATGCATCACCTTGACAGCATCATCTTGCAAGATTTTAAACAGTTCAGCTGGGATACCATCGTCTCCTGCTGCCTTGTTATTAGCAATGCTTCTTAAGGCCCATTCAACCTCACTCTTCAGGATGTCTGGCTCTAACTCACTGACCACACCATCAAAGCTATCTCCAATATTATTATCCTTCCTATACAGATCTTCCGTATATTCTTGCCACCTTTTCTTGATCTCTTCTGCTTCTGTTAGGTCCTTACCATCTTTGTTTTTGATCATACCCATTTTTGCCTGGAATTTTCCTCCGATGTTTCTAATTTTCTGGAAGAGGTCTCTTGTCCTTCCTATTCTATTGCCTTCTTCCACTTCCGCACATTGCTTGTTTAAAAATAATTCCTTATCTCTTCTGGCTAACCTCCGGAATTTTGCATTTAATTGGGCATATCTCCCCCTATCACTGTTGCCTTTTGCTTTCCTTCTTTCTTGGGCTACTTCCAGTGTTTCAGCAGACAGCCATCTTGCCTTCTTGGTTTTCTTTTTCTTTGGGACGTTTTTTGTTGCCGCCTCCTGAACAATGTTGCGAACTTCTGTCCATAGTTCTTCTGGGACCCTATCTACTAAATCTAGTCCCTTAAATCTATTCTTCACCTCCACTGCATATTCCTTAGGAATATTAGTGAGCTCATATCTAACTGATCTGTGGGTCTTCCCTATTCTCTTTAGTCTGATTCTAAATTTTGCAATAAGAAGTTCGTGATCTGAACTACAGTCAGCTCCAGGTCTTGTTTTTACCGACTGTATAGATGTCTGCCACCTTTGGCTGCAAAGGATGTAGTCAATCTGATTTCGGTGTCGACCATCTGGTGAAGTCCATGTATAAAGTCGTCTTTTAGGTTGTTGGAAGAGAGTGTTTGTTATGCACAGTGAGTTGTCTTGGCAAAATTCTATCAGCCTATGTCCTGCTTCATTTTGTTCTCCCAGACCATGCTTGCCTGTAATTCCAGGTGTCGTCTGACTACCCACCTTAGCATTCCAGTCTCCTGTAATGAAAATAACATCTCTTTTTGGTGTATTATCTAGTAGGTGCTGCAGATCCTCACAGAACTGATCTACTTCTGCTTCTTCAGCATCTGTGGTTGGGGCGTATATTTGGATCACTGTGATGTTAAATGGCTTACCCTGAATTCGAATTGAGATCATTCTATCGTTTTTTGGATTGTATCCAAGCACTGCTTTAGCCACTTTATTATTAATTATGAAGGCTACTCCATTTCTTCTGTGGTCCTCTTGTCCACAGTAGTAGATCTGGTGGTCATCTGATGTGAAGTGGCCCATTCCAGTCCATTTCAGTTCACTGACACCTAAAATGTCTATATTTAATCTTGACATCTCACCAATAACCACATCCAATTTGCCCTGGCTCATAGATCTTACATTCCAGGTTCCTATGGTGTGTTGATCTTTAGAACATCGGATTCGTCGTTCACCACCAGCACCGTCGGCCGCTAGCCGTCCTTTCGGCTTTGAGCTAGCTGCGTCATCACATCTGGGGCTAGTTGAACGTATCCTCTGTTCCTCCCCAGTAGCATTTTGACCATCTTCCGACCTGGGAGTCCCATCTTCCGATGGTATACCGACATATCTTTGGTTGTACTGATCCATTTAGTTTTCATGGCAAGAATACTGGGGTGGGTTGCCATTACCTTCCCCAGGGATCGTATTTAGTCTGACCTCTCTGCCACGACCTTCCTGTCCTGGGTGTCCCTTCACGGTTTAGCTCATGGTTTCATTGAGGTGCTCAAGCTCCAGCACCACGACAAGGTAACGATCTCCTTTGCTGGAGATTTTTATTAGATTTTTATTTTATTATATTTTTATTAGAATATAATAAAAAGTTTACAAGTTTTTGTAAAGTTTTTCTTGGTTTTGCTCTTGAATTTCCCTTTGTAAAGCAAAGTTATAAACTTAAACAATTGACATTTTTTTTATCCTTATGAACCTCTTCCAGATTTGTCCCCTTTTCAGGTTTGTCCTTTATTTTTTCCAAGAAAATATGGTCCCTGTAGTTAAACCGCATCATTGCAGCATATGTTTGGATTGTGTCTAAATCAACAAAGTCCTGAAACGTCACTGAAAAGTGGGTGAAAAAGACAATGAAGTAAGTATCATGGGCAGAGCCGATGATCATGGGGGGAGAATCCCAGAAGCAGAAAAAGGGGCCACCACTGAGAAGGCCTGTTTCTGGTGGGGGGTCACCAGGAACAGAGCCTCTGAGAATAATCCTAGGGTTTAGGTAACTTTCACATTTTTACAGGCAAAATCAATATTTTATGGAAGTACAAGGACAATTTGTCATACTTACCCATACTGACAGTCCCCAACATTGCATTTCTTTTAGAGACCTTAAAGTGACCTACTATGCAATCTTATAAAATGTTTACACCCAAACATGTCCTATTAGCCTCAACTGGATTTACTCCCTAGAAACAGGATTACAGCCTTGAAGTCATATTATTTGTACCAGTCTTTTATTAGTGATAAAAACCAAACAAAAAAAGTAATAGATACGGGGAACCAGAGTTCAGTGGAAGAACCCAGATTTAATTCTTTGAGTCTCTGGCCTGAACATTTCAAGAACCCCTACCAAACAGTATCAACAACTTAATGTTTCATGGACTACCTCTACACAATATGCATCAGCAATGTTTTGGTTGTATAGGAGCTGGAGAAAACGTTTGCCTTGACCTTAACAACATTAAGTGAAATAGTCATTAACTGAAGAGAAGAGCAATCATGGGAGATGTATGTTTGTGTGTCTGCATGTTTAAGCAGGTCTAACAAAGGTTAGGAGGCACTAACTTTCTTGACCACGAATTCTTAGCTTTAGAGAACATACAACACCAAGTTGGCTAGACTAACAAGCACTTAGCAGATATTATAATACTAAAATACAATGCTCTGCAGAGTCCTTTAAAGTGGAGTAGAAACAATCAAATATAATATCCAGTCTGATCTTTCATCTGTCAGCAGTACTAAATGCAACAATCTAGGCTGACTAGTTGGCTGAAAACAAACAATGCAAAGAAAGCCATTTGCAAAAAGAACGCCAACTCATCAGTATTGCTATGTCAGCTGGTAGCTGTTTATGTGACAATTCCCCAAAGAAAGAAGGATTTTGTGCTGGAAATCTGAGCAGATGTTTTGTCGACACAGCTTTAACACAAACATCTGACCTGGCCAAAGCCCTGGAGTTTTCAAAATTCTTCCGTATACGTGTGATTAAATGGTTCTTGAGATTAAAATAAGTCACCCTTCTTGTATTATGGTTAAAATCAAAGGAGGATGTTTTAGTTACTAATTTAATTATCTGCCATTTAATTCTGAAAGACCACCAACTTCAGCCTGTTGTTCGGTGCAGGAGGTTGGAGAAAGGTGCCCCTGACAGATTTATCTCCACACAACTCTCTTCTCTCTCTTCTGTACAGTTCTATTTGTAAAGGTTAACCTTTTAAAAAAATACTCAGTTCCATTTAATATATTTTCATATTATCAAACGGCAACTGGGGAGACTCAGGTTCAAATCTCCATCTGGCCACAAAAAGTCCTGGGGGATCTCTGGGCAGCCTGAGTTGTTGTGCCACTTTTTAAAGTCCTTGTTCCTCCTGTCCTTCGTGAATGGGCAAAACGAAGAGAGAAAAATTCAGCACAGCAGCATTAATGAAGCCAGCAATAATGAGTTAATGAAAGAGGTCAGTCTTAAAGCAAGGATTTTTATATTCAGCAATGTCTTTTTCCAGTGGATCCTGCCAGATCTCTTTCTGCTGGTCTTTTAAATCAGTTTTCCATTAAAGAAAGTATTAATGCTCATTCAACTATAAATGCTGCCATGCAGTCATTTACAAGCAAGGTCAGAAAATGAGCCTGGCCTTTCATGTTAATCTTACTCAGGTGGCAGCACCTTCTGGCCCTAAAACACTCAGATGGAAGTCATTAATTACGTCTCCTGTATGGTATTCTATTCGTATTCCACAGAATGGGGAAATATGTACGGTTTGTTTTTTTAAAAACAGAAACACTGACCTAATCTTCAGTTCTTAAGCAAAATAACAAAGTGACAAGAGCCAGTTTGGTCTAGTGGTTAAGGTGCTGGGCTAGAAACCAGGAGACTGAGAGTTCTAGTCCCGCCTTAGGCATGAAAGCCAGCTGGGTGACCTTGGGCCAGTCACTCTCTCTCAGCCCAACTCACCATACAGGGTTGTTGTTGTGGGGAAAATAGGAGGAGGAAGGAGTATTAGGTATGTTCGCCGCCTTGAGTTATTTATAAAAATAATAATAAAGGCAGGATAAAAATAAAATATAAATATAAATAAACTTTCACCAAGGTGATACCCTCAAGATGTTTTGGACTACATCCCCCGTCATCCCCCCGAAAGCATGACCAATTACTATTTTGGCTGTGGATAAAGGGAGCTGTGGATAAAGGGATAAAGGGATAAAGGGATAAAGGGGGCGTGGTGGCTCAGTGGGTAAGACGCCAGGCTTGTTGATCGGAAGATTGCAAGTTCGGAGGTTCGAATCCCTAGCCCTGCGTGCGGAGTGAGCTCCCGCACTAGCTCCAGCTCTTGCCAACCTAGCAATTCGAAAGCATGCAAATGCAAGTAGATGAATAGGTACCACTTCGGTGGGTAGGTAACAGCGTTCCGCGCGTGTCATGCGGCCACATGACCGTGGAAGCGTCTTCGGACAACGCTGGCTCTCTGGCTAACAAACGGAGATGAGCACCGGCCCCTAGAGTCGGACACGACTGCACAAATGTGCGGGGGGTACCTTTACCTTTTTAAAGGGAGCTGTAGACCAACTCATTTGGTGACCATCATGTTGGAGCAGTCGGCCATATAGGATAGGGAGAAAATGAATGGAGTGCCTTTACAAACCACCTTAGGATTATTCTCTTGTGCATATATACACACACTTAAAAAAAACAACCCACTACAATATTTTTGTTCCTCATATAGCTGAAAGCGATCAAGCCATGTCTTGTTTAAATACAGCTGTATGAACTACAATGTGAAGTTCATACAGCTGTATTTAAACAAGGGATGGCTTGATCAATTTTTTGCTATATGAGGAACAAAAATATCTGAAGAAACCATGAGAACTAATCTGGAACTCATCTCGTCTTTGAAGCTACATTCCTCCACCCCTCACCAAATCTATGCAGAATATAGTTTCATAGGAAATTAAATTTCAGCTTAAGAGAGTAAAGGAAAATCTAGAGAGAGATTGTCAGAAACAATTGTCTGCATCTGTCTTTCAAACACTGCCATCCAAGTAATGCCTTTCGGGAAAGTCACTGTTTGCCACATAACTGGTGGGAGCCAGAACAGCTGGCCCTATTATGCGAGGATTAGGTGAAGCAGCACAGTGCTAATTTAAATAAAATATTAACTACCTGGAATGTTTTGTAGTTTGCATAATACGATTCTTGTGGCTTTCCAGTACTTTGCATTACTTATCTGCTGAGAACCCTGGAGAAATTCAGGTGTTCCTGTTTATTTCAGGAATTTGATATCCCATTCTTCAGTCCCAAAAGAGGATGTCAGAACTATTTACAGGAAATATGCAGGAAAAAAACCCAAAAAACAAAAATGCTACTTTCAAGTCCCAGTCCTACATATACTTCCCTTGAAAATAAATTGCAATGAAGCTATACTGCAGAATTCCTCAACCTGATGCCCTCTGGATGTCAACTGGGCTGAGTGGAAGTTTTGATCCAATACAACTGAAGGGTTCAGGCTGAGGAAGGATAGTGCTTAGGAATCTGCTGGAAACAAAAGGGAAAAAAGAGACACAAGACAGAAATGGCTGAACAGTGCCATCTAAAAGAACTATGATGAACGGAGATTCAAAATAGCTGGCCAACTATGCTGAAACCGAAACAAATTATTATTATTATTTAAAACAAAGTCAAAATGACTTGAGCTTCTGTACCCAAAAAACAACACTGCCCAAGCACAAGAAAACTGGGGTAGTCTAACTAAACTCAACTCAACTAAACTACTCAACTACTCTTGACGACATAGACACCCAGAAAGGACACCTGAGGAACAGCTTTATATCAGGACAGGTTCAAGAAAAAACGTTTATCTCTGTTCAGAGTGCTAGCATTTAAGATATCAATGAGACATTTCTAGACTTCTAGTGCAATCCAATACATGTCTACGCACAATGAAGATCTATTGAATTCAGTGGTACCCCTCCCACTAATTTTTCACATATCGGATGGGATTTACTTGACCAATGTCTTGCTAAATGCAAACAGATTTAAGTTCAACTAATGGAGTATGGATTAAGCCATAGGAATGATACAGTAAGAAAAGTAGAGCTACAGTAGAGTAAAAGTAGAGTACAACCTGTAGGGGTCACCAAAGAGCCATTTTTCTATATCACTATGCTGCCTTCTAGTCACCATCCTGATTTTTGCACCCAAGATGTAACTACTGTAAGATACAGGACATTTGGGGGCACTTAACCAGTATATCCAAAATTCTTCTCTCTTAAGGTTTCCAAATTATGTATCCTTAAATATGCAAAGGCAGATATATATGGTTAATTTTACAGTGGGAGGTATCATGTACCCATCAATCAATTTCTTTCTCCACGAGTAGAAGACACATAATGGATATTCTTTAAAAATGTGGTCTGTAATGAATTTATGTGCCTTATTTTAAGTTATTTTCATCATCATCATCATCATCATCATCATCATCATCATCATCATCCCATAACATTCTTTATCTTGTGGGAGGCCCATCAGGTTTCTGAGGAATTCAGGAAGAAGGTAATTAGTTACTGTATTTAGATTGGGATCTTAGCCTATATTGCAATTTGGCTTCCATCAGATGCCATTTTGTGCTTCTCTCTGCTGCTACTTACTCACAGACAGGATTTAGAAGTCACAACTTGCTCAGTCATGGTTTGTTGAATACAAATGGCTGGGTAACTGCAACATAGTAAACTAAAAGTTATGGTTTATAAACAAAAATGGTTTGGATAAAATGCTATGCCAAAACCAAATAAACTGCACTATGAGTTAGACTGGTGTGTGAACCAGTGATTAGAAAATGCACCATATGAAGCCATGGTTTGTTTGACCATAGTTTACTGAAAAAGCTGTAGGTTTTTGGGGTTCACACATGTTAAGCTATAGCTGTAATTTGGTTGCCTTTGGCTTAGTGCACTCTGTGAACTCAACCAGAGTTAAGATGCCAAGATAGAAATAGCTTCAAAGTTAAATATACATTTATGTACAGTATTTTATATGCTTTTATATGTTTTAATTGTCAACTTTGTGTAAACCGCCCAGAGTCCCCTCTGTGGGGGGAGATGGGCGGTGATATAAGTATGATAAATAAAATAAATAAATAAATAAATAAATAAATATTAGCATTTCCTTTCAGCCCCAAAGTTGACTAGCAGTCAATACAAGTGCCACCAACTAAATAATTGGGAGCTAGACAAGAAACTGGAGCGTTACCTGATAACATGTTTCTCTTTTTCCCTTTGTCTCTTTATACAGAAGCTTTTAAATACTATCAACAGTTCATATCTATATGTTTCTTACCTAATAAATTAGCAAGCGAAACAGGTCTAAACTTGGTGGCCATGAACAGAATAGTACTTATATAAATGGCCTTCCTGAACTATATCCAGTACATAAATTATTTTGATTGCCTCGTTTTTCTAAGACTAGCCAAAAGACAGCTTTTAGCATAGATCCCATTGCAATTTCAGGCCCTTCTTTCCTGTCTGGATAAAGGTCACTTGCTGCTAGATCTGAAATGAAATATGCTGAGTGGAGTTTTAAAGCTGGCAAGGCTTCAACATACGACTCAAACCTAAATGTTCATGGACTGAATGAATCTTCACTTGATTTATTACTTTAAATTTTATTCTTAATTGTACTGCTTACAAAATGTACTGCCTTTTGTTTGCAGTTCAAACGGCATCCAAGATCAAATAATTGAACTGGACAGTGACGTTTTCCCTGCCAAGATCTGAAATTGTACCCCAGACGTCACTTCCGAGAAAAACTTTGTGGCTTCTGTAGCATTAGAGTTGAAATTTTATTTTTCTGCTGTCTGTGTTTTCTCTTGGTAACACTGATTTCTTTTAGGTTTGTTGGTATTTATTTATTTATTTATTTATTTATTTATTTATTTATTTATTTATTTATTTATGTTGGTACTTATTTATTAGGGGCGTGGTGGCTCAGCGGGTAAGATGCCAGGCTTGACGATCGGAAGATCGCAAGTTCAGAGGTTCGAATCCCTAGCCCTGCGTGCGGAGTGAGCACCCGCACTAGCTCCAGCTCTTGCCAACCTAGCAATTCGAAAGCATGCAAATGCAAGTAGATGAATAGGTACCACTTCGGTGGGTAGGTAACAGCGTTCCACGCGCGTCATGCGGCCACATGACCGTGAAGCGTCTTCGGACAATGCTGGCTCTTCAGCTAACAAACGGAAATGAGCACCGGCCCCTAGAGTCGGACACGACTGCACAAATGTGCGGGGGGAACATTTACCTTTACCTTAAAGGACATAGGTATTTAATTCTACAACAGGAAGGTTTCCAAAGTTTATACATTTGTCTTTTTTTAAAAAAAAATCCTGGATAATGGACCTGCAGCCCTACACACAGTAAGAGTACAGTATCAACAATCCCAATGTAATAAAATTTAGCTTTGCATTGCAAAAGCAGAAGTACAGTAATCTGTTCAAAACCACCTGCATGTCAAAGTGTTGGCATCTGGAAAGGCATGAGCAGTCAATGTATCACTTTAAAACGGTTATGCTGTCAGACCCACTGCTCCCTAAGCTATGGGAAATGTTTGCTGAGAACAGGGGATTACATTTCCTGGGTGGATCCCTTCTGTTCACCCACTACTCAACTCAGCAGTACAGGCGGATTGTGAAATCAATAATTTCCTGCCTGCTTCTTTTTAAGCAAAGCACAATGGTATTTATTAAGGAGATTCAAGAGCTGCTGTCAACATAAAGCTGGAAGGATATGGATGCCATTGATTAAAAAGAATGCTGAATGCACTGGGGGCATTCCAACATTCTAACACAGTCTTTCGTTTAAGTGTAATCTCCAAACTGTAACAGATAAAGGATGTGGGGGTAGGAGGGAACAAATGAGATAGTTGAGATCAAATCCCATTCAAATTAAATCCCTACAGCAGGGAGTTTGATCCATATGCCTTAAATAAACCAATCTCCCTGCTATAGGGAGATCACAGTACTGATCTAATGTATACTCTACTGGGTCTGTAAATATTACTGACGCCCTATTTCTGGTTATGCTCAAAATCCTACAAGCTAGGCTTCAGCAGTATGTGAACCGAGAACTACCAGAAGTGCAAGCTGGGTTTTGAAGAGGCAGAGGAACTAGAGATCAGATTGCCAACATTCGCTGGATCACGGAAAAAGCAAGAGAGTTCCAGAAAAACATATACTTCTGCTTCATTGACTACGCTAAAGCCTTTGATTGTGTGGATCACAACAAACTGTGGCAAAGTCTTAAAGAGATGGGAATACCAGACCACCTTACCTGTCTCCTGAGAAACCTGTATGCGGGTCAAGAAGCAACAGTTAGAACTGGACATGGAACAACCGACTGGTTCAAAATTGGGAAAGGAGTACGACAAGGCTGTATATTATCACCCTGCTTATTTAACTTATATGCAGAGTACATCATGAGAAATGCCGGGCTGGATGAATCACAAGCCGGAGTTAAGATTGCCGGGAGAAATATCAACAACCTCAGATATGCAGACGATACCACCCTAATGGCAGAAAGTGAAGAGGAACTAAAGAGCCTCTTGATGAGGGTGAAAGAGGAGAGTGCAAAAGCTGGCTTGAAACTCAACATTTAAAAAACCCAGATCATGGCATCTGGTCCCATCACTTCCTGGCAAATAGAAGGGGAAGAAATGGAAGCAGTGACAGATTTTATTTTCTTGGGCTCCAAGATCACCGCAGACGGTGACTGCAGCCATGAAATTAAAAGACACTTGCTCCTTGGGAGGAAAGCTATGGCAAACCTAGACAGCATATTAAAAGGCAGAGACATCACCTTGCCGACAAAGGTCCGTATAATTAAAGCTATGGTTTTCCCAGTAGTAATGTATGGCTGTCAGAGTTGGATCATAAAGAAGGCTGAGTGCCAAAGAATTGATGCTTTCGAACTGTGGTGCTGGAGAAGACTCTTAAGAGTCCCTTGGACTGCAAGGAGGTCAAATCTGTCAATCCTAAAGGAAATCAACCCTGACTGCTCATTGGAAGGACAGATACTGAAGCTGAAGCTCAAATACTTTGGCCACCTAATGCGAAGAGAGGACTCACTGGAAAAGTCCCTGATGCTGGGAAAGTCTGAAGGCAAAAGGAGAAGGGGACGGCAGAGGATGAGATGGTTAGATAGCATTACCGATGTAACGAACATGAATTTGAGTAAACTCCGGGAGGCAGTGGAGGACAGGAAGGCCTGGTGTGCTATGGTCCATGGGGTCACGAAGAGTCGGACACGACTTAACGACTGAACAACAACAAATTTCTACGGTGGGTTTCACATTCTAAATAGAACTGAGATAATTATTTTATTTATTTATTTCCAACCTGAGTTCTCAGGACAAAAAATGATTTGAAATTGGCAATATTTAGCATAGCATTAATACTCAAAAGTTGCAGTGAGTCTCCAACCACATAAAGCATTCTCAAAACACTTGAAAAAAAATTAACTGCACATTGGGGAAAAAAATACCATGCTTTTAACAGGAATTTGGTCTATAAATTTCATATACAATAATGCTTATTTCCATACTTGGAATTCTTACTAGCAGCAAGAAAAAAATAAGAACTTTCTTTCCAACTGATGCCATGAAGTTCCTTGACCAAACTGCACCACGCCTGCTACCAGCCCCTAACTCTTTCTTTCACAGAGTGTACTACAGTTGTGCAATGCAAAGCATGTAAGCCAAATAAAAGCTCATAGTATTAAATATTAATTATTCCCACCTAATCTAATGGGCTGTGAAAATAACATTGAGGTACAGGAGGAAGAGCCGCAGCTGAGGCAATAGTCAGATAAAAGAAATCTGAGTCCAAAGCAGGAATGTCTGAGAAAATGTCTCAGATTCGACCCTCCCTAGTTCTCTTTAAGATAAAGAGTCAGAGGGTCAGAGTTGCAAGATTCTTTCACTGTAACCCTGTAATAAAAGGGTGCCGTAGTGTCCTCCCTATTGAACGAGATCTTATTGTCACTTGGATTTTATATTTATTTATTCTGTATTTATATTGGTCGTTGATTGTAATTTTATGCTTGTATGGTTTTAATTGTCGATTTTATTGTAAACTGCCCAGAGTCCCCCTTTTGGGGGAGATGGGCGGTGATAGAAATGTGAATGAATGAATGAATGAATGAATGAATGAATGAATGAATGAATGAATGAACAAATAAATGTAGTTTTAGTATTTATAACTCTGGTGTTCAAGTCTGGTCTACCTCAAAGGGCTGACATCTAAGTATGCATAGAATGGTACCTCCACTGCCACCTCTGCCTAGGTTTACCTGGATGTAAGTTCCAAAGGGCTTAGCAGCATTTCTAAGGAAGACTGCCTGGGGGGACAAGGGTCAGTTTGGGAAGCATGAGAGAAAGGAAGAATGTTTTCTGGAAAGAGCCCAGAGCTGCTATAAGTTCATCTGGTTTATTGAAATGTCAAACCAGGTCGGAAGAGATCCCTCAGCCACCTTGTACAGTTTTGTAGGAGTGGTGAACCTTCATCCCACCTTCTACTGATGAAACTCACTAAATCATGCTCTGAGGAAAAAAAATGATGTAAGTTTTTTACATCTCTAAATGAGGATATTCCAAAATAGATTTGGGAGGATGGACTGCAGGAAAAGATGGTGGTTAATATTTAATAAAGAGCCAGTTTGGTGTAGTGGTTAAGGCACCAGGCTAGAAACCAGGAGACCGTGAGTTCTAGTCCCACCTCAGGCCAGCTGGGTGACCCTGGGCCAGTCACTCTTTCAGCCCTAGGAAGAAGGCAATGGCAAACCACTTCTGAAAATCTTTCCAAGAAAACTGCAGGGACTTGTCCAGGCAGTTTCCGAGAATTTAACATGATTGAACTGATTTTAAAAAATAATATAATGAGCTTTTATTTGGCTTAAATGCTTTGCATTGCACAACTGTAGTACACTCTGTTAAAGAAAGGGAGGGGATAAAGTCCCATTATGAAGGCAGGAATCCAGTCATGTGATGTTTTATTTCATTCAGGGTTTATATCACACAATTTGCTTTTATTGATATGGCTGACCCAGCCTCTCCATAGCATGTCTCCTGGAAAACTGTTTGCCCACTTGCTGGAGCAGAGAAAAGACTAGGTTTGTTAAGCAACTACAATAAGTTTAATTTTAATTTGGTCTTGTGCCTTTAAACAGTAATTCCATCTTGCAGAAATGAGTATGTTAAACTTTACACGGTATGGACACAAACATTATCACTTGTTGATGCCTCAAATCAAGGTGCTAGTAAAGGCACCAGAACAGTTGCCAGGAATATTAAAATAAGAATAAGAATAGGAATAAATGCTTCTGAAAATATGCTTGTATAGTTCTTGACATGAGAATCTTTCCAGTATAATGTTGCAATTCTGTGGAAAGATTCTGCTGTCAAGAACTATACAAGCATACTTTCAGAAGTATCACATCAGGAGATAATTACAGGCTCTGATTTCTTTTCTTTTCAGAATTTTTAAGCCCTGGTTTCTGACAGATAATATACTGGAAAGGATATATTAGAGAAAATGTAGGGAGTAAAAACAAACAGAAGTCCTGAAAACTTTAAAACTTACTAAAATTTATTTTTTTAAGAAAAAGAATGATCATACATTATGAAACATTGAAAAAAGGTAAAAATAAAATCTAATGCAATAATATCTAATATCTATACAGTGCTTATTCTAAACCAATTTTCCAATTTAATCGCTTTCAAATATGTTGGATTACGAACTCCAAATCCCACCAACCAAAATGCTTTATTTACTAAAGAACAGACCTGCCTCTAAGCTGCTAAAGTGACTATAAAGGAAGTGTTATATTTCCTTTTGGAGGTGGGAAAAGAGTTCTTGTTTGGGTGAAGGAAATCTAATGTTTGACAGCTGCATTCTGCCCCTTGAGGAGGTCTCCAGAGTAGGTTCTACATAATATCTAAGCCACAGAGCCCAGGCTCTTCTGAACCATCAAGTACTCTCCATTGTTCGCCCGCCTGCCTGGAAATCAACACTGCAGCCCCCAAAGGGTTCTGGACTGTTCTGAACAAATATTTTAAAACGGGGATACATTAGGATGCATGTGGAGAGGTTGCTAGACAATGTTTGTGATTTCATGTGATTTCATATTCAGATAATAAAATGCTGGCCTAGTTGAAGAAGTGACCAAACGAACATATAGGTAGACTTAATGGAAGAAAACCACTGTGATACCATTTTGCAGTGGGAAGAACAGCTGTGAAAAGTGGACATGCTGAAAAAATATATCCCTGGTGCACCTTAGTAAAGCAAGTAATTTGCTAGCTGACTGCTACCATCTCTGTGCCTCTCTTCTGCCAACAAAGGTTGTGCAGAAGGAATATTACAAATACCAACTTTCTCCCTCACACCAAAGCCAGAGAACAACATCCTGTACAAATGACCAAATTCTTAGTGGTGCCACTATACATTTACACCTCTGAGAACTGTCAATTCCAACCAAGGTTACAAAGAGTGAAGAATCAGCAAGACTTTGATTTGTCACTTGATAACTAGTTCCCCAGGTGAACCTGAAATTACATGGCTTCATCAAGCTGAGCTGCTGGAAAATTCCAAGGAGCAGTTCCCTTGCTGATTATATGGATACTATATGAAGCTGGATTTTTCTTTTTTAAAAGTCATTAAACTAGGGGCTCACAAATTTATTTTGAATGAGCGCTGTATGTTAGGGACTGCACATAAAAGATTTAAAAGTCGATGGGGACAAAAAATCAATTATATTAATTCAATATTAATATTAGTGCTTTAAATTACTCTATTTAACTGTTAAGTTTTAACACTAGTACATACCTTTGGAGAGATCCTCATCTCCCCACATTTCAATAGTTTCTCAGGTTTGAAATAAATCAAGAAACCCCTCCCCTTATTTTTTCATACACACATTTATTCAAGTTTCATTCAAGGAGCTGGCTGTAAGAATTGGTTCTCCAACTAATAAGCAACCATTGCACACACAATCCACAACTGCAAACTCCCCCTGTACCTGAGCAGAGATCTGCTTCTTCTCTGGTGTACCGTATGGCTGTGAGAATGAGACTTGAAAGTCCCTGTCATAATATTTACATAGTCTCACTCGCTGGATCGTCACCTTGTTGTGGTGAGTGGGCTTGTGTGTTCCCAATGAACCCTGTGAGCGAAGCCATCGGGAGTCATGTACTCCTGGCAGGGTCACCCATGGTGGTAAGATCCAGGGGGAGGAACCAGACAAAGAACGATCCAAGAAAGTCCTCAACGGCAGAACAGGCAGAAGATAACAAGGTGTATTGTTACAACGGCTGTGAAGGCGGATGAAGGCTGCAGCAGACAAAAGGTCACCAATCGTCATGGTATCCATGCCATTGGATTAGAGCCTTTTTCTGTGAAGGTTGTGTGCTGATCGTTGTGCACCAATCTCCACACATAAAACAAATTCACGCACAGGCGTCTTCCAACCACACCAACCCAAAACAACCAAAAGTCCCATGGCGATTGACGAATGGCAACGGGGGCAGGACTGTGAAATCTGGAAGCTCCTAGTCATGGACCAGCACATGGGAGGTGGATACGGATTCAGTCGCCCTGACTCAAGGATCGAGGCAGTTGAGTAGTTCGGCAGCTGTATCCACGACTGAGCAGCCCTATTTAGGATCCACTCTGCTCACCCCATATGGGGAGGGGACTAGAAAAGGTGCCCTAAACATAGTCTGCCTCATTTTCTCCCTGACTGGATTACCGCGACCAGTGGGGTCACAATCTAGCGGTCATAAAAAACACATGAATTTTGGAACATGGAATATACGGACACTGCAAGACAATATGGATAGTGAACGACCTGAACGTAGGACTGCCATTATTGCAAGGGAGCTGAGACGTTTTAATATTGATATAGCAGCACTCCAAGAAACTCAAAGAGCAGGAGAAGGACAGTTGAAGGAAGAAAAAGGAGGTTATACCTTCTTTTGGAAAGGACTGCCTGAACAAGAACGACGAATACATGGGGTAGGCTTTGCTATCAAAAACGACCTTGTGAAGCTCTTGTCAGAAGTTCCCACTGGGATTAACGAAAGACTCTCAACTCTCCGAATAAAACTCGCCAAAAACCAACAGGCAACTATCCTAAGTGCTTACGCACCAACACTAGATGCAGATGAGGATATCAAGGAAAAATTTTATACCCAGCTGGACACCATCTTATCAGAGATACCAAAGGAGGATAAAATTATCCTCCTGGGCGATTTCAATGCAAGAGTTGGGCGTGACTTTGATTTGTGGCCAGGGATCATTGGGAAAGAAGGACTTGACAACAGCAACACAAATGGAATCTTACTTCTGACTAAATGTGCAGAGCATAACCTTGTCATTACTAACACACTCTTTCGCCAGAAAAATAAATTTAAAACATCTTGGAAGCACCCACGGTCGAAGCACTGGCATCTTTTAGATTATGTAATTGTCCGTGCTAGAGATCGCCGTGATGTACTTCTCACCAGAGCCATGACGAGCGCCGATGACTGCTGGACAGACCATCGATTAATTTGATCCACGATGGCCATAAAGATTGTCCCTCATCGTAGGCTCCAAGGAAGAAAACCAAGGCGTAAAATGAATACACTGGCCCTTCAAGATCCTATTAAACGAGCTTGCTTTCAATCAACTCTCAAGGAACATCTGCCTATGGAACTTCCTGAAAATGTTGAGGAACACTGGATTAAATTGAAGACTTCTATTATTTCAGCCTGTGAACAAACTATCGGATACCAGACTAAGAGACATCAGGACTGGTTTGATGAGAACGATAGTGAGATTGAACATATTATTGACAAGAAAAGGAAAGCCTTCCAGATATGGCAAAAAGATATTAACTGTGCCGTTAAGAAAAAAATCTACGCCAGTGCAAAGGCAGAAGTCCAAAGAAGAACTAGAGAACTTAAGAACATATGGTGGATAAAAAAAGCCCAAGAAACCCAACATTTTGCAGATGCTCATGATGCACGGGGCTTTTTTAATGCCATAAAGGCCATCTATGGACCAACAAACCATGGTACAAATCCCTTACGCTCAGTAGATGGTGCTAAACTTCTAAAGGACAAAGAGTCTATTGCACTGCGCTGGAAAGAGCATTACTACAATCTCCTTAATCGTCACTCTACTGTGGCTGATGAAGTCTTCTTGCAAATCCCGCAAAAACAAATAAGAGATGAGCTTGCAATACCCCCTAGTTTGGAGGAAGTCAGTAAAGCCACTAAACAAATGGAAAATAACAAAGCTAGTGGACCTGATGGGATTCCTGCTGAAGGCTTTAAAGAAGGCGGGCCTGAACTTACACAACAACTTCATAAGCTCATCGAAAAAATCTGGATGAGGGAGGAGATTCCAGCAAACTTTAGGGATGCCATAATTATCACTCTCTTTAAAAAGGGTGATAGAACAGACTGTGGAAACTATCGAGGCATCTCCCTTCTAGCCACAGCAGGCAAAATCCTGGCAAAGATCATCGCAAACCGTCTCCTATCTGTATCAGAAGACATCCTCCCTGAAACGCAAAACGGCTTCCACCCTTCCAGGGGAACAGTGGATATGATCTTCACTGCACGACAGCTTCAAGAAAAATGCAAGGAGCAAAACCGCCCTCTGTACATGGCTTTTATTGATCTGACTAAAGCTTTTGATACTGTAAATCGTACTGCTCTCTGGACCATCCTTCTGAAAATCGGATGCCCTGATAAATTTGTGAACATCTTGCGGCTACTCCATGACGACATGATGGCAACAATCCTGAATAACAATGGCTCTCAAAGCGATCCATTTAAAGTGGAATCCGGCGTTAAACAGGGATGTGTTATTGCTCCAACCTTATTCACTATCTTCATCGCTATGATTATACACCTTGTTGAAGAGAAACTTCCTACTGGTGTAGAAATTATATATCGAACAGATGGAAAGCTTTTTAATCTTAGTAGGCTGAAAGCAAAAAATAAGGTAATTACAACTTCTGTTATAGAACTTCAATATGCTGATGATGACGTAGTCTGTGCACACTCCGAGGAAGATCTTCAAACTATCCTCAACATCTTTGCAGAAGCATTATGAAAAGCTCGGCCTCTTGATTAACATTAAAAAAACCAAAGTGCTTTACCAGCAAGTTCGAACCAATCCCTCCGCAGCGCCATCAATCCAGCTTAAAGGCGTGTCACTAGAAAATGTCGACCACTTTTCTTATCTCGGCAGCCATCTATCTACAAAAGCCGACATCGACGCTGAAATTCAGCATCGCCTGAGCTCTGCGAGTGTAGCTTTCTCCCGAATGAAGTGTAGAGTGTTTGAGGATCAGGACATTCGCAGGGAGACCAAAATGCTTGTTTACAAAGCCATTGTACTACCAACCCTTCTGTACGCCTGTGTAACATGGACCCTCTACAAACGCCACCTCCAACTTCTTGAAAGATTCCATCAACGCTGCCTCCGAAAAATTCTGCAAATTACTTGGGAAGATAGGCGGACTAATGTTAGAGTATTAGAAGAAGCGAAAACCACCAGCATTGAAACAATGATCATCCAACATCAACTTCGCTGGACCGGTCATGTTGTTCGAATGCCTGACCATCGTCTTCCAAAGCAGCTACTTTACTCCCAACTTAAGAATGGAAAACGGAATATTGGTGGACAGCAAAAGAGATTCAAAGATACTCTCAAAGCTAATTTTAAAAAATGTAATATCAGCATTGAGAACTGGGAAGCCCTAACTCATGAGCGTTTCAATTGGAGGTCAGCCTTTATTAATGGCACTATGGACTTTGAAGAAACACGAGTACAGGGCGAAAGGGAGAAAAGAGCTAAAAGGAAGGCACGTCAGGCAGACCCTCATCATGACCGTCTCCCACCCGGAAACCTATGCCCTCATTGTGGGAGGTTGTGCGGATCCAGAATTGGCCTTTATAGCCACTTACGGATCCACTGTTAAAATTTTACCTTTGGAAGACAATTTTACTCGGCTACGAGTGATCGCCAATGATTTACATAGATATATTGATTTTAAATAGAAATAGTTCACTTCTGGAATTCTATCACTACTACTTCCATATTAATAAATCTTGCTAAAGAAAATTCCTCAAGATTTGTCTTGGGGGGAAAAAATCCTTTCAGTTCAGGTTGCTGTCAAAGGTCTGATATGAACACACAGTAGACTGCTCAATTGGAGACTGGAGAGAAGTTGATTGTGCTCCTATGAACAATAGATGTAAGTGGCTGTTTGTCATATGAATACACTACATTTATCAAAGATAGGAACTACAGTAAATATTTACATTTATCAATTGTCTTTTTAGAAACTGCTCAAGACCAATTTCCAAAAGTCAGCCTAGTATCTTCAAACATCTGTTTTTCCCGCATTATTTTTTCTTTATAAAAAAAATGCTGCAATATATCTTTATGGGTACCTATGGAAGTTAACATATTGAAAAAAAGCCACAGGTTTATGCAAGGGCAAAGAAAAGCCAATATATAGTAAAATGTGGATAAGAAATGCTGTTTATGCCACAAAATAAATATTAATGTATCTCAGCCAGCAATGCCCACATATAAGCTGATAAGTGCTGTGAGGAACAGACAAGGGCAGTGTAACCTGTCAGGAAGCATTACAGAGTAAGACAATAGGTCTAGAAGGCGAAGCGAAAGCAACATGGCAAGTCTTTGGCAGTGCCTCATAATATTCAAACTAAAGCC
This sequence comes from Charina bottae, assembly GCA_023362775.1. Lineage (NCBI taxonomy): Eukaryota > Metazoa > Chordata > Lepidosauria > Squamata > Charinaidae > Charina > Charina bottae. Next base: position 46,705,654 of record JALMGJ010000007.1, on the reverse strand, counting down.
CCCTGTGACATGCCAGCAAGCAGGGCACGGTGATTATAAGCAGCGCTTCAGAGAGATGATCGAGGGCAATGGGTGAAGAAAGGATGAGGCTGCGCAGAAGATGACAATTGGAAGAGATGACCCTCCTCTGGCACATTTCTGTGGCACTACAAAGCATCTCATCAGGGATTGTTCCTTTTTGCACTGCCTTTTAGATTTACAGAGCTCATTATGGGACCTGGAGACGGCTATCTGAGTTGTGCTTTAACTTAAAAGTTGAGAGAAAAATAGTGTCACGTTTGATTTCATTTTTGCTATGGCCAAAATGGGACCTTTTTCAGTTTTAGCTCAGGGATTAATCTGAAATCATGCTTTATTTCCTTTTTTGTTTTAATTAAGCTGATACAAACTTCTTTTCAAATTTGCTAGTGAAATATCTTTTTTTTCCTCAGAGTGTGAAGACAAATGTTTACTGGCAGCCACATTCCTTTTGGTGACAAAGTGACTTTCTTTTTTACTTTTGGTTTAGAACGACAGGATGTAAATTATTCAACAGTAATTAATTTACATACAGTAAATAGAAAATGCTATCTCTGTTTCTGTGCTTTTAGAGATAAATTATTACTGGGCTAATAGTTTCTTTATAACAGGGATATATAACAAAATAAAAGGGGCGTGGTGGCTCAGCGGGTTCGAATCCGTAGCCCCGCACTGAGAAGTGTTTATTAGGGCATTATAGTTGGGGTCATTACATCCAGCTCTTGCCAACCTAGCAATTCGAAAGCATGCAAATGCAAGTAGATGAATAGGTACCACTTCGGTGGGAAGGTAACAGCGTTCTGTGCGTGTCATGCCGGCCACATGACCGTGGAAGCATCTTCGGATGCCGCTGGCTCTTCGGCTAACAAACGGAGATGAGCACCGGCCACTAGAGTCGGACACGACTGCACAAATGTGCGGGGGGAACCTTTACCTTTACTTATATAACAAAATGCCCTTGTTCCTAACCAGGCACTTTACCTCCACCTGATTTAAATTTTATTTATTTAGATGGTCTTCATCATAAAAATGAGGATGGTGGCATAGTAATAAGGCAGGCTCAACATGCTACTATCCTTTCTGTTTATGTGGAGAATTTAAATGGAGAATGTCAACAGGAGCCACAGAATTATCTTTTTTTTAATCAAATGTTTCAAATATTAGGTGGATTTAAAAATTCATTGCCACCATTATGCTAAGAAAATATTAAGAAAGCATGAGAAAGAATAACTACTTTCAAATATATTTCAGTGGGCTACAAGGAAGTCTCAAAATCAATACTGCAAGCTTGCATAATTTTACTGCAAGAGAGTGGTAGTAGTTAAAATAGAATTATAGTATTGACTCTGTGCTATGACTTTACTCTCAGCTTCTTCTACTTCAAAAGTGCTTACATGTGCAAATAAAAACTAATGTTAAAAATACTGCAATTCATTTGGAGCCAACCCAATATATTTTGCAGCCTGAAAACTAAGCTTCCACTTGCTAAATGCAACCCAATTAACAATTCAGTCTTACTTGGACATGACAAAGAACAATAGCTTAGTTTGGGGGGAACCAGGCAGATTATGTAGCCCGTTATGACTAATATCCAGTTGTGACCTTTGAGGTAGCAAACTCACTCCACCATGGTCAGCACTGATTACCACTTATAAATCAAATTTACAGATCAGTCCAGGGATCTTTGGAAGTAGGATATATGGAATATGCTTAGAATGGGACCTAGAAGAAATATATATCTGGATGGCTGCTTTTTATGACAGTTTTCATGTTTCATTTGTCCAGGTCAGAGTTTTCCTGGCGATGGCCAGGTTTACAGGTAGTCCTTGTTTAGCAATCACAATTGAGACAAGCAATTCAGTTGTTAAGGAATACAGTCACTAAGTGAAACCACGACTGTGCTTATGATCTTACTTCAGCTTTCCTTTAAGACTTGCGAAGGTTGTAAATGCAAGGATTGGTTGTAAAGTTACTTTTTCATCATCGTCATAACTGAGGTCGCTAAATGAGGCAGTCGCTAAATGAGGACTACCTGTACACACATGTGGGCAATGATAAAGTGTATGTGTGTATAGGCCTTAATTATGATTATATTACTAGGTAACTGCTGTATGAGCTGGAAATAAATTGAGAAACAACTCTTTTTTGCAAGAGAAAAAAACTTTAGGAAACTGGGGAATATGTTTTTGCATGCATATACATACCGGTTTCAAAAGAAGAACACACTATAAACAGATTTGAGGTGGGATGCATCCTGATAAATATGTTGCTCCTACCTGAACGAGGAGAAATTTTACTTGAAGGGACTTCTGAAATCAGATCCTGTCCCATGTAAAATTACACCAACAACTGTAAATGGCCCTGTGGCCAGTTTGCTCACCATTCACTTAACCTAGTATTTGTTTGCTTTAATTTTTATAAAGACTTAAATCACAGATGAGTGAAAAAGCACAAAAATATAGCCTAGCTTCTTTGGAACTAGTTCTGCTTTGTGAACTCCAGGAGAATCAGATTTCAGCCCCCAATGTCACACTGTAAACTCCTTTTGAGACTGATAGTAATTGCAGTATTACTTTGAGCTCTGCTATTTGGCGAGAGGATCTGATTGGTCAAAATTCCCTTTGGCTAAACCAAGCACTTTGTACGAGCTTATGTAACTCACAGACTTGGCCAATACAGATTACATTCTTTGAAAACAAGGTTGTTAAGGAAATCCCTTTTGCAAAACCACAACCAAAACCAAGAAGAAAGTCATGCCCACCTACAAAATTATCATAATTGCTCTGCCAATGGATTAAATAATAATAAACCGCAGGGAAACATATAGTTCAATGAAATTTCTACTAAGCTCCCAGTAGATGGGCAACAAGGCTTTCACCAAGACTATACATTCCACTGAAAAGAAAAGGGGGCGGGGAAGGGGGAGTTCTGAGGAAAGCAAAGGAGTCATCAAAGATTTCTTTTGGTAGATTCAGATAAATGATCTAACTGCACATTTATAGAGGGAGTACTTTGTATTTCAGCATCCCCAGAAAAGAATAGAAATGATTTCTTCTTGTGCTTTATTCTTCTCCCTTTCTCCCTATTGAAATGTTTAAGAAAGCCAGAACATTCACATTCTCAAACTCTCAGCAGATCACATAAACCAGGGTTTCCCAAACTGTGAGGTCTACCTCCCTCAGGGAGGTGCAGACAGAGTCCAGGGGAGGTGTGAAGAACCTTTTAGTTGGACATTGTTGCAATAAATCCACCTTTCCCAAAGTTCCACTGCATTATTGTCATTGTTCATTTGTGTTCATTTTGATGTTTGGATTTTTAGGGGAGGTGTGTACATTAAGTTTACACTAAAGGGAGGTGTGATGGCAAAAGTTTAGGAACCCCTGACTTAACCAACTTTCCCATCCTGATATCCCTCTATATATACTAGATAACAGCTCCCATCATCCTCAACCATAATGGCTTATTCGTTTCTGGTAGGTAGTAAGTTGAGCAAGCCACCCATAAAGAATGGCTTGCTGCATTCCCCCCCCCAAAACTTATTATAAAACAACCAACAATAACATCTATCACAATAAAAAGGGATAAGATAAGAACAAATGCAACCTTTTTTGAGTATTCACAAGAAACATTACAGAACAGTAGGAAGGAAAATCCCAACTGGAGGGAGATGAATCTTCACTTCAGAGAGAACTAGCAATGAACTAATTATGCTTATTTTAGCTAGCTTTTCTTACAGCATTAACAGAGAAATTTACCAGCAGAACATTTAGAAGAAAACTCAGTGGCCAATTTTTATGGTCCAGTTCAGATACTTTCCTGGGCAGGAACACCAGAGTTATATGCAAAGGTGAGTTCTTCCTCTCCGAGCAACCCTTTGCATCACCAGAAAATCTGCTCCAAAGTGGGGGATCCTCCAACAAGATGTGGAAATGGTCTAGGTCAGGATCCACAGGCCTCCTAATTATTAACTACTAATGGAAACTGCCTAATGATAGGCTAAAAAGCAAAAGCAAATAAAGTACATTCCAAGCAATCTCCATTTATTTTCTTCTTACCCAGCCTGGTACACTCTGGTGAGTTATAGCCCCCATCTCTCTATCCCAGTGTTTCTCAACCTTAGCAACTTTAAGATGTGGGGACTTCAACTCCCAGAATTCCCCAGCCAACATGCTGGCTGGGGAATTCTGGGAGTTGAAGTCCATATATCTTAAAGTTGCTAAAGTTGAGAACACTGCTCTATCTTTTACAAGAGCTTCTACAATAGTCTTCTATTGTCTGGCATGATCTGGCTATACTAAGCTACAACCACCATTGTGACTTTCATGGCAATTTCAAAGACTACCAGATTTATGATCTTGGGGCCAAAGCTTTGGCTAGCTGTTGTGTGCACTTGACAAAGTTGGGGTGTGTGTGTCTAGATCACAGAAAGCATGTTTCTCTGTGTGTGGCACCTTCAAGTCAATCTTGACTCCTGGAGACCGCCTGGACAAGTTCCTGCAGTTTTCTTGGCAACATTTTAGGAAGTGGTTTGCCATTGCCTTCTTCCTAGGGCTAAGTGACTGGCCCAAGGTCACCCAGCTGCCCAAGGTGGGACTAGAACTCACGGTCTCCCCGTTTCTAGCCTGATGCCTTAACCACTACACCAAACTGGCTCTCTTAGTAAGTGGTATCATTTCATTTATACAGCTGAATGCTAGAATTTATTCTGACTTCTTAAATAATACTTATTCTTCTATAGTTATTCGCAGTGGGCCACCTTTAATAAATAAAGGGGTGCCAAGGGACTGTTGCCGTTATGCATCAGTTAAGCAGTAAGAACTAATCTGAATGTCCTTCCTCTGAATAATCATTATTGCAGCTTGTTTCCGCCATCAGTGGTAAAACCATAATTTATGGGGGCTGAACTTTCTGGATACTGAATGGAGTTTTGCAAGTCATAATTTGCCTTTCAGCTTCTAAAATTATTTTATTTGTGTGGGCAGGCACAGCAAAATCAGCAGTGTGGGTTCTCAGCTGATATATAGCCTTGTGATTTTGCTGCTTGGATTCATAAAGGCTGGGCTAATCATTTGTGGGTACACTTTATTTGTCAAAAGTTCTCTGGATATCAGAAGTAAAACCTCCCTAACTGAGCACCAAGGCTATCAGAGAGTGTTTTTATTAGATACCCCTCTGAAATACCAGAATGAAGGTGTCCACCATCCCTTTATCAACAATGAATGTTTCCTGTTGCCTTAGAGCAGGTATGAATGATGTGTGGATCTCCAGAGGTTGCTGAATGCCAAATGCCATCATCCCCTGGACAGCACAGCCAAGGATGAGAGAAGATGGGAGTCAATGAGATCTGGAAAGTCATGCAATACAACTTACAACTGCCTTCCTCCCCTTTCTCCAAATGATTCTGATTTCTCCATTTATTTATCCTTAGGCATTTGCCCTAGAAATATTTAAATAAGGAAAAAAATGGACAGACTTAACCATACTTTCAACTGGGAAACTGTGAGCATCTTAAACCAAGCCAAATCCAAAAACGCTAGAGAATTCCTGGAAGCTTGGCACTCAGACAAAGCAGCCATCAACAGACACATAGAGGTAAACAACATTTACATACCATTCATAAGAGACAATAGAAAAGCCAGAAGACCAGAACACCTCCTTGCCAGCAATCAACAACCAGATAGGGCCTGGGGTGGGGAACCTTTTTTCTGCCAAGGGCCATTTGGATATTTATAACTGGGGACCGGGGGTGGGGGGCGGGGTTTCTGGGATTTCCACGGACCGGGGGCTGGAGTTTGCAGGTGGGAGCCAATCACAAGCTCTGGGGGGCGGGGTTTGTGGGCAGGAGCCAATCGCGTGGAAGGGGCGGTGTTTGCGGGCGGGAGCCCCGCGGGCCTTAGACGGCCCGCAGTCCTGACGTTGCCCAGCCCTCAGATAGGCAAAGATTAGCAGCAAGATTAGCACCAGAGGAGCAATCAAACAACACAATGGACCCTAATCAAGGAACTATTAACTCAGTCAATCAACCAAGCAGCAAACAACAACCCAAGCAAGGTACTACCAATGAGAGTACAACACCCCCACCAACACAGGCAGGACAAGCCAGGGTATATAAACAGAGAGCAAGTCCCACTCCCTTTTCACACTGAAGATGTTGCCTAGTCTGGCAATGAAACGTCTGCAAGAAAACAAGAAGGCTCAGAGAGCACCAAGGACTCCACAAAAGAAATTCTCCCTGGACTGATGTCTGTGTTATATTTGAAGGGTTATCAATCCTATCTTCCCTTCAGTCGTCTTTTCTGTAGGCTAAACCTACCCAGGTCCATTTCTCACAGCACTATCATATGATCTTATACTATTATATCAAAAGGAAAATCCATTCCAATTTTATTGGGTGCTATTAGAATTGTGGATTGCAGATATTTCTTGTCATAGATGGTGAAGCACAGGGGGGATAAATGTACTGCAAAAATGCTTCAGAAATTATTACAGAAACATCATATTTTAAGAAATAACAAAGTCTGAATTCTCTGAACCCTTGAACAAGATCTTAGGAACCACAAAATTCCTCCTATTTTCTCTTTCATGATCAGAAACAGATTGGAAGAGGAAATATCAGATTTTGTTACCCAGTGCTTTGATTATGGAAAAAATAACCGCCCAGAGTCCCTCTTTTGGGGGAGAAGGGCAGTGACGAAATTTGATAAATAAAATAAATAAATAAAAATTTAAACCAAAACAAAATAGCCATTAAATAATGGTCCAGTCCTTGTTGCATACTTACATGTTTAATTTTGATGAATGCTGTTTTTACACAGTATTTTCCCCTTTTTTGTATGACCTTTTAACTTCTTAATATCCAATCAATCATATTTCAGTTTTATAACTTTAAAAATGTTTTTGCAAACTCCTGTGTCATGACACAATTACACTGGTAAATCTTTAAACAGTTTCCTGCTTCTTTATTCAAGACAAGTTTGGAACTCAACCCCACTTAGATATTCACTTAAGACCCCACAGTAACCAAATTTACTTCATCTGAATGCAATGAGAAACAATGGTAGAGTTTTCCTGTTTTAATAATAACCTGTTCAAAGAAAGCATCAAAGCTGAAGAAGCTTTATAGAATAACAATGAAAATTTCACTGATAGTGAATCTGAATGCTGATGCTACAAAGATACTATAGGCTTCAGAATTTAAACCAATAATGTACTGTCCCTGTATAGAGGTTATGCTGTGTAATATTCTGGATGCTTGGTTTCCAGGCTACAAATTCTTGCACTACAAATAATTAATCTATTATGTTTATGGCAGTGTAATCAGGAAGCATGCTCTCTTAATTTATTTCCCTAATGAATTCTACATTAACTAAGTGGCAAACTTGAACAAGAAATATGTCATGAACTCAAGACATTGCTGCTTATAAAAATGCTTCCAGCATCTTGTCTGTAGCTTGAATCATGTCAACTGGATTTCTATTTTCTCAGTGGAAATGTTTCGCTCCTTATCCAAGAAGCTTCTTCAGTCTGAGCAAAATCCTTAAATATGTTTCTAGGGTGGCTGTGTGACCTTGCACCTGGGGCTAGGTCATAGTTATTTGAGATGTTTATTTCTAAGTCCCTTTATCATCCAAAGGAGGATCGTTAAGATTACCATGCTGCTGTTGAGCTTGCGAAATGGTCTTAATCTTCCTAGGCACAGAAGACAAAGCAGGAAGGAAAATAGGGGAAAGATTGTGCCTGAGACCCCCACAAGAAACAGCTTCTTGGATAAGGAGCGAAACGTTTCCACTGAGAAAATAGAAATCCAGTTGACATGATTCAAACTACAGACTGTTCCACCTGGATGACTGAGAACCTTCATCGACATATTCCAGCATCTTGTGATAAACTATTTGTACAGAGCAATATATTTTATTTAAAAACCTGCAATGATAGAGAATGTCAACAGAAACCTCCCCCTGCCACAATTGTGATCTCATCCTTTGAACTCCTGAACGTCATCTTTCCTCTGAATAAAATCTGACAAAAATTTGGTAAAGAATTAAACAATGGGCTGGCACAGTCCTCATGGCTCAGAACCCAGATATCTGTGAGACTTCCTCCTTCCAACAATATGTATCTGTACAACAATTAATTAACAATCAATATAACCAAGGTTATATTGAAAGAGAATACCTGGAAATAAACAAGTGTTTGAGCAGCTATAAGTCTGTATTCCATGTGTATTATATATCTCCTAGCTGATGGGATGTGAGCAACAGTACAGTAGCTTGCAACCTTGCATAAAATAGGATGAGCATATTTGGGGTAAAATGAGGCTTTGGTTGTACTTGTAGATAATGATGATTATATGCCACCAAGTCATGACTCTTAGCAACCACCTATACAGATTTTATCTATAATAATCTTTCCCTAACCTGGTCCTTCAGCATTTCCAATGGTACACTCATCACTGCCCAACATATGCCACAACTGACTGATACTCTCCTTACTGTTGCATGTGGCATGGGTATGACTAAATCTGATGATAAAATCTTCTCTTTATTACTAAAAAAGGGTTATGTGAAAGTCTTAATTGACCAAGGCCATGATGGGCAGCAGACGTTTGTGTGAGTGTGTATAGCCCATCTGCTGATGATCATGGCACATGGATGTTTGTGACTTGGAATGTAATATAATTAACTGATAAATAGCATGAATTAATGAAATATATTAATGAAATAAAATAGTTATCTTGATCTCTCTGAAACGTAAGTGAAGGGAGAAAGATATAATACATCTAAAATAAGTGATCTGATCCTGTGGAGTGGAATTGATGAACATATGCAAAGAATTGAAGGTGTAGGTTTAATTATGAATGAAATGTTTCAGATGTATATCAGAGAGTATGATATTTACTTCTTTAGCAGCTGCACTACATTAATTCTTTAGTATCTAAGCTGGTGTGCTGAATGCAAAATTGAAAAAGAATATGTATTTATTTTTAAAGTTATAAATTAATGGAAGAGAAAAATATTAGGATAAAATCATATGACTGTCTATCTCTATTTACCTTTTCTAACCCTACACTCAGAAAGGCAGTCCTCCTATCCAAACCACAGCATTCATATCCTACAAGATAATTAAGAGTGTATAAACAAAGCATTCTTAGCTGGGTTGAGGGCAGGATGGTTAAAATGTTGTGTGCATGCCATAATCTGATCAATTAACTCCAAAAATTAATCCAAAGGAGTTAGATTTTAGCTTGAATCAGCCTTGGGCTGTTTCAAATTAACTCCCTAACTAATTCCTTCTAAGCAAACATGTCATAACATTTTCTGCTTCTGATCTGAAGAAAGATGAAATCCTAGAAAGGCCTTGCATCCACAACAAAGGGCTTGGCTAGGCATTTTGTCTCTGGCTCTTTTTAATTTTCACTCACTGGGCCACATACAGAAGTAGAAAAGAGGCAGAAGGAACCAGACCACACCTAATTGGACCACAATGTTTGCCAAGCTATGATAGCTTCCCAAACTTCTTTGCACCAGATGGGAGGAATCAAAAGAAAATTGCTTCATGGCTGACCAGGTCATCCACAATCATGCCCTGCTGGCATAAAGGTGAGCTAATTTCCCCAGAGAGCAGTTAACCCGGCCATTCACATCATCTGAAAAGAGCCAGCAAGTTTCACTGATTAAATGATTTTCTTCCCCCAAGTTTAAAAAATGACTGCTCACAAAGAAGCAAACAAAAAGTTTCAGAGAACAAGACGATTCTGCCGTACGTATGTGCAGCTGATTCATGGATCAGAATACACACAAACAAATCATTTATAGCATCTGGAGGTCAAAATGCTTATATACGAAAAGAAGTACACTACAAAGGAGACAGTCAATTTGAGTTTACACATATCACATATGCATGGATAAAAGGAGTTGTGCGATATTGAGATATGGATGCTCGTAACACACATTTATATTCCACAGGGAGCTCACAGTGCTGTAAATGACACACTTTCCTTTTTTTCCCCTTACAACAAGAAGTCTACAAGATCGGCTGGTCTGTGAGAACATGACTGGCCGAAAGACAGCTTTCTTAGCTAAAGGCCTCACTAATTCTAATTCAACTTCTTAGCCACACCGGAACACCACTGCACAGGCTGCTCTATAAGGAAATAGAAAACTAAATTTTCAAGTTATCTGAAGCAGAGAGATTCCACAGCATAATTCTTCATAGAAATTGAAGACCCAGATATAATGCATACATATTTGTAAGTTACTATTTAAAAATTACTGTGCAAACCTTCCAACTCCCCCAGGATAGCTTTGACGATTATTAAATTCACCATGCCCATTCATCTCTCCACAAAGTTATTCTACTTGGTGTCGAAATAGCTCTTTTAAAAGTAATTATCATGTTGTGTACACAAATTTAGTTCTAAGAAACATTTTTCTGTTAGAAAACAAAAAGCACATATACTGTAACAAAACCAAAACAAAACATTTTCTAGGGATTATTTTGGTTTGCTTAATTCTGGGAACAGTTCAATGTTTCCTTAGTCAAAACAACTGGAAGCTGTAACTTTTGGGTTGACTTCCCAAGAAAAATGAATCCAGTCGATTTAGCTGGTGTCATGTTTAAATTGGCTAATGGAAAAACTGGCAATGTCCCCTGTTGGACCCACTTCATGAATTAGCTTCTCCGCATCTCAGTTTCTGCAGCTGCCACGGCAGAAGGATCTTTGAGCAATCTGACTTTGCCCACCAAGAATCTGGAAATTTATGAAGCTGGTAAACCAGATTCAAGTAGATGGAGGAGATCATGCTGAGACCAGGGACTGTTTATCTCAATAAAACAATCTTGAAGCTATCCTAGAGACAGCTGTTTTGCCCTCTAGTGGGCAATACTGGCACAGCAAACAATCCAGATATTTTGCCACCATTAAATACAATTCAATAGATTTCAGATTCAAGTAATATTCAACAGATTAAAGGCAAGGTGGACCGAAAGTAGATCTGAATTTACTAATAGATCTCTGGAACCTTTACCACACAATGGTTAAAAAAGATTTATGACTCTTGGGACTTCCAGTGAGAAAATGGCGAACGGAAGATGTCCCTGAAGCAGCAGGGACGACATTTACGCCTGAAACGGCAGCTGGATGCAGGATCCGGACCACCAAAATCTCTCGGGAGAAAGGAGAGATTGTGAGATTACCCATACGTACTCTGGACAGCAGCTCCTCATGAGTAGACAGCAGGAACTGATGTTTTTGCAATCTGTTTAGGAGTTGAGCTGCTGGGAGTCAGGGATTCCATCAAAGCTCATAGGTGTAATGTAGCCTTTAAGGTCATAAGGTTTGGCCAATTCTCATTTCTTAATCACTTTGGAATTAACTTTTTATTGCTTTTTAAATACTGAGAACCTCTGGAAAGGCAAGTTTTATGGTATTCACTGGGTGAGTTTCCTTCAATCCTTTATGAAAGAAGTTTCAATTATGAGTTTAAGGATTATTATTTTTTCCGGAATTAACAGCAAAAGGATGCTTAGAGTGTTGATTTTAGAAAGCTATAAATGGATTAAAGGTCACTAGAGGGCACCAGAAGGAAATAAGTAAATATTTTAACAATGGATACATTGAGAGATATTTGTGAACAATGGTCTCAGAAGTTACTTTTAAAGCCATTATTGATAGACTAGATGATGATATGGGAGAGGAACAAGTTGTACTGGCCAAGAGTGAAACTGATTCAAATGTGGACTTAAAAATGACAGGCTAAAAGAAGGATATGGAAAAAGATGAAATATTGAATATACAAACAAAACTGGCTGATGTTTTGATAACTAAAAAGGACATACAAATAACAAACCAGAAGAGTGTTTTGGATAACCTTTCTATATTGGACTTACAAAAGGGATTTGTTAATGCTGTCAGTGATTTTGTGAGAAGCCAGAAGACTGTCTTGGATAACCTTTCTATATTGGATTTACCAAAGGGATTTGTTAATGCTGTCAGCGATTTTGTGAGAAAAGACAAAGAGAAAATGAAAAGAAACAAAGTGTCTGAACATTATTTGAAGGGACTAAAGACCAAGATTGTTGGGAGCAAGGGAAAGGAATTTAAAGTTGGTTTATTTGACCAAGGTTAAAATAGATAGGTTGATATCTCTGAAAATATTTTAAGGATTTTTTTTTTACTAGGACTGGATGATGATGCTTTAAGGTTTTGTTGATATATAAGAGTTACTTGGGAAAGAGTTCATTTGCTGTATTTTAAATCTATCTGATTAAGGTTAAAACATGTTGTTATCCCTGGTAAGTTTTATTGGATTTTTACTGACTAGATTTGGATAAGGTCTGGGGGATTTGTTTAATGATAGAAAATGAGATGTAAACGTGAAAGGAAGGAATTCAAGTGGGTTTATTAGATTAAGTTTATAATAGATAGGTTATTTCTGGTAACCCACAAAGGACTTTTGCTGATTAGGATGGATGATGAGGTTTTGGAGATTTGTTTAGGGAGAATGGGGTGGGATATGGGATGAAGAGATTGTTTGTTGTATTTTAAGAGATGATGATAAGCTGTTTAAGTTGTTTATACTTGCTGGGACGGAGGGGGAAGTTAATTCTTTTCTTTCTTTTCTTTCCTTTTTCTTTGCATTTTTCTTTTTCTTTTTTATATTTTGTATTACAGTAGTTTTATCTGTACTATGTAATCTTTAATAAAATTGTTATTAAAAAAGATTTATGACTCTTGACCTAACGACAGCAGCAACAAAATTATTCCACTAGGAATAAAGCAAGCTTGGGCTATGTGGAAGTGAACTCTCGGGCAGAAGGCCTGGGGGATTTGGTTCAATTCTGATGTTAAAAACATTTGCCTCGGTTCAGCTTGACTTTCAAAACAGTCCCAGATGATAGATCTCTGGATTCCAATACAAAGCCCCCATAGTTAGACATATTCTGAGTAGCTGGGTGGGAAGTATTATATAAAACTATAGCTAAGTTACACAATATTTATCATTTCATTTGCTCTCACTAACACATGTAAAAGTGTATCTGTATTTTCTTGAGAAACAGAAGAAACCGCAATAAATAGAGAGGGATTTGGATCAGAAAAAGAGGGGGCTATTTCATCCTTTCCCCCATATGGCATCCCTCTGTTCCAAATCACTAAAAGGTAAAGGTACCCCCCGCACATTTGTGCAGTTGTGTCTGACTCTAGGGGCCGGTGCTCATCTCCGTTTGCTAGCCGAAGAGCCTGCGCTGTCCGAAGACGCTTCCATGGTCATGTGGCCGGCATGATGCGCGCGGAACGCTGTTACCTACCCACCAAAGGGGTACCGATTTATCTACTTGCATTTGCATGATTTCGAATTGCTAGGTTGGCCAGAGCTGGGGCTAGTGTGGGAGCTCACTCTGTCATGTGGGACTAGGGATTCGAACCTCCAAACTTGCGATCGCAAGCCTGACGTCTTACCCGCTGAGCCACCATGCCCCTTCATCCAAATCACTAGATGTGGACAATAAGGCTACAATTCAGTGTACCCTAAGGCCCATCTAAATCCACCATGCTACTTTCAAACTTCATCTTCCTAAAAGTAGAACCATTAAAATCAATAAAACTTCAGTTTGCCATAATTAATTTAATTTAACTGAGTTTACTTTAAGAATGGCTGGGTATGAATCGAAACCAAATTTTTTCAGACCACTTAAGCCCACCACTTCTGCTTGGATTCCATTTCACTGATACTTTCTTTTCTGATAATTGTCCTTTGGAGGGACATAATAATCACCCATGCCTGAAATTCAAATTATTTGCAACATCAGTTTAAAAAATTCCATTAATTACTTCATTCAACATTTAGGCTTCATATCTCAGATTCCCTCTTGCACATTTTGAGAGCCATGCATGCTCCAGGACAAACTTGGTTCGTATTTCCATAATACCTCTAGCCCAGAGCTTTCCAAACTTTTCATGTTGGTGACACACTTTTTAGACATGCATCATTTCGCAACACACTCTTACAGCAGGGCACAAGGCAGGCACTAGGACCTGCGCAGAATCCTGGCAGGGCTCGGAGGCAGCAGCAGCTGCGACACACCCAAACACTGCAGCCGACACACTAATGTGTCGTGACACACCGTTTGGAAAGCTCTGCTCTAGCCTATTGGAGGAGTCAGAAAGAAAAGGCACCTAAAAACATCAGCTTCAGAGCTTTAGAGCCTGGAGTGGAGATGAGAAGGACTGAACCTGGGAGCTTCTGTAGGTAAAGCATACATATGCTCTGCCCCTGAGTTACAGCATGTTAGCACAGGGAAAGGATCCAACATTGGGGATGGATTTTGTTGGAGAGATTAGCTTCAGCATTTAAAATCCAGTACAGAGATGGGTAGATTTAAACCCATTCATTTTAATAGGCTTAAGCATTTTGAACCCTGGGCTGGATTGTTGCCAGCACATAGCTTTCCCACCAAAAGAAAAGGAAAGCGAAACACCTGGATCTGAGTATTTATGTCAAATATTTATACAGTGCCTTTCCTCATATAATTCAAGGAGGCTTACAAAAACAGTAAAGTGCAAGACAACAAGAACAGCCAACAGTAAAATCCAGCAATAAAGTATTTTGCCGTTGAGTCAGTGTTGACTCCTGGTGACTGACTGGACAAGTCCCTGCAGTTTCCTTGGCAAGATTTCAGAAGTGACTTGCCATTGCCTGCTTTCTAGGGCTGAGAAAGAGTGACTGGCCCAAGTTCACCCAGTTGACTTTGTGCTTAAGGCAGGACTGGAACTCAACGGTCTCCAGCCTGATGCCTTAACTGCTACACCAAACTGGCTCTCAAGGTCATTTAACTACCACTACATTTATCTATTTGTGTAAAGCAGGTCTGGGCTGTAAACAACCTATGGCCCTATGTTACTGCACTACAATTCCCTTCTGCCCCAGCCTGCATGACCAGTGGTACAGAAGAACTAATGTGTAGTCCAGAACTTTCCAAACTGTGTGTTGGGACACATTAGTGTGTTGGCTGCAGTGTCTGGGTGTGTCCCAGCTGCTGCTGCCTCCAAACCTCCCCTGCCAGGATTCCGCACAGGTCCTAGTGCCTGCCTTGTGCCCTGCTGTAAGAGTGTGTCGCGAAATGATGCCCTACTGTAAGAGTGTCGTGAAATGATGCACGTCTAAAAAGTGTGTCACCAACATGAAAAGTTTGGAAAGCTCTGGTGTAGTCCAACAACATCTGGGAGGGCTGCAAGTTTTCTACTCTTGCTCTCAAGCCACAATCATAGTATCCTTCCCAAGTCTACTATCTGAACTTTATTTTAGTAGGAAATAGATGAGCCCAGGCTTGGTCCCTGTGACATGCAAACAGGAAGCTCCACCACTGGGCTGCAGTTTCTCTCCATGCTTCCCTTCACAAGTGTATCAGCTTAGAACGTTTATTTCAAGGGTAGGCAATTTCTGTTAGGCACAGATCATCATGGAGAAAATCCATCTGTGTGGTTGCTAAGAGTCAACACCGATTTGATGGCACATAAGCAATCAATCACTCGATCAGGCAATTTCTATTCCTCCAGATGTTACAATTCTCCGTTTCCCCGACTTCAAGCCATGCTTGCTGGGGCTGAAGCCTAGAGTCCAACAATACGTGGACGGCCACAGATTACCATAGAAATGGGTCACAAACTGCTCATTCATGAGATCTGCAAGGGGTTGGTGATGTCACATGAGCCTTGCAAATGATACGAATTATGTAATTTACATCATGATGGGCATGGCATCATTATGGCTTGTAACAGATGCCTATGATCCCCGATAAAAAAGGAAATTTTAAGTATGTGTCAATAAAGTTATTTACAATCTCAGCAGGGACATACATTAACGTCTATCCTCTTTCCTTACTGTATTAGCATTTTTCATAATACACATTCTTATAAGCAATTTCCTTTGATATAGTGCCTTTTTCTGTGTGATTGTCCCCAAACTATTTTAGTAAGTCTTTCTGTTTTTAAACTAAGAACTTGTATTAAAAATCTGGGAAAGTGCAGGTTCCAGTGTGTAAATAGCATTCCAGTTCATTCACAAGTTCAGCAAGTGAGAGTTGGGTAATCTGGCATTAAAAGATGAGTAGGTTTCTCCTCTGTTTTCAGAGAACGTGACTAGAACTGCTTCACTCCATCATATGGAAGTGCGTCCCCACCCAGAACAGACCAGGCATATAAAAAATTATCATGGCCTAGTTCAGACACCATACAGTACTAAGGTCTGATTCATTTTACTCATGGTTTATGAATATACAGTATATACTGGCTGGCATTCTGCAATGACATAAACCTTGGTTTACAAACCACAATCAGTTCTAAATCAGTTTTAGCCAAAAACCATCAAAGCACATTATAGTTTAACCTGGTGTAGGAACTCAGGCCCACTCTGCTATAATGCAGTTCTTGATTAAAATTAAACCGGCAAGCTGCATATTTTAGATTGCATTTTTAAAAGTTAATTTCCTTTATTCTGAAGATAACATACTCAAAATTCAGTAAGAGGTAGCTCCCCTCTTCTAAACACATCGTTTTCTCTGCACTGCGGTGTTATCTTGGTGTGGTGATGTGCCAGCACACAATTTATAATCTCAAAGACAGAAGAGAGGGGAACAACAATCCTGCTCCATTAGAGAAAAGGGAATATTTGCTATTGATTTCTGTGGGAATAAGATTCCATCTCAAGAGGCAATCAAGTGGCTTGCAAAGTCCTTGCTGCCCAAAACTGAAATATTTTTTTCTTAAGTCCACAAAATGAAAAATCAATAGAATTTAATGGATGAATATATTTCATTAAAGCAGCCTGTGCCACTGCAGTAGTAGATATTATTAAGCTTATTAGATTTACAATTATGAGAAACAAATTATTAAATTTAGCTGTGTCACTTTTAACTCAACTGATACGTTATCATTGATCGGCTATGACAGAAGTTTACACAAATGATTCCACAGCTGTTCAATAGCAAAAAAAATCTGTCAAGCATCGATTCAGCCTTCTTCAGCCTAGTATTCTCCAAAACCGTTTGCAGTACAACTTCCAAAATTCCCAGTTGGCACATATTTGTTGAAGACCCAACAAATATGGAAGGGCCTGAGTTAGAAAGGCTGGCCAATAGTTACCAGTGGTCACAACGATAATACTGTAACAAAGCCAAAATCCTAACTGCCGTAATTATATAACTTCTGGATTTTCTTCACTTCACTTCCAAAGTCTACTGGACTAATTTGTCATCTATCAAATCCTAAAATTATATGCACACCTTCTTTTCTTCCATGTTTCAAGCTTTTATAGGTCTTTGGGCTTTCTTTACACATAGCAATTACTCCATTCCTGCCCACTTTGTCAGCAAATTACTTATAAAATTACAATCATACAATTCTGGAATTGAAAGGGACCACGAAGATCACCTCGTCCTTCCCTCTGTGTATCATCGGCCCCAGCCCAATCTGATATTATTTATTCATCAAAAGGACAGCAGTATGCAAGAGTGTGATAAAATCTGTGGAACTCAATGAACTTTGGTTTGTTACCAAAGTAATGTGCGGTGCTCTATAAACAAAACAGAAAAGCCATTTTTATAGTCATAACGTTTGAAATCCTATTTTATGCTAGACACCAAAAGGGAATTAGACATGTGACATAGGAGGGGGACTGGACTCCTAGGGTATAGTGCTAAATTTTGAATTAAGGTGCACATTTCGAAGGAAGGAAGGAAGGAAGGAAGGAAGGAAGGAAGGAAGGAAGGAAGGAAGATAGGTAGGAGCTAACATCCTTGTTAAAAATTTCCATCTCAAAAAATAGACAACCCAAACCAAGCAATCAAGTATGACTTGATTCTACACATAAGTTAACCTGGGAGTATACTCAACAGTGTTCACTTCATATAGCACAGATTCAACTTTGTAAAAGATACCAAAGTGTACCAAAAGATATTAAAGGAAGGGCACCATGTACCTTCCAGATAAAAATGCAAATTATTTTGCAAAGCACGTTACCATTTAAACTGGAAGTATGAAGAAGGAATTCTATCAAAGAAAACGATTGCAATAACCAGCTATGCCTTAGTTTCTAGGTGTCTGAAAATCAGCCAATATGAAGTTCAATAAATCTATTTGATCCAATTCGGTTTTGTAATCTGAATCAATTCAATTGGATTTGCAATTCAAATTGTCCAATAGATTCACCTGGAAGATTCCATTTGGTAAGAGTTGCAATGTTCAAAAGTCAATTTCATTGGTCTCAAGGCACTGATGTACCAAATCAGTCCAAAAATTTATCTGAACACATTCTGAATAGCAACAAGTTCTCCAAGGTCTTTGGCAGAGCAACCAGCCCTGCTGGTTAAGATCTTCTTAGTGAAGATATAGTGGACTCAATCTGGAATTTTCTGCATGCACTTGTCACTTTTCGCTAACTTCTAGTAACTACTGAACAATATTGATGCGCTATATTCAGACTCTCTGGAACCTACCAACACTAGGAGGCATAAAGTAAGTTATTATTATTTTGCAATCTGAGCCCAATATGGATTTTGAAGGGATGAAAAATATGAATTGATGTGACAGGTACAGGAGATATACAATCAGATCCCAGCAAAATCATGGATTGAATGGTGGCCTCCGCAGCTCATGTTTAGCTTAAATGCTGTAATTCAACCTTTCCCAATGTTCACCTTCCAAATGTGCTATTCCATGCAATACGAGTATCAGTGCCCACACAAAGATTGAGTTTACCCAGTATGCTACCAGCAAAATTGTTTTAATTATGGTTAAAATCCCATGGTTTAATCATAATGGACTGATTTACATGTCATAAAACAGTTTACAAACCACAATGTCTGTGTTCAGAGCCTAGCCACAAACAAACCACCTTCTGATTTACTATGTTGTGTAAATACAGCCCCTTTGTATTTGTTGAATTTTACAGTTTTTCACTTTCATATATTAATTATTCCTTGGGAATTAGCAGACGACCAATCAGCAAGGCTGGTACTTAAAATATAACAATTTATCTCCTGTACCCTCCAGCAAAGGAGATCGTTACCTTGTTGTGGTGCTGGAGCTTGAGCACCTCAATGAAACCATGAGCTAAACCGTGAAGGGACACCCAAGACGGGAAGGTCGTGGCAGAGAGGTCAGACTAAATACGATCCCTGGGGAAGGTAATGGCAACCCACCCCAGTATTCTTGCCGTGAAAACTAAATGGATCAGTACAACCAGAGATATGTCGGTATACCATCGGAAGATGGGACTCCCAGGTCGGAAGATGGTCAAAATGCTACTGGGGGGGAACAGAGGATACGTTCAACTAGCCTCAGATGTGATGACGCAGCTAGCTCAAAGCCGAAAGGACGGCTAGCGGCTGATGGTGCTGGTGGTGAACGACGAATCCGATGTTCTAAAGATCAACACACCATAGGAACCTGGAATGTAAGATCTATGAGCCAGGGCAAATTGGATGTGGTTATTGGTGAGATGTCAAGATTAAATATAGAAAAAATATAGAAGCACTAAAGAATGTTCAAACTATCGAACAGTGGTGCTTATTTCACATGCCAGTAAGGTAATGCTCAAGATCTTTCAAGGTAGACTCCAGCAATTCATGGAGCGAGAATTGCCAGATGTACAAGCTGGGTTTAGAAAAGGCAGAGGAACTAGAGACCAAATTGCCAATATCCGCTGGATAATGGAGAAAGCCAGGGAGTATTCAGAAAAACATCTATTTCTGTTTTATTGACTGTTCTAAAGCCTTTGACTGTGTGGATCATAACAAATTGTGGCAAGTTCTTGGTGGTATGGGGATACCAAGTCATCTTGTCTGCCTCCTGAGGAATCTGTATAACGACCAAGTAGCAACGGTAAGAACAGAGCACGGAACAACGGACTGGTTTAAGATTGGGAAAGGAGTACGGCAGGGCTGTATACTCTCACCCTACCTATTCAACCTGTACGCAGAACACATCATGCGACGTGCTGGGCTTGAGGAATCCAAGGCTGGAGTTAAAATCGCTGGAAGAAACATTAACAATCTCAGATATGCAGATGATACCACTTTGATGGCTGAAAGCGAGGAGTTGAGGAGCCTTATGACGAAGGTGAAAGAAGAAAGTGCAAAAGCTGGGTTGCAGTTAAACTTCAAAAAAACCAAGATTATGGCAACCAGCTTGATTGATAACTGGCAAATAGAGGGAGAAAAAGTGGAGGCAGTGACAGACTTTGTATTTCTAGGCGCAAAGATTACTGCAGATGTTGACTGCAGCCAGGAAATCAGAAGACGTCTACTTCTTGGGAGGAGAGCAATGGCAAATCTCGATAAAATAGTTAAGAGCAGAGACATCACACTGACAACAAAGGTCCGCATAGTTAAAGCAATGGTATTCCCCGTAGTAACCTATGGCTGTGAGAGCTGGACCATAAGGAAGGCTGAGCGAAGGAAGATAGATGCTTTTGAACTGTGGTGTTGGAGGAAAATTCTGAGAGTGCCTTGGACTGCAAGAAGTTCAAACCAGTCCATACTCGAGGAAATCAAGCCAGACTGCTCACTTGAGGGAATGATATTAAAGGCAAAACTGAAGTACTTTGGCCACATCATGAGAAGACAGGATACCCTGGAGAAGAAGCTGATGCTAGGGAAAGTGGGAGGCAAAAGGAAGAGGGGCCGACCAAGGGCAAGATGGATGGATAATATTCTGGAGGTGACGGACTCGACCATGGGGGAGCTGGGGATGGTGACGGCCGACAGGAAGCTCTGGCGTGGGCTGGTCCATGAAGTCACGAAGAGTCGGAAGCGACTGAACGAATAAACAACAACAAATCTCCTGTACTGAGAGCGGAAATATCTGTAGAATTCCTACTATAAAAGACAGTATCTTGTTACTTAATTTCTGCCTAACAATTACATGAAAACTCTTGATTCTACAGTATTCCTAGGCATCTTATTCAATTGCTGAACTACTTTCATTTATTTATTACACACCTCTTCACTTTCTTTTCATTTCCCAGCAATCTGCCAGCCAGGTGTTGATTTGTTTGAGCCCTCCTGAGCAACTATATCACCTGCTCAAAGCCATCTTCAGCTTCTAACTAGCAAGTGATCTTCAGCCAAACATTAGCGTGAAGTTTAGCTTGAAGAAAGCAAACACCAAGGAAGAGAGGGTTTTTTCCCCCTTTAAAAACTGACTGAAAGCACATATTCAGGGCACTTAGAAATTGCAGGTACCTTATGACTGGATGACAGGGGGGATTCCTCCCCCCACCCCGATGCATATAGATTTGTTGTTCTTAGAGGTTATGGTTGAATCCACTCTAGAGTGCTAACTTGCTATTTCTTGGCCGGGAGTGAATGAGTGAAATGGAGGGCACTACATGCACGCTTATATTTAATTTCATGTTTTAACATTCAGCGTGAATGACTGGATGCTATATTTATGTGATAGATGTTTCAAATCCCAGCAAAATTCTGCATATACTGGGTGGCCTTGTTCATTATATAGTTAGAAGGAGCAGAATGTAAGAACTTTAAAGAGAAATCCACTTGGGAAAGCAGCTGTCAATATTAATGGATACAAGGATGTCACACAGTGTAGAGGTCTGATGACATTCACCTGTTTATTCTCCAGTGTGATATATGCCATCAGTCATTTCAAAATACTGCCTTCTGCGTTGTCCAAGAATGATGTTACTGTAGTCCAACAGTTCTAGAAAGCCAAAAGGCTGGGGAAGGCCGATATACATCACTTGCCAACCCTCTTTTTCCACTGACCCAATGACTTTCTACAGAAAAGAATAAATGGACATAGATCTGACACCCAAATAGCATAACACTGAGGAATATGACCATTTTTCACTGAAAGGAGAAAAAACCCTCCCAAGGAATTCCAGCACAAAAGACTGAACTAGACAATATATTTTGGATATAGGTACAAAATCTGCACCCTCATGGGCCCACAAAATCCCCAGCACTGGCTTTTGCTCCAAGGTAAGCTAGAGCACCCATTTCAACCCTTAAAAATGTTTCATAAAAGCAGGATGATTTTTCCAGAAGTGTTTAAGGAGCAAAGGCAAAGGTAAAGGTTCCCCCTGCACATTTGCGCAGTCGTGTCCGACTCTAGGGGCTGGTGCTCATCTCCGTTTGTTAGCCGAAGAGCCAGCATTGTCTGAAGACGCTTCCACGGTCATGTGGCCACATGACGTGTGCGGAACGCTATTACCTTCCTGCCGAAGTGGTACCTATTAACCTACTTGCATTTGCATGCTTTCGAATTGCTAGGTTGGCAAGAGCTGGAGATAGTGCGGGAGCTCACTCCGCACGCAGGGCTAGGGATGCGAACCTTCGAACTTGCGATCGTCAAGCCTGGCATCTTACCCGCTGAGCCACCACAGTCCTTACAGAACGTGAGGAGCAAAACGCACCTTTAAATCTCTGCAAGGCTTTAAAGAACTCATATTGCCCCTTAAATCTCCTCAACCCTAAAGCCAAATAAAAAGGGGCCAAAAATCAAGACATCATCAGCTAACTCCCCACCTTCATTCCTATGGTCAATTTGTTTGTATATATATACAGGTAGTCCTCACTTAACAACCACAATAGGGATCAGAAAACTGGTTAAGTGGTGAGGTTGTTAAGTGAGTCACCACGTGACCGGACCCATTTTTATGACCATTTTTACAACGGTTATTAAGCGAATCACGGGTTGTTAAGCGAATCCAGCTTCCCCAATGGACCTTTTTTGCCGGAAACTAGCAAAAAAAGTTGTAAATCGTGATCGACTGTAGGTCGCTGCAACTGGTCATAAATGCGAGCCAGCTGCCAAGTGCCCGAATTGCGATCACGTGACTGCAGGGATGTGTGCGACATTTTGCGACAGTAGTAAGTGTAAGCACAGGTCGTAAAGCACTTTTTCCAAGGCTGTTGTAACTTCGGACCTTTGTTAAACAAATGGTCGTTAAGCAAGGACTACATATATATGTGTGTGTGTGTGTGTGTGTGTGTATTCTTTATCCATTCACCAATGTTATGCGCAAATATTTGGGGTTTCTATATGAAGGCTGCAGTACTTCTTGAATTTCATGGTCTTTCACTGCTCACCATTTTTTCCCTCTCTTAGTGTGTGTGCATGCAATACACATACGATCTACCATTAATGCTTATCATTTCATTCATCTGATGAAACAGGTATCCAGCCCTTAAAAACTGAAACTACAATAAATGGTTTGTTACAACATGCCATCAGCATGTTGCCTTTGAGTTGCCTTTGCTGGCAATAGACCAAGAATGCAATCCTATGCAATTATTAGAGAGTAAATCTGGCTGTACTCAGTACAACTTGCTTCTGAGTAAATGTGGGAAGACTTTGCAGAGTTACACAGGGCATAATCTCCTGTAGAGTGTGTATCACTCCGCCAGCTGTGTGGTTAAATGCTAGGGGAAAAATACATTTTTTGATCAAGCTTGCGGCAGATCTTCCTACAACTCTGGTTTCCCATTTCCTTATACCTCTGCCCCCAACCAAGGAAATGAAAAGGCAGGAAACAGTGTATTCCTTTATCTGAAAATAACGTACAACCTTGGGGAATGAAACCACACCACTGCACTGCATATTTACACCAGTCAATAAAACTCTTGTTGGCACCCTAGAAGAATAGGAAGCAAGAGGAAGAGATTCTGGCTGCATGTTTGATAATGAACCCTCTTCTCATCCTCTTCAACAGAATGGCAGCTAAAAAAAAAAAAAGATGTGGAGCTGAATGCAGGCCATACAGAATAGGAACAGGCGATCCAAAACACACTTTTTCTTCATCATAGGAAGGTGAAGACTCACACTTTCTATGTGCTTGTAGTAACAGAGGATCGAGGAACATCACAATGAAATTAAAGATTCACAGTGTTCTAAGAATGCAAATATTAGCGTGCCATCTGCCTGCCAGATCTTCAACTACTAGGATTCTAAGCCAGCAAGCCATGTTGGTTTGGAATTCTGGGGATTGTAGTCCAATACATCTGGAGGGACTTGGTTGTTTTCAACCAGCCTTCTCCAGCTTGGTGCTCTTCAGGCAAAGTGATCTGCAACTGCAATGAGCCAACATGATGATATCCAGATGTTGTTGAACAATCACGTCTATCTTCCCTGACTTTTAGTGGTATGGACTGGGGCTCCTGGCAGTCAAACATCAGGTTGGAGAAGGCTGTTCCAGATTCTTAGTGCAAGCAGGATATTCAATTCCTGCTTCAGTACCTCGAATGGCTGTGTGATAAGGAGAAGATTCAATAAACAAAGCTCTTCTCAGCACATAAAACATGGAAAAGTTAATCCATTCAACTTCTACTTCACAAATATATTTTAAAATCAAAGGTAGCCATGCTGATCCATGAAAAAAATAACATTCCCCCCTCCAAAATTATAATTGTACTTCATTTACCACTCTTGTGTACAAACCATTAGGCAGCTTACATAAGGCACCACCCCAATTTTATTCTCATGAGAAGCCTGTGAAGTAAGATAGGCCAACAGTGACTGGCCATGAGTCATCCAGAAAGTTTCACTGCGGAGTGAGGCTTTGGACCAACATCTTCTCAATTCTAGTTCAACACTCTAATCACTACACAATGGTTATGAAAAAGAAAAAAGGATGGACACACTTGGATGACATATTGGGTGATCCTAACAAAAATATCCTCTGACTCTATGTTTTGGACAAAAATATCAAGAGCCTATCTAGAATAGGGCGGCACAGAAATATTAGTAATAATAATAACAGCCCACTCTTTTTCCACCCCTTAAAAAGGAGATACAAGCAACAAAATATTTAGAGACAGTAGCAGGTCATTTGCTGCTAAAAGGAAGACAGTCAAGAAAAGAACTGAAGGAAGTTCACCTATTTCCACAAAAATTACATCTTTCCATCTCTGAACATAATGCTAAGCTCCCCTATGGCGGTCTCATGAGATTGCTTTAAACATCCAGCAAAGACGGTCCTGAACAGGGTTGCTAAAAGCCTTCCAAGCAGACAAAAATTCAACAGGTGCTGATTTGCGGCCTCCAGTCAGAAAAAACAGCAGAAGTTGTCACTTTCATAGGCAGGGCAACATCAGGCTGTTAATGAGTAATAATCCTTAGCTTCCGAGACATGGGCACCATCTCATCCAACTCCTCTCATCTAAGGTCAGCTTCCTCAAGACCTAAGGCCACATCCACACCATGGAGTGGTCCCCTCAAGTTCTTGAACTCCACCATCCAGACAGGAACCCAGCTGAAGGACAAGCAAAGTGGTCCCCTAAAAGTGCCCAGGAGCCCAATCCAGCTGTGGTTCCATCACACCCACCAGATTCAGAAGGAACTTGATTGAGATCAACTAAGCAAAACAGAAGCCTGTCAATATCTCAGCCATTCCCGAAATTTCTTAGCTTCTGCCTCAGGAAGCTTCTCTATCCAGCCCCATCCCAACAACTTTAGACATACTGCCAGAACCTGCCTGTTGTTATCCAACAAGAGAACTCTGCACGTGCTCCAAAGCATTCCACTTACATTAAGTAAATCCTCCGGCTCAGAGAAATGCTTCTTTTTTACCCGTCTGCTTTGAGGCCGAACCCTGTTGCTTCAATCAAACCTGGTTAATAGCCCCAAACCCCCAGATAAGGAATGAATTCCCACCGTGGCCAAACGCAAGCTAAAAAAACAAAAATTCCGCTCCTCGACATGAAGCCTCTCGCTTGCTTGGTCGGGGTTCATCTTCCCCTCTTCCCAAACTCTTCTCCACCACCAGCATCTCCCAGGCACGCTTCTTTCCTTACCGAGACTCTGCTTCGGCTTCACGGCTCCGATGAACTGTACCCGCTCCGCCAAGCACTGCAAAAGTAAAAGCGCTCCAGCAACCGCTGCCTTCGCTTTCCAGAGCCTCGCCATAGCGCCTCTCGGCAACTGCCCCTTTTCTGCCGCTTGCGCGCTCTCCGGTCTCTCGGGTGCGCCCCTTTGGGGAACGGCGGAAAAGCGCGCCGGTCAGAGTCGCGCCCTCCCCTTTCCACCTCTTCGTCCTCGCGCTTCTCTTCCTTTAAAACCCGGCTGGAAAGTCACTTTTTCTTTCGATCCGATTTCATTCACACTAGGAGCGAGAGAGGCAGGCGCCTGCGTCTCTTCCGTCCCCGCTGGACTCGCGAAGCCGAAAGGCGAGTTTAGTCCAGCCGCGCAATAACGGGGAAGGGTGCGGGTTTGCATGCGCGTGGGGTGGGTGCGTGCGTGTGGGAGGGGGTCAACAAGCAAAACCGAAAGCGACTGTCTCGGCTGCCGATGCCAAACTCTCCGGAGCTGCTAAGGAGCCAGGAGGGAGAAATCAAGAGATCCAACACCCAGCCGCCCACCTCCAACCTCCCCCACCCCCTCGCGTGCTCGTCCAGAGCAGAAGCCGGCGAGAGGGAAGGGAGGCCCCGAAGAAGGCCGTGGGTTTTTCTTCCTTTTCTCAACGCAACTTAAGTTAAACGACGGCTTGGGGGAGGCGTGTTGGAGAACAAATCCCCCCAGAAGGAATGGCTGCGGAACGCTCGAGTTCTCTCTTCCAAATTCTTCAAGCCTCGAATTCCTGCGGTGCGATCCAGTGGAGAACTCCAGCGGGCAGGTCGGACGATCTCAGACGAAACAAGCGCCCGTTCTCTTCCCGCTAGATCACAGGTTGGGCTGGTCCAGGGGACGGGGGTGGCCGAGGGGCTCTCGGAAGAGGGCGAGTCCCGTTTCCTCACTCGCCCTGAGGCGATCGGTCGAATCGAGCGGCGGCGGCGGCAAAACCTTGAAGAAGATGGGTTGTCGGCTGCCCCATTTAAAAAGATAAAAACGGAGGGCAAACGCTTCCCCCGCAAGGAGCCATCCGGAGAGGTCTTCTCGCCTCGCAAGGCAGTGGGCGAAGCAACGCCGCGGGAGGCAAAAGAGTTTAGCGGTCGCCGCGCACCCCGCTCCCACCACCCAGCCCACGCTCCTCACTTTGGGAAAGTCCCTTGCTTGGGTCAAGGCGTAGAAGCCGCCGCCGCCGCCGCCGCCGCCGCCGCCTTCTTCTCCCACCTTCCTCTGCCGGAAGCCGGTTGCCCCAGCCGAGGCGCTTCCCCCAAAGAAGAGGGAGAAAGAAAGGAGGGGGAGGGGAGGGAAGGGGCAGATGGGTCGCTGGGCTTGCCGCCGCCGCCGCCGCCGCCTCCTCTCCTCCTCCTCGCCAGGAGATGAGCAGCGCCTCCGTGCAAACTCGGGTTTTTCTCTCCCCTTTTGTCCTCCGGCAGAGATTGATCATATGCGTCTCCCCTTCCCACACTCTCCCCTACCGAAAGAGAAAGAGGCCGGAGCTCCTGCTGTGCCTTAATCCGCGGCGGGCAAGAGAAGGGGGGGTCGCCGAAGGCACCGCTCGGCCTTCCCAAAACAAACACACGCGGCCGAGAAAAGCCTTCCCCCGGCGCTGAGAAAGGAGCCGCGTGCAGCCGGGCTGGAAAGCGCGCCGAAGGGAGGGCGCGAAGGAGAGCAAATCATATTTGAAGCGGATTTATGCGGAATCGGGAGGAGAAAGTATTCCGAGAGATGGAGTGTCTACGGAAACCCCGCTCCGACGAAAGTCTAGCTTACGGGGGTCGCGCCTCTTAGGTCGCACCGCCATCTAAAGCCTGAGGGGGGGGGAAACAGAACGGGGCTGAATTCATGCCGACCCTTTCCCCAGCAACCTCGCTCCCGCTTGGTCCTCGTGCGGAATTCCCAGCCTTTTAACAACTCGGGAATGAAAAATATAGTAGGAAAAGGGAGGAACGACGGGAGGAGGCAATAAATCACGGGTGGATGAATCTTCTTCCCGGGCGCGGATTCAGGCACTGCAGACTGCGCGCGTTGCCGATAAAAGTCCGAATTGTTCCTCACAAACACGGGGCTTGAGCTGGGCACGCCCCCTTACAAACCTTTTCAGTGTGAGCTTTCCAGAAGGACTCGTGCTTATCGCTGGTTTGGGCTGCTGGTAAGTAAATATTTCAGATGCCCCCGCTGCCAGCGGTTTAGTTAGAGGTAAAGGAGAGGAGGGTATCCATTTGCGAAGTGTTTTGGGGTCCCACAGAGTTCTTTGAAATAATGCACATCCGCCCAGCCAGGCCTTGTAGATAAGCAATGAGTTCCAGGCATCAAAGCTCAGTCTCCAACATTTAATATCTCACAAGAAATCTGTCATACTCAAGGAATAAAGAAATACTGCTGTTTTGCATTTTAAAAAGCTGCATGATAACTTCTGATGATTTCAGTCTGTTCTTTTTCTCTTGCAGGTATTTAATCTAAAACTCCTTATTTCAGACACAGATTAATTAACTTTGTTCACTCACATTTTTACTGGGTGAATGACCAGTGTGATTATTCATTTGCAACCCACCCACCTTTAAAAAAAAAAGTAATAATTTTGATGTGGGCGGTAATCTGTCCAGCAAGTGAATTTATCACAGCTCAATATTCATTCACTTATAACTTTGAGGGGAGAGATGTTTTATAATCATATTTATTTTGTTTTAATTCTTAATTAGTGCTAATTTCAGCTCTTGAGTTTATTCTTTTATAAAAAGGAAATGTTGCTTCAATGGAAGAATGTCATAACACTATAAATACTTATTTTAAAAATAAAGAGGGGAAACATTCCTTATCACCAGTATTTAGCAACAAAATATTGCTAAAATACTTCTACACATCCAGTCCAAAATAAATGTTAAACATGTTTATACTCTTAATTGGTAATAATGGGCAATCACATGTTTCATTGGTAATAATGGGCAATTACAAATTACAGTACAGTAGTGCATGATGCAGTATAGTTTGAGGTCTTTTTAAAAAAATACTGTTAGGATTACTAAGCTAAATACACGAAGGTGATCGTGTGATCTTCCATTTTTCATGCATTTTCAGTAATGAGTGGTATACCCCCAAAATGGAAATGCTTGGAACTCTAGGTCTTTACAGGTAGTCCTCACTTAACAACCACATTAGGGACCAGAATTTCAGTTGCTAAGATTGCATCTATAAATGAAGCAAGAGCTTCACTTTACACTCCAGATTTTATGACCTTTTTTGCGGCGGTCATTAAGCGAACCACCACAGTCATTAAGCAGACCACATGGTTGTTAAGTGAATCATGTGGTTCCCCATTGATTTTGCTTGACAGAAGCCAGCCAGGAAGGTAGAAAATGGCAATCATGTGACGCTACAAAGGTCATAAATGCAAAGCAGTTGCCAAGCGCCAAATCGTGATCACGTGACTGTGGGGACACTGCGATGGTTGTAAGTGTGAGAGGACCGGTCATAAGCCGGATTTTTCAGCACCTTCGTAAGTCCGAACCATCACTAAATGAATGGTTGTTAAGTGAGGACTACCTGTAGTTGGAAGGAGACTTAAGCTTTAGTAGCTTCATGCCTATGATACTACCTGCGGCTTTAAATGATGACCCTCCCAATCTTGAGGTAGCTTCACCAGTGCTAGAAAATGGGGCAATATATGTTCCATCATCTATAAATGAAGCAAGAGCTTCACTTTACACTCCTGTATACTGAATCTTAGCCTCTTTTGTGGACATCCAGCTTCTTTGGCATCTCTATAACATCTAAGCTATTTTGGGAATGTTGCCATTAATGCCACCCATTTCATCCTCCCCTCCCATCCGAAGAGTTGAGAATATTCTTCATTGCATCCTGTAAACAAAACTGTAATAAGACAGCAAGTTTGTTATAGATCAATATCTAGATTTCCAAGGCTTTGGAGCACATTGCTAATTATAATTTTTATTTATTTATTTAGTGGATTTATATGGCTGCCCACCTCACAGATATGACTCTGGGCAGCTCACAATAGTAAAAATAATAAAAACAGATGCAAAAAATATAAAACCCATAGCAGCCAGAAAATAAAATCACAGAGCCACAATCCAACACTCAACATAACCAAGCAACGAGCCCCATCCCACACTCTGGCCCCAGGCTCAAGCATAGAGCCCTGTCTCCAGGGCCTTATGGGAGGCCAACGGGGATGATGCCCATCTGATCTTGTGAGTCCACTGTATAACCGTATGGTGATTTGTAGTGCATTGCAGGTGGAAAGCAGTAGATCCCAAAGGCTGCTTTACAGTAATTGTTAAGAAAAATGTTTACATCTGTATTGCACATCTGTATTTCCTGGCGGTGATAAACCATCAGATGCCTAAGAGGCCAGTTCCATAAAACGGTGCTCAAGTCTTACACATTGCAACCACCACATGACATCTTTGTTATACAACATTGAATGTACTTCTTAAAATACGGTTTACAGTTGATACCAATACTATAGCACTTCATTTACTTATCCACCTTTAAAAATATTATCCTTGGTCATTAAGAAGACTGCTCACTTTTTAAATTGTAATTATGTATGCAGGATCATGGTGCTTCAAATATAACTTCTAAATACAAGTATACATTCACCCAGAAGATAAGGAGCAAATCAGATTTTAACCTAAGTGAGGTTCTTAACATTGTATCCTTCTAATGGTTCTTTTTTTTTCTTTTTACTCTTTCAGACTATAGCATTCTGGGACTTAGAAACAGAACTCTTTTTTCTCAGCCTCTATTGTGCTATAATGGATTTCTCTACATCCTCAGTGGCAGAAGTTGAATTTTTGTTCATGGTGCTGGATGTAACCCAGATGCTATGGACACTGATGCACAGACCAAAACAGCATTAATTTCATACCAATGTAGATCTGCTTGTTAATGTTTGGAGCACCTTGCAATAACAGCTAGAATAACAAATGAATATCATATAACTGTAAAAGTCCTAGACAGATGTTCTGTACCATCAGGAACCCAAAGTTTAGTTCTACCCCTTAGATGCTGATCACACATGTTGCAGCTGTGTGATCAGCCCCAGTTTGAATAGGCCCAGACAAAGCAGATGCTTGCGTGTGCAGCTCCCTGGGATAAGAACTCTGGGCATTCTTCATCAAAACTCTGGGCATTCTTCATCATTCTTCATCACCCAGAACTCTGGGCTTCATCAAAAGAATTTTACATATTACTTACAGTATCAAACTAAAGTGGATCATGCAGAGACTTTTAAGACCTAGGAGTCCCAGGGCAAAATATTCATCTAAAATTTCCCCTACTTTCTTTTCAATGCATCCTATAGCAGTGTTTGTTGTTGTTCTTTTGTCCTTCAGAGTCAATAGTCCAGTAAATGGGAGTGTTTGGGGAAACCCAACATAAATCTTGGGATGATATTTACACAGATCGGTTTCACTCTCTTGAATGAAAAGTATCTGATCATTTCAAATAGCAAAGCAAAGTTTGGATTGGGGCTCCTCCATAATTGCCCCTTTCTGACCCTGTATTGCACATTAGTTGGTTGGGGGCATAGCTGATAAGTGCACTGGTTTCTAAACAGAAGAACTAATCTGCTCATTCTTGACACTGGATATCTTTACAGGAACAGTACCCACGTAGTACTTAATGTGGTTGAGATAAAGATAAAGAGATGAGATGAGAAAATAGCATATAAAACCTCGAAAACCAGAGAATTCAAAATGTAATGTAATTTTATATATTTCTTAAAACAAATAAAAACACATTTCTAATAGGAAAAGCTTACATTGCTTTTGGAGGATGTTGCTGTTCTGTTAATACTGTGTCTATAGAAAGAATTCCACAGACACTTCCAAACACAGTTGTTTTCTAGGCTGGAAGGAAGAACCTTTAGTCTTCCAGATGTTGCTAAACTGTAACTCCCATCCCTGACATTGATGCTGACTGAGGTTGATGAAAGTTGGAGTCCAACAACATTTGAAAGGCCAGAGATTGTCCATTCTGTGGCCTTCCCTGCTGTTCTAATCACATGCATTATACTACCTGAAACCATAGCCTGCTAACTATTCATAAAATTGGCAACAAAGGGCCTATTTATCTTCCTTGCCTTTTAATATACAGCTGTTAATGGCCTTGGGGGGAAAAAAACTCTCAGAAGCACTAACTTGTTCCTTTATTGTTTATTTAGATGCACATGCTGTCATTGCCCAAAAGAAAAGAAAGTGTATAGAATGTTTTCTTCTTCTTCTTTTATTGAAGAAGGAAATTACTGAGTAGTTTGGAATCTTCCAAAGCCAAGCTGTCCCCTCATGTAATCTGACTATTCTTGCCAACAGATGGGGGAGAAGAAACCAGCTTCTCTGCTTCTTGAAGTCTTGTTTGGTCTATTAATGCCACATTAGCAGATTTATCATTAGGCAAGTGAAATTCTTTTAAGTGGGAAGTAATTGGTTTGATATGTTCGAATAACACCTGCTGGGATAATTATCCATCTCTCTCATGTTGGGGATAAGAAGACAAACGCAGTAAGAATTGCAAAGGATTTATGGACACAGTGCAAGATTAGTATTGTTTGACCCCAAGTCAGTCTCACTGGGAGATCAAGAGAGAGTTCTGTGCCTCGTACAGAAATTAAGGCTCCTGAAGATGTCAAAGGGTTTTATTTAATTAAAACTAGGAAGGCAGCTTGCCATAGGTTGAACTGTGTATGTTGTCCAGCTTTCACAACCGAATGAAGAGATTCTCAGGGCCCAAGGAACTGTGTGAAGGTAAAATTTGAAGTGCAAAGCTCATCATGGCACCCCTCATAACCTCATTCCAAAGGATAGTTCAGGAGTAATTATGCACATGTATGTATCTATTAGCATAATCAGAAAAATCATAGAGTCATGACATTGGTCTCATTGTCTGACTTTCTCTGAGCTAATCTGTCACAACTAATAGCCCAGTACTAAAAGCTTGTTACTCTTTCATTCGCCAGATACATTAGGTACCAACCTGATAGTAACATAATCTCTCCTACTCTGAAAGAAAGTCCTATTTCCTTGCAATGTTGAGCACGGAATTAGTAAAGAGTTAAGATTTTGGCTTCTGTTATTCATTTCATGGAGAGAGGAGTACAACTTGAGTATCTAGGCCAGGGCTTTCCAAAATGCCGCAGCTGACGACACACCAGCGGCGGCGGCGCGGGGGGGGCGCACGGCGGCGCGCACGTGCATGGCGGCGGTGGCAGCCTCCGCCAAAACGCGGAAACTGATACCGCGCCGCCGCCATGCACACGCACGCCACCGCTTCCGGGTGGTGTGGCGACACACCACGCTGTGAGTGGCAACACACTTTTGTGTCGCGACACACAGTTTGGAAAGCTCTGATCTAGGCAGAGGCATCCACAGGGGAGGTAAGAAAAAAGGCAAGATGATGCCTGCACAATCCAAGCCCCATTCCTTTTCTTATGTGCACGGCATATACAACATACTTTAAAAGGGGTGGGGCTTTGAACATGCAGATACAACCAACATCCTGATTTTTGGACCCACCCCCACCCATGGACACCCCTGGATCTAGGACTGCTGAAGGTTCCCAGGAATTTGTGTGCAGCCCCAGAGCCACTCAAAAAGTTGCTGCCAAACTATAATGTAACCCAAAAGGAAATGATCATACCTACTTTAGATTGTTCCCTTTTTAAACATATTTGTGGCCATAGCCCAGCTTAGTTTTCAGAGTGCAGGCCTTTGCCAGCCTGTTAGAGGCCAAATGTTTTTCAGGTCCTTCGTTTGAAAATACTGTGGTCCCCAATCATAGAAGATGGAGGCCAGGAAGTTGCTGTGATTAGGCTGTCTTTGAAGATTGATCTTGCTTTCTTACAGTGTGTAACTTGCATCTCGGCTATAAATGGACTAGGGAGGAATGCTTACCAAGTGAGAATGCTTGTGTCTGTGTGTGTATTAAGGAAAGAGAGTGCTGCCTGCCTTCGCTGCTCCCTGCTCTTGCGGTTAACACCATCGATCATCATGAGGTGGAAAAAAGAACTGCCTCACTAACTTGCGTGTCCAGTAAATGTTCTTCCCTTTGTGTCATTTTGCACACTGATAGTCTCCCCTTAAGAGGCAATTTTTCTTGACTGCAATGTTCTGTCCTCTCTATTTTCTTCCCACAACAAACTGCAATAGATAGTTTGGCTTTGTGCATGCTCACCCAACGTCAGCATTAAATACGTCCATTCCTGAAGTGAGTTTCTGCACTAGCAGATTTGGAGAGTATGTAATGAAAGCAGCTGTACTAGCAGCTCCCAGTGAAACATTGGGCTAGGAAAAGCCACTGTACTGGGAGTGGGATGGATTAATCCCTGCCCACATAATTGCATATCAGGTCAGGAGGAGCCAATGGCAGAAGGAAAGTCTTCCATTACAGTCCCAATGTAATTCACAATCCTGATGTAAAGCACTGGATGTCCAATCAGTTGATAGCAATGCCTCTCTCACTTCCCTCCACCACTGCTTGTTTAAAGATAAGGAGGGGGATTCCTACCCCGACTTTGTTTACTGCGCAGGAAGCCTACATTTCCCAGAATTCTCACCCAATTAAGAATCATAGATTTGAACAGGCCATTTTGGTAACGAGTTACAACTCCTTGCTCAGTCCCAAAATCCAAATCAAAGCATCCTCAACAGATGGCTGTCCAATCTTTGCTTGAATACATCCAGTGAAAAGGCACCAACTCAGTGTTTCTCAACCTTGGCAACTTTAAGATGTGTGGACTTCAACTCCCAGAATTCCCCAGCCAGCATGCTAGCCCACCCAGTCGACATATCTGAGAAACATTCTTTCCACCTCTTCATCCAATGTTTGTTGCATGATCTGGAATATACTATTGGGAATGGCTGCCATTGCAGCTGCCAACAGCTTCACCCACCTGTTTGCTCACTAGCTACTTCTGCATAGCAGATCTTTTTACTCTGGGGCAGCCGTGTATGGACCCTATCCTTTAAGGATTAGGTAGCAGGAGGCTTTTGAAATATTCAAACCATGTGTGTATGGGAGTGGAAGAATGAACAAATTAGCCACGGTGGGAAGAACAGAGTTAATTGGGACATATATCTGTTGTGGCCCCTGCTCTCTGGAACAGCATCTCCCCAGCCCAAGCTCTGTATGACTCCCATCCAGTTGATGTTCCAAAAGGTGTTGAAAACCTGGCTATTTGCCCAGGCCTTGGTGATGGGTGGTGGGTGGGCCCTTATCAGATGTTTTATGTTGCTTCATATGGCTTTTCTGGATGCCTGTCATAATTTTCTCTTTTTTATTGTTCTGACTTTTTATTATGTAAAGGTAAAGGTTTCCCCTGCACAATCGTGTCCGACTCTAGGGGCCGGTGCTCATCTCCGTTCGTTAGCTAAAGAGCCAGCGCTGTCCGAAGACGCTTCCACGGTCATGTGGCCAGCATGACGCGCATGGAACGCTGTTACCATCCCACCAAAGTGGTACCTATTTATCTATTTGCATTTCCATGCTTTCGAATTGCTAGGTTGGCCAGAGCTGGGCCGAGTGCGGGAGCTCACTCCGTCACGCGGCGCTCGGGTCTTGAACCTCCGAACTTGCGATCTTCCGGTCGACAAGCCTGGCGTCTTACCCGCTGAGCCATCGTGCCCCTTATTTATTTATTTATTATGTAAAGCACCCCAAATCAGTTGGAGTCAGGTGTTCACTCAAATGTATGAAATAAATAAATAAATATTGAATGGGTCAATAAATAATTTCCACACATTTGAAATGTTAATCTTGGAAGGTAAACTAATGTCGGTGCCAGTCCTCACAATTTTTTTTTCCTGGAGTACATCACCAGGTTATTCATAGAAAGCTGCTTTTCTCCCCTGAACTGTTAGACTTGTCCTTTTCCATAGAGCCAGCTACAGGCTGCAGCTTTAAACATGTCAGGAAATGTAAGAATTATTCCTTGTGAAGGGTTAATCCTAGCTTGAGAGCAAAGGGTAAAGGGCAGGAAGAGTCTAAGAACTGGAGACCATCAATCAGAATCTGTCTTCAGAGTCTGTAGCTTTTCACATCTGTAGGAGAGTTTGTTTAAGTGGGTTATGCTAATTCTCCTCTTTTCAAGCAGACTTTCCCCACAATAACACTTCTTGTTAATGTAACCTCAGTTTAAAATGAGCACCATGGGGCTAGATTAAATGGAACTTGCAAGATTTTGATTTTTTTAAAAAAAATAATGTTAAAGTCACCGAATATAACAATTTAACAATATGAAATCAAATACATGGGTCACCCCCGAGTGGTTGAAATAAAAAAATCCTTCTTTGTCCAAAGATTTGGTTTCTGCTTTGTGGGCAGACAAATGCTTCTTTGAAAGCATTTGCACGAAACAGCAAAGGAGCAACTGGTGAATTAAAATCTCCAGCTTGAAGTCAGAGCAGGTCCATCTGCAGGAGGGATCCAAAAATTCAGGATGGCAGCCATGACCCCATGATCAAAGGGGTAGGGTTTGATCACACAATTGCCATCTTGACTCTTTCGGCCCTCTCCCTACAGATCAGGTGAGTAAGAAGCCTGCCGTAACAATGCAGATTACAAAAAGAAAACAAGAAAACAGAAACGAATTCCCCATCTCTTGACAGTTTAGTCATGCACATTTATTAATTACTTTACTCAATGTGATAAAAAGCCTGTAATTATTACACTGCTTGCTTCCAAGCAGAATTGCATCACTATTCCCCCCTTCTCTTGAATACTGATTTTGGCCTCAACAGGGTAAATCAAAAAGCTCATAAGGGTTCCATTAGCACTTCCTAAGGCAGGGCTTTCCAAAGTGCTGCCGCTGGCGACACAGCAGCGGCAGCGGCGGCGGCGCGCGCACGTCGACGGCGCGGGGGGGGCGTGTGGCGGCGCGCATGCACGGTGGCGGCGCTGGGGGTGTGCGGCGGCGCGCGCGCGCACGCGGGGGGGCGCGGGGGGGGCGCGCGGCAGCGCGGGGGGCGTGTGGCGGTCGCGTGCCGCCGCTTCCGGGTGGTGTGTCGCCACACCACGCTGTGTGTGGCAACACAGTTTGGAAAGCTCTGTCCTAAGGCATCACCAAGGCCTGGACAAACTGTTTGTTTATCCAATAAATCCAATAAAGATTTTATTCCTTGTTTCAGTTGTGGAACTTGACTTTATCAACATTACCACTGTTGTGTCCTTTCACTGCTTCTCTGCCAGGCAAGTCCAGAGGGCCCATATCTCTTATTATTAAGGGCAGAGAATAGCATAGATAAGAGTAGATTTTTCTACTCCAGTTAACTACATCTCAATAGTCAAAGGCTTGATATTCTTATCAAGCAATATAGAAAGAGGGAGAGACAGAAAAAAAGGAGATTGATTCCCAGTATATGTCTTTTTTAGCGCAGGATACTTAGTTAATTACTAAGTTAATTACTGTATTACTTTATTTCAACCCGTGACCAGACCATACATAAAACGACTCCCAAACCTAAAATTCCAAATTATAATTATTATTATTTATTTAATTTGTATGACCGCCCATCTGAAATCACCGCAAATCTGAAATCACAATACAAATTTATCTGTTTCACCATTACAAGAAGTTAGGGAAGCGTCTCTGTAGATATTAAAGGACTCTAGTTTCTATTCAGCATATATAAAAAAATGGGGTGAGTTTTCATTATGGAGAAGGAGCTGTCATGAAGAAAGTAGGGAAAGCATACAGACTGTGGTTTTTCGAATTCTTTTTAACTTCTTTATCAGCCATGGTCATAGGAGGCATCAATGCAGAGGCATCCTCAGTATCTGAAACAATGAAGATGGCAGTTGCAGAAATGCAGTCGAAGTCCCACCCCTTTTGTACATGTGCCTATGTTGCACATATGTGCAAAGAGGCAATGCTTTGACCGTGATGCTTGCCTTTTTTGACTGCCATTGCATCTGTTTTCTCCTATATAATGAAATATTTGTATACGTGCATTGAGAAACACAGGGTGGGTGGACCATGCTCTGCTCTGGGTCATGTGACTGGGAGGGAAGAGCCAGTTTGGTCAAGTGGTTAAGGTGCTGGGCTAGAAACCAGGAGTCTGTGGGTTCTAGTCCCGCCTTAGGCATGAAAGCCGGCTGGGTGACCTTGGGCCAGTTACTCTCCCTCAGCCCAACTCACCTCACAGGGTTGTTGTGGGGAAAATAGGAGGAGTATTAGGTATGTTCGCCGCCTTGAGTTATTTAGAAAAATAATAAAGGCGGGATAAAAATTAGATAGATAGATAGATAGATAGATAGATAGATAGATAGATAGATAGATAGATAGAATGAAGTTGGTCATAATAAAAACTTTGTAGTTTTAAGAAGTGATGCCTGGGATTGCTTGTTTTAATCTTTTTTCCTTGTCCTTTTTACCTTTGGGGCAGTATTTTGCACACTGTAAATAGGAATTATCTTCCCTCCCTCTCTCCCTCCCTCCCTCCCTCCCTCCCCACCCATCTCTCTAAAAACTCTAAATAATCCTAAATACCAGGAGCTTACTAATTTATTTATTCCTCGCACACACAACAGTTTTGGATAAGGTAAAGACAAAAATATTTCTCAAGATGAACTCAACTTGCCCATGTTTTGTTTTTGGGTGGTGTTGGTTAAAACATTATGGAAATAGTTTGTCATTGTCTTCTTCTAGCATGTTTTTAAACTTTACCATCTAGTTTACAGCACTGTGATTTCTTGGCTGTCTCCTGTCCAAGTAGTAAGTGCCTCCTACGCTGCTTAGCTTTTCTGAGATCATCCAGGGCCAGCTAGGTCCTACCATCTGCTGTGACACACTAGTCCAAGTCCATTCTGAGGCAGGATGGAGAAGGCAAGTTTGTGCACAAGCTGTCTTACAAGAGGTGTGGAAGGAGTATACCCTGCCCAAAGGTTAGATTGGGGAAAATTGCTTGGAAAAATACATTTACTGTATATTGACAAAAATTGACACAAAATTACATATTTTGTATTTTTGTATCCCGAACATTGCTACACCTTTCCTGCCGCCTCTTCCTGATACTGCAGGTTCTGATTCTGGGAAAATTGGCCTCAGTGGCTGATGGAGATGTGAGACTTCCATGAGCTGATGTTATGTTTTCATTCATTTGTTAAATTAACGTCCTGTATTTCATTCAGGAATTCAAGGCGGTGTTCATAATGCTCTCTGTTCCCATTTTTCCACATAACAACAACCCTGTGTGGTTAAACAGGAGCAGCAGCAGCAGAGGACATAGGCAATGACAGAAATTATTAATACTTTATATCTTTTTTTCATCCCGTCCTAAAACATTTTTTTTCCATATGCACCCACACAACAAAGAAATAAATCTTGGTTATATGTGAGAAATTTTATATCTTTTATAGAATGTTTCCCATTTCCTGCTTCATTATTTCCTTCTGTTGTGCGGTATGCATTTTCCCCCTTGTGAAGAAGAGTGCTTTGAAGAGCAGAACGCTTATTTTCACAGTCCACTGTTTATAACTCTGTCAAACAGGCTTCAAAAAGAGCTGCAATCTTCTAGTCATTAAAGTGAATTGTTAATGGCTTTACCAATTTGATAGCTGCATAAAGCTCTCAAATGCGTCCCAGCAAAGTATCTTCTGAGGTTTTGTGCTCTTTGGCTCTTCTATTCCTGTTGTTGTTGTTCTTTTTAATATACATGAAGTTCTGTTTCTTAGCTATTTTATTAATCCAATTCAGCGGTAGTCTGCTATGGACAGCAGGGATTTGTGGCATAAGACTGTTCAGGGTTTTGTTTTCCCAAAAAGGTAAAGCCTCCCTCTGATGGCCATTTCAGGGACCTGACCATGTCATTTTCTTGGCAACAGTGTGGAAGTGGTTTGTCATTGCCTTCTTCAGGATTTCTGTTTTTTACTTTCCAGTCTAGCAGACCATCCTGGAGGTCTCCTATCCAAATACAACTCATCTCTGCTTAGCTTTTTGAGATCATCCAAGTTTGAATAAAGGCTGCCTCTGGCCTTGTGGTCACTAGGAGTCGAAAACAACTGGATGGCACATCTTGGCTTGGTTGATTGTAGGTGGAGTACTGCAACAAAATATGACAGTTCATTCCTTGCCTATAACAGCAGTACTTCAGGTTAAGATTCCAACCAGTCTGAACCAAAAGTCCTGTAATAGAACAAGGAAAACAGGCATCTCTCACAGACCTTTCAAAATCTTCTGAAGGGCTAGACCAGAGCTTTCCAAACTGTGTGTGGCGACACAAAAGTGTGTTGCCACATACAGCGTGGTGTGTCGCCACACCACCCGGAAGCAGTGGCGTGCGTGTGCACGGTGGCAGCGGCAGCCGCTGCCACCGCCATACACACGCGCGCCGCCGCGCGCCGCCGCACGCCCCCTGCCGCCGTGCGCGCGCGCCGCCGCCGTGCACACACGCGCCGCCGCCGTGCACACACGTGCCGCCGCATGCTCTCCCGCGTCACCGCCGCGCGCGTGTGCCGCCGCGCCGCCACCGCCGCCGCACCGCCCCTGGCATGTCGCCAGCGGCGGCACTTTGGAAAGCCCTGGGCTAGACAATGCTAAGGGGATTGTGCTCTGCCAAGTGTCCAAGCAGTGATCAGGTGCTTCAGACAACTGGTTCTTTTAGATCCAGAGACAATAAGCACACCAGTGGATAAAGAGAGTTTAAGCTTTATTATAAACTTCTTAAGCAAACAGATTTAAACAGAAACACAGTTGAACCAGAAACACAGTTTAGGCAGATTAAACGAAAGCAGAAAAAGTATAGCGTAAAGAAAGAGAAATCATACATACCAAGCAAGGTGACCTTTCTTCCCTTTCTGCTACCAGGAACCTGGTAGCCCAGAGTTCCCCGTTGGGGGGAGATGGGCGGTCATATAAATTAAATAAATAATAATAATAACCTCCTGACTAAGGTAGCGAGAATAACCCCAAATAGGATGGCCCTTAAGTTCACAGCA
The DNA here is from genome assembly GCA_023362775.1 of Charina bottae. NCBI lineage: Eukaryota > Metazoa > Chordata > Lepidosauria > Squamata > Charinaidae > Charina > Charina bottae. The sequence continues at coordinate 46,664,844 of JALMGJ010000007.1, read as the reverse complement.
CCCAGCGTCCCAAGTCTGTATAGAAGTTCCCCCCCTCAAAAGACAATCCTAAGGTTTTTATCAGAGTCTGGCCCTCAAACCCCGTGACCATGGTTCCGTGGTACAGAGGCTGCGTGGCCTGACCTTGACCTTGACTGGGATACTTCTCAGGGGCTAGGGCACCTGTTTATGACATCATCCAAGAGCCTGGGAAGCTTTACAGATAAGCCAGTGCCTAACAACCACAATCTCTTATCTCCCCCAAGCCATTCCAAGCCACTGGAGGGGCTGTTGGAGGAGTGTACTTATGTTTACACCAACAATCTTGGGGTAATCTATCTCCCCCTCTATTCCAACCAGAAATAAAAACAAGCCAGTTAAACATCAGTATAACTCTAAATAAACTCTAATCTTCTTCGTGTGAGGGAGAAAATCAAAATATGTCACTTAACTTCTCGAAATAACAAAGGCCTTCCGCATTTCCACTACAGATTGGAAGGAGCATTATTTGCTAGTTTCAGACCTGAGAACTTTGTTTGAACATAGATTATTCGAAGGGCTGCTTTGCACCAGTATAAATTTAAAAACAGCATCTTGGGCCTTTTCAGGGGTCGTTCTGTTTCTTTGAATACCATCTTCTAATAAGTGCATATACAGTCCTCTTGTCAGTGTTTAGGAGGATTTATTTGTCTTAGTCTTCATTTGATTAATTTTAGCCTTCTACGCTTTTAGCAGAGGTTTATCATCCACTGCACTCTTATTTTAACAATGCATGTATTGAATGTTAATTATTCTTTAGTTTTTTATGTTGTGTTTCAGAGACACTGTGTGGATTTCTCTTCTAACCATAGAAGAGGCTAGAAATCTAAACCAGAGCAACACCAGTACTTATGCTAACTATAAAGGTGAGCAGATTTCTGGAATGACAATCAGCGTGATAGCTATGTGGCTCTCACGCCCTTGAACATTTCACCGATGAAATTGTGGGCAGAACATTGCTTCCCAATGAAAGCAGAAGCATTTTTCTGGGTCATATACAAAGTAATTTCAACAAATTGCATTTCCAAATTAGCTATATAAAATAAGAACCACTGGACTTTTAACAATGTATTCAGTAAGGGCCAATTTTAGGGCTTGAATGCAAAACTGCCTGGCAATGCGACAAGTAATCTTCATCGTGGGCAAATGGAATAAAATTTTCTTTCAAAATGCTGCATAAAATGTACTGAGTTTGAGTATGTGTGCATGTGTATGTGTACACATAACAAATTCCTTTGGCAACCTGAGTTTGTGACAGTATACTGCATATATGTACTTGGAGGGTTAGCTTCAGTACCATGCCAGCCGACTATTGCCAATTCTTAACCAGCTGTAGAGAGCACAGAGCATTTGCCCTAGCTAGGTATGATGTTCTGCCTTCAGAAGTTACTGATGGTAGATACCAAAAGGTTCCCTACCAGGAACCCCTTAATTCTGACTAAAAGAGCTAAAATCAATGTCAGAAAGTATGAATTGGTATCATCTAATCTGTGACTGTGTCTCTATAGGTTGTTGATACTTGCATATTATGTTCCAGTGAGTGGTGATAATGGAAGAGCCAGACATGAATTTTGGGAAAAATTGTGCAACATTTTGAATGAAAGCAATCAGGGGGGAAATGATTTTGCTAGGTGGCAAGACTGGATGGGTAGGGCTGAGAGAGTAAGGAAAATGACCAGACCCAAGAATGATAGAGAAAGATGACTGGTAAGCTTAGAAAAAAAGTTGTTTCTATGAGTAGGATTCTGCCCCCTTTGTTAGGCATGTGAAGTCAAGGGAACATAAAATTAAGTTGAATGCAGTGAGAAGGGGGTACATAAGAAGTGTACATATTCAATCTTCAAAGGGACCTAAAGTCATATGGGATAAATATTGGGTATAAATGATTTCAAACTACATTTTTAAGAATACTTCTTGATGGCTGTTGTGGGTCTTCTGGGCTGTGTGGCCGTGTTCTGGAAGTTGTGGTTCCTAACGTTTAGCCAGCATCTGTGGCCAGCATCTTCAGAGGGCAGAAGCACAGACAGAAGTGAAATCTCTGTGCCCAGGTAGACTCTAATCTGCCCTCTGAAGATGCTGGCCACAGATGCTGGCGAAACGTTAGGAACCACAACTTCCAGAACACTGCCACACAGCCCGGAAGACCCACAACAGCCATCGAACTCCGGCCGTGAAAGCCTTCGACAATACAATACTTCTTGACATTAAGTATACTTTGTTCAGTAAAGCAAAGCAGGCACTGGCTTGGGATGCCAAAGCTTAGGGGGTGCCAATGCCACTCCTCTTTCTGAATCATCATGAAAATGCAAATCTTTGCATTGGTGGGAGGTAGCACCATCAGTTAATGGGGCCTTGGGCTGCCATATAACCTTGAGCTGGCACTGGATGGACCTTTACTGGGATGAATTCCTTACTTGGAAATGTAGAGAACTTGATAGAATGGGCATCTAACATTTGAAAAATTAGAGCCTTTACACTTCCTTTTCAGTATATTTAAGTAAGGAAAGATGAAAACAACCCCCCTCTCTATCTCTATCTCTATCTCTATCTCTATCTCTATCTCTATCTCTATCTCTATCTCTATCTCTATCTCTATCTCTATCTCTATCTCTATCTCTATCATCTCTATCTCTATCTCTATCTCTATCATCTCTATCTCTATCTCTATCTTCTCTTAGATCCCTTACAAATTCTGTTTCTCAAACTATAAAGGACAGATCCAACAGAACAAGTCATTAATAACTGGAGTTGAAGCAGTATTTACCATTTGGGAAGCAAATCCCCAATAACAAACAAAAAATTACATACAAATCATAAGTGAGAGCTCTCTGTTCATGAAAATGTTATTTACCACAAATAGCAAATTATTTTGCAATAGTTCTGTACTGTGGAAGAGCAGGCAGCTTAGCAAAATTGCAGGCACCTATGTTGCCAATAAAGCTGCAACCTTGACACAGGTGGCAGAGGAGACAGGAGGAGAATGGAAGAGATGTGTGTTTTGGAGCTCTGCAGCCACTAGCAAACTGAGTACAGCAGCCAAATGAAAGAAGGCGTTTTTTCTTCAGAAGTAGTGGATGGTCCAAAAGAGAGGAAAAGAAGTATGGAGGCCCAGCAAGACAAAGCATATTGTAAAAAAGGTGCAAGAGCTCTACATGCTGGCCATCAACATAAAAAGAAGAAGAAATCTCAGAGAGAGGAGACTTAAGACAGAACGTTGATGCATACTAGTAATAGTATAGAGCATAGTATATAGGTAATTGTAATAGAGTAATAGGTAATAGTAATAAAGTAATAGTAATTGAATAGTAATAGTATAGATCAGCCTTTCTCAACCTTTTGACCCTGGAGTTACCCTTGAAATATTTCAGGGCATGTGCCGGGGAACCCCTGCACATTCAGCCTCAAATATAAGCCAGAAGTTACAAAAGTATTATATTCATTTCATGTGTAGGCCTGTATATATGCATTAACAGGGTTCTTAAACTAAAAATAAAGAATGAAACTTACCTCTTTAATGTGAAGTTGCCTGAATATGATTTTTAAAAATAAATAAATCGTGATCTCCCAAGGAACCCCTAGTGACCTCTCACAGAACCCTAGGGTTCCATGGAACCCTGGTTGAGAAACCTGAGTATAGAGTATAGTATAGTAATGATCATAGTAATAGTATAGAGATAGCAATACAACAGAATATAGGAAGCACTCACATATCACTTTTATATGTTTGTTTTTACAAAATAAAACATCTCCCCAACCCTTATAGGGAGATATAAAGAAACCACCTGTCTGGGGTCCAGTGCTTTTGTGTCTCTCTTGAGTCTGGGTCAATCTAATTGGGTACAGTTTTAAAAAGTACCCGTGACATGTATTTGCTGCTCTTTTTAACACTGGACTTCATTCATTGGCTCAAGAGCATTCAGGAGGATTTAAAACTCTCTTGATTTTCTACATCTGTCCAATATCTGGCAATACCTATATGCTCCTTTGCATCCTGAATCCCTACCCTGGGATACTGGGAAGACCCAGGAAACGTATCACAAAAACTATACATTATTCTTTTATCTGAATGGTTTAATAAATTCTCTGCTGTCTTCAGAATATAAGGAATTGAGTGTATGTAGTTTCATAATGTTTTTGGCTGGAATTCTGTCACGGTGCAACAATTAGATTTTTTGGGGGAAAAACCTGTTTTGAAAAGCAATAAGCCCTTGAACTTGCTCTTAATACAGTCAACCGAATGCCAGATTGACCGATACTTTTTAGCGCACGGCTTTCCAAACTTTTCCCATGGCGACACACCAACGGCGGCGCACAAGAAAACCTGGAAGTGCTGCTGCTGCGGCGGTGCACAAAAACCCGGAAGTGCCGCCACTGCGGCGCTTTCAGATTTTCGCCCGCCGCATCGGTGGCGGCAGCGGTGTCCTGGTGTGCTGTGCAAAAACCCGGAAGCGCTGATGGCTTGCCGCCACGGCGGCTGCTGTGCACGCGGCCACGGTGGCGGGCCATCAGCGCTTCCGGGTTTTGACGTGACACACCTGGGCCCCACAGGCGACACAGTATTGTGTCATGACACACAGTTTGGAAAGCTATTTTTAGTGGGTGGTGGCCAGCACCTTTATAATAGGACTGTGCAATGTTTACATTTAAATTGGAACAGGTGCTTCGGAAGGTTTGGGATTTGCAAATGCAGCCCTTATCTGCAACTCATAAAAGCAGTTGTGACTTTTTCTGGGGCTGTGCCACTGCAACCTGGATTTAAAAAAAGCAGAGATTTGCAGGGAAATGCTGTTTTTGTACTGTTAGCACTGCACAGTCTGAAGCATCTCTTCCAAATGGAATCCACAGCATTGCACATATCAAGGCCAGGAACAAGATGCCAGCCCAAGATTTTATAGGCATGCTTTTTTCAGGTGGGATGACCTACTGAAACCTGTTATTATCTCAGCCAGTCTGAGAGAGTTGACAGGCATATGGCTGCATGTGTGTTTTTGGTTTATTTGTTCCTTCTGTTCAAATTTCTGTTTGAGTGACAACAGCTACAACAAGCAGAGCACTGGGCTGTTCATAAAATACATATGGAGAAAGAGAAGACTTTCAGCCTTTCATTGCCATTAGAAACTTCTACTTTTCATCTTCCTTACTCAAATGTAAACTAGTCCTGTAGATAAGTAGTGTTAGCCAGGTCACTAAACGTATATATTTGACTATAACTCGAGGATCTATTGTCTTTTTTTTATAAGCATGCTGTCATCTGTGTTTAATTCCAGACAAGAATTACTTTCTTTTGTCTCCCCAAAAGATCCTAATATTTTTTCTTTTCAAATTAGCCTTTTACAACCATCAATATATGTAAGACATGCCTGCATTGCAACAATAAGTATTATATATGTGAAATAAATAAACATAAAATTTCCTACAGGTAGTCCTTGTTTAACAACCACAATTGGGACCAGCAGCTCTGTTGTTAAAGCAGTTGCTAAGTGGGAAATCACATGAGCACAACTATGCTTTCCTTTTCCCCACTCCCCTGCCCTTTGGAATGCTCACCCCAGCGCTGGGATAATTAGCAAAAAAGGAATTAGTGTTTGTATTTACATTCATTGGAGAGGAAGAGATTACAAGAGAATAAGCAGGTACACAATGGGAAATTCACATCAAAAGGAATGCACTGGTGCCAGCAGCCCCGAGCATGCTCAGGGCTGGGAGCCACAAGCATACTACGCAAACAGCCTGGTGTATTCCCCATTGTGTGCCTGCTTACTCTCTTGTAATCTCTTCCTCTCCAATCTCCACTCTGCGAGAGGGAGAAGAAGAAAAAAAATGGGTCAGGCACAGGAAAGATTGCCTACGGTAATAGTAGCGATACAGATATCGCTCCCCCCTCCACTTGTTTAAGCAATCTCTCTGCTCTGTGAGGGGAGAGGGAAGAAAAAAGACAAAAAGCAAGCAATCTCTGTAGGCAATCTCTCCTGTTGTCTGACCCATTTTTTTTTCCTTATCCCCCTCTTGCATAGCAGAGAGATTGGAGAGGAAGGGACTACAAGAAAGTCAGCAGGCACACACCAGGCTGTTTGCATAGCATGCTCAGGGCTGCTGGTGCCATTCTTTTCAATTTGTCTTGTGTCCTGTTGACTCTCTTGTAATCCCTTCCTTTCCAATTTCTCCACTCTGCAAGAGGGGGAAAAAAGAAAAACAACAGGTCAGGCACAGGACAATGCGTACTGACTATAATGGCGATTACATGACAGGGATGCTGCAAAGGTTGTAAATGCATGCCTTGATCTTAAAGGTTTTTTTTGCAGCACCATCACAACTTCGAATAGTTGCTGAATGAGGCAGTCAGTAAGCGAGGTCTACCTATATTTTTCCCTCTTTATGTCCAGAAGAAATTGGGAACATAATAGAAATCAGAAGACAGCAAGTTAACATGTCAGTAGAGAACTCACAGTATTTGAACTTAAACAGCTATGAAACAAGAACAAAAGCTTTCTAAGCTCTTCTTCCTGCAGAAGTGAGAGTGCACAGCATCTTTCCTTTGGACTGTTCCATTAAAAGAGAGACACAGACAGACAGGGGGAATGTATGTGTATATCTCTGTGGGTGTAATTTAGATGGCATTGTTTTCTTTGTAGCAATCTCAGTTGATTTTCCTTTTTTACCCCCACCCCCACCCCCCGAGCTCTGGCCAAACGGAAAAGATTACACAATGTTTTTCAAAGAGATAAGGCTCATGAAAACTAAGCCTATGGGCAAGATGTGCTGGTTGGATTGCATATGAGTAGAATGCAAGAATATGTGTTATTTCTGTAACCATTCCCTTGCTACATGTAGCACTTATGTTTGGATAGGCAGGAGGATGAGGATCATCAATCCTCTTTGCATGACATTTTATCTACCTCCTAGATGGCGAGGTGCAAGCAACAGTATCTTGGCTTGCAAGGTAGTCTGTAGATTAGAGATCCCATCTTGCACAGAACAGGGTGAGCATAAAACTAAGCTTGGGATACAACTTTGGTTACAACAAGTGGGTCAAAACTGACAGTGACTGTTAGCAGGGAATGCTGCATGTGGTCCAGTTAAAACTATGGCTGTTAACTTAGTCAGTACTTTCTTTAGTTACTAATAAGCACTATTTCAGCCTGGGGACAACCCTAGCATATGGAAGATTGTGCCTAGGAAGAAGAGTAAAGGGTAAAGAGGGTGAATTAACAAATGAAAGAAAGGAAAGGAAAATGGATATTTTTTGTGTTTCTATAGTATAACTAAAAGTTGTTGTTAGTTGCTGTCGAGTCATTTACGACTCATGGTGACCCTATGTATAACAGAACGAAATGCTGTTCGGTCTTACGCCATATGCCTGACTGTTCCAATGTTTGCATCCATTGTTGTGGTGATTGTATCAATCCATCGCATTGAAGGTCTTCCTCTTTTCCGCTGGCCCTCAACTTTACCAAACATGATGTCCTTTTCAAGCAATCAGTCTTTCCTGACAATGTGCCCAAAGTATGAGAGTCTAAGCCTAGTTATCCTCAGCTCTAGTGAACATTTTGGTTGTATTTCTTCTAAAACTGATTTGTTTGTTCTTCTGGCAGTCCATGGTATTTTCAATAATCTTCACCAACACCACAATTCAAATGCATCAGTTCTTCTATCTTCCTTTTTTGATGTCCAACTTTCACAGGCATATGTGGCAATTGAGAAGACCATGGCGTGAGTCAGATGCACCTTTGTTTTTAAACTGATGTCTTTACTTCTGAAAACTTTAGATAGGTCTTTGATGGCAGCTTTCCCCAGCGCGATATGTGGTTTGATTTCTTGATTACTTCTTCCCTTGGCATTGATGGTTGATCTGAGTAGAATGAAATCGTTGATGACTTCAATTTCTTCTCCATTTATTGTGACATTGTTTATTGGTCCATTTGTGAGAATCTTCGTCTTCTTTACATTCAGGTGTAGTCCGTATTGCTGACTACAATCTCTGATCTTCATCAGCAAGTACTTCAAGTCTTCTTCATTTCCAGCAAGCAAAGTTGTATCATCTGCATATTGCAGGTTGTTAATGAGTCTTCCACCAATTCTGATACCCCGTTCTTCTTTGTACATTCCTGCTTCTCAAATTATTTGTTCAGCGTACACATTGAATAAGTAGGGTGAAAGTATACAACCTTGCCGCACACCTTTTTCAATTTTGAACCACTCAGTATCACTGTTTTCTGTTCTAACAACTGCCTCTTGATCCGTGTACAGGTTCCGCATGAGTACAATTAAGTGCTCTGGAATTCCCATTCTTCGTAATATTAACCATAACTTGTTATGGTCCACACAGTCAAACGCCTTTGCATAATCAATGAAACAGAGGTAAACATCTTTTTGTTATTCTTTACATTTAGCCAAGATCCATCTGACATCAGCAATGATATCCATGTAATCAGAAGAAGCGACTGGACCATTCAGAGATCCAGTAATGCATGGGAATGATGATTGGTGAGTATCTGTTAGAAATAAGTCTTTTCAAATACATGGTTTAAACAAATCAATCTGGTTTTGGATTAACATGCTGTGCAACCAAGCTCCTTATGCTCTGGGAAGGAATGTGGTGTCTGCTTACACCTTTAACCAAAGCATCTCCCTTGGTAGCAAGCAGTTCCCAGTCCACCTGAATTTTTGTCTGTCTGTCTGTCTGTCTCTCTATCTCTATCCCCAGGCATCCTACTATTGCTTTGCTAAGCTACTGTCAACCTTCCCAGGTAGACCAGACAGGAAACACGACCAGATGAGGTAATTCTACTTTATAGTAAGGCTACATTTATTTATTTATTTATTATTTCAATTTATTCCCCGCCCATCTCCCCTGCAAGGGACTCTGGGCGGGTTACAACAATTGAAAGTTTAAAAACTATACAAAAAACAATATCTAAAATACATCCAATAATAAATTACATGAAATCCAAGATGGATTGGGGACCGTAGGATAGATCGAATTACTACGGGGCCAGCCAACCCCAGGAGGCACTGCCGCCTCTGTCGTCCCAGGCTGACATCTTGCAAGTCTGAAAGGACAAATCTCCTGCCATCTCTTTTACCGCCTGATAAGTTAGGGAGGTTCCTTTCGCTGCCCGTTATGCAGCTGCGGGCTACAGCCCCTCTTATCTGGTCATTCCCTAGGCAGCATGTCTTCCCCCCGTCTCCCAAGGTCATTCCCACATACCATTACATCTACTTTGGGTCTCACCAAGGGATGTACAGAGCACCCTGGGTTGCTAGATTGCCTTTTGGCCATGCTCATCATGGTAGTCACTTTATGAATAGGCAAATCTCCTCTGCCAACCATTTTTTGTGTGCTGTCAAAATTCCAAATGTGCTCCAGATCAGAAAGCTTGCCTACCCCATCTTATGGCTTATTCAAAAAATGATAGTTAACAAAATAACTTTTTAATAAAATGTATGATCCAAGCCTCAGGCTTGCCTTGTGTAGACCTCCCTTAACTTTCTCCCAGGAACAGGAACTTTATTAGTTATTTAATAACCATTTTATTAGTGTGAACCAGAAATACATTTCCTCTGTGAAATGCAGAAGCATATAATGTAATGGCTGCCCAAAGGCCTTAAGTCTAGCAGGAACCTTGCTCAATTTGCTTGACATCTTTTCATTCATTACAGAAAAATTTAAGTGGCCACCTAAATGACTTAATAATATTTCAGGACCAGACAGCAAACTGAGATGGTTGTAGAAATGATATTTTCTAATTTTCTAAACTATGGTACATGTCAGTTTTCAAACCTGAGAAGCATAATGATTTTCTCATTGCAAGGTAGACTCGGGATTACAGCAGATAATTTACTATTGAAAGGAACAGTATGGTTGGTAAAATAAAGTTTCACTTGAGGGGGATAAGGGATAAAGAAAATCAGAATCATGAGAGAAAAAATAAGAGAGAACCATCTGCAGAACCGACTGTTAATAGTAATAGTAGTTAAGTCTTGTATACTACTTTCACACAGAGTGTTTCATATACATTATCTCCTTGCAGGCATTACAGCTTGCAAGGTTAGTGAGCATTAATAAATAGTATTGCCACTGGTGGTGCTAAAGTTAAAGTGGTACTCATGGCATGCATGAGTTTAAAACTAGAGATTTCTGGATTCATAGCTTAGCCCTTTATCCAGCTTTTGCAGGCTGCTGGAGATGCCATCTTCTTAAAAATATTTGTTTGATAATCAGCCAGTTTTTTTAAAAAATTTTTTTAGGTATGTTCATATCCTAATGCAAAAGCTAGATTTTGAACTTCTCTTCTGTCTGATCTTATTCTACTTATTCTGCCATGGATCAACTGGGCTAATGACATTTGGTTAATGGTCAAGGACAGGACTTTTTTCAGAGGCTGTTTTTCCTCTGGAAAACTTGGGATGACTGTGACATGACGGCATCATGTAGAAGAAAAAAAAATGAAAAAAACACAAAAAGGGTTATAGAAAAAAAAGATTTAAAAAAATCATATGATGGACATACAAAAAACAGACCTTGTGTCAAGGAATGACTGTCCTGGGCAAAGAAGAAAGAAACAAGCAAGAAATAGACAAATAGCAGAAGAGACCATCCAATGGAAAAGCAGAGAAAGGGTGCTTGAGAGGATATTTCAGCATCAAGCAGTAACCATGTTTTTTGTAATTATTATTATTGATTATATGCCATCAAGTCAATGTCAACTCTTAGTGACTACATAGTGACTACCTTCTCCAAGATAAATCTTTCTCCAGCCTGGCCCTTCAGATCTTCCAGTGGTGCACCCCTCACCTCTATAACTGAATCCATCCACGTTGCTGCTTGTTATCCTCTTTTTCTCTTTCCTTCCACTTTTCCCCGCATTATGGCGTTCTCAAGCACCAAGTATTCAGACTCAGCTCTGAGAAGAGGGAAAGCAAACTGACCAGCATGCATGCACCCACTTCAGGCAGCGACAACTCTTTTTCTGTCATAGGTCACATTCCTCCATGGCAGTCTGTTGGAAGCGGCATGTAAATGGTAAACAGGATTGAATTAAGTGGGAGCCACAATACAGGTTAAGACTTTGTGACTCTCTCTTCCCTCCCTGCCAAGCAGGAGGCCACATGGGGAAAAGCAGATTAGTCCTACTAGAGGTCTCAAGTGCCTGTAAGAGACTTTTGAGAGTAGCCCAAGAACCATATGAAATTAGGACAAGGACCACATGCTTGTTCATTCCTGACTTACATCCACAACAAATTCCCCCTGCCTGTCTTTCCTGTTCATACAGAACCTCCCTTTTCATACAGAACTTCCCACTGAAGTCGCATGGAACTCCTTCCTTCTTCTTCTTAGCCCCTTCCTCAATTCTATGCATGGAGAATGTTTTATTGGGATCCAAACATGCCTGAACATTCCAGCAAATTCTGTTCTACTCAGAGTCCTCCTGATATTCGTCCTTCCTGTTTCTCGTTCATAGCAATGAAGCCCTTCCTCTGCAGCCTGCACAGACTTCAGGTGAGTTGGCCAAGGAGAACTATCAGCCACCATGCTTCTTTGCTTAACAGAGTGTCCTGACCCATAATTGTTCCTCTCCTATCAGTGGAGCTAAAAAAAATTGAAAAAGGAAACATTCACAAAGATACTAAAGGCTCGGAGGGTGTGAAGGGCCACATTAAATGGTCCTGGTGGCGCTATGTGGCCCATGATCTATCGGTTGTTCTTCTGTGGAAGAGAGATTTTGACTGGCTGTCTCAGATCCCACCATCTGCCCCTAAGGAGATTACTATGCCAGTCATAAGGCAACTGTAATTTGGGATCTATAAAAGCATTTTTATTCTTTATGCTAGAAGTATATTGAACAATGTTTTCAGGATGGGAGAGCTGGAAGGGGAAGAGCATCCATTAAATTTCTTTTTAAAAATGCTATCTAAATGCAAAATCTTTGGAAGATTTTAACTAAAAATCTCACCTTGCTGCAGGAACAGCCCAGAACACAACAACAGTGCAACCCCCCAAATAAATAAAACAGCATTTTTTAAAAAGTACTTAATTTCTCTGTGAAATTGGGATCTATACAGGATTCACATTGTTCTATATACATTTATGGAAGTGTTCATTTATGGGAAGATGTGTTAATTAGGCTTAATAAGAAAATTTCATTCATTTTTCACATTTGTTGACTACTGTTTATCCCCAGCCCAAATTCTGGGAAATATCTCTCTGGAATGAAGACAGTTACCTACTTAATGAGAATGGATTAGATCAACCTTTCTCACCCTCTGCTGGAACTTCAAAATTCCCATATTTCCTAAAGGAAAAGATTATTGATTAAACCCCATAATCTGTTCCAATCTGATCTTCACAACAAATCTGTGACACAAGTTAGCAATTGGCCCAAAGTCAACTGGTGACTGGGGCGTGGTGGCTCAGTGGGTAAGACGCCAGGCTTGTCGATCGGAAGATTGCAAGTTCGGAGGTTCAAATCCCTAGCCCTGCGTGCGGAGTGAGCTCCCGCACTAGCCCCAGCTCTTGCCAACCTAGCAATTCGAAAGCATGCAAATGCAAGTAGATGAATAGGTACCACTTCGGTGGGAAGGTAACAGCATTCCGCGCGCGTCATGCGGCCACATGACCGTGGAAGCGTCTACGGACAACGCTGGCTCTTCGGCTAACAAACGGAGATGAGCACCGGCCCCTAGAGTCGGACATGACTGCACAAATGTGCGGGGGGTACCTTTACCTTTACCTTTTACAGCTGGTGAACTTCATACCTGAGGGAGGATTTGAAGCCGAGTTTCTTAATCTGATACATTGCAATGACTCTTAAATTGCCTACTATTTGAGGAAGTACTGAAATCTCACCAAAAGCCAGGTCCTGTGTTTAATTAAAAAAAACACCCAGAACCAATCCAGGGTAGTTCTTCACAACAGTTAAATCAAGGATTACATGTCCATTCTAATTGCATTTGGGCTGATAATTGGATGTAGCTCTGACAAAGTAAAACAAAAGGGATCTGAGTTAACTTATCTCAAGTATGCATTAGGGTGGTTAAAAGCTGTTAAAATAAATTCATTGTAATCACTTGAATTCTTACAAGGCTGTTCTTTTGTGTCCAATACAACCTCTCATATTCTAGAATTTAGAATTATGAATATTCTAAGTCATCATTTTTCACTGCAAGCAGTAAAATTACAATGCCAAGAAACCCCAAATCCTGCATTTGATTAAGTGAAATTTTGTTTGATGAAGACAGTGGAATTTGAACTGTGCAGCCATATAGTCAATTCAAAACTTCAGTTACCAAGACTGTTCCTCGCCAACATAAATATCATGTAAGATTCTGCTTTCCCATGTGGGTGGATGCTATTTTGAATGAAGTTGTTTGGAGAATATAATTATGTTAATATGGAAATAAATTCATTCTCATTCAAGCTACTAATCCTATTTCATTATTCAGTTTAGTTTTAGAAACCAAAAACATCACACCACATGAAACTGCATAAAATACCTTCTTCTTTTATCCCTATTTCCACTGAAATGTCTCATAATATCATCAGTTTTCTTGTAGCTGGGCCAGAGAAAGACTTGGCAAGAGAAGCAAGTATTACATCATCTGCTGAAAAAAAAAGATGGGTGGGATAGTCAGAGTAGGAATAAGATGCTATTTCAAAACAAAGTGCTAAACTTCAGTAAGGTAAAACAGCAATGCAGATTTCTAAATCAAGGAAAAACTGATTTGGATAGATTTAGAAAAAAATCAAAGGATTGTGCAAAGCATTGATTTGAAACCTTGATTCAATAGAATCACCCCATCTCTTACTCCAGGAGAAGACCATATTTCAATGCACAAACAAAAAGAAAAAATCTCCATTAAACCCTTAACTGAATCTTACAAGGCTAGAACTTAGTTTTTCACAAATATGGGACAAAATCAGGGAACTTGACATCTAGGAATGCCATAGAAATATATCCAACTCAGAAGCTATAAAATCCATACTTGGACAAGTAGGGCCAACCAAAATTGCACCAGAGTGTTCTGGTTCTGCCTGAACTGAGCATTGCTGACTCCTACCTCTCCAGTTTCAGCCCCTGTAGCTTGTGGAATTTGGATTTCTTTTCACGGACCACTCCAGGTACAAATGCTTTTTACAAGATATTTAGTTTGCTGGAGACAGAAGAAAATTGAAAGGGGACCTCATGGACACAAAAAAAGGTTTCACGTGCAACAGCTATCCCATTACTTTTAACACCAAGGTAGCTTGCACTTACAAATGGAAGGAGATTCTCTTATGAATAGAATTTGGGGTTGAGATATACACTTCAAATATGGTTTGGTATTGTCAATTTACTTGGAGAAAGCCCCAGATTTGGAATAAGTACAGGATTTTCATCATCTGTTTATTTTGTGTGAGTGGGTCTAGCAAAAGCCCATATGCCTTTTAAAAGCTATAGAGCAGTGTTTAAAGGCTATACAGCATGCTATAGAGCATGGTTGGCTGGGGAATTCTGGGAGTTGAAGAACACACATCTGAAACTTGCCGAGTTTGAGAATGTCAAACTCTATAGAGCATAGATCTGCATGAGGCAGCTTAGATTTGTCTCATTGAAGAACCTGGTGTCAACTCACCTCCTCTTAGCTTCCTCTGTCACCTGTAAGAGGCTTCTGTGGAGTGGCTACACCTGTGCAGACATCTCTTCTAGTTTTTGCAAGTGCTGGAGAAGTCTAAGAGGAGAAGGAGGCTATGGAGAGAACATTGTGTTACAGCCTCTTCTAAGCATTCTCCAGCACTTGCAAAAACTGGAAGAGGCTTTGGATGCTGAGGTCCTGCAAAAGAAGGTGAAGCAAAACAACATGACTGCATCTCTTTTGTTTTTAAAAATGTGATGGCTGCATTGCTTAAACTTTCACTAAAGGGAAGCGCTCCCACAGAGATTTGAGCAGCTCTAATATCTAGCCAAAAATTAATTCACAATATTTGAACTGCTTGCCGCAATACCCGTTAGTGTCAAGACAGCATTGGTCAACGTGACAAACAACAATTCACTAAGGGTATGTAAAACTTTGTGCCTATTTTGAAGGTCGACAAGCCAGCTTTAGAACTTGGATAATCCCAAATCCAGTCCAGTCCAGATTCAACTAAGTAAATGTCCTGCCTGACAAGGGGGAAAAAGTACTGTGGTGCTACTACAGCAGAACCAAAGACATGATTCTACCTTTTTTATTCTACTAAGACAAGACTCTTTATTCAAGCTTAATCTTATGTGCCCCTTTCTTAGTTAAGCAGCTACTGGCCATTGACATAAGATTCCTGAAATAGGAAATGTAAGGGGGAAAAAACTGTGTTCAAATGATAAATGGGTCCTCACTGTGGAGTAGTGGAATAGAATAACTTCAGCCATTCACTCCAGGGTACAGAAATCATCCAGAAAGTATTTTAAAAAGAGTGTAATTCACACATACCTCCTGTTGTGCCTGTCACAGAGAAACAGTGATATGAACTTCCAGTGAGGCAGCATATTCTGTAGGTTACAAAAAAAAAATCCTAGAATAATATTCTCTTTTTTTGTTCAAGAGTGAGCAAAATAACAATAACACTGCTAGCTCTATTAACCCAAAAGTTTATACTAGGTTGAAGAAACGAAATAAAGCTTTTCACGGGACAGCTAGTAAATCACCACAGGTCAATGTGTGGGCACATTAGTTTTTTGAGTGCACATACTGTATAACTAAAATCAGGGGTGCCTTTGCCCTTCCATTCAGGACTCAGACTGATTAGGTCTTGCTTTACCAGGAAAGCAAACTTGAAGGATATTTTTAGTGCTTTCATGCATCAACCAGCTTCATTGGCAGTCAGATGGTGGGTCCTTTAAGTACTTCACACTGCAACTAGTACTTCTTACTTGCTTACTCAGTGATCCGGATTTAGAAGTGAGCAATAGAAAGCTAAGTTTGGTGATGCTATCAAGGAGGCAAGGCAAGGCAAGGCAAGGCAAGGCAAGGCAAGGCAAGGCAAGGCAAGGCAAGGCAAGGCAAGGCAAGGCAAGGCAAGGAAAGGAAAGGGAAAAGAGTTCCACTTGGTATCTTCAAATAGGAGGTAGGGTCAGCTGAAACCTTGGCAGTCTATGTTAGCAACAAAATGGACCTCTGGTCCTCTTCAGTAAAAGGCAGTTCTCTGGTCTTGATTTAATTAAAGCACTGAGAAAGAAAGCTTTGGTTCTAAGATTATCCTGCTTTTCTTCTACAGCCTGTTTTTAAAGAAGTCGTGTCTGCATCTCTGGAACTAACATAGGGAAGCACAGAGAGAAAAAAACCCACAACTCCATAATAATAATTCTACTACAGGTTTCTTGAAAGAAGACATTAAAATTGCAATGAATGAATCTGATCCCAAATCCAACATGAGGGGCCTATTACTGAAAGTAAATGACATGCCATGGTTAATTTTATTTAAGAGCCAGTGATGTCTTATCACATATTCATGGGCAGATAAAAGAAATGTTATTTGCCATTGCAACCCACCACTGAAATACCGATCGGGACAGAGCAGAGAAAGATGCAATAGGTTTAATTTGCTTCTTTGATTTCAAATTGTTCTGGATAAAGTTCCTTTGATTAGTTGTTTTAGGTATCTATGAGAAGACAATTGTAAACTTATTCTTGGTTTTGCCAGTGTTTCAAGGCCATTGGTTGAATGAAGCAGTTAATTGACCTGCACCCTACTGTTTCCACTGAGCGGACAGTGGAGGGCCATAAAGTTGATGAATGAACTTTCAGCTACCCATACTCCCTCTCTGGTGGTCCAGGGCAGTGAAAAAAACATATACTACCCATGATTTTATAATCCACCATTGACATGGAACACCGCCTTGTCCACCTTGTGAAGGAACAGTCTAAGATGCACAGGAAACCAGGGAGAAAGTTCTAGTCAAAACCATGATTTCAAAACCAAATGGGGTGCATTGCCACTATTATGTACAGAAAGCAACCATAGAATTGCCATATTATGATGTCAGTACAGATAATTGTTGTTAGCACCCAGCTGATTTCTAATCTTCTCCCGTTGGGGGAGATGGGCGGTTATATAAATTAAATAAATAAATAAATAATAAATAAATAAGTGGAGCTAACAAGCATTTTGAGAGAAAAAGTGAAGCAGAAATCTTTCTTTACCTGCTAATAAGAATGTGGTAACTGGTTTCTTTTACATTCATGTTCACCTACATAACAGTCTATACCTGACCCAATTTATGACAAAACAATTTAACATCAATGGTTTTAAAGCAACAGTGCAAAGTAAGCAAAAAAGCTCTATTCCAGTTGTACAGAAATGATTTTTCTTTAGACTCAGTCTTTTTGTAACCAACACTCTATTTGTGGAACTTTTACCATTTTTCATTTATAAAGTATTATTTCCCCCATCCTTTCTTTGGGGTTGTTTAATGTCCCCACCACATATGATCATACAGTCCTCATTGTATTAAGGGAATAAATCCTTTTGAATTTAAAGAGATTGAATCTGAGGATTGTGTTGTCAGATTCCTGTTTGTCTCTTAGGCATTGTCAGGCATTGTATTGGGAGGAAAACAAAAACCAAAAACCAAACCCTACTTGCCAATATTGCAATGGCTGTAATTTAAATCAATACTCAAGCCCATTTACAAATCAGCTACATTGTCAAAACCAGTAAAAGGCTATCCATTTGGAAATGTAATAAATATCCATGTATTGTTAGAAACCTTCAATTGTGTGCAGAAATCGCTTGCTTGTTTTAACATTGTGGTTGCGACAAATAGCTACTGAGTCAAAGTTACTTTAGAAATTTAATTACAGAGTTCAAATTCTAAAACAACATATCCCAGAGATGTCCCATTGACCTTAAGGACCTTTTCATCTGCTAAGCTAGTCAACTTCATTCTCCATTAATAGCAATGAAAAAGTAATCCCTGTATTTCACCTGATCAATCCAATCTTATGTTGCAGTCTTATGCATATTTACAGGGGAATTAATTTGGTGGCACACAGTAGGATTATTTTGCAAGCAAACCAGATAAGATTCTATTTTAAACAACTACCAATGCAAAAGGTCCATGTATGAATTCTCCAGATGTGCCAATATATACTCTTAGCTTTTTCCAACCCAATGGTCTCCTGAAGGCCGAATATTCTGGGAATTGCATTTCTAACATACATGGCATGTGCCAGATTGGGGAAGGCATGTACCTATTTGAGCAGCTGATCCTACCTCCAAAAGTCATTTGCAGTCATTTCTAGCCTGACTAAGAGCACAACAGATATTCTGCATCACAATTCCCATCATATCCAGCCCCCATGGCCAATGCATCATGGGGACTCTGGGTTGGGAAAGGGTTATCAATACTATGAAGATCTAATGACACCCCTGGACCCTCTAGCATCATTTTTCTATAAAACCCTTTTTAGAGTATGATGTAAAACAGCAGATCCCAAACATGGAAGGAGAAGATGATGGAAGGAAGCCCAAACTAAGCTGCCACTTCATTACCAGAAGAGGTAAAACTGGGGGCTAAAATTATAGATCGTGGTTAAGGATATCTGGAGAAACTAACATCTCTATGCATCTGTTGTCCAGATCTTATGAAATTTGCTTGAGCCATTTGGAAGCTGTATTAGTGCTAGGAAAGTAATATTCTGCATAATGAGTTGCTGTCCAGGTCCTCGAGAACACAATTAAATGCAAATGTATAGTTTGAGAAAGAAAGAAATTTAAATAAGCTAGGCAGAGTTGGACCTAATTACTATTTTGATGGGAAACAAGAAGGCAATGTTGGGGCTGTAGGCTAGTTTGAGAAGTAAAAAAAAAAAATCTTTAAGGAAGCAATGACAAACTACTTCCATATTGTTGCCAAGAAAACTACATGGATGTATCCAGGTAGTCATCAGGACTTGAGCTCCCTACAAGGGAGACTTCATTTTATGTGATGTACTCTCATAAGTACTGAACTTTATTTCACAGGTAGAGTTACAAATGGAAATGAGGATAATTTTAACATCTCCCTGGCAGACTCCTTCCTCCAAGTGTTTCCCAGCAAAAGACAATTATTATTAATTTAAAAAATTCCCCAGGCTGCCTCCAGTCAGACATTCCTTAATCTGGCAATCTGGGGAATTCTTAGCCTTACTTAGGACTTCTCCTTCGGCTCAGTTGTAGGAATACAGAAGCCCAGAATTACAGATTTTAGAAAATCTTGTGTTTTGTGTTTTAAGGAGAAATTCCTTTCTAAAACCAATAATGCTAAATGTGTAGCTGGAAAAAGGATTTTGACAGGAAAAGGGAAATATGGGGAAAACAAGGGAAGGGAGCAATTATATACATAGGATTCCAGATAAAATCAGTCTATACCTTGTAATTACTGATTACCTACTGCAGCATACGTTTGCTGGAGAGAAATGTCTGGCCCTCGGGGAGCTTAGCTGTTCAAAAGCAGGCCTTTCTGACCCTTCTTCTTCTTGCTTTCTTCTTACCCTTTTCTCCTGAGCTCTTTTCCTGAACTTTATAGAAAATGGAAGAGGAGTAAAAGCCTGCCTGTCTGGGGAGGCTGATTATTGCCTTGCCCAATGATGGACAATGCTCCATCCAACTGTGATATCCTGGTTCTAGCTAGCAAGTCAGCAATTATGAAGGGTTCTCCCTTTGTATAAATGGAATACACGGGACAGGCTTTTTGTACCATAAAAGCCTCTGCTCAGGATTCATAGCTTGGGATGGAGTGATCAGACACTTTAGGAGATACTGTAATACCATACCCAAACCGTGGCTTCATCTCATCGGCGTGCTTTGGGTGGCTTGGGATTGTACTTAATATTTTGGAAGGGACTGAAGGCTGCGAAACAGGGAAATGCCGCATACTGTATGTGGGCAGAGCCTGAGTGTTTTTCTTTGGGTATGTAGGGTTTTCTTTATCCTTTTAAAACTATGTTAAACTTATTTTAAGACTTACATTATAGTTTTCTGTACTTCCTACCTCCAAACAGCAGAACACCGTATCATGGTTATTAGCGATTGTGGTTAGAAGGGTTCTAGAACCACCAGAAAGTATTGTGGTGAGGTGTCTGCAGCTCTGGGACCCACAATGGCTGCTTAAAAATAGTTGGCAATTTTTGCCAGATTTTTTTTCATGTTGGAGGCTTTGTTAAATAAAAATAACAAGAAATAAGGAGGGCTGTCTGAGGGCATGTTAGAACCGCTAGCTTCCAAGAGCTATCAACTTCAATCATTAAGCAACCTATAGCTGAAAAGCAGTTTGAGCTTTCAGATGATCTATTCCTGCATTCCTGTTTGATTGATTGCCTACTTTCCAGCTTGGCTCCCACCCACTGGCTACTTATCAGACCTTTCCTTTCCTTTCCTTTCCTTTCCTTTCCTTTCCTTTCCTTTCCTTTCCTTTCCTTTCCTTTCCTTTCCTTTCCTTTCCTTTCCTTTCCTGAATCAATACTTGGACATTCTATTAAAATAAAACTAACAAGTAGATTCCTCCCACACTGACATAGGACTTAACTGTTGGGCATGTCATTCATGTAATGACTGTTTGTTGTCTGGCATAACAGAGACATTACACTTATATGAAATGATAGCTGATGGTTAAAGCAATCAGCAGGCCAACCTCTCACAATGAGAATGAAGTTGTTTTGCCACTTGATAGCAAAGGGTACGCCAACCCGCTGTATGCAAACAGTTCCAAAATAATCAAAAGATAGGCCAAAATATTGCACTCATATGATCCTACTTGGTCTATGGAACTAAAATAGGCTGAAGTTGCAGAACAGCAATGCGAGAAGCTGGGCTCCATTTTTGACAGTTGAGTGGATGTAGAGGAGAAGTGCCAGGATTGCCAGACAAAATAAAATGTTTAGTGAAAGAGCTCAGCTTTTTACCCCAGGCATAACTAAATACACTACTGAGTAGAGAAGAAACAAATTAATAATATTGGATCTTCAAAGAAAATCAAATGGAGGACAGATTTATGCTAAAATTATCAGTATGTCCTTATGGTTAGATGTCTGACTATGTAGATAAAGAATCCAATCCATGTTGAGCAATGAGGCTCACTAGATTATTTTGGGTTAGGGTTAGGGTTAGGGTTAGGGTTAGAGTCTCTATCTTTCAGTTTGATGAATTGCCCAGTTCTGTTGTGAACATAAAATTCAGTGGGGAACGAGGATGCTATCTGACCTCCTTAGAGATGGGCTGCTAATAGAGAAAAATAAATTAATACATATTTCAAAGTAACCAGATGGGATGATGTAGATATAAATGTTCTCTTTTCACCCTTACATCTGTTGCATGTCAGTGTTCCCATGATAAATCACCAAACATGGTGATAACATGGGGAAAAGACCTCCCCGCATCTGAAACTCTGCAGACCTACTGCCAGTCAAAAATGAATTTGATAGGACAAGCTCTGACTCAGCGAAAGGCAGAACTTCCTATATTACAAATCCACCCTAGCATTCTGGGAATGTGTGTATGTGTGCAAAGGAAAGCATGAGAAATTTAGCTGTCAGAGGGTAAGTGATATAAGTGAACTATAATGAATGGAATTTTTGATCTGTGTCAAGAATCCTATTACAAGCAAACCCTTTGACAGAAAACCTGTATCTCCTGAATCAATTTCTTCAAATAGGACAGTTCAGGACCCTATAATACCAATATTACAAAACACAATATGGAACATAGAATTGTGCTTGGCATTTACCCCAAGTGGAGACAATGGATGCCTGAGTGATTTGTGCTTGTCTGATATTGTTGATAGATTTTACAAGAGCAAATATTTTTTGCAATGAGATCTGTGTTC
This sequence comes from Charina bottae, assembly GCA_023362775.1. Lineage (NCBI taxonomy): Eukaryota > Metazoa > Chordata > Lepidosauria > Squamata > Charinaidae > Charina > Charina bottae. The sequence continues at coordinate 46,643,008 of JALMGJ010000007.1, read as the reverse complement.
TCCTTTTTAAAGACAGAAAAAAGAAGATGGAGATATTTGTACCCCACTCAACTGAGAAAAGAAAGTAGAACAGAAGACATGCAGTTTGTTGCCTCTTTTTAATCCCAAAATCTAATATAGTACTCCTGATCCAGCATGTTGAGTATGACACCCCTCCCTCTTCCCTTCTATAAATAGAAGAAATCTTAGTCTCTATTGGGTGGGCTATTTGCACATGTGATCTCTCCATACATCCAGCTGCAACAGGTCTTTAGAGTAAGGTTAGAAGAAATGTGTTGGCTTTTACTTGAGGTACTGACTAAGCCATTTTCTCACTTGCATGGTTGAAAAAATGGAAAAGGAAACATGCCAGCCCATCTTTTCAGATTAAATTGATCCCTTAGAAACTTACCTTAAAAGATATTTAAATGGCTCCATAAATATATATAAAGTTCTTTTACCAATATAAAGTTCCTGGCATAAAAGTTGTTGAAAAAAAAACTGGGTTTCTTTACTTCCTTCAACCGATGAAGCATTGGTCAAGATGAAATCCAGTCAAGTGGTCCTTTTGTTGATTGACCCAGAATTCCTGTTTCTTGCTATATAATACTACATATAGATTACTGCAACGCGCTCTACATGGGGCTACCCTTGAAGAGTATCCGGAAGCTTCAGCTGGTTCAGAATGCGGCTGCACGGGTAGTTCTGGGTGCTATAAGATCAGCACATGTAACACCGCTACTCCGTGAGCTGCATTGGGTGCCAGTTTGCTTCCGGATTCAATTCAAGGTGTTGGTTATCACCTTTAAAGCCCTACATGGCATGGGACCAGGGTATCTGAGGGACCGTCTTATCCCAATCACATCTACCCGCCCCACCGGATCATGCAGGGAAGGCATGCTTCGGATCCCATCATCAAAAGAATTCCATCTGGCGGGGTCTAGGAGGCGTGACTTCTCTGCGATAGCACCCGCCCTATGGAATAACTTGCCCCCTGAGACGAGATGGGCGCCCTCGCTCCTGGCCTTCAGGAAGTCCTTAAAGACCTGGCTCTGCTGCCTTGCCTGGAATGAAGGAACTGATAGTTCCTCCTGGGGGTGGTTAGCTTAGTAATATCCTCCTTTTAAGAACATACCATCTCTTGGATTAGGATTTTTTATTTTTATAGTAGCTTTTAAATGTATAGTCTATTTAACTTTTTATATATTCTGATTGTAAACCGCCCAGAGTCTACCATGGTAGAGATGGGCGGGGATAAATTCAAATAATAATAATAATAATAATAATAATAATAATAATAATAATATAATGCTTGATTTGATTCTGAACATATAGCCAAACCATCTACTGTAGTTCTACACTTCATTTCATTCTAAGGCCCTTTCTACTATTTCATTTTATTTCTATTTATATAAACCATCATTATCACATTCAAATTCATCAAATAAACAAATGTTTTTGTTCTTTTCCTTGGAATATCAAAACATGATTTCATGCAACTTCTTGCATGAAAAACATAGCACACATTGCTGGCATTTTTTGTGAAAGGAATCAGAGCTTTTAAAATATGTAATACGCCTTTTTTTTAGCTCAGATAATTCTGCAGAAGTCATTAAAGAATTCAATCTGGATGACAGCACTGATTATTAAGAGAAAAGGCACATCTTTTGACATGTATGCAATGTGATCTATAATCTGTTCCTTCCAAGAAATCCTCCTTACATTTTATGTCCCACCCAAAGTGATATACAGAAAAGACTTTATCCAACACATTTTGTCCTCTCAAGAGCCTGGTCAAGTAGATTAGGCTAAGTTTAGTAAAGGAGCTTAATGACTGAAGATATGAAGCCCAGTCTGTCCAGTCCAATTCAGTACTCTATCCCTGCATAGTGCAAGCAATAGCCTATATGGGGCTTATGGGCCTTTAATCTTTGGTTGTTTTGTTTGTTTGTTTGTTGTTTGTTTGTTCTAACCCAAGCCCTCCTGGGATTGCACCTCTCAATTGTGATGGCAAATTTCAAAACTTCAGCAGCAATTACTCATTTTCAAAACCAGGCATCAAATAAATAAGGCACTGTAAACCTTTGCAATAAAAAGTTCACCTCCCTCTTCCAACATAATCATGACATCCGGTTAAGTGGTTAAGGTGCTGGGCTACAAACCAGGAGTCTGTGAGTTCTAGTTCCGCCTTAGGCATGAAAGCCGGCTGGGTGACCTTGGGCCAGTCCCTCTCTCTCAGCCCAACTCACCTCACAGGGGTGTTGTTGTGGGGAAAATAGGAGGAGGAAGGAGTATTAGGTATGTTCGCTGCCTTGAGTTATTTATAAAATACTAAAGACGGGATAAAAATCTAATAAATAAATAAATAAATTGGGCCCCACTCACTTAAATTATGGCTGCTATCATCACTCCATCTTCCTAAGATGGCAAAAAAATAATAAGGAAGAAGAATGCAGCACCCATCTGCAGAAAGAGTGCCAGTCCCCATCCTCATTCCCTAATCACGACATCCCCCTGACTCCACACCCCCTTTCTTAAGAGCTCTTGTTCAGTGAACTGCCAGAATGCATTGCTGATGTATGTCAAGGAAGGAAATTCTGAGAAAATTTCAAGGAATGGACTTATTTGAGAGAAACTTGGTAGTGTACAAGTCCAACAACATTGGTCAGATTCACACATCATGTAAAAGCAGTGTGATTTGAGGCTTCTGAGAATCTAACCATTGAATTTGGTAAATGCTGGTTTATGGCTTCATGTGTTTCATATAGAACATACAATTATTCAAAAACCCTGAGTAAATATATGCTGGCTTAGTGCAGTGTAGGAAACCAGCCATTCAATTACATTTGTTTTGGTATAGATACAGAGAGGACCGTTCTGTAAGCCAGGCTTTCTCAAACTTCATGATACATGCAATGGACTTCAGAAACACTGCTGGTTCTCAGGAATGAGGGAGCACATTCCAAGGAGGGGAGCAAGATAAGAGAAAACACAGGACTAAGAGGTTCAGAATAGCCCTGCCGTAGAGCCTTCCCAGGTTATTCCCCCTTAGGTTAGGTAGAGTAGCTTTAGTCTGGCAAGATTCTGTCTATACCAGGGGTAGGCAACGTCAGGCCTGTGGGCCGTATAAGGCTCGCGGGGCTCCCGCCTAAGGCCCGCGGGGCTCCCGCCCGCAAACCCCACCCCTTCCATGTGATTGGCTCCCGCCCACAAACCCCGCCCCCCAGTGCTTGTGATTGGCTTCTGCCCGCAAACTCCGACCCCTGGTCTGCGGAAATCCCAGAAACCCCGCCCCCCGCCCCCCACCCCCCGGTTATAAATATCCAAATGGCCCTTGGCAGAAAAAAGGTTCCCCACCCCTGGTCTATACGGTGTGAGCAAATAAAGAACTGACGTTTGGCTGACCTAATTCTCTGAGGTTCTTGGGCTGGGCCTGACAATACTGCAAACCCTTAAAAGGAGTAATGACACTAATGATTTCATTGATGCTAGGCAGGGCGAGAAATAAATATACCAGTTACTAAAATATAAAGAACTCAAGAAAACCTTTTAGATTTTGAAAGGATAGAAATGTAAAATAACAGACAAAAATATTGAACTTCATTAACATTCCAACAACAATGCATGCACTACTACCTGTTACCCCAGAAGTCACTACGAGTGGAAAACCATCCAATAATCACAGTGCTGCTTTGATTAGTGGATGGTTTGGGTGGCTGAGAGCCATGATTTAGCTCCCTCTGAAAACTTGCTTCTGACTTTGTTCCCAGATTTGTGCAAGTGGGAGCAAGTTGTGATGGCACCTCTAGGTTGCCTGTTTGAGTGTGATCAGGTTTAAACTTTTCTGGGTGGCTCCTGTCTCACTTGCTTGTGGCTGTTCATGAGCCCACAGGTTGAGAGCAGTTGTTTTTTCTTCATTTGGTAAGTCTCTTGCACTGTTGATCTGCAGGGCAAAACCTGTTCTTGCGTGTGGCTTGGTTTTTCTGGATTCCAGTGATTTTACTGATAAAAGTATCCATATTAAAAAAAGAGTTCAATAGAGCTATATTTCCATATATCCCTACTCTTAAGTTGAATAAGATAAATTTGTTTTGGGTTCTTAAGATATAATTCAACCTTCAGGTTACAGCAGACCAGGATGATCATAAATATCTTCCTCCTTCTCGTTTCTTTGCCTCTGTCAGTCAGAAAGGCAACCAGCAGGGGAAGAGAGAAACAGGTGCTGTTGGCTGCTGGCAATTTCTAGTTTTTTGCTCCCAAATGAAACTTCTGAAGTTTAAATGTCATGAACATGCCATAGGAACCATTGGGACAACTGCTTTGCTAATGCTCTGCCTTTCATGGTAGCAAACAGATTTCTGCCTGCCAAGTCACATGGTTGGGCACGGTTGAGCTATGTCACCTTCTTTCCAGCAAGAGTTCCAGTCATGCAAATGACTTTTCCAGATGATTGCCTGAAATTTCACTGTGTAAACATGTGAAAGTTTTTAGGAAGCAAAACTTTTGGCCATGCTATTAAAAATACTTGGCATTCAAATCAGCAGTTCTGAGTAAAACCATGAGCTAGATACAAAATTGAAATCCATCCTATTTGCCATATTCAGGGTCATTCCTCAACTACCAAGTCTGAGCAAGACTCCAAGTTTAAGCTAATACCAGGCTGAATCCTGCCCCCTATGTTCATGATACTCAATATTTCCTGTGAAAGAGTTCAAGAGCTTATAGAAATTTACATAATGTAAGGAGGGGTTGCTTAACCATGAAGTTGTAGGAGGGAGCAGGTCAATGTAAATAATATCAATAAACTAGAGCAAGGCTGGTAAGGAAATGGCCTTGGTGATAAACTGCTTATTTGGATTGAGAAACAATGAGGTCCGTATCTAGAGTAACCCTGAATAAACACTGATTCAAGAAAGCACAACAGCACCATCCTTCCCATGAGTCCTACCCTTCAATTTTATGTATGCCTAAGATGTGTTATTGGATGTGTCTTTTGTTTGATAGTTAATGTATGGAAGGCATTGTTATGTCTTAGATTTTATTATACTTCTCATCAGTTCAATAATCAACATTTCCTGGAGCAGTGTGCAAATCGTTTAAAGTGATTAGAGAACAAAAAAACAATCAAACTATCAAAGCAAGTTAAGAAATAGGATAGGGAACTTTACACACACACACACACACACACACACACACACACACATATATATCAAATCCACTAGCCCCTTGTAGAGCAGCCAAATAGTATGAAATTGAGAACAAAATGCCTGGGAAAACAATAATGACTAAGCCTGGGGCCAAAAAGACATTAACACGGGTATGCAGCCATTGTATAATGGCTGGAAAAATCTGGATGACCACTGGACAGCATGGGAGCAAATAAACACAGAACATTCTAAATCTTGCTTGCCATATAGTAGTTGTCCTGATTTTTTCTACCCAGATACAGCCTTACAACTGAGAAGGCCCTTTCTTTCGGTGTCACCCAATTACTTTATTTGGTTAGAGCAGTGTTTCTCAACCTCGGCTGTTAAAGGAGAAATAGATCAAGTATCTGGATTAAGGTATAACTCTTAAGCTTTCCGCGGCTAGTAAATTCTTGATTATCAGCTGTTCCGTCTTGCAGGACATGCCAAACAGGAATAATCAAGAAGTGGCACACTCACATTGTAGCTGTTATTGATAAACCAAAACTCTCAGCAGCTCAGACTCCCTATTTAATATGAATATGATTCCTCCCAGAACAATGGAGAACTGTGTTAGTCTACGGTGGCAAAAAAATCAGGAATCTGGTAACACCTTTTCTGATGAAGAAATTTTGTTAAAAGATCTAAGTTTTCATGAGCTGCAGTTCCATGAACAATGTAGCTTTAGAAAGCCTAATTCCCTGCTTTCCATTTCTATCCTAAGAAACAAAAACCCTAGCGATCAAAAGATCATCATCATCATCGTCATCATCATCATCATCTATTACACTTGTAGCTGCCCAACTCTCAATGACTATGGATGACTCACAACAATCAAGCAAAGAAATTACAATAAAATCAATAAAAGATAAAGATAAAAGATGGCAAGCATGATGAAGTGAAGGGTCTCACTCTTCCTCACCAAAGAGATGATCTGGCAAGAGTATGACCCATTCTTGCAAACTTAAATCTTTTAAACTGGAGATGCAGGAGGTTGAGCTTGCCTGCATGTGCTCTGCTATTGAGATATCAGGCTCTCTTAGATGACAGCTTGGTCAAAGTCAGTTGGGATGACCTCCAGGATGCAGGATTCATTCTGCACATGAATCCAATTGATCATGCTTTACCAGTTGCCCAGCTCACCTGGCTCAATGCTGGAGCCTTTTATACATCTTGCAAAATCATTTTTCATACAAAAAGCCAAATTCAACAATAGAATCCATTGGCATATGGAAGTCATTTTAAAAAAAATAGAGGAGGATTTAAAATTATTAAATAACTTTTGTATTTTTGTACTCAGTTCTGCTGCCAGTGACGTTAAGCAGTTCCCAGGGATACCTATGGAAGGTGGTATTCACTTAAATGTTTTGTTAAAAACTACAGCTCTTCCCTGACTCATCCTTCCCAAATAAATACATTAAATTAATATCGCTGAATTTCTATGAATGTATGGTTGTGCATGTAATGTTATTCATACCACAGATTCTCTTAATTTATTTATTTATTTGAATGTGAATATAAATTGAATTATAAATAAATAAATAAATAAATAAATAAATAATATGTATAGTCGAAGGGGATATATATATATATATATATATATATATATATATATATATATATATATATATAAGCTTGGACCCTGCTCATATTTAACAGTAGGTTATTTTTGATAAAATTAGAGATAACTATTTTAATTGGAGTGACCCAAACCTGAAGGCCAGCATGAAGCCAACCCTCCTGGGCCAATGGTTGCAAGCCAGGGGCATCCACAAGGAGATCAAAATAGTTAAGATGGCAGCCTCTCCTCTTTTCACATCTGTTGCAGCATGGGGTGGGAGGGCAGACTCAGGAGGAAGGCTGGGGTGCCGCTTCTGTCCCAGGGTGTCTGCTGCCTGTGACCCTCTTGGTTTGCATTGCCATAATGCTAGTTCTGCTTTCTCTCAAGTCCCAAAGGGCACATCTTGAGATTTTGATAGAATGATGCTACGGCACCTGGCATTTTGATGTATGGAATAAAGGGAAATTCCAACTTACTAAAAAGCAATAGTAGCCTTCCTATCCATCAGGAAAAAAACATCCCAAATTTTGGATTTTATTTTCCAATATAATAAATGAAATTATTATATTTTAATTTCCTTTCTCCAAATAACCCTTGTAGGTTGTAACACAGCCCTCTCTGTCTTGCAATCACAGCCTGTGGCTTCTGGCATTTCAGAAGAGATATTTCCAAATGGACTAAAGTTAAAATTCCATTAAACTGTAGGGAGAATTTAGGAAATGAACTTGAAAAACCCAAGACATTTCTCACTTCTCTATTTAAGGATTTTGAATTCTTGCTGCCAGTTCTTTTTCCCCAACACTATCTTTCTATACAAAAGGCTGATTCCCGTGTAATAACAAACTCGGTTACAGTCAAACCACATTTTTTTAGTACCAAAGAAAATTCCATTATCATGTATTTCCCTGCAAAGTATAAAGAGAACGTTTTAGAATGCAGAAGACGTGGTTACATGGATTAAAGACTAAGCAAGCAGAAAACAACAAAAATTGTGATTCTGGAAATTGGCAAGAGAAGCAAGGAAACAGTATCTCAGGAGATTGGGTGGAACAGTGATGAAATCAGGGAAAGAATTACAGGAAGGGCAAAGAAGGAGAAGGCGGATGCTAAGGGAGAAACAATGAAAAAAAAGAGAAAAGATGGATGAAGTGGGTTTTTCTTTTTTCTTTTTTTGGAAGCAAAAATGCACACATTTGCTATTAGTGAATAAGTCTCCCAAACAGGCGGCAATATGTAATTATCACCCTTAAATTTGCAAAAACAAAAAGCAACTGAGTATATACAAGCTGTTGCCAAATGAAATGGGAGGGAGAGAGGGAGGAAGGAAGGAAGTAGGAGATGAGAGGAGTTTAATTAATTCAGGCCTTCACTGCATCCCTTAGATGAAGATCATGAAACTGAACTAATAGAAAACATTGTTACATATTCCTTGTCTTTCCAAGCAATATTAAAAGATACCCTTCCAGAATATTGCCCTTCATTGCAAGAAAGATCACTGGAGATTTAGGACTTCTCTATGATATTTAATTTATTTAAATGTATACAAGTAGCATTGATGGGAAAAGAGCATGGATGATTCTACTGGCAAAAAAGTCAGCATTTCACATCAAATCTTTGAAGAGTCTTCCTATTCCCCAAGATCTTCCAATTCAGTATTTATCTCTGACATTCTCTTTAATTTTTGCTCTATTCTTGGTTATTATACTACACCTTCCTTTGTTCCTTCACACATGTGCAAATTGACACAAGCTCATTCTGGTTATTTTAGAATGCAACTGACACAGATCTGATTGTTATGTGACATTTGTTTTATCTGATCTTTGTGGAGCTGCAGACTAAAATGATAGTTACTCTACGTTAAGATGTACACAGAAACATGAGCTAGTGGTGATTGACTGCTTTTACAATACAACTTTTTAGCAGTCAGTTCAACAACTCCCATTTCCTTCCCTTGTCATGGTTGGTCAGTGTTTAAGAACTCTTCCATCAGAAAGGAAAATGAAGCTTTCTTCCCCACCAGGTCCCAGCTATTGTGCTCAGTTTGTTAGGTATGAGTCCGGTGGCACACAAATAATATTGTGAAATAAAGAACTTCCTACGAAGTGATCAAATATGTCCCCTCTGTGGAATTTCTTAACGTTGCACAAGGAAAGAAAAAGTTCCTTAAAAAACCTTGCTCTCAAAGTCCAATTTATTCTGAACACAGGCTATTGTCAGAAGTTCTCAGAGAAATCCCTCAGGCCACAAAGCTCTCAAATTTCCTCATTAGATACTATTAATTAATTTGCCTGGATTAATTGCTTTCTTGCTATAGTAGCAACCATACCGTTTGTCTAACTGTATTTTATGGTATCAATGCCATCCATTTGCAATCTGAAGCTGGGATTTTTTTTTGTGTTTATTATAATTGTTTGCATACTGCTACTCCATCAACTCCAGCATTTACAACAACGACACATAATTAAAAATCAAATCATAGATCCATATAAATCAACACTGACTCACAGATTCAATAATAAAATCGAAACATTTGGACCAACAAAAACAAAACCACATTCCTCCCACCTGCCCATGCATGGTTACTATCCAAATGAACGCTTAAAGGAAATCGTTTTCACAGACTTCCAATTGCCCGATGTAGTGGGTCCAATCTTGCCTCAGCAAGTAAGAGATTCCACAAGGTTAAGGCTGCAACAGAAAAAGGCTGCCTCTTGATTCCCAACCTCTTTAACCTCTTTAAGAGGGTCAGGTCTACTAGCATCCCTTGCCTTGATGACTGTACCACATGGGTAGAACTAATTTGGAGGAATCACCCTTGAAAGCAACCAGGAGCTGAGCCATACAGAGCTTTTTTGGTTAAAACTAGCATTCTGAATTGGACTCAAAAACTATTGGCAGTCAATTCAGCAACTGTAGTATTGGTGTTATACTGCTAAAATGGTTCGTGCCTGTTAGTAGCAAGGCTACTGCAATGTGGAGCTCCTGTAGTTTCTAAGACACCTTCAGAAGCAGTCCCATGTAGAGGATGTTACAGTGGTCTAAATGCATGGTGATAAGGGTGTGAGCCACCGCCACAGCTGGTTCACAAGGATCCCCTGGCTACTTGAACCAGAGCTGTGATAAATATTTCTATGCCCAAAATATTTATATATCTCTCAACAAGGCCATGGTAGATGAAAAATAAACTAGCCACTGGAGCACCTCTATTATTGTGCATATCTATAATGCACCCAGCTATCAAAATGGAATTGGGCTGTTAGGCTGGAGTCTTATTTACCCTAGCAGAGATGTGGTTGACTCATCCCAAACATGAGGTTCCTCTGAAGTTTTGGGAACTAGAGAAGGTTAGGTTACTAACTGGGACTATTGTTATCATATGAAGTCAGGTTTACGTTAACATCACTATTCCAAGTCCATTTGGGGGCCCAAAGCAAAGTGGTGGCTTTACTTAAAAGATACAAACAGCACTTAAAGAATTGCAAGTCTCCATATGTGTCTACCTTCACAATGAAATCTTAAAAAGAGGGCCTCCTTTGCAAGTGACTACTGCAAACAGGATCTTCTTGGTGGTGTCACCTGAGCCATGAAAATGCTTTCCCAAAGAAGATTCTCCTGATTGTCACTGAACAGTTCTTTTGGCACTTTTATCTTCCTGAGCATTTTAAAGGGAGTGACATTATGCTGCTTTTTGTAATTTTATGACATTCCTTCATTCATTCAACATTAACATTTTAATTGTTTCAGCCTTTTTGTAATTCACCCTGGGAAGATGTTGGGAGGGCGGCCTGAAATTACTTGCAATGAATTGATAAAATAGGGAAGAGTAGGTACATAAAAAGCAGACTGGATAAACAGTATGACAAGGAGCATGCCCCTGCCTTGCCAGTGAACTTTTGAAAGATGAACTTTAATTTATAAGTCCAAGGCAGGTTTTTGTGCAATATTTTTCCGAGTATACAACTTGGTAAAGTGTTGCTCCCCACAAAGTCTCATAGTTTCCCAGGGATTTTAAAGTTGCAGCTTCTGTTTACAGAAGCACAAACATAATGGGAATAAAGATCTGAACGCAACCACAGTAGCCTGTGCTAATAAAGCTGTCATAGAAAAAAATTATGACTTCTTGAAGAAATGTTTAAAGTCAGTCATTATGAAGTACGTCCCTTAATTATCATGGGAAAAGTTTTCAACCTACCACATGACTGCTCAAGACTGTTTCTTAAAAGACTAGTGGGATTGTTAATTTGAAAGATAAGCATAAATCTCTTAAGTCTTGGACTATTAAGAAATATAAAATATAGAACAAACCTGTCAGCATTGTTATCAAGACCTTTCTTGGTGGCTGTAATGGGTTTAAGGTAGAGCAGCCTTCACCAAATTAGTGCCCTCCAGATTTTTTTAGATTGCTACTCTCAGAAGGCACCAGGTGGACAAAGACGGTGCAGAAATTTGCAATAACATGAAGCACTTATTCCTTCCTAACAAATGTAAACATTGTTATGGGGGGGGAAAGCTCACTTTAAATGAGGGGTCAAAGTGCTTGGAGATAGATGCAACAAAGTACACTTTTATTGGCATGCACAAACTACAGGAATCACTGGGGGGGGGTGACTTTACTATGGTACCCCTGCATTCTTTCACACTATAAGGATTCTATCCTGTTAGATACCAGCAACCTACTCTGTAAATCATAGTGATTATTGTATCAGCATACTTCCCCCTTTCACACAATTTCATTCACACTCTAAGGGGCAATTCCACTTCAGTTGAGACATTCATGATGGCTTTTTGTATTTCAATCACATGACCCAGGGTACAGCTCCCTTCAAAATTACCAGGCAAAGTTTTATAGGTACGTTCACCACAAAGTCAATAGAATCCAGGCTGTAAAGTGACATAGCACTTATGATGATGTCCAGGAAGCTTATCTGGGGCTGCTAATTTATGAGGAGAATCGCTGACATGCCACTTGTCCGAGTAAGTGACCATGCCAGATGTTTTCACAAGCTGCTGCCCATATTAGAGTATTGATTGCATCATCTTACACAATATTTTTATAATCTTGGGTGGTGCAGGGATTGAAAGTGTTGAGAAACAGACCAAAATCTAGTAACCAACAGACTTGTAAGCTAGTAAGTCTTGCAAATTAGTCTTCTACTTGAATACTGAAAGTAGAATAGGGATCCTATTTAATAGGCATTGTCTTTGCATTACATTTGGTCCTTTAGCCAGTATGGTTCCAGCTGAGGTGATAGCTATGATGTTTTTATAGTCCTCTGAGATCCCTACAGATGCCACCAAGAAACTCTCCCTATGGCCGGAATGGTTCTGACAAATACACAAACATGGAGTTGTCACCAAAAGGGGGTAGTGAATTTCACATTAGACCACTTAGAAAACAATGTACTGTATATATGTCAATTTTTTCCCCCAAATTTCTAGTCTTGCCTATAGCCCTGGAATTTCAGGTCTTCCCTATCTAATCAAGCGCTTCAAGTTCAAGGTTAGATTGAGAAGAAGAAAATCCAAAAAAGGTGGTAATGTAATGACTTCTATATTGTTGCCAACTGCCTCCCGCCATGTTCTTGTTATTAAAAATTAATGTAGCCATACGTGTAATGAGAAGAGGTAGATAGCTGTTCCCTCCTGCCTGACTCAGCTATCTACTTACCCATCCTGGTTAGCAAAAGTTGCACTTAATGATGTTCCACATAGACTGTAGCTTGATTCTTGGTTTCATTCTGTGCCAAAATCTCCTTAGTGATTTTAGTTATAACACATAATTGCCCTTTATTTTACTTTAGCTTGATGTATAAGTAGCTGTTTCCCAGCTTTCAATTTTATTGAAATTTGTTGACTTACATGTATTGGTTTTCCAAGTGTCATTAGGCTTGGTTACCAGCAAAGCATACAGCAGATATGAAGAGGATTCTGGAAAGCTGAAAAAGATAATTTATTTCAGCCACGGAAATGGTTCCCAACATTAGTTACCTTGTGAACATCTCTCCTGTGGATGACTGCAAAGCTGTGATAAAATTCAACAGATACTTTATAGGTTTCAAAAAGGAAGCTCTTTCAGCGTATGCATTATGCCACACTTCTCCTAAAACCAATGTTGTGATGAAATTCTATGCTTTTCTTCCCTCCCTCCTTTCCGTCCTTCCTAGTGTGGTACTTTTATCACCTGACGTTCTCTGCTTCTCCTGCATCTTGCCAGCACAGGACATTATGGTTGGCAGGTGGGTTGCAGTGTATATTGGAGAGAATAAATCATGTTGTTATTCTCTGCAAATGGAAATTCATCTACTCCTGCAGAAGACAACATTACACAATAGCCTCTGAGGCAGCTTTTGCTTGGGATAAAACAGAAGTCGAAAGAAAGCTGTATCTTCCTACCTTTTCTTTTGGATTTTAGAATTGTATTTTACATTTTATTCCGGGAGGGGGAGGGAGGAAGGATGAAACTGTACCTTTGGGAAGCCTCAGTCAGGCCTTACCTGATCAAATGCCAGGGCAGGGCCTAGTCGCTTCTGAAATCGAAATAAATATGGAGGGCAGGTCCCAGTGACCGGAGGGAAGAGGGCACGCCCAGAGCAGACTACAATGGCCAGTAGGAGCTGAGCAGCAACCACATAGCCAATGAAGCAAGTTAGATCGATGGCAGGCTTGTGCTGGGAGAAGAGAAAACACTATTTTGAAACTTAGAACAGCTAAATATGACTTTAAGCCACACTGGCTGGGGGATGAGAGGAAGGCAACATCAGAACATGGCGATGAAGGTTCTCAGTCATCCAGGTGGAACAGTCTGTGGCTTGAATCATGTCAACTGGATTTCTATTTTCTCAGTAGAAACGTTTCACTCCTTATCCAAGGAGCTTCTCAGACTGAAGAAGCTCCTTGGATAAGGAGTGAAACGTTTCTACTGAGAAAATAGAAATCCAGTTGACATGATTCAAGCCACAGATCAGAACATGGCATAAAAAAAAATCTGGTTACTGAAGCATGTTCATGCTACAGTTACAGGGATGTGAAGATGAGCCCGAAGTCCCCTTTAATTCAGTGGGGTTTATTCTAGTAGGGCACATAGTACTGCAATCTGACTCAGTCAACATCTTTTAATAATGGACTGCTGACCTGAAATAGATCTAACCCTGTCCCCAAACCAATGGGTCATTCTGCAAATTGGATTTACAATACATGTGGTCAAATGTAAGGTAATTGTTTGGGAAACTATTAAAATGTCTGAATGCTGCCAGCGTGGAGGGCAAGGGGCAAAACTGTGAGCCAGTGACTGTGTACAGCATACCAACGTCTCTTGTGGCTTCAGGGCAGGGCCAGTTTCAGGGAGCCCCAGAAAAGGGTGGGGGGCAAGTAAGGGCTTTCCCCACACATCCCTCCCTTTGGGCTTTGCCACTTTCTCTCAGCCCAATCCAAGGTTTGTTGATAAGGGGAAAAATAGAGGAAGGGGGTGCAGCATATGCTGCCTTCAGCCACTTAAAAAAAAGGAGGGATATAAATCTAACAAGTAAACAAACACACAAACATTCCATGTAGCTTGATGGGTATACAATAGTCGGTGCATAAGAAAGCAGGAAACTGCAGTCCAAGAAAAAAAAATGCATCGGTCATAATAATTGAACGCACTGTGCAACAGGACATAGAAAAAGAAATAAATCATACCTGCCAGAATCCAGCAGCTGTAGCAGTCCCACCAAGCAACATTCTTAATTCCTCCCAGCCTACATCTAAGAACAGTTTTCAGCCTTCTCTTAAAGCAACATAATCTTCCCTCTTCTGACAGTACACAACAGTGTGTCACCTGAGCAGCCGAATGTGTGTCCCCCCGATTCAGAAAGTATTAGTTTTCTGCTACTGAATTTTTTTCAAGAAGTTGAATTATACCTACCCTAGCCCCATGATTTAAAGAAGCACATAGCACCACCTGCTTTTTAAATTATTATTTAAAAATAATAATTTTTAATTATTGGTATACTGGTATTGGTATACTGGTATACTGGTAGAAGACTGGATTCGCTAAACAGTCTAGAGGGGATAGCTCATTGCAATCTGAAGCCCATCACATTCTTACCTCCTCCAGACATTGAAGCTGGATGTGCACAATAGTGGAATTAGCTCATCCTTGCTGCAGATGTCCAGATGTATTATGTAGAGGGCAGTGAAACTAGGCCATCAGAAACATTACAACATCCCCAAGGTCGAGTCAGTCACCTCCAGAATATCCATCCATCCATCTTGCCCTTAGTCGGCCCCTCTTCCTTTTGCCTTCCACCTTCCCTAGCATCAGCATCTTCTCCAGGGTATCCTGTCTTCTCATTATGTGGCCAAAGTACTTCAGTTTTGCCTTTAATATCATTCCCTCAAGTGAGCAGTCTGGCTTTATTTCCTGGAGTATGGACTGGTTTGATCTTCTTGCAGTCCAAGGCATTCTCAGAATTTTCCTCCAACACCACACTTCAAAAGCATCTATCTTCCTTCGCTCAGCCTTCCTTATGGTCCAGCTCTCGCAGCCATAGGTTACTACGGGGAATACCATTGCTTTGACTATGCGGATCTTTGTTGTCAGTCTGATGTCTCCGCTCTTAACTATTTTATCAAAATTTGTCATTGCTCTCCTCCCAAGAAGTAGAAGTCTTCTGATTTCCTGGCTGCAGTCAGCGTCTGCAGTAATCTTTGCACCTAGAAATACAAAGTCTGTCACTGCCTCCACTTTTTCTCCCTCTATTTGCCAGTGATCAATCAAGCTGGTTGCCATAATCTTGGTTTTTTTGAGGTTTAACTGCAATCCAGGTTTTGCACTTTCTTCTTTTACCTTCGTCATAAGGCTCCTCAGCTCCTCCTCGCTTTCAGCCATCAAAGTGGTATCATCTGCATATCTGAGATTGTTAATGTTTCTTCCAGCGATTTTAACTCCAGCCTTGGATTCATCAAGCCCAGCACATCGCATGATGTGTTCTGCGTACAGGTTGAATAGGTAGGGTGAGAGTACACAACCATGCCATACTCCTTTCCCAATCTTAAACCAGTCCGTTGTTCCGTGCTCTGTTCTTACTGTTGCTACTTGGTCGTTATACAGATTCCTCAGGAGGCAGACAAGATGACTTGGTATCCCCATACCACCAAGAACTTGCCACAATTTGTTATGATCCACACAGTCAAAGACTTTAGAATAGTCAATAAAACACACCATCAAATCTATCCCCGATATTATTATCCTTCCTATACAGATCTTCCGTATATTCTTGCCAGCTTTTCTTGATCTCTTCTGCTTCTGTTAGGTCCTTGCCATCTTTGTTTTTGATCATACCCATTTTTGCCTGGAATTTACCTCCGATGTTTCTAATTTTCTGGAAGAGGTCTCTTGTCCTTCCTATTCTATTGTCTTCTTCCACTTCCGCACATTGCTTGTTTAAAAATAATTCCTTATCTCTTCTGGCTAACCTCTCGAATTTTGCATTTAATTGGGCATATCTCCCCTTATCACTGCTGCCTTTTGCTTTCCTTCTTTCTTGGGCTACTTCCAGTGGATTTGTCGTTCACCACCAGCACCGTCAACCGCTAGCCGTCTTTTCGGCTTTGAGCTAGCTGCATCATCATATCTGGGGCTAGTTGAACTTCTCCACTGTTCCTCCCCAGTAGCATTTTGACCATCTTCCGACCTGGGAGTCCCATCTTCCGATGGTATACCGACATACAGTATCTCTGGTTGTACTGATCCATTTAGTTTTCACGGCAAGAATACTGGGGTGGGTTGCCGTTACCTTCCCCAGGGATCGTATTTAGTCTGACCTCTCTGCCACGACCTTCCCGTCTTGGGTGTCCCTTCACGGTTTAGCTCATGGCGTCATTGAGGTGCTCAAGCTCCAGCACCACGACAAGGTAACCATCTCCTTTGCTGGAGTGCTTTTGACATATAAGGCTCTAAACAGCTTGGGAGAAAGATATCTGATATTTTGACATTAGAGACCAAGTTGATTACTGTGGTCATCTGGGAATGCTCTGTCTGCTGAAAACAACAAAGTGACATTTTGTAGTTTCTCATGGGTACCTTCACTGGATTGTTCTTCTCCCTCAAATTCTTCAGATGCCCATGACTGCATCTTCTAGCTGCCTGTGAAAACCCATATAAGGCTGCTTTTCATTTTGTTTTTTCCCCCTCTTCCCTTCATTTTTCTAAATGAATGTTATTTTTATACAGGTTCAATTTAGATTTTAATTGTTTAATGTGAACCACTTTGAGATTTGCAATAAGAAGAGAGAAATAATAATACGATGCTTTAGACATAGTTAGATTTTGAGCTGTTAATAGACATTCCACAGCATTCTTCTTAAGCAGGCCAAATAGCAGTTTTGTGTTGCAAATATCTTCTACATCAATTGTTTCTGCTCATTTTAATTGAATGGAACACCGCACACACGGTGTTTAGGTCAGGCTGGAACTCATGGAATAGAAATATATAAATACACTGGGAATTAGTGATATGTGAGCATGTCCTATTTGAGAGAAACATACACAAATTAGAAGCAGGATCCAAAGAGCCAGAATGTGGCTTGGTTATGAAGTAAGATATTTTTAAATCCCCTACAACTCATCTCCCTTTCTGGAATACAGTGTAGCTAAACAATTAGATTTATTTACTGTTTTCCCTCTGAACAGTAGAATCCCCTCTCTATCCTCATGCTGTATGAGAAACTGCTTTTCAAACACATTTGCTTCCCAAAAATAGCTTGCTGTATGGTCCAGATGATGGCCATTTTAAAATAAAAACAGAAAGATATGTGAGTCCTTTGTGTTGTTCTTTTGATATCAACTTGGAACTATGCCAGATTTCCTCTGCAGCCGTATGCAGAAATGGAAAAATTACCTCTCCATGTACTGTAATGCATAACAGAGGGGAAGCACTGTGATTTTTCTGAGATTACTGTTGGAGCCCCAATGTGTAATTCTGTGGGTGAATGAGTTGAAGTTCTCTTCTGAATGGGCACCATCTCTATTATGGGTTGAAAAGGCACTTTATTTTGGAAACAGGAAAAAAAAAAAAAAAGGAAAATGCAGCATTGAGCCAAAATGGCCATGTCTATAATATTACATCAGAGTCAGAGTTGGGTAGGGAGCAAATAGCAGAAACAGTCCTAAAAGCCCTGCTTTAGCTTTGGAGGAAATTCACATTCCAGTGAGGTGATCCTGTGTTTGCAGGTGTTTGATGACTCCTTGGACAGACTGTTTGCCGTACACCCCCTTCCCCACCCCAGCTTTACTGAACCCAGTAAGTCTTTGCTGGGATAACACAATTCACAGAGCTTAGTGGAATAGTGAACCAAAAGCTTTTCTTTTCTGCTTTTCTTTTTGTGAAGAAAGAGAGAGGAGCTGTAAGCTCAGCAGCTGGCAAGTTGGAAGCAAAGGGAGTGAGCGCTGATTTGTTGGCATTCTCAGAGCTCAGCTTTTAATTAGTAATTAGCACTGTGGATTTGAAGGGAAAAATGTGATTCAGAGCGCACGGGGACACACACATAGTGCCCACTGGCAACTCCTTAAACTGGAGAGGCCTTTTCCCAAGATTACATAGCAGCTGTAGAGGAGAGTTGCATGAGTCCAGGACATTGCTGACCAGTGCTAAAGGAACACTCCTGTACATGCACACCAAACCAGTCTTTTCTTTTCAACTCTGACATGGTGCAATGACTATGCTCAACATCTTTGGGATCGGTGGATGGTGAGGGCCAAGCAGAAGAAATCACAAGTTGGATTTAAAACATGTTGAGAACGATTTGCAATTGGATGGGGGTGGCAGAGCTCAGTAATGACGAATGCTCCATTTGTTACAAAAGTCTTTTTTTAGAGCTCCAAGTATTTTACATGAATTCTTTAAGAACTGCTTATAAAAACCTGTAGGGAAGCAGCTCCTTGCCTTTCAGGCCACCCCGTCACACCTGTCCTTCTTCTGCTGTGATCTGTTAGTGTGGGAAGTTATTCTTCTTCCCTTGCTACATTGCTTGCATTCCTTGCTGGCCTCCAGGGCACGTTCTTTCTCAGTGCGAAAAGAGAGAGAGAGGAAGAGGTGGGGAGAGAGAATGAAAAGGATAAGAAAGAAGGGGAGATTGATTAAATGTGAGGGACACAAAACCGGGGGAAAGAGAAAGAGATAAAAGTAAGATAAAGGAAACGAGAGGAAGGAGAAGGAAGAGGAAAAGAAGAAGCAGCAGCATAGAGAAGATTGCTTTGGGAACACCCCATTGGACTGAAAAATGTTCCCAGCCGTGCTCTAGAGCAGTGTTTCTCAACCTTGGCATGCTGGCTGGGGAATTCTGGGAGTTGAAGTCCACATGTCTTCAAGTTGCCAAGGTTGAGAAACACTGCTATAAAACATGTCAAGGGGGAAGCTATACTGAGAGTTGAGATGTGAATCAAGGGTCTTCAGCTCTTGGCATATGCACCAAATTAATGTTACAATAATTCTTTCCCATTTTTCTTTTTCTCCTCCCTCCACAATACTTCACCTTGTTAGGCGGCTGAGAATTCACTTCCATAGTTAGCCACCTTTAGGAAAGCATTTGCAAAAGATTGTGCTTTACCCATGAAGTTTTCTAAAGCCTGCATCATTTAAAGAATTTAAAACATATCAACACATTCTTTAAAATAAACCTGTAATTGCACTGAAAAGAAAAAGGGCTGCCACAGTTTTTTGCTAATCACCACTCAAAAGATGCTAATGAATGTTTTATGCTTTTCTGACCATGACTTGTGCAAAAAACGCAATTCATTTTTGGAACACAATAATTTTTGCTCAGCCCTGAATTTTTGCATTAATTCCTGTCTCCAAGCTGCTACAGCTACAAATAAGCTAATATCAAAAAATGTTGCCTGGAGACTACAAACAATTTATATGCCTCATGATTACACTTTCACCCCACTTTTAAAGCTGGAATAGATGGGCTTATGTTGAGGGGAACATATAAGAGGAATCAAGCAGCTCCCCAGCTCCTAAATTTATGGCTTAACTCTTTACACAAATGGTTGTTGTGGGTTTTCCGGGTTGTGTGGCCGTGTTCTGTCAGTTTTTGTTCCTAACGTTTCGCCAATAGCTGTGGCTGGCATCTTCAGAGGACAGGAGCACAGCTAGAAGATTCTCTCTGTGCCCAAGTGGAGGGTGCGTGTTCCTGCTGGTGTTTATAGCTGCTGAGAGGGTGTGTGTCTTCTGTGGGTCATTTACAAGAGATTAGGAGAGGGTTCTTTGTGGTGATTAGGGGGTGTGGTGCTGTTGTGTGTGGGATTAGCACATCTATTTTGAGAGTTGTTTGTAGATTTCTGTGGTTGAGTAGAGTTCGTCTCTACACCACACCACACCCCCTAATCACCACAAAGAACCCTCTCCTAATCTCTTGTAAATGACCCACAGAAGACACACACCCTCTCAGCAGCTATAAACACCAGCAGGAACACGCACCCTCCACTTGGGCACAGAGAGAATCTTCTAGCTGTGCTCCTGTCCTCTGAAGATGCCAGCCACAGTGACTGGCAAAACGTTAGGAACAAAAACTTCCAGAACATGGCCACACAGCCCGGAAAACGCACAACAACCATCGGATTCTGGCCGTGAAAGCCTTTGACTATACATCTTTACACAAAGTTTTAAGCAAAAGGTGTATGTTTTCATGACATTTCCCTGTTAGTGAATTCCAAAGTAATATAGACGCAAGGGTAGTTCTTAATTCAAAAGCTTATATTCCCCTTTTTAATAGGATCTACATGCAATTATGCATTATTGGGAGAGGGGGAGATAAACAGAACATTGAGTGGTGAGAGTTTTTCTTTTTAATATCTCCCCAGCTTTTGAATGAAGTGTGGGGAAATAAAAGATCAGCTGCAAAAGCATTACAAGTGTGGGTGTATCTTAATATGACTACACTCTTTGTAGCTATTGTATCATGCAGTCTCCTGAATGCTTTCATTCCATAATAAACAGCGAGACCTAAAGAATGTAATCCACAATCCACAACTAATGCTAAAGTCAACATTCCAGTGTCTTGAATCCTGAGAAGGAAGTATGAATGTCCACTGGGTCCTATGCAAAAATGCTATTTAGGCTGCTTTCTGAGGTTAAGACTATAAGGGACATAACACTCAAATGCAGAGTATACTTATTTTTTAACACAAATCAAAAGCATTCTTAGGAGGTGGCAAAACAGAGGAACAACAAGCAGCACTGTTTCCTGATGCTTTCTCCTTTGGCCCCATTTCTACTCAAATCCATGCCCTTAACTGGTTTCCTTCACTCCCTTTCCCAAAGACAAAATCAATTCAGGTCCACTTCTTCTTTTTTTTAATTTTTATTGAAGTTTTCAAAATACATAGTTAAAAGTCAGAAATGAAAAAGAAATAGAAATACAAATTAAAGAAAGAAGAAAAAAGTGTAGAAAAATAAAGAAAAGAAAGAGAAAATAAGACATAGAAATTAGTTAACTTCCGATTTATCTCTGGTCATAATAATAAAAATTTATCTTACATGCTAGTTTTTTATATAACATTCATAAACATTTCCTGTCTAATATATTCTATTTATATATATTTTAATCTTCAAAACCCCATACAAGCTTTGCCCCTCCTGCAATTCAGGGCCACTTCAATAATTTATTTATTGATCAATTCAGTAAAACCCACTGAACTAAAAAGGGCCTACAGAACATTTGCTCATGTATTATGAGAATCTTGGTTAATAAGAAGGAACAAGGGAGTTCATTTATACTCTTTGAATTGATCCATTTCCCAGTTGGGCAATCTGGAATCTTTTCACATCAGGCTTCATAGGGATCCAAGGAATACATTCCTTGCAGGCTGCCCTATCAGGTCATTACAAAGCAACGTGTGATGATGGGAGAAGCGAGAAACTTGTTTTTACAAACTTTGGAGCAACTTTTAGCGTGCATTACTCAAAGTTAGCCAAAACACATAGAGTCATCCTAGCCATTAATTGACAGTGCAAAGTTACCATTATATCAACTTTAGAACTGCGTTTCTCTTTGTACACAACAAAATCCTTCTGGCAGCAAAAATACATGACAAGGACTTTATGTTCCCCACCAGTGTTCTAAACAAACAATCTGGGATCATATTTAATCCGATCCTGCAGATTGTTCTGGGTGTTGATATTTTTAAGGAATTTTGCTGAAATTTTGCATTTGGGTCAAAGTTTTCAAACCTTAAGCTCTGGGGTTTCTCTTTGAGGCTGGACAATTACCAGGAAAAACTTGAGAAAAATAATACAGTCTTTCTTGGTCTAGCAAAGGTGTCTGCTACAGTATAATCTTAACTGATATTTCAGTACAGCTGATTACTAAAAATAAATGTACAATTCAGGTGCTTTGTTTTGACATCTGGTAAAATAAAGCTGTTGTGAACAAATTAAAGGAAGAACTACTGTTCATGCACAATTTCTCTGCAGGGTCATAAATACTTTTGTTTGCATGAAAACAAAAATCTCTAGCTCTAAAATGTCAGCTGCTAAGATACTACTCAGATACGCAGACGATACCACCCTAATGGCAGAAAGTGAAGAGGAACTAAAGAGCCTCTTGATGAGGGTGAAAGAGGAGAGTGCAAAAGCTGGCTTGAAACTCAACATTAAAAAAACTCAGATCATGGCATCTGGTCCCATCACTTCCTGGCAAATAGAAGGGGAAGAAATGGAAGCAGTGACAGATTTTATTTTCTTGGGCTCCAAGATCACTGCAGACGGTGACTGCAGCCATGAAATTAAAATATGCTTGCTCCTTGGGAGGAAAGCTATGGCAAACCTAGACAGCATATTTAAAAGCAGAGACATCACCTTACCGACAAAGGTCCATATAATTAAAGCTATGGTTTCCCCAGTAGTAATGTATGGCTGTGAGAGTTGGACCATAAGGAAGGCTGAGCGCCGAAGAACTGATGCTTTCAAACTTTGGTGCTGGAGAAGACTCTTGAGAGTCCCTTGGACTGCAAGGAGGTCAAATCAGTCAATCCTAAAAGAAATCAACCGTGACTGCTCATTGGAAGGACAGATCCTGAAGCTGAAGCTCAAATACTTTGGCCACCTAATGCGAAGAGAGGACTCACTGGAAAAGACCCTGATGCTGGGAAAGACTGAAGGCAAAAGGAGAAGAGGACGGCAGAGGATGAGATGGTTAGATAGCATCACTGATGTAATGAACATGAATTTGAGTAAACACCGGGAGACAGTGGAGGACAGGAAGGCCTGGCATGCTATGGTCCATGGGGTCACGAAGAGTCGGACATGACTTAACGACTGAACAACAAAAAGATACTACTAGAGGGCCAGTTTAGTATGAAGATTCAGGCACTGGAGCAGGAGTTGGAAAACCTGGGTTTTAGTTCTAAGAGCTGGCTGACTTTGGGCCAGTCACTCTCTCTCAGCCCTAGGAAGAAGGCAATGACAAAACACTTCCAAAATACAGCCTAGAAAACTGCATGACTTGTCCATGTAGCCACCAGGAGTGAAATCTAACTTGAAGGCAAAATAAATGTACTCCTACAAATAACAACAATTGCATATGGCACTGATGAATGATTTACATATATCTGAGAAAAATCTACAGCTTTTCTAGCAACAGGTAGCTCATTAGCTCAATTTCACAATTATAAAACAGCACGTCAAAATAATGAGAAATGTTCTCTGTATTTATGTGCGCATCTATAAAACTAAAATTCGAAGAGCTGCACCAATCTGTCAGTATGATAATCTGTTAGGAAGAGTTCAAGACATTCTACTTAATTTGCTAGTTTGCACATATTTGGATGCCTTGGCCCTCTAAGGAACAACATAGAGGCCTGAATTCTCAGAAAACAGCACTCACGCTGGCTAAGCAGGAAGAATGGTTAAGTAGGATCAGAGAAGTGCAGGACGCCTGCTGCTCCTGAGCCAACAGGGAATCTAATAGGGGCAGACGGGCTGTTCCGAGGTTAGCATGTGGGGCCGTAAGCTTAGAGCAGAAGATAATACATTTCTCTCTTGGTGCAAATTCTCATTTTTTCCTCCCTCTAGTACAGGGCTTTCCAAACTTTTCCTGTGGCGACACATCAATGGCAGCGTGAGAGAAAACCCGGAAGCACTGCCGCAGTAGCAGTGGGCGCAAAACCCCGGAAGCACCACAGTAGCGGTGGCGCGCAAAAACCCGGAAGCGCCTCCACTACTGTGGCGCTTTTGGGTTTTCGTGCACTGCAGCAGTGGTGGCAGCAGTGTCCTGGTGTGCCGTGAGAAAATCTGGAAGCGCTGATGGCCCGCCGCCGCCGTGCATGTGGCTGCGCATGGTGGTAGCGCGCCATCAGCGCTTCTGGGTTTTGACGCAGCACACCTGGGCCCCGCAAGTGACACAGTATTGTGTCACGACACACAGTTTGGAAAGCTATGCTCTAGTAACTGACTCTACAAAAAATAGCCAGGGCTATTCGGTCTGCCTGCAAAGGAAAGTATACCACTGCTTTCAGAATTAACTGCATAAATCAACACCATTATGAAAATTTGCTTGTTTATATAATGATCCTTAACTTGTGCACCAAGCAGTGTTGGTACAGACATTCTAAAATTCATGTTAAAAACCAATAACAAACATCTATATATGGCATTTTCAAGAGTCTATATATGTACAGAATTCCAAGCAAAAAACAACCCTGATTTGGGGAAGCTTGCCAACATAAACTGGGATGTCACACTTTTGATTCCACATAAAAGTTTCTAACTTTGTCTGCACGCCTATAAAATTATCACATATCTCTAAACACTAAAAATAATCAGGAAAAGTGACCCAAACTTAAATCTCATTGAACTTAATAGGAGTGAAGTACATTTTAGGGCATGGGATCCATTGATTATAGTGATATTTAAGCATATCCAAATTTCTTGCATAATGCTCAGTGAGTAAAATCTAATTAATTTGCTCTGTCTGTAAACATTCAAGAGTTTTCTTCATGTTGATTGGCTCCATAAATGAAAATGTGTACATATATAACCAGGGGTATCCGTGGGGTGGGAGGATAAAAAAGAATCAACTTGATTTTCTTGACTGTACAATTGAAATCCCTCCCCTTTTGTACATGCATTGCATATATTATATACATAAAACAGAGACAGGATTGGATTACACCGCCATGGCCTCCATGTTGGGCTTTTTTGACCTACCCTCTAAACACCCTGCATATAACTTTTGGCTTTCTTTTCAGAGTAGTGGATACGAAAGCCATTATACAGAAAATCATCTGTGCTTTTGAAGCAGTGGAGTTCCTGGGGTTCTTCTAAATGTGCGCTCCTAGGATGAACAAAAACACATGCAGCTCCTCCCTCCTTTCTTCCTTACTTAATTTAAAGAAATTTAAAGAAAAAGAAAAAGAAGTAGGATGAAGTCAAATGTTCTATGTTTATTAGTTAGCCAATTATTAGAGGGGAACCAATACAGTGAAAAACATCAGTACAGAGTTATCAGCAACAGTTTTGTGTACTGATAATATTAGTCATTTTCACATAACATCAACCTTGGGTCCACCCCGTTAGATTAGAACGTGTTCATCGGAATGACCTGCAAAAGAATTGAGCACAGATTACAGTAGATTTTCCCTAAGGTACTTGAAAAACACAAGTCTTACAAATAGAAGTCAACGAAGTCTTCCAGATGAAGGTGTTGTCCTGGCATTTTGGCCACGGAGAGCTCAGTGTTGATCCCATGACATTGTAACAGAGAGCTGTTATTCCAACACATGTTATTTATTTATTTGTCACACTTCTCTATTGCCCATCTCGCACACAACTAACATGTTAACTAACCCTTTTATCCTTGAATCCAGAAAGATCATTATAAATGAGTGAGTGATCTTTTAGAAATGGCCAAGGTCTGTTGCTTTATGCTTCATCAGCTAGACTTTGTTACTTGCTTCTCCCCACCTGCCAATTTTTGTGCTCCTTTCTACCATCCTAAACATTCCGAGAATGAGAGGGGTAACTGCATGCCACAACTGTTTTTCTGATATCGCTGCCCTGTATTACTAATATACATTCAAATCAGAAACAACTCCAGCTGAGATTCTGTTCTTCACTGATTTATATTGTATACCTATCCTTCAAAATTATCTGTGCTTCTGCTTACAGATATGAAAGATGGTGGATAAATATTAGTATGAAAAGCAAACAGCAGATTGAAATAAATGGCAGAACACTTAAATAAAACAAAACAATCCATATTTGGTCATCACATTTGCTCTTTTAGTCCCAGATTCCCAGTTTGAATAATTTCTTCTTCTGCATATACAAAATAAAAAATGTGTGTTTTGACTGCTTTCCCTCCAGGCTTCCTAGTCCTGACTGTCAATAGGAAATCCCAGGAGTGCCAGACCACAGACCCCTTCCTTGGGGCCTGCCAAGCTCCCTGCCACATGGCATTTTAAAATCTTAAGAAAATCTTTAAAACAAGGATTCCATATGCTTTCTTAGAAAATAAAAATGAAGGGGAGCTACAGCTCAGTGTCATGCTTGTAAGTGAGCCTGCTTGCCCAGGGAAAGGTCAAAGGCATGGAAGAGTAGAATGAACATCCTACTGTATAGGATTGGACATGTGGCAGGTATATCAGGGGACATGTTTTGAATTCAGGTAGTCCTCAACTTATGAACATTCATTTAGTGACTGTTTGAAGTTATGACAGCTCTGAAAAAAGTGATTTACGACTGGTCCTCACACTTACAAGCATCGCAGCGTCCTTGCAGTCATGTGATCAAAATTCAGGCGCTTGGCAACCAGCATGTATTTACAATGGTTGCAGTGATCCGGGGTCATGTGATCGCCACTTGCAACCTTCCCAGCTGGCTTCTGACAAGCAAAGTCAGTGGGGGAAGCCAGATTCACTTAATGGCCATGTGATTCACTTAACAGCCACGACAACAAAGGTTGTGAATTTGGGTATGACTCACTTAATGACTGCCTCACGTAGCGATGGAAGTTCCGGTCCCAATTGTGGTCATAAGTCAAGGATTACCTGTAAGCGGTATATCCCCCAGCATTATTTTTCAACTATGCTCACAATATTCTCAAAAGTTCAAAAATGCAAACCAGCCCCCCAAACGCTGTGGCCTCTGCTCTGTCCTAGTGTTTTAAAACATCCTCTTCCACAATCAGTTGTTGTTGGAGTAAATGAATTATATTAAATAATGAATCAGTCTTCTCCCTGCTCCCTGTGTGACAGTGCTTTCCAAACTACCGCCGTTGGTGACACACCAACGGTGGCGGCGGTGCAGAGGTGCACATGGTGGGGGCGTGGGGGCGCACGCGGGGGCAGTGGTGTGCATGGCGGTGGTGGCGGTGGTGGCAGCGGCAGCGGCCTCGCTAAAACGCGGAAGCGTTGATGGCGCGCTGCTGCCACCGCCGCGCACACTACTGCCCCCGCGCGCGCCCCCGCACCGCTGCCGTGCACGCTCCTGCTGCCGCCGCTTCACAACACACTAAGCTGTGTGTTAAAACACACTAAAGTGTAGTGACACACAGTTTGGAAAGCTATGCTGTGTGAGCAGCCCTTCTTCCATAAAATAACCTCTTTCTCATCTTTGGCCTTTGTTCTTCTCAAGGTGTAGGAACCCTTCTCTGAACACTCACTGATCGATACAGTGAAAGCTACCCTTCAGATGCAGGGCTCAGTAGACCCAGTGGAGGGTTCTCCTCCCCTTGCTTAAGTGCGGGGAGATCTAGGGGAATGGTTTTTACAAGTGGTAAATGGCCACTTTTGAGGCAGACATGTGCATTTGTAGGTTTTTTACCACTTCTGCCTCCTTCTGGAAGAAGCCTACCCATCATTTAAATAGAATTGGCTTGTTGGTTTCATGGGTTGCAATTTCAGATTGTAAAATTCCAAGCAAAAATACAGGTGTTTATCAAGCGGCTCCCGTTATGCTTTCAGCACCCCAAGGACAGAGGCAGGCCCACCCACAAAGTCTTCTAAAAAGATTTGCAAACCTCAGCCTTGCAAGATGTATCCTTCCTCAATCATTTTCCGTGGCTTTCACATCACTCTCACTTCTGGTCTCTAATGTTTTCTTTTCCTTGTCAAAGAGCCTTGCACTACTTTTGCATTAAGAATTGAATTATTTGGATCAGATGCTAAAAATAGCTCTGGCTCTGATATAGCATAATCCAACTGAGCTGATAAAATACAAGCAGGAGCGCCTAAGGAAACATTTAGAATGTGCTGCTATGGTTACTTTATGAAAAGAGGCTAGTGCCTCTCCCAGCTTCAAAAACTTTATACGAAAATGATGCCCGGTGCTTTCATCAATGCTGGGATTGACTTTGAAACTACTTCAGGGGTAAAGAAACCACCACCACCACAGCAAAATACCTTTCTAGTGAAGAAGCAACACTTGAAACTGGTAAGAACCATATCTGGGTCATAGCACAATGTCTGAGTTGACTGATAGGCTAAAGGCGGTCAATGATCTTCCATAAATGTTGACCAAACGTTGACCAAATGTGCAGCTCGGTTCAAATTTTTACTCCTAATGAAAGAAGAATTAATGGGAAGAATCATGTTTGAAAACCTCTATTGATTTTTCCCTCTACCAATTAATTAAAAAAAAAAGCCCTCTCAAATAAGCGGAAGAGAATAAATATGTTCACAGCTTAAAATTTATTCAAGAAATGTGCTCTTCTATTAATCATAAGTTGGAGAGAGAACAAAAGCTTCCTCAAAATTTAATCATTTTTTTTTAATTCATTCAACGAACCTGTTGTAGACTTTCTAAAAAATGTGATTACATGAAATGACTACTAAAATGTGTTTCTTTTTTTATATAATGATTTTTATTAAAGTTTAAAGATACAAAGATAAAAAACTAATACAAACTAAGAAAAATATAAAAAAGAAAAAGTGCAGAGAAAAAATAAAAAGGAATATATATATATATATATATATATATATATATATATATATGAACATACATACATACATACATACATACATCTTCAGTAACTTATCACCTTCTCTGATACTACCACAAAATATCTATTCTTCCCATATCTCATCTCTTATCTATAAACAAATTCTTAAAATCTTGTCATTCAGTCTAAATGACTACTAAAATGTGTTTCATGAGTAGCTGCTATTGAGTATTCCTCCATCTGTAAGTAATAGCACAGTCTGTGCCATGAAGTGCAATTTCATTGTACTGCAATCTAGTATCAGATACGGATATGTTTTAAGAAATATATCCCAATAATTCCACAGGGATTATTTGCATAAACTGTGGTTGGGATTACAGTTAAAGTTGCATAGTTGTCCAAGGGTCACTTCAGTCTGCAATTTCACAGAGTTTTGATTTTCATAGCCTTCCTTAACTGGCAGAGTAAAGGGGAAGGAAAAAAGAAAACAAAATATATCTCTTAAAATATTTCTTAATCATTAAAAAAAAAAAAAGTACTTGATCCTTTTGACAAACCCCCTAAGGTCATCTCCAGCACTCTTTACCTAACTCTTTCCCTTGTCCAATTTCAGTGTACAGCCAGAGAATCAATAAATTAGAAGGAATCTCAGAAACCGTGCAGTTCAACTCCAAAGAAGATAAAGCATGATTTCATTCATTTTTTCCCCATCTATCCAATCCGTGTCTTGCACTTCCTTCAAAGGATGTCAATGGGGATTGTCATCCAGGTGCATATATTTTAAGAGAGATACTTTTTTTTCTTCTGATTTGACATAGCCACCCATCTTTACAGTCTCACGACACCAGCTGGTTTGGGGAGCTGAGCCATTTATATTTGTCTCAATCCATTTTTTTTTAAAAAAAGTATAAAAAGCTGTTTTTTCCCCTTTGCAATGTTGCAACTCAGTAGAGTTGGTGGGCAGGGTGTTTTCCTACCGGCAAGGAAACCTCCTTCGCCCATCTTCTGGCAGTTACTCTCCTTCTACCCAGAGCTTCACTGACCTGTTCCTGGTGTCAGTCTTCATTCAGCTTCTAAACTATGCCTCTTTCTCCCCTGCTCCCCTAGCAGCAGATAGTTCTGGCTAGAGGTCCTGAGAAAAGCACAAAGGGGCAGGCTTCAATAGTACTGCTGGGACTGCCATCTTGCCTTTTTTGACTCCTCCTGCGGATGCCAAAGCTTGATGGCAAAGCAATATCTTTGAATGGTCTGATTTTATAACTCTAAGGTAAGCGTGGAGGGAAAATCTACTAAGGCTTTCTAATCTTAATCTTAAATAATTACCAAAATTTAACTGCATCATATGATTAGTAGTATGCAATGTTTTATTGCCGCTCTTGTGGATCCTTCACTAACATAGCATTGTAACAAGATAGCAGAACTAGTTTAATTTTCTCTTGACTGTTGTAGTTAATTACAGATGCTATAGTTTTGTAACAGCAGGCACATATATCATAAAGATGGTTATACTAGATGCTGCATTATGATTTCAGCTAAGATACAGTACTGGGAATAGATATATTTATTTATTTAATCAGATTTATCACTGCCCAAATCCCCCAAGGGGGACTCTGGGCAGTTTACAACAAAACACAATCATTAATACATAATCATAAATAGATTAAAATACAAATTAAATTACAATTTAAAATATAAAGAATATATATATATATATATATATATATATATATATATATATATATACTTTATATTTTAAATTGTAATTTAATTTGTATTTTAATAATTAAATAATTGAGAGATAATATTTATCTCTTTTTTTAAATTAATTAATTTTTAAAATTTTTTAATTAAGATATAAGAGAAAAAAAAAGAAAAAAGAAATAATTAAATAATTAAGAGAATTTACATGGCTACAGGACATTTATTTACTTCTAAGGTAAAAGGTAAAGGTTCCCCCCGCACATTTGTGCAGTCGTGTCCGACTCTAGGGGCCCGTGCTCATCTCCGTTTGTTAGCCGAAGAGCCAGCGTTGTCCAAGCCCTTACTTCTTAGGTATGTATGTATGTATGTATGTATGTATGTATGTATGTATGTATGTATGTATTGGCTCTTCGGCTAACAAACGGAGATGAGCACCGGCCCCTAGAGTCGGACACGACTGCACAAATGTGCGGGGGGAACCTTTACCTTTTACCTTAGAAGTAAATAAATGTCCTGTAGCCATGTAAATTCTCTTAATGTAAGAAATTATAGACCTGCTTTTGCACTGAAATTAGAAGCACATTTTCTGTCAATATTTTTGCAGGTCTTCTCCTAACGTATTCAGAAGAGCAGACAATTTTAACTCATAAAGATTAATTGTGTTCCTTCTAACTTTTGAAGTGATAGAAAAATAAAACAAAGTGTGTGTGTGTGTGTGTGAGTGTGTGTGTACAATCTTCAAAAGGTTTTGCATGCCCCAACCTCAGAAACTCACACATTAATATGGCTGGTTTCCAAACATTGTATCCATACTTAATTTCATAACTTGGAATTTACGTTGGATTGAAATATTTAAATAAAAACACTTCAAATATGTGAGTTGGAATTCACACACACTCTCACACACAAACAATTTCAATCCTTCTATTAAGTCATTTCCCATTTGCTCTTCAAATATTCCTTCAACAAATAATTGTGTCATTAAAACATGTTTTCCAGTAAAACCATTATAGAAAAGGAGACTGCAGAATTCTATGTATTTTGAGATACGGGAAGCAGTGGTGATATTTTACTGTTCTCTGTGTTTTTGACCCACGCTTTGAGCACTGTAGTAGGATGCTGAGCTGTTACTTCAGCCCACATCCAGGGTTGAACCCCTTGCCATGCAGCATTGGGTTGACTTCTTTCTCTGGATTGTTTCGCATGGCAGACTACTACAAACTTGCCAAATGAAATAAAACATCTGCTAAATTTTACAAGGCTGTGCAAATCCTTTGAAAGAGGCGCTTTGCAACACAAGGGAGTGCATACAAAGCACAGCCATCCTTTTTTATTCTGTGTAGAAAACAAAGCAAATCAATTTGGTTCTTCCATTCCCTTTCGCTTTTGAATTTTGGGCAAGGTGATCACAAATTCCAATTGTTTGGTGCCTCCTTTGGCATCATTCTTATGTATACCTGATTTCACTCCAAAACCCAGCATAACCATCTCCTCACAAGTTTTGGCTCAAGCAGCAGGAATTTATGGGTCTTCTGAAGGAGTCAGAAGATTGGCTGGGTTTAACTTGTTATTTATATGCTCTGAAAAAAAGTCTTCTGAAATAACAACAACAAAATAGCTTAGCTTGCTTGTAGATAGAAACAGCTTCCCAACTGCATATGCTTCTGTTTTTGCACTAAATGTCAGAACAATTTAGGAAACATTAGGTAAAAACTCTCACTGAGATAACTGTACCTTCATAAGAAAATACAGTACGCAGTCCTAAAACTGAACAGTGTAGAGCATAATATCCCATAAATATTTGATGCATGGACATACTGTACATATATACATGCGTGCGTACACAGAGAGACAATTATATTTTTAGATATACCTACCTACCTCCAAATTGCCGGTATGCACTCACACACACACACACACACACCACACACACCACACACATTATGAGGGATGGCAGATATTTCTTTACATTTCTATATGAATTTCAAATCCATGTTATACTTTGTGGGTATTTTTCTGTTTGTAGAATACCTACTTAAACTACGTGGATTTTTTAAAAGTGGGCTGTAGCATTTGAGGGGCATTCTTTCTCTTCTGATTGTAATTTCCCAGCATGTCCTGCAGGTCAACCAACTTCTTTTCTTGGTTTGAATCCTTTTTTTGTCAAGTGAAAACTCTTTCCCCAGAAAATAAGCTGAGAAAAAAAAACCTTCTGTAAAGATAGAAAATAATGTATATTGTTTGCATTACTGTATATTTGTCCTAGCTATGGGTGAGAAATTATTTTTCCATCTTTTATTCTACTATTTATATTTTATTTATATTTTATTCTACTATTCTATATAATAAATATAATATAATATAATATAATATAATATAATATAATATAATATAATATAATATAATATAATATAATATAATATAATATATATATGGGGAGTCTTTGGTGCTCTCTGAGCCTTGTTGTTTTCATGCAGACGTTTCATTGCCAGGCTAGGCAACATCTTCAGTGCGAAAAGGGAGTGGAACTTGCTGTCTGTTTATATACCCTGGCTTGTCCTGCCTGTGTTGGTGGGGGTCTTGTACTCTCCTTGGTAGTTCCTTGATTGGGCTGTTGTGTGCTGTTTGGGTGATTGACTGAGTTAATAGTTCCTTGATTAAGGTCTATTGTGTTGTTTGATTGCTCCTCTGCTGCTAATCTTGCTGTTAATCTATGGATATCTTGTTGTTGATTGCTGGCCCAGGGGTGTTCTGGTCTTCTGGCTATTCTATTGTCTCTTATGAATGGTATGTAAATGTTATTAACCTCTATGTGTCTGTTGATGGCTGCTTTGTCTGAGTGCCAAGCTTCCAGGAATTCTCTAGCATTTTTGGATTTGGCCTGGTCTAATATGCTCACAGTTTCCCAGTTGAAACTATGGTTAAGTCTGTCCATGTGTTGTGAGATTAAGGAGTTTTTAATCTCCTTAAAACTCCTTTAAACTTTATATATATATATATATATATATATATATATATATATATATATTATATAGAATAGTAGAATAAAATATAAATAAAATATAAATAATAGAATAAAAGATGGAAAAATAATTTCTCACCCGTAGCTAGGACAAATATACAGTAATGCAAGCATTATACTTGGGGTAGGGTATTTTTGGTTTCTTTCGAATTATGTAGTTTTTTTTAATAAACTAACATTAGATTCTCATTAGCAGAATATGGAATAACAAAGATTAGTTTAGTGCAACATTTGTGATAATGTATAGTCATTTCGTGTTTTTCAAAGATAGAGCAGGAAACAAAATCCACCGTTTTCATAGCTATCATGCAACATCAGTGGATATTCCCTACTATTACAGTATGACTCTTACAGTATGTCAGCATTTCTAGAAACTTCCTGTGTAGATAAATTCTTAAATTGCAATGGCAAGAATGGTGTGATGGCAACAGTGTTAGAGATTAGGTTTCCCAAATATCCGAGTGATTGATTTTCTGATTGCTTCATTTTTCACTCTGGATTTATTTTCTATCTTTACAGAAGGTTTTTTTTTCTCAGCTTATTTTCTGGGGAAAGAGTTTTCACTTGACAAAAAAAAGATTCAAAACCAAGAAAAGAAGTTGGTTGACCTGCAGGACATGCTGGGAAATTACAATCAGAAGAGAAAGAATGCCCCTCAAATGCTACAGCCCACTTTAAAAAAATCCACGTAGTTTAAGTAGGTATTCTACAAACAGAAAAATACCCACAAAATATAACATGGATTTGAAATTCATATAGAAATGTAAAGAAATATCTGCCATCCCTCATAACAATGTCAGCATTTTGAACATAGCATGTCAAAGTTTATATATAACTAATTAATTTTAATTATTTTTTAAAATTACATTTAGTTTTTGCTCAGGCAATGCCTACTTTGTTCTGGCCCTATTCACTTTTTTGACTGTGCCCCCCCCCCCCCCGAAGTAAACTGAAAAGGCCACACCACAGCAGTTGACCACTAGAGTCCCTCTAGTGTATAATTGTGTATAATGTTGTAATGCACATATGAAAGGGAAGTGCTTGCATCCTGACAGGGGTATTCATCCGTGGGTAGGGAGGGGGTCAAGGTGGCAGTCACATCCACATGATCAAAGTCCTGCCTATTTTTTGTTTGTGTTGCACATACTGTATGCAATACTCCTAAAATTTGGTCAGTTGTTGATGATATGATTGTGATTGCCATCTTGACTTTTTTGATTCTTTTGAATGCCTTTTTTACCTCATCCCCTGCAATTGCCCCTGCATCTTGGCATATTGATCCACATTTCATTATTTTGACAATATTGTGGTTAGGAACAGACAGACATCTATGAGTCTATTTCTGTAGTTTTTCAACCATATGGCATTTTTCTGTGGGATCATAGAGTTCATATCTATTCATATTCATATCAGGGAGGGCATGCTACGGACCCCATCAATAAAAGAATTTCATCTAGCGGGGTCCAGGAGGTGTGTCTTCTTTGCGATAGCACCCGCCCTGTGGAATATCTTGCCCCCAGAGATGAGGTGGGTGCCCTCGCTTCTGGCCTTCCGGAGGTCTTTAAAGACCAGGTTCTGCTGCCTTGCTTGGGACAAGGAAGTAATAGTTCCTCCTGGGGGTGGTTAGCTTAGTGGTGTCCTCCTTTTAAGATCTCACCATCATCTGGATTTTTCCTATTTATTATTGTATTGTATTTTAAGATTTATAGGTTTTTAATTTTAATATTTTATTGTAAACGGCCCAAAGTCTACTGTTGTAGAGATGGGCGGTGATAAATTTGACAAATAAATAAATAAATAAATAAATAAATAAATAAATATCCAACTCTATTGTCTATTGGAACTTCATTAGAAACTATCTTTGATAGTATCCATGCACCATATTAGTCCATATCAAGCTGCATGAATTTTTAAGAATGCAATGTAATATCATTCCAGTTTTCTATACAGTAAACTTTTTAAAAAGTAATATGTAGTGGATGTATGTGACTTAGATCAATGTTCTCATTTTCTTTGAATCTATAGTCAGTCACATCATCACATCACAGGAATTACCATACTGAAATTCCATTTCCTTGAAAAGACTTAAAGAATCTATTGTGGATTTCCCAGTAGAGCAGGCTATCTCATCATCAGCCTCATGAACATGGGTTTAGATGATTTCATGGGATGTGGGAGGGGGGGAAAATAAATACATTTGTTAAAATCATGTTTTTTTAAAAATGCAAATGGAAAAGATATGAAATGGAAACACAACAATGTTGTGAAATTTGGCTGTCTTGTGGGGTTTTGATTATTTTTATAATAATCTGATTCCATGATGTGCACCTCAATTCTATGTAAGTCTATTCAGAAATCGTTTCCACTGCTTCAGTGGAGCTTACTTACAAGGAATGTTCAGAATTCAACCTAAATTCCCCTTACAATCATACTGTACCTTTGAGTTACAGTAGCCATTTTAGTTCTAAAAGGGAGGAAAAGAAAGGAAGAGAGACTCATTGTTTTGTATAATGAAAGTGTTCAAACCCTTGGCAAATTAGACCTCAACATTTATGACTCACTGACACCTCAGTTGTTGGAAAAGATGTTTAACAGGGGTCAACATATAGAAAGATCAAGCCTGTGAATCAAACAGCCAGTGATATCCACAGCATCTTGTTGTTTTAGCCAGTTTGACTACTCTTTATTTAGAAGCTATTTCAGAAAGAAATCAACAGAAGTACATCACAATAATTTTTTTTGGATTAATATGCTTAAGAGTGAAAAATAGTGGTCTGAGGAAATGTCTCATAGTTGATCAAATTCTTATATTCATTAATTTGGTGAAATTCTAAATATCTTGGAAATCAGTGGGAATACTCTTAGAATTACAGAATGCTTTCTAGATCTTTTAATATAAAGCAGTGGTGAATTGCCAACTAGTAAACAATTAACACAAAAGCCCACATTTTTATTGCATGCACTTTTCATTATAATGTGCCATTAATTAATGATTCAGTATTTTCCTTAGCATTAAATTTTAGTTTCAATTTATTACATCTCTTAAGCTGACTCAGATGCACAGTAGACTATCATTCAGTTTCTTGCACACAGAAGAAGCAATAAACATGCATAGCACAAATGAAATGTTTCAGTTTAGAAAATATTGTGGGGATAAGATGTATTTATTTATTACAGGAGATAAATGGGATGCTTTTCCTGCAGAGGAAGGAATATTATCTTAATTCACTTTTATTTTTTAAAAGTATTTAGTTCTACAACATTAGTCCAAAACAACACTTCTATTTATTGTTTGTAATAACTCCAGTGGCAACTCTTATCTCTCTTACCCAGCTAGCAGTACTTGGCTGACCTTCTCAGGGCTAAAACGTTAACCAGAGTTTAGTCCGGTTTGTTCTTGGCTGCGAGACTGCCAGGAAAAAGCAGGGTTGCAGGCCAGATTTAGAAGTCAAACAATATCCCCAACAAAGACAAAGACAAACTGCTTCAGGGCAATGTGCCCTTTCTCTCTTTTATAGTCATAGCAATCCTACGAAGTTGATCAGGATGAAAATGAGTAAAATGAACATCACCCAGTGAACTTGATGACTGAAGGAGGTTTAAACCTGGCCTTTCCTGTTTCTTGGCTAACCAGTGCACTGCACTATGCTGGCTCTCACAAAAACACTAAATCTGTGGGGCACCAAAGGGTTTCTCTGTAATGGAACAAGCTATGGAGCTAGAACAGAGAAGCCATAATCCAGGGATAGTTTAGTGGGCCAAAGTTTTAACAGGAACTGTGCACTATACATTCTAATGTCCCATTAATTTCAGTTGGTTTAGGCATATTTAATAATTCCATTGGGTGCCAAACATATCTATCATCAATCAAATACTGTAGAGAAAGAATGGGCAGATATAGAGCAGTTTGGTGTAGTGGTTAAGTCACTGGCCTAGAAACCAGAAGGCTGTAAATTCTAGGCCTCCCTTAGGCATGAAAGCCGGCTGGGTGACCTTGGGCCAGTCACTCTCTCTCAGGGCCACAACTGGGGGGGGGGGGCAAGCGGGGCATATGCCCCGGGTGCCATGCTGGGGGGGCACCAAAATGACAAAATAACCCATGGGGGGAGTGCAGAATCCATGTTTGCGCTGGGTGACACAGACCCTAGTTCCATCCCTGCTCTCTCAGCCCAATCCACCTCACAGGGTTGTTGTGGGAAAAATAGGAGGAAGGAGTATTAGGTATGTTCACTGCCTTGAGTTATATATTTAAAAAGGCGGGATAAAATGAGGAGGAGGAGGAGGAGGAGGAGGTGGTTCTTGCATGATTTGGAAAAGTTTGACAATAATTTCTGATTTGGACTACCATATCCAGCAAAGAATCAAGATGGCACCAAAGGGAATTTTCTTTGTCTCTTTCTTGCTGTCTTGTGGTCATCTGGATTTTTTGCAGCTCTGATATGGTAGCCCCAATTTCTGGCTTCTGATTGTTTAAAAACCAGTAGAATAACTCATTCTCCAGCACTAACTTATATGAAATGCTGAAATGAAGAAAGGAATGAAGGAAGCTCAGAGTAACCAGCAGATTTTTGTGTGCAAGACTTGTAACATACAATTCAGTACAAATTAGCATTTTGTACCAAACTGATCTCAGACCATGAGTAAAAATATGTATGTGTGTCTGGAAGCTTCTCACCCTCTGACAATACAAATGATTATATTGAAGTCAATTACATAATTATGCAAATGACATAACTGATGCAAATGATGTAGATCAACACAAATAATATAAATTCAAATTTATCAGCTATCTCTTTCCCAAATGGTCCATTAAACTGAGGTTTCATTGTATATTAGGAACGGACATGGTTTCATAAGCCTTCACTCATTCATAAAAGCTTCTTGCTATTAATATATGTTATCCCTGAGTGTTTACTTGTATGTTTCCAAAAGAAAAAAAGACAAGAACAGATAACTCCTGGATGCTATACTACAGCCTTCAAATGTAAAGTTTCATTTGCAGTAACTGTGAGATATGTTTCTTTAAAGCAGGGGTGGGCAACGTCAGGCCTGTGGGCCATATAAGGCCCGCGGGGCTCCCGCCTAAGGCCCGCAGGACTCCTGCCCACAAACCACGCCCCTTCCACATGATTGGCTCCTGCCTGCAAACCCCGCCCCAATTTTTGTCCTCACCAACATTTAAAACAATGACATTGTGTACTAGACTGGCATGGACCTAAATTTTAATCTGATCCTAAGGCTTTTCCAATACTGGGAAATTTCATTCATTTAGGTATAACCTTTCAGGTTAACAATCGTCATCTGAATGACTGCTAAGCCAGACATTGCTGTCAGTCCTGAGTACTTTCCAATGATTTCTCAACAGTTGTCTTCTAACATGAGGATTGTTTTCCAGGCAGGATACCTATAATGACAATCTGCTTTCAGAACAAGAGAAGATAAAATTTTAGTTCAAACTAAGCACTTGTTCCCAGATCACACTTTATTTCAATTTACACAATGCCTGCAACGTAAGGTAAAGACTCCCTTGAGTTGAGCCTGATCCCTGGTGACTACATCCATTCAGTTTCCTTGGCAAGGTTATAGAAATGGCTAGCCATCACCTTCTTCCAGGATGCTATTTAATTTACCAGTCTAGTCAAGTCTCCTATCCAAAAATTAAGGGCTGACCCTGTTTAGTTTCTGTGATTAGCCAAGGTTGACTTGCCAAATTAGTATTATTACATTCCTTTTATATGACATCAGAGCAAAGAGGCGTATTACATATTCAAACGTGATCTACATAATCAAAAGCTGTGCTGTAGTTAATGAATGTAGATCTCTTTTATTTGTATTCCCTTGATCTCTCTACTGTCCATGTTCATTAACTGATTTCATGTTCTTCTATCTGTTCTGAAACCTGCCTCTTGATTTGGCCTGTTTCTTTCCATGCATGGCCCTATTTGTCTACATAAGTTCATAATTTTGGTTGCATAAGTGTAGTGGTTCTGTAATTTGCACATTCTTTTGCGTTTTCATTATAGATTTTAGCTGTATGCTATTTTGTCCATTCTCTAGACCACAGTCTTCTTTACTTATTTATTATTTTGATAGTTATATACTACAGATTCCACATGGATTCCCTTATTGCTCTATGTTTGCTGACATAAAACTTGTTAGGATTTTAACTGTCTCTTCTCCAGCAGCTTGAAATACTTCATTGGGCATTTCATCGAGTTATGTGCTTTTCTATTTGACAGCTGGTTTATTGTCTCTTGGACTCATTTTCAATCAGTTCCTGAATATTTTCTCTAGAAGTGTTTCTGTCAGTCAGTAATTGGTTTGTATCTTTCTTTAACATCTTTCGCCTCTGTTAGAACTTTTCTATGAGTGATCTTGAACAGTCTGCTCCCTTGGCAGTTGCTTGCAATCAAAAAGCAAGGTTCCCACAGTCTTCTTTAAGCAGATTTATTGAAAGGCGAAAATGGTTAGGTTACAGAAAACCTGACAGATGGGTACATTTATTTTACGTACCTCTAAGTTCATTTGGGCACAGATTTTTTGATCCGATTACTAATCACTTGAAGCACTGGGGAATTGGCTACCCATTTTTCTGATAAAGGAAAAATATGCAGATGTTCTATGCTTACAATATTTGCAAACCACCATCTCCTTTCCCAGGTTCTAGAAAATTCATTATACTACCTTACCTATAAGCTGTCTCTGATTTTCCTAAAAAAACCCTCTGATTTTTCATTTTCTTTCCAATTTTATCTACTTGCTGGCACTCTTGACTGAGAACATTCCATATTCTTTCTTGCTTGATGTTGAAAGTGACCATTCAGGCATTGTATACCCTTCTTGTAGATCAAGGCTTCCATTCTTCGTCTGCTTTGATTTTTACAGTGTCTCTTATCTCTTCCCATAGGTCTTCAGATATTCTTTCATGTAAGTTAAGTACTGAATGTGTTTCTTTCATTCATCTTATATTCTGACTATATATTGTACAGCTCAAATCTTGTTGGCAGGCCTACTCTGTTTAATTTTCTAACTCATGTATTTAACACCAATAATTCATGAGCTCTTCTGTGATATGCACCTGGAAGTGCCTTGACTAATTGGATTGCTCTTCTCTATCTTCTGTCTCTTATTATGTAGTCAATTTGATTTTGTATTGTCCATCTGGGGATGCATAGGTAACAGATATAGCATCTGTATTTATGTTGCTTAATGCAGTTATTAACAAAGAATTATCTTCATGAAACTTTAATAACCTGTTCCTGAAGTATTGCATTTACCCAATCCAAATCTTCCTGTCATTCCGGGTTCTTCTATTTCTCCAACTTTTACATTCCAATCACATATTAGTGATACAATATCCTTTCCAGAGATTGTATTTAGTACCTCTTTTAATCTACCATAGAATTCTTCAATGGATTCCACCATTGCATATGTAGTAGGGCAGAGCTTTCCAAACTTTTCATGTTGGTGACACACTTTTTAGACATGCATCATTTCGCGACACACTCTTACAGCAGGGCACAAGGCAGGCACTAGGACCTGCGCGGAATCCTGGCAGAACTCAGAGGAAGCAGCAGCCACAACACACCCAGACACTGCAGCCGACACACTAACGTGTCCCGACACACAGTTTGGAAAGCTCTGTAGTAGGGAAATAAACTTACTGAATACTGATCTTCACTGAACATCCAGTAATTCTAACTGATATGATTGTGTCATTCATTGAGTTGTCACTGGGCACAAATTTAGTTATATTTTTAAAGTATCATTGCCACTCTATTTCTTTGTATGGTCTCATGCCTGAATAATTTGTAATATAATTTTCTGATGTAAAATATGCCATTCCAGTCCACCTAATTATTCCTAAAACATCCAATTAGTATGCTTCATTTCTACTTTGACAATTTCAAGTTTTTTCTTTGTTGATGCTCCTCCCATTCCACATTCCAATTGTATGTGTCCCTATAAAATGAAGAGATTCTGTTTCAATACTGATACCATTGGTGACCAGACTTCCTTGAAATGTTGGTCTGGCCATGTCATTACCTTCAGATTGACTCATGAAAGTCTAGTGTTCCTCCCCAATAATTAGGAGAGTACCTACCAGTATCATCTGGCACCTAAACTTGTCTAAATGTTTCAGCCTTGTCCATACAGTATTATTTTTAAAATTACAAAACAGAAGAGATTTTCCAATGTCTTTTTCTAGATTTGATTTGAATGTTCCTTTTTCTAGATAGATTGGTTGCAGAACCTGCCTTCACCTTCTCTTGTAGATTATCTTAAGCTTTGTCTATTTTCTTTTGACAATAGCAAGTATGTCTATAGCAGGAGCTCCAACCAGCATCGCACTTGGAGTTGTTGAAGCTAGTGAGTCCTCCCACCATATCAAGATAGAGACCAGATGGCTAACTTAAGTTGGATAATGGGGAGAGCAAGATGATATATTTACTTTACTGACTATAGCAAGACCTTTGATTGTGTAGATCTTGCCAGAAAACCTTATTATTTTTTTCTGAAGAACCTTTACAATTTCAGTAAAAACTCACTTTGGAAAAACCAAGTGGTTCAGAATATGTAAGATAGTGACAGTGCATATTGTCCTCATATTTTTTAATTTGTACAGCAAATCTATAATAAGAATGGCATGATTTGAAGAAGTGACAGCTGAAATTGAAAACGGATGTTGAAATACATCCAAATACGTAGATGGCACCACTTTGTTAGCTGAAAATGAAGAAAACTGGGAAGAGCTCATTATGAAAGTAAAAAAAACTATAAAAATGGGTTCATGTTAAGTATTATATTGACAAAAGTAATGTTAACTAACATGCTTAGTGAAGTTATGTTTAACAGTGAAAATGTGAAGGCAGTACATAGTTTGTTTTCTTGGGTTCAAGAGTAGATAAACATGACAGTGTGCTGGGTAAGTAAAGAGGAGTTAAGCCAAAGAAGAAAGAAAACTTAGATAAAATCATAAACGATAAGGCTATTTCTGTAATATTGTACTGAAGGAATGGTTTTTTAATTTTTTTTTACTGCTTTTTAATTAGTAACAGAAAAAAATAAAAGAGGAATGGTTTTACAGTGGTAATGCATGCCTATTAAAACTGGATACTGAAAAAGAGAGACAGGAGATAAATGCCTTTGATTATGGACTTGGAACAATTACTAAGAGCCCGTGGACTGCAAGAAGAACTATTCAGTTGATCT
This sequence comes from Charina bottae, assembly GCA_023362775.1. Taxonomy (NCBI): domain Eukaryota; kingdom Metazoa; phylum Chordata; class Lepidosauria; order Squamata; family Charinaidae; genus Charina; species Charina bottae. Next base: position 46,600,425 of record JALMGJ010000007.1, on the reverse strand, counting down.
GGGAACACATAAAAACTGATTAAGGTGGTGATCAACAAGTAGGAATTCACATACTTCAGGCATATACTGTAATGTTAAGTGAATAATGAATTAGAAAAAAAATACCATGGAAAGGTTGAAGAAAATAGAAGAAAGGAAAGACAATGGATACAGTTGATGAATGTAATCAAGGAGATCACTGGAATGTCCTTCAAAGAGCTATGGATTACAGCTGGGGATAGATCAAGATGATGGGCCTTTGCCATTACATTCAGCTGTTAGGCTCAACTCAGTGGCACCTGTATAACTAAGAGAGAGATGCAGAGACACTTTAGGACAATTATTATTTGGAGCAACAAACACGATCTCTGTTTGAACAAAAGAATAGATACTTTTAAGGCAGCATTTAGGTAGAAAAGCAGCCACGCCAGCTCTTCTGGCACTCCAGAAAACCCGGAGATCAGAGACGGCAAAGCTACATCACCTTAAGGGCAAGGCACTTTTCATTCTTAAAAGTTCTGAACAGAAGAGATCAAACTTTGCCAAAATGTCCTGCTCAAATTGGCACGCCACTGTGGGCAGTGTTGAGGGGATGGACCAAGCTTGCCAATCAATGGTGCCAACCCTCCTGGCACCCCAGAAAACCCAGAAAAGTGGGTTTCTGTGATTGGACACAGAAAAGTGTGAGTCTGTGGTACCTCAGAAAAGTGAATGAAAATGGCCTTAGTTTTCATCAGCTATAGTTCGCTTCATCAGAAGCTCATTTTTGGCTAGCATAGACTAGCATGGCTCTCCTACTACAATGTCTACAATTATTTCCTAGACCTTGAATTTGAGCATTCTTAATCCTAGTTTAAGTTTGTGGTTCTACAAAGATTTTTTTCCTCTTTATTAAATTATACAAATTACACAGTTGGATAAAAATACAGCTGTAGAGGAAGAGAAAGATGTTATTTTGAAAAGCTGAATAAATTAAAATTACATCCATTAGTTCCCATGCATCTAAGGCTTTTCTCTGGAATTTGAAACATCTGAAGCAATAGTGAAAATGTTAGCATTCCACATGGCCTTTATGTGCAGCAAAAAAAAATTTCTCTGCAAGGACAAGTATCATACTTGACAGATTAATGCAACATTCGCAAAGTCAAACTTTCAGTGTTTATTGGCTTCCTGACAGGGTTGTGAATTATCATGAGAACTCACCAAACCATTAACTGATTCCTGATGCCTATAATTCAGAGAATGAGCGCCCAAGGTCTTACTTTGATCTATAAAGCAGTAGGTAATCTTGTTCTAATCTACCCAAGAGACCATCTGCTCTCGAAACATTAGAGCTTGATGAGCCTGGAGACGTTATCTGACTCACAGTATAATACCAAAGGCTCAGAAGTCAGTCCTTCTCTCTGTTGGAAGCCCCCATTCTGAAATTCTATCTCCCCCCAGATTGCATTGCTGAAACAAAGTTACCTTTGTGACAAGTTACACCATATCACAACAGAAAGGTTGTAATAGAGCTTGACAGCCCCCTACCTGACTCTCAGGAGGGCCAGGCTGGTCATCCGTTCCTTGGATGCAGTAGCTGATAGAATTGGTCAATGCAATTTTGCTGCATTTTGGAGTTGGAAAATTGGGTCAGGGAATGGAACAGTTTTAAAACAAAAGCAAGTGATTGGCTACCCCATTTAGGAAGCCTTATGTTGGTCTTGTAATAGCAGACCAGCTTCCAAGTTTTGCCTCAACTCTGTTTCAGTGAAAGGAGAACATAAAACTAATTTCATGGCCAGCAGCAGAACTAGGCATCACTGGGGGCTACTAGGATTCTTATGCCTTGATAGGACTCACTGGTGATGCCAATCTTGGTCCCCTCTTTAAAAAGCTATTTCCATTGTGATACTCCAAGCATCACTGGAAAGCTGGGTTTACTTCCAATTTAATGTCCATGATGTTCCGGAATAACAATGTCTTGGATGCATTCTGGGAAATACAGAGGTAATTAGATGCTACTGCTCCAAATGCTACTGTTGCTACCACTGCTAGTTGAGGTTAAAGTAAAGGTTCCCCCCGCACACTTGTGCAGTCGTGTCCGACTCTAGGGGCTGGTGCTCATCTCTGTTTGTTAGCCAAAGAGCCAGCGTTGTCCGAAGACGCTTCTGCGGTCATGTGGCCGGCATGACGCACGCGGAATGCTGTTACTTACCCACCAAAGTGGTACCAATTCATCTACTTGCATTTGCATGCTTTCGAATTGCTAGGTTGGCAAGAGCTGGGGCTAGTGCGGGAGCTCACTCCGTCACACGTGACTAGGGATTCCAACCTCCGAACCTGCGATTTTCCGATCGACAAGCCTGGCATCTTACCCGCTGAGCCACCACGCCCCTCTAGTTGAGGTTACCAAAGTCTAATATCGAGAACTGCAAGAGATCATATTTCCTCAGACCACATTAAACCTGGAGTCAGCACTGACCTTTTTTACACATCCTAAATTAGTTGTGTGCATGTGTATTCTAGAAATCAAATTTTACTTTATCTTGTAATTGAATTTCACAAGGCTTATTGGATTTGCTATGTGGATTAAACTAAAGCTACCATGTACCACTGAACTTTCTTTAAAAACACACTTTTCAAATAATGATTACCCACAGCCTATACAATCCCCCAGGTCCTATACATTGCAATTTGGTATTGCAGTACATCCAGTGAGGTTTTGAAAAAATAAAGGAAGAATTGCAGTTTGGACTGTTACTATTGTGTTCTCAAATCTTTTTCTCCAACCATAAAAGGAACCGAGGACTTGAGGGCTATACCAAAGAAAGTAAATTGAACACAGCAATTTGTGTTTATTTTCTTTTTAAAAGAAAAGCAGTTAGAAATCTCCAAGCTTCCAGAAAGGATAACTTTTAGAAAGCTCTGGAAACCACATAATTGCTAAAACACTGCAAAAGTTAGCATTGTAGGAAAAATTCCCTACTATGAAGTGCAACAAAGTACACACAAGGATAAAGAAATACTACTCAACGGTATGATTGCAAATATACAATTTCTTGTCTGAGCCACTAGTCAAAATGCACCATGAAGAGAACAATAATCATTCATATCCATTGATGAGAATGCTCAATTTTACAGTGAGAAATGGCAAAATGTTACTGTGGCATTTTTCTGGAAAGAATTGAGACATACTTGGTCACAACTATCAAAATAATCCTAGCAAAGTTCTTTCATCTAATGAAGTCTTTCTGCCTAAGAAGACACAAAAACTGTTGGTAAAGTTAAGAAGCTGATCATGTCTTTTTGCTTAGAGCGACCGTCTCGCTGAAGTATGATTGGTTCAATTTAGAACATGTTGCCCTGGGAAACCTAAAGTACTTAAAGTAAGACTGGAGAAGTAATAATGCAGAAAAAGAGGAAAACAGACTGCAGGAGCAAAGCTTTCCTTTAAGAGATGAGATCATTACAGAAAAAAGTGTGAGAACAAGTCCTGCATTATTCCTTTCTCCTGAGCTGAAGCGTTGTGGGACCATATGTGTTAGAAGAAGATGGAGAAGGGTGAGTAAGTGAAGGTAATCATGTAAAACCAATAGACATGGCGGAGGTACTTCAAGTTTTTTTTTACTTATAACATGAAAAATGAAGGTTCTGCTGACCTCTTCTCCTGTGGAAAAGAATGAGCAAATCCTTGGTGCATGCTTTAAAAGCAGGTACAATAGAAGCAAAAGCATTACACGCACCAACTGATGGAAGTTCTTTATGCCAGTTTGTAATTAGTGAGGGTAGTTATAATATTCTATGAATAGTATTAGTAAAAACTCACTCAAGTCAACTTTGACTCCTAGTATCTTCACGGAGATGCCCATATAGGCATGGGGAAACAATATGGAAGTACTGTATGCCTTCTTCTGGGATGCTTTTCTATTTTGTGGTCTAGCCGACAGCCTTGGCATTTCTTGGTAGCCTTCCATGCCACTGTTAACCATGTCTAACCTTGCTTAGTTTTTTGAGACAAGCTAAGATCAGCTAGATACAGTGCAACCACTATAATAACACACTAGACTAAATTTAAGAAATAAATAGATATTTATTTCTTTATTTATGAAATTTATATCACTGCCTATCTTAAGAAATAACTCTGGCACTTCATAGTCCAAAACAATAAAAAAACAGCAATAAATATCAATATTTAAATATAGATACACACACACACACTCATAAATATTTATTTTATTTATCATACTTATATCACCGCCCATCTCCCCCCACAGAGGGGACTCTGGGCGGTTGAAGAAATATAGAATACAAAATACAAAAGCCAAGCTCTGAAGACATATACTTTCCATATTATCCAGGGATGATGATGATTCCTATTAGCCTTTTCTAGACTGTTGTCTTCCAAGTGCATTGGACTACAAGTCATCTCATCTTCTAAAGTAATAGTTCCACACAACTGGAGCCTGCAAAGTTGGGGAAGATACTCCTTTATAAAATGGCACCCTATCCTTGTACAGGATATCCTTTCCCTCCATATTTACATAACCCCAGCTGCTATCACAAAGACAGATTTTTTTCCATCTGTGTATTCTGATGATGCCTTCACACTGGGAGCCATGAGCAGTATCCAACCAAGAAGCAGCTGCAGTGCCACATCCATAATTCAGAAATCTTGCAGTATTTTAAACCATCTAGATGGTGATTTATTGACAACTTGCTGTGGCACCATGCCATTGTCAGCTGAAATGAAAGTTGACTGTACCATATTAGTGGTGAGGTAGTTTTCCCCACCTTCCTAGCAAATGCAACAACAGTGTTAATAACTAAAGTTGTTTTTGCTGGTATTGCTGTTCTTTTAGACATTTTTTTTAAAATCACAACAATTCATTAAATCTGGATATATAAGACTATTAGACCAGACAGACTAACATCTTCTAAATCCCTCTGCCTGATCTGTTAACAACTCTTCTGAGACCCAGAGCTTCTGCTTGGATTGAGCTAAACACAGGCTTAAATATCTCTCCCCGAAATCAAAAGGATTTAATACCTTTCAGCTTCAATTCCACATCTGTCAAAGTGACTGTTAATTATCAGCATCCCAAGATGATGGTCTGAAATAGTAGCAATATGAAGGGTGTTGCTGTGCGTGTTAACTATGCCATGATGATTAATTTATATTAAATAATATTTCTGTTTTTCTACAAATATAAGGTTCTGTGGCACCACAGCCATTTCAAATACAAATCAGTATGCTGTACATTTTCCATATAATGCATTTTTATCATAATTGACAAAAGAGGTATTGTTTTAAACATAGTGTTAGACAACTCATTGAAGAAGCATAGGTAAAGGTAAAGGTTCCCCCCGCACATTTGTGCAGTTGTGTCCGACTCTAGGGGCCGGTGCTCATCTCCGTTTGTTAGCCGAAGAGCCAGCGTTGTCCGAAGACGCTTCCACAGTCATGTGGCCACATGACGCGCGCAGAACGCTGTTACCTACCCACCGAAGTGGTACCTATTAATCTACTTGCATTTGCATGCTTTCGAATTGCTAGGTTGGCAAGAGCTGGAGCTAGTGCGGGAGCTCACTCCGCACGCAGGGCTAGGGATTCGAACCTCCGAACTTGCAATCTTCCGATCGACAAGCCTTGGCGTCTTACCCGCTGAGCCACCACGCCCCTTTCAGCATACACTCCGCAATTGGAGGTCATAATTAGAGCAGCACAACTAGTGGCAAATTATTCATCAATATAGTCTTCTGCAATACTGTCATTTTTCATTTAGCCATAACTGTCACTGTTGCCATCTGTTTATTGCCAATTGCATACACACACAAAAATATTCTTGTTAAATATGCATAGTTAAATAATTGACTAATTTTCACACAGCTATTTCATTCATACAAAAATTAAAGCTTTTACCTGGGAGATCATATCACTTGTGTTGGAGAATAGCTTTTCTACAGCATGAAGTGTCTTTAAGGGTCCAAACGAGATAAAATAATAACAGTTCTGTGTACAGAAAGTCCAGCTCTCAAATAAAATATAAAGCAGAAAGACAGAGAATTTCAGTTATGGAGCAGCACAAAGTGTCTGATTCACCAACTTCACCATCTATTCCTCCATAGTGGGTAGTGTTGAATCTTTCTATCTCTGTGCATATAGTAATCTTGCCGCGGTAATCATGTATTGAAACAATCTTCCGTGGCATTTTTCTAACTGTTTATCCATTAATCGTAAAAGGAAAAGTTCTGGCTTCAACTGAATATTGATTTTTAATATCCTCTGTATCAAAGTATGTATTTGAATCCAATTTTTTTTAGCTTTTTTACATGCCCACCAAGCATGATAAAATGTCCCTTCATGCTGTTCACATTTCCAACATACATTTGAAGTGCCTTTATACATTCTAGATAGTTTCTCTGGCTTCATGCACCAACGATACATCATTTTATAAAAATTCTCTTTGAGATCATAACACAATGTAAATTTCAACCCTTTTAACCATATTTCTTTGATTTCCCATTGCTACCAATATCAAAATACCCAGTTCAAATTCTTCAATATATTTGATAGGAAAATAGATGCAGAAGGCATAGAAGACCTTCTGCTAGCCTTGTTAACTTAGAGGGAAGACAATGTGATATTATCCAAATATTTTAGACCACAATTCCTTTGCTATACAGAGCCCTAACTGAGACTTTAATTTGATTAAACATGCAAAGGAATGAGTGTGGATACAGAAACATGTAATGATAACAAATTATTTTTCATTTCCTTTAAAAATTATGGATACAAGTTAAAAAATGTGTGGCCAACTGTTCATATATGCGTCCGGAAGCTTCAACTGGTCCAGAATCCGGCTGTGCTGGCGATTTTAGGTGCTTCAATATCAGCACATATAACACCTTTGCTCCGCGAGCTACATTGGGTGCCAGTTTGCTTCTGGATTCAATTCAAGGTGTTGGTTATTACCTTTAAAGCCCTACATGGCATGGGTCCAAGATACCTGAGGGACCGTCTCATCCCCATCACATCAACCCGTCCCACCCGGTCATGCAGAGAGGGCATGCTATGAGCCTCGTCTATAAAAGAATTCCGTCTGATGGGGTCCAGGAGGCGTGCCTTCTCTGCAGTAGCCCCCACCTTCTGGAACATTCTCCCCCTGAAATAAGATTAGCCCCCTCTCTCCTGGACTTTAGAAAAAAACTAAAAACCTGGTTTTGTCATCATGCTTAGGGTGGGGAGGGGAATAGCCAGTCTTGGGGTTGGCTGGTTTCTTAGATCTCCCTTGACCAGCCCGACCAGCTCTTGGGATAAGACCTACCATTGTTTGGATCTGATTGTAACTATGTATTTTAATGATTATTGGTATTATTTATGGTTTTTTTTATTGATTTTAAACTATTTTATTGTGAACCACCTAGGGTCCCTCCTTGAGAGGGAGATGGGTGGGATATAAGTATGATAAATAAATAAAATAATATATGGGAAGAGATCATATCTGGTATCAGCAATTGGCCTGCTAAACCTATAGCTGGCCCCACTGCTATTCTCACATTCCCTCCACACTGAGCCCACAAATATCCACTTGGATTTTCCCAGTCTTCTTGAGTGACACTATAGTATGAATTCCGGGAAATTAAAATGGTAGCTTCTAGCCAGCCTTGGAAGGCCGCAGTCTTTGTCAATTACGCCTGAGGAGTAAGCTTGAAGAAGTTTCCCAATTTAATCAGAGGATCCACTAGAAGTCATGTGACCCATAGTTTCCTCCAAGCTGGAGTTGTCCCCAAAATAGATTTACATCCATAAAATAATACCATACAATTCTTGGAACCATATTCTATTAAGCTCCTGGGAAGACATTTCATAAAGATAATAATATATCTCAGTAAACCGGTGGTCCTTTTGAACATAATGTGGAATGTACCCTAAATATGCTTCTTCAACCCCCACCTCCCACAAACTGAGGTAATAAAAATAATAGTCACTTGTAATAAAATTGGCCCTTCCTTTGCTGTAATTTATTACACCCAGGTTCACAGCAAGGTATGTAATATGAACTGCCTAACAAGCTGGAAAACTGAAGTATTGGACATATATTATCACAAGGGGAATACATTTTGCTTTAACTTTCAGCATTATGGCGATATGTTCAAGGAACACTGCAGTGAAGGGATGCTGAACTATGTGGCTCTCTTAATCTTGTTCTAGACAATAAAGCAACATGGGAGTCTAAGGTCTGAAACTAAGAATGCTAAGAAAGAAATAAGCTATTCTGTGAACAATTACATTTAATAGCCTTTTTTCTTTGCATTCTAAATCTCAGCAGAAATTGTTGATTTGTATTGGAGAAGGATGAAAAAGCCCAGCACCCTGTCTTTTCCACACTGGGAAAAAATTCTGGAATCAAGGAGCTACAAGACAATTTTTGGTAAGTATCTGATTACTAATTTAGATAACTTCTCTGCTTACATTAGTTGGAAAAATCATGTGGATCAGTGATATGTACTTCTAATTAGTTGTGCTGGAACTGAGAACTATAAGATACAACTGTATTCAGGGTTTGATACAATAATCCTATGCAAATGTACTGCATAGTGTTGACTTCTGCATTGATTGTGCCCCCCACAGCGACAATCTTGAGAGGGGAGTCATAAATATGTTTTCCCCTCCCAAGATGCATATCATAGCTGATACTATGAAAACTACTGCTGCTACAAATAAGGAGCATAATGACATATTGAGGAAGGTGAAGGAAAAGGCTCTCGCGACAGGCATTCATTTCAAAATACAGTTCATGGTCAGTGAAATGAGTCACATGGACAACATGTCATCACCAAAGAGGGTGTGAAAGCACTTATGAGCAAGGGGGAGGCCAGAGTCAAGATACTAATACATGAAGACATGATATACTAAAAAGGTAAAGGTTTGCTCCGCACATTTTGTGCAGTCGTGTCTGACTCTAGGGGCCGGTGCTCATCTCCGTTTGTTAGCCGAAGAGCCAGTGTTGTCTGAAGATGCTTCCATGGTCATGTGGCTGGCATGACGCACACGGAACGCTGTAACCTACCCACTGAAGTGGTACCTATTAATCTACCTGCATTTGCATGCTTTCGAATATTGCATGTTTTCGAATTGCTAGGTTGGCAAGAGCTGGGGCTAGTGCGGGAACTCACTCCATCACGCAGGACTAGGGATTCGAACCTCCGAACTTGCAATCTTCCGATCGACAAGCCTGGCGTCTTACCCGCTGAGCCACCATGCCCCCTATATACTACCTGGCATAATATAGCACGCATATTATGATTTCATAATATGAAAAAAACTATTCTGACCTTGAATTGGGGTGTTGGCCTATAGGCACTCCAATCAGATCTTATGAAATAAAAGCACAGTGACATTGCCAATATAAGCTAGATACTGAGTACATTACAGAAGCTGTACAGGTTGGCAAATGAGTGAGACAAGGCTGTATACTCTTCCCATATTTATTGAATCTATATGCTGCATATATATTATGGGAAGCTGGATTGGAAGAGGATGAGTGTGGTTTTAATTGGAGGAAGAAACATCAATAACCTGAGCTATGCTATGACCCTACCCTGATAGTCGAAAATGCAAAGGGTCTGCAAGCACTACAAGTCACAGTGGAGCACAGTAAAAAAAATGGGACTAAAATTAAATATATAGAAGACCAAACTAATAACAAGAGGTAAAACATCCAGCCTTAGAATTGACATTGAAGATATTGCCGTGGTGGATAGCTTCTGCCTTTTAGAATCAACCATCACCAGTAAAGGAACAAGCAGTCAAGAAATACACTGCAGACTAGCACTTGGTACAGCAGCCATGAAGGCCTTGGAAAGGTTATTCAAATGCTGTGATGTGTCTATACCTACAAAGATCAGAATCATGCAAGCCATGGTATTTCCTGTGACACTCTAAGGAAGCAAAAGATGGACTTTGAAGAAGCAGGATAGGAAGAGTATTGACATTTTTCAACTTTGGTATTGGAGAAGACTGCTGAGAAGACTGTGGAGAGCCAAGAAAATAAACAAATGGGTCATCAAACAAATCAACCCAGAGTTCTCACTTGAGACATAAATGACCAGGCTCAAATTATCCTACTTTTGACACATTATGTGAAGACTTAGCTCTCTGGAGAAAGCTCTAATGCTGGGAAAGGTGGAAGGAAAGAGAAAAGGATGACCAGCAGCAAGGTGGACGGACTCAGTTACAGTGGTGATGAGAGCACCATTGAAAGACCTGAAATACTAGGTTAGCGACAGATCGTCATGGAGAAAATCTATCTATGTGGTTGCCATGAGTTGACAACAACTTGATGGCACATAATCAATCAATCAATCAATCAATCAATCAATCAATCAATCAATCACAATGCTGCTATAATTAACTAGGTGTTAAGTGCAATGTTTCCATGCCTTTTAATATTCCAGATTTGGAGGAATTACCCATTTTGGAATAGAAGTGGAGTCCACATATATTCGTATTGACTGGAAAATATCTGAGAGCAATGATTGTTTTAGCTCTCCATTTCTCAAAATTTTGAATCATCATCTAAATATATTAACCACTTCTTTCAAATAGAAAAAAAGCTCAGCTAGTATCAACTTTTTATTCCATTTATATATTTATAGCCTGGGAATCAAAAGGCTCTGGGAATACTATACGATAACATGTTAAAATTATAAAAGCAAGGATACTAATAAATCAAATTATTTTAAAAACAGTAATTATTCAACTAATCATGAAAGAATTATATAAAAAAATGATGTTCTTAGAATGCCATCTGCAGGGACAAATACCTTGTCATATTTTTATGAATTGGTCCAAACTGAAAAACCTGAGACTACAGCAACACGTGTGCCTCAAAAGTGAAACTGGGACTAAATTATAATTTTTAACATGATGGAGTGGTCATGATTCACCCTGGGGTCTCTCCCATACTACTCACCTCTACAGGGAGGCTCAAAGCCAGGGACTGACAGCCTTGTTAGAATTGCCACCAGCCCATTGGCCAGAAAGAAAGGCAAATTCTCTTGGCACTGTCCCAACTGGAGGAACTAAAACCCAAGACCCTCCGCTTAGTCCTTTAGCCAGATGGATACCAGTGAGAGAGAGAGAGAGAGAGAGAGAGAGAGAGAGAGAGAGAGAGAGAGAGAGAGAGAGAGAGAGAGAGAGAGAGAGAGAGAGAGAGAGAGAGAGAGAGAGAGAGAGAGAGAGAGAGAGAGACATTAAATCTGGACCATATAGAAATACATTGTTCCATCTTCTCATTTTCACAATAAAAGGACATTTCAAAAATCACTAAAGATTTCAATATTTGTTTATTTTCTCGAAGGCACCCCCCCCCAAAAAAAAGTAATAATAAAACAGCGATAGTGCATAAAAATCAATATAAAATAGTTATTAAAATGTACTAAAACTAAAAAAGAGGGATCCATATTCTATTAATATAAAACTAAACCAGTCCTTTATTGTATCATTAACTCTCAACCATATAGAATTATATTGTTCCATCTTCTTATTTTCACAATAAAAGGACATTTCAAAAATCACTAAAGATTTCAATAGATAACAACTTAAAGAAGCAGTTTGAGCATCTGGGCTGTCGGAAACATGTGAATAAAGCAAATCTCCCTTTCCCCAGTGAGCCACAAAGGCAGATCTAATAAAAGATCCAAGTTGATTAAAATACAAAACAAAAAGAATGCAATACAATGCTCATCATAGGAAGAAGTTACTTTTGTTTCAGTGACATCAAAGCAGCAGTATAAATAAATGTCTGGAGAGTATACATATTAACTAGGCTATATTATTTTAACTTCAAATAGGAAAGAAATGAAATTGTTTTAAGCTTTTTGTTCTAGCAACTGCTTTTTGGAATGTGGCCCCACTTACCACTCCAGACCCAGTTGTACATTCTTGATAGTGGCAATCAACATTTCTATGTGTGCTTCTCTGAATTGGGATTCTTAATGTATCTTCAGGATTTATATAGTTTGGCATTATTCTCCATGTAACTTTGCGTATTTTACATTTTATGCCACCAGAATGGCTGAGGAATGTTCTCTGTATGACTCTAACCACAGAATGTTAGCAATTATTCATATAGCCATGTCTGCATGCCAGCAGTGGAAAAAGTTGCTTCCCCTATTGCAATGTTTTGAACCTTTGAAGTAGGATTTAGAAATGAAATCCTCATTATGTTCAAAGCTGCACATGATTGTACCACTGTTAGACTCAAATGCTAAAAAATAAAAATAACATGACCTAGTCTTGTACTTATAAACCTCCCTGCAGCCAGATGGTAGGTGAAGTGGCCCATCAGCCTGTTTTTGACCTTTAACCCATGGTGGCTACTTTGGCCATCTCCTAAGAAATGTCTATGTAAAGTTACACCTGAACATGTTGTCAAGCATTGACTTGATTAATCAGGGTTAGGGTTTGAGTTTCCAAAATAATGTTTTACTGTGGTATGAAAGAAATCTCGACCTATGGTAATGAACTCAGAAAATTGGGCATATCTTAAAACGTTAGGCTTTTTGCTCACTTTTAATTTTTAAAATATTTTTGGCACATTAACAGTAAAGTTGCCAAATAGCACTCAACTCCTGTTAACCTCATGGGCACCACTTATTTCTTCTGCCTTCTAGGGCAGAGCTTTCCAAACTGTGTGTCGCGACACAAAAGTGTGTTGCCACACAACCTGGAAGTGCTGATCATCTTCAGCGCTTCCGGGTTTTGATGGAGACATCATCCAACACAACCAGAAGGCTGCAGCCCAGTTAGAGTCCCTCTCCCCTTACTGGGGCCATGTGCCCCATGTCTGCCACTGCTTAGTCCCTGCCCCTAACCTGCACAATAAACACTGCCCACTTTCCCTTTTACCTCTCCTTTCCTCCTCCCATTCCCCTCTGCTTTCTCTGTAGCAGTAGGAGGTACAAACTCTGTCATTGATAAATCAAATCCCATTCATCATTTGAGGGACTTTTGGCTTTAACAGTATCCCTTCCGCACCTTAGTCCATTAAATTGAGGCTTTACGGTTTCTGTACTGCTGCTCAATTTCTTTTCACATAGTGAGTTACGGCATATGAAAAATTCAGACTAAAAACCATCCATTCAGAAGAAAACAATCTAAACAGCAATAAATAGCAAAACAAGGAACAACATAATTCACATACATTTTCACTCCCATTAAGATATCCTCATGACCTTGGAATGGTGTTTCACATGCACGGGAAAAAATATCAGTTGTTTAGGACAATAGTCAGGAAAATACTCAAGCTGGTATTTAAAACAAACACACAGAGAGACAAAAACAAACAAGCCAACCATCCAACAAAGCAAAAACACAGTCACCCAATAATATAGACTATATTGTAATGCACTCTACATGGGGCTACCCTTGAAGAGTATCCGGAAGCTTCAACTGGTCCAGAATGCGGCTGCGCGTGTAGTTATGGGTGCCCCAAGATCGGCTCATGTAACACCTCTACTTCGCGAGCTGCATTGGTTACCAGTTTGCTTCCGGGTCCAATTCAAGGTGTTGGTTGTCACCTTTAAAGCCCTACATGGCATGGGACCAGGTTACCTAAGGGACCGCCTCGTCCCCAGAGCATCGACCCGCCCCACCCGATTATGCAGAGAGGGCATGCTACGGACCCCGTCTACAAGAGAATTCCACCTGACGGGGTCCAGGAAGCGGGCATTCTCTGCAGTGGCACCCGCCCTCTGGAATATTCTGCCCCTGGAGGTGAGGCAAGCCCCCACACTGATGACCTTCCGAAAACAATTGAAGACCTGGCTCTGCCACCTCGCTTGGGATGGGAGGAGCAATAGCACCTCTTGGGGATGGCTTGCTCCATAGAGTTCTTTTAAACTTAACATCAGAGCCTCTTGGGTTTTATATATTTAATTAATTTATATAGATATACATTTATGTACGGTATTTTATATGCTTTTATATGTTTTAATTGTCAACTTTGTGTAAACCGCCCAGAGTCCCCTCTGTGGGGGGAGATGGGCAGTGATATAAGTATGATAAATAAATAAATAAAATAAATAAATATCACATGAAAACTTGGGAGACCGACTATTATTTTAATGGGAAATTTCTAGACATTATTTTAATATAACTAGATTTGTTCGTTTGCTTGCTAGAGTTACATCCCAAGGGGCGCAATGGCTCAGCGGGTAAGACACCAGGCTTGTAGACTGGAAGGTTGCAAGTTCGGAGGTTCAAGACCCTAGCCCTGCATGACGGAGTGAGCTCCCGCACTCGCCCCAGCTCTTGCCAACCTAGCAATTTGAAAGCATGCAAATGCAAGTAGATGAATAGGTACCACTTTGATGGGATGGTAACAGCGTTCCGCGTGCGTCATGCTGGCCACATGACCATGGAAGCATCTTCGGACAACACTGGCTCTTTGGCTAACAAACAGAGATGAGCACCGGCCCCTAGAGTCGGACACGACTGCACAAATGTGCGGGGGGTACCTTTACCTTTACCTTAAGGCTGTGCGAAGAAAATGGATGCATATTCTTCATTCCAGGCAATCACAACAGCGAGACCAAAGTTTGTGGGTGGGGAGGGAGAGGGAGAGGGAGATTCTATTTTATCAGCATCAGGAAATCAAGATCCAAGTTTCTACATTACTGGGGAGAAAGCAGGCCACCTTCATGCATATTAGGTAGCAGTTCATGAAATCTTATACTGCCAGAGAGTGCAGGTGAGTATACAACCTACTAACATCTGAAGCATGGATTCAGATGATTTCTTCCTGAACACTGAATTTGGTATTCCAGGTGATGTCACTGCACTACAAAGGACCTATTGGAAACATTTTGCTATATATTGGCTCAAAATGGTATGCCAGGAAGTGCAGGTGATACTGCACTACATAACATACATACATATATACATACTGGCTCTACATAACTCTGACTTCAGGCTTAGTTTGCCAATACAAGCAACAAATCGAATTGACCTGCACAGAACTTTAATTGTCTCACCGTAAGCATCGGTAACAAGCCACCATGATGCCAAAATTATGACTCGTGCATCATCACAGCCTGCTGAATTCCCTGATGAGATGACTTTCCCCATGTTCATCCAATCCTTCTTTAACACCAAAGGTGGAGGAAGGGGTAAGAGACTCAGCTGTTTTTAATTTATTACTAACCCAGCCCTGAGTTAACTATTAAGCAAAATAAGCTCCTGTTTAGAGCACAGAGGGAAGGGGGGCACCACAGAGTTTTTTTCCCCTAGCTATCATGCCCTTAACTCTTTCACTGCCACACTTGATTTTAGCTTTTTTATTTTTCATTTTCATTCTGGTTTATTACGGTCACTGACCAGTACAAGATTCTACAAGGTATACTCATTGAACCTTACAATATGCACCATCTGATTTAGAATAGTTTTAAAATTATAAGTTAAATTACATTGTTCCAATTAAAAATTAAAATACAATCAGACCACAATGTGGATGAGCCCCTTAATCAAATTTAAATATGCTCTTAATATTAGTCATAACTAATATTCTATCAGATGTAAATGCTTATAAAAAGTAAAATATCATATATAAAATATGGTGTGATATATATATATATATATATATATATATATATATATATATATACCTTTTAAAATAATTAAAATCATTACAAGGAGTACATTACTACATTTTTCCTATCATAGTCTGGCGTATCTTTATAGCAGCTGCACAGAATTTGGCTACTTGCGCCGTAACAGTTGGATCTTCATCTATAAGTAACATTTGCATATACTCTATATCTTGCCTCCTAGGATATTTCTTGGTCAAGGGTAATATTAATTTACTCCTAAGCTCTTTATAAAAAGGACAACGGAGGAGCACGTGGTCTGTAGTTTCTATCTCTCCATTATTACAACAGCACCACCTTGCAGCTTTTGGGATTTTTTTATATCTACCATCCAAGACTGCGGAAGGGAGTGCGTGGCTACGAGCTAGGGCAAAGGCTTTCCGATGGCTAGGGATTTCAAGTTGAGTAAGGTAGTTAGCAGAATTAACAATATATTTATTATACTCTGATGATAAGAAATGAGGGGCCTTCTCTAAGTCCGTTTGTCTCTCTATGTCCTTTATCCTTTGCTTCAAGGCCAATTTTGCCTGTTCATAATCCATCCTGAGAATTGAATCTGTAGAAAATCCTAGCTTGGCGAGATTAGATTCAATATCCTTTAACCAAGAGGATTGGAAGTAATCTTGGAAAATGAGTGGTGCTAAACCTTGAGGATAATGCTTGAGTTTTAGCCAAAGATTCAGGGAAGCTAGGCGCACTCTTGCCTCAACTTTTATCATGCCCGCTTCCAATCGAAGGTAAGCATTTGGAACACATTTGGGCATTTGAAATACTGCTGTAATAAATTTTGATCCCAGGGATGTAATGCTTGAACTTAGAGCACCAACACAGGACCCATAAAGGAGCTGGGCTAATGTCTTCACCTGGAAGAGTTTAAGAGCTGCCGGTATATAATGCCCTCCTTTACTCCGGAAAAACTTTAAAATGGCATTAGCTGAATTTTGTCCGGAATCAGCTGCATAATCAAAGTGAGGTTTCCTAGATCCAGTGGCATGCATGACTACCCCTAGATATTTAAAGCTAGTCACTTGCTCTATTCTATGCCCATTTATATTCCAAGAACGAAATTTCGGTCTTTTGGCGAAGGTCATTATCTTTTAGCTTTCAGCACTTACTGAGTCTTAATGTTTTGTCAGTTAAGCAATGGAAGGGCCAAGGGGCACCATTGTTGGGCTGCACTTAAGGCATCAGTTGATCCTAATCTGTCCCTATTCTAACCCATAGAGAAGACTGGCTCATTTTGAACAATAAAAGTATTAAATGTCATTGGATCAAAGTAACTGCATGTAAATGGGGGCGCGATGGCTCAGTGGTTAAGACGCCAGGCTTGTTGATTGGAAGGTCGGTGTTTCGAGACCCGGGCTCCGCATGACGGAGTGAGCTCCCACACTCGCCCCAGCTCTTGCCAACCTAGCAATTCGAAAGCATGCAAATGCAAGTAGATGAATAGGTACCACTTCCGTGGGATGGTAACAGCGTTCCGCACGCATCATGCCAGCCACATGACCACGGAAGCGTCTTTGGACAGCGCTGGCTCTTCGGCTAAAAAACAGAGATGAGCACCGCCCCCTAGAGTCGGACATGACTGTGCAGGGGAAAACCTTTACCTTTTTTTTTTAACTGCATGTAATCATTTGAAAACTACACAACGATGAGATTGAACCTTCAAAGCAATTACTTCCAGTTCTGGCAAACAGATCCTTCAACAGCATGTCTTGGGGGTCAATTTCTAAGACTAGATATAGGGCTGATTCCTGTTTTGAATCACTGTTAGACTCACTGGATGATGGATCTGGCATTATGCAATCCTATAATCTTACACAAGAGTAAACCCCATTGGTGTTTTCCTTTGAGCAGACATGTGTAGCGCTGTGCTGTTAAAGCATTCAGGTCTTACAGAGTGCAGAAGGAAATTTCCTTTCAAAACGCATGATGGAATGAATAAATCCTGCCTTTCAAAGAGCATGATGGAATGAATTTCTTTTCTAAATACTGCATGGCAATGTTTTCAGCAATAAATCAAAACAGCTCCTCTTTTAGGACCTCTTCTACTGAAATGGATGATACTTTAAAACGCTTAATATTGGCTTTGTTCCTGTGCCTCATAACAATCATTACTAAATAGATCGATTTACCAGAATTAAATTACCACAAGAGTATAATGCATCTGATACTGTTTACAATAAATATTTAAGATATTTATCAAGGATGTGCAGAGTTTCTGAAGTTAGCTGCTTGTTTGCAGCTTTTTCATGCTTCCCCCCCCCTCTTGATTTAAACTAGGTCTATTTACAGGTGATGGAAAAGAACTGTTCCATTTATCTCCAAAATTGCCTTTTCTTCAATATGCTAGATATTTTCAACATTTGGCTAGATAGTCCATCAATACTGAGGCCTGCTATTAATAAAAACCTTGCATAATTGAAGTCAGTTGAGAGAAAGTGTGCGTGTAATTATTCCTACATCAGTACAGTTTGTTATTTCTGCTCTAAGACTTAGCTCAAGCTTAGGATCCTTGTTACTGGTAGTAGTGTAATTTTGCAATAAGAGATTTCAGCAATTTTGCCTAAGAGATGTTTTCTATAGAAGGGAAATTAATTTATGGAACACACATCAACACACAAGTATCAATGTATTCAAATGTCTATTTTTGCAGACAATACTGCCTTTTAGTAGGAATTAATTAGCTCATACAGGATACCCTGAAGAAGATGCTGATGCTAGAGAAAGTGGAAGGCAAAAGGAAGAGGGGCCGACCAAGGGCAAGATGGATGGATGATATTCTGGAGGTGACGGACTCGACCTTGGGGGAGCTGGGGATGGCGACGGCCAACAGGAAGCTCTGGCGTGGGCTGGTCCATGAAGTCATGAAGAGTCGGAAGCGACTGAATGAACAAACAACAAAAAATGAGCTCATATAATGCGAAAATTAAAATGCAGGTCAAAGAGAAGAGGATGATTATTAAATGCAGATATAATAAAACATAATAAATTGCTATATGGATGAATAAGAAGTTTTGCTGAAATCAAATGTGGGGGTACCTTAGCAGGAATTGGCTGAGAATATGGTGAGTTGTAAGTTGTGCTTATAAGGTAGAAACAAGATGGTGTTCAAAGGATTTCTGATACCTTCAAGGCAAAGTTCTACCATGTTATAACATCATCTAATCTCCATCTGCTTTCATGTCCCAATTTCTACCATTCCCGAAGAGGAATGTACATGGTGCATGACACTACCAGTGACAGAGACTTATCTTATCAGGAATCTGTTGCTGATAAATAGTATCAGATTGGTTCAAAGTGCTCCAGAAGTCTAAGGAATAGAGTTAGAGGATGCATCCATCATATCCAGTCCTCTCATCGTTTTTTCTAAACCAAAGGAACAGGCATGGCGTTTTGCTTCTGACGTCTACTTTTACAGTCCTTTTTCCTTCTCTATGAAAACATTTCATACATTGTTACAAAGTTGGTGGTGTAAGAGAGGCTGATACTGATGTATGTGGCTGTTTGTTGTCTGAATAAAAAAGGAAAGCCAGTGCTATCAATAATCCTTTAGAGAACGCTTTTAAAAACCACATGGGGCATGTGGTTGTCCCATAACAGCTTTATATAATAAATCATGTTCCTTACTGTTTGTAAAGGAATCTTTCCAGATGGAATACTTTCTTTTTGATGATTATCCTGTAACTTTTTTTTTCAAATGTTAACATTACATCTGGCAACCGCCTATTTATCAGAATGTGTTGAATATTCAGTGTAAATTTGATCATACTTGTGGCATTAAAATGATTAAAATTTCAACAGAACTGACCAAGAATATTTTATTAAATTTAGCTTAGATAATTTGACTTTTCCAAGTAGATCCAATTTTTATAAGGTAATGTTAATAAAAAACAGTGAAAAACATAGCAGAGGACTATGGCGTATAGAACTGGCGCACTGTGGCATATAGAAAATTTATCTATCTATGCAGGCAGCATACATACATACATAATATATGTATGAGCTAAAATATCTCATGACTTCTGACTCTTATAGAAATAAATTTTGTTTTAGTATATACCCAGAGAACATTTGCCTCTTATCTGTTTCAATGTTAAGAATGCTAGTTTTAGAAGCTTGGCTGGCAGCTCGACCAGTCAGAGTTTCTCAAAGTGCTGAGACCTGGCTGAATTTTCCTTGTTTGCAGTGGACTACAGAAGTTGTGAGACCACTGAAGTTTTTCCCCTGAAGAAGGGGGGACCAGAAGATTGCTCACAGGGCCATTGGAATTGCCCACCCCTGCTTTTCTTTGTAGTTTCCACCGCGGAGGGAACAGGGGTGAGTGCAAGGGAATGGCCGGAGAGGCATCTGGCTCTTACAGGGAATCTAAATCTCTTTGAAGAGACACAAGAGCGTGCAGTCGCTTTTAGATCACTTTAGAAATTTTTTTTTTAGACTAGAATGTTTTTAATATCTAAGATCTATCTTTTGGACTTTGCTTAAAATGTTGGCTAATTTTGTGCTTTCTTTGCTATAACTGATTTTGGTGGAAGTTTGACAGATTCTACATTTGCAACATAATGAAACGTTTGCATTTTTTTTACCTTTCTTTTGTATTAGAGAAGTTGGGACCTAAGAGACTTTGTTTGTAATTCTTCGCCCGACAAATTAATTGACTATTTATTTCTTGAGAAACTGTTCATTTGGATTAAGCAGCTTGCAGCTTGAAGAACAAAAGCACAGGGAAACGTTTGTAATTTTTTTTCTCTCTACATTCTTTCAGAGTGGATTTTGTTTCACTTGGAATTTATTATTTATTTCTCCTTTTATAAACTGCTTGAAATATTATTCTCTCCTGTATTTTGGATTATTGGAACCCTTTTTTTTTTCTTTTAATCTTAAAAAACTTTCTACTTAATAGACTTTGCTGGTAGTATTCCACGAATAGATCAGCTGACTAATCTTATTGTTTTGACTAGAGTGGTTCTTGCTATAATCTGAAGGACACAGAAGAAGAATGGCTTTTTCAACAGCAATTCAAGAGTTTAGAAAAGAATTTAGTGAATCTCTTTCAGAAATTAAAAAGTCATTAGAACTATTATTGATAACTTTGCAAGATCAAGAAAAAAAGAACAAAAAATAGAATTAGAAACAGGAAATAAAAATGTTTTTGAAATAGAAGAGAAACAGGAGGAGGGAATTTTAAATATATTAGTTCAGAAAAACATTCTGAAGGCTATACATTATAATTCTGGTATAAATATTTTATGGCAGTGGAGACAGGGAGAAAATTTGAGTATGCAATTGGATAGATATTGTGAAATATGTGGAAAGGGTGAGAAAATTATTCTGATACTCTACACGAGATATAGAAAAAAGCAGGCTGTATATTGTGAACTTGGCATTGCATATTGTGATTTTGGCATAACCTAAACAGAAGATTCAGTATCATGATATGGGACATAAGGTTAATGAAAACACGGATTTGGAATGTTATTACAGGATGACATACTTTTACAATATTATGTATGAATATATATGTATGAATATTACAAGAATTGTTATATTATGTATTAAGTCATGCAATATGTTAGGTTATGTACTAGTGGAATATGTAGTCATAATATGAATAGAATATATTGTAGTTTATTAGAAGTAAATAAGGCTTTTATTTGTTATACTAATTGGATTTTATTGAAGATACAAATATAGATGTAAAAATGGAAAGAACGAATATAAAATATCAAATTGATGCAGCAATGAACATTTAACATTTAACTACTACTTCAAGGAGTGGAAGCCAAAGATGGATTATTGGGAGACAGTAAGAAAGGTGAAACCTATATGAAGATCAGAAGGTTGGATTATAGAAATCAAAGGGCATATGACAAAGAAAAGTTCCTGTGTATCGTATGAAGGACTAACATTTAAAATCAATTATTGTACTTAAAGTTCAAAGATAGATTGGAGGACACCTATTTTCTATATTTTCTTTGTTTATTATTTCTTGATTTCACTTTTTCTTTATCTTTTTCTTAGTTTGTATTTCTATTTCTATTTCTTTTCTCTGTTCTAACTTTTAATATGTATTTTAAAACTCAATAAAATTATATTAAAAAAAGAATGCTAGTTTTACTTTAAACAAAGTAAAATATAAGTTTATAAACTCAAACAAACAAGGACACTATAAATAATTAAGCTGATTTGGTCCATGAAACCTAGTTTATTGTCAAAGTCAATAGAAGCTGGAGCAAACAAATGGTTTATTTACCAAGCATGAGCAAAGTAGAGACTCTGCAGTCCAATAAAAGATCTCAGCTGTGATTTTGTGACTGAGTGAAAAAAAGTGTCTACAGAGCAATGGGATTGATTGCCTCATTATTACTTATAATGAGGCACTAACTCCTCTTCACTGTTCATAGATTAATAACAGATACATATTGATAAAGAAGGAAGATTAAATTGTGCTGCTCCTGAGGAAAGCTTTCTTCCTCTTTTTTCCCCCATTCGCTCATGTCCGATTCTCAGAGACTGCCTGGACAAGTCCCTGCAGTTTCCTTGGCAAGGTTTTTCAGAAGTGGTTTGCCATTGCCTCCTTCCTAGGGCTGAGAGGAAGTGACTGGCCCAAGGTCATCCAGCTGGCTTTGTGCCTAAGGCAGGACTGGAACTCACGGTCTCCTGGTTTCTAGCCTGATGCCTTAACCACTACACCAAACTTTGCTAAATCCCAGGCTAGTACAAGTAAAAGGGGGAATTCCCTAGACTGCTAGGCAATTTAATTCTAGATAGTTCCTCTCCGTTATGGTTTTAAAATAGTTGCACAAATTCCCTAAGCTTGACTTGCTTACCTGTAGTTTGTTGGCTAGGTTCATACAACACATCGAGCCACAAAACATGATCTATAATGGCTAAGTTCATGCAACATGTTAAGCCAAAACTAAGGTTGGAACCTGAAAGCTTGGAACTTCATTGAAAATTAAGTCCATCTCCTCAAATGCACTATGATTTCTGGTGTTCCTCTCAAAAACCACAAAATTCCTCACTTAGGGTTTGTTTTTAAGGCTGTCAAAGTGTGTATAAATGTTCATTCATAAATAAATAAACAACTTTACAGTTTCATGGGGATAAATGTTCCTAAGAAAAGGAAAGAATTCCACCCAGTTTTAACCTGAATCACAATTAAAACTTATCACAGGCAGAAACAGCTACACATTTTTACCTCTGACTTATGAAAAAAATAATACTGATACACATCCATAGTGAGGTCATGGAAAGACTAAGCCAGTTATGTTATAATGAAAAACTGTAACATTTTGGCTTCTGGTGGGAACATGGCCGACTGACCAGCTGTGTCCGCGAGCTCCGCGGGCAGATCTGACAACGCAGCTTTGGGGGGGGGGGCGCAGGCAGGCCTTTCCTGCAGCCCTAGAGCATTTTCATGGTTAGAAAATGCTTGGAATCATCCCACTTGTACTCCAAAATGCCGTCTTGTAGCCAGAGAATCGCAAACAGCGTACGTGACGTTCCGGTAAGAGACGATGGGAGACGGGGACGCCATCATTTCCACACTGCATTGTAGCCTTAAAGGGACATTAGGTCACGCCACCCATTTCTAAATCACCCAATTTATATTTTCTTTAAGTTTTTGTACCCCGAGAGAGGCTTTCTACAGCAAGAAAAAGCGAATTCTCTTGGTGCTTATCATTATTTCTGGATTAATCTTAAAAACTTCTTTAGATCTTTGGCTTATTTCCCATTTAAATTTAAGGAGGACTGAGAATGAACAATCATCTCCCTGCTACTATTTTTGTATTTAATTTGAAGGATTTAACATTTCCCTACACGTTGAATCTGCCGTTTCGATTCTTCAGTTTTCTGTTCACTTTCCTTGGGCGCTGCAGCTGCTGGTTAGCATACTTTCTCTTTTGTCAATATCACTCAATAGCTTTCGGAAGCCTTTCATTAACCCATTAGTTCCTATCTGCGCTTGCCAAATATCCAGGGGGTGCCATAATATACTGCCTGAAACATGGACGACCTTAAGGAGATTTTTTCAGAGTTTCGTTCTGAGCTACATCGTGAGTACAAACAGATTTTCCATGACACCTGCCAAGCTATTCTGCAAGTTATTTGGGATATTGTAGAAAATATCAGTTTTAAAATGTGTCAGCTGGTTGAGGATGCTTTGGAGGAAGAGGAGGAGTTCAATCAAGATGAAGATGCTTTTACTGACAGTGAGATTGGAGTCTTCAAGGAAATGCCTGGCGATGAACATACTTTGGTGTTGAAGGGGTTAAGACAACTTGACTTGCAAGATACTTACGAGCTTGTTTTTCTGAGGGATTGTTTTGGGAACGAAATGGCTCTGTCCTGTGAGAGGTTTTCTGCTGAGAAGTCTAACTTTTTAAGGGGGGCAGTTGGGCTCTTTGATTTCTTTATGAAAAATGCCTTATGTGTAATATGGAGACAAGTAAATGTTCTGGTTTATTTCGAGGTGGGATAAGAAATTAGGATATGTATGTGGATTGATATTAAGGCTTGTATGAATCTATTTTTCTTTAATGATTTGGATTAAGATGTATTCTATTACTTTTAAAATTTGTTTGATCTTTTAAGATTTATAAGATTTAATAATAAGTGTTTGGTTTTAGGTTTAATAGGGTTAAGATTGTTATAGTACTATTAAGTATAAAAGTAGACAATTTAAATGTTTTTATAATTTGATTTTTACTATAGAAATTAAGAATATGTATGTGGATTGATATTAAGGCTTGTATGATTCCATTTTTCTTTAATGATTTGGATTAAGATTTATTCTATTCCTTTTAAAGTTCATTTGATCTTTTAAGATTTATAAGATATAATAATAAGTGTTTGGTTTTAGGTTTAATAGGGTTAAGATTGTTATAGTATTATTAAATATAAAAGTAGACAATTTAAATGTTTTTATAATTTGATTTTTACTATAGTGGTCAGAAACATATAGAATAATGGTAGGAAGGAAATATTTAGATGAATGGGTTTTTTGGGGGGGAAGTTGATTTGGAGGTTTATATATTTGTTTAATTTTTTTATATACATATATATAAGGGGAAGGAGCAATTGTCTTTAGTGATTTTTATAATGTGCTAATGGAATAACTTATAGAAATAATGTGATCTTGGTTAGATATAGAGTAAGGGACTAATTATGGAAATTGGTGTATATTCTTGTCGTTGAAAGTCAGAAGTTACCTTGTTATGTAATCTCTTAAAAAATCTTTTTTCATTTTCTGTTTTTTCACTTTTTTTTCTCTTTGTAGTTTTTTGCTTTTTTGTAGCTTTTATCTTTGCTTTAAACTTAATAAAATTCTTATTAAAAAAACGGTAACATTTTTCATAGATAGCTACTTTCATATTCAACACCTCTCTTAAACTAGCCATCTGTTCTATTTCAGAAATTTCTTCTGCTGAGCAATCCCATATGCATATACATATACATCAATCCTATGTACAGTTATGTCTGGAAATTTTCTTTGAATAAACATAAGACGGATTGGGTTGAACATGAAAAGTCGATACATGAAGCAATGTCAATCTATTCTCCCCATTTTTTCTTGTGTTCTCGGAGCCACCTTTGGTGTTGAAAGAGAACAATAATTTTAAGGATGCTGAATAAGTTTCAACTTGCATCTACAGTTCTTCTTTGAAATAGCAAATGACCCTAAGTATATGAAAAATCTAGTCATAGTGTTAAAGGGAATCACAGGCTGGGGGGGGGGGGAGAGGAGCATGTTTAGCATCATTGTCTCCTGAATAGCTGTAGAATTCTCTTTTGAGCTGAGTTCAATTCCTGGGGACTTCATGGACCAGTTCTTCAGAGCCTCTCTGGATAAGGAGAGGATGGGAGATGGCCCACAAGTGCTCCAGACAGCTGCTCCTCACAAGGAGACCACAGAACCCTCTATTAGGACTCAAGGATCCGCCTTATAACTCCTTCCCTGGAAAAACACCTGGGAAATTCTGATCTTTTTTATGTACAGGTGTTATCTGTTCAATGTGATTCAATCTGTGTTACTGTTTGCAATTCTGGTCAGTGACCATAATAAAAATATTCATTAATTGAATCAACCATAATTGGTTGAATTTGTGCACAACACCAAGTCATAAATCCCAGGTTAGAGTTTCCAAATCCCTTTATGCTCAGAACAGAGAACAGAGATGAGCAGAAAAGATCCCAGGGCAACTCACAGTCCCTGAACTATTTGTTTGTGGCCCTCTAAGAAAACTTTTTTTCTTTTAAATTATGAATTTTAAATTATGAACCACCCAGAGTTCCCTGGTTGGAGGAGAAGGGCGGTAATACAAATTAAAATAATAGATAGATAGATAGATAGATAGATAGATAGATAGATAGATAGATGATAGATAGATAGATAGATAGATAGATAGATAGATAGATAGATAGATAGAGATTCAGGAAACACAGAATAACATGGTATAAACCTTAAACTTGGCTTAACAGTTTTTAAAGGGGGTTTTCCCCACCACCATTTAAGTCCATTCAAAATTGCAGGAAAAGAAATCCTGGTCCACCTATTTTGCATCATAATCCACTCACTTCACATCATTACCTTCCCCACTGTGGTCCTTAGACCTTTCTAAAAGGTTGAAAACTGTTCCTGGCCCACCAAAAACTGCCTAATCCTTCTCTTAGCACAACATATGAACCCCAAAAGGTTTTTCCCGTTGTTTTCCCCAAGGCAGCATTGCTACCATTATAAGCAGCTAATTTAGAGCATTCTATCTGCCTTTTGCAATGCTGCACGATAGCAAGCAGCTGGATTCTGCACTGTGAGCAAATCAGCCCATTGCCCCCTCCCCCTACTTCAGACTCCTATTCTTTGGAATTGGTGGTTGATTAAGCCAGAGAGAGAAAAAGCAAAAAGTCATTTTTACAGGAAAGGTAGCTTCCTAATTGCAAGCAGACATAAACAATTAAAATATCTAGAAAGAGAGTGAAAGTGGATAGAAATCCAAGTCTCAGTTGCTTTGTTGAGCAAATCCATCTGCAAAAAACTGGGAGGTTTTTTTACATGCTTATCATGATACACATTTACAGTAGACTCTGAAAGCAGAGCAAAATACTGATTTGGTAATGAAAGGGCCAGGGGAGACAGAGAAAACAAACATAAAACAACATTGAAATCCATTATACATTGCTATGATCCTAAATACAGAAGACATGATCAATGGTCAGGCATCATAAAAGCAGACTCAGAAATCCAGAATGAGAGTGACAGAAAATATTCAAGGGCCGCTTCTACAGGGCTACTTTGCTGTTATTGATGTAAAAGCCAGGAGGAAATGGAACTATAATCAGGGAATGATGCAAGAACCTTATTTTAACAAATGTGCCCATCTTGTGTCACAAAGATTCATTGTAATGTTATCATTATCAGAATCATTTTATGCAGCCTTTTATCCTCCCTTTTACTGATGGAACCTTAAAAGACATTGGCTTTCTGGCAGATTATATGGAGACATGGCAAGCCCCCCTGATCTGCAGAAATCTTAATACAACAGGTTTGTAATCAAAGAACAGTTCTGGCCTCTGTCTTAGTTTTTTTACTGGCTTTGGTTCTCAGAATAGATACTAGTTAAGCATGGCAACCCCTTCATGGATCACTGTCTTGTCATAGCGGAGTGGCTTGCATAACTCAATGAAGTCAGGTGAAGACAGACAGGTCATGACGGAGAGTTCTGACAAAACGTGGTCCACTGGAGGAGGAAATGGCAACCCACTCCAGTATCCTTGCCAAGAAAACCCCATGGACAGTATCAAAATGCTAAAAGATATGACACCGGAAGATGAGCCCCTCAGGTCGGAAGGTGTCCAATATGCTACTGGGGAAGAGCGGAGGGCAATCCCGAGTAGCTCCAGAAAGAGTGAAGCGGCTGGGCCAAAGCTGAAAGGACGCTCAGTTGTGGATGTGTCTGGAAGTGGAAGGAAAGTCCGATGCTGTAAAGAACAATATTGCATAGGAACCTGGAATGTAAGATCTATGAATCAAGGTAAGCTGGATGTGGTCAAACATGAGATGACAAGATTGAACATCGATATCTTGGGAATCAGTGAACTAAAATGGACAGGAATGGGCGAATTTAATTCAGGAGACCATTATATATACTACTGTGGGCAAGAATCCCTGAGAAGAAATGGAGTAGCTCTCATAGTCAGTAAAAGAGTGGGAAAGGAAGTACTGGGGTACAACCTCAAAAACGACAGAATGATCTGAGTTCGAATCCAAGGCAAACCATTCAACATCACAGTAATCCAAGTCTATGCCCCAAACACTGGTGCTGAAGCTGAAGTCGACTGGTTCTATGAAGACCTACAACACCTTCTAGAACTAACACCAAAAAAAGATGTCCTTTTCATCATAGGTTGACTGGAATGCTAAAGTAGGAGGTCAAGAAATAACCGGAATAACAGGCAAGTTCAGCCTTGGAGTACAAAATGAAGCAAGGGAAAGGCTAATAGAGTTTTGTCAAGAGAACACGCTGGTCATAGCAAACACTCTTTTCCAACAACACAAGAGACGACTCTACACATGGACATCACCAGATGGTCAATACCGAAATCAGATTGATTATATACTTTGCAGCCAAAGATGGAGAAGCTCCATACAATCAGCAAAAACAAGACCTGGAGCTGACTGTGGCTCAGATCATGAGCTTCTTATCGCAAAATTTAGGCTTAAATTGAAGAACGTAGGGAAAACCACTAGACCATTCAGGTATGACCTAAATCATATCCTTTATGAATATGCAGTGGAGGTGAGGAATAGATTTAAAGGATTAGATCTGGTAGAAAGAGTGCCTGAAGAATTATGGATGGAGGTTTGTAACATTGTACAGGAGGCAGCAACTAAAACCATCCCAAAGAAAAAGAAATGCAAGAAAGCAAAGTGGCTGTCTGATGAGGCTTTACAAATAGCTGAGGAAAGAAGGAAAGCAAAAGGCAAGGGAGAAAGGGAAAGATATAACCAACTGAATGCAGATTTCCAGAGAATAGCAAGGAGAGATAAGAAGGCCTTCTTAAATGAACAATGCAAAGAAATGGAGGGAAACAATAGAATGGGGAAGACTAGAGATCTCTTCAAGAAAATCAGAGATATCAAGGGAACTTTTGTGCAAAGATGGGCATGATAAAGGACAAAAAAGGCAGGGACCTAACAGAAGCAGAAGAGATTAAGAAGAGGTGGCAAGAATACACAGAAGAACTATACAAGAAAGAACTTAATGTCCCTGATAAATACGATGGTGTGGTCACTGACCTTGAGCCGGACATCCTAGAGAGTGAAGTCAAGTGGGCCTTAGGAAGCATTACTAACAACAAAGCCAGTGGAGAAGACAGTATCCCAGCTGAGCTATTTAAAATCCTAAAAGATGATGCTGTTAAAGTGCTGTACTCAATATGCCAACAAATTTGGAAAACTCAACAGTGGCCACAGGATTGGAAAAGGTCAGTTTACGTTCCAATTCCAAAGAAAGGCAATGCCAAAGAATGTTCAAACTACCGTACAATTGCGCTCATTTCACATGCTAGCAAGGTTATGCTCAAAATCCTACAAGCTAGGCTTCAGCAGTATGTGAACCGAGAACTACCAGAAGTGCAAGCTGGGTTTCGAAGAGGCAGAGGAACTAGAGATCATATTGCCAACATTCGTTGGATCATGGAAAAAGCAAGAGAGTTCCAGAAAAACATCTACTTCTGCTTCATTGACTACGCTAAAGCCTTTGATTGTGTGGATCACAACAAACTGTGGCAAAGTCTTAAAGAGATGGGAGTACCAGACCACCTTACCTCTCTCCTGAGAAACCTGTATGCGGGTCAAGAAGCAACAGTTAGAACTGGACATGGAACAACCAATTGGTTCAAAATTGGGAAAGGAGTACGACAAGGCTGTATATTATCACCCTGCTTATTTAACTTATATGCAGAGTACATCATGAGAAATGCCGGGCTGGATGAATCACAAGCCGGAGTTAAGATTGCCGGGAGAAATATCAACAACCTCAGATATGCAGACGATCATTCATCATTCATTGGCGATCACTGAGGAAGAGAGGACTCACTGGTAAAGACCCTGATGCTGGGAAAGACTGAGGGCAAAAGGAGAAGGGGATGGCAGAGGATGAGATGGTTAGATAGCATCACCGATGTAATGAACATGAATTTGAGCAAACTCCGGGAGACAGTGGAGGACAGGAAGGCCTGGCGTGCTATGGTCCATGAGGTCACGAAGAGTCAGACATAACTAAATGACTGAACAACAACAAAGCATGGCAAGCAGATGAGCTTTAGAGAAATGTCTTAAAAGAGAAGCCCATGAAGTGGACAGACCACTGTCCTAAATTTGATCACATCCTATCTGAGCCTTTAAACTCATTTGGAGTATCAGATCCAAATGAATTGTCAGAGTATTCTTAAAGGAGTTTGCTTGCAGAAGATTTCTGCAAGTGTACGGGTAGTGGGATTCTTCCTGCTGCAACCCCTTTAAGGTCTATGCCAATCAGTTGGGGCCTTCTGCAGCAGATGCTTGGAGGATAAGTGAGATGGAATTGCTAGATTCCAATGCAATGATTTGCAGTCTCATCCTGTATTTTAAGGAGCATTTGTAAAATTAATACTTTTCTAAGAGGATGTCCCATGTATTATAGTTTATTGGGCTAAGTATGAGCATCAACAATAATTGTACCTAGTACTTGGAATAAATGTACAGAAATGGTGTAAAGGTTAGAGACTGCGAAAACATCATATGCTTTTCTTCAGAAGATTGCAAAACATTCCTGAACCAAACAACCCTTTCTGAGATAGTGTAATCTCCTCATTCATTCATTCTTGCATCCAGCTTGGCCGTTTCCTGCTTTCTCACATGTTTTAAAATATATCTACATGTATTGATAAGTGTCCACGCCTCTTTGATCAGAGGCTAGGGCAATTGCTTCTTTCAGATCCAGAGATAATAGCACACCAGTGGATAAAGAAACTTAAAGTTTTATTATAAACAAAGTTAAGCAGAAGCACAGTTTAACAAGCATAGCATACAGAAAGGATTGCATACATACATACCAAGCAAACAAGGTGATACCTAATCTCCTATAGGCTGCCAGGAGCCCTCTAATAAGGACAGCGGAGATACCCCAAGGTGGCAATTTTCACAGCACCCAGCACTCAGGCCTGTGTGGACTCCCAAACTCCCAAGACAATCCTAAGGTTTTTATCAAAGCCTGGCTCCCAAACCCCGTGACCAAGTTTCCATGGCACTGAAGCTGCATGGCCTGACCTTGACTGGGATTCTTCATGTGGTCCAGCACCTGACCATGACATCATTCCAAGAACCTGGGAAAGCGATCAGATAAGCAAGTGCTTAAGCATAACAATTTCTTATCATCCCCCCCCCATTCCAAGCCGCTAAAGGAGTGGCTGAAGGAGTGAACCTAACAAGCTGGGGACTTTCTCTCCCCCCACTTCCCACAGAGATATGTTCTGAAGGGCTGCTGGAGGAGTAAGCATATGCTTCCTCTCTCCCCCTCTCATGCCAAACAACAACAAAAACAAACCAATTAAACATCAGTATAACTCAAAATAAACTCTAATCTCCTAGGTGTGGGGGAAGAAAAATCAAAACATGCCACCTAACTCCTCGAAATACAAAGGTGTTCCGCAGGTTGCCATTACACTACATACACAATGTATAGAAGAAAGGAGGGACTATGACCTGACCTCCACATGTTTATTGGTTCTGAATCTGTAGGGCATTCCTTGCAATGTTGCAGCACACAAATTGCATGGGAAAATTCTACACACACATCATTCAGACACAAATAAATTTAGGGATAATCAGCAACCACTCCACTATTTCTCTTTTGCAGCACAGGTAACAAAGAGTCTTGGGACACTACAGCTTTTCATGAAATAATACCTTTGTTAGTCTTAGGACTCAGTCAGTAGGCCATCTTATTCTAATAAAAGGCCTAAGCTTCAAAGAAAGGAATTCAAAGAAAGGAATCATGAGAATAATTGAGTAGTCTTTTTTTTAGAATTGTAATTCTCTCCTCCATTTTTTTTTAAAAAAATTTGTTTACCAAGCCAGCAGAGGGGTGGGAGAAATTACAGTTCTACAAAATTATATTTTATGAACCAACTTAGCAAAAACACCCCAATAACCTTTGACTATTGCAGTTTTTAAAAGCAAAATAAAGAGGCTGGATCTCCTTATATGTCAAAATAATATAGTAGAGTTAAAGCATGTATTCCCCCATAGTATAAATATATTTGCTTAATTACAAGTGCTGGGCAGGTCCTACAAAGCATTTAATCTTCCTTTTATGCTTCTTGAGAGTTTTAAAAACATTTTGTAAAGATCATGACATAGGAATATATGATAATCCTCATGTATTAGGATTTTTATTTGACATCTGGCATTTTATATGACATTTATATAACAAACCACATCTGTTTTATGGTACTGCCTTTCTATTTTTCTATTGATTCTTGCTGCCTTCTTGGATTTTTCCATTGTTATTTTAGTGTAGTTTTTTAATTTATCCCATCAATCCCTTGCCAAGCTTCCTGCATTCATAATATACTACTGATGAGCAAGACCTGGATAACTTGTAACAGTCTGAAAAAACAAATAGCTACACAAATATTCAATGGCATTGAAGACAGGTTTCAAATTGAATCATGTTGCTTGTACAAAAAATAATTCACACAGGAAATTATATATATTGCCAGACATTACATGGTACTATGATTCAGCACACATAATATAAATCAAGTACTGTGAATCAACACAGGTTCCATTCAACACGGAGTTCCTTGTTTTCTTCTTCCTTTGCATCTGAAGAAAGATCTGGTAGGTATCCAGAGAAGTTGTAAGGGTGGGGGAGATCAAGCCTAGAAGCACTGCCATATGGATTCAGTTGGATATAAGGTTATAAGATCTACAGTATGGTTTTATCTGAATAAAAGCATTCCAGAAGTATTTTAGATAAATTCATTTTCAGCCTTTTTCACATCACTGGGTTTTGCCAAATGCTCAGAAATATGTAAAATCAACACCACACTATCAGTATGTTCATCAATAACTTTTATGGCCATGCATGACCTTGGCAGTTGTCTCTGGGAACTGTTAGATAAAGCATATCCTCAGGCAAGAGCCAGAAGTCATATCAAATGAGGTGCATTTTCCATTCAAAAGCTTTGGGGAATTTCACTCCGCCACATGTGTCATGCAGAAGGCCAAGTCTAATCTAAAGATGTGTAGCAATTCTGACATAGAACAGATTTAACAAATAACACTGACTCTTAGGGAATTCTGTCTGAAGGTGTTGCATGTTAGGAATGTGGGTCCTACAAAAACCAAAGATTTGTTGGCTAAAAGAGGTTGTGACTGTAGTTTTGTCAAACTGTCACAATCTCTAAATCAATCTTCATAGTATAATGCTAAGCACCACTTCCTCAGGCAAAATATATGAAATGCATAACAGCAGGGTACTAGATAGTTGAGGCAAAGGGTGAGTAAAATTTGAGCAATTTTGCAACATTAATGAAGAGACAACAGGAGATACAGCAACTGTCCTTGTGCATATACAGTGCATTCTACATACCGTATGCTATTTAATTGCTATAACATCAGTTATAGCATCAGTGAAGCAGGAGTTAAACACATATTGGCAATCCCAGAAGATGAGAACAGAGTGATATTCAGTAATATTAAGTCACATACAAATATTCTTAGTATAAGGTGGGATAAAAGAGAAATAACTAATACAGAAAATATCAAGTGTTTAACTTGATTCAGTGGACTAATAAGAATTTAAGGGTATAATTCTGAGAGTGTTTACTGCCTTTACAATAATTCTAGCAAATATTCAATTCTTGGCCATTATTTTGGCTGTTCTCCCAGGTCCTGGGTTGGGGTAACCAGAGCCCCTCCTCCCGAATGCTGGTGGGATATCTTGTCTGCTGGATTCACCATCTTGCTATTTTCCTTCCTTTCTAGTTTAGTTTTTGTTGTATGTTTGTCTTTATTATATTGATTTCATTCTGTATATTGTGGAGTCCTTGGTGCTCTCTGAGCCTTGTTGTTTTCTTGCAGACGTTTCATTGCCAGGCTAGGCAACATCTTCAGTGCGAAAAGGGAGTGGGACTTGCTCTCTGTTTATATACCCTGGCTTGTCCTGCTTGTCTTGGTGGGGGTTTTGTTCTCTCCTTGGTAGTTCCTTGATTGGGCTGTTGTTTGCCGCTTGGTTGATTTACTGAGTTAATAGTTCCTTGATTAGGGTATATTGTGCTGTTTGATTGTTCCTCTGGTGCTAATCCTGGTGTTAATCTTTGCATATCTGGGTGCTGATTGCTGGCAAGGAGGTGTTCTGATCTTCTGGCTTTTCTATTGTCTCTTATGAATGGTATGTACATGTTGTTTACCTCTATGTGTCTGTTGATGGCTGCTTTGTCTGAGTGTTAAGCTTCCAGGAATTCTCTAGCGTTTTTGGATTTGGCTTGGTTTAAGATGCTCACAGTTTCCCAGTTGAAAGTATGGTTGAGTCTGTCCATGTGTTGTGAGATTAAGGAGTTTTCATCATGTCTTCTGACTGCTAGTTGGTGTTCATCAATGCGTTCTGCTAGTCTTCTGCCGGTGTGTCCTACATAGTGGCTGTTAGGGTCCTTACATGGTATGTTGTAGATAACTCCTGTTTTTTCTTCTTGGGCTACTGGGTCTTTTGGTTTACTTATGATGTTCTGAAAGGTTTTGGTTGGTATATAAACAGAGAGCAAGTGCCACTCCCTTTTCGCACTGAAGATGTTGCCTCATCATCATTGGCGATCACTCGTAGCCGAGTAAGATTGTCTTCCAAAGGTAAAATTTTAACGGTGGATCCGTAAGTGGCTATAAAGGCCAATTCTGGATCCGCACAACCTCCCACAATGAGGGCATAGGTTTCCGGGTGGGAGACAGTCATGATGAGGGTTTGCCTGATGTGCCTTCCTTTTAGCTCTTTTCTCCTTTTCGCCCTGTACTCGTGCTTCTTCAAAGTCCATAGCGCCATTAATAAAGGATGACCTCCAATTGAAACGCTCATGAGTTAGGGCTTCCCAGTTCTCAATGCTGATATTACATTTTTTAAAATTAGCTTTGAGAGTATCTTTGAATCTCTTTTGCTGTCCACCAATATTCCGTTTTCCATTCTTAAGTTGGGAGTAAAGTAGCTGCTTTGGAAGACGATGGTCAGGCATTCGAACAACATGACCGGTCCAGCGAAGTTGATGTTGGATGATCATTGTTTCAATGCTGGTGGTTTTCGCTTCTTCTAATACGCTAACATTAGTCCGCCTATCTTCCCAAGTAATTTGCAGAATTTTTCGGAGGCAGCGTTGATGGAATCTTTCAAGAAGTTGGAGGTGGCGTTTGTAGAGGGTCCATGTTTCACAGGCGTACAGAAGGGTTGGTAGTACAATGGCTTTGTAAACAAGCATTTTGGTCTCCCTGCGAATGTCCCGATCCTCAAACACTCTACGCTTCATTCGGGAGAAAGCTACACTCGCAGAGCTCAGGCGATGCTGAATTTCAGCGTCGATGTCAGCTTTTGTAGATAGATGGCTGCCGAGATAAGAAAAGTGATCAACATTTTCTAGTGACACACCTTTAAGCTGGATTGATGGCGCTGCAGAGGGATTGGTTCGAACTTGCTGGTAAAGCACTTTGGTTTTTTTAATGTTAATCGAGAGGCCGAGTTTTTCATATGCTTCTGCAAAGATGTTTAGGATAGTTTGAAGATCTTCCTCGGAGTGTGCACAGACTACGTTATCATCAGCATATTGAAGTTCTATAACAGAAGTTGCAATTACCTTATTTTTTGCTTTCAGCCTACTAAGATTAAAAAGCTTTCCATCTGTTCGATATATAATTTCTACACCAGTAGGAAGTTTCTCTTCAACAAGGTGCATAATCATAGCGATGAAGATAGCGAATAAGGTTGGAGCAATAACACATCCCTGTTTAATTTAATTAATTAATTAATTAATTAATTAAATCCCTGTTTTCCTTGATATCCTCATCTGCATCTAGTGTTGGTGCGTAAGCACTTAGGATAGTTGCCTGTTGGTTTTTGGCGAGTTTTATTCGCAGAGTTGAGAGTCGTTCGTTAATCCCAGTGGGAACTTCTGACAAGAGCTTCACAAGGTCGTTTTTGATAGCAAAGCCTACCCCATGTATTCGTCGTTCTTGTTCAGGCAGTCCTTTCCAAAAGAAGGTATAACCTCCTTTTTCTTCCTTCAACTGTCCTTCTCCTGCTCTTCGAGTTTCTTGGAGTGCTGCTATATCGATATTAAAACGTCTCAGCTCCCTTACAATAATGGCAGTCCTACGTTCAGGTCGTTCACTATCCATATTGTCTTGCAGTGTCCGTATATTCCATGTTCCAAAATTCATGTGTTTTTTACGACCGCTAGATGGTGACCCCACTGGTCGCGGTAATCCAGTCAGGGAGAAAAATGAGGCAGACTATGTTTAGGGCACCTTTTCTAGCCCCCTCCCCATATGGGGTGAGCAGAGTGGATCCTAAATAGGGCTGCTCAGTCGTGGATACAGCTGCCGAACTACTCAACTGCCTCGATCCTTGAGTCAGGGCGACTGAATCCGTATCCACCGCCCATGTGCTGGTCCATGACTAGGAGCTTATGGATTTCACAGTCCTGCCCCCGTTGCCATTCGTCAGTCGCCATGGGACTTTTGGTTGTTTTGGGTTTGGTGTGGTTGGAAGACGCCTGTGCGTGAATTTGTTTTATGTGTGGAGATCGGTGCACAACGATCAGCACACAACCTTCACAGAAAAAGGCTCTAATCCAATGGCATGGATACCATGACGATTGGTGACCTTTTGTCTGCTGCAGCCTTCATCCGCCTTCGCAGCCGTTGTAACAATACACCTTGTTATCTTCCGCCTGTTCTGCCGTTGAGGACTTTCTTGGATCGTTCTTTGTCTGGTTCCTCCCCCTGGACCTTACCGCCATGGGTGACCCTGCCAGGAGTACATGACTCCCGACGGCTTCGCTCACAGGGTTCATTGGGAACACACAAGCCCACTCACCACAACAAGGTGACGATCCAGCGAGTGAGAGATGTTGCCTAGCCTGGCAATGAAACGTCTGCAAGAAAACAACAAGGCTCAGAGAGCACCAAGGACTCCACAGTTCAACTCTGAGCTACAGATATTCTATTCTGTATATTGTGAGCTGCCCAGAGTCGGTCTGGAGTCGGGTGGCATCAAATCAAATAAGTAATTAAATCAATTAATAAATAAGCAAATAATTTCTTGTGCTTGGTATGAGGCAACAACTTGGGTTTGAAGAATTAGATGGGAAAGGATAGGCATGACATTCTAAAGCAGTGTTTCTTAACCTCAGCAGCTTTAAGATGGGTGGACTTCAACTCCAAGAATTCCCCAGCCAGCATGCTGGCTGGGGGATTCTGGGAGTTGAAGTTCACCCATATTAGAGCTGCTGAGGTTGAGAACCACTGCTCTAAAGGAAGGCTCTTAAGAACATTTGAGAAGTCAGTGCAAGCCCTTATAGCAATTCTAGAGGCAAAAGAATGTACAGTACGTGCTTGACCTACATGAGATTCTACCATAAGTTACTTTTTTCTGGTTATGCTAATCAATGCTTGGGATGGAGTCTATCTTTCTTAGTTGACTGTCCTACCAAATATTATTTGGGTCATAAGTCATCAATAAGAAAGAGTTTCACTCCAACTATGCATCTTAGCTTGCTTTCATGCTGGCTCCTTCCACTGAAATGGCCAGAGATGATTTTCTACAATTCATTCACTTTCCAGATACTACTTACTACTCAGCCCACAGTATTCCAATGTTTACTTGGCTATCATCCCAGGGTCTTTTCAGGTCTCCTTTGTGTGTGTAGTTTTTCTTAGTAAGGCGCAGTGCTAGGGAGATTGTTAGAGTGCCTTCTCCTTTAACTAAATACCTTTGGTTGATACAGTAGGTTGAACTCATTGTATTAGTTCCTGATTAATGAAGTCAGATGATTATTGAGGCATAACCTACTAATTGTTCTCTGAATAATTTGCATAATAATATGAATGAGAGTTTCTGAGCATGCCAGGAGAACGCTTCAGCTGCTGATGCATTTACCTGTTTTACATGTATATGACCCAACTTCAAAAGTGGTTTGTCACTGATACTTTCCTCAGTTGCTCTTTTCTCAGGCTTGAAATCATACAAACAGTTAAATCAGCAGATCTTATTTCACTAAAAATTACCCTGGCCACAGTAATACTGGCTTATGTGAGACCAACAAATTAAAGTTAATAATATTTTGTACTGCCCAGAGGCATTTTTTTGTCCAATAATCCAAATAGATATGAAAAGAAAATGCTTTGTCCCTAGTCTATAACAAAGAAGCATAAAAATACTTGCAGCTCCTCCTATTCCCTAAGCAGAATGGGATGTAAGTAGCAGGGCTGGTAGAATATTTTTGGACATGAACCTATCAATTTTCAACTGGATATCAAGGAGATCACCACAGTAAATGATGGAATTATTCCCATGCAAGAACGAGGAAAGGAAAGTACAGCAGCCTCCACATTGTTCAGCAAAAAGCCCAGGTATTAAACCATTGCAGAAAGAGTCCTACTTCCAAAATAAAAAAAAAAGCAGATTCTTATTCTTCTACTTTTTTTCTGTGGTGTTGCCAGGCTTGGCATGACACTGAAGAACGACCATTGACTGGCCATTATGGCATGGTGTGCTTTCCTGCCTCTTATTCCTGGCTCTTCTGGAGTGCCAGCAGGGTTGGCATAGATGGTGAAGGTCCTTCTCACAACTGGATTTGGTGGAATGCCATCTGGGCAGGGCATGTTGGCTTAGCCTCTTCTGGGCATGACTTGGAAGAACGTCCATTGACTTGTCATGTAATAGCTTTGTTGCCTCTTAACATTGGATTTTGCAGGTTTTTGCAGGATGGCAAAAGATTTAGCATAGCTGGTTGGCAAGCATGGCCCTTCTTGGATATGACCCTCTTATCAGAGGCAAGATGCAGTTGTGTTTTGGTGGCAATACAATGCGAGCTCTGAGAGCTCTACCAAAGAGAGATGTTGGCACTGAAAAAGTGGCATTCATTGTTTTGATGACCTATTGTTACAAACAAAAAAAAAAGATAAATGTTAAGGCTGGCAACTATTTGTGTTAGCCTGTCTCCCCTTCACTCACTATTGAGTGAGAGTGAGACCTGCCCCAGTGGGACCTGCCCCAGTCAGGCATAATGTCATATAAAGTTTGACTCAGGAATACTTGTGATTGTAAACCGCCCAGAGTCTACCATGGTGGAGATGGGCGGGGATAAATCCAAATAATAAAAAATAAATAAATAAATAAATAAATAAATAAATAAATAAATAAATACATACATACATACATACATACATACATACATACATACATACTTGCTGGAGTGGTCAGCCTGAAGCCCATGTTCAGAGCTAGGGGATAAGCTGAACTCCTGGTCACACTGGCAGGACCATCACACAAGTGGAACGTTCCATTTGCACAAGAAAGAGCAAAGGCTGGCCACATGAAAGAAGTTGACAGCTGAGAAAGTGAATGAAACCCCAGGGTAATGTAATCTTGCCACCCCAGAAAAGGTCAGATAGGCAGAGAGTTTAACAATACTAAAAAAAAAATGTCCCTGGCCAACTACTCCTATCATTGTCTTACCACTAAACTCTCAGTTTTCTCTGTAGATGGTAGTAAAGTTGCACACAGTATATTTGTCTGTAATAATCCCAGAAGCAGTTGAAAAACAGATCTATGAAGCTCTTCAAAAGGGTATGTAATGCTTCAAAGCCACCTGATTTGATTTGTTATTGTAAAGCTGAACCCAAATTGTATTTGCAAAATTTCTTTGTAGGGGTGATTTGATCAAAGTTTCATAGAATCAAAGCACCCCATGGAAGCTTTAGACAGCCTTGGTGCATATATTCCCAATCCAGGCACTTAATTGCATCTAATCCCTGAGCTGTCTCTGCAGATACATGTGGTACGCCCTTGAAATTTCTTTAATATGACAAAATATCTCAAAAGATTGTTAATAAGAAAGTCCTGATTATTTTTAATCAGAGAAAAGTGCTAATGATTGATTAAGGAATTAATCAGGGCATTTAATTGAAATGGAAATTATAATGGGAAAATATCCATTTAAGTATTTATTGATAACAAAATGAATACATCATTATGACTATTAACTTTTAAACAAATTGTCAAATAAACATTGTCTGGTGACAAACAGCACTGCTAAAATTTATGGGTTGAAGAATAAAGGATTTTTTATATATATATGATGCATCAATGTATATAATATACATTATTTTATTTATTTTATTTTTATCCCGCCTTTATTATTTTTCTAAATAACTCAAGGCGGCGAACATACCTCATACTCCTTCCTCCTCCTCTTTTCCCCACAACAACCACCCTGTGAGGTGAGTTGGGCTGAGAGAGTGTGACTGGCCCAAGGTCACCCAGCCGGCTTTCATGCCTAAGGCGAGACTAGAACTCACGGTCTCCTGGTTTCTAGCCCATTGCCTTAACCACTAGACCAAACTGATAGTTGCAAAAATCTTGCCAACAAATCCATATCTGGATTTATAAAAAGCGTCCATCTTCACCACACTACATAGCTTTTGCAAGTAGAAAATTCATAAATGCTCAATAAAACATCAAACACAGCAAAAATTTAAAGCATAAATATTCTACAACTCTGAACTGAAATTCTCTTTGAAAGATTTTGATGGAATTTGTTTGAACAACAAAAAGTATATCCATTTTTATCAGATCATCGTTGCCATTCTTTTTTTTTTTAATTACATAGCCTGGAGCCACTTGCAGCCTGTGCTACATATAAAGATCAGCACCTATGGTAAAAAGTTGCTTTTTACCATGAGTTTTGATAGTGCCAATCACAGG
Source organism: Charina bottae (assembly GCA_023362775.1). Lineage (NCBI taxonomy): Eukaryota > Metazoa > Chordata > Lepidosauria > Squamata > Charinaidae > Charina > Charina bottae. The sequence goes on along the minus strand of JALMGJ010000007.1, from coordinate 46,559,797 downwards.
TGGGGACAGCTGGATTCACAGAAATGACAAATTCAGAAAAGAGTGCAAACCCAAAGTGGGCAGCAGTGGGGAGTGGGCAGCCTTACATTGCCAAGCCAGGAATTGCAGGAAAAAGTGAGCTCCATTTTCAGTCTATCAGATCTCCTTTTCTTGTAATTGCTTCTCACAAGTCAGTGGGAGAGATAAGCCACACCAGTTTGAGAGTGACATAGTCAAGACACCCATCCTCTACCCTTTGGGGGAAACAAAGGGGCTTCAAATCCTATGGATCAAAACTCTCCCCGCCAAATCCTTACAATGTCCACCTTGGGAATGTACTGCTGGATTGCCCTGCAATTGGTGAAACTATTTCTCCAGACCTTTCTGTGGGTGTATGAGGACCTCCAGGAAGACAGACTACTGCACTGAATTTGTTTTTCTCTGCTGGTAAATAACTCTGCCTATTTTTTTAATATCTGATAAAGGGGATTAGGGTAGTAATTCATGGTAATTCATTCCCCTTATATCCTACGACGATACCTTTAATATTATTAAACAACATCTTTAATATTATTAAACAACAACATACCTAATACTCCTTCCTCCTATTTTCCCCACAACAACAGCCCTGTGAGGTGAGTTGGGCTGAGAGAGAGCGATTGGCCCAAGGTCACCCAGCCGGCTTTCATGCCTCAGGCGGGACTAGAACTCACAGACTCCTGGTTTCTAATAAGATGAACATGAGACAGCAGTGTGAGACAGCTGCTAGAAAAGCCATTGCAGAAGCATTGTACCAAAGACACAGGAAATCATTATTCCTCTCTACTTGGTACTGGTGAGACTACACCTGGAATTCTAGCGATCACATTTCCAGAAGGATATTGACAGGTTGAGAGCCAGTTTGGTGTAGTGGTTAAGGCATCAGGCTAGAAACCAGGAGACCGTGAGTTCTAGTCCCACCTTAGGCATGAAGCCAGCTGGGTGACCTTGGGCCAGTCACTTTCTCTCAGCCCTAGGAAGAAGGCAATGACAAACCACTTCTTAAAAAGTTTGCCAAGAAAACTGCAGGGATTTGTCCAGGCAATCTCTGAGAATTGGACATGATTCAACGGATTAAAAAAATAATTGACAGGTTAGAACAGGTTCAGAAGAAGGTGACAAAGATGATACAGGAAATTGAGGACATGCCATCTGTGGGAAGGTTGAAGAAACTGGGGACGTTCAGTCTGAAGATGGAGGGGAGAGATGATATCATGACTGGTGGCTAAAAGGATGCTAGAGGGAAGATGGTCAGAAATTATTCTCCATTGCCACAGAAACTAGGACCAGAAATTATGGGTAGCTACCTGTATTTCCCCCTTCATGGATCACAGCCTTGTCGTGGCGAAGGGGCTTGCGTAACTCAATGAAGTCAGGTCAAGAAGAACAGGTCATGATGGAGAGTTCTGACAAAACGTGGTCCACTGGAGGAGGGAATGGCAAACCACTCCAGTATCCTTGCCAAGAAAACCCATGGACAGTATCAAAAGGCTAAAAGATATGACGCCGGAAGATGAGCCCCCCATGTCGGAAGGTGTCCAAAATGCTACTGGGGAAGAGCGGAGGGCAATCCCGAGTAGCTCCAGAAAGAGTGAAACGGCTGGGCCCAAGCCGAAAGGACGCTCAGTTGTGGATGTGTCTGGAAGTGGAAGGAAAGTCCGATGCTGCAAAGAACAATATTGCATAGGAACCTGGAATGTAAGATCTATGAATCAAGGTAAGCTGGATGTGGTCAAACATGAGATGACAAGATTGAACATCGACATCTTGGGAATCAGCGAACTAAAATGGACAGGAATGGGCGAATTTAATTCAGGAGACCATTATATATACTACTGTGGGCAAGAATCCCTTAGAAGAAATGGAGTAGCTCTCATAGTCAATAAAAGAGTGGGAAAGGCAGTACTGGGGTACAACCTCAAAAACGACAGAATGCTTTCAGTTCGAATCCAAGGCAAACCATTCAACATCACAGTGATCCAAGTCTATGCCCCAACCACTGATGCCAAAGAAGCTGACGTTGACCGGTTCTATGAAGATCTACAACGCCTTCTAGAACTAACACCAAAAAAAGATGTCCTTTTCATCATAGGGGACTGGAATGCTAAGGTAGGAAGTCAAAAAATAACCGGAATAACGGGCAAGTTCGGCCTCGGAGTACAAAATGAAGCAGGGCAAAGGCTAATAGAGTTTTGTCAAGAGAACACGCTGGTCATAGCAAACACTCTTTTCCAACAACACAAGAGACGACTCTACACATGGACATCACCAGATGGTCAATACCGAAATCAGATTGATTATATACTTTGCAGCCAAAGATGGAGAAGCTCTATACAATCAGCAAAAACAAGACCTGGAGCTGACTGTGGCTCAGATCATGAGCTTCTTATCGCAAAATTTAGGCTTAAATTGAAGAACGTAGAGAAAACCACTAGACCACTCAGGTATGACCTAAATCATATCCCTTATGAATATACAGTGGAGGTGAGGAATAGATTTAAAGGATTAGATCTGGTAGACAGAGTGCCTGAAGAACTATGGATGGAGGTTCGTAACATTGTACAGGAGGCAGCAACTAAAACCATCCCAAAGAAAAAGAAATGCAAGAAAGCAAAGTGGCTGACTGATGAGGCTTTACAAATAGCTGAGGAAAGAAGGGAAGCAAAAGGCAAGGGAGAAAGGGAAAGATATAAACAACTGAATGCAGAATTCCAGAGAATAGCAAGGAGAGATAAGAAGGCCTTCTTAAATGAACAATGCAAAGAAATCGAGGAAAACAATAGAATGGGGAAGACTAGAGATCTCTTCAAGAAAATCGGAGATATCAAGGGAAAGTTTTGTGCAAAGATGGGCATGATAAAGGACAAAAAAGGCAGGGACCTAACAGAAACAGAAGAGATTAAGAAGAGGTGGCAAGAATACACAGAAGAACTATACAAGAAAGATCTTAATATCCCTGATAAATACGATGGTGTGGTCACTGACCTTGAGCCGGACATCCTAGAGAGTGAAGTCAAGTGGGCCTTAGGAAGCATTACTAACAACAAAGCTAGCGGAGAAGACAGTATCCCAGCTGAGCTATTTAAAATCCTAAAAGATGATGCTGTTAAAGTGCTGCACTCAATATGCCAACAAATTTGGAAAACTCAACAGTGGCCACAGGATTGGAAAAGGTCAGTTTACGTTCCAATTCCAAAGAAAGGCAATGCCAAAGAATGTTCAAACTACCGTACAATTGCGCTCATTTCACATGCCAGCAAGGTTATGCTCAAAATCCTACAAGCTAGGCTTCAGCAGCATGTGAACCGAGAACTACCAGAAGTGCAAGCTGGGTTTCGAAGAGGCAGAGGAACTAGAGATCATATTGCCAACATTCGTTGGATCATGGAAAAAGCAAGAGAGTTCCAGAAAAACATCTACTTCTGCTTCATTGACTACGCTAAAGCCTTTGATTGTGTGGATCACAACAAACTGTGGCAAAGTCTTAAAGAGATGGGAGTACCAGACCACCTTACCTGTCTCCTGAGAAACCTGTATGTGGGTCAAGAAGCAACAGTTAGAACCGGACATGGAACAACCGACTGGTTCAAAATTGGGAAAGGAGTACGACAAGGCTGTATATTATCACCGTGCTTATTTAACTTATATGCAGAGTACATCATGAGAAATGCTGGGCTGGATGAATCACAAGCCGGAGTTAAGATTGCCGGGAAAAATATCAACAACCTCAGATATGCAGACGATACCACCCTAATGGCAGAAAGTGAAGAGGAACTAAAGAGCCTCTTGATGAGGGTGAAAGAGGAGAGTGCAAAAGCTGGCTTGAAACTCAACATTAAAAAAACCCAGATCATGGCATCTGGTCCCATCACTTCCTGGCAAATAGAAGGGGAAGAAATGGAAGCAGTGACAGATTTTATTTTCTTGGGCTCCAAGATCACCGCAGACGGTGACTGCAGCCATGAAATTAAAAGACGCTTGCTCCTTGGAAGGAAAGCTATGGCAAACCTAGACAGCATATTAAAAAGCATAGACATCACCATGCTGACAAAGGTCCGTATAGTTAAAGCTATGGTTTTCCCAGTAGTAATGTATGGCTGTGAGAGTTGGACCATAAGGAAGGCTGAGCGCCGAAGAATTGATGCTTTCGAACTGTGGTGCTGGAGAAGACTCTTGAGAGTCCCTTGGACTGCAAGGAGGTCGAACCAGTCAATCCTAAAGGAAATCAACCCTGACTGCTCATTGGAAGGACAGATGCTGAAGCTGAAGCTCAAATACTTTGGCCACCTAATGCGAAGAGAGGACTCACTGGAAAAGACCCTGATGCTGGGAAAGACTGAGGGCAAAAGGAGAAGGGGACGGCAGAGGATGAGATGGTTAGATAGCATCACCGATGTAATGAACATGAATTTGAGTAAACTCCGAGAGACAGTGGAGGACAGGAAGGCCTGGCGTGCTATGGTCCATGAGGTCACGAAGAGTCGGACACGACTAAACGACTGAAGAACAACAACAACCTGTATTTCATTTAAATATATGGAAAGCAGTAAGATTGTTTTATTATGAGTCACCCAGAGTTGGGTGGTACCTAAACTGAATGAACTGAATTGAAGATCTGTTCAAAGTGAAACCTTGTCCACCAACCAAGGTTGTGGGTTCTCCATCTCTGGAGGTTTTTAAGAAGAAACTGGACAGCAACCTCTCAAGGATGCTTTGATTGGTTTTCCTGCATATGGCAGAAGGTTGGACTAGATGATCCTTGTAACTCCTTCCAACTCTACAATTCTATGATTCTGTGGATTCTATACCCCAACCAGGTGCCCTCTAGATACTTGGGACACCAAACCACTTCATCCCAATGTAGTGTGACCAATGCACAATCATCACTCTCCCTCTTCTATTTTGTTTTCCTCTGCAAACAAGTTGAGAAGTTTTAGAGAGCGGTTTTCCTTTGGTCAGCAATTTGGACTCCCATGAATTATTTATTGACGTTTTTAAAGCCAGCTTATATTTATTTCCAGGAATAAGGAGGTCATCTTAGTTTATGTAGTGGAATTTCATCATGCTTCACAAATCTTTGTTTATGCTTCCCCTCCTTCACCTCCTGGCAGGTGTGCTTGGCCTCTCAGCATTATTCTGCATCTGTGCCCTACAGCAGGGGTTCCCAACCATTTTGGCATGAGAGACCGGTTTTGTGGAAGACAATTTTTCCACTGACTGGGGGGGCAGGGTTTGCAGGTGGGAGCCAATCGCACGGATCGGGGGGTTTGCAGGTGGGAGCCAATTGCACGGACCTGGGGGTTTGCAGGCAGGAGCCAATCGCGTGGACCGGGGGGCGGGGTTTGCAGGCAGGAGCCAATCACGTGGACCGGGGGGCAGGGTTTGCAGGCGGGAGCCAATCGCGTGGACCGGGGGTGGGGTTTGCAGGAGGGGGCCAATCGCGCAGACCAGGGTTCCTAACAGGCCATGGACCCTGCCCTAGAGGAGGCCTCTACAGGTTCCTTTGAATTGGAGGTTACCTAAAATGGCTAACACTGCCCATTGTAAGCAATTTACTTTCTCTCACACAAAGCAGAGATGCCACAATAGGCCATAAAACAACCAGCATTAGCTAACATTTTCTCAGTATCTATAAATCTGTCAACTGAGGATAGTAGATGCAGCTGATGGAGTGGCTTGTAAGCCATGAAAGCTTATACTCTGATAAATATGTTAGTCTTTAAAGTGCTGCAAGACCCTTAAAAGAAAAATCTAATATATCCTTAATATTGAGAGAGCCATAAAAATGTATAACCTGATCAGGTTACATAATTAACCCATTTTCTGTTTTCTCGCAACCAACTGAAACATAAATTAATCAAACAGGCTGCATCTGCACAACAGGAGGAAGGAGGAGGAGGAGGAGGAGGAGGAGGAGGAGGAGGAGGAGGAGGAGGAGGAGGAGGAGGAGGAGGAGAAGAAGAAGAAGAAGAAGAAGAAGAAGAAGAAGAAGAAGAAGAAGAAGAAGAAGAAGAAGAAGAAGAAGAAGAAGAAGAAGAAGAAGAAGTTAAAATTAGCTTTCCTTGTGGTGCATATAGACCTGCTAGGCTTTCAACTGACCTGGTTAAATGTGTTGTATGGGTCTAAATACACCTGTCTATTTATAGGTCCATTTGTCACGGTGAACATTTTTGCTGCTATTTAATTGTGAGGCTATACCTGCATCACGTAACATGCAGGCTCAAGTGTGATCACAACTAAGTAGCATGTTTTGACTTTTTTCCCTCCTATGTTACTCCATGACCATGTCCCCTCTTATGCTTACCAGGACAGAATTATTCCTTGTCAAGAACAATTTCCTCCCTTCTGTTTGTAATGTATAGTAGTGTTTTCCCCTTTATTCCAACACCATCCAGCTGCAGCCTCATGGTGAACAAAATCTGTAACATTTCACCACCTCTGATTTTGGAGGTGTAAAAGATTGTTCTGAGGCTGAGAAAGAAAGAGGAGTATTTAAAAAACAATCAAAACACAAACAATCAGCAGATCCCATTTCAGGTTTATCTAATATTTATCTAATAAATAAACACTTAGTCCATCATGTAAACAGTCTGGAAAAAAAAAAGAAATTAAAAAGTTTCAACAATACGTTGCCTTAATCAATGAACTCAGTGATACAGGAGGGGTTATTATCTCAGTTCTCAAAATTCTGCACTCTAAGTCCTAATCCTTGGCATTAAATTTCATTAAAGAAAATCTGCGTGCATCTTGCTTCCTTGATTGTGCTTTGCAATTAAGGGACTTAACAGGAAGGCAAATCAGGTGAGCAGTAGGGAGATTGATCCAAGAGACGCCTATCTGGGGTCCCAGGCTGATGCAGGAATGGCCCCCAGACCAGTGCCCCGTTATCTTCTTCCACTGCCATTCTGCTATTCTCTCCCACAAAAGTTGGCTACAGCATCTGATGACACATTAAGAAATTCCCTGAGTGTATACTGTTGCCAAGGCCTGAAAGACTGTAATGGTGTAACTAGGAAAGAAGAGATTGAAAAAGCGTAACAGTGAAATGCTGGAGTCGTTATTACCTCTAGAACAGGTTAGAAATTGAGGACTACAGTATATAGAAAAAGAAAAGAAGGAGAAAGGAATCCAAAATCAGAGTGTTCAACGCAAGAATTACGACCAGCAACTCAGCTCCACTTGTGATTCCCCCCCCCCAACTATTTGATTTGTGTTACGACATATGAAGGTCTAGAAGGATGGGCAACTTAAGCAGTCTAAAAACACCTGACAAAACCTTGGTATCTGACCCACCCACCCATTCCTACGCCAGTGTTGTGATTGCCTGATGCATTTCCTACCAGCTAGTGATGTGCTGAACAGAAACTGCAACAAAGCTGGAATGTTCAACCAATCAAATCAAATCAAATCAAATCAAATCAAATCAAATCAAATCAAATCAAATCAAATCAAATCAAATCAAATCAAATCAATCTTTATTATGATCATAGACCAGTCAGTTCATATACCAAGTGCATACCCAGGATACCCCCATTTATCCGTGACTCAAAAAGAGACACAACAGAACACTGATTTCTATTTCCAAGTTAGTTATAAAAAAACAAGCTCTGGTTTTAATTTCATTGCTTTACATTTTAGACTTTCTGTCAGAATATCGGCACTTTGCTGACCTTGGCTGCACCCCAAAAGGACAGAGTCAGAGCTGAGGGCTACCCGGGGAAGTTAAAAAAAATGGGAAAAGATAATGGCAAACCGCTGTGGCATTGCTGTTAAGAAAATTAATGTGAGTCAAGTTCCCTTTGAAGGAGAATTTACCTTTTGTTTTAAATTCTTGAAAAGGAGCATTTTGTTTTGAACAGCCTACCACTCTAAGGCTAGCACTTAGATGCTGTAAACTAATGTTAATAAATCTCAAAAAGCAATTCACCATACTTGGGTGCTTCTCTAACTATTTCAGTAGAGTGTACCACCCAATCCAGAGAGCAATTTACAGCAGTAATGTTTGGCAATTTGCATTCTACACATACGTAAGATCTATGCAGGCATTTCTCTGAAAAGAAGTGCAGACAAAATGAGGATATGACATACATAAATCTTGCCCCAATTTCCCTAGGCAACTGGTTGTCTTGGATGCTTTTGCATATTCAGCACAAAGGTCTGGAAATGGGTTCAGCTGAGCTGGTTTCTGTCATATCCTCAACATAGAAACCCAGTGTAAGGTCCTTGAACAGAACCTTCCATGGAGGAACTGGGGGGAGGCCACCCATGCCAAAGGGTACGTGCCTTTAAAAGATTTTAAAAGACAACGGTGAGGGGAAAACCAGACAGCCAATCGTTAGCACCCATTAAGAACAATCAACAACGGGAGACCTGAGCGAGACGGAGGAGGAGCTGGTCAGCACGCTGATGGCGGAAAACTGACTGGGGGGGGAATAATAAAATGGAATGGTTTGGCGGGAAAGGGTACTCAGATCTTTGAAACTGTTTTGGATTACTTGATTCCTTATTAAAACTCTGTCGGCACCTGTTGCATTGAGGAGTCTTTATTGGGACATAGAATTCAAAACCTCACACCCAATATGTCATGTGAGCATGTACGTTTACATAACCCTATGCATATTGAACATAGAAAGATCAACAAATTTTTCAGGGGCACCCACAGGGGAAGGTTAAAAAGTCAAGATGGCATCTACAGTTGTGTGATTAAAGCCCTGCTTCTATCACGTGGGCATATTTGGTGGTGGAGCTTAAGTATGAACATGTCCTCTCTCCATTTTCAGTGTAGAAGGTAAAGTGACCATGTCAAATCCCAATCAAAAATCTTTCCCCATATTTACTTGCTTTCTGTAATATGTTTATCAGCTGCTCCATTGCTGAAGAGGCCACTGTTTGTAGCAAAGAAGGGAATTTACAAAAAGCATTTCCTAGAACCGATGTTGTGGGCTTACTCTAAATTGATCTAAGTATCTACTGTCATGACAGGTAAAGTGACCATGTCAAATCCCAATCAAAAATCTTTCCCCATATTTACATACATTCTGTAATATGTCTATGTGCTGATATTTATATAGGGCACATGTAAATATATTTGAATCAGTAGCAATGGGTATGCAAATATATCTGATTCCGCAGTTTCTGATATGTTAGCATGCCAATTGTTCATCGTGCAACATCGGCCAATGCAACTGCCATTTCTTTCCAAGATTGTTGGACCTAATTCCTGATATCCCAGAAGTCAAACATTCTCTTTTTTAAAAAAATGACACTACTTAATGGAGGTCATCTGTCAACATGGCCTGTATTTCAAAGTGGAAGATCATACGCCCTCCTGTGGCATTAGGTAAAAGCATTAATTCCATGTTGTACTTATTTTTACCCAAAGTGAAAGCATCCAAATTCCAGACAAACTTTTTGCTGGAGGGTGCATTCCTTGGACACATGTAAGTCTCACTGAGCTTAGTAAGACATTGCTTTAAATAAACATGCACAGGATAGCACTGCATGTCATTTATGTTTGATATTATATAATTTATTTTAATTTCCTTTAAAATAATCCTTTTTTAAACAGTTCCCTGAATAATTATTTCAGAGAATAATGATCAAATTCCATCTCAGCCATCAATTCTTCCATGGCATTTGCTTACCATTAAGCTGTTTCACATATAATTTCATGTGACATTTGCATGACGTTATAGACAAGGTTGTCAATATGCTGCAGTTCACACACATGTAGAATTATCATACATGTTAATCCAAATGCACAGGGAACACATCTCATTATGCACAAGTTTCCCTCAGTTTCATTTGTCAATTTAAAATGTTCAGGGTTATTGTGAGCCAAAGGGGAGAAAATAAATAAGCGTTTTGCTCAAACCTTTGTGACAGAGTGAATTATAGGTTTAAATATTAATAAATTATTAGGAGTATGTCCAGAACTTTCAGGAAAATACTCTCTTTACTACCTAAAGAGAGAAGTTGCTATTTAATATTTAAGAAATCCATCACCCATAACAGACAGTAACAAAAGATAAGGTTCATTAGCTTGATTGATGGGCTTTTACATTTTTATGAGGTCACTATTAAAATGAGTAATCATTTATTATACTATTCAGATATTCTAAATAAAAGGCATTCTTTAAAGAGATTGAGTATTGTTACTTTCCGCAACAATAAAAAGCGAATTTATTTTTTGAATTGCAAAAAGTACTGGTGAGGATCTCAAATGCTTTGAAGTAGGACTCAGTCTGTAAACATATTTGATCTACATATGGAGTCTTATCTGCCACCCTAACCCTAACCCTAACCCTAACCCTAACCCTAACCCTAACCCTAACCCTAACCCCCACCACCCGAAAGAAGCAAGAAAACCAGGGTGTGGCATTTCACACATACAAGCAAACATGGATATAATATGTGTTTAAAATATGTGTTTATTCCTATACAGTATGGACATTTAAATTGTCCATATAGGGATAAACAGGCCTCTGAAAAGGGCAGAATATGATTTAAATTAGGATGGATTGAAGGCCGCCTCTGGGTGATGTTCTAGAGCAGAATTTCTCAACCTCAGCAACTTTAAGATGGGTGGACTTGCTGCTCTAAACACTACTCTAAAGATTGCATTGCACAAAAGAGAATCTGCAAGAGAAAGAAATGGGTGGGGATTAGGCAAAAAATAAATGTCACTAAATTTCAGTTCAATTTGTTTTCATTAAAATGGTTAAAATTAACAAATATGTCTTACCTACAGAGTAAAATCTTTCTACTACTAGAAATTCTATTTTCCTAAAGAAAAATAATTTTAAGAAAAATTCTACAAATTTTGTGTTCCAAAAAACTAATACAGTAAGTAAATAGATTTATTCTTGTAACCCCAGGTCATATCAATATACATGGCATAAAATACAATAAAGCAAAATAACAATAAAATAAGATGAAATAAGATGATAGAAGAGTGCTAGATATACTGTAAGAAAATCAGATCAAAATAAAACCAGGGCTACCACAAAACTAACATATCACCAGCTAACACCACTGTTTGAGGGCATAATAAATCAGAGCCCCCTCATCGTTATCACAATTATTACAGTTGTGTGGGGACAAATGAGAAGATAACAATAAAAGTAACAACCAGAGCATACTCATTTCATGTTAAAGGTTACATGCATATGATGGCGGAAAAGAAAGACAAGAATATTTTCCCTATATGCTTTTCTCTTCTGCCTTTTAACTGATCTCCCGGTCACCACCTCGTACATGTGAGGCTCTGAGAAAATCCAAGTTTAAGATGAATTTGGGATGTATAAAGTTCATCTCCTATTTTAGGTGAACTTTACAAATTGTTGGCTTTTGCATTCAAAACCCAAGGTTTTATGAAAATTGATCTGGTTATATAACCAGATTGATCTGGTTGTATATAACTGTTGCAAAAAGCATTTGGTGGAGGGAATGACATCTAACATAATAAAGATTGGACAAATATGGGAAACTAAATGTGTATGTGTGTATGGATGTAGATGTAGATGTAGATGTACAGTAGATGATGTAGATGTAGATGTAGATGTAGATGTAGATGTAGATGTAGATGTAGATGTAGATGTAGATCCACTTTTAAACTGGATGCTCTAATTCAATGTTTCTCAACCTCAGCAGCTTTAAGATGTGTGGTCTTCAACTCCCAGAATCCCCCAACCAGCATTCTAGCTGGGGAATTCTGGAAGTTAAAGTCCACACATCTTAAGTCAAGGTTGAGAAACACTGCTCTAATTTAATCAACCAACAGCCAAGGAGTGTGTTTGTTAAAGTGGTTACTATTTAGGTAACTCTGTTGCAAAACACCCTTCCCTTGTGATATCCAAATATGATGAGCATGATGAACTTTCTTAGGTTCCTTGCACTACAGGAACCATTGGTGCTGGTTGCTCCTCAAAATAGAACCCTGCTGAGATGAGTTATTGTCAGCAATTTTTATAATGTCGCTGACCTGTCTATTTTGAATTGTTATTTGACTGACAATGTCCCAAGGGATCTGCATAACTCATAACTCTGCACTCAACTTAGTGTAAAGTTAAACTTTGTGACCTTATGGTCTTTCATTTCTCTTTTGTCAAGAGCTTTTCAAAGGTCACCTTTTGATTTTCTTTTTCAAAAATCCATGTCAGTGAAATCACTTGAGATTTTTAAAAAGTCATTTACTTTTCTCAAATGTTCACATTATTAGGTGTAGAAACTTAAGTAGATCACCAAATTAGCTCATGAAGGTAAAAATATCTACTGTATTCTTTAGTCAATCTCAGCTCCTGGTGACTTCAAGGACAAAGTGATGTAGTTTTCTTGGCAACAAATCAGAAATGGTTTGCCATTGCCTACTTCCAAGACTTTTTTTTTGGGGGGGGGGAGATTCCCATTCTAGCTCACAGCTGTGGAATTCCATGGTGATCTCCTACTCTAGTATATCCAGGGCTAATCTTGCTTAGCTTCCAAGCCCAAACAAGGTCATTTAAGTGCTGCCACCTAGCTGGGAACTATTTGTTGTTGTTTTTCAGTCATTAAGTTGTGTCCGACTCTTCGTGACCTCATGGACCATAGCACACCAGGCCTTCCTGTCCTCCACTGTCTCCCAGAGTTTACTCAAATTCATGTTCATTACATCGGTGATGCTATCTAACCATCTCATCCTCTGCCGTCCCCTTCTGCTTTTGCCTTCAGTCTTTCCCAGCGTCAGGGTCTTTTCCAGTGAGTCGTCTCTTCGCATTAGGTGGCCAAAGTATTTGAGCTTCAGCTTCAGTATCTGTCCTTCCAATGAGCAGTCAGGGTTGATTTCATTTAGGATTGTTTGATTTGACATCCTTGCAGTCCAAGGGAGTCTTAAGAGTCTTCTCCAACACCACAGTTTGAATGCATCAATTCTTCGGCGCTCAGCCTTCCTTATCGTCCAACTCTCACAGCCATACATAACTACAACTATACAGGTTAATAAGAGCCAGACCAGATGTAATATTAAGGTTGTCACTTGGAGTTGCCATGAACCTGGTGCTTAGAAGCTTCTTCTGATATTGGATCATGAGTTCACTGGTCTTTAGCAACTTTCCTTCTGAACCTCAGGGATAATAATTTACACACCCCACAAGTTTATGATTTAAAAAATCACTAGATCTAGGTGAAATGTTTTGAATTCTGAAAATGTGATGCAAATGCTACTGAAACAGAAGTAAGATTTGAATTATACCCTGAGAACATTTCATTTATAACCATATTCACAATATCTTTTTTTTTCTCAAAAGCATTCATGGTCTTGCTTTGGCTTAATTTCTGACATTAGCCTACCAACATTACAGATCAATTCAATATCTGTAAAAACATTTTACTTGTCAGTACTTTCACAGAATTCACAACTCCTATGAATGCTATAATGATTCAGATCTAACAATTATTTATATCTTTCAACAGGTCACTATATTTCTTAAAAATTCAGGTCTTTGTATGATACTTTTAACACCCCCCTCAGCTAGCATTTATATAAATGAGCAGGAAAAAGTATAGCAAATTTTAGAATATATTGGAATATATTAAAGTCTTCAGTTACTTTAGCAGGAGTCTCATTAATTCTAACCTTCTGTTGAACGCTGCAGAACTCAAGGTGTTATATTGCTCTGGCTAAAATTTCAGAGAAAAGGGAATTAAAGAACTCACAGAAATCTAGGGTGGAGGCTTCCAATGAGCTCCACATGAATTACTGTAATTGAGCTCTCTGAACTGCTGGACAAAACTGAAGTGGGGTGGGTGCGTGGAATTTATCTCTTTAGTTTTGGAGTTTCTGTCCCTGAAAATACATTAAAGACATTTAAAGTCTTCCTCGCACAAATCTGGGAAGGAAGAAGAGGCATACTGTATATATTCTTAGTAAATTCCTTGATGGGAGAAGGAAATCAGCTTCAGAATTAGCATACAGGTAGTCCTTGATGTACAACCACAATAGGGACTGGAAAACTCATCGTTGTGGTGCGGTCGTTAAGCGAGGCATCATACGACTGCACCTGATTTTACAACATTTTTTGCAGTGGTTGTTAAGTGAATCATGTGGTTCCCCATTGATTTTGCTTGTTGGAAGCCAGCTGGGAAGGTCACAAATGCTCACATGATCCCCGGACACTGAAATAGTCATAAATAGATGCCGGTTGCCAAGCACCAAAATTTTGAACACGTGACCGTGGGGATGCTGCAAAGGTCATAAGTGCAAGGACTGGTTGTAAGTCACTTTTTTCAGCTCCATCGTAACTTTGAATGATCACTAAACAAATGGTCATAAATCAAGGACTACCTGTAATTTAATCTCCACACTGAATACATCTGGAGGTTGAGAAGGCTTTGGATCTGATCATTTCAATGCCTCTTCCAGCATATCCCATAAATTTCCACTATCTGGTTCCTTTTTCATCTCCTCAATTTGGGATTTGTATCTTAAGAAAGATACATATTATAGAAGTCTATAGGACCTGGGCAGTAGAGATCTGATCTATGCTACCTCATCTGAGACACTTTCAAGAGATACTGTACCTTCAATAGACACTTCAAAAGGCACGTGGACTATGCAGATCCGTACCTGGTGCTCTATAAATGAATTGAGCCAATTTTTACCAACAAGGTTAATGTCCATGTACCTAATCATTGTCTCTATTACTCAAATGAAATAAAGATTCAATGTTCTGTACATTTTCACCAGTTACTGTGTTATTTGAAGGGAGGGAGAAAATCAATTAAGGCTGATTTTTCAAAAGCTCATAAGCAATGTTCTTTTCCTTCACATCAGCACTTAACATCTTTTTATACAAAGTGGGTCCTAACCTTTGGAAAACAACTGCATCTTGGCAGGCAGCACAGGAGAAAAAAAGAAGAAAGACTGTCCTTCAAACGTGATTTCATTACCTTGGTAGGAGAACAAGTATGTTGCTTAAATGATCAACCAGAAACTAGCTTTGTTCTTTAAGTGGCCTGGAGTACAATAATTTGTACAGACTTGTTCAGCTCTATGGCATATTTATGCGTTTTTAATTAGGTTGGGCTGAAAAGAGATCTAATTGGACTGCTATTGGGCTGAAAAGAAAACTAATACAATTTTTTCCTCAAATCCATTTAACATTATTCAATGTCATTGCTTTTTCTATTTGCTGCTTCTTCTCCACCACCTTTTTTCCTTGGAAGTACCTCTTTCTCTGCCCTAGGATGCTTTTAATGGCAAGGAGGACAACCTCTTGTCCCTCTCATATTTTGGGCTTAAATTTACATCAGCCAGCATGACCAGTGCAAACTATTGTGGGAATTATAGTTCAAAGCTCTATGCAATGGAACCTCAGTTGCATGGATTATCAGTGGTCTCTGTCTGTATGGCCAAACTTTCTCCCATTTAGTGAAATCTTGGGGGGGAGATCAATGAAATGGGGGCTGCAAATGTACAATTGCTTCCAAAAATGTCATTATGTACAATGCTAGCATTCAATTAGTATACTATATCCTGCATTTGAGATCCTAGACTAGACTATAGGCCAATAACTGATGAAGATCAAAATCTTCTACTGAAGAATTGAGGGGCTTGAGGAGCCGCCCGGAGGTTCGGAGGAGGAGTGGACGGTTTGGAGATGTTTAAACAGATTGTGCACTGCTTTGGCCAGAACTAAAGATAATATGGAAAAATGGGGGTTTCTCCCTCAGGGCAAGGATACTTGCTGCGAATGCGGCAATATTCAAACAACTACCCATCTTTAGCTCCACGATCTATTCTGCGGGTCCAAATCCATCTTGGATTTTATTTTATTATGTTATGCTTGTGTTTTTAGATATTTTGTATAGTTTTTAAATTTTTTATTTATTGTAACCCGCCCAGAGTCACTTGCATGGGAGATGGGCGGGGAAAAAATTTGAAAAATAAATAAATAAAAATAAATAAATAAACTGCCCATCTTTTACAGTGCCCTTTGGGACCGACATGCACACAGAGTGACTTATTGGCCAGAAACACCTCTGCCATCAATGTGGCCCGGCATTGGGCTAGAGTTATATAAATTTTATATTTTTATTAAATGTTTTAACTTTTTAACTTTTAATTAATATTTTTCCCTTTTTTATTTCCTGTATTTCTGACACAAAACAAGACGAGACTGAAGAATTTGTGTAATAGTCAATTCTGAGATAGATTACACACACACACACACACACACAAACACACACACACCTTTTACTCAGGCCTTTCAATGTGAAACCCAATACCCTGCAGCTCCTGTAACAAATCAACGGGCTTTGGAAACTTTCTCTACCTGGGAATGACATTGTATAGATTAGTGGAAATATCCTTCATGCATGCACAAATGATTTTATACCGAATTCCCTGGATTGCCTTGCAGAAAATGTCAGCAGTAATAGTATTGCCATCAACATCTTTGTAGAAGCTTCATGAGAGTTACAGTGTGATTCCTATTCTTTTTGTTTCTCCACCAAGGATTCACAACAGCTACTACTACTATTTCAGGAATGTTTCTGTCATTCTTCAGGGTGTTTTACACTGCAACACCAAATCTATTATTTGATAGATTTAATAATATCAAATAATATACATTATTATATATATAAAAGGGGCGTGGTGGCTCAGCAGGTAAGATGCCAGGCTTGTCGATCGGAAGATCAGAAGGTCGGTGGTTCGAGACCCGAGCGCCGCGTGGCGGAGTGAGCTCCCACACTCGCCCCAGCTCTTGCCAACCTAGCAATTCGAAAGCATGCAAATGCAAGTAGATGAATAGGTACCACTTCGGTGGGAAGGTAACAGCGTTCCATGTGCGCCATACCGGCCACATGACCCTGGAAGCATCTTTGGACAACGCTGGCTCTTCGGCTATCAAACGGAGATGAGCACCGGCCCCTAGAGTCGGACACGACTGCACAAATGTGCGGGGGGGACCTTTACCTTTACCTATACAATATTTAGATGCCTGCGTTTTTCAAATTTTGTTGTTTATTCATTCAGTCGCTTCCGACTCTTCATGACTTCATGGACCAGCCCACACCAGAGCTTCCTGTCGGTCGTCGCCATCCCCAGCTCCCCCAAGGTCGAGTCTGTCACCTCCAGAATATCATCCATCCATCTTGCCCTTGGTCGGCCCCTCTTCCTTTTGCCTTCCACTTTCCCTAGCATCAGCATCTTCTCCAGGGTATCCTGTCTTCTCATTATGTGGCCAAAGTACTTCAGTTTTGCCTTTAATATCATTACCTCAAGTGAGCAGTCTGGCTTTATTTCCTGGAGTATGGACTGGTCTGATCTTCTTGCAGTCCAAGGCACTCTCAGAATTTTCCTCCAAAATCTATTTGTTTTTCAAATAGATTACAATAAAATCTATTTGTTTTTCAAATAGATTACAACAAAATGTAGAACAAAGATTGTAGAATGTATAGTCGAAGGCTTGTATTGATTGTAGAATTACAACAATACTCTGCTATATCATGCCACAATCCATTCCATCTTCCAATCACTCCCAACCCACCTTTTCCTCATTTTATCTTCATCCTCCATGGCCCATCATCTCCCCTCCTAAACTTTATGAACTGCATCCACCTATTCACCAGTCCATGAAGCATTTGACCCCTGCAGATCCTACAAGCAAAGCAAACCTCAGCAAAACTGCATTTGAGGCCTTTCCCCCAAGCTTGGAAGCGTGGAGTGAATGGGCAGGTGGTAAGTATGGCAGGCAAGCTGTCCCATGAGGAAGAAAGTGCCCACAAATACAGGATGACCTCCCTCAGACACACGTTTCCTCTGTAGCAGAAGTGTTGGAAGAAGGAAAAAGAAAGCCATCTGTTTTTGTGAGGGTGGCAAGGAACTGGAAGTTTTAAATGTTAGAAATGGATTGTTGGTGGTTTGCTGTCAACAACTAGCAATCTTGGGGGAGGGTGTCTGTGGGAGGAGAGATGTCGTAAAATAATTGTGATAGGGCTCGTTAAAATATTGTAATAGTTCATCATAAAGTTGACAGAACAACAAATCTATAAAAGCAACGTCCAAATAAAACTTTCAGCAAGGTAAAATAGAGTACACATTAGAAAGATTAGGAAAATGAAACGGATATCAGCTAGATTGAAAGAGACAACAGAGCAGATACTTATTACTTTTCTCTTGGGAATGGATTCTAAAGCAGGAGGTACTACTGAGGAAGAAGTCCTGCCTCTTCTATAATCACCCACCCACCCACACACACACACATACAAACACACTCACACATATACAAATTGATTAAAGCAGCAGCCTGGAATTTAAAACTCATTAAAATCCTAGCAGAATTAAAAAGCACCCCTCCCCCCATGTGTAATGGAATGGATTCCCACACAAGTTGGAAGCCTGGTCTCTAAACACTTCCCTGTTTACCACCACCCACATGTTAGAAGTTAACATCCGCTAGCAATGTATAATGATGTCATTACTCTCGTTATTTTGCCACAACAAACTGCCTGCAACATATATGCTGGTCCTCCTCTGCTCCTGATTAATCCTCACCTACTCAAGCATGTGGGTGTCCCTGATGGGATGTACGTTGGCTTAAAGGGGAAAAACTCGAGGCTTGAGAAGTAAACAGACAAGAGTGCAGCTTTTAGGGCTAAAAGTATTTTACTTGTAGCATAAGGCAATAATGTATATACAGTACATTATTGCAAAAATGTTAGTTGAATATACATGGTACAGCATTGTAAAAGGAAAAACAAAAACAAACTTATAAGCAGAGTTCCGTGTATTGATCCCAGGGCCAGAGTTCCTGCCACGGCCTATACCCAAAGCCAGGCATAGCTCACTCTGCCCAGTCCACGGGAAGTGAACACGTGAAGAACTACATGGCTAAAAGACACTAGAAATCAAGAAGACATAGAACACCATTTTGCATGGTTGTATATTCAGTTCTTCTAGCTTTCTGATTGGCTGGATGTTAGCTGTGACACACACCAGGCCTAAAGCATTAAGCCTAAAGCACATAGCATGACCTGCTATTGGGTAGCAGTGCTGCATCTAAGCGAGCACGTGATTTCCCCCCTCCCTTGCTCTAAACTGAGCAAGGCTGTCCACAGACGGAATCAGGCTAAGGGTTTGTTCTCATGGGAAGGTCCCATTGCTTGTATAAGCGCTAGCCATAACAATACGTGACAATTGTTATCTTGCACCTGCACTTCACGTCACCATGAGAAGCCTTTGCTTTGTAAAGGATGCAATTTGCCAAAACACTTTTGCTTTGTAGAGAAACCCAATTTGCCAATTTCATGTGAGAAATCTGACAGTCCCCTTCATGTGGTTTCTGCTGCTAGGTGGTGAGCTAGAGCAACTTAGCAGGGCACAAAATCAGCTAGAAGCACTGCTGTATTCGCTAATGGCCACACAATTAATTTCACTTGCTCAGAACCATGGAATGAGTGTGCAGTGTTAAAAATAAAAATCCTTCATGCTATGCAAATGCAAAGATTTGCTCACGGAAGAGTTACAGATTGCTAAGCTTGTTGAGTTCAATGCAAACAGACCTGGAACATTTCAAGGCGTTCTAGTACTTTAAATGTTCAGGTTTAAAAGTTAAATGTCTCAGCTTCTCTATTGCATTTAGACATAAACCAGGGGTGTGCAATCTGTAGTCCTGAAGTCATTTTTTTTAGGCTCTCAAAGCCTACTCTTAATCAGTGATATAAACAGAAGTCAAAGTTTCCCTCCATTCTGAGGTGGAAAACAGATGAAATCTGTGGTATAATCAAGCAGTTAAAAAACCAAGAAAATCCATGGAACCCCCCCCCCCCCATGTGTATGAGGTAGCCCCCCCCCCCATGTGGGTGGTGCCAAATGTTAAGTATTGCCCTTGGCCACTGAAAAGGTTCCTGCCCCTGCCATGGACAATGGTTTACAAAACACAGTGACTGAGTTCATAAAACATACTAGGTAACATCCAGCCCACCACATTATGGTTTTGAGTGAACCCAGCCTATACTGTACGTCAAGGCAAAGTCTGAGAGCCATGGAGCAGTTTACCCCTTTACTTTCTATCTCTTTCTTACTCTGCGTGGTTTTCTTCACACAGTATGATCAGAAATAAGGGACAAACAAAAACTTCCTAATCTCCAAGACCCCCAGTCCCTAGAAGATATATTGGCCAGGAGAGACATCCATCTTGGAATTCAGGGAATGAGAACAATGGTGCAAATAGATCTGTATTTTTCAGGTCAACCACCTTAATTCCAAAACAAAAATGGCTTGATATTTGAGTCAAGAGGCCAAAAAGACTGGAAATGTTTCTAAGGGGTAAAAGCACTTTCTTTCTTTCTTGTAGAGCTACAGAGAAATATAGGTGCAGAAGGTTACTGTGGCCGTAGTTTTCCTTTGGGTAAAAAGAACTCCGTGCTGCTGCTGATTTTTTGACTTAACAGTGAATAGATAGAGATATGTAGGTGGATAAGAAATTTCATTTATCAAAGGCTGATATTAGGAAAGTAAATTAGCTCCCTAATCAATACTTTTAAGATAGAGAAGAAAGAACATCTAGGCTCTGGTAATGTATGATTTTTATGCCTTTCAGTGTTTGCATGATCCATTTGATATGCTCCATTTTATTGTCTTTTATATCCTTACATTATTTATTTATTTATTAGTTATATTTATATGGCCACTCATCTCTCAGACAAGTGACTCTGGGTGGTGTACAACAAAGCTAAAAACAATATATGCAAACAAGTATTAAAATTATTATTAAAAACTTTAAAATTATAAAAGGCACAAATGCACACACACACACACAGGGCGAAAAGCAGTGTTAATTCCACTGGAGCCATCTCAATATTTCACCAGCCCCTGAGGTCCACAGGACTGATGACACAACCAGGCCTTGAGGGCTTCTGGAAAGTTAAAGGGGATGACTTTGGGGGCAAGAATGTTCCATAAAGCGGGGGCCACAGCAGAAAAGGCCCATCACCTAGGACCCGCCAAGTGAAGCTCCCTAGCTGACAGGACCCGTAACATGCCCTCTCTGCTGGATCTGGTGGGATGGGCAAATGTAATCGGGGAGAGGTGGTCTCTCAAATATATTCTGAATAGGGTGGAAAATTATTGATTGATTGATTGATTGATTATTAAAGAGATTTATATGGCCACCCAACTCACTCACGGTGACTCTGGGCAGCTTACCAAAAAATGTTTATGAGTATTTTCCTTTCATTTTCTGATCCTTCAAAATGAAGGATAGGATAGACTATTCCTGATGTGAAGGCTTTATTGCCTATCTGGGTATTGGTTAATAGCTGTGTGATAGAGGGGGATGTTGTTATGATCTGTGCTGTTCTTCCCTCCCTTTGACCTTTGGCTTTGACCTTGGGCTATTTCTTTTGAAAGGACCATCCATGAGTTCTAAGTCTATGTGTCCGCTGAATGCTAAATCGTCATAGTGCCAGGCTTCTAGGAATAAGCAAGAGATGGCACTACATCAGCATAACAAGCACCAGATAAATACAGGTCAATCACAGAGAAAATAACAACAGGCAACAGCACAACCTACCCAATCACATACAAGTTTTTTAGGGCAGGCTATTGTGTTATATTTTTTAACTAACCAACAAACCTCCAAGATCATAACAGGAGAATGTTGCCTCGGCTGGTAATGAAACATCTACAAATGAAAAACCAAGCTCAAAGCATTCATACCATCCAACATCCCATCCCTGAACCATGTTCTCCACCATTGCATCCTACACATTGCTGCGATGGCTTTGAAGAGCATCCCTGTAGATCCCTTGTTCAGGGAATTCTGCCTTGTCCTGAGCTGGATTCTTTGATGTATGGGGAACATGACATACTGTAAGGTTAGGAAACTGACTTCATGATTCAAAGATCTGGATCCTTATCCCACAGAGACAGAGCATATTCTAACCACTCAGGAAGTTTGCACCACCAGACCTCAAAACTGAGAAAAGCTTCATCTGACATTTTTTTGTTTTTGTTTTGTTTTAAGAGAAGCACCAACAGGAAGAGTAGACAATACTAGGCTTCACAGCTTTCTCTTTTCCACTGATCCCTCGATCTGAGAGTTATTAAATTATTCCTTTTTTTTATCTCATGGGTTGGGGTGATAACCACCCAGTACAGCTAAAACCTTCCTAGAGCCATGCATTACTCACACTTACCCCAAGTCCCCATATACTCATCAGATATGCTTTGAGAAGCTCAGACTGTGAATGGAAGGTACATTCCATACATAAAATATATTGCTGATATAAAAAACCTTTATAACCCCTCCATCTGCTTCTGCAGATTGATTTGTACTAAGGCTGGATCAAGGACCAATTGTTTTTTTATTTTTATTTTTATTATATATATATAATGTTATTAAAGATTTTAAGAAGGACGATAAAAACTAACAGAAACTAGTATAGGGTGAGAAAAAGATGAAGAAAAAAGAAATCAAAGAGAGAGCTGAAAGTGCAAGAAAGAAAGAAAAAGTAAATAGAAAATAGACAATAGAAAAGAAAGAAAAAAGATACAAAGAAGTAGCTTCCAATCTTCTTTACAGCAGATATAAGTACAATTATAAATTTACCTCTTGCTCTATGGTTACAACATAACTCTCTTTTTTCTATAATCTATTTTGTCTAATCATCAAAACCATAAATCATAAGTTCATTTTTTTTTTGTTTCATGCAAAAAGTGATTTATTATTCTCATGGAGAAGAAATTTTCCTTCTGAGAAGGAAATTGGATTTGGAGCTGAATCATGGCTCACTGTTACAAAGCAGGTGGTAGGGAAACATAGAGTCCATTCCATAGTAACTCAATTATAATTTTCTTTTCTCTAAACTGCCTTGGCATAATTCCTGATTTTTTCCTGCAAAGAATGTAATATCCAGATCCAGAGGGAAGCCAGGTTCAAAATGAAAATGCTGGCCTGCTCATGAACGCAATGGATCTGCTCCTTCTGCTGGGAAAAATGGTAGAAAAAAATAAAGTACCTGCTGTCATGTGAAAGATGACTTCTCTCACTGATTCTCCCCACCCCCAGTAAAATTATGCCTTAATAGACCATCACTCTTGGTTGTCTGCAAAAATATACAGTGAGATTTAAAAAGCTTCCTCTGCAATAATTTCTATAGGAATTTAATAGCACTATTTCCCTTAGAATTGTACATCTGCAGATACTGCTTTCCTTTAACTTCACTGCTTGTTGCGCATATTTCTAGATCCTATCATTAGCATTTGAAGAATTTTGTTTGATCTTTTGAAAGGAACAGATTTCACTCATCGTAGAGAGTAAGGAAGATGACCTTGACAGAGATATGCAAGTTCCTTTGACAAGCCAACAAGGGGTCAAACATGTTTTAAGTCCAGAACAGCTAGATAACATTCAGAAGCAGCTTACACAGTCACCTCCCTAATTCATTGAATGATAAGAAGGAGGAGGAGGTTCAGGACAATCAGACTTTCAAGAATCTGTTATGACAGCGAATCTCAATAAAAGTAGTTTTAGCCTTCCTGTGGAGTTGATTTCTTGGTCTGGTCTACCTAGTGGGGCTGACACCCATCTGGATTGTGTGGATGAGAACCCCATCATTGTTCAGACTGTGCTTTTATCCAAAAATGTGGATAAAATTATTCTTTAATATTTAGGGTAGAATGCATACGAACATGTGTATTTTGTGGAAAAGGCCTATAAAATATGTATTTGAATTTTATAGGAATAAAGATAGATATTTGTACCTAGATGTGGATTTTTGTGAGGAAATTTTGGTTGTTAAAAATTGATTGTTAAAAAGAAAAATGTTATGCATTAATACATGGCACTGATTTACAAATGAACTCATGCAAAACAGACACAGATTAGAAACAGTCTGATTTCTTCCTGTGCATGTATTTGCATCCTTCTTTTGGATATTCTTGCTTCAGCTACACTGTACTATGCAGGAAAAGAGGACGTTTTTTCTTTCTGAAATGTCAGCTTGCCTTTCTGCCAGGAAGGAAGGAAGGAAGGAAGGAAGGAAGGAAGGAAGGAAGGAAGGAAGGAAGGAAGGAAGGAAGGAAGGAAAAGCAAGCAAGCTGGGGTTCATTTATACTAAAGAAATCATATGCCATTCATCCAAAACTCTTGGGGTTTCCATTAGTCAGTACAACAGCAATGTGTCCTGAAGTGTAACAGATGGATCTCCAAAAGTGACATCTGGTGTGTAGCAAAGCAGGTTCCTTTTTCTTGATTGTTTCACTTAGCTAAGGGACCAGAGACATTGCCACATTCCCATCAAAAACAGATGCTCAACTGCCTATTGGAATGGCTTCTGCCCCTATCGGTTTCTTCTCTCTACATGCAAACCTAAGAACCAAAGAATTAAGAGGGCCTGCAGTTTAGCGGAAAAGAAAAGGTTTAGCTTAATGCTTTTCAACTCTTCTTGATATGAATTATAACTGGGCCTCAGATAGTGATCACTGATTTCAATTCTGGGGAAGAGGGTTGCTTTTTCCAGGAGTGAAAAATGGACATGCAATATTTTACACATGTACATCCTTCCACTGTTGTTTGGAGTATGGCAGGAGGACTGTGGAGAGGGAATGACTGATTTTCTTGACCAGTGACTGAAGTCATCATGACACATCTTATTATGCTAGCACTACTAGCTTTAAAAGCCTAATCTGATAAATGTTGAGCAGACAGGTGTAAAATTGGCACATATGCTTGTAATGTATCTCCATTTTAACTTTGATCTGGGAAAGATTTGCAGGACGGGGAAGCTCAATAGCATTCAGTACTTTGAACTATTAAAATGGGCCAGGTTGGCCAACTGAAAAACTGGGCAACATTGAATTTGTCTGATTCACCAATTCCTAAGGCAGAACTACATTTAAGGAGAAGATTGCTCCTTTGAGTCTTTCTCAATCCTTCTCCCTGTCCAAGGGCTGCTGTTCCTCTCGCTGAGTCTCCAGCATTGTGAACTCTAAGTGGCAATAAAAATCTAGAATAATGGAGCTGTTGATTTCAGAGAAGAAGAGATGGTGGGAAGACTGTGATACTCTGGCATGCCTGCTTTAAAAAAACACACAGTTGGAATCAAGACAAAGAGTACTGACAATTATCTTGGGTGTATAAGGAAAAAAGTATGGGCTCTCAGTTTTCAAGAGGAGGATTTTATAGAGTGACTGTCTGTAGCTCAACTCCCCATTTAAATACTTGTTTTTTTCACCATGATGTAAACATAGGGCAAAGTCTATGACCTTGGCAATGTATTTACAGGGTGGAAAATAAATTTAAAAACTAATTGGAAGTAATCTCCCTCCTTTCCAGGGCCTTTTTGTTCTCATGGCTCACTTAAAAGAAAAAAAAAAGCTAGATTTAACATCATTGCCAAGTGTTTAACAATTGAACTACCCCAATACCATAGCTATTCATCAAAGGTCCATCAAGGGCAAGTTAGATGCTTCTTATCAGGAGGGGTGTGAGAGAATACAAATAATTCACCATTGATTTATTCCGGCATTAGCTCCACCAATTTCACTGAAACTTATATTCAGATGGACTACAACCCCAAACACATTTTGCAGGGAGAAAGATGGAAATCCATCCATGCTTAACTGGAAAAAAAGAATTAAAGGTAATGCATGATGCAAACGGGACACAAAATCCTATTTGAAAACACAGAAATACTGGACAACACCAAAAGCCACTACACCAGATTATACAGAGAAGCCACTGAAATTCACAAACACCAGCACAGTTACAATAAAAAAGAAGAAAGTTTAAAAATTAGCAGAACCTGGCTACCAGTCCTGAAAAACACAGCCTGCAAAAGGTCAACGAACTCAGTCCAACCACCAGGACATGGGAATACTTCTCACAATGAACATGCTAATCACGCTCATCAGCCACTCATTAACATTTCAACACAACAAAAAACCCCACCTAATCTCCTATAATTTAGCTCTATAAATAGAACATTGCCACTCTACCTGGGCACAGAGATTTTGCTTCTATCTGTGCTCCTGCCCTCTGAAGATGCTGGCCACAGATGCTGGCGAAACGTTAGGAACCACAACTTCCAGAACACGGCCACACAGCCCGGAAGACCCACAACAGCCATTGAACTCCGGCCGTGAAAGCCTTCGACAATACATGATGCATTACTTCTGAAGAATCCTAGAAATGCAACCTACGCCTCTGCATTTTCTGTGGGGCAAATTTGCAAAGGTTTATGGACTGAATTATTCAAAATTGCCAAGTGCCAACTTCTACATGTCATTGGCAATGGTGTCTGTGTATATAAAAAAAAGTCAAGATGGTGGCCATGACCCTGACATTACAGCCACCATCTTGACTTTTTTGACCCTACTGTAGTTTTCACAGTGTATCTCCTGTGTGGTATTTTCTGTTACTCTGACCACCAGGAAACACCCCATAACATTTTGTCCTTATTGGGACTCTTCAGATGGGGGTAGCTAGATGTTATTCTATAGCAGTGTTTCTCAACCTTTAAGATGTGTGGACTTCAACTCCCAGAAGGGAGTTGCACATGGCCCTGGTCATTGATCAAGGTAAAATGACTGGCCTTTGACCCTAGATGTAATCTACAGCCAGCATGACTAAACATCCTTCATAAATCAGTCTAACCCCCTTTTAAAGCTAGGTTGGTGTCTATCTCCACATCTTGTACTAAACTTTATTATTAAACAAATAAGTACTCTCCCACCCACCCTTCCCTGCCCTTTATCTCAAATTCCCTGCCAGGCAGCCTTATTGAGTGATCAATAAATGTTCTAGTTTTAGGAGAGAGAGAAAAACCTCTATATTCATTTTTTTCACACCATATATGATTTTAAAGGAACTTTTATTTTGTATTTTTAAAATATAAGTTCAGTCTGGTATCCAGTCAGAATCTAAATAATCCCTAAAATGTAAAGGAAAAATTAAAATAGGATTTAGTTTTGTATGGTTGAATTAATGCTGCCTGGCCCCTGTAAGTAGTTCCTTTAGGGATAATAAATGTCCTACTTCTTAATCAGACTGTCATGGCTATGACACCGTATGAAGAGAAATTTTTCAAATACTGTATGACAAATAGTATGATGTGCTGAATAACAAGGCCTTCCCTGTTCACTGATCAATGAAATTAGTTTCTCAGCACAGAAACATGGATATTTCTTAGTTACATGACAAACTTCTATTTGGTAACAGGATGGGAACCACTCTCTCATAGATCAAAGAGGACACAGGTTGGAAAAGGTAGAAAAGCTAAATAGTATCAATCAGATGAAAGTATCAGTGAACGGTTCAGAGGAAGAACCAATAAAACTTAAAAATAAACTACAAGTTTTCATCTGACAGATGGTAAAGCAGCTTTATATTGCCCTGCCTCAGTAAACAGCTAATACTTTAGCTGCCAAAGACACACAATAAATGCACAGAATACACGCCTAAACAAATGGCCTAAAACTGCAAAATGCTTTAGTTTCATTCCCAGATCCACAAATTCCAGCCTGATCAAGGCGGTGCTCTTTCACAACTGTTCTGTTGCACAGTTTCCAATACATCCATTTTCCAAGCAATTCTTATCGCTCTGCAAATCTATGTAGGCTCTACATTCCTGTCTGGAGAGATAATTATAGCAGTTGCTGTCACTGAGAGGCATTGCAGAGATAATTTCAGTAGTCGTTGACACTGAGATTGATCAAATCCTGATCAATAACTGGGGGGAAAATCCAGATAGGAGGTAAAAATCTGAGAATTCAAAATGAAAAAGTTTAACCTATAACCACCCAGGATGAATGGAATCTTCTTCTGTACCATCTGTGTAAGTATAGTAGACCTGTTGGAAAATATGAAAGACAACAATAATGAAGGTTTGAACCCTACAGAACAGTGTTTCTCAACCTTGGCCACTTTAAGATGTGTGAACTTCAACTCCCAGAATTCCCCAGCCAGTTGAGAAACACTGCTATAGAATAACATCTAGCTACCCGCAACTGAATTGAATTGAATTGAACTGAACGCAATTGAAGTCATCAACGATTTCATTCTATTCGGATCAACGAATAACGCCAAGGGAAGCAGTAACCAAGAAATCAAACGACGTATCACGCTGGGAAAATCTGCCATCCAAGACCTATCTAAAGTTTTCAGAAGTAAAGACGTCAGTTTAAAAACAAAGGTGCATCTGACTCATGCCATGGTCTTCTCAATTCCCACATATGTGTCAGGGAGACTCTAGAGAGCAGAGAAGAAGGCTGGACAATAGATAAGAAGCGAGCACGTAGCTCAGAGAGCCTAGCCTATTTTCCCAAACGTCAGAAGAAAGCTCCGCCCTAGGGTGAGCTGATATACTTGGGAATCTTCAGGCACTGTTAGTTTAGCAGGATTTTGCTTGTAGGTATGCAATAAACACTAGAGACTAGATTCCTGGCCTCGGCGTGTTATTTCTGCATCTACACACGACAATATGCCTGTGAAACTTGGACATTAAAAAAGGAAGATAGAAGAAGAATTGATGCATTCGAATTGTGGTGCTGGCGAAGATTACTGAAAATACCATGGACTGCCAGAAGAACAAACAAATCAGTTTTAGAAGAAATACAACCAAAATGTTCACTAGAGGTGAGGATAACTAGGCTTAGACTCTCATACTTTGGGCACATTGTCAGGAAAGACTGATCACTTGAAAAGGACATCATGTTTGGTAAAGTTGAGGGCCAGCGAAAAAGAGGAAGACCTTCAATGTGATGGATTGATACAATCACCACAACAATGGATGCAAACATTGGAACAGTCAGGGAATTGGCGCAAGACCGTTTAGCATTTCGTTCTATTATACATAGGGTCGCCATGAGTCATAAATGACTCGAGGGCAACTAACAACAACCCGCAACTGAAGAGTCCCAATAAGGACAAAATGTTATGGGGTTTCTCCTGGTGGTCAGAGTAACTGAAAATACCACACAGGAGATACACTGTGAAAAATAGAGGAATTTTCCCCCTGCCCTCCAAGAAGAGCATGTGGTAGTCATGTAAAATCCCACACATGGGGGCATGACATAATGTGACACTTGCATTTGTCTTCTGTGATAGCTTAAGGGAAGGTGGACTATATACCTGTAGACCATTGTGATAGCACTTCCACAATAGCAAATTCCCAAACATTTCGTCATCACTTCTCCATATAGCTGGTGATGATTGTAATTGTTTAGTAGACTTAAGAAGCCCAGTTGGCCACTGGTATGATATTGATACCAAGACAGGAAGAGAAAGCAATGGGAGATGAGAGACAGAGCTATAGAAATGGAGGGTAGGGGGAGAGGGAGAGAAAGCTACTAGACCCAACACAGGCTCTCAGTCTTGAATGAAGTCTTGAAACCATTACAAACCTCAGAACGCCCTTCACATGATGCATAATATTCTCTAAAGCAGGGTGCCGCCTAAATTAGCCCTTCAAAATGAGCTAACAAGGTGGTTTAGAATCAGAATATGCCAATGGACCTTTAAAAAGGCTGTATTCTTTCAACAATGGGGTAATAATGCAGAGAGTTACAACAGTGCCAAGAAGACAGGGATCTCCAATTTAGTGGTGGTGACTTTTCTCATCAGATTGATATCAGAGATTCAGGAAAATGCTCTAAGAAACAGAAATCAAGTAAATTAAAATTGAAACTCTTGAAAAATGGAATGGTTTTGGAATGTAAGATGGACAGGAAAAAAATACTTTCATAAATAAATAATTTCCTTTGAGTTGGATAACATTCTTGTTAATTAAAGTCTTGAAAATTTATCTATAGGGCCCCTGGGAGGAATAAAAATAAAATCACTTGGATCTGCTCTAGTTAGACGCTGACTGGGCATGTCCTGTCGAATTGCCCAATGTATGGTCTTGTCCTGTTACCTGGGAAGAGTTTCAACCTGTAAATCCTGAGGAAGTAGACAAGATCCTCACAACTGTTAGTCTAGCCACAATTGTGAGGATCCTGTCTACTTCCTCAGCACTCACACAGGTTTATTGGATCTCTGTTCCTCCTAATTAAGTAAGACTACCCTGGAAATGACATGTGATTGGATCCTTGCTGTGATAACTTCGTTCCTGAGAGAGGAGGTGGTTCTACCTGCCTACTACTGACTCAGTAACTGGAGGCTGTGCAGGTCTGGAGGGGGGGGGAATAGACTTCAGCTCAATTCTGACAAGACTGAGTGGCTTTCTCAACCTCAGCAACTTTAAGATGGGTGGACTTCAACTCCCAGAATTGGCTGGGGAACTATTCTAAACAAGGATTAAAAGAACAAGAACAGGAAGAGATTCCCTACAATCACATCTAGCTTCTGTTTCATTAGGCTTCCTTCCTCACTCAGTTTGCTGCTGGGGAGAGGCCTATATTATGTCAGGTGTGTTGAGGCACTGTGGGGGTAAAAGTTGACTGTTTTCACCAACTATGCTTAGAGTTCAGAGAAGAGGCAAGCAAGGAATAGACCAAAGTAGACCTCAGTGCCTGGGGGACAAAGGAAAGTGTCAGTACCTAGACTGATGAAGAAGACTTAAGGTGATATCTGCAAGCAGGGGTGTCTCCAGCAACTGGTCACTGGTTTCCAAATGGCAGGCAGGACTGCCATGAGCAAAGCCCCCCCCCCTTTAATATGGGTCCAACCATTGCTTGCACATAAAAAGGAGTGGGGCTTCTGGTCACACCTACCATGTTGAAGCCAGTGGTCATCACTGTAGACTCCCATGTCTGCAAGTGTTATAAAGCCAGCTAGCAAAACAAATGAATTTATATGGTGCCTTTTTAAGTTTTGGGGTTATCCTTGTAATATGGAAATCCTAAATTCTTGTAGGGTCTCAAAACTAGCTGAACCTCAGCTCTTGGACACACATAATGGAAGAGAAACCTCATAGAAATGCATTTCAGATTTATATCTGTTCATGGCTAAATGTGAAGACGTTATCCTGTAGCCATATCTGAGCTGGAAAAGATTCTGAATGTTATTTAAATTTACTATTTTTTCCATGGGTGAAACAAATCTAGAGAAATATAAATAGGATGGAGTAGGAGAACAGCATAAAGTAGTTTATAAAGCTAGAACTAGTGGATTCCAATCAAGAACATAGGCTTTTCCTTTTACATTGTCTTGTTAGAGCAGAGCTTTCCAAACTTTTCATGTTGGTGACACACTTTTTAGACATGCATCATTTTGCGACACACTCTTACAGCAGGGCACAAGGCAGGCACTAGGACCTGCGCAGAATCCTGGCAGGGCAGGTTTGGAGGCAGCAAAGCACAAGGCAGGAACTAGGACCTGCGCGGAATCACAGCAGGTTTGGAGGCAGCAAGGCACAAAGCAGGCACTAGGACCTGCGCGGAATCCTGGCAGGGCTCAGAGGCAGCAGCGGCAGCCATGACACACCAAGACACTGCAGCTGACACACTAACGTGTCATGACACACAGTTTGGAAAGCTCTGTGTTAGAGTATCACAAACAGAAAAAAAATAGAAGTGAAAATATTAAGTCAGTCAGGCCATTTGGGAGGAAATTGGTCTATTTCTCAAAACAATAAAATAAAAAATATCCAACTGCAGAATTCAGTGCTTGCTATTCTTTCTCAATTTTAAACCTGTCCATGAAAATCACAGGTTTGACATGGTATTAAAACTATTTGAATTCACTTATCATCACAAAACTTAAAAAAAAACCTAGTCTATATCCAATGCAATTCAGTTTTGAATGAATGTTTAAACTGCACTTTAAGCAAAGCCTGAGATTGTTTTACAGTGATTTACCTGCAATGAAACAAATAATTTCTTCTCTCTCATTTTCCGAAAATGCAGTGCAGTCAAATGATAAAATGGTTTCCCCAGACTTCATAGATCTCATTAATTTCTTAAGAGGATTTTCAGTTATTACTGATATCTATTTACCTCAAGTTTCAATTACTATTTTGAATTATTTCTAACGCAATTATATCTGGTGACTTTTTTACTCAAATTGATGCAGTTTTCTTGACAACAATACAAAAGTGGTTTGCCATTGCCTTCTTCCCAAGGTAGTCTACAGCTTCAGGATTCCCTGGTGGTCTCCTATCCAGGTACTAACCAGGCCCAACTGTGCTGAACTTCCAAATCAAATTTATCAGTAATTCCTTATTGAAATCAATACCATTTGATGGCAACTAAACCTTCTCTTCCCCCACCCAATGACTTTGGATAAACTAGATATGGCTAACATGACTATATCTCTGTTCCTAAAAACAGATGGCAAACCTCTTATGCATGCTTCAAAAATGAATGCATCTCCAGCTACCATTCTGTTCCAAATGGTAGAAGAATTTTATCCTTTTGCTGCTCAACACAGTTTGTCTTGGGAGGGAAAAAACTGTATTCCAGTAATATAATGTTATTAATAGCCAGAATCCAAAGAGCTGTTTCAGACCATTATACTTTTGGGATTCTGACCACATTAAAACCATATTTGGGGAGTACAATTGGATTCTGCAAAGCCAGAAGGTCCCCCAGTTGTAGATGTGGCATCAAGTTTTGTAGAAAGAACTATAAATTGCTGGATTTGACATTTGTATGTCAGCAACACTTAGATCTAGACCAGTGTTTCTCAACCTTGGCCACTTTAAGATGTGTGGACTCCAACTCCCAGAATTCCCTAGCCAGCATGGAGTTGATCCCTGTTCAAAAGTGAGGATCTCTGCATTTGAGATTCAGAAATGCCTTGGTTTGTTAATAGACTAATGCCTTCAGCTAGTAGCTCATTGTGGGAGGTTGTGCGGATCCAGAATTGGTCTTTATAGCCACTTACAGATCCACTGTTAAAATTTTACCTTTGGAAGACAATCTTACTCGGCTACGAGTGATCGCCAATGTATTATGGATAGCTCTCTGGAGCGCTCTGGAATTGTGCTTAAGATGGTTCTTTTCCTTCTCCTTCTTTTTGGCTGGTACGTCTTGTTATCATGACTTTCTTCATTTCTGATCATAATTATTTTAGTGTGATGAATCACATTACTGCACTGGAAACTACAGTTTTGACGTTACTGTTCTGCGATAGTTATAGGAATGTCTAAATTCCTGCCAACAGAATGCCTATGTCTATGACTACAGTATATGGGTTGGGTAAATGTCTGGAGATCATAGTATTTGCAATTTCATTAAATCTAAGCATGTGGACTAGTGGGGATAAAGGGAATATTAATGGAAAGAAATAAAAAGAGGTTGAGGGCAAAGATAAGTTTTCTGTCACAGAGATCCTTGTATCTGGAGTCCTTCCCAACCAAGCTTCAAAAATCTTTCCCATGGAGCACAGAGAAAAGGGGATTTCTCTTCTGTTCAGTATTCTAACAAACCATGGTTCCCATTCCTTTCCTTTCCATCTTTCCTCCCCCAAAAGATATGCAGCATTCTGTAAGTCACAGCTTTCCAAACAGTGTGTCGCGACACTTTAGTGTGTCGCAACACACAGTCTGGTGTGTCGCCACACAACCCAGAAGCGGCAGCGGGGGCGTGCACGGCGGCGGTGGCAGCAGCGCGCCATTAGCGCTTCCACGTTTTAGCAGAGGCCGCTGCCACCACCACCGTGCACGCCCCCGCCCCCGCACACACCCCACACCACCGCCATGCACGCCGCCGCCCCCGCGCCGCCACCACTGCCGCCGTTGGTGTGTTGCCAATGGCGGCACTTTAGAAAGCACTGCTGTAAGTACTGGGCATGCTCAGACCCATGTTAATTTGTTTTTGCAAATACAGACTTTCCTTGAGCATGTTGATCTACAGCATGGGGTTGTTGTTTTGGGCAATAAATGGAGATTCCCACATAAGCCACTCTGAACTCATGGAGGAAGAGCAGGATATAAATCTAGCAAATAAGTAAACATAAAATACTGTAAATGTGCATAAGCCACAAGAGAGGACAGTTGTTATGATCCCCCCATTAACTTTATGTGGTGTGCATCTGTGAATCATTCGGTGAAAATAGCCAAGTTACTGTATAACAAGCTTCTCCTGTTAGTCGGTGAATGTGTTTTGGAGAAGTAGAGGTTGATTATTGAGCCTATTTGAAGACCCACAGCTGCCTCAGAAAATTGCAAACAAGATCTTAACAAATAGTATTCTTTATTAATGTGTTCCCACACCATTTACCTAGAACCTGGAATTCAATGGCATATTTTCTATGACTTATAAATTATGATCAGTCAAAATACAGGAGAAATCCAAAAGCTTTCAGCTTCCATGTCGGAAATTTCTTGAAACTGAAAACCCTCCAGAAATAGTGATGGTAACAAAAACTGTAAGAGGCTGGGATAAACAAGGTGTGCTGTTAGAAGGGAATGATGAATACCTTTATTCTGACATCTTTGTGTTTCTCTTGAGCAGGCTAGAAGATTCTCTTACCCAGCTCTCTTCTGCATTCTGGGGGGATTGAAAATGTATATTCCTCTGCAGTACCTCTTCCTATTATCACTGAATGTTTCCAAGCAGGCTTGCCAATAAGCCAACACCCATCACTAGCTTGCTGGTAGTTTGCAGTCTTTATTTCCATGGTGGATGTAAAAATAACAACAAGCATCTCCTGTGCGTGAAAATCTTATGTCTTAGCAGGCTACGATGTTCATTTGTTTGTTTTTAAAGTATTCTACCCAATGGAATAGAGGAGGAGAGACAGAGCTGAGGAAAACATTTTTCATTAGTTTTAATTAATACAAAAAACAAGTGGGTTGACAGAGGAGGGTAGACTGATAGAGAATTCATCCTTGTTCATCTGTGGGCATTATTTGAGGTATTATATATGAGGTATCCACATAGTTATCCTGTACAAGCCATGAAGATGTCACATGTGTCATCATGCAGATGATGTAATTATATGATGCAACTGATGCAAATCATATCATTTATATCATTTACATGATGATATCATGACACATATGACATCACTTGCACCCCTAGATCCCCCTGCAGACATCCATGAGTCACCATAAATTTGAAAACATTGGTTCTGGTATTCATACATTCAGATCAAAAGATTAACAGTCCAGATAACATCAAGAAATGGGATTTGCGCTTATGTACATTGGACTTAAATATAAGTCTTAATCTTTATGCCTAAGTGTTGTTATCTGGTACCACTGGAGACAAAAGAGATATACTGGATGCATTGAAATTAATTAATCAAATTTATATGGCTGCCCATTTATCCAGTGAAACTGGGTGGTGAACAAAATAAAAAGCATAATCAAAACATAAAACCCAAACAGAAGCCAAGTTGAGGCTTTTTCTATAAAAATCTCAGAATACACAAGTCACATCCATCCATGCCAAAGCTCCAATAACTAACATCCTGGCCCCAATATCTGGGGGAAGGGTCAAGTCTTCTCAGCCTTCCCAAAGGCCAGTAGAGATGGGGTCATCTGTATCTCTGGGGGAAGGCTGTTCCATGAAGGTGGCACCATGACAACAGTGGTCCCTACTCTGGATAGAACAGGCTGTATTTTACACTTTTATAAATGTGACAAGTTTATTTGATATCTTTCAACATTTCTATGTAGCAGAAAATTAGAGCTAGAGATCTGGGCTGCAAAAATCTGGACAAAAACATAACAATCTCTTTGCAACCATTGGGTTGTCATTTGAATATCTGCAGCCCAGAAATGGTACCCTAAGCAAATAGACAAGACTTTACACAACATTCAGGATGAAATGAGACCTTGCTGGCTTTTCCTTGAATACCACTAAATTCCCTTTTCCTTTTCTTAAGGTACAATCGTTTACCCATTTCCAATAGATGATCTCAGATACACTTGCTTTTTATATGCAGGCATTTTGGAGCCTTCTATGTTGCTTAGACAGTAGACAAAACGATTGGCTCAAACTTTCTGTTTAGTTCAGAAACTGAGTGCTCACTGGGAAAAGGTTATGGTAGCTGCCAAGAAGAAAAATCACAACATTCCTCTGATCATTAAGAAATGTTTCAGACCAGTACACAATATAAATGTAGAGTTCTTTCTAGAGAGAAATAGCAACCCTATGGCTGAAA
Organism: Charina bottae; assembly: GCA_023362775.1. Lineage (NCBI taxonomy): Eukaryota > Metazoa > Chordata > Lepidosauria > Squamata > Charinaidae > Charina > Charina bottae. The sequence continues at coordinate 46,523,741 of JALMGJ010000007.1, read as the reverse complement.
TCATAATTACATTAAGATTATTTGTTTGCTTTTGGTTTAACATGATATGCAAACCCAGTCATTATGCTTTATAATCCCATTTATAGTTTAGCAAGTTGTGTAAACTCAGCCATGTTTTACTTTTTCTTTTCTTTTTTTATAAGAATTTTATTGAGTTTAAAACAAAGTGTGTGTGTGTGTGTGTGTGTGTGTGTGTGTGTGTGTATATATATATATATATATATATATATATATATATATATTTCTAAATCAACTTCCCACCCCCATAAGACAACATCCATTTAGTTATTTCCTTCCTATCACTATTCTCTATATTTCTGTCCACTTTAATAAAAATCAAATTATAAATACATATAAATTGTCTGCTTTTATATTCAATATACTATATACTACAATAATCTTAACTCTATTAAACCTAAAAATCAAACAATTATTATTATATCTTATAAATCTCTAATAAATCTTGCAAATTAAACAGATCTTAAAACAATCCCAATATATCTTAATCCAAATCATTAAAAGAAAACAAAATCATCATAACCTCATTATCAATCCAGTTATACATACTTAAATTTTTACCCTACTTCAAAATAAACTAAGACAGTTACATATCTCCCAATTACACCCAAGGCATTTTTCTTGTAGAAATCACAGAGCCCAACTGCCCCCCTTAATCCAAACCTCTCAGTAAAAAAACTCCCACATAACATTTTTTTCCTTCTCATAACAATTCTTCAGAAAGACATAACAGAAAAACAAAACTCTTTATAATCTGCAGTTCAGACTGTCGTTGTAACCCCTTCAGTTCCAAGATGTAGTCTTCGCCTGGCATAGCTTCAATATCACTGACTACAAAAGCATCTCCCTCTTTGCCAAAATCTTCATCTTCCTCTTTACCATCTTCAGACAGATGACATAGTTTAGAAATGATCTCTTCCCCAATATCCTGTATATTCTGCAGAATAACTTGACTGTAATCTGAAAGGGTCTCTTTAAAGAACTGCTTAAGCTCACCACGAAACTCCAAGAAAATCTCTTTAAAATCTTCCATTTTCAGGCAGTAGATTATGGCGCCCCTTAGCTGCTTAACTCACAGTAAATAGGAGTTAACAAGTTAATAAGTTGATACAATGTTTCCACGTGAAATTGAATCAATACTAACAAGCAGATTTCAAGGAAAGTGGACAGAAAACTAAGAATTAAAAACGAGAAATCCAACGTATACGAAAATATTCAATCCTTCAAATTCAGTACAAATATATTAACAGGAAGGCAATTATTTACTCTCAATCTTCCTTAATTTTTGAATGGGAAAGCAAGCCAAAACTTTAAAAGATTTTTAAAAATAATCCAGAAATAACGATAAGTACCAAGAGAGTCCATTTCTTCTTACTGTTAAAAGCCTCTATTAGGGTTCAAAACTTAAAAATATAAATTGGATGTTTTAGAAATGAGAAGGCGGGACTTACTGTCCCTTTAAAGGGGCTGCAGCACAGCTAGGAAAATATTAAATCCCAGCCTCCTGGCGAAGTCTTTACCCATCGATCGCACACTCTGTCCACAATCTTCTGGTTGCAACTCGCCATCCGGAGGACAAATGGGTTGATTCCAAGCCTTTTCCTTAATCCGGAAAAATCTCTGGGCTACAGGAGAAACCAGCCTGAGCCTGAAAAAAATGCCATGAAGCCAGTTCTGACTGCGGATCTTGCGGGCACAGCTGCTCAGTCTGTCATATTCTCACCAGAAGTCCCATGTTTCACTTTTTCAACAGATTGTGGTTAAATAAACCATGGCTTAGCAAGATGTAGGAACCTGGAAAATACATAATCAAAAGCATTATTATTGTATCCTTCAGGGGCGCTGCTCCACAAGTAACCGGATGTGAGACCCTGTTTTTCAAGTTGGGTTCCCGAGAGCAGTTGGGAGTGTTGCTGCTGTACCAGCCTCCCTGCTGCGTAGCAACCTCCCTGCCTGAGCTGCTGGAGGCCGTCTCGGGGTTGGCGGTGGAGTTCCCCAGGCTTATGGTTCTGGGGGACTTCAATCTGCCGTCTCTGGGACGGGCTTCGGAGGCGGCTCGGGAGTTCATGGCCACCATGGCAGCCATGGGCCTGACTCAGATTATTCGGGACCCGACTCGAGACAGTGGCCTCACTCCGGACTTGGTGTTCTTGTCGGAGCAATGGCAAGGTGATCTGGGGGGTGAGTTACATCTTTCCCCATTGTCATGGTCAGATCATGCCCTGGTGGCCCTGAGATTCTCATATGCTGCCCCACCCCGCAGGGAGGCTGGACCTATTCGATTGGTCCGCCCCCGGCGACTAATGGACCCGATAGGGTTTCAGAGGGAGCTGGGGGTTATACCCGAGGATCTTTTGCACGGTCCAGCGGAGGTTCTGGCCGCAGCCTGGAATAAGGAAGCGGCCGGGGCTTTGGACAGGATCGCGCCTGTGCGGCCTCTCTTGCCCCATTCGACCCGATATTCCCCGTGGTTCACGGAGGGATTGAGGGTTTTGAAAAGGGTTAAGAGACGTCTAGAGCGCCGCTGGAGGAAGACAAAGACCGAATCTGACCGAACACTAGCTAGAGCCGCGGTTAAGGCCTACCTGGTGGCGGTAAGAGTGGCGAAACGGCAATATTTCTCCACTCTTATTGCATCTGCAGAATGCCGCCCGTCGGCCCTGTTTAGGATTACTCGATCTCTCCTGGGTAAGGTGGGCCCAATGACCCACCTTCAGGGCCGTGCGGAGGAATTTTCGGAGCATCTGGCGGATAAAATCGCTCGGATTCGTTCTAAGCTGGACTCCAAGCGTGGTGCATGGTCTGGGGAGATGCCAAGGGAACGTCTATGCCCGGTTATCTGGGAACAGTTTGATCCTGTTGAGCCCAAGGAAGTGGACAGGATCCTCCGGACTGTAAGGGCCACTACGTGTCATCTTGACCCATGCCCTTCCTGGCTAGTGAAAGCAGCCAGTGAAGTGACATGTGGCTGGGTCCATGCGATGGTTGCTATATCCTTGGGAGAGGGAGTGTTTCCGGCTGCTTTTAAAGAGGCGCTGGTGCACCCCCTCCTCAAGAAGCCATCACTGGACCCTACAGTGTTGGACAATTTTCGTCCCGTCTCCCACCTTCCCTTTTTAGGGAAGGTGGTTGAGAAAGTCGTGGCATTGCAGCTCCAGAGGATTCTGGATGATACGGATTATCTGGACCCCTTCCAGTCAGGATTCAGGCCGGGATATGGGGTAGAGACTGCATTGGTCGCACTTACAGATGATCTCTGGCGAGAGCGGGATGGAGGCAGTGCATCCATCCTGGCTCTTCTTGACCTCTCAGCGGCTTTCGATACCATCGACCATGGTATCCTTTTGGGGCGGCTCGGAGAGTTGGGGTTGGGCGGCGTAGTCTTGCGCTGGTTCGCCTCCTTCCTCCGAGACCGGTCCCAATCGGTGGTGATAGGAGATGAGAGGTCCGACCCTCGGCCCCTACTTTGTGGGGTGCCGCAGGGCTCGGTTCTCTCCCCTCTCCTATTTAATATCTACATGAAACCGCTGGGTGAGATCATCCGCCAACACGGGATGAGGTATCATCAGTATGCTGATGATACTCAACTATATATCTCCATCCCGGGTGAGTTAAGTGATGCAGTTTCTGCCCTTTCTCAGTGCCTGGAGGCTGTGGGGGTCTGGATGGGGAACAACAGGCTTCAGCTGAACCCTGGCAAGACGGAGTGGCTGTGGATTGATGGCGCCTCGGGATCCAAGGAGTTGTCATCTTTAGATCTGGACGGGGTGGCACTACCCCGTTCAGACTCAGTGCGGAATCTGGGGGTCCTTCTGGACTCACGACTCCTGCTTGAAGAGCAGGTGGCAGTCGTGGCCAGAAGGGCTTTTGTGCAACTTCGAGTTGTACGCCAGCTTCGCCCTTTCCTGGACCGAGATGCCCTCCGTACAGTCACTCATGCCCTGGTCATCTCCCATATAGACTATTGCAATGCACTCTACATGGGGCTACCCTTGAAGAATATCCGGAAGCTTCAGCTGGTCCAGAATGCGGCTGCGCGCGCAGTTATGTGTGCCCCAAGATCGGCACACGTGACACCTCTGCTGCGTGAACTGCACTGGTTACCAGTTTGCTTCCGGGTCCAATTCAAGGTGTTGGTTGTTACCTTTAAAGCCCTACATGGCATGGGACCAGGTTACCTTAGAGACCGCCTCATCCCCAGAGTATCGACCCGCCCCACCCGGTCATGCAGAGAGGGCATGCTACGGATCCCATCAGTAAAAGAATTTCATCTAGCGGGATCCAGGAGGCGTGCCTTCTCTGCCGTAGCACCCGCCCTTTGGAACATCTTGCCCCTTGAGGTGAGGCTAGCCCCCACACTCCTGACCTTCAGGAAACAACTGAAAACCTGGCTCTGCCACCTCGCCTGGGATGGGATGAGTGATAGCTCTTCCTGGAGATGGCTCGCACCATAAAGTTCAGTCCGGTTCGTAAATATCAGATACAGCCTCTTGGATTTTATATTTTTATATTTTTATATTTTTAATTGATTGTATAATGTATTTTATATGTTTTTAATCGCTGACTTTATTGTAAACCGCCCAGAGTCCCCTTGTGGGGGGAGATGGGCGGTGATATAAGTTAGAAATAATAAATAAATAAATAAATAAATAAATTATTACTAGTATTATTTGTAAGGGAATCGCTACTTCTACTAAGCATTATTTTCATAAACACAATTATGTAAAACGGGATATTATACTCATCTTATGAGGATACTATGCCATAAGCTGAAAATTAGTAACAAATAAATAGAATTACAAATATTTATTTTACAACAAGCTTAAATATTTAAAAGCATATTTAGTGTGGTTATGCCAAATACCAAGTCTGATTTCGGAATGCTTTTCTTAGCAAGCTTATTATTTCTGTTTTTATTCACATGGCTGAACTGCCACAGCACATTATTTCTAGAAATATATCAATCAGAGTAGACATTTATCACCTTGTGATCTGATTAATGGATGCAATAGGCTCTAGAAGCAATATACAATTCTCATAAGAATCTATTAAACAGAATAGTTAGTTGGCCAGTGATTTTTATGTTTTATGTTTTTACAAATGCAAATGAGATTAACACAGTCTTCTATTGTTTTAATATGTCTGGCACTACTTCTTCAGGGTCTAAATATTGACATATCCATTTATTTTTCAGGTCTCTGAATTATTCCCAGCATAACTAAGCTTAATAGTAATTTTTATTAGACCATCTTTAAACATATAGGTAAAGGTTCCCCCCACACATTTGTGCAGTCGTGTCCGACTCTAGGGGCCGGTGCTCATCTCCGTTTGTTAGCCGAAGAGCCAGCGTTGTCCGAAGACACTTCCACGGTCATGTGGCTACATGACGCGCGTGGAACGCTGTTACCTACCCACTGAAGTGGTACCTATTTATCTACTTGCATTTGCATGCTTTCGAATTGCTAGGTTGGTAAGAGCTGGAGCTAGAGCGGGAGCTCACTCCGCATGCAGGGCTACGTATTCGAACCTCCAAACTTGTGATCTTCCGATCGACAAGCCTAGCGTCTTACCCGCTGAGCCACCACGCCCCTTCTTTAAACATATAGAGTGTTATTTTTTCAGTGAAAGTAATGACATCCAGCCCATCACTATCAGCAGATGGTTATTCCACAATAAACAGGCCAGCTGGCTATTATGAAGTGTTGGTAAAAAAAAATGGATAATTAATTATGTGAAGAGCCAAAGCTCAGTGTCTGAGCATATGTTTTGCATGTAGGATGTTCCAGGTCCATCTCTACTTTCTTCATTTCTGTCTAAGCTCATGGAAAAACAACAGAGCAGATAATAGTGGACTAGATTAGATGGATTGAACTGCTCTTTACTGCATGTCAGCCATGTAAAAAACCAGACCAAACCAAAAGGCAATGTTGATTTCATTGGAAATGAAACTGCACAATCTGTCAAAACTGACCGTAGTGACATGGTCTGGCTACAGTAAACCACTGGTATCCATCAATGAGATGAGTCTGTATTTAGCTCTGAAGATGTTAACTAAAGAAAGAATACAGAAATAAACTATATCCTATCATCTCCTCTCTTCTTCAGTAACCCCACCCCATAAACCTCTCTAAAGTTTCTAAATCTTAGATGAAGTGGAAAGAAGGCTCTCCTTCATGAAACTGTATGCTTATGATGGCATCATGCCAGACTTAGAAGGTTCCTGTACTCCTAATAAGGTTCCACCATGCACAAGAGATCTCCGCAAGCAATTCAAAAGGCTTTGGGAAGGGAGCAAGTGGCTGTAACAGTACTTACTTTCCGTGAATTGTCTTGTTAATTTATTTTAGAATCCAAGCTATAATTTCACGGGCTTTCTATAAAACACTTCTAATGATAAAGCTCCTTTCAGCTGCCTATTACAGGACCTGCCAAATTTTAAAAAATAGTGCCGCTTTCCCTTAAGTATTTAAGTGTGTTAGTTTGTATTTGAACAAACCCTCCATAGAAAACACAACAGTCAAGCAGAGAGCTAGCAAAGTTTTGTTTTAATTCCTCACATCCTGCCAAGAATTCTGGAGTGAATAATGCTTTTACCCTTTGTGGTTAGCAGTGAGAAAATGTCATTTCTAAAAGACAAGGATGCTAAGAGAGAGAAAATTTAGAAATTAAATGTCCCAGGTGTATCTTTTTTTCTACTTTGGTTGCTGCTGAACATTTTCTGATGACAGATGTTACAATTTCAAAAAGGAACAGCTACTGTACATAGGGCTTTCAACCAACAGGGGATCAAACACAAAGCTAACATTTTGCTAACATGGAAGGTATCAAAAACTAACATTTGCATTGGTTTATAATTTGAAGGGAAGGAATTGTACAAAAAAAGGAAGGAGAGAAAGGGAAAGGGAAAAGAACTCTTAATGGAGTATTTCGGTCCAGCACCCAATTTTGTTTCGCAGCTACAGTTTGGGGTTCCTGGGTGAGTCTTTGTGAATGGAATGTTTTTGTATCTTGTATCTTGGTCTGTTCTGCTTCATGTCAAGGCAAAAAAAAAAGTGTGCAAAAGCAACTATTGTTAACACAGCATAGCTTTGACCACCATTTGTGGTCAATTTCAAATTCTACTGCTAAGCTGAATTACTGCAGAGCACATGTCATTTAGAGCCTCATGCATTTTTAGCCGATGTTTGATTGAAGTGGCCTTTATACACCATGTTAAGCCATGATTTTTTAAATAAAACATAAATGGCTGGTTCTCACAGCCCTTGATTCCAAGTCAAGCAAATTTTATAATGCAAATAATGTATGAACTCCCATGATGCATTTTTACACAGGAAGATAGGAATCTGCTTCTTACTACATCAGGTTATTTGTCTATATTGTCCAAGATTGCTATCATGACTCCATCTTCTCAATCCCACTTGATGAGACCAACAAATGAAAAAAATGGGGGGAAAAACCCAGCAAATACTGTTATTTTGCAATTACAGATGAAATACTGTATAACCAGCATTCCTCAGCAGGAATATATATATCTACCCTATAGATAAATTAGTGTTTATTTATTTATTTATTACAAGTGAGTTTATGCTGCTTCATTAAAAAAAAACCCAATCTCTGCCTTACGAAAGCAGTATATAATAAACAATACAATGCATACAATATTAATAAAGCAACATTACAATCAAATCACAATAACCATGACACCATCATTAGCAGTGCTCACATACACCCTGGGTGCATACATCCTGCACATCTGAATCCCTACTTAGCCAGATTTTCACTAATTTTCTGAATATTCACAAGGGTGCTGCTCTCCTTTCTGGGGGAACCAATTCCGCAAGAGGGATGCTCCAGCAGAAAATGTCTACTTCTGAGTTCTCTCCTCCTTAGGAGCCTAAGACAAAGGAGTCTTGGTATGGCTTCTCTACCAGAACATTTGAGTGGGGCAGATTCTACTTAGAGTAAGCAGTCTCATAGATAACCAAGCCCAAAACCAGGCTGCACATTATAAGTTATTACTAGGACCTTGACATGGAAATTAACCAGTAGCCAATGTAGCTCTCAAAGTATTGGTGTTATATGACAATATTGAGATATTCCTGTTAGTACATGGGAAGCTACATTATTATACACTTCCACTTGCTGATCCAGCAGGAGCTGTAAGGACCACTCTGATTATGGACCTTCTGGAGGAGGACAGTGTCATCAAGAGCTAACACTGAAACTAACCCAGTGAGTTGTAATCTTAAATATCTAGAGGTTTGAGATTGGAGGAGAATGCTGTTTAGTCAGTTGTGTATAGAGCATGATCAAGGTAAGAGAGATAAGAACATTCACATGGATTTTCTTTAATGAGTTTTAATGCTAAGGATTAGAAATTACAGTACAGTATCTTGAGTGTGGTGATAGGAACCCTCCAGTCTTCCTTCCTCGGTAAGTGCATTAAGGTAGGATCTCTTTGAAGCTTTTAAATCTCTTTTTCCCAAGCTGTTTCCACCACAAACTAAGAATCCATTTCTTTGATAAGTCAGTAATGACCTCTCTCATCTGCTGATTTTTTTGGGGTACAGAGATATTCCTCCTTCTTTCTTATCCTCAGCAGAATCTCTAACAGTTTCCATGTAAACAAAAGTTAAATCTTGAGCCCAGTCTATTAGAGTTCAAAGATTTAGAGGATGAAAATGAAAGACTAGATTATGGAGAATACTTGCACACCAGTTTTATGAAAATATACTAACATTTGTTTGATGACTGTGCTCCAAAAGTTTGACTCAAACATTGGAAGTAGCAAATAATGATCTGACAAGGGCAGGGAAGTATAAAGCCTTAATGAGAACCCAGGTATGTGTTACTGCTTTTTTTTTTTAATTAACATTAGGAATCCTAAAAGCTCTACCCTGTTCACCCACAATTTTTCAGATGTGGTTCTTCACCCTTTCACCTGCTGGCATTCTTTTGAGAAAAAGTCCTAGGCATCAAAAATTAGATAACTTTCCACAATTAAAATCCAGCATCAAAACAGCCAAGAAAAAAAAATACACCACCACAGTACTTATTGTATAGGTATTCTTCGTTTCTCACTCGCTGGATCGTCACCTTGTTGTGGTGAGTGGGCTTGTGTGTTCCCAATGAACCCTGTGAGCGAAGCCGTCGGGAGTCATGTACTCCTGGCAGGGTCACCCATGGCGGTAAGGTCCAGGGGGAGGAACCAGACAAAGAACGATCCAAGAAAGTCCTCAACGGCAGAACAGGCGGAAGATAACAAGGTGTATTGTTATAACGGCTGCGAAGGCAGATGAAGGCTTCAGCAGACAAAAGGTCACCAATCGTCATGGTATCCATGCCATTGGATTAGAGCCTTTTTCTGTGAAGGTTGTGTGCTGATCGTTGTGCACCGATCTCCACACATAAAACAAATTCACGCACAGGCGTCTTCCAACCACACCAAACCCAAAACAACCAAAACTCCCATGGCGACTGACGAATGGCAACGGGGGCAGGACTGTGAAATCCGGAAGCTCCTAGTCATGGACCAGCACATGGGCGGTGGATACGGATTCAGTCGCCCTGACTCAAGGATCGAGGCAGTTGAGTAGTTCGGCAGCTGTATCCACGACTGAGCAGCCCTATTTAGGATCCACTCTGCTCACCCCATATGGGGAGGGGGCTAGAAAAGGTGCCCTAAACATAGTCTGCCTCATTTTCTCCCTGACTGGATTACCGCAACCAGTGGGGTCACCATCTAGCGGTCATAAAAAACACATGAATTTTGGAACATGGAATATACGGACACTGCAAGACAATATGGATAGTGAACGACCTGAACGTAGGACTGCCATTATTGCAAGGGAGCTGAGACGTTTTAATATCGATATAGCAGCACTCCAAGAAACTCGAAGAGCAGAAGAAGGACAGTTAAAGGAAGAAAAAGGAGGTTATACCTTCTTTTGGAAAGGACTGCCTGAACAAGAACGACGAATACATGGGGTAGGCTTTGCTATCAAAAACGACCTTGTGAAGCTCTTGTCAGAAGTTCCCACTGGGATTAACGAACGACTCTCAACTCTCCGAATAAAACTCTCCAAAAACCAACAGGCAACTATCCTAAGTGCTTACGCACCAACACTAGATGCAGATGAGGATATCAAGGAAAAATTTTATACCCAGCTGGACACCATCTTATCAGAGATACCAAAGGAGGATAAAATTATCCTCCTGGGCGATTTCAATGCAAGAGTTGGGCGTGATTTTGATTTGTGGCCAGGGATCATTGGGAAAGAAGGAGTTGACAACAGTAACACGAATGGAATCTTACTTCTGACTAAATGTGCAGAGCATAACCTTGTCATTACTAACACACTCTTTCGCCAGAAAAATAAATTTAAAACATAATGGAAGCACCCACGGTCGAAGCACTGGCATCTTTTAGATTATGTAATTGTCCGTGCTAGAGATCACCGTGATGTACTTCTCACCAGAGCCATGACGAGCGCTGATGACTGCTGGACAGACCATCGATTAATTCGATCCACGATGGCCATAAAGATTGTCCCTCATCGTAGGCTCCAAGGAAGAAAACCAAGGCGTAAAATGAATACACTGGCCCTTCAAGATTCTATTAAACGAGCTTGCTTTCAATCAACTCTCAAGGAACATCTGCCTATGGAACTTCCTGAAAATGTTGAGGAACACTGGGTTAAATTGAAGACTTCTATTATTTCAGCCTGTGAACAAACTATCGGATACCAAACTAAGAGACATCAGGACTGGTTTGATGAGAACGATAGTGAGATTGAACATATTATTGACAAGAAAAGGAAAGCCTTCCAGATATGGCAAAAAGATATTAACTGTGTCGTTAAGAAAAAAATCTACGCCAGTGCAAAGGCAGAAGTCCAAAGAAGAACTAGAGAACTTAAGAACATATGGTGGATAAAAAAAGCCCAAGAAACCCAACATTTTGCAGATGCTCATGATGCACGGGGCTTTTTTAATGCCATAAAGGCCATCTATGGACCAACAAACCATGGTACAAATCCCTTATGCTCAGTAGATGGTGCTAAACTTCTAAAGGACAAAGAGTCTATTGCACTGCGCTGGAAAGAGGATTACTACAATCTCCTTAATCATCACTCTACTGTGGCTGATGAAGTCTTCTTGCAAATTCCGTAAAAACAAATAAGAAATGAGCTTGCAGTACCCCCTAGTTTGGAGGAAGTCAGTAAAGCCACTAAACAAATGAAAAATAACAAAGCTAGTGGACCTGATGGGATTCCTGCTGAAGTCTTTAAAGAAGGCGGGCCTGAACTTACACAACAACTTCATAAGCTCATCGAAAAAATCTGGATGAGGGAGGAGATTCTAGCAGACTTTAGGGATGCCACAATTATCACTCTCTTTAAAAAGGGTGATAGAACAGACTGTGGAAACTATCGAGGCATCTCCCTTCAGTGGATATGATCTTCACTGCACAACAGCTTCAAGAAAAATGCAAGGAGGAAAACTGCCCTCTGTACATGGCGTTTATTGATCTGACTAAAGCTTTTGATACTGTAAATCGTACTGCTCTCTGGACCATCCTTCTGAAAATTGGATGCCCTGATAAATTTGTGGAACATCTTGCGGTTACTCCATGACGACATGATGGCAACAATCCTGAATAACAATGACTCTCAAAGCGATCCATTTAAAGTGGAATCCGGCGTTAAACAGGGATGTGTTATTGCTCCAACCTTATTCGCTATCTTCATCGCTATGATTATGCACCTTGTTGAAGAGAAACTTCCTACTGGTGTAGAAATTATATATCGAACAGATGGAAAGCTTTTTAATCTTAGTAGGCTGAAAGCAAAAAATAAGGTAATTGCAACTTCTGTTATAGAACTTCAATATGCTGATGATAACGTAGTCTGTGCACACTCCGAGGAAGATCTTCAAACTATCCTAAACATCTTTGCAGAAGCATATGAAAAGCTCGGCCTCTCGATTAACATTAAAAAAACCAAAGTGCTTTACCAGCAAGTTCGAACCAATCCCTCTGCAGAGCCATCAATCCAGCTTAAAGGTGTGTCACTAGAAAATGTCGATCACTTTTCTTATCTCGGCAGCCATCTATCTACAAAAGCCGACATCGACGCTGAAATTCAGCATCGCCTGAGCTCTGCAAGTGTAGCTTTCTCCCGAATGAAGCGTAGAGTGTTTGAGGATCGGGACATTCGCAGGGAGACCAAAATGCTTGTTTACAAAGCCATTGTACTACCAACCCTTCTGTACGCCTGTGAAACATGGACCCTCTACAAACGCCACCTCCAACTTCTTGAAAGATTCCATCAACGCTGCCTCCGAAAAATTCTGCAAATTACTTGGGAAGATAGGCGGACTAATGTTAGCGTATTAGAAGAAGCGAAAACCACCAGCATTGAAACAATGATCATCCAACATCAACTTCGCTGAACCGGTCATGTTGTTCGAATGCCTGACCATCGTCTTCCAAAGCAGCTACTTTACTCCCAACTTAAGAATGGAAAACGGAATATTGGTGGACAGCAAAAGAGATTCAAAGATACTCTCAAAGCTAATTTAAAAAAATGTAATATCAGCATTGAGAACTGGGAAGACTTAACTCATGAGCGTTTCAATTGGAGGTCATCCTTTATTAATGGCGCTATGGACTTTGAAGAAGCACGAGTACAGGGCGAAAAGGAGAAAAGAGCTAAAAGGAAGGCACGTCAGGCAAACCCTCATCATGACCGACTCCCACCCGTAAACCTATGCCCTCATTGTGGGAGGTTGTGCGGATCCAGAATTGGCCTTTATAGCCACTTACGGATCCACCGTTAAAATTTTACCTTTGGAAGACAATCTTACTCGGCTCCGAGTGATCGCCAATGATTCTTTGTTTAGTGACTGACTCATTTAGTGACCGTACGCAGTTACGATGGTGATGAAAAAGTAACGTTGCAACCAATCCTTGCATTTACAAACTTCACAGGTCTGTAAAGCAAATAAAAACTGAAGTAAGATCATAAGCACAGTCACAGTTGCACTTAGTGACTGCTTTGCTTAATGACCAAATTCCCAGTCCCAATTGTGGCTGCTAAATGGGGACTACCTGTACTTACTGTGTAAACAGGGTGAAAATGTCTGAGAAAAGAAAAAAAATTGTCCGAGGCTAAAAATTGTAAGTGTAAAGCTCAAAAAGTTGAAGAAAAAAATCAACAAGAGGGCTCCTTCTTGAAATTCCTAACAAAATCGGAAGATGAGCCAAACCATAGCAGACACCAGAATATGACTTTGCCTAGGGCCCCAAAATGTCCAGAGCCGGCCCTGCAGGGAGGTTGTGCTTCTTCATAATGCAGTTTCAGGAAGATGCTTTGCTGAAAGCTCTGTAGAAGTGGAGACCTCCTTGAAGCGATGCATCATCCTAAAAAAAAAAAAAAACCAACAACTCCAAGTCACTTACTTTTTCTGAAATCCTTACTAACTCTCACTGATACCAGCAATTCTTCCTTTCATACCACACTTTGCTCAATCATTTTGGCCCAACTCAACCGTGAGTTACTACTGGCTCAGTTAGCTTTTTCTGTTTATCAATTTCATAACTATTAATTTTTGGAATTTTAAAACACTGGAAAGAATTTACAGATGTCAAAAACATGGATATAATTCAAAGGAAAGCAAGAGATCGACAAATATGTAGGATCTGCTCTGAGCGTTTTTATGCTCTGTGAGACAAGTGAAGTACCGTAGGAAATTGAGAACAAAGAGGCAATGAAACAAATTGCCTCAGGAAATTATAGAATAATCATTCTTAGTGGTCTAAGGAAGTTAGGATACACATCTAGTACGTTTAGCTGACACTGAATCATGCAAATGGTTTCTAAAAATAAAAAGGTGATTTTTTTTTGCAAGAGTGGATAACTATGCAATTGGAAATAGCTACCATAATAGCTAAGACAACATGCTCTTTTCAAATCAAGAAGCTCTTTGCAAAATGCCAAATTCCATATAGATGATTCTTTTATCTAAAACAAGCGATATTAGAAAATTCTCAGATTCTTTCACCCCAGCATTTCCAAATGAACAAATCAAGCTTGGTACAAGAAATGAATGAAGACTCCATTCAGAGTTCTCGAGATAGGTGGAATGAATTCTCCATTAGATGAGCATTATTCTTGTTTTTCAAGGGAAAAGATGTGTTACAAAGAATCCAAATCTGTTGGGGCCAAGCGACTTCAAAATATTATCATCAGCCTATGTATCCTTCTGTCTCTCTCCATCACTAATTATATTAATTGTGGTACACAATCCTTCAGGTTTTATAAAACTCTCTGTTCACAAACTGAGAGTACAAAAGTAATACTTTGATACCCCAAGGTATCAAAGAATAAAATGTAATTAATAATCCTGGCTTAATAATTCATAAAAATATTCATTTCCCTGTTTTGCCACAGGAACCTATGTAATAATTTACAGGTACCAAGAAAATGAAGTAGGACATCATTCCACAATAAAGATCACAAAGAGAATTGTGCCCATGTATAAATCAATCAGGGGTGCGATGGCTCAGTGGTTAAGACGCCAGGCCTGTCGATCGGAAGGTCACAAGTTCAGAGGTTCGAGACCCGAGCGCCGCGTGATGGAGTGAGCTCCTGCACTCGCCCCAGCTCTTGCCAACCTAGCAATTCGAAAGCATGCAAATGTAAGTAGATGAATAGGTGGGTTGGTAACAGCGTTCCGCGTGCGTCATGCCGGCCACATGGCTGCGGAAGCGTCTTCGGAGAACGCTGGCTCTTCGGCTAACAAACGGAGATGAGCACCAGCCCCTAGAGTTGGACATGACTGTGCGGGGGGAACCTTTACCTTTTTTGTTTTTTTGTTGTTCAGTTGTTTAGTCGTGTCCGACTCTTCGTGACCTCATGGAACATAGCACGCCAGGCCTTCCTGTCCTCCACTGTCTCCCGGAGTTTACTCAAATTCATGTTTGTTATATCGGTGATGCTATCTAACCATCTCATCCTCTGCCATACCTTTCTCCTTTTGCCTTCAGTCTTTCCCTGCATCAGGGTCTTTTCCAGTGAGTCCTCTCTTCGCATTAGGTAGCCAAAGTATTTGAGCTTCAGCTTCAGCATCTGTCCTTCCAATGAGCAGTCAGGGTTGATTTCCTTTAGGATTGACTGGTTTGACCTCCTTGCAGTCCAAGGGACTCTCAAGAGTCTTCTCCAGCACCACAGTTCGAAAGCATCACTTTACCTTTACTATAAATCAATCAGGGATTAGAAAATTCCTTTGAACATTGAAAGCTGGAATTCTTAGAACTCTAATAAAAGCTTATAGGATACACTGATTAATTCAGGAAGCAGCGTGTATCTTATAAGCCAGCCTTTCCCAACATACCATCTAGATGCTGCCCATCCTGCTTTTGTTCCATGTCATAACACAATCCAAGCTTTCTGGAGAAAGTTATCGTTTTGTATTGCATTGATCCTAGCATCTCTTCTTAATCCTTAGCATTATTTATGGTAAATCTCTCTTGGTTGTTCAAACTACTATCCATTTCTTTAGGCTTATAACTTTCAGTTCATTTGCCAAGCAAAACCAAGAAAAGACTCATCTGTCAATTAAGCAGCTGAACCACTTTTATGATGATTATAACGTTTAGAAACTAATAATTCCACTGCTGGGTCAGAAAAATCCAGTTGATCACGACTGTGCTATTGAATCCCTGACTCTTTTTAACGGGCATCACATGCTCTGCATGCAAATAAAAAAGGGGTGGGGCTGTGATTGTGTGGACATAGCCATCATCTTGATTTTTTTTAATCCCCCTCCCCCCGCGGCTCTGGGAGTTAAAAGAGACTCCTCCTGCATTTCTAGTGATGTGCAAAACTCTGCCCAATTTTGCAACAAATGACATTCTGTTTTTAATTATTAGAAATGGAAGAACCCTGCCATCTGTTGCTTCTGACTTTCTGTGAAGATACTGTGGGAAGCATTGCTTTCTCTACTCCAAGTTTAACTTAAAAAGAAAAAACTTCTACACTATGGTTCCTAGTACTTAAGTAGCTCATATCCCTTCAACACTCTGCCTGGCTTCATACAACATTCTAGACTAGGATAAATGGTTTGGGTAGTTAGGGGTTATCATGTTGTAGGAACCAGGCTATTACATTAAGCCATAACATGGTGTATAGCTTTAGGTGGAGGAGGGATAAAAAAAAGTTTTCAAAGTTGACTTCCTGACTCCTCCTGTGGACCCCCTTATCTGTACAAACCCAGCAGTTACGTTTCATTAACCCAAGATTAAGGTATAGTATTCTGTTAACTATTTTGATAATTAAAATGTTTTAAATTGCACAGAAAATATAGTGGGTTGGGTCTAGAGCTGCATTACATGGAGCATAAACTCCTGGTTGGATCCAGAATTGCATTATATGGAGCAGAAAACAACCGATTTTTGCTAGCTCCTGTTCTCACCTATGCTCTGTAGATATAGTTAAGCACTGGGGAACCCTGGGTTCAAGGGTACCACCCAGCTATGGGACCTCATCAAATGACTTTGGGCCAGTCACCCTCTCTGAGCCCAGTCTATCTCACAGGGTTGTCCTTGTGGGGAAAAATAATTGAGGAGACCATGCTCTGCACATTACCTTGAGATCTGAGAGAAAAGGCAGAATATAAAGCTAGCAAACAATGAATAGGGAATCCTTCAAAACAGTGTCAGTGTTCACACATGCGTTTGTCTGGGTTCTACTTAGCACTTTTTTGAATCCATCCATGGTACCTTGTAAACCATGACTTATAGCTTAGTGTATTGGGTGAACCCAGTTAATTATAGTTTATTGAACAATCATAGTTAAGTAAAATGATGTGTACTGTATATGGCAATGAAGTTGGAGGGGCGAAGTTAGTGAAAGTGTCTGTTTCACATCCAAATGGGGAGAGTTTGGGGATTCTGGTTCCTTCCACCAATAAAAGCAGCTGCTCTCTTACAGAATAGGGAAATTAAACACACAGGTTGCAGAGACTGAATTGTTACAGATTAAGTAGAACCCATCTTAATTTATATTTATTTAATTAATTAATTAATTTTTATCCCGCCTTTATTATTTTTATAAATAACTCAAGGCGGCGAACATACTTAATTGCATTCATATGTAAGCCTATTAATTCTATATATTTCCAGTGAAATTTTTGGTTAAGTATAACAATCATTTGGTTTTAATTTGCACTATGTGTCATTGGATCTATGGCAGTTTTTCTCAATATACGTATGTTTAGAGGTGCAGCCAATAGTACACTTCTGTACATATCTGCTGAGAGGTACAGTAAGTCCTGCTGAGTTTCATTGGCCTTACTCTGCGGTCAACCGTGTATAGGAATTCAGCTATAAATTGCTTCAATTAGGTCCAGCATGTTGAAGTTTAACAGCGTTCCGCGTGCATCATGCCGGCCACATGACCATGGAAGCATCTTCGAACAACGCTGGCTCTTTGGCTAACTAATGGAGATGAGCACAGGCCCCTAGAGTCAGACCCCCACACATTTGTGCAGTCGTGTCCGACTCTAGGGGCCAGTGCTCATCTCCGTTTGTTAGCCGAAGAGCCAGCGTTGTCCAAAGACGCTTCCACAGTCATGTGGCCAGCATGACGCTTGTGGAACGCTGTTACCTACCCACCGAAGTGGTACCTATTTATCTACTTGCATTTGCATGCTTTCGAATTGCTAGGTTGGCAAGAGCTGAAGCTAGTGCGGGAGCTCACTCCGCATGCAGGGCTAGGGATTCGAACCTCCGAACTTGCGATCTTCCGATCGACAAGCCTGGCGTCTTACCCGCTGAGCCACCACGCCCCTCTAGAGTCAGACACGACTGCACAAATGTTCAGGGGGAACCTTCACCTTATGTTGAAGTTTGGAAGCAAGTATTTTGGCCTTCATAAAAAGCTTCTTTTAATATTCATTTAGGGTTTTTTTTCCCCAGTTACCACCTCATAAGATTTTCCTAATAATGTGATGTGTATACGTTTGTGTGAATTAATTTCCTTAATTTTCCCTTAAAAACAAATAAAAACAAAGCACATCTCCTAACATGTTTACTAAGAAATAAGTTCTGAATGCAAAGTAGCTTTCATTTTCTTCTTAACCAGTGACTTTTAGGATTGCACCTAGCATCTTTCAGCTCTGAAAACACAAACATAAATAGTTGATGTAGTTTCATTATACAGTACTCAGTGTACCTATTAGTGCATAGTTATCCACTTTTTACAGAGTCTTGTCTGGCAAAGCATTTTTTAAAATTATTTTTGGTTTCCATTCTGTAGCTTGTTTTGAGCCAGAAGAGTTTCAAAGAGACCATCTCCAACCAATTAATTTCAGAAATAGGTCAAATTCAAACCATTACGGCTTAGAAACCCAACAATTGCTTTAAGCTACAACAATGCTCAGGCTTTATCATTTCTTTCAATAATGAACAGAATGGCAGAAGTCGTGGAAAGGAAAAAGCATTGCATTAGAGCTCTGTTATACAGTAAACTATTAGGGGAGAAAGTGTCTCCTATTGGAAAGTGAGGTCCAAATGAATAGTAGAATATTTGACTGGGTAGGTCTTCCATTTGACCCAGTGGAGCTTTCCTTATAGTCTTATATTATAAGGGGCTAATATATCTAGGGGCACTCCAAAAGGACACAGAGTTAATTATTAAAGCTGCTCTTTCCCATTATCTTTACTTTGTAATTGCTAAAACTAGCTGATTTTTGCCATTCAAATGTTATACTGCAGTGTTTTTAAAAACTGCATTATTTCTTGTAACCTTACTAAGGGGATTCTTGCACATCTAATCCCAAATCCTTGTGTGCTGGCAAAAAAAATCTCAGAAGCTCTCAGCCAATTCATGCTAGATATGTAAATATCTATATATCTAAATATCTATCTATCTATAAATCCAGAGGACCACGAGATGGCAGCAGAGACACAGAAAACTCTCTCTGTTGCTATCTGGTGGTCATCCAGAGTTTTGCAGCCCAGATCTGCTATGCCTGGATCATGTGAGGGGGTGTCCAGGACTATGCACAGTCTGCAATTTTGGATCCCCAATGTAATTTTCCACAATGTTTTGAAGTTCTGCTACTGTTAAATCCTCCTGAAATAATTTCCTTCCTTCTCCTAAGCTTCCTTCTCTAAGATATACTCAAATATGACTCCAGACTCATTAGTAGTCCCACAACTGAGCAATGCTAGAGGTTCCTGTAATGTACCTTGAAAGTCAATCATTCATAGACTGAAAATATCAGCAATTAAGTCAGTTGACAAACTTGCCAGCCTCAACAGGTGGGAGCATATGGTGAACTTTATCTGGGTTTGGAAGTTAAGCAAGGTTGGATCTGCATGGATGGGAAATCACCAAGGGAATCCTATATGGTAGATAAGAAAAGTAAAAAACTCCACCTTCCCAGAAGACACTCTAGACAAAAAAAAAATTCAACCAGAAGTATAGCTTGACCTGAGCATGTCAAACACACCAATCTGCCAAAAACTGTAGCTTTGCCCTCAGAAGCTTTCCAAGGAAAATAGAAATGTACTTTGTGCTTCCTCTTAATGAAACATTCAATATAAAATGACAATTGGCTGGTGCTCATAAATCAAAATGTCCTTTTAATAAAAACAGTTTGTATCCTCCTCCTTTCTGTGAAAGTCACCCGAAGTGAGGTTACATTGCAGTAGTTATCTGAGTTTGTTACTTCTTTTTTAATTTCCAAGGCTTTTTCTTATACGGTTATTTGGAAAGTGTCAGTGGCAAGTGACATAGCCAGAACAAAGCTGCAGTATTGAGGATGGCTATGACTAATGCTGACAAGAGCACATATGCAACATCCTGCATTTTTGAAAATGGCTTTTGTGGCAGCAGAACCCTCTGTTCAATAACCTTGAATGGATTATGGGAACTAGCATTCCTCAAAGCCTTGGATCATCTGGGGATCACAAACTTGGAGACAGAAATGGTAGGATGCAATTTCAGCACAGAGAATTTCACCATACAGTATTTAAAAAAATGTGTCATCATATTCCATGCAACATAGAACAAGTTCTAAATATGTAAAAAGGTGATGAAAACTGTTCCTAATGCAGAGTGTACTAAGAAACATGTTTCATCCATTGCTTCTGGACAGTGCTAACCATTTTCCTCTGAGGTGCAGTATATGCTTCTTAGAGGCACTGATTTACAGCCTGAGCAACTTTGCAGCACTCAGTCAAAGGATTCAGCATCAAGGATATCCAAAGGGGTTAAGGGGGAAAATGATGACAAGTGCATCATGACACAAATGACACAATTTATCTACTTGCAACAAATTTGATGATGCAGCTCCATAATTGTGTTATTTGTATGATGATATAATGACACATACTGTATGTTGGTTATTTTGATGTCCCTGCAACTTGTTACAGATGTGGCTCTTCAGCATAGAGCCAAACCAAGTATGAACTGTTTTGTAGTGCCAAAGATAGGCACCTAAGCCTTTGCCAGATCAGGTCAATCAGCCTTCTGGATCAGGAAAGTAAGAACTGTAGCTAGAAAATTACTTAAATGCATACTGAATGAAGGTATAGTTACAGTTTGGGAGTGCGATGAACCCATTGATCATCAAATGATATTGGATCTGGGGGCTTGCAACTCCTCCCTCCCTCCCTCCCTCCCTCCCTCCCTCTCTCTCTCTCTCTCAGTTGTTTCCTTGAATGGTTCAATGGGAAAATGCTATTTCAAGATAGTTAAACACCCCAGCAACCTTAAAATGTATGGACTCCAACTCCCCAGAATTCTTGGAGTTGAAGTCTAGACATCTTAAAGTTGCTGGGTTGGAGAAACACCAGTTTAAGGCACACCTGTGTCCACCTGACAGAATGAACCGGTGGACACCTACAGGAACTCCCAAATGCAAGGCTTTCATCCATCTTCTATGACCAATTCTGGACTTAAAAAATAATTTCAAAGCTGTATTTCAACACTAGAAATTCATCACTGCTTACCTGCTTTTGGCATCATCAACAGATAGCTTCACAATAACTCTCCAACAAGTTCTGTTGTTGAGAGACAGTGTGGATTACGTGTTCGTTTTTAATTTTAAAAATACATTCAAGGAATACTTCCCCATGGATGAGTGATCCTCAGAAGGATGGGATCACACAGTATAGGTAATACTACCACAAGCAAGACTTTGCCCTCAAGAAAGCAATATTTGACAATTACAGCCAAGCCTGCACTATTTGGTATATTTAAAACAAGAGTCCTTTTGCAAATGAAATGAACATAGCTCCCCAATTATCTAATATTTTAAAAAGGTTTGAAGTCCATACCAGATTGTATTCTGAACAATTATATTTTAATCTGCTGAATACATATTCTAAACACATATTCTACTGTGTTTATTTTTCTTTCTTTTCTTTTTTCATAGACATGCACACATACTTATTATCAAGATAAATTATCAGAGAATGTAAGGGCTGATTTGGATCATGTATAAATTAAATTAGAAATTACTCCCATTGCTAACTATAGTTGCATGAATCTAGAAGAACACAAGAATAACCATATGGGTGGATCCAGGTTTGATCTCAGAAGAGTTTTGTTGGCACTACATGAAGAGCCAAGGTAGTACTGGAGTCTCCAGAGTCGACTGGAGAACAGTGGCCAATAAATATAAGATGGTGATAGTGATGGTGATGGTGATGGTGATGATACTGTTTTTTAGTTCTGGTGGCAAGCTCTCTCTCTACAAGTTACCCTTTGGAGCAAAACTGGGGGGAGGAGATAGAGTATCTTTGGGGCTGATAGAAGGAACTGAAATATCCCAGCCTCTTCCTATTATAGGAAGCCTCCACATGATCCCCACTATTCCTATGAACAAACTGAGATCATCTGTTGTTAAAGATCAACTCTGAATGTGGTTTTATTTTTGGTTTTTAATTAAATGGACTAACCATCCTATGCTAAATTGTTTTCAGAATAATTACTTCCCCTTAGCCATGCTATTCTTCCCAGAGTGCAGAACTATACAGGTAGTCCTCAACTTACGACCATTTGTTCAGCGACTGTTCAAAGTTACGATGGTGCTGAACAAAGGGAGTTATGACTGGTCCCCGAAGTTATGACCATTGCAGCGCCCCCAAGGTCACGTGATTGCAATCTCGGCTCTTGGCAACCAGTTTGTACAGGTTGCCAAACGCCCCATGATCACCTGATCGCCATTTGCAACCTTCCCTGCTGGCTTTCCCAAAAAGTCAATGTCTCCTCCACCCGCACACCCTCCCCAGACCCTCTGGCTCTGTGCCACACCAACCACTCATGCACCATTGCGCTCCCTTTCCGACCTGTGCTGCACCCCTGCGCACTCTCCCCGACAAGCGCAGCACCTCTAACGCACCCTTCCCAACCCACCCCGCACCCCGCGCACCCTTCCCGACCTCTGCGGCACCTCTTGTGCATCCCCGTGTGCCCTTCCTAACCCAGACGACACCCCCATGCACCCTTCCCAACCTGCGTGGTGCCTCTCGCACACACCCCACACCCCCTCACTCCCTCCCCCACCCAGCAGCAGCCACTTGCCTGCCTGCCGGCCTGGGACTTGCAACTTCCTGATGGCTTCCCCACTGTCTTTGGTTGTGGGAAGCTGGCAGGAAGTTGCCTCGCCTAATGACCATGGGATTCAGTTAACCACAGCAACTGGGACTGCAAAGATTGCCGTCGCTAAGCGATACAGTCACGCTTTACAACCACATCGCTTAGTGATGGAAATTCCAGTCCCAATTGTCGTTGTAAGTTGAGGACTACCTGTAGTCTGCCAGTATCTTTTTTCCTACCGGCTGGTTGCAGAGACAACAATCTGCTCATTTAATTCTTGGGGTCTTTGGGTACTGCAATTATATTCTAACTTTCTCACAGTCTTGCTTGGGGCATTCTGAGAAATATAATCTATAAATCCACTTCTTCCTACTTTTTTAAAAATATCTTAATTAGCAATTTTCTAAATTGTTGGGTTATATTCTTTCTTTTTTGTTGTCTGCATTTTTATTTTTATTTCAAAATAAAATTCCAGGTTAAAATAAAATGATGTTTATATAAATATATATCTTAAAGATGAGCATTTTCTGTTTGTTGGTATATTATATTGCATCTCATTGCCATAATTCTGCTTCATTGTCCTGCAACAGGAGATACCTCATTATAACACATTACGTATAATAATATGTAATATGTCCCTTTGGCCTACAGATATCCTTTTTGGTCCATCTCTGATGTTTTATTTTTCCCTTCTTATGCTTGAAGACTTAATATGGATAAGGATCCTGGGGATAGTAGTTCTTTTCAAAAAGTCTCAATTTTTAACATTGCTTTTCCATTTTAATGTTAATTTTTATCACATTGCTATCTCATATAGTTATTTCCGAGAAGTTTCACCTTTTAAAAGTTATTTTAAAAATGCATGAATCATATCCTTTGCTCATTTAAATCTTGGCCACTGGAGTGAACTGCAAATGTAGGAATGTACAATTTAATTTTTCTTTTAACTAGCTGGAGGCAGCTGATGGTCAAGCATAAGGTGCAATAAATAGTTTATTAGCTTGCTTCAAGGCAGACTGCATTCCTATGAATACATAAGCTCAATTTCATTTTTCCCCCTAAAATATGGTCACCCTTAAAACTGTAGAAGCATCAATGTCTCTTAATACGAATGAAAATATGAAAATATGTACTTTGTGCAGCTTTGTAAGTTGTTGAAAACAAAGCAAAGAAAGAGGTAAATTTCTACATTAACTATTTGAATAATGAAATATTAGCAATGAACCTTTTGAATAGTGGAACATCAATAGTGTAGGAAGATAAGCACTAGGGATGCTTGAGAAATTTGATCTTTGCAAATTCCAGGGCAAACTGATCTGATCCACAGTGTTCTTATTACAATATATGAATCAGACCATAGTTATCTAATGGACTTCACATCATTTCAAAAGTTGTAACAGAGGTCTTGCCTCAATAAGCACATTAAAATGCCTATTTATAGAGTTAAGAGTTCTATTGATAAATGAATGTAAATCCATTTTATCTAAATTCAGAATATTACATATTAGCACAGAAGTAAGTGAGAGTGAAGGGGCGTGGTGGCTCAGCAGGTAAGACGCCAGGCTTGTCGATCGCAAGTTCGGAGGTTCGAATCCCTAGCCCCGTGTGACGGAGTGAGCTCCCGCACTAGCCCCAGCTCTTGCCAACCTAGCAATTCGAAAGCATGCAAATGCAAGTAGATGAATAGGTACCACTTCGGTGGGTAGGTAACAGCATTCCACAAGTGTCATGCCAGCCACATGACCGTGGAAGTGTCTTCGGACAATGCTGGCTCTTCGGCTAACAAACGGAGATGAGCACCGGCCCCTAGAGTCCGACACGACTGCACAAATGTGTGGGGGGAACCTTTACCTTTTAAGTGAGAGTACTCTTAAAAGTAGGAGAATCTGTTGGATTTTTTTAAATACTAAATTGAACTGGAAAGATTTGGGCAAATTTGAGACCTGTTCAAATCCAACTGTGTTTCTCGAAAATGGACCAAATCTGATCCGAACTATTCTAAAGATTGCTTAAGGCTCTTCGTCAGGACCTCCTAACCATGGCACAAACAAGCCCTGTAATCATTTATATATGCCATATCCTCATAATGTTGCCTTAACTTTATTCCCAGTCCACAGCTGAAGCAACCTAAAGTTGTTCTTAGCTATTCCAGTAGTGGTTTCCCTCTTCTCCCAAAACAATTTTGGCCATATATATGTTCTGGCATGCTTCTCCAATGATGTGATTGCTGATGAAGTCAGGGACTGGCTCTTGCCCAGCACATGTGGACTTTAACTCCCATTGCTGGCTGGGGAATTCTGGGAGTTGAAGTCCACACATCTTCAAGTGCCCATGGTTGAGAAACACTGGTCTATGTAATGCCTGACCACTGTTTTTCATAGCACAGGTCAGGTCTTGTGCAGGCTCCTTATTAAATATAGATTTAGTGTTGCTTTGAAAAAGCGCTAGACCTGTTTCTTGAGAGTTGGGAAAGTATCCTGTTTTGAGTCTCTGTCTAGTTCACGATTAAAAGAAAGAGGTGGTCGTCTAGGTGGACTCTTGGTTCAACCATTAACACAGACTTTATTTTGGACTTTTACCAGCAGAAGTGAACAAATGGGCTTCACAAGTAGATATAGGCTTAAACCTTTGGTTTAATCCAGTTGGCTCTTATAAATAACTTTATATATCATCATTGACCAGATATAAAGAAATAGGGTTCACATTCTCTACAGGTCCTTGCTGAAAAGCACAGGTGTGTGAAGAAGAGAAAGGATAGTAATCATTTGGATCATGACTGTAAGCAAGCTTTGATCATTTCCACTTTAACTGGTTTGAATAATAAGTGATGATACCAGCCAGGAGGTCACACTTATGTCAATGAAAGAAGTAAAACAAACCTAATCTCCAATACCATAAACATGTCTTAACTCCATAGTTATATTCAGTTTTCAAAACTAATTTTAGTTTAGCGATACATTCAACATCTAGCTGTTTGCATAAAACTTTTTCAATCAAATTCCAGAGCTCTTGTTTAGTTTTAGCTGCAAAAGTGCATGAGGGATCCTCCTAGCCTCTTATCTCAATAAATATTCATTGAATTGTGATGGGTCCTTCCCAGGAGTCAACTCCCCTAAACATGCTTCACTGAAGCTTAAGTGTATGAATTGAGCCAAACTGACAACATTGGGAAATAGCAGTACGGTGATGTATGTCAAATCATGCTTTGAGGCAGCACTGGCAGAACAATTCATCCTCAGGTTTCTGAAATGCTTTTCTTTTCCAGTATTTATCACCAGCCCTATCAATATGAAGTCAAAAACCATCCTGGAAGAAGGCAATTGCAAACCACTTCTTTACTGTTGATGGAAAAATGATGTGAGCTCTTCATGAAGTCATGAAGTTGAGGAGTTGAGTTCAACTCAAGAGAGACTTTACTTTTTTTAACTAACAATATGGGACAATGCAGCTTATTTTCTTTTCATTTTAAGGTCAGACAGGGCTTTGCCTTCCAGATTAATATAATACACCAAAATAAAATTACTTGAGGAGAATTGCTTTCCTATTAACACATAAACCGAGAGAGCAAGTAAAACCATGCAAAGCAGGGAGTGTATCACATACAGTACATTGCAGCCTGTTGCTACGAGCTGAAGTCATCATGATCTGATTCTGAGATTATTCTTGTGGTATACTGGCAAAATTTCCACCCATCTTTTTGATGGGGATTCATGGATGTAATGTAAAAGAAACTTCCTGCTGAGAGAATTTAATATGGTAGGATGGGGTGGATGGGCAACAATGCATTCATTCATTCAAGCTTAGTCCATCTTAGTTTCAATCCTCAGGTGAAAACCCCATCTGGAAAAAGCTTACATTGCGTTCAGAAAACAGCTAGATTTTCAAAGAACACCCAAAGGATGTGCTATTATGCAGCAACCACTGAGCACTTCTTCCATGTAGTTCCTTGTATTTCTTTGGCTCTTTCAAGGTCAGGCAAGACTCGGTTTCTCCTGCCACATGCTGTGACTCGTACAGCCACTGTTATATAAAAATCTAAATATCTGTGTAAACATAACATATGAAAGAGGCCTAGGCATAAAAGATTGAAATCTAGACTTCTAACTATCACTCAAGTGAAACCTTGTGCTTCTGTGCTCAGAAGAAAACTCCATTGAATTTAATGAAATTTATTCACAGGCAGTTGTATAGACTTTGTAGTTGGAAAAGAGATTGCAAATTTTATCTCAGCTACAATCCTTTGCACATACGCACTAGAAGGAGTGATACTGGACTTTAGGTCTTACCTCCGAAAAGCCCAATGGACTAATTTTAATAAACCATAATATTTTCAGCCTGTTTTTACTCTAATCTGAAAACTTCCCATATATCTTCTTGCCAGTGAGGCATAAAAGGCTGCTCAAGGTTTTGGTTTGATTCACATGTTGTTAGAAACAATCTGATTGTCACTTCTCAAACCAACGTGCAGCTGGAAAGCAATTTTCTTTTGAACTTTGCATTTCTCCAAATCTATAAAAAAAAATTAGGATAAACATACTTTTACAAATGCATACTTGGAAATAGAAATCTTTTTAGAAATACACTTGGAGATTTTATAAAGGATTTTAAAAAATCTTGTAGAGAAAAGAAGTTATTATTTTGCAGGAAAAAAACCACCTTCCATTCATGGGACTACTTTAAAACTGCTTCTCAGTATGAATCAGGGAAGGATCTCTAAGGAAAATTGTACACTTGCTTACTCTTTTATCTCTATGTATCTTTTCTTTTTTGTATACCTTTTTTTTAATCAGCCCCTTCTTTCCATTATCTATCCCATTCCTTAAAAAATTTCATATTACTGCAAATCTAAAAGTTATCCTCTGGTGTGTGGTGTATTTTGGATATATTCTCACAGAAAAATCAAATTGCTTTAGAAGAAATGGTTGACTGGAAGTTACTGTTCTAATTCAGATGTAGCAATGAATTTTTTAATAAGTATTAGAAATTCAGGTTAAAACTTATTTAGAGATGAAACTACTAGATAATTTGGGACAAGTAATTATATTTCACTGTTTTTCCTCTTGGAGATTCTCCTAGTAAGAATAAAAAAGATCAGAATTTTAAAGTGTAGTATGTTACAAATACTTAACAATATTCCCAATAGCTTACATTAGACCAATAAGATGTTACTGAAGCTTTAATGACTTCTTTATGTCTAAGTATTCATATAAAATATTTTTGTCCTTAGACTTCATTTAAATGTACATTAGATGAATCACAGAATCAGATTTCTTTGCTATTTCATGAGTTATCATACAGTGAGTAAATAATTTGTAGGGTATAGAAATATTTAAATGAATGGAATATTACCTGAAATCTGCAACCCTATGGATAAAAACAGAGTCTTATTTTTTTCAGGGAGATTTCCAGCAAATATAAAAGCACCCCCACAATGGTATGCATTGTAGATGAATGCATTCAGCTCTGTAACATTTTTGCTGATTTTTTTTTTTTTTGGTCTTCTAATTGGAATGCATGAAGTATGCATGATAAATATTGAGTAAAATAAAACCATATAAATGCTTATCAGCATTGGATTGGATCTCGTCAACCATAGAGTCAAGGATGATTCTAGTCAAGTATTTCATAAAGGAAGCAGCAATGATGTGAATAATAAACTATTGACTATAATATGTTATATCAGCACTTCTAAATCATCCCTGAAAAGCAAATACAGCAGAGATCTATAGAAACAATTATTTCCCCCTGCAATTGTTAAGATGTCACCACAATAGTAGCACTAAAAGTATGGCAAAATAAACATAGGCTTTGTAGCTCATTTATTGCACATAAAACACCCGTAGTAAAGTGTAATGATTTAGGCTTGTACAGATTGGCTGTGATCCACCACAATATGTTCCTTTCCCTTATGGAAACACAGAGCTCCACCTCACCAAAGACCGAGGTGCAACCGATCTACTTCAACAAGCCGCTTCACTTGGACAGCAGCGGTTTTTGCACACGCTCAGTATAGAAGCCAGCAGTGGGAAGCAATACAGCCATTCTGCTAACAGCCTCTGGTTTGCTTCTCAGTTCTGCTGTGAAGCTTTTGACAAAGCTAAGTGCCCTTTCAAAGACCTGCACATCTGGGCAACCCTATACTGAAAAGACAACCAACTGAACTCAATGCAAATTACTTCTGAACAGACACATCTACATTTGCACTATTAAAATGTCATAGAATCATGGCATTGATTCCATGAAATCAATGTCTTTGGACTGGGCAGTCATAATACACTTAATTTAAAATAAATAAAGAAATAAAGCGGCTGGAATTCAAATCAAAACACCCGCAAGAGATGCCTGCCTAGATTCTGCTGGATCGCATCTAGTGCAAGGGAGTCTACCATCTCTCTGGGTAATTAGTTCTATTGTCAAACTTCTCTTATTTTTAGGAAGTTTTAATCTGCCATCCCGCGACTTAATTCCATTATTTGAGACCCCATGCTCTGGGGTGATTGAGAACAGGTCTTGATTTTTTTGCATAGAGCATAACTTCAGACGTTTGAAGAGGGCATTCATAGTCTGCCTCCCCTTCTCAAAGCTAACATTCTCATTTCCTTTAACCTCGTTTCACTGAACTTAGTTTCCAGTCTGTAATCATCCTCATTGCCCATTTCTGAATCTGTTTAAATTTGTCTGAATCCTCCTTTAAGTGCAGTGCCCTGAACTATACTCAGTAGCTGAAGTGAGGCTGGTTCAATCCATTATAAAGTAGCATTATTATTTTCTGTACTGTACAATCCTATGTGTATCCACTTTGAAGTAAATTGCATTATTGCCAATAGGTCTTATTGCCATTGGTTGTTGTTCAGTCGTTTAGTCGTATCCGACTCTTCATGACCTCATGGAACATAGCACGCCAGGCCTTCCTGTCCTCCACTGTCTCCCGGAGTTTAGTTAAATTCATGTTCATTACATCGGTGATGCTATCTAACCATCTCAACCTCTGCCGTCCCCTTCTGCTTTTGCCTTCAGTCTTTCCCAGCATCAGGGTCTTTTCCAGTGAGTCCTCTCTTCGCATTAGGTGGCCAAAGTATTTGAGCTTCAGCTTCAATATCTGTCCTTCCAATGAGCAGTCACGGTTGATTTCCTTTAGGATTGACTGGTTTGACCTCCTTGCAGTCCAAGGGACTCTCAAGAGTCTTCTCCAGCACCACAGTTCGAAAGCATCAATTCTTCGGCGCTCAGCCTTCCTTATGGTCCAACTCTCACAGCCATACATTACTACTGGAAAAACCATAGCTTTAACTATACAGACCTTTGTCGGCAAGGTGATGTCTCTGCTTTTTAATATGCTGTCTAGGTTTGCCATAGCTTTCCTCCCAAGGAGCAAGCGTCTTTTAATTTTATGGCTGCAGTCACCATCTGCGGTGATCTTGGAGCCCAAGAAAATAAAATCTGTCACTGCTTCCATTTCTTCCCCTTCTATTTGCCAGGAAGTGATGGGACCAGATGCCATGATCTGAGTTTCTTTTAATGTTGAGTTTCAAGCCAGCTTTTGCACTCTCCTCTTTCACCCTCATCAAGAGGCTCTTTAGTTCCTCTTCACTTTCTGCCATTAGGGTGGTATCGTCTGCATATCTGAGGTTGTTGATATTTCTCCCGGCAATCTTAACTCCAGCTTGTGATTCATCCAGCCCGGCATTTCTCATGATGTACTCTGAATATAAGTTAAATAAGCAGGGTGATAATGTACAGCCTTGTCGTACTCTTTCCCAATTTTGAACCAATCGGTTGTTCCATGTCTGGTTCTAACTGTTGCTTCTTGACTCACATACAGGTTTCTCAGGATTATTATTATTGCCATGTCAATGTATTAAGTACAACCTTGATCACTATCTTAGTTCTAACGGATGATACCAGGTTTAGTTCTTTAAACTGACGGTTCACTGACCAGCTATAAAACTACTGGCCAATGGGTGTATGGCAGGTTGATTTTTATTTACTTATTTTTGTTTTAAATCTTTATATAGATCAGTGGATTCCCATTTAAATAGTTTTTTAGCACATGCAGATATGAAGATGTCCTCGCAAGCTCGCAAACTGTGGAAAATATATATTTGATATATCTACTGTATGTCTCATTCAGAGTTTGCTCTTTTAAGTGGTAAGATTCATCGACCTTACTTCAG
The DNA here is from genome assembly GCA_023362775.1 of Charina bottae. Classification (NCBI taxonomy): domain Eukaryota; kingdom Metazoa; phylum Chordata; class Lepidosauria; order Squamata; family Charinaidae; genus Charina; species Charina bottae. The sequence continues at coordinate 46,492,936 of JALMGJ010000007.1, read as the reverse complement.
TTTACCCATGGAACTTTTCCACGAGAGGCCAAGAATGTATTTATTCACTTTTCTCTCATGACAAGAAGGCTTATGAGAAAAAAAAATGGAAAAAAAAATGGGAAGATACAATTCAGCATGATTTCCTTATTCAATCTAAAAACACTCCTAGAGTGTTTTTAATGCCTCAGTGATTCTGTGAATGAATGCTATTGAAAGCTTGACCTTGCTTTGTTGGAGATGTTGATTTGCTGTTTATTTCCATAATTCCTTCTTTACTTGAGCAAAGAAGGAAGTCAATGCTTTAAATTTCTAAAGTTTTAAATCTATGCTGTAAGTGTTGAATAGTTTCCCATGCAATTCTGCATTTTGCAGAAAGACCACTCAAAATTACTTTTTTGAATTGAAAGTTTATTTAAAACTAGTTGAACAGTGTTTCAGAATGAGGTAACACCAGTAACTGTTTAATAAAAAATAAAATAAAACAAATGTTGAAATAAAACATGTTTTAATAATACTTTTAAAATGTATTTTAATTACATATGATGGCATATTTCATCAATGTCTGAATTGTTATTTGTTAAATTCAGTCTATTTCAATATTTAATCTTGACTGTAGTGAGTACCAAAAATTCATTTTCACAAATGTATGTTGAAGGAAAAGATAATAGGTATTTCAGTATCTTCTAATTTCTAATTTCTTCATCTCCTATTTGTGGGGTGGGGGGTTGTTACATAGAGCAAGTGATGAAACAAGTATCATGACATTACACAAAAATTAGTGACAGAGTATCATAGAGATGCAGGTACATATACTGTACATGGAGCTTGCATCATGACATCACTGCACATGTGTTGTTATTTTGACACAATCTCAGTTTGCTGCAGAAACCAGTGGATCTCTGTGAACTTCCCTCCAAAAGTCTGTGATGCTTTTTCTACAAAAAGTTTCAGTGATAGGTCTCAGGAGAGATCTGATAAAATCTCTTTCTTCATAGGCAAAATTGGCTAGTGAAAGTGAATGGTATGGCTGTGTGAATCAGCTCTGATTCAGTTCAGATTGGAAACTGAAGATTTAGAAGGTCATGATTTGATTGGAGTTTGCAATCTGAGGGAAATCAATTCTAATTATGCCATCTCAAGATTTGAGACTTGAAAAAAGATCCATCCATAGACCATATTTTTTTTTTAATCCGTTCGATCATGTCCGATTCTCAGAGACTGCCTTGGACAAGTCCTTGAAGTTTTCTTCGCAGGTTTTTCAGAAGTGGTTTGCCGTTGCCTTCTTAGAGCTGAGAGAGAGTGACTGTCCCAAGGTCACCCAGCTGGCTTTGTGCCTAAGGCAGGACTAGAACTCACAGTCTCCCAGTTTCTAGCCTGATGCCTTAACCACTATACCAAACTGGCTCTGTCTGCAAAAGTTTTTTTTTTTAAGCTGAATGGGATGAAAGTAGCAGAGATGATAGACACTTTACAAAACATTAATTCTGCTAAATTTAAGCTGGATATTATCAAGGGCTTCACCATAATAATATTTTAGATATTCCCCCAGCTCCTCTCTTAAGACAGAGGCAGCAGGGATGAGAAAAGCCAGAACAGTAATCTCTTCAAAAAGCCTGAATTGTGCTGAACACATTCAAAAACTCTTTAAAAAGTCCTTTTGCACTTGACATGACAGTGGGATTGAGGGCGGTGCTCAGTGGACACAGATTGGCTGCGGCCTCGGCCAATGGCGAGCGCGCGTGAGAGCCGCTCGGCCTCGTCAGGGCAGGGGGAGGGCCGGCTGGCCTGTTTCCATGCTGCCCCGCAGCCAATCACCGCCAGCGGGGGTGGTCCCCCGCCATTGCATGCTGCACCTTATCAGCGATCGTGCCAGGAAACAGTCAGTATACAAATACTATTTTGTCATTTTGGCGCCACCCCCAGCTCGGCGCCCGGGGCACATGCCCCGCTTGCCCCCCCCCTAGTTGCGGCCATGAGTAGTGCATGGAATGCTTTCAAATCATTTTAGGAACACTTGTTTTGTGTGTAAAATTGTTTTTTTTTAAAAAAAAATGGTCTAAATCAGCCCACTTTTATCCAATTCTGTTCAATACTTCCCTATGTAGCAGATAAGAAGTAAGTAAATACACAAATAGACTCTGATTATAATTCAAATATTTACCATCATCTGTCAAATTGTTTTGAAAAGGCAAGTTATTTTGTTAGTGCTTATAAATATAAAATCCAACTCCAAAGGATATTCTGTAGTAGTGGTTTCATTGAATGCCTAAGGGATTTTACTCATTCTAAGTTTATTTCAGCATAAATGTGCTTTTTTGTGTGTGAACAATTCACAAGGCTTCTTTCAAGACTGTGTTCCTATTAAGATAATATACAGTATTTTACAGTATACCTGATTCACAGTATTTCGTATTTAGATAACTATGGTAGTGTGATTATATACTGTAAATGTATGTTAAAAATTCTCATCTGGTCATTAGTTTGATTCTAGTGAATCAAAATATCTGAGACAAGATCCCCAAGATCATGGAAGACAGAAATATCTAAATGAATAGTGGCCGAGATACAGGATGGCAAAAACAGGCAGAGAAAAAAAAATCTCAGAAGGTTTGTGCAACTACTCACAACTGAGTATTGTATTATCACAATTGATAATGCACCAATCTGCTTCATGCTTTTTCCTGCATGTAAGTGCTTTTTATTGAGACATTTAATCTGAAGTAGAGATCAAGGCAAGCATGCATGATTCTTAATCTCAATACCTGAAGCCCAGAATTGAGATTTTGATTAAATTAGGCTGACCATATGTCCTGTTTTGAACGGGACAGTCCCATTTTTTTAACACTTCCGTCCCGTCCCGTCGTTTTAATATAAAAATCAAATTTGTCCCGTTTTTTAAAAAACCTGTCAGGAACTAGCCTGTCCCTGCCACCAGGCCAGCTGCCGCCATGCCAGACTCTGAGCCAGAGGAAAAGGAACTGAGAGCCAGAAGTAGCTGGAGCGGCGCGAAAGAGCCAGAGCAGCTGATTGGAGGGAACCTGGAAGAGGAATCGCCTCTGCCTATCAGCGTGGGACAAAGGAGGTGGGAGAGGCTGGCTAAGCAGCGTGAGGCCCGATTGGCCCCCGCACGCAGTCGGCACGAAATTCGAAAGATAAAAGGCCAGCACAGCCAGCACATAAGTTTACATAAGTTTAACCCCGTCCCGTTTTTGCCATCCCAATGTCCCGTTTTTGTCTCAAGGAAATATGGTCAGCCTAGATTAAATAGAATAAGTGCAGGTTGCAAAAATATGTTATAGAATGAAGTTTTACTGTTTCAATTTCCAAGCATTTGGCTCTGTTATATTCCAGGATATTCCATTTAGTCATTTACTAAGCTTCTACTTTCCTACCATTTTCTTTTTAAATCCTGGACTTTTTAAAATCCAAGCTGGCAAATACCTTCCTCTTGTGGGTAGATGCTGTAATTTCAGCTACGTAAGAACTGTCATATGAAGAACAATTCATTATTAAGTCAGCAGGCAGTAGATCTAGATCTACTAATAACTCTGTGGTGAGAGTAAGGATTTCTGATTCCCAGGTATTAAATAACAGCAGCAAAAAAAATGATTTTGTTCTTCACATGCCCACAAAGACAGACCAGTTAGATTATTACAATGTATAGTTTTGCTTGGAAGGAATACTGGCTTCATATGATGAATCTCAGGATTCTGCTAAAAGTAAATTAATCCCATTAGACTTTAAGCTGTAAACCTTTATATTTTAACACCAAATAAATTATCCTTAGTTCCTATGTGGCTGCATGTGTTCTTAACATTTATATCTTTTAATGTTGTATTTTTACTTTTAATCTTGTTCTAACAATTAAGGAGAACAAAATTAAAGTTCTAAATGCTATAAGTTTGAGAGAAATAACTATACAGGTAATTTTTCCAAAACTATGGCAAAATATGTATTTTTGTAATTTAATTTCTACCACAAATTGATTAATTTTTTTAGGCCATATCTTACAAAATCAAGTTTCAGACTCCAAGCCACAATTTAGATTCAGTATTACAATTTAGTTTCAGTATCAGGAGCCAGTTTGGTCTAGTGGTTACAGCAACGGGCTACAAACCAGGAGACTATGAGTTCTAGTCCCGCCTTAGGCGTGAAAGCCAGCTGGGTGACCTTGGGCCAGTCATTCTCTCTCAGCCCAACTCACCTCACAGGGTTGTTGTGGGGAAAATAGGAGGAGGAAGGAGTATTAGGTATGTTCGCTGCCTTGAATTATTTATAAAAATAATAAAGGCGAGATAAAAATTAATAAATAGATCTTTTCTAATTAACAAAAAAAAAATTCTAAGAAAAAGAAAGAATAGATAAAATACCGGTAAAGAAAAATCTATGGCAACCAAATCTGACTGCAGTATTTCTTTGTGCTTTATCAAATCCAAAATTGAGGATCTGAAATACTAAGTAGTATGAATGGATTCTAAGAAAGAACAATAATATGTGTTCATATATAAATACAAACTTATCTAAATACATACACAATATAAAGAGAGCCTTAAGTTGAATTAAGAGACATACAAACTATGTCCTTGCAGTAATTATTCTAGATGACATATTTTTCTCATCCTGTACTTAACCTCTTTGATACATTTGGGTAAGCTAGATCAGTAATCCAAATGTACTGTATCAAGGAAACAGGATTCTGTACAATGTAGTATAAAAAAGGTGTCTTGGTCAGGACACATTCTCCAATTTGCCAGCAACAATTCCTCTGTGTAGGCGTTACAATAACAGGAGGCACATGTTATCAGGAGACACAATCATCCCCAAAGCATCCTGCACAATTAAAAAGAGAAGCAGAAAAAAAGGGGGGATGACAAATGGGACGTCCTGCATGTACATATATGCAGGCACAACAGGGGATGGGGTTTAAGAGGCAAAATAGATGCTTTAAGCTTCAATGTACCCAAATCACCTTTAGAGTGTTGGAATTCAGCAAATCAAACATGCCTCATTAGCATATGGGTGATTGCTCTAGGAGGCAAACTCTATGCTACTAGAGGAAGCTGCTTGTTGCCCCTTCCACTTCCTCGTCTCTCTCTCTGATTCTTCCACCAATGGGGTAGGATGCACGTGCCTTAGCTTCTTCCATGGAGAGGCCATGTGCTAGGCCTCAAGTCCAGAGGCTTTTCCCCCTTTTCTCCACGCAGCCTCTGGCAGCAAACAGGGCCAGAGGTATGCAGTTTAGGGAACAGAAAGAAGAATTGAAACCAATTTTCTACTGAAATGGCTGTACCTGGACAAAATAAATGTAAGAACACTTTTGTACTTACTTTTTGTACCTGCAATGTCTAAGCGTGTGTTTCTTTATGCTTGGGTGGGCTAAAAGTGTAAGAATAAGAACCTGAATCTCTCTAACGTGCTCACAGGCTGTGTTTTTAAACAATATTCCTTTTTCTGCCCACGAGTTTACACAACGTTAAGCTCTGCTCCATTCACTGGTTCTAACAGGCCACTAAATGATCTTCATAAAGCATCCACAGCATCTTTTTTAAAAGCCCAAAGTTCCCCATACCAGATTTTTTTTCCCATTTTGGATGTTGGAAGCACAACAACAACAACAACGATGCCTTAAGCTTTAAAACAAACCCAACCTCTCCTAAAATGAAAAAAGGGTTCACCAACTCAGGTAACATCACAATATCACCTGTCATACTTCCTGCAGCCCCAATTTGTATAGCTTCCCAGAGTCACTTCTTGAGATGGGTGGCTATACAAATTGAATGGATGGATGGATGGATGGATGGATGGATGGATGGATGGATGAAATATGGTTCCAGGTTGACAAGGTTTGCCCACCGCTAACCTAGGGACTCTACTAAAGCAACTAATGCTTTGTTTTATATGAGCTGTTGCACCATTTGAGCTACTTAATTGTGGGCATGTACACCCAAACATCAAATCTACAAAGAAGAATAGCTGCATGTATCATACACAATGATGCCTGGATTCCCACAGTTCCTTTAGTGATCTGACTCTAATTATTATTAAGGTGAATTATATGATTTAGATAACCTCTAGTTAGGGATCAGGCATCAATATTTTTTTCACTTTCCAATTATGTTAGGTAGCTGTGTAATCTGATCCTAACTGGATACCCCTTAGTATAGTTTCTACTCAGATTAATTGTCCTAAGTCTTATCAGTTGCTCTTCTGCAAAATTGAGTAGAACATTTTTGTGTACAAAACATGTAGTTTTGTTGTTTGGGGTGTTGTGTTTTGGAGTCTACATACCACTTCTGCCATGCATGTGTGTTTCTGGACAAGTTACCAGATGTTTTCAAAAGGTAGCATTGGGAGTATTAAACAAATAATTACTTGTCTTTCTGAAGGATAATGATACAGTAATGTTGGATTGCTCTTTATACAATAATTGTTGCTTACATTAGGCAGGCATTTGTTAGGAAAGCTATTAGTATTACTGGTGACATCCTGGGATATTTATATCCCTAGCTACATCTGATAGCTGTTGTGAAGATTTTTGGCTTAAACAAATAAGTGATTTATTTATGTTCTTCATGTTTTGATGTTACCAGTGTGTCCTCAGTTTTTGAGAACCATTCTACTCCAGCATAATTAGCAAACATTAAACATAATAAATACATTTAATTCATTAGGTATTAGGGCAGAGCTTTCCAAACTGTGTGTCGTGACACAAAAGTGTGTCGCCACACAGCGTGGTGTGTCGCCACACCACCCAGAAGCGGCGGCGTGCGCGTGCATGGCGGCAGCGGCACGGGATCAGTGCTTCTGCATTTTAGTGGAGGCTGCCGCCGCCGTGCGCGCACCGCCGCACGCCCCCCCCGCGCCGCCGCGTGTGCGCGTGCCACCGCATGCTCCCCTGCGCCGCCGCCGTGCGCACACGCGCTGCCGCCGCCGCTGTTGTGTCGCCAGCGGCGGCACTTTGGAAAGCCCTGTATTAGGGGATTGAATGAGAACTACCATGTGCTATACAAAGTTACGATTTTGTTCAAATTGTTAGTCAGGAGCTATTAAATTAGCTCTTTCAGGTATTATGTGACTACTAAGGATTATAGAGTGTTCTTGTAATTTAATGTTTATGTTTACAAATTATTTAAGCTATAGTAAATGTTTGTTGTCTCAAATGTCCATACAGTATTGTTTAACACGCCAGTGAGTGCAGAGTTACTTGTCAATTAACTGGCTGGTTTTAAATTCAATAATTATCTCTATCTCCCTAAATACTGTAGGATATGGGGAGAACAATGCAATAATTTCTTTTAAAGGCATTAGTATGGGAATTTACTATGCCGAATTCCATGGTATACTAAAAAAGCACATAACATTTTCTTAAGTAATAAGGCTAAACTGAAATCTTGTGGAAGATTCATATACAACCAGTGCTGAGATGTAAACACAGAAAAACAATCTGCAACATGGTTAAAATCAGGCTAACTCAATGTTGCACAATCAATGTGCTCATGACCAGATCAGTCCTCAGAGTTGGCAGAACAATCAAGTTGGAAATCACACCTCTGGGTGATGCTGATGCAATAGCTAATGGCTCTGCCATTGATTTCTTTTTTGTGCATTGTTTGTATGAAGTGTCACAAGAATGGGTGTGTTTGTGGAATGTCCTCATCACTACAGAAACAAAGTGATAGAGATTCAAATATTCCATTTTCTTATATTTTAGAGAGCGTCAATTTCCACTGAGGAAATGATGCTAGAGAAGGGTATAAACTTCTCCCTCTCAGAATTATGGGTGAGATATAATTGGAACATTCTCCGTATTTTTATCTCTGAGTTCTGAAAAGGATAATAGGACTGAGCACACAAAGGCTATTTACCAAGAAATGGCTAGCTTAATTTCAATAAATATTTATTTTCTCTTGTTTCTTTAGCAAAGTATTTTTCTAATTTAATTTATTAGACATGGTTTGTTCTGGCTGAGAGGAAATACAAATAAAGGATAAATGGATTACATCTCAGACTATCTCCTGATATTTTAAGAGCCCAAGATCACATATAGCAGAGTTTACACACTGCAGTTCTTTTCCATGCTAGTATGACCCATGCTGATATGGGAACTAGGCATTGTCACCAGCTTCTCCCATAGTTTGGAGAGTTATTATCTTATTGGAAAAATTCAGGAAGGAGACTCACTGCAGGAAGCATTATGCAAGTCTTTAAGCCATCTTCCAAGGTTCTAGTGGTGAGCTTGCTGATAGATTAAACATTAACAGCAAAAAAATAAAGCTTTTCCCTTTTTTTCCCTTTTGTTGTTTATTCGTTCAGTCGCTTCCGACTCTTCGTGACTTCATGGACCAGCCCAGGCCAGAGCTTCCTGTCGGCCGTCACCATCCCCAGCTCCCCCACGGTCGAGTCTGTCACCTCCAGAATATCATCCATCCATCTTGCCCTTGGTCGGCCCCTCTTCCTTCTGCCTTCCACTTTCCCTAGCATCAGCTTCTTCTCCAGGGTATCCTGTCTTCTCATTATGTGGCCAAAGTTCTTCAGTTTTGCCTTTATATCATTCCCTCAAGTGAGCAGTCTGGCTTGATTTCCTGGAGTATGGACTGGTTTGATCTTCTTGCAGCCCAAGGCACAATATGCCCATTTGAGAAGAATCCATAAACTGTAGGGTTGGATACTAGGCTTAAACTGGTTTGAAAATCAATATCCCAGATACATTGTTTAAGATGGCTCTTTGCATTTTCAAGCCCTAATGGACAGAGACTTTCCAAATAAAGTCCTAAGGAATGGAGTTTGCTATTAGCTTTTGTTATCCAGGTTGATTTAAAATGGTCTCTGAGAACCAGTGGAGCCAGACACACAGGAGAAAAAATCAATTTTTTCCTGTCAACCCAGCAGTTCAAAAGCCTAGCAAGTAGATAAAATGGGTACCACCTTAAGTGGACTAATTTGCTGGCATCCTGTCGGGAAGTCGGCTCCACCGGAGGAGAGGATCGGAGGAAGAGGATCGGAGGAGAGGATCGGAGGAAGATCGAATGGCAGTGGTGACGACGGACCCGGATGTGACAACTACAGGACGTCAGCAGCCGGCTCAAGGCATCCTGGGAATTGTAGTCCGGAGCCTAGTAGAGTCGGTTTCCTCACCCCCCTCCCTTCACGTGCGGTGATTTGTATAATTGAATTTGGTGAATTGTATAATTTGAATTGTATATATATGAATGTAAGCCGCCTAGAGTCCTCCATTATGGAGGGGATAGGTGGGGTATAAATATCACAATAAATAAATAAATAAATAAATAAATAAATAAATAAATAAATTTCAACCAGAAATTAAGCAGATCGAACCAGGCTGTGGCACTCGTAGAAACCAAACCTGTCTCTAACCATAAAACAGCATTCTTGATACATCTCGGAGCTGCGAGTATTGCTCTTACAAATTTGGACTGGACAGCTTCCAGGATATTAAACTTTGTAAAAATGCAAATTGGAACACCATAAAGAAGCTGAGAGATGTCCTTAGCAAGAAAAAACTTGCAAGCTGCAGAAATAAAATGTGCCCCCTTTGAATAAAAGAATCTTAAGACAGCTGTGAAGCTACATTGGGCCACACTTGCCCGATAAGAGATATGTGCGCTCCAAGATAAGGAAGCCTGGAACTGCACCCCAAGATATTTATAAGTACATACCTGCTCTGTTGGGGTCCCATTAATTTGCCATTTCTGTAACCTACTGTTGTGTTGTGCAAACACTAGCACTTTAGTTTTTTGATAATTTACTACAAATTGTTCTTTTCGGCAAAAGGAAGCTAATGCCCTCAGTGAACTTCTCATTCCAACCTGGGAGACGGACAAAATTACTACATCGTCTGCATATAGCAAGGCTGCAACTGCACAATCTGCTAACATCGGAGAGTGGTGATTATAAGACGAGAGAGCCTGAATTATTGAATTGATGTACAAATTAAAAAGTAAGGGGGCTGGAATACACCCTTGCCTTACTCCTCTTTTGGTGGAAGCAGCTCCAGAAAAGTGCCCCCAAGGGGAACAACTGACTCTCAATGAGGTGTTAGAATAAAGAGTCTGGATAAGAAGGAGCAATCTTTTATCCATTGAGGATTCCTGAAGTTTATGCCATAGCCTCTCCCTTGGAATCAGATCAAAAGCTGATCTGAAATCTCCAAAGGCTGCAAAAAAGGGTGCGTTTGGGCAGTGAAGTGTATTTTTCAGCTAAATGGTGCAAGACCAGACAGTGGTCTAAGGCTGAACGGTCCCCTCTAAATCCCGCCTGTTCCTCAACAAAAATATTTTCACTTTGGACCCAATCTAACAGTTTTAAATAAAGGTAGTTTGCATATGGTTTGCTTATTGTATTAAGCAAGCTCATTGGTCTATAGTTGGCAGGGTTAAGTCTATTTGCTGTATTCTTATAGAGAGGGATAACTATGGCCTCATTCCACTGAGATG